>CM048843.1:12892199-14222199 GCA_026545765.1 Plantago major
CAAAGAAAGGCCGAATTAACAAAACAAGTGCAATATAAATTGCACTTTCAATCTCCCCCTTAATTCTTGCCTTTCTTCACAAAAACCTAAAATGTAGTTAGTAGGAAAACACAAGGTAATATCAAGCAACTCCCCCTTGCTCCAAGAACTCCCCCTTAATACAAAAACCAAGAGTACAAACATTCTCCCCCTTTTTTGTGAGGAAAGAAAGAAAACAAAGTTCTTTTACAGAAACTTCACCATCTTGGTAATCTGTTGAGGACTTGCAGACAAAGTACTAATGCTGTCGAAACGATGTTGACTCAACATTGTAGTCAACACTGGCAAAGAAAGTAGCAAAAGCAGGGCTATAGGACAGATAAGCTGAAGGGCGATGTCGTGAATAGAGTGGATGGTCAGCTGGAGAGCAGTGATGTGAAGAGAGCGGAAGGTCAAGTACACAACTTACAAGATAAGTCATGATGGGTGTTATTGGGTTTGCTTCAAGGTAGATTCTTGCAGATATATATATCAAAGCAACGAAAAACTGTGCACAACTGTTAATTAAAGATTAAAGTTGCAAGTAAAACAGTTATCCGTCAAGTCAACGTAATCAGATAAACAGATAAACCCTAGGGAGGTTGACCAAAAATCTTGATCTTAAAGAAAGTGACTTGAAATGCAAATGCGAGAATGCGAAACCCAAGAAAACACCTTAGACCTACTCCCCTCAAACCCAAAACACAGAAAAAAATAAAAGCATGGTTAAGTAACGATTACTTGAAGATCGATGTTGACTGAATGTTGACTCAACATTAGTGACAACATCGAAATCGACCACTCTTAATGTAAGTCACCAGAAACCAAGTCTCAAAATGTGCGATTCGATTAACACCGCGATCTGCGGGAAAAGCGAAGAGAAAGGAATACCAAAGAAACACACCCAACATTGCCTCAAAAAGTAAATTGAACAATTAGCATAAGTTTGAGTGGGGGTGACCATGAGACCGTGAACCATGTCAAATAATTGGAACACGTATGAATCCGCTCCAAAGTCGAAGCCTATGCGGAGTTAGGCAAAAACACGTCTCATGGAATAAAGATCACTCATTTGACTATATTGGGTAATTTGGTACTCAGAAAGTGAACCAGCAGCATTACGAGAATCGGCACTTTTGTGCGTGTCGGTTTCCAGTACAGGCCATCAACCCTCACGACATATGACACATTGGCCACGTCGATATCTGGATAGTATTTGAAACACCTTAACGATCCTCGACGGAAACACTTCGAGCCCTTTTTATCATAATTCATTAGATTTATTAAGCATAAAGAGCAGGAGGCAACGTCAAGTGCAAGTCAAGGTACGAGTAAAAATAGCCAAAAAGCAGCAAAAGTGGGTTTTACATAAAGCAAACACACAAGAGACTCGATCCCTTTCAACCTTGGTTTCAAACAGCCTTTCAGACCCTAAGCATCACCACTGTAAGCTACAAAACAAGAACAACCAAAAGACATGTCAGGAGCACCGGAGCACAGAAACATATAGAGGAATGAAAAAAATAAAAAGACAAAAACATCACTCGTACGAAACAACCAATGTTGACCGTGATGTTGAGTCAACATTGGTACTCAACACTGACAGTCACAGAGAGCACATACCGAGAGATCTCCGGAGACTGAAGAATCTCTCACTGTCTAATGGTTTGGTAAAAATATCTGCTAGTTGGTTTGTTGTGTCAATGTGTTCTATGTCAATCACTTGCTTATTGACCAAGTCCCTAAGGAAATGATGCCTAATATCTATGTGCTTAGTGCGAGAATCTTTGAGCAGGTTCCTAGAAATATGTATGGCACTAAGGTTATGTGAGAACATCAAAAGGGTAGCACTTTGTAGACCATAGTCATGCAACACATTTTTCAACCAAACTAGTTGAGACACCTGACTCCCAAATTGCTACATATTCAGATTCGGTTGAAAGTGACACTGATTCATTTCTTGCTATACCAAGACACCAAATTTGGACCAAGATAAAAGCAACCTCCACTAGTGGATTTTCTATCATCTAGATCACCAGCCCAATCAGAATCACTAAATCCCACCAGATTAGTGTTTGTATCACATGCAAACCATAATCCAAAATTAACAGTTCCTGATATATATCCAAGGATTCTTTTAACGACAGTTAAATGGGGGCTTTTAGGGTTGGACTGATACCTGGCGCGCACACACACAGAGAGCATGATATCAGGTCTACTGGTAGACAGATACAGAAGGCTTTCAATCATTGATCTGTACAATGTTGGGTCAACATCTGCGCCAACATCGATTCTGCTCAGCTTCAGAGAGGTACCCATAAGTGTACTGCATGATTTAGAGTTCTCCCGGACACGAAAGAAGCTGAGTTCACCAATCATATTCATCTCAAAGGTACCTATCATAGTTTGCACAAACTGATGTACTATGGAAAGATTAGTCAGGTTAAACACAATATAATCTTCTTTTGCACGATTGCAATTGTGGGGATCAGCCACCACGTAGCAGTTGTCAGGAGACCTGGTACCTATCATTTCAAAACATTTCTCCTTGCAAGTATGTACTTTACAAGTGTGTTTGTTAAATTTGACCTTCAAATCATCATCACACACATGAAAAACACTAATAAGGTTAGCAGTTAAACCTTCAACAACAAAGACATTTTTCAAGGTTGGAAAACCATCAAGAGTTAACACCCCCTTCCCAAGTACTTTACTCTTGTATCCTCCTCCAAAAGTTACCATTCCAGTCTTTTGAGAGACAAAGTTAGAAAGATAATTCAAGGTTCCTATCATATGTCTTGAACATCTGCTATCAAAGTACCATCTACCTGCATTGTTAGGAGAGGTAGCAACAGAAAAAGCAACATTACAGACAATCTTTTCCCTAGGAGCCCAAATTCTCTTATACTTTTTTCTAGAGTTTTTTCCAATTCCAGTAGGTTTACCATTCTGGACAGTGACAGCAGAAGAAGCAGTTTTAGAAACAAACTTTCTGGAAACAGACAATGTTGATGTCGATGTTGACTCAACAGAGTGCTCAACATTAGATTTTTCATTCTGCTTAACAGGAGCACCCAAAGGAACATATTTTGGAACAGACACTTTAGGAGAGACAAAGCAAGAGGAACTTACAGATTGGCAGATTGTTGCATATCTTACCGTGTCCTTGTAGTTTTTCCGAGTGTTTCCTCTTAAGATCATTCTCCCACTGGTGCTTCCGATGACTTGAGAACTTAGATGATCTTTGCGAATCCTTGAGGGTGGATCACCTCTGATGGAATCCAGAGGCACAGTCGGTTCGAGCAGTGTTCATCTTCATTTTCGAGAGATGATTCATCGATGAGCTCTCCCCTGCAATGTTGGGCGATGTTGACTCAACATTGTGATCAACATTGACTCCATCTTCTCGTGATGGCGAGGCGGGGAATCGGTATAGAACACGCATCCGATTTAGTACACATTTGCAGTGCAGAATATGTTTTTCTGATGCAGACTGTCTCAACTTCTTTGCTTTTCAAAGGGCACTAAGTCATCAAAAGTAACGTTAACAGATTCTTGAACAGTTTGTGTCCTT
Organism: Plantago major; assembly: GCA_026545765.1. NCBI lineage: Eukaryota > Viridiplantae > Streptophyta > Magnoliopsida > Lamiales > Plantaginaceae > Plantago > Plantago major. Next base: position 12,895,792 of record CM048843.1, read on the forward strand.
AGATTATACACCCTATATGCATGGCTATTAAGATAGTAACCAACAAAAATGCCTTTATCACTTTTTGCATCAAACTTGCCTAAATGTTCTCTATCATTGAGAATATAGCAAGCACAACCAAACACATGAAAGTACTTAAGATTAGGCTTCTTACCATTTAGAATCTCATAGGGAGTGGTTGAAGTTCCTAGTCTAAGGTAGACTCTATTTATCATGTGACAAGCAGTATTTACAGCTTCAGTCCACAATCTTTTTGAAAGGTTCATGGAACTCAACATAACCCTAGCCATTTCTTGTAAGGTCCGATTCTTTCTCTCAGCCACTCCATTTTGTTGTGGAGTTTTGGGTGCAGAAAACTCATGAAATATTCCTTTCTTTTCGCAAAAATCAGCAAAGGTTTGATTCTCAAATTCCCTACCATGATCCGACCTAATGCGTTGGACAACAGTAGCATATTGATTACTAAACCTAGCATGCAGTTTCTTGAAGGAATCAAAAGTTTCAGATTTTTCTTTTAAAAAACTTACCCAAGTAAATCGAGAAAAATCATCAACTATGACACAGATGTACTTCTTACCATCTAGACTATCTACCTTAATTGGTCCCATTAAGTCCATATGTAAGAGTTCGAAGCAGTTGGATGTACCTATTTTCTGCCCTTCGGTTTGTAAGGATGTATGCACAGCTCTAGTTTGTTTACCTTTTAGGCAGTCACCGAACACTTGCTTTCCGGCATTGCTCAGCTTCGACAGTCCTCTAACCGTATCCAGTTTGATGAGCCTTTCAATGTTCCTATAGCTTACATGGCCAAATTTCTTGTGCCAAGTCACAGCTTCATCATCTCTTGCCTCAATTTGTTTGTCAGTGAGTTCTTCTTGAAGAGAATGATCTGCAGACAAATCAACTGAACCAAGCAAACAATAGACATCAGTAGACATTGAGTTTTCAGAGTCAGAAACTTTTTCCCTGAATATTTCTTTGCACGTCTGTGAGTCATCATAATCAAAGAAGAGAATCTGAGACGATGTTGAGTTTTCATTGTTGACTAAACATCGATTTCCAACATCGTCCAGAACAGAGGACAGAGCTGCAACACGACCTTCTGAAGCATCAGATTCATGTTCATCACCTGAAACATCACTGAGACAAGCAAACAAAGTCTTTTTCTTCTTACGAAGAGAGTTAGCACATTCATTCTGATAATGTCCCCATCCTTGACATTCAAAACATCTAACTTTGCTAAGTTGAGCAGGACTTAAACTAGGGGAATCTACAGTCTTTTTAAACTTGTTTGTGCCTTTTGAATTGCTTGAAGAGCCTTTGTTAGAATTCTTTCTAAAGCTGGTTTTGTTGAACTTTCTACGCAACCTAGCAAGAGCTTTATCGAAATCTTCTTCAGTCATCTCATCAGATTCATCACTACTGCTTTCAGACTCAGAGATTTTTGATTTTGAGTGAAGAGACATACTATGACTTTTCGTACCTTTGCGTTCATTCTGTTGGAGCAAAAAAATTTTCAAATTGTTCATCAGAGTATGAAAATCCATAGTAGTCAGGTTTTGAGTATCTTCCAAAACAGTTCATTTTATGTCAAATTTTGAAGAAAGAGTACGAACAGCTTTGAAAATCAGTTGCTTATTAGACATAGCATCACCTAGCAGTTGAATATCATTTGAAATAGTGAGCAGTTTATCAAAATAAGAATCAATGGTTTCTTCTTCTGCCATTCTCAAGTTTTCAATTTTGACCAAAGCAGTTGAAGTTTAGTTGGCTTAATACTGTTATCACCTTCACAATGATTTTGCAACAAATTCCAAGCTTGTTTAGCAGTAGTGCAATTCTGAATGAGCTTAAACATATGTGGATCAATATGCGAAAAAATAGCATTCAAAGCTTTTTCATTGTAAGAGCTAGCAAGAAAATCATCACCTGACCATTGAGCTTCTGGTTTAGGAACGACATCTCCATCAGCGTCTGGTCCTATGGTAGGCCACACATAGCCTTCAAGAACAGATTTCCATGCACGCCCTTCAATGGATTTGATATACGTTCTGATCCGTATTTTCCAGTAGTGGTAGTTCGACCCATCTAGCAATTGGCACATTGACACTTGAATTGACAACGTCCATTGTAGTAGTACCAAATCCAGACACCAATTAATTAGGTGGCTGGCTCTGATGCCACTTGTTAGAACTGTAGGACCGGGATTGGTACTTCTGGACAGTTTCGAACGATGTTGACTATTGATGTTGAGTCAACACCGTTTCTCAACAGTGAACAGTGATCGACAAGACTACGACAATAGTAAACTGTGATTGACAGAACTCTGTAAAGTGCAGCGGAATAAAACTGAACACGAGATTTCTAAAGCCGGTATATAAAGATACCGACGGTGCCGTAGCAAAACTTCTACTAAAATTGAAAAGTAGAATTACAAAAAGAAGTTTAATTCAATCACAAACGATTGATTAAACTTACAAAAAACTAGACCTAGAACAGATAAGAAAAACCTATTCTAGTTCAATGATACTAGAGTAATTCTCAATCTTTAGAGAACACTCACAAGTAAACACCGAGGTAAAGGTCTAGTAAAGCAAGACAAACCTAAACTCAATGATCAGGAAGTTTAATCTCTATAGGCGTGGTCTTGCTGAAAGCTTCTTGTGTGTATATAGAAATTTGGGTCAAATTCACCAAGAAAGCAGAAGTCGAAGTCAACTTGAGCTGGGAAAGAACGCCGCAAAATATATTCAAGAGTTGCTCTTCGAAGGCGATCAGCAGCCTAGCAAAGCGTGTTCTTCCTGTATATATAATGTACAGCAATCGATCTTCCTGGAAGAAACACGGCTTGGCCCAAGTCGAAACCTGTTAGGTTTTCTCTAGGAAGGAAACTGCCTTTCTTATCTTTCAACAGTATAAGGAGTCTTCTATATATCAATCTCTTTTAAATCTCACTTTCCTTATAGCATCAAATTCTTCCTTGAACAATATGGCAGCTTCCTTCTTGCATTATGCTTCTTATTTTCCTTTTTGCTACAGTGCCCGTTTTGCTACAGTAACTGCTACAGTAACTGCTACAGTAACCAATCGTGATCCATTAAGCATGTTGAGGCCCAACTTGATATATCCTACAAAATAACCATAGAAAAACAACTACAATTGTCGAACCGGTTAATAAACAAAGAAAGGCCGAATTAACAAGAAACCAAGATGATGAGTTGTTAGCAATATCAATTTTTTTAATGAATGGGCAAGGGATACTAACAACAATTAAAAAGACAGTGTTTTCTAATGATAGTTAGTTAAACATATAATAATAAATAAGCAAGGTATACAACAACAATTCAAAAGACAGTATTTCCTAATCCTAGTTAGTTAAACATATCGAGCTAATTAATAATGGATGAGCAAGGTATGCAACAACAATTAATCAAGTAGATGCATGCATTTGATGAAGAAATCAAACATACATTGCTTAGGTGGACTTGCTCCAAGTATTTGCGGAGGACCGGGAATATCTTCTCCACGAGTTTTTTCCTCAAACGTTCCTTTCCCGGACCATCAGCATCAAAGTACTCCAGAAGCTCATCGTCAGGGCACAGCCATACACTCTTCTTCTTCCCCCGTTCAGGACAATCACAATCATGGTCACTCGCGTCATCTGAATCATCGCCATTCTCCGAATTATCGCCATTCGCCTCATCTGAATCATCGCCATTCTCCGAATTATCGCCATTCGCCTCATCTGAATCATCGCCATTCTCCTCATCTGAATCATCGCCATTCTCCGAATTATCGCCATTCGCCTCATCTGAATCATCGCCATTCTCCTCATCTGAATCATCGCCATTCTCCGAATTATCACCATCGCCATTGTCGTCCTCCAAAATCATCATCAGCAGCATCATCAACAATCTTGTCGTCAGAAGAATTCTCGGAATTATTCTGCCGTTTACGCTTCTCACCTGCTTCAGGAAACTCTAGATCGGCAGCAACCTTAGCACCGGGGGAATAATCCTCATGATTATCCCCAACTTCTCGATCGGCATCAACCATGGTTGTTGCGGCTGCTATCACGAAGAAACCTAAATCAGTTCAATTTTAAGATCGATCTTTCCCCTTTTCTTCTTAGCTTTTGCATATAGATTCGGACAAATCAAATAAAAGGTGTAAAATAACAATTTATGCTCATTGATGTTGATCCTAAAAGGTAATACACACGCGAAACTCTTGAAGGATATTGAAATGTATGCTTTAGATGATGTTCCCGGTCATGGTTCTCTGTTTTTTACTTTGGTGGCTTATATTGAGAAATCATTTGAAACAGTTGAAGTTTTTGATGATCATACTTTGAAGTTAATGTCTCCCAAGTACCCTCCTGAAGTGATTGACTTAACTAATGAGCCAATTTCTGATGATGAAATGCCCCCACCCCCTGTCACTCAATCAACACAAACTCCACCACATAGCCCACAAACTCCACCACAAACTCTACCTGCTGATCAAGATCAATCTATTGCACAAACTCCACCCTCTACTCAGAATGATAACACCCAAGTAACCCCAAGTCCCTATATTCCAAGACAAGTTGATCCTACTCTTGTTAAGTCTATAGGAAGTGATTGTTTAGTTGGTGATGATGAGTTTGAGACTTTGTTGCAAAACATTTTCACACAAAACCTTCCTAAAGAACAAGTGCAAACTGGTGAACCTAGTAGTACAAATAAAGGTGAAGGAGAGGTATTGGTGGAAGACTGGGTAGATGATGAAGATGATATTGCTGCAGAAAAACAGAGGATTCTTGATGAGAAAAAGAAAGGAAAAATGGTTGAACTAAGCAGGAGTGAGAGTGATGATAGTGATGATGAGACCTATAATAATGGTGATAGTCAGACTGATTATACTACTGAGAGTACTGATGATGATGATGATAATGAAGAATTTGAGAGTGCATTGAATGATAACCAAAATGAAAGTGAACATGCTGTGGAAGATAATGCTGAGGATGGTGTAGAAAGTGAGATGACAGGGCATTTGTTTGATTGGGAAAATGATGCACCCACTACAAAAAAACAGGGGTTTAGCGATGGAATTATCCGTCGCTAAACCCCTGCCGATCCGTCGCTAAGGCCTTAGCGACGGCCTTAGCGACGGATAGACGCCCGTCTTAATGACGGGCGTCTCTAAGGCGAATTAGCGACGGATTTTTATCCGTCGCTAATAGTTTGGAATGGGCGACGGATAGGGCGTGGACCCTCCGTCGCCATTAGAGACGGATAATTATCCGTCTCTAATCGAATTAGGGCTAGCACGCCCTAATTCGTTGTTTAGCGACAGATAATTATCCGTCGCTAAACTACTGTTTTTTTTAAAAAAATTTTTTTTAAAATTATTTTATAATTTTCACCTGTTTTTTTCAACAAATATAATAGTGATATGTCACAAAGGAGAAATTGCATTAATTAACAACAACGATTCGTCCAAAAAACAAATTATCCAAAATAAAGTCTACACATCCGAATATAAATTCAAATATCCAACAAAGTAAAAAGTAGCATAGTATCCAAAATATCACAACATCACTAAGACGAGGGGCCGGGGGTATTCTGGCTCATATACAAGCGGCAGAGCTCTTCCATCCTCTGATTCATACGAGCCTGCTCATCCCTGAGATTTCCAATCTCAGTCTGGAGAGGAGTCACTACTTCATTCACCATCTGCTCGACCTGCCCCTGTGTATAAACACCACCATGTCCCTGAGATTGTTGCTGGGACACAGAGAAGCTCTGCGTCAGTGTCTCGCCAAAACTACCAAGACCATAAACCCGACCCTTGTTGTCGGGTGGGTTGACCTGTAGAAAGATCCGGTCTTGTTCTTCCACGGACAACTCCTCACCCTCGAGCAGCCTCTCTGCAATGATCCGCTCCACCTCACTCTGTAATAGTCAAGTGTATACGAAATGAGCTACAATTTCATATTTAATTTATAATGCACATGCATATACAACTGTAACACTTAGTAAATACACATACCGCAATAAGCTCGGACTTCTGGTCCACCCAAACGCCGTTCTTGAACTTCCCCATCTTCATTTGCTCTAGGCAAGTCTTGGGTTGGTTCAGGTTCAGCTAAAGAACATTATATATTGCAACAAGTAGTTAGTAAGTTGGTAGGAATGCAAACAAGTGGTAAATTGGTATAAATGAAAGCAATACACATGTGTACAAATCATGTTGTAATCAGAACACACATATATATATACTTACCGACATCCGCGATCGGTGACAACTTCGTGACCGAAGTGATGCTGGCGAGCCTTACCATCTCGCGCTCGGTCATTGGTTACTGTTCTTGTAGGACTGATCCTCGACGTGATTAAGTCTCCAATACTCATGCCACATAGCCCACTCTTCGTCCCCAATATGCCTATACTGTGGCGACTTTCCTTTGTCTCGATATTTTTTCATGTCAGCCACCATATGCCTATACAGGTCAGAGCCTAAACTCTCGAAAACAGGCCACATCTGGGGAATAAGGCCAGTCGGAATGTAGTATTTTTTCTACATTCCAATTCCATTCAAAGTAAAAATTAATGCCCCAAGGTCACAATTTCAAGATAAACAATGGTGACTAACATATCACCCATGTAAGTGGCTAACATACCACACAAATTGTCCTAGAATTTACTAACACAATGGTGACTAACATATCACCCAAGTAAGTGGCTAACATACCACACAAATTGTCCTAGAATTTACTAACACAATGGTGACTAACATATCACCCAAGTAAGTGGCTAATATACCACACAAATTGTCCTAGAATTTACTAACACAATGGTGACTAACATATCACCCAAGTAAGTGGCTAACATACCACACAAATTGTCCTAGAATTTACTAACACAATGGTGACTAACATATCACCCAATTAAGTGGCTAACATACCACAACAAATTGTCGAAATATAAAAGCTTACCCGAAGCTCATCAAAGTAGAAGTGCTTCGTCTCAGCCTTGAGTGTGCTCCACTTTTTGCCTCCCTGGCCCGGCAACTCCCTCCTAAGCTTGAATATCTCATGCAGTGCTTTGAAGATTCTTTGAGGCCACAACTGCGATTATGAATGACATATAGAAGAGTACATATATTTATTAGACAATTCATGTGACATATATATAAACACTTATCTTAAGTTATGTTCTACAAATGTATATATAATACTTACTTCCTCCTGCCATTAGGGAACAACACCAACTTCCCCTCCCACGTAGCACCATCGACGATCTCGGTATATGGACACCCGTCAGGCGGGTACTGTCCTGGCCCATAACCACCACCAGACGTCCCCATGCTCGATCCACTGGGAGTCTGACTAACATGAGAGTAGCTGCCCGATCCACCAGGACTAATCTCAGCAGTCAGTGGTGAACCCTGGGTCCCACTAGAGCTGGGAATCTGGTAACTACACTTTCTTTGCCGGGGCATCTGCAAAAAGCACATGACAAACACAAACAAATTGTATTAGTATAAATGAAGACATGAGTTGGCATGTAATGGGAAAAGTAAGCATATAACAATTAAGATACATATACTACTCTACACTACACATACTCGATCCTCGTCACCAATGGTTAAGTCTACATATATGTCTTCGCGGTCAATGTACTCATCACGGCGTCTACAGATTTCTCATTGTTTCGGCAACCTCTTCTTGGTACGAGTTGGTAGTTGATTTGTCCTTATGAACGTACTCAACTCTGGAGCGGGCTTGTATGTGTATCGCTGCTAACCAGTCCGCCTTATCGCGTTTTAGGCTTGGATATTCAATGAACATCACTTGACGTGCCTGATCTGCCAAGATAAAAGGTTCGTACTTAGTACGGTACCTCCTCCTATGGTTAATCTCAACCATTTGATATTGCTCGTACACCCTCGTACCATTTTGACCGGGATCATACCAGTCGACATCAAATGTACAGTTCTTTTCAGAGGCACACCGGCATATTCAAGCCTCACAATTCGTTTAAGTTTTCCATAGAAATCAAACAAATCATCACCTCCATTTTGATCAGCCCCTTTCACACACACCCCACAATTGCTAGTAGACTTGGACGTGTCAGAATCCATTGTGTAAAATCTAAGACCATTTACTATATACGATGGAAAAACGGATACTCGAATGAATGGCCCCTCTGCTAAAGACTGTAAGTAAGGACATGTGACTTGGTTTGCAGGATCTCGGACATAATCCCCGAACCAATCAGGAAATTCAATTGGCAACTTCTCTTCAAGCAGTTCTTCAAGTGTGTCATCTGCCATATTTGGATCCATCTTCAGACAACGCTTTTTGAAAACGCTGTGGACATGATGACATGATTAGATAGTAGTTAGAAGTTCAAATTTATGTGTTATAATAAGTAAACTGCTCACCTAGCAAAGATCTTCATAAATTCATCAACTTCAGCACAGTTCGAGAGGACATAATAGTGGGCTGCCTTCACCTCCTTATCTGTCAGCCATTCTGTATTCCTTTCGCCCATAGGTCTACCTGAGATCCTAAATATTGAAAGTGTAACTTCATCATCCTTTTGAACTTCATACGTGTCTGCATTTCTGGCCGGTCTAGATGCCTTAGTGGGCACGTGGTCTCCAAAGTAATAGCTGCAGAAGATGGCAGCTTCCTGTCTCACGTATGCATTGGCCATCGACCCCTCAGGCTTACCTTTGTTGCTGACGTACTTCTTCAATTTTCCCAAATACCTGTAAGTTGTATATATATTTAGGTAAGATAATGTTCCTTCGAAAATAAGAACATTTTACGTAAATGAATGACTTTATTACACACCTCTCGAATGGATACATCCATCGATACTGAACCGGTCCAGCAAGTCTCGCTTCATGTGCGAGGTGAACCGGCAAGTGCTCCATAGAATCAAAGAAGCTCGATGGAAAGATACGCTCAAGCTTGCATAGAATCAATGGTATGTTGCTTTCAAGATTTGCTAACACTTCATCCTCAAGCACCCTTGAGCATAAATTCTTGAAAAATAAGCTCAGATCGGCGAGAGCGCTCCATATAGGCTTAGGTAGTAGTTCTCGAAATGCAACAGGGAGAAGCCTCTCCATGAACACATGGCAATCGTGGCTCTTCATCCCATACATCTTTGTCTTCTTCAAATCCACACACCCTCCCAAGTTCGATGCATAACCGTCGGGGAACTTCAATCCCCTCACCCAATCAAACAGCTTGTTCCTAGCTTCAATGTCAATTGTGTAGGCTGCCTTGGGCCACAGTCCCTTATCATTCCGCTTTGTCAACTCCGGCCTATTACAAAATGTATCCAACTCAGATCTAGATTTAACTGTATCCTTTGTTTTCCCTGTAATGTTGCAAATCGTGTTGAAGTAGTTTTCGAACACGTTCTTCTCAATGTGCATGAAATCCAAGTTGTGACGGATAAGAAGAGTGCTCCAATAAGGCAAGTCCCAGAAGATGCTTCTCTTCTTCCATCCACAATTTTTGCTAATTTTATCGTTATGATTCTCCGACCCAAGTTCAGTTACTTTCATAAGACCCAGCCTTTCTATCTCTGCAAGTATTTGTGCACCAGTAAGTTTTGTCGGGGGTCCTTTCATTTCTACTCGACCCTTCAAGAATTGAGTCTTGTTCTTCCTGAACGGATGATCTTTTGGTAGAAACCTACGATGATCAAACCAACATTCCTTTCCGCTCTCCTTCAGTCTAAATGCACTACTGTCGTCCAAACAATGTGGACAAGCATTAAAGCCCGCGGTTTTCCTTGTAGATAGCATGGAGTAAGCTGGAAAATCACTCACGGTCCACAATAGTGCTGCTCTCAAGTTGAAGTTCTTCTTCGTTGACACATCATATGCTGGGATACCTTTTTCCCACAACTCGATCAGCTCCTTGATTAGGGGCTGCAAGAACACATCCACCTTCTGTCCTGGATCATATGGACCGGGCACCAAAGCAGTCAAGAACATGAACGGTTCCTTCATGCACTCACCGGGCGGGTTATGCAGTGTCAAGATAATCGCCAACAAGAGTACTTCGGTCACTTCCAAAGGGGTTAAAACCATCCGTACAAAGGCCCAATCGTACATTTCTAGGCTCCGATGCAAACTCCGGATAGCTCTCGTCGAAGTGTTTCCATGCAGGTGAGTCTGATGGATGCTCCATTCTACCCTCTACCGGGATTACTCTCTCCTTGTGCCACCGCATTTTATCAGCACAAGAACTTGAAGCGTAAAACCTTTTCAAACGAGGTGCTAGAGGGAAATACCACATTTTCTTATGTGGGAGAATTTTCTTCTGACGTTTCTTTGAGGCGCCCTCCTTGTAACGCTTCTACCGGTCCTTACCACAGAACTTGCACTTCAGTAGATCTTTATCCTCCTCCCAATAAATCATGCACATACCCTCACAACAATCTATGGTTTCCATGGGCAACCCCATCCCTCGCATCTTTTTCTTCGCCTGGTAAAAGTTGGTGGGAACTAGGTTTGGTTCTGGACAAAGCTCCGACATTACTTGTACCCATTCATTGAAGCTCGATACAGATTGCTGGCCATTAGCCTTACAACTCATTAGCCGAGCCAACAATGACAATTCAGTGTGCTTACACCCCGGATAAACCGGCTTCTTTGCGGATTCCATCAAGTCGAAGAAGACCTGATCCTCAGGATTCGGAGGCTCCTCCGCATCCCCTCGATTCTTGGCTCCACGGTGTCCATGAACTCTGGACCCGCAATATCATATACCATTTGCTCAACCCGTTCATGATCATTATTAGCATCAGATATAGAAGTATTTTGAGTACTTCCCATCACAGTTTTCTGTTTTCTTTTACGCTTCCCCAAATTCTCATAATCCATGAACGGCTTATATGTCTCACCATGAGAAGTCCATACGTCATACTCAGCTACAAACCCCTTACGTTTCAAGTGTTCCACTACCGTTTCTGGAGGTAAAAATTGCTTATTTCTACATTTATACTGGGTGCAAGGGCACTTCATCATTCCCCCACTCAAACAATTAGTCCGTGTCAGTGCAAATGTAACGAATGCATCAACTCCTTCCACAAAATTAGGTAAAACTCTGCCATTAACTATCCTTTGGTACATCCATGAACGATCGGTGTTCATTGAATGATTATATAACCTGACACGTTTGAATTGATTAGATCGTATTTTTTCAACTCGATTCCCATTTTCCCATTTCTTGCATGTTATAAAGTTTTTGTCTCTTACCAAAATTCCCATTACAAATAAAGCATTCCAACCCTTTAATGCGAATTTATAAATTATAAATTACATGCATTTTACGAATGTAATCACCAAATTATATCAACACACTTCATTAATTAAATTCTCATAATTTATAATCTAGTACATGTATAAATTTATCAAATGAAACAATTGCAAATCTTAATTAACATACTTAACATACTTAAATCAAAACTACTTAACATTATACTAATTAACAATTCAAATAATTTCACATCTCAAAGTTAATTAAACATACAATTACAATTGCTTAAATTAGTCTAAATTAACTAAATTTTCCAAATATGTCAAAAAGTTAGGGTTTCAAAACGAGGTACTAAATCTTCATAATTTTACTAAATATACACCAATATCAAATTAATTAAAAGTCCAACATACTTACAAACATACTATACTAAAAATTCAAATTCACAATCAATATATATCAATTGCACATCTCAAAGGTAAAACATTACCTAATTACATCTAAACTAAGTACTATATACTCTCCATTTACATTCAATTGCTCAAATTAGTCCAAAGTAACAAAATTCCCAAATATAAAAAATTAGGGTTTACCTTCGAATTCGGAGAAATGAGCGGATGGAATTTGAAATTGACGGCACAATTGACCTCCTTGATTCACGAGCTTCGAATGTACACGAAGAATGGACAAAATGGTTGAGATTTGGACCGGAATGGCTTTGGGCGAAATAAGGAGAAGAAAGGAAGAAGAATGAGGAAGAAGAGAAAATGGGGAAGAAGCTTTCTGCTTCCCGTAAAACACTTGAACTCTAGCGACGGATAGCCTATCCGTCGCTAATAGCGACGGATAAGCCTATCCGTCGCTAGAGTTCCAGTTTTTTTTTAAAAAAAATTATTTTCCCTTTTTTTTTTCTTGGTCAAAGGATCTAGCGACGGATAGATTATCCGTCGCTAGGTTTAACGACGGATAGTCGTATCCTTCGTTAACTAAAGACGGATAAGCCTATCCGTCGTTATGTTTAACGACGGATAGGCTTATCTGTCGTTAAACCTAGCGACGGAATTTATCCGTCGCTATTCTTCCGTGGCTATTAACAGGCTTTCTTGTAGTGACCAAAGTTTCAATATTTCCATGACAGTGAAGATGAGGAAATAGGCTTTCACAGGTGCACTACAAGAAATCCATGGAATAGTAACGCTATTTAGTGACGGATATTATAAATAGCGACGAATCGGTCAAGTTTAGCGTCCGCTCTATCCGTTGCTAGTCTGTCGCTACATCCGTCGCTAATTAGCGACGGATTGACTATCCGTTTGGACTTATATTTTTCTGACTTCTTATTTTAACTTATGTACGGATATTTCATTTCATTACGGGTAATTTGTATTTGTCGAATGATTTCTATTTAATTAAAACAATTTCATTATTCTGGATTAATTATCGGACATTATATTTGTGAAACAGGTGAAATATGAAAACATACATCAAAATTTAAAAAAAAAATTAATAATCTGCAAATTTAGAGACTGATATCCGTCTTTAAATCTGGATCGCTATTTAGCGACATATAGTTATTCGTCGCTAAATAGCGCAGGATTTTTTTTTTAAAAAAAAGGAAAAAATCAGCTTTTTAGCGACGGATAACTATCCATCGCTAAATAGCGCAGGATTTTTTTTTTTTTAAAAAAAAAAGAAAAATCAGCTTTTTAGAGACGGATCTGTTACTATTTAGCGATGGATATGTTATCCATGACTAGAATTTTAGATACAAAGCCCATTGCGACGGGCTTATTATTCGTCGCTAAATCAGTCGCTACAGATTTAGCGACGAATCGGTCATGTTTAGTAACAGATCTATCTGTTGAGGGATAAAACCTCAAACACCAACACTACTACTATAAGTAACCTAATCTAAGATCTACCTCCAACTTGAAGTCCGAGAGAAGGCTTGTCCGAGCAAGAGTACCTGAAACGACTAAGTGGGGGGGGGGGGAGGGGGGGGGGGTTAGAATGGATTACCCGGATTGCCTAAGTCAATCCGGAATGAGGCTTTACTCAAAGGAGAGATGAAAGCTCTCAATGCAATAGTAGCGGGAAAGGTTAAGATATCAAGAGATACTTGTTACTATGGGATTATCACTTTTTTTAAGGTCTTGGACCTTGTGCTATATTTATAGTTATCATATACTTATGAAGTAGCTCATAAGATGATGCCAAATGTATGCCTCAGATTTGGACACCAATGCTACCTTTGGCCCATGGCCCATTAGTGAATAGTAATCCAATACTAATTAATGGGCCGGGAGGGTAGTTTGGTCCTTTCCCTTTGAGAGTACTATTCCGCACGTTGGGTCCGTGTTAGTCCCCTCAGACGGACACATGCCTTGGTTGATCTGCCCTTGGGTGGCTCTGGATGTCCGAGCCTAGAGGCTCACGGAAGTATCTCAGTGGTTCTGTTATATACGTTTGGGCTTATCGTGATGGTGGCGTCCGAGATTTCCTCGTCCGGTCCGTTTGGCATCTGTCTTGGCGTGGCGAGTTTGTAAGTCCTTCTCCCGCTAGCTCGGACTAAATTAGGTTGTAGTGACCTTTAGCGTACTGGTCGATTCACTTTGGGCGGACCATGTGAGGTCGGACCAGTACTGAATTGGCTAATTAAGCCGTGATGCGCTTTAGGACACGCTCTATGGCGCCCTTAACGGATTGGACACATGTCCGTAACAACACTATATCCGTTACTAAATGATTGTTTTCTTGTAGTGGTGTTTGCCATCTGATAATGATGATGAGGAGGAGAACCAAACTGGTGAAAATGTTGAAGGTGATGTCAATGCATCTCAGGAAAATGCCAATGCAAATGTGCATACTGAGGATGCAAATGCAGGAAATGAGAAGAAGGTTGATGAGACTAAAACTGGGACTGAATCAGATGCTAATTTTTATCCAAGTGGGGATGAGGATGATGAACTGAGTGAACAAGATTGGATAGGTGATGAATTCCAAGTCAACTGTGAGGACTGGGACAAGGAGTTTAAGGAAGGAGATTGTTTTGACAGTATACATGAGTTGAGAAGGAGGGTAAAGGAGTATGAGGCAGGGGCAGTGCCACCGCAAGTGCCACTGGCAGGGGAAGAGGATTAGGAAGATGGTTTGGACTATAGGTTGTCATTTGAGTAGTTCCTTATGTTTTGGTGATACTTTTTGCCTTATGTATTGAAGGATGTTTTGGTGGTAACATTGACATTTATGCCACATTTTGTTTGGTGTTACTGAAATTGCAATTTGTATTGAAACATATATTGGAAACTAGTTCAATACAAGTTCTTCTACTACAGTTTATACTTATTCTACTTGAATAAATTACTTATTTGCACAATCAGGTATACAACAAACAGGAACAAGTTTAGGCAAATGAGCAACCTAATTCTCATGTATTTGTCTTCTTGAGTATCCATGGTAGATGTAGCTCTCCTCTTCTCTTTTTTTTTTTTTTTTTTTACCATTACATCATCTTCACTGCTACTTTGGACATTTGTAGCTTGTTGTTCGTCGTCTTGAAGTATGTTGATGTAGTGGAGGAATAAATTCATATAACAATTTGGCTTGAATGATATCTCCTCGTTGTGTTTGCATATTTTCTTCAACAAGACACCATTCAGACCACCCATGTGTTGCACATCTCCAATAAAATCTTCCTTCATTCGGTTCACATTTCTTAACGGAGAGAATTGTCCGCTTCCGACACTTCGAATTACTGCAAATTGGACAAATATCATCCATTTTCGAATTATTGTGAGTTTAGTGAAGAAAAATCATAAAGAATGGATGGAAATGGACTGTTTTGGGGTTTAAATATGCTTAAAATAACTACCCAAACGCTACTTTTTTTGAAAATAACAGTCATATATCAATTACATTGAAGTACCTGATCAAAAAATATCAATTACATCCAAGTCCTCACGTGCCTTGCACGTGAACCGATAAGCTAAGGCTGTTTGTCCATAAATAAAACCTGATATTTGAGCAGGGGTATAAATGCCTTTTTCAGGTTTTAATTCGCCAAAAGTCAAATTCGAGGACTTAGATTTAATTGATTTTTATCTAACAGGACTTATATGTTATTGTTGATCTAACGAGTACCCAAGTATAATTAGAACATCTTTGAGGGGTACTGGATGAAATTCACCCTTCTTTATAGCCTCTTACGTCTTCTGCAAAATAAGGAAAAATAGTTGAAAATAAAAAAAATAAACACAAAGTCTCATGAGATACGGTCTATAGATAACTTATCTAGAGACTGACTATGTTATCAATAAAAACATCCATGTTATTAATCAAAACGTCTATGTAGTTAATGAAATAAGTCTTGTCATAATATGAAAAATCACTAATGTTGAAAACATAGGTGTTCTGATTAATAACATCGATGATTTTGTTGACAATATAAATTCTAGAGACTGTCTACTTACTCAAAAATAAAAAAGGTAAAAACACAAAGTCTCATAAGAGACGGTTTCTGGATAAGTTATCTAGAGACCACTTATTTTTTATTAATAAAAGAGACAATTACAAATTGGTCTCATCCCCAAATATTTTCTACTATTTACGATTTAGTGATACATAATATATTTACTACTTCCTCCGTCCTACCCGATGTTTTCCATTTTGCCATTTTTTATGTCCCAAATAAAGTTTCCCGTTTCCAATTATGGCAATTTATTCTCCAACTATAATAATAAATTTATTCAACTTTTTCAAAAAATTACAAGTACCACTCAGTTAAATTTTTTGTTTTTAGAATATCACTATTACAATCATATTACATCCATTGAACTAATATAGTATTCGTATCAATCATTACATCATCATCAATCTATCTATCATAACTAGCATACACTAGATTACAAGCCCACTCTCAATGAGAATCAAACCCATAACATCTGAGATTATGGCACCTCGACCTAACCAAATGAGCAAGCCCTCATTGGCAATCAGTTAAAATCTTACACCAGTTTAGTCGATTTCGAATCACACTTGACTTTGAGTAAACATAATTAATTAGATGTAAATATAACTAGTCAATCTTCCAATAAAACTCAATGGATCTGCAATCCACTCATTCACGAGACTCAGCCCCATTCACCAGCGTCTTACAGAAAACTAAGAACCCTAACCCCAAATCGATTCTGATCGATCTTCAACAACCCGATCAATCTTGGGTCCTCCTTTGATAGATCTTCACTAGCCGTCTTCCTCCAACTAATCTTTCTTCACCAACTGGATGACATCTTCAATCAGCAGTTCCGAATTTGCCCAAGATTTTGTCTAAGTGGAGAAGAATTTGTCCAAAATTTGGAACGAACATTAAACTTTTATTTCCTTTCAATCTGTTAAGTACACGCCGATCCGAGGATCCAGGCAATAATATCCAGTATAATCTAAGCGACTAGTAGAAACAAATAGAAAATTGCTATTCTATCAAGCTAACATTAACTAGGGCACAATGCTCCCTCAAACGGGTATCCATCAAAGCTCTATTAATTACGACATCAATAATCTTGTCCTCCAGGTGAGGGTTTGCAGGTTTCTGTTGGAAGAGGACATTGTTCCGTTCAATCCATTGCATAGATAGTTTCAGCAAATGCGCATTTGAGGAGCTTTAATTTCCAATGCTTCCCACCAAAGCGTCGACACATCATGTTGAGTTCCATATTCAATCCTTGAGGGGTTCGATTTATTTGCAGCCATCCCATCACCCGGATCCAAATGTGGTTAGTATAGGGGCATTCAAATAGGAGGTGCTGTTGAGTTTTAACTTGGGGACAAAATAGGCAGGATGAGTCGATGCCACTGCTCCATCTTCGAACTTTGTCCCGAGTCGCCAACCTTTCATGTAGTGCCATCCAAGTACAGAACATAGCTCGTGGTCGAGCTTTATTTCCAAACCAAAACTTTTTCCATCCTACCTCTGGCTTAGCACCTCGAATCTCCTTATATAATAATCTGGTGGGGAACTTTGGGGCCAGCAAGGACATCGGCCAGATGCGCGATGGGAACACCAAATCCCGCGCCTTCATGACTGCCTTCATTATCCAAGAACAGTTCGTGGTGAGCACTGTATCCATGACATCCCGGTCTTTTATGTAATAGTAGTGTATCCATTTCACCCACAGTTTGTCTGCCTTGGTGCACAGGTTCCATAATAATTTAGCAATGGTGCACTTATTCCAATCAGGAAGCGATGTCAAATTTAAGCCTCCCTGGTTCTTTTCGTCACAAACCTTGTCCCGTGCGATAGGGGATTTTCTAGTGATAGCGTCTGTGCCACTCCACAGGAAGGAGCGGCATATTGATTCAATACGCTTAAGAACAGCAGAGGGCATCGGGAAAATCTGCAGCCAGTAGCTAGTCATGGCATGGAGAACACTACGGATAAGTTGGAATTTACCTGCATAGCTTAGTAGTTTAGAAGTCCAATGCTGGATTCTTTATTCGATCTATCAAAGGTTGGCAATCCCGGATAGAGAGCTTGCGTGTGGAGAGGGGGACGCCAAGATACTTAATAGGCAGTTTATCCAGCTGTAATCCCGTCAAGTGCACAATTTCCTCCCTTACGGATCTAGGAACACCACCGAGGAATATTTGACACTTGCTGGGGTTTGTGGCAAGGCCTGTTGAAGCCGAGAAGATGCGGAAGTGGTCGAGGAGCAGCTCAATAGAACGGGGATCACCTCTAGCAAAAAGAAGAAGATCATCAGCAAAGCATAAATTCGTTATTCCCAAGACTTCACACTGAGGGTGGAAGTTGAAGTCCGGATCTCTCTTTAGCAAGCTAAGAACACGATGTAGGTACTCCATCATAATGACAAACAACAGTGGGGATATAGGATCTCCCTGTCAGAGGCCTCGCTTAGCTTTAAGTAGCTGCGATGGGGTGCCATTAATAGCATAGCGATAGGAGACTGTCGTGACACATCGCATAATCCAACCAACAAAACGCATCGGTAACCCCATCTCCTCCAAAATCGATTGCAATGCAGCCCATTCTACGGTATCAATAGCCTTCTGCAAATCCATCTGTATCATACATCGCGGAGAAATACCTTTTCTGTCGTAACCTCGAACCAGTTCACTAACCAGTAAGATATTATCATGAATGACCTTGCCCGGTAGGAAAGCAGATTGACTTTCATCAACTACCTAGTTAATTGCTCGGCTCAGTCTTCTAGTGAGGATTTTCGAGATGATTTTGTAGATAGTGGAACACCATGAGATCGGCCTCATCTCTTTCATGGTGCATGCGGTGGCTGATTTCGGTATGAGGGTGACCAACGTGCAATTTGCCGTGGCATAGAGCTGTCGAGAGTCGAAAAAGTCCATGACCGAGCTAATAACATCACCTCTAATTATACTCCAAGCAGATTTGAAGAATTTTGCGTTGTATCCATCAATCCCCGGGGCTTTAGTATCACCTATGTCATTAAGAGCATCCCAGATTTCTTTTTCGGAGATGGGGGAGATCAGCATAAGACGATCCTCTCTACAAAGCTGCCGACCGGACCGGAGAGCCTCGATATTGACGCTAGGGAGCTGCTGGGCAGCCGTGCCGACAAGGGTCCCATAGAAACACAATATCTCCTGCTCTAGGTCACGTGGAGCTGTCAAGATTTGCCCATCTGGTTCTACAAGTTTCGATATGCCGACTTTGTGGTTCTTTTCTCGGACAGTAGCATGGAAAAATGCATTGTTTCCATCTCCAGTACGAAGCCAATGGACCTTAGCTTTTTGTGCAGCAATCATCTCATCCATGTCATTCCATTTAGTAACAACCTCCGTGCATTGCTTTACTTGTTGGTAAGTCCCACATTAAATCGATCTTGGGCAAGTGCTTGTTGCGCTCGAGAGAGTTCGAGTCGAGAGGTCTCAAGACTACGGGTGGTGCTAAGGACCAGCTGTGTGAGGGGCTTGAGAATTTTTTTTAAAAAAAAAAAAAAAAGAAAAATAAGCTTTTTAGAGACGGATCCGTTACTATTTAGCGATGGATATGTTATCCATGACTAGAATTTTAGATACAAAGCCCATTGTGACGGGCTTATTATTCGTCGCTAAATCCGTCGCTACGGATTTAACGACGAATCGGTCATGTTTAGTAATGGATCTATCTGTTACTAAATGATTGTTTTCTTGTAGTGGTGTTTGCCATCTGATAATGATGAGGAGGAGGAGAACCAAACTGGTGAATATGTTGAAGGTGATGTCAATGCATCTCAGGAAAATGCCAATGCAAATGTGCATACTGAGGATGCAAATGCAGGAAATGAGAAGAAGGTTGATGAGACTGAACGGGACCTGAATCGGATCTTGATTTTTATCCAAGTGGGGATGAGGATGATGAACTGAGTGAACAAGATTGGATAGGTGATGAATTCCAAGTCAACTGTGAGGACTGGGACAAGGAGTTTAAGGAAGGAGATTGTTTTGACAGTATACATGAGTTGAGAAGGAGGGTAAAGGAGTATGGGGGCGGGGCGGTGCCAAGTGCCATGGCATGTAGCAATGCCCGGTCTCTTGGCGAGAACAACAATGGAAGGGGGAGAGGAAGGAGCAGTGCAACTGGGAGGGGAAGGAGCAGTGCAACTGGAAGGGGAAGAGGATTAGGAAGATGGTTTGGACTATAGGTCGCCATTTGAGTAGTTCCTTATGTTTTGGTGATTCTTTTTGCCTTATGTATGGAATGATGTTTTGGTGGTAACATTGACATTTATGCCACATTTTGTTTGGTGTTACTGAAATTGCAATTTGTATTGAAACATATATTGGAAACTAGTTCAATACAAGTTCTTCTACTACAGTTTATACTTATTCTACTTGAATACATTACTTATTTGCACAATCAGGTATACAACAAACAGGAACAAGTTTAGGCAAATGAGCAACCTAATTCTCATGTATCTGTCTTCTTAAGTATCCATGGCAGATGTAGCTCTCCTCTTCTCTTTTTTTTTTTTTTTTTTACCATTACATCATCTTCACTGCTACTTTGCACATTTGTAGCTTGTTGTTCCATATTTTGTCGTCTTGAAGTATGTTGATGTAGTGGAGGAATAAATTCATATAACAATTTGTTTTGAATGATATCTCCTCGTTGTGTTTGCATATTTTCTTCAACAAGATACCATTCAGACCACCCATGTGTTGGACATCTCCAATAAAATCTTCCTTCATTCGGTTCACACTTCTTAACGGAGAGGTCTCAAGACTACGGGTGGTGCTAAGGACCAGCTGTGTGAGGGGCTTGAGATGTCGCTGTAGCAATTGTAGTTTCCTCCATAAAATATACATAGGCTGCCCATGAACGGGTTGATTCCAGACAGCTTGTACGGTAGAAAGGAAATCTTCATGCGAGGCCAAGCTATTCATAAAGCGAAACTGTCGAGGCTTAAGGCGAGGGGCAGCAGCCATGTCTAGCACATGTAAGGGAGAATGGTCAGGTACTCCAGTTTCAAGGACCTTAATCTTACAGGAGGGGAACTTTAAGAACCAGTCTGGGTTACACAACACTCTGTCAATACGTGAGTAAATAATAGCCTAATGTTGTCTATTAGACCATGTAAAATAATCGCCCTCCATCTCCTTTTCCACAAGATTTGCCGAACTCATCATCTCCTCGAGATCCTGAAACTCTGTACCTGTGATAGGGTTGCCACCGACTCTATCCAATGGTCCAAGAACATTATTATAATCACCAATAACCATCAATGGTCCAGAAACGCTCAAGGCAAGATTCTCAATGTCAGACCATAATGCACGACGCTTCTCCAGAGTGTTATGCGCATAGACAAAAGTGGTCCACTGAATGAGAGTATCTGTGAGATCATATATGACACAATGGATAAACTGATTCGATTGTGAGTGAACCTGTACCTTAATCCGCTCATTATTCCAAAGAATCCAAATACGTCCATTCGGGTGATGAGAGTAGTTATCATAGTAACACCATTTATTTCCAAAACGAGTCCTAATTTGTATAGCATTAGGTTCTTTGACTTGAGTCTCTAAAAAAGCAGCAATATGAACATTAAGCAAATTGAGGCGGGAGCTAACCTCACGATGCTTAGCTACTTTGTTCAGCCCCCTTGTATTCCAGACTAACATTGGCTCCGGGTCGGAGGCAACTCATGGTCAGCTATATGACGTAAGGCCTCAAACCCGTTTTGTGTTTGGATAGGTGGAAGAGAGTCCAAATTGTTGCCTGGAGGAACCACCCTGCAGGCGGTGACGCATCCGGTCGATAGGCGAATGCAATGGCACATCTCTGTCGAAGCTTATTCTTTGCCAGGTGCTCTCGATTCTTGTCTTGGCGGTGTGCCTCGGATTTGCATCCTCAGGCGACCCATGGCGAAGCGGTGATGCATCTTTGGAGCTGTCGTGTTCTTTGTCGTCAATGAGCGACCATAGCTTGGATATCCCGGTTTTGATTCTCTGTTGGTTGTCCACAAACATGTCCAATTTGTTGACACTTTTCACAGAAGGCAGACGACCACTCGTATTCTAGAGTTTGAACAATCTTCCTGCCTTTGTTATCAGTAATGGGATCGACTTTCGGAGTTCCTTGGTAACATCAACCTCAATCATAGCACGAGCATAGGTAACACGAAGTTTACGAGCTGTGCATTCATCAGTAAACAGAGGTTTTCCAATGGCACTCGCTATTTTTCCAATACTTTTATCTCCCCACAGATGTAAAGGTAGTTGCGGGAATTTAACCCAAACCGGCATAACACGAAGGAGAAATTTTGCGTCCATTGACGAAGAAAGATATGCATACCAAAAATCGAGTATGATTCTCGTTTTAAAACCTCATTCATGTCCTCCTTTGAATGGAAGCGAACTAGGAAGTAGCCCTCTTCGTTATAATAAAGCTCTGGAAGTTTTACAAATTGCCAGTTTTTTATCATGAATTGTTTAACATCGTTCATGGATAAATCTCGTCCAAGAACGAAGAAAATCAAGGTGTTTTCCTAGAATTGCAGTTCTGAAGCTACATCATCATCATCAATAACGATTTCAAGATCCCCATCCACGATTGTAGGTGCCACATACTTAATTCCCTTTCCATGTTGAGGTAATCGGTTACCCTTAATCACGTCAACCCAAATTCTGGTTTCTTGAGGTAAATCAGAGCTGTTGGCAATCGGGGCTGATAATTGAGCAATTGGGTTGTCCGATTGTGCAGCAGAGTCAGGTCGGAGCTGCGGATTGTCGATCGGTTCAGTTAGGGTACGAGCTGCCGAATCCGGTGGCTCCGGATCAGGCACAGAAGATCGATCGAGAGAAGCAGAGGGGGATTGGTTGCATGGATCCAAAGCGGATTTAGTTTCAGTCCCATCGATAGGCTCTTGGTCAAGTTCACCGGCTGGAGGTACGATGTCTCCACCCGCCGCCTCCAACGTCCCTATTTTTCTCGGGCGACCGCGGAGGCGGGGAGGAGCAGCTGGCGTCTTTTTCGGAGCCATTTTGTCCAAAATTAATTCAACCCCACATATTATTTTATTCAAAATTATTGTTACCTTATTTTTTCACACTCCAAAATCAAACGGGAAAACATGGGGCGGGATAGAGGAAGTACAATTTAGTGTCTATATATCTAATTCCAAAAATTTCATCTAACTAAATACTAAATATAGTATATTTAATAATCAAAATTAATCTTCAATGAGTTAGGCTCTGTTCTCTTCGTCTGCACTGAACGGAATGGAACTGAACCGAACTGAACTGAATGGAACTGAACTGAATTATAATATAAAGAGAAAATTTTTTTTTGCACTAATAACTTTTGCCCGTTTTTGAACTTACTCCACAACCTTTTTTTTTTGCATTTCACACCAAAAAGTTTATAAAAATTTTAACATTACACAAAGGTTGGATGGCCGTAAGTTACCGTTAACTTATTTTTAAATTACACCAAAACCTTTGAAAAAACTTGTCTTCGCCACCAAAACCTTTCTATATAGTAATAATTTATTCATTTTGAAATTTTTTAAATTTTATTCCAACAAAAAGAACACAAGAAGTGTTCCGAAAAATAAGGATTACAATCCGAGTCACAAACCAACAACGACACTTTACTTTACAACCACAGAAGCTACATACCAATCCATATCCTATATATCCCTAAGAGAATAGAGAATGATCAACTCTTATCACTCACTCCATAAACATGATACACTAGTGTATTTTGTCTACTAAACACACTTTCTTCATTTGTTTGATAAATATAACAATAAGTTTCTTTTATGATAGATATAACAATAAGATATTGCATATGTATCTGGCGAATGTGAAATTCCATAGTACACGGATAAAAAATGATAAAATTTATTAGTATATTAATTGGCATACATTCTATATATAAAATTAAGTGTTCGAACTCTCTTTACATTCCATCCCTCAATTAGTTGCTTCAATAAAATTACAAAAATGAAGGCACAAAATATATATGCTCGTTCCACATATATATAAGTAGCTTTGTCATTTTTTAGATCCAAACACAGGAAGATACGCAATTGGCAGGGGTACATATACAGTTCCTTAAATCACTACACTGAACCAACAAATTATATGAAGAATTTGATTGCAAAAGGCAAAAGTCATGGCAAATACGATGCATATTCCAACCATCACTAGACTAGCAACCCCAAACAATTCTTGCGAACATATATTTTGATTACTCAAATCAACCAAGAAAGGTTTTGGTGTGATTTAAAAAACAAAAAAAGGTTTTGGTAGCGGGTGCAAATTTTTGAAAAGGTTTTGGTGTGATTTAAAATACAAACTTAACGGACGTCAATTTTTGGTGTAACGTCAAAATATTACTAAAAGTTTTAGTGTGAAATGCAAAAAAAAAAAAGTTTGTGGGGTAAGTTCAAAAAACGGAAAAAAGTTATTAGTGCAAAATTTTTTTTCCTCTAATATAAAATATAACTATGCAGAGCTGAACTGAATGAGCTTGCAGACGAAGAGAATAGAGCCTAAGTCTTCTAAGAGACGGTCTCTACATAATTTATGTAGAGACGGACCTATATTTTCAATAAAATCATTAATGTTATTAATTAAAAAAACCTATGTTCTCAAAATTGTTATTTTTTCATATTACAAGAATACTTATTTCGTCAACAACATAGACGTTTTGATGAATAACATGAATTGTTTTATTGATAATATAGACCGTCTCTCGATAAGTTATCTAGAGACCCTCTCTTATGAGACTTTGCGATCTTCAATCATTTAACCATCTATTAGAATCTATTTAAATTTGGTTTCGTAAGATTAGCCAAGCACGATCAAAATATACGATCACCCTCATCTACCAACATTTAACTGCAAACATCATTTACCATGATATTACAAGCATCATCCAATAAGGCTTTGTTCTCTTCCTCTGAACAGAACTGAACTGATATGAACTGAACTGAATGAACCTGAACTGAACTGAATTGTAGTATAAAAAAATAACTAAGCAGAACTGAACTGAATGGATCTGAATTGAACTGAACTAAATGGATCTGAACTGAATTGAGCCTAAGAACAAGCATCATATTAGTACTGCAAGCATCATTTAACATTACATTACAAGCATAATATAATACAAGCAACATACTAGTTGCAAACATCATTTAGCATTACATTACATGCATCATATAATACAAGCATTTAATACGAATCAAGCATCATATTAGTACTGCAAGCATCATATAATACAAGCATCCAATACGAAACAAGCATCATATTAGTACTGCAAGCATCATTTAGCATTAAATTACAAGCATCATATAATACAAGCATTCAAAACGAAACAAGCATCATATTAGTAAAAAACTTGACAATGAAGGATGTAGGAAGCTAGAAGGTTGATTGTTGTGATGATGATGCTTGTATCAATTAGTAGATGCTTGTATCAATTAGCAGATGCTTGTTTGTTTCAACTGGCGTATGGCGTGTGAACGCGTTTTGGTTTAGTTTCCTATAAATAAGGGATTGATTTTATCAATAATGGTGTATTTCATTTCAAATTTACTAAACATTAATAAAATCATTAATTTGTAGAAAGTTTATCATCAATTTGTAGGAAGGTTTTTTATGTATCACTAAAGTGTAAGAAGTTTTTGAAAGTGTCACTAATTTGTAATTATTCCTTAATAAACCATCAATGTTATTAATCAAAACATCTATGTTGTTAACGAAATAAATCTTGTTGTAATATGAAAAACACCAATGTTGAGAACATGGGTGTTTTGATTAATAACATCGATGATTTTCTTGACAATAGATCCGTTTGTAAATAAATAAATTATCTGGAGACCGTCTCTCCGAAGACTTACTCTTGGTAAGAATTTTGGTTCACCGGAAAAGCATTACCATACATTATACAATGAGCAAGTCTCATGAGGTACGGTCTCTAGATAATTTATCTAAAGACGGACCTATGTTATTAATAAAAAATCATCAATGTTACTGATTAAAACGCTTACGTTATCAACATTGGTGTTTTTTTATATTACAAAGGAAATGAATTTTGTTAACAACATAGACATTTTAAATAATAATATGAATTATTTTTTTAAAAATATATGCTGTCTCTAAATAAGTTATCTATAAACCATTTGTTATGAGACACAATATATAAAAATTATTTCAGTTAAATTCTGCCAAATCAAATTTTCATACTGACATGGCATATCCCACCTTCTGACACCTGCACACATTCTGATATGAAAAATTTATCATAATTTTGACTTTAAAAAAATCAATCCACGTAATCCCAATAGCAAACCACGACATGAACAATTATTTAGGGAACACATGAATTGCATACACCGCCACAGTAGTTAGCTAAAACTCCTTAATTCGCCCGTAGGACACACCACTCACGCATTCATCAATTTTGCTTTTTTCATAAATCCACGGGCTATTTAACAGAGAAACAAGATGAGCAGGCACTTGGACTCTCTCAGGGGAATTTCATCGACCACCCTCTCTTAGTGTTTTCAATACTCCTACTTTTAATACAAAATGACTGCCGACATTTCTCCAATTTGATATACAGAAAATCTAGGCAAGATCGATCAACAAACCAATTCAAAGTCTAAATAGATAAGTTTTAGGACGACGGTCGAGAAGAAGAGAGAAGCCTAAATCGATAAGTCTGCCAACGATAAAGTGGAAAGTTAATAGAAAATTAGAACAGTAATGCACATAGAATAGGTCAGAAAATACCCCACTGAAACTCTAAAGTGCCCAACTCCATCTCAATATTCTCAACAATGTTTGGTGCCATTTTTTTCAACCTAATAACACAAATATTCAATAAATACTAAAAAAGAATGCCCGATGAAATAGTTTAAGGACCCATATTTGACACTAAAAAAGCAGCGGAAATAAACAAGATAAGATATAAGTTTGTAGCAAATTATATTTCTATAATCTACCGAGCCTCATGGCAAAAATATCCACTAATCAAAGACGTTAATGAATACAAAACTAGTCTAGATTTATTCTTGCGAATATCTCTAGATGCAAAACAACCGAGTAGACGTAAAGAGCTACCTCTACCAATCTACCTATCAATCTCTAACCTATAGAGAACACTAGATAGATACAACTCGGAAAACCTTAGACAATACACGAATCTATATGAATATTCTTGAGAGAATAATAAGCTTGTTTCGTATCTCGTCTTCAATGTCGACTCATATATATATATATATATATATATATATATATATATATATATATATAGGCTAGAAAGCCGCTGCAACTCAGTCGTAGAGTCCTACATTGATTCTTGTTATAACCTTGTAAGTAGAATCCTAGTCGGATTCTCCTTCCTTCATTGGCACACACGAATACACACTCCTTGATTTGCTCAAATCTCCTAGATTCCATAAGATCTTGTATCCTAAAATATCTGCACACAAAATCCAACTAAAACTGTGGAACAATATTAGAGTTAGAATAAAGGTAAAACTATAATAAATATATATATCGAAGTGTGACTTAATTAACCAGGGAGACGAGAACACTGAATTCACAGTGTTCTTAAAACACTAGTACAAATGTTGTGGATGTTAACAAAAACACCCACAGTAGTCACACTTACATTCTCCCCCTTAGTTTTTGCCTTTCTTCACATCACCTTAAACCTGTAATATATGTCCACAAAATATACTAACCAAACAAAATAAACAGAAGAGAAATTGCTCCCCCTCAAATTCATAATGATCATGCTAGCATAATTCAGCAAAAGATCCAAAACAGCACAGAAGCTAGAATTCAAAATATTACAGACCCAAAATAATAATAGAGTAGAGTAGTGTCTGAATTAAAAAGAAAGAAGCAGAAAACAGAAATCCAAATTCATGCCACTGGTGTTTGCAAAACACCACTATTCTCCCCCTTGATGTGTGGAAAGCAAAACATCCAGATTGGCCTGCACCTGCTGCAATCCTGCAATCTGGTGGGCAATGAGATCCCTCTGAGCCTGTAGCACCGGCCTAGGTATCGGAAGCATCCCATCATCTCTTGTTTCTCCACCAGCCGCATCAAACCAAGGTAAGTCCAAATGATGAGCCCCTCCAAGTATGCTATGAGTTATTTTCATAATTTCAGGTGTGTCAAACACATTCTTAGCCCGTGGTGTAAAACCTTGCCTGATAAGTACCCTGAAAAGGAGTGCAGGATAGGGCAAAACAGTTGTGCCTTTGTAAGAGAATTCGGCAAGATGAGCAAAAATACGTGCACCCAGATTGACCGGGAGACCTTTCTTTAACTTGTACAGGAGCACTGCCATCTCCTGGGTCACATAAGTGGTATTGGAGGTATTTATCCAATTGGATGCAGCAAGGTGAAACAGAACAAAGCTCAAGGCTGTGAGCTTGGAGGAAAGACGACCACTCTTGGGAAGCCATGCCTCAACCTTCCCAGCAGTGAGCTCGTGGATCACCATATCCAAATCCAGCTCAGTGTCATCCTCAACTACCTCAGGCACACCCAGATCCTGATTCAACAAGGCAGGACTGATCTCATAGATACGCTTCCGTACATAAACCTTATGCAACTCAGGGGATTCATCATCATCGAAACCAAGAGGCAAGTTATCTGACTCCTTAATGATAGGCACAAACTCATCAAGAGAACTAACAGATTCAAGCAAATTCCGGCTCTCTAAAAACTGATACACCATATGCAAGCGAAAATCGGACACAGAAATAGTCCTTTCAACCAAAACCTTTTTCTTCTCAAAATCACTAAACAGGTCATGAAGATCTTTTGTATAAAAGACATTGTCATAAGCAAATTTAGCAGCATAGCCCCTAGGAGATGCAGATGAAGAGGGGTTACCTTTGCGCTCAGTTGCTTTTGACGAACCTGGTTGGTTGACAGAAGATTTGCCCTTGCGAACTATTTCCTTAGCTGGCTTGGAAACCAACTCTTCCTCATCATTATCATCCACAGTGACCACTTCTGGTGTTGCGGGCACATCCTGAGTGAGCACATAGTGAGGAGTTGTGTCAGCACCACCTGTGTTGGCTGGCATAGAAGATGGTGTGTCAGAAACACCAGAGACTGGGGTCTCTGATTCAAAAAGTGGCGGTAAAACCACCAATGGGACGGGCTCTGGAGATGCAGCAGTAGAAGCAGGGGATGGGTCTGCTGGTGGAACCCTAGTCCCCGCATTGTCCGATTTCGCCTGAGAGCGAGAATCCATTGGTGCCAAAACTAGTGTCCGGCAAGGATTGGGAGTAGGGGATGGTGAGCTTGGCACTGGTGAGCTGGAGGTGGAAACCCTAGGTTTCTTGGGGGCTTTTGGGGGTTGGGAGAATTTTCGTTTTGTCGATTTCTTGACAGATTTGGGGGCCATTGAGAGTGAAGAGAATTTGGAAGGGTATGAGAGAATGGAGATTGGGAGAAATGAGGGACTGTGAGAGTGTAAGAGAGAAAGAAGAAACAGAGAAAGGGAATAAAAAGGAAGAGGACTGACAGACGTGGGGAAGAGAAGCTAGCAGTGGGAGGCTCGAGGTGTGTGTGGTGATTAAGGGAGTAATGGGAGCACATTGGGAGTAATGGGAGCTCTTAACTGCAATTATACTAAAAATAGGCAATTAGCATTAAAGAGGCACCATTGAAAAATCCTTTGAGCAATCAAGGATAATGGGTAATACAAAATCAATAAATGATAAAAATTAGTATTTAAGGAATAATTCTATTTTAATGGTACAGTAACCAACAGAACTAAGTCTCAGTACTAACGAACTCATCATAAACGTAGGAGTCAAAGTAACACCCAAAACCACATGCACCCCATGCAGAGAGAGAGAAAAAGAAGGAAGGAAACACATAACAGTACTAACAGTCAAAAGCATGGTGTGTCCAGAACACCCCAACTCAAAGACAAAGAGAAACTCAAACGGAACTGAAAACACAGACCTCCACATAGAAGAAGAAGGGGAAAGAAAAGTGTTGGCAGAACACGCACATGACCATGGTGTTGTCAGAACACCTAATCACAGACCATTAGATACATAAACCGAAACTTTTTATTATACTCCAGCAAGATAACTAAATTTGATGCAATTTTTTTTTATTATTATTATATTATTTGACAAGGGTAACAAATTGAATGAAGGCAGCCGGAACTCCTAACATCCCAACCGTACCACAAGCCTTTTCAGCAATGTGGGTGAGTACATAGTCACTGAATGAGGACAGCCGAAACTTCAACACCCCAGTAACCCAATGCGTACAAATTTACCACATCGCCTTTTTAGAGAAAACCTCAAGTCAAATAGTCACACCGAATGCAGGCAGTCGGAACTCCACACACCCCAGCACAACTACCGACTATATCTGGTATCCCATCAACAACCATAAAGTAAACAAGAACAAGCGGAGTTTTTATTTGTCCAGAGAGTGGTAAAAAACAATCCATAATCAGGTGACCTTAACCCACAAATCACATGGTGTTTTGAACACACACTAGCACTTTATTTACAAAAAAAGGAGGCACATGTATCAAGACAGTTAAGAGCCCAAAAAGTCAAGAAATTGAGAGAACTAGACACAGACATGGTTAAAACCTATAGTAACTGTTAGAAAGAGAAGTGGAGAAGGATGTAGAACAATATTATAACACATAACACCACAAACAATACATGTGTGTTCTGGTGGTGTTGTAGACACACCATAGCACGTAGACTTTTAGACTATGCACATTCCAAGAGATTTTCTAAGACTAAGAAATCTCTCAGCATCCAGGGGTTTGGTAAATATGTCAGCTAACTGATTTGTGGTTTCTATATGTTGAATATCAATAAGCTTTGACTCGACCAAATCACGCAAAAAATGGTGTCTTATATCTATGTGCTTTGTTCTAGAATGTTGGATATGATTTTTGGATATATTAATAGCACTCAAATTGTCACAGAACATCAGAAGAGTATCACTTTCCAAACCATAATCATGCAACATGTGATTTAACCACACTAATTGGGTTACACAACTACCTGCGGCTATGTACTCGGATTCAGCGGTTGAAAGAGATACAGTTACATTTTTCTTGTCAAGACACTAGATTATTCCCTAAATAGAAACATCCACCACTTGTAGATTTTCTATCATCAAGATCCCCCGCCCAATCTGAATCACTATAACCAACAAGATTGGCATTAGTGTCTCTAGAATACCAAATGCCCAAAGAAGTAGTACCAGAAATGTATCTAAGGATTCTTTTAACAACTACTAAATGGGAAGCACGAGGATCAGCCTGATACCTGGCACATACACATACAGAGTACATGATGTCTGGTCGAGTGGCTGAGAGGTATAGAAGACTGCCAATCATGGAGCGATACAGGGTGTGGTCAACACACTCGCCTGCACCATCCTTGGAGATCTTGATACTGGAGGACATGGGTGTCTTGTAGGGCTTTGCTGCAGTTAACCCAAACCTTTCCACTAGGTTTTTAGCATACTTTTCCTGTGATAGAAACATCCCACTGGGTTTCTGCTTAACTTGCAGCCCTAAAAAGAAGGAAAGTTCGCCAATCATGCTCATCTCGAATGTACCTGTCATGGTTTCAACAAACTTGTCTAGAGTAGACTTGTTAGTTGAGCCAAAAACTATGTCATCAACATAAATCTGAGCAACACACACATCTTTCTTAGATCTGAGTATAAACAAGGTCCTATCACCTTCACCACAAATGAAACCAAACTTTAATAAAAATTCTGTAAGTCTATCATACCAAGCTCTAGGTGCTTGTTTTAAGCCATACAAAGCCTTATCAAGTTTATACACATACTCAGGATGATAAGGATCAACAAACCCTTTGGGTTGTTCAACATAGACCTCTTTGTCAATGTATCCATTTAGAAATGTTGCCTTTACATCCATTTGATACAAGGTAATACGCAGATGACAAGCAATAGCAAGAAGTAAACGAATAGATTCAATTCTAGCCACAGGAGCAAAAGTCTCATCAAAGTCCACTCCTTCAACCTGTGTAAATCCTTGAGCAACTAACCGTGCCTTATTTCTAATAATTATACCATTTTCATCACTTTATTCTTGAAAATCCATTTAGTCCCAATTATATTGACATTATTGGGGCGTGGAACAAGAGTCCAAACTTTATTTTTGGTAAATTGTAAAAGTTCTTCCTGCATTGCATTTATCCAATGAGTATCCTTAAGAGCTTGATTCACATTTTTTGGTTCAAAGGAGGATACAAAACAAGAAACTTGCACCTGATCAGTAGTGTGTTGAAAACACACATGAAGATTTACCATCTTTTTGTAATCCAAGCGTTCTTTGACACGCGTTTTCATACCATCAGTGAGCTTACCAATAACCTGAGTGGATGGATGATCTTTTCTGATTCGTGGCGGAGGATCATGCCTTGCATTGTCACCTGTCGGATGATCTTCAAGTACTGCGCCTGTTGTGTTGTCACCTGGAGGTGTTTCCAGAACACCGGCTGTATTGTCTACTGAACTACGTTCAGTACGTATGCAAGGAGATTTAGATGAATCTTCATCTTGCTCAGCATCTGATGTGTCTGATCCATCGTCAACCTGTTCATTAGTTGGAACTGGGACTCGAGCTGCTTCTGGTGTGTTGGACACACTGGGTACTCCATCAATGGGTGTTTCCACAACACTGTACGGTTCTTCCTCAATCTGTACTTCTGCATCACTAACTCAATCATCAAATACAACATTGACTGACTCCATAATAGTTCTGCGTGTAGGGACATAGATCCTATACGCATGACTATTTACAGAGTAGTCTACGAAAATTCCCTTTTCACTCTTAGGATCAAATTTACTCAATTTGTCCCTATCATTTAAGATATAGCAAGTGCACCCAAACACACGAAGATGTGCAACATTGGGCTTCTTGTCTTTGAGAAACTCATAGGGAGTTTTGTTTGTACCTGGCCTAAGATAGACTTTATTGGTTAGATAACATGCAGTATTTAAAGCTTCAGCCCAGAGACGTTTGGAAACTTTCATAGAGTTCAACATTACCCTAGCCATTTCTTTCAAAGTCCTATTCTTACGTTCAGCTATGCCATTTTGCTGAGGTGTTTTAGGTGCAGAGTACTCATGAAAGATCCCATGTTTATCACAAAAGTCAGCAAAGGATTTATTCTCAAATTCAGTTCCATGATCTGATCTAATGTGAAGAACAGACGAACCATACAAATTGACTATACTAGCATGCAGTGTTTTGAACACACCAAAGGTTTCTGATTTTTCTTTAAGAAATTTAACCCAAGAGTAACGAGAAAAATCATCAACAATCACATAAGCATATCTTTTACCACCAAAGCTATCAACTTCTACGGGATCCATTAGATCCATATGGAGTAGTTGAAAGCACTTACTAGTTCCGACGTATTGTCCATCCGTGAGTATTGGACTGTGAGGAGCTTTTGTTTGTTTCCCTTTGAGGCAATTCTCACATACTATCTTCCCTGGACTACTCAGCTTTGGAAGTCCTCAGACTGCTTCAATCTTGATCAACTTCTCAAGATTTCTGTAGTTTACATGTCCAAGCCTTTTATGCCAGAGTACCGCATCTTCCAGTTTGGCCTGATTGCATTTGACTTGATTGTTCACCACGTAGCAATTGTCCTTGGACCTGGTCCCTGTCATAATATAACGATTTCCAGAATCGAACACCTCACAAGTGTTCTTACTAAACAGTACCATTAGGTTATCATCACACAATTGACTAATGCTGATTAGGTTTGCCATCAACCCTTTTACCAAGAGAAATCCTTTCAATGGAAGGAATCCAGGGAGATTCAGGACCCCTTTACCAATTATTCTACCTTTGGTCCCACCGCCATATGTTACGGTACCTGTAGTTAATTTCACAAAATCACTAAGATGTGACTTTTCTCCAGTCATATGACGAGAGCAACCACTATCAAAGTACCATGCACCTGCAGGAGTAGATTTCAATGCAGTGAAAACAACTGTGCTAAGTATCTTAGTCTTGATTTTCCAAGCCAGTTTCAATTTGTTTTCCCTTTTCTTAGCTGAGACTCTGATTCCAGGTGTTGTTAAGACACTCTCCACAGATTTTTCTTTTTCAGTATATGGAACTGGTGTTGGGACAACACTGAGTTCACTGTTTTCTTTGTTACTGTGATCAGTGGGTGTCTTGACAATACTGTCATCAGAGTTGGTTGGTTTACCCTTTTTCTTAAACAATTTATAGCAATAAGGCTTGATGTGTCCCGGTTTAGAACAATTTTCATAAATAAAAACCTTCTTCTGTTTTTGTAAAGTTTTATCAACAGTTTCTTTAGCTTTGACAAAAATTGGTCCAGTTGATAAATCCAACTCAAGCTTATGATAACCAAGACCAGTAGTTCCATCATTTCCAATACTGAGTATTTCATCAAGTTTAGAGGTACCGAACACTACAAGAAATTCCTGGAAAAACGACGTTATGGGGCGACGGATTTTAAAATCCGTCGCCCCTTTAGCGACGGATCGAATCCGTCGCCCCTTTTGGCGACGGATAAGTTATCCGTCGCTACATTGGGCGACGGATAACAGTTATCCGTCGCCAAAGTTTGACTTTTAAAAAAAAATGAAATTATTAACGAAGGATAATTTTATCCGTCGTTAATATTTTTAATTAAAATTAAAAAAAAATGGCGACGGATAGATTATCCGTCGCCACTTAGCGACAGATATCTATCCGTCGCCCCACCTGGCGACGGATACGTGTCCGTCGGCCCAGAAGGGTTTATCCGGACAAGAACAGCAAGCAGAAGCGAATCACTTCTTCATTCTTCTTCCTCATTCTCTTCTTCTCCTCTCTTCGATTCCGGTGAATTCTTCGTTATTCCGGCCAATCTTGGTGCCTAATCGAAGCTCGTGGGACAAGGAGTTTGGTTCTTCGATCAATTTCAGATTTCTACCGATTAATCAAGGTATTTTGGCTAAAACCCTAGTTTTTAAAAATTTGGGGATTTTGTTTATTTTGATTAATTTGAGCAATTATATGTATATATGATAAGTATGTAGTAGTTAGTTTAGTTAATTTGATTAATTATATGTAATTTGTTTAATTTGATATATATATATATGTAATTTGATATTTAGTTTAGTTAATGATATGTATATATGTTAGGTATGTAGTATGATATGAATGTATGTAGTATGTTAAGTTTGGTATGTATGAATGTATGTAGTTAGTTTGATTTGTGTGTTAAGTATATATAGTTAGTTTAGTTAATTTGATATGTTTGTTAAGTATAGAAGTATGTAGTTTTGATTTGATAAATTTGTATGTTAAGTATGTAATTTGATATGAATATATGTAGTAATTCGATATGTATAGAGTAATTAGTTAATTTGATATGTATGTTAAGTATATAATATATGTACTAAGAGGTTGAAATGGTTAAAATATAAATTGTTGTACTAAAGTAATATATATTCGTTTCTTGTATCTTATACATTGACAACAGCTTATGGCCTCGGGAGGTGTACAACAAACTAGGTGACATCTTCCTGAGGAGAGAGAAACCCAGGCGGGGTGGTGAGTGTTGGAGCCACATCTCGGAGCGCATGAGGGCCGAGTACTTCGATGAGCTGAGGGTAAGTTAAAATATGGCATTCATTCGTTTGTAATTATAATCGTTTTAATATGAGTGGTATGTTAGCCACTGTATGTGAGTGGTATGTTAGCCACTTTATTTGGGTGATATGTTAGTCACCATTGTGTTAGTAAAATTTAGGACAATGTGAGTGGTATGTTAGCCACTATATGTGAGTGGTATGTTAGCCACTTTGTTTGGGTGATATGTTAGTCACCATATCTGTTATGTTGTTGTATCTTGTTAAACTAATGTAACATGGTGAGGTTATACATGTATTGACTTTGGATGTTGTATGAAATTGGGAGTGTAGAAGGAGTACTTCATTCTCAGCAGGTTGATCCCACAGATCTGGCGTGTTTAGGCTATGGGATCCAGCTATCTGAGGATATGGTCTGTTCGTGGAAGGCCATTCGGGATCGGGGTGGCGAAATCCCTCCACAGGTTGATGCAGCGGAGTGGGCCCTTTGGGATGCCTACTGGCGCCGAACTGATGTCCAGGACGTTGCCTACACCAACAGGCGGAACCGGGCATCCCAGTGATACGGCAAGAAGGGTCGTTCACCACCTTGGGAGGCGATCCACTGTCACTGATTATTATCAATCGGTGCGTATATATGTGTTTTTGCAATCTAGCATTACGTGTATGTATGAAGTCTCTGCTGCTCTATTACTTGTAGATGATAAATTGTTGACTAGATCTGGTTTGATTCAGGTGGCACAGGGGAGGTGACATCCAAGTATGCCATCTTCAAGAAGGCCAAGCAGAAGGGCGGGGTATGGACCATTGCCGGGCCTCGTCTATCATTGTATGTTTATGTTGCTTAAAGTTCATATTTGTACACTATTACAAGTTAATTTTTAAAAACAGTAACTGATCATGATATCTGTTATTTACGATTTCAGGCTGAGGTTGATGCTCAGGTGGCGAGGCAGGAGGACGAGACGGGTGATGTGTTGTCAACTGAACAAGTTGACAACATCTTCCTAGAGGTCAACAAACCGGACAAGAAAGGACGAATATATGGACTCGGGAGCCTCGGTTTGAGCCTGGATAGTCCGGGGTGCTCCTCATCATCATCCCAGCAGTCCAGACGTCCTGTTTACACAGGACTGTGTCTCGAAATGGTGCGATCGCAGTCCGAAGCAGTTGCGGCTAACTCAAGAGATGCGGCGTGCATAAGAACAAAGGGAGGAGAACGGCGCCTTGATTCTGAATGGAGCGATTCATGTCCCGATTCATCACCCACCCCCGTTTGATAGCTAGTTAGTTATGTATCTGTATGTTCGGATTTTTTTTTTAATATTTACACTTGTGTGGATAATTTCTCCTGCTCCGGATATTACTTTTTTTATTCAAAATTTATTGAAATATTTTCCGTATTATTCATTTATTATCGAACATTATATTGATTAAATAGGTGAACTACGAAAAACAGGGATTAATATGAAATAAATAGCGACGGATTAATAGTGACGGAATTAGTGACGGATTCACAGTGACGGAAATTCACAGTGACGGAATTAGTGACGGAATTTCAGTTTCCGTCACTAATTCCAATAAAATGTTGGACAACGGATAGAATCTATCCATAGATTCTATCCGTCGTTATATATAACGACGGATAGAATCTATCCGTCGTTATATTTCGATTTAAAAAAAAAAGTTAAATATATTATCCGTCGTCCAATCCGTCGCGAATTGGACGACGGATTATCCATCCGTCGGCCCAACTCCAGCAGGGCGACGGATTTTTTATCCGTCGCCCGATCCGTCGCCAGGGCTGGGGCGACGGATCATTGGGCTGAAGCGACGGATCTATCCGTCGCCCCAGCCCAGTTTTTTTGTAGTGGAAATTAATCTTAGCAAAAGTAAGTTCATGCTTTTCTAACCTTGATTGTACCTTTTCAAGTTCAGCCTCTTTTTGGGTAAGAGTAGCTTCCAGACGTGAGATTGTATCTTTAAGATACTTGTTCTCCTTCTTGAGGTCTTTAGCATTCTTGATCGCCTTCTTCCATTCATCAATGAGATCAGCATAGATGCTCTTCAGTTCCTCCACTATTTCTTCATTGCATGATTCATTGTCAGATTCGGTAGCTGTACCTTCATTAAGATCAATACTACTACTCATGCATAAGAAGTTAGTGTCCTCATCAAAAATCTCATCATCAGTGTTCTCAAAACACATAGAGTCTGGAAAATCTGCAAAGAAAACTTCATGTGCATCTTTAGTGTTCTCAGCACACCATGCATCATAATCTTCATCCAGCAAGACTGAAGAATGTAGGGTTGAAGTCTGAATGTTATCCTCTTGTGGAGTATCTTCATCTTCTTCAGAACCTGTATTATCTTCACTTACACAAACCCAATAAGCACCTCCCGTTTTACGAAGGGTATTAGCACATTCATTAGCAAAATGACCATAGCCTTCACATGCAAAACACTTCTTTTTCTTTAGTTGGTTAGCTTCTTCAACATATGGTTTCTTATAAGCTGGTTTAACAACAGATTTAGAAGAATTACTACTTGAACCTGCTTTGAATTTGTCCTTAAGACTACTTTTCTTAAAACGTTTAACAATAGCATTAAGAAGTTTATTATCAATAGTTTCTTCATCAAAATCATCATCAGACACTTCAGCAGCTTTTGTTTGAAGAGCAACACTTTTGTTCCTATCAACACTAGGTGGTGGATCAGTCATAGAGATCTCATAATTCAAAAGTATGTTCATCAAAGTTTGCAAGTCCATAGTTGACAAATTGTTAGCAGTTTCAATAGCAATTCTTTTCATCTCATAATGCTTAGAGAGTGTTCTAAGAGCCTTACAAACCATCTGCTTGTTAGAGTAAGCATCACCAAGTATTTGACTCTCATTGGCAATATCCATCAGTTTTTCAAAATAATCAGTTATGCTTTCATCATCAGCCATTCTTAAATTCTCAAATTTACTACTAAGCAATTGAGATCTAGACAGTTTGACACTAGCATCACCCTCACAATGGGTTTGAAGAATATCCCACGCAGATTTAGCAGAAGTGCATGATTGAATCAACTTAAACATGTGATGATTTACATGAGCAAATATACTATTAAGGGCTTTTTCATGAAAAGTAGCATCATTTAACTCTTCTGGGGTATAAGCCGATTCTGGTTTGGGTAGGACATCACCATCTTTATCGGGCTCCAGCATGGGAACACGGTAGCCTTTAGTGATACACCTCCAAGCACGAACATCTATAGACTTGATGTACGTTCTCATGCGTATGCTCCAGTAGCGGTAGTTCGGACCATCCAAGATAGGTAACCTGTTGGCATTGGGGTTAGCAAAATCCATCTCTTTAGTATCAAATCCAAACACCAATTGATTTGGTGCCTAACTCTTGATGCCAATTGAAATAGTTTAAGGACCCAGATTTGACACTAAAAAAACAGCGGAAATAAACAAGACAAGATATAAGTTTCTAGCAGATTATATTTATATAATTTACCGAGCCTCATGGCAAAAATATCCACTAATCAAAGACGTTAATGAATACAAAACTAGTCTAGATTTATTCTTGCGAATATCTCTAGATGCAAAACAATCGAGTAGACGTAAAGAGCTACCTCTACCAATCTACCTATCAATCTCTAACCTATAGAGAACACTAGATAGATGCAACTCGGAAAACCTTAGACAATACACGAATCTATATGAATATTCTTGAGAGAATAATAAGCTTGCTTCGTATCTCGTCTTCAATGTCGACTCATATATATATTGGCTAGAAAGCCGCTGCAATTCAGTCGTAGAGTCCTACATTGATTCTTGTTATAACCTTGTAAGTAGAATCCTAGTCGGATTCTCCTTCCTTCCTTGGCACACACGAATACACACTCCTTGATTTGCTCAAATCTCCTAAATTCCATAAGATCTTGTATCCTAAAATATCTGCACACAGAATCCAGCTAAAACTGTGGAACAATATTAGAGTTATAATAAAGGTAAAAACTATAATAAATATATATATCGAAGTGTGACTTAATTATCAGTGAGACGAGAACACTGAATTCACAGTGTTCTTAAAACACTAGTAGAAATGCTGTGGATGTTAACAAAAACACCCCCAGTAGTCACACTTACACCCGACTCTCAATCTTTAGTAAAATTAGGAATGGATGAATATCCATCACCCAGAGTGGTTAAAAAGAGTGATAAAAAAAATAAGATTCACAAAAACAGCAAATAATGTTGAAATTTAAACTTCATGAATCGGCTGAGATGTTTTTCTTTTTAATTATTTTTAGCAAACGATGGAATTAAATTCATAACCCATATACTTCATCACCACAACATGGACTAATATGATGGTTAATAGACCGTCTACCTGAGCAAACTTGTGAGTTGTGAAGATACAAAACAGTTTCTAGACACTTCTAAAGATAGAAAATGGCCTCCTGCCGAGATTTTTAAAAGAATCTGGAATGTCATCCTGATAGAAAATAATATTACTACTATAAGAAGGCCTACAACCATGAATGATTATATTGAGTCAAATAAACCATCTAAATACCTGGAAGTAAAATTTAGCTAAATCAGAGCTTCATACAGCCACACATTAAATATGTATTCAGCTAACCTCCGGTGTCAAATTAAACATGGAACATATTAAACTTGAAAGGAAGAATTATGAACTGAAATATATTACTTCTCTCTGATATCAAGTTACAAAACATAAGACCTATTTATACTACTACTTTATAGTCATAACAAACAAGATCTGATATGCTACTGTCAAACTCAATCAACGTAGATTTGGACGGCTGAGCATGCTAACACAATAGTGCTGATTGTGGCTAGAAGTCCATTTATCATTAATGTGCATGTGAACTGATATGGGAGTTGTGTGCTGTGATGTTGACTGACATCCGGAACCAAGATTTAGCATTGATGATCTAAATATTTTGGTTATGAGGCACTTACAAACTGCCTGAAGTTGTGAGCTGATCCGATCCTACACTACCCTATTCGGCTATTCGCAACATGGATATAAACTTCAGGAAAATGAAAGCAACCTTCTCTAATCTATACCAATCTCCTGGCCAAATGAACTCTCATACACGGTCTTCAGGACCAAAAGACTGTCTGAGCTCTGGGGTCTCTGAATATTCTAAGGAACTCAAGTACATTCCTTGTAATAATTTAGAACTATAAATGATTGCTTTACATAAAAGTTGAGAGGAGAACAAAGATTTTGAACAACTTTGGCTTTATCTAACCTGTGAGAAGCACAAGAGGCGCCTCAAGACCATAAATCCACCTATGTTGTTCTTCTCTCTAAATATTGGGAAATATTATGTTAGGAGAGGGATTTCTTTTTTCGTCACTGGCACTACAACAGCCCCACTGGCAAAACAAAGTGCAAACAACTCATTATAGGAACAATAAGCTAAAGAGTGACACTTCTTTCTTATACCATCTTACCTTTGGGTCATATTGCTCAAAATCAGGAAATGGGACTGACTTCTTCACAGTCGACACGGAAAATGCGGCTAGAAAATGTACATTTACTGATCCAACTGATGATGAACCTTCAATTCATATGGACGGAAAAAAAAAGGCATCACCAGCAACGGAGCATATTTATAAGGAAGCTGTAGATTC
The DNA here is from genome assembly GCA_026545765.1 of Plantago major. Classification (NCBI taxonomy): domain Eukaryota; kingdom Viridiplantae; phylum Streptophyta; class Magnoliopsida; order Lamiales; family Plantaginaceae; genus Plantago; species Plantago major. The sequence goes on from CM048843.1 coordinate 12,936,891, forward strand.
GCCCACGGATTAGTGAAGATTGCGAACTCACATTTTGGAGTCTCGTCCCCTGCCAATCAACTTTCCCTTTCCTAATAAACACAGTTCGAGCAGTTAAAATTTTGTTCCATACTATTGTAGGCTTGACTAACAGTACTGCAATCCCCTTCAATCACAATTTGCATATCTAAAGCTTGTGCCAACCTGAGTGTTGTTGCGTATGCTTCTGCAACTTCTAAATTTTGAATGTGCTGGACTCATCTCCAAGAGACGATAGTCCAGTACTATCTCCAGCATGAGCACCCAAACTTCTCAAAATCCTCTCTTACTGTAACACTTCGAACAGCTAAAATCTTGTCTTATATATACTGGTATCTGAAATGATGAGATTGTTAGTTAATAAGAGAGCCCAATATCTAGCATAGAGACAGTCCCTATAAGTCGGAGATCTGTTTCCTTACCACATTTGCAAACAGGATACAACAGATTCACGCGGTGCACCGTAATTACCTAGTTATATAAATCACGATGGAAAGAGTTATGAGAATTACTCAAGAATAAAAGTATTGATAACAGCATGGAAAGTACTATTGGCTTTACCGAACATTAATACGACCCACTGACATTGGAAGAAAGATTAGCAATATATTCTCACTCTATAACCTAATTAACCCATCAAAATGATAGTTCCAATACCATTCCATATGCATATAAGATCAGGTTAATTTATTATCTCAAGCTGAATGCAATTTTCAATCCTAAATTACAGTATTCAAACCGACTATAGGATCATAGAGATGCATTTTAAAATACACAGAATTCTACTTCATACAAGAAAATGAGAAAAGCATAATGGCCAGAGCACAGAAATGTAGTTATTATAGGTTGTGCGTAGAGAAAAGGCAAATTTGCAATCACAGGCAACAAAAAAGGAATTAAATACCCATCTCAACCTAACCTGAAACATCATGCAGTTTCAAAGGACCTTAAAGTTCAGATCATGCCATAAGTACTAAGCGCATTCTATAAACTAAAAGGAAAATGGAATGTAGAAAGCAGAAAACCAAAATTGTCGCACAAACCATAAATGCCACGGTTATTCCTCTCAGGGATCGAAATAGAGAAGGAACTTAGGCTGCCCAGGCAGCCTTGACTGCATTGCTTGGAGAAAGCGAGACTTAGTCAAAGCCATCCTAGAATCAAATCCAGTTAAGATTCTTGCAAGCGCAGTCCATGGTGAATCTCTCCAGGACATAGTTATGGGTTTGCTTATTTTCCCTGCATATTTACATCACAATCACATTGATTATTTCATCTGATCTCCATAAAAAAATGTGAGTAAAATTAAAATCAGAAAGAGCCTTCTTTGCTAATCGGAAGCGCATAAACAATACATTATGAACGTAATATATACCCGACTTAGATTGAAATTCTATGTGCATTTAACTGTTCATATACACGAGAATAGTTAAAATTTTGATTAGGAGACCTGTTTTTACTATCATGATTCTAAGCAGACAATGGAAACAAACTAACTGTATCAAATATAAACAATTAGCCCTCTATCGAATCCACATAATATAACTTTATTGAAGTTATGTTTGGAGCAGTATGTATAAAACTTCAGCAGGAACTGTCTAACTGGAAGCTAGGAATTTGGATTCGATTCAATTTCTACTATTGAATATGTCCTGCAAAACACTAGGTCCTTCAAGCTTACCAAGATGTTGAACTGTGAAAGCATGATCACATGTATATCGCTTGAGAATTATGTCCCGCAAAACACTAGGTCCAAGTGGTCGGAGGCATCAATTGACCCAATTCCGATTCCAGACGGAAAAAGGGATATTTCAAGGCGGATCTTCCTTTGTCTCGCTGCAGACACAGCCGCACAGAGGGCACCCTAGATGCGCAGCCATAAGTCCTAGATCCACTGATCCAATGACATCTTTAAATGTTTAAGCATAACTATGTGGTTGACACATGTCTACAGAATCCAGATAAAATTTTTGTTAAAAAGAATAGTTTGGTTGACGTAACTGGTAGAATACATAGATAGATAAAAAATGAAGAGAATATGAGGAAGAGAATAATATAGAGTACCTACAAAATGTCAAGGACTAATACATGAGCGCACCTCTCCTGCATCATACCTTGATTCTGGTACCAATTTTTCTGAATATCCAATTTGCTAGCTTTTCTTGGATATAATCCAGCCATGTGAATGTGTTTGCTTTCTCTATAAATTAATCCATTAGAGTCATGGATGATTGCCAGCAGTCCATATTCGTCCTAAGATAGAACTTGCTAAAAAGCGTAATCCTACAGTTGATTCCTAAAATATTGTCTTGTCCTAAAATGAAGGAAATGTGCAGCATATATATCTCGAATGAGAATTTCATTTGTACCCAGACTACTGTTGAATTGGACATGAAGAATCAATCTCCTAATATGATCTAACTGTCCGACAATAAAGATGCCATTTATGTATGCCAAACATATCCAGTGGCTGTTGTTTGAGGTAGAGAAATAAGATGTACAGCTTCCTAAAAATCAGTATTCATGGTAGAGTCCTGTTTACTACCGTGAGAGTTACAATCATACCCCCAACACCACCAGTAGATTTTCATGACTTGATAACATCAAATTCAGACAAATTGGATAATAGAATTATTCCGATTGTCTGTCCTTTTCTCTCTTCTTTCTGGCTCGATTGGGATCTCTGATTCCTCTCTCTGTCTCTTATTTGTCATGTGAGCCATTTATTGCGATTTGCTTTTTCCAGATATCTGATTTACAGTGATAAATGAATCGAAAGTGGAGGGAATGATTTAACGAAGAAATAGATTTGGGCATTCGGGTGATCAACACATCTCCGTCTTCTTCTATCACTAATTCCTATTTCATCGTCTATTGATGCTAATCCCACAAGGGGTAGGACAAAAGGGAGAACCGAGATTCCCGTGAAGAATTGACAAATCGAGAGAGCTTACCATGATATGAAACAATCAGCTGTGGAAATGCGTTTGTTTTTGGAAGACCAAGTAAAATTAGCCAACGTTTGAATTGCTCATAAGTAATAACGGAATCGTAATTATTATACTCCGTATAACAGGACGGACTACTTAGCCTTAAAAACGTACTGTATGCTGTTGATCAGAACTTGAATTACCTTTATGCCCTCCACAATACTCTTAAAGCCAATAGCAGGCTGCCACATCATAAGAATGGACCAATACCAGGCCTAGAGAATGTTTTTCTTCTATAGATATAGGTATATATTCCGGAACCAAAAAGAAATCAGTATCAAGATCAAGGTTGTCTTACCAATTCCGTGTCCGTCAAAGGTCCCCGAAATACAGAAGTCTAGGTTATGCATACACAATTGAACAATGAAGCTGTGCCATAAATTTATTGTTGATTTATCCTTTGCAGGAACGAGAACTTATTGATTATTCTGACTTTGGTCCTCCGCTTTTGAATCAACACCATGGCAGCGCATTTGGTATATATAAAGGTGAGGAATCAAATTTGGTCGCTTCATTGGCTCAATTTGTTTCAACTTTTAGATTAGAGGTCGACTCTAATATGTTATCATGTTCCTCGAGCATATTCCGACAAATTGTTTGGCAACCCTCTGCAACCACAAAGCCCTCCCTCTTGGGCGTGCATAGAGAGTATTGACTGTTAGGTCGAAGTGCCAGTCTTGAATCTCTTTCACTTCCTCTTGGCTTACATAGAACTAAATAGATTCTCAGGAACACATGTTGAAGAAGATAGTCCTACGAGTGATGCAGTTTATTTGATGTGGATCCGTTGCTTTGACATTTGAATCATAAATTGATGAGTTCAGAAGAATTGGAGGCTCAATTGAAACCCAAGCTCGAATTCGAGAACTTTGAAGTGGTCAGTAACTAGTGATACATATGAAGATGAACTCGAATCCCGTTTATTGTTTTTACCTGAACTAAATAAATGATCTCTACTGCTTCAAAATACTCCAAAAATGAATGAATTTTCATGGATCCACTAATAATAGTGTGAAGAAAAAGAAAAAAGTTGAAACGTGGGAAATTATTTTTTAATTCAGTTGAAAGGGCAATTTTGGCATTTCAGTTTATATTTATGACATAATTGCGGTGTCACAAATAATTTCAGTTTTAGAAATTATTTTTTTTTCCTTTTTTTGGGTCAAAGCTATTGAAGTATTAATATAAATGATTAGATTCCACACCTCTCTACAAGCTTTAGCTTTTAGATGAGATGAAATTCTATCATGGTATCAGAGCCAAAGGCTCACGCCCAACCTGGCTTCGAATCTCCACGGAGACAATCTCCGCCCCATATTAAATTTCCACTCGAATGGCCTCCCCAAAGAGGTTGAAAACGGCCACGAGTACGGATGGTATTGGAGTATTAATATAAATGACTAGATTCCACACCTCTCTACAAGCTTGAGCTTTTAGATGAGATGGAATTCTATCAAAAGCCAACTATTTGCGTTGACTAATGTTTGACCAAACGTTTGACTAACGGCCGAGGGGGAAAATGTAATTAGGCCGTAATGAGTGGTTTTTTTAGTAATTTATGCATTATACGGGGTGTTTATGTAATTTTCAAATTATAGAAACTAGTATTCGAAACCAGGGAATTTGCTGATGTAGTAAAAGACGATTATCTATTACTATTATAAAAGGAAAGACTATCAGGGTAGTTATCGGACCAACTTTTCTTTTTCCTTTTTTACCCCTTATCTTGACATTTTTTCCTAGCAACATATTATATATGGTTTAATCTTATAAAAAATTACACTATAATTAATAATTCCACAATAATAAAAATTATTACTAATTAAATAATTTTTCAAAAAATAATAATAATTGAAAGTTCGCTCGCGTGTCAATTTTCTAGTTATAAAAAAAACAACCAAATTCTCAAAAAAAAAAAAAAAAAAAAAAAACCAACAGTACAACACAATACTATAAAAATTACTGGCTGATTGAAAAGACGATTTTGCCCATTGCAAAAAAAAGAGGATATAAACTTTCATTAAAACCGTTTCATTCCGTCTTCTCATCCCGCCAAAACCCTTCTTCCCTACTTCGTCTTCTTCAGTCTTCACCTACCCAAAATTGAACTCCATTCTCCATTAAAAGTTCTCCATAATATCCCTTTTGACGTCCGAATAGTACCGAGTTGAAATAGAGGAGCTTGGGTGTTGAAACCGAAGTGACGCTGAGCTGCTGTTTCAGCCGGCGATTGGAGCTGCATCGCGAGGTATGCAACTCCGCGTCTAGTTCAATTTTACATTCATTCGCACTCAAAATTACATAATATTGTTGAATTATGTGCGGAATTTCAGTATTGTATTCTGTTTTGGGGGTTTTTAGTTCTCAGAAAACCCTAGTTTGATTTTATATCCATCTTTTTTTTTTTTTAATGAAATGCAATAATAGTTTTTGTCTCTTTTGTGTTTCTATTCTCATTTATTCGCTAATGGTGTATGTAAAGTGCCAAAAAACCAATTTTTTGTTGTTGAATATGCTTAGGTTATTTGTCTCTGTTCATGGTTTGATGATGTGTGTTGCCTCTGCTATGGGGTAGTGATATTTTGGACCGTGTATACATAGTAGGTGTGGGAAAAGGATCTGGGTGATTGATTTGTTGTTGAAGTTGGATAATGTATCCTTTATGGTGCTAATAGAGAATTTATTCTAGTTCGCCATTTGACATCATTTGTACTACATTCATTACCCCTGTAACAATTTCATTTCTGTGTCTATTACAAAAATAATGCATAATAGATTATGGAGTCGTTAAAACTTGTGAATGCGGCTCACTAGTGAGAATAAGAGTTCCTCCTGTGGAAAAGGAAATAAAGTTGAAAGTGCAGATTGGAAAATAATATCTGAGTTCTTCTGTTGTTCCCCGGATATGAGCACACCAGGCTTTCCAAACAGAAAAGAGGGTGAATTCTTAATAGGTGCTCGAGTAAAATGAAAGGCACTATATGTTAATCAATGGCGCTGAGAAGTCATCTTTGACATTTTTATGAGGGACAGAGGTTAAATCACAAATTAGACCGGGCATAATTATGGTATAAAGATCTCGGAAGGTTCGTAGAAAGATTAGCCTGTTAGATTTGAAATTAAACTGCTCCAAAAATCACAAAATGTAATGAAAGTTTATTACATTTAAGTCCATAACAGCAACTAACTGTGACTTAACAGCTATTGGAGATTTCGTGAAATAATTACAATGCAATCTAATAAACTGAAACTTTATTACATTGAAGTCCAGCATGTGAGGATCATATGAGGAAATGAAAAAAAGTACGAGTTGTTTTCCTCTCTTCTGCAGCACATCCGACTGAACCAACACTAGTTTTCTAATATTGATATGTGCAAGTCTTAGCCGGAAGCTTTACTCCTAACTAAAAGGGTGCTATATGAAAATTGCCCTACTAATATATTCCATACTTGTCTTTAGCAGATGCCTCCAAAGTCTGGAAATAGAAAGCCCGTTGCTAAGGGTGTAAACAAGAAGGCTTGAAAAAAGATGAAGAAAACAGAAGGAACCTCAACCTCTTCCGCCCCCCTACCGGATTTTAAGAGCCATCATTATTATGCAAAGGGGGCGAGTTTGAACTGGGACAATAGGGAGGTGATTGGTCCTGTCAAGGATCAAGAAGATTGCGGTAAGTTTAATCTATGTTTAAATCATTGTTTCAAAAGTCAAATTTGTTATTTGGTTTAACATCTGTGAGTTATGAATTTGTTATTTGGTTTCGCTTTAATTGTTTTGATAAACCATAAAAACAAGGGCCTGGGCTTATTTTATCCCATAAAACAAGGATTAGGACAACTATGAAATCCGACTGATATTCTAAGCTTTCGTTTGCTGTAAAGATCCATGCAAGATCTTTTTTCATGGATAATAAACTCTATTCTCTTCTCTTCTCTCTTTTCCACTTAACAATTACGACTTGATACATAACCTGTTAACAACCTTAATTACTGCTGCAGTTTCACTTCCCACAGCAAAACTGAAAATAAATATTACCTTCCGCAGTGCCTATATAGCCACCTGCCAGAGCAACACATTACAGCTAGCATTAAGCCATTAACTGAGAAACTGTGTGATTAAATTTCTTACATGCCAACGAAGCAAAAATTTAAGTTTGGCAATTCATTGTATGTAGCATTAGCTAGTTAGGTTGAAATTAAAATCTATTAACATTGCACTTTCAAACCAGTAAAAAAACTTCATTGTATGTTAGAATCCCTCTATATATCACGCTAGCTAGTAATGTACGATTTGGTGCCTCGTTGAAAATGTTTCACTTCAAAGCATTCCATAATTGTAAGTATACACACTCGACCTTACCACACTTTATCAATTGTTTGATGTTATTTATCTACTTTTTACTACAATAACTTACCTCGCACTTCTTTACGATCAATTTCTCATGAAGTAAACCCGGCTGATTATCGGAGTGTGATTGGTGAATTGCAGTTTTTATTTTTTTCGGATTGATTCCGAGAAACCCGATCCGAAATCGGATTGATCCCATCATCGTAATTTTTTTATTAATTTTTTTGTAGCCTCCTGCGTTGCACACGCACTTTGCAAGTTATGCTCGGCCCTCTATGCCATCTCGCATCCGAATGAACCACGTCCAGACCTGGCCGAACAGAATATGGTGGATTGTAACCTCAAGGACGATGCCCCTGAGGACGTAAATTCTTGTCAGTTTACTACCTTGCAGCGAGGTTATCGGTACTTAAAAAAAAAGGGAGTCTACGAGACAAGTGTTTATGGACCATATAAGGGAAAACGCTGTGAATGCAAAGAACCTAAGGTTAGAATACTCGTTTAGTTTTAAATATGTAATTACTTCAGCCTTAGGGTGCTCATAGCTCACCATGTTTTTTGCAAACTAGGCACTTGCAATACAATTCACATAATTTTAAACAATAATTTTATTTGATTTTAATCATTTCATTATTTATTTGTAGGGGAGGAAACTAAAGACAACGGGTCACGTAATTGACATCCCCAAGAAGAATGTTAAAGCAATGCTGCGAGAGGGCCCTTTATCAGCTGTGATTGTCGCTACGAAAGAATTTTCAACGTTCACTGGTGAGGTAATGTATTTTTGTAATATTTGTACGCACTTATTGCCCTGTTTCTATACCCAATCTGTTTAAGCCTCTTTTTTCCTATTATTTACTAACTCTGGCTATACGTACTTGATGTAATTGTTAGAGCCTAGTCGTTCATGACACATTCTCCATTAGAGAGAACTCCTGCGCTATACCAATGAAATAACTACATATAAAAATATAACCTACGGAAAGAACAAAATAAGTCTCTTCCAAAGAAAGCAGAGAATTGTTCAGTTTATCTCAGAATTCCTCTTCTTAAGGTGTAGACTACTATAAAATACGAAGGAGTTGAACGTGTGAATTAATGTTAATTCATGCTTGGGTCTGGTATAGAAGTGAAAGTCTTTTTTCCTGCTCTGTTCCAATACCAACTACATGCAGATTTCCCTCTCCTCTTTTTTTCTTTTTCACAATCCGAGTCTGGATTATCTTTTGGAAGGCAAAACCCCCTGGAATATAGGTGGGGGTTAGCGCTATTCTAATCTATAACTATCTCGAGGAAGGGGTCTCAATACCCAAAATACCCAATCCAGTAAGAAAAAAAAACTAACAGGTCTGTAAATGGTCATACTGGGGATACTATAGGACACAAAGTGCCTCCCCCCCTCTCCCTCTGGTCCTCATGCGTGTGACACATGACCCTGAAGGGGGCTCTTCCAGAGGAAGAGGAGCGACCTTCATGTGTGTTTCAGAATCGGAATAGAGTCGTATTGGTTGGGTAAGGTGCTAAAGGCATTCTTTTGAGTTCACGGCTTGTTGTAAAAGGTGGGGAGTCGGTGGTACGTTACGACCTTTTCTCAAGCCTTTTCGTGTAGACAACCTGTAAAGACTTGATATGGTTTATTCTATAAATTCATTTGTAACTAAGGCTACATTTTATGGAAAATCTGGTAGTGGAAAGCTAGTAGAATTTAGTTAAGTAATTAAATTTAGAAATTGGAAAGCTAAATTAGGTAGTAGGTTTTAAATGTAGGTGTTTAGTAAATTAATTTGAAAAAATTTTGGTGTTTTAATAAAATGACATAAAAGGGCACTACTTTTATTTTTCTTGTCTTTAACCTTTCTTATCGTATTATTAGTCTATAGTTTTTTAAATAATAATATATCATATTTTGTCCAATAATTATAATATATATTTAATGTATTTTACATCGCCACTTTAATAACATCATCAAAATTATCATAAGTTGAAAGAAATAATCGTTGAACATTTTAACTTAGTAATGAAAAAAATTAGTAATTGATGTGTATAGAATTACTGGGTGATAATATTGGATGCATGATGTATAGAATTCGTTGCTTGGTAATATGGGTGTTTTTACTTCTTATTTTATTTAGTCTAATTTAGATTAATTTGGGTAGGGATATTTTCGGAATAAAAATATAACAAGCTCCTTCTCTGCGCGTTCACGTAACGAGCTTTTTATTAGTCAATGGTCAAATAACGAGCTTTTTATTAGTCAATGGTCAAAAAAAGTTCATGGAGCTGAAAAGCTAGTGGTAAACAGAGCCTACAGCTGTTAGTGTCTTCCTGGATGATACTTTTCGTGGATGGCCTGAACGGCGAAGGTTTTTACTGATATTCGAGGAGGACACCTTTTTATCTTGAGTTAGAAAGACAGGTTAACACATATTCCTGCTTCAGTAAGTACTATATAGAAATAGAAGCTGCGAGAAGGCATCACCAACAACAAGAAACAAGAAGGCAAGCGGTTGATCCAGGTTATTACAATAAATCCTTGTCTACTATGTCTATCTCTTGACTATATGTAAGACTTGTCTCCTACCTTAGTCGGACTGCTCGAGCTGAAGCACCAAGAGAAGTTTTTGGATTTGAAGGGCCTCTTCTATTTATATTTGAATTTAAGTCTAATGCTAGGAAAAACTTTTTTTGCAGTTATGGTAATATTTAGTTAGATAGGGGAGTACAAGACCATCTTTGTCTCTATTACGATTACGTGATTCTGAATTCAGCTATTATCCTGCTTTCTTCTCTTCTTCTGCGGAAGGTAAAGGAGAGCTCCTAGCTTCGATCTTTTTACTTACGCTTACTGTAGGAAAGAGAGAGAAAGACCCTAATTCCTAGCCTAGTCCAGCTTCCACGAGGGAAAGGGTGAAGGCGGGGAAGAGGTCGATTCCAGGTCTTTCTAGTCCAATTTCCAGGACGAAGTTCCTAAAATGAGCCTTTTTCCCGGGCCTCCCCTTGGTTTGCTCCGCAAAAGATACACAGCACCGCATATAAATATAATATAGAAAAGTGAAATAAAAGAGAGAAACAAGGGACTGGAAGGACAAAGATATTTTTTAAAGTAATTAAGGCAGGCTTCCCTGCTTTTTATTCAATCTATTTCTTAAACAAACCGTTGTGAGGGGAAAAAGAGTTAGGGGGCTCTTGTAAGCAGGTTCTTTTGTAGAATGTTTCCTATGAATAGCGCATAGTAGAGTTAGTTGTATTTTTCTTCCCAATCATTATTTTCTCCTGTTCACAAATTCTGTTCTCTACATACTCGACATAAGATAATGGTGTCGCAAGTCGTATTCATAATAAAATTGCACTCTTTCCTAAGTTTGCCGAAGAGGATGATATAGATGATAGGTCTGTAAAATTGGATGTAGGGCTTAGATATAGATGATGCCGGGCGACTTGAAGGATTGCTCTTGCACCTTAAAGCCGCATGGGTAGTCAGAAGGCCGCTGGAAGCCTATGCGTGACATTCTTGCTGCATGTTTTGCGGGCGTCAACATGCTGAACTAGTGCTACCCGAATGCCAATGTTTTCGGTGTGAGTGTGAAAATCACAACCGGTCTGAGTAAAAAGGTATGGATATGCGATATGTCTTGGTTTACTGCTTTTTACTAGCTTTCCTTTTCTTTTTTCTGTTGCATTTGTCTTCTTTTACAATCTTAAAGCAGGGTCGTAGCCGAACTATATTTTATATGCCAATGCTAATTTGGAAACTTCTCCCTCGGATTGGTTAGTCTCTTCCCCTTTTTGGGGCTAGCCATGAGAAAATATATTGCGTCTGATTGCTGAAATGACATTTACCTTTGAGAAAGGAGTGTTTATTGATGGTAACAAATGTAAACAAACTTTGAATTGATATTGAATTGTTTTTTAGGGAATTTATGAGCCCCCTGCTGGCACAAGAAAGGTGCTAATAGATGAGGAGGATACCGATGAAGATGCCCTAGATCTCCATTGCGTGGTGGTTTTAGATTGGGGAGTAGACGATGGCAAAGAGTTCTATCTGATAGAGAATAGCATGGGATGTAAATGGGGAGTGGGCGGCCGTGGTAGAGTTTCTGCGAACAGTCTGTACCTTTTCAGCTATCCTCTTGGTGTTCAGTTTGTTGGTTAGTTATGTTTTTGTGAAATCGTAAACTGTAGTTGTAATGCATCAACTTTTAAGCACTTTTCCTTTAGTTTGTGACTCTGGTTCTGGTGCAAGTACTCATCTAGAAAAAGCTCGACTTTAAAGCTCATTAGTACACCATGTTCAGCAGATTGTTCTGTTCTTATAAATTTAGGTTCATATTCATTTTGCTTGTGTATTCCGTCATGGTATTGGACAATCAATCTGGTATAATACATGAGACATTTGCAAGCTTGAATACAATCAAATACTGCCCGTTTGGCACACCATTAAAACGGACTATTTATTCGTTAAAATGTTTCAGTGTATTTATTTTGTATCTTCTACAGAAAAAAAAAATTAACTCAATTTTATCTCCATTAAACAATCATCATTATATTTCTACCCTAATCATACTTCCTTTTTTAGTTTTTCAATCAAATTAGCAATTTTAAACCAATCAAATAACATTTAAACCAATCAAATAACCTTAAAATATATCAAACACATCATTCTATTCTTCAAAACCTTATATAACAACCATATAAGTTTTTAACTCTATTTAAAACACTTTTTTTTTATAACTTATTTTTAACTCAATTACTATTCATTAACTAAAAATTTTGGTGAATTTCATCTAGTACCCCTCTTAGATGTTCTAAGTACACTTGAGAACCCGTTAAATCAACAATAACATATAAGTCCTGTTAGATTCAAATCAATACATCTATCGGATTTTAATTTTGGCCAAATAGCCTTAGCTTATCGGTGGCACATGCGGGGCACGTGTGGACCTCGATGCAATTGATATTTTTGTATCATGTACTCAAATGTAATTGATATGTGGCCGTTATTTTCAAAAAAACTAGCCGTTGGTTAGTTATTTTTAGCCAATTTAAACTCCAAAACAGTCCATTTTCATCCATTTTTCTAATTCTTCTTCATTGAAACTGACAATGGAGGAAATGGATGAAATTCGTCCAATTTGCATCAATTCAAACTGTCGCAGGCGGACTATTCTATTCGTTAAAAAGTGTGACCCGCATGAAGGAAGATTTTATTGGAGATGTCCAACACATTGGTTGTCTGAATGGTGTCTTGTTGAAGAAAACGTTCAAAGACAACGAGGAGATATCATGCAAGCCAAATTGCTATCTGAATTTGTTCCACCACTACATGAACATACTTCAAGACGCCAAAATATGGAACAAGAAGCTACAAGTGTGCAAACTAGCAATGAAGATGATGGAATGGTAAAACAAAAACAGAAGAAGAGAGCTACAACTGCCATGGATAGTCAAGAAGACAAATACATGAGAATTAGGCAACTCATTTGCCTAAACCTATTCTTGTTTGTTGTATACCTGATTGTGCAAATAAGTAATGCATTCAAGTAGATTAAGTAGAAAATGTAGTAGAAGAACTAATATGTATTGAACTGTTTTCCAATGTATGTTACAATACAAATTGGAAATTGAGTAGCATCAAACAAAATGTGGCATAAACTATGAAACTACTATGAGTACTTGTGACAACCAAAACAGTTGGCCTTTAATCAAAATATACCACCAATCTTATCAAAATATACCCACCAAAACATAAGGTTCCAAACTATCACTTCTCAACTCTATAGCCCAAACCACCTTCCCAATCCTTTTCCCCTACCAGTACCAGTTCCCTTGTCCCTAGCTGTGCCTGTTCCCCTACCCATACTAGTGCCATTCCCCCGGCCAGTTCCCATGCTCCTGCCAGTGCCATTCCCCCTGCTCCTGCCCCTGCCATTGACAGGCCCTTCCTCCACATGTTGTTCCCTAGCTCTTTTTCTTCCTCTGTTAGCCTATTTCAATCAAAACTCAAAAACTTCAACCACAAGCAATACAATCACAATCATTAACTATAAAATGACAAGAATCTCAAACAATCACAATCACTAACTATCAAATAAGAATACAATCACAATTATCAAAACACAAGAATCACATAAATCACAATCAACAACTAATCAAATTTCCAATGTATCACAAGACTGAGTTGCATCAGTTTACTTACATCATGTTCTTTAGTTGCAGGGCTTGTTTCATTTTGCTGAGGTTGAGTGGAAGATGCATTTTGTTCAGGTTGAGCTACAGCTGCATTGGGCTCTTCATCATCTTCCTTGTCCTGCAATGAATTCAAATAAAAAATCAATATAATAAACCACAAAAACTGCAATGAAAGAAACACTAAAATACTTACCAAAGTGGGACAAAGGTGGTAATTGGCAAAGGTGGAAGGTATACCACAATTAACATATTTATCAACACTACCAAGTTAAGGACACAACATTATAAACAACAAATAATCAACTCAAGTACTGGTAATTGGCAAAGGTGGAAGGTATACCACAATCAACATATTTATCAACACTACCAAGTTAAGGACACATCATTATAAACAACAAATAATCAACTAAAGTACTGGCAATTGGCAAAGGTGGAAGGTATACGACAATCAACATATTTATCAACACTACCAAGTTAAGGACACAACATTATAAACAACAAATAATCACTCTATTCAGACATCCACAAGAACATTTCAGGTTGCATTTTGCATCCAGGAGTTGGTAACAAAACCTGCACTCTTAAAAATCAGGAAAAATACATCTTATTGATCATTAACGCAGCCAACTAGATACAGTGGACAAATGCTAAAGTAGATGTTTAAAATATACGTACCTAAACCAATTCAATTAGCAAGGAAGAGGAAAAAGAAGCAAGGAACTCACCTCAGACCAGCCCAAGCAATTTATGGTAGCGACGTTAAGCACAAATTCATGCTTAGTGTTTGTTATTTGACGACAGGCAAGCTACATAACCATGGGTTCCCAGCTCAAACCTAATGTAGTTTCAAGCACATTACCGACAATCATAGGCTCGCCTTAGGACCAATGAAATTGAAAATGCTTCAAATCATCCTGTTGAACGTCTATATATTGCTGTTGGACATTATAAAAGTTTGTCCACTGTATCTTGGCTAGAAGCTGCTTCCTGCAATTTATTATTGCTGATAGACTATGTAATTGTATTTACAATAGAATAGTATATATATTAGAATCATAGTTAGATTAGTCTCCTAATTCCTAATTAGATTAGTCTCTAGATTATAGCCTACTTTATAGGTCTTGTAATATGTATATATACCTCTTGATATTCAATGAATAGACACGAAGCATTATTCTATATTCTCCTACATGGTATCACGCCAACCAACGACCTGATCTTCCTCCTCTTCTCCTTCTCTCTGTCCCGACCTCACGTCACCACCACCCTCCGCTGCCTCTTTCTCTCCTTGCTTCCGTCGACCCTTCACCATGACCACCAAACAAGCCCCCGGTTTTCACTCGGCTCTTGCCGTAACCAATGTCAAATATCTTATTCCCATCACCCTTGACCTTGAAACCGGCCGCTATCATGAATGGTCGACCCTGTTCAAAGTCCAAGCCACGGTCCATGACGTCTTTGCACACATCATCCCCCCTAAAGATACCACCGAGCTCGCAAAATACACCTCTGCGAAAGCCGAAGATCTTTCCCTCTGGAAACGCCTTGATGCCGTGATCCTTCAATGGATTTACGCCACCGTTTCTCCAGATATCCTCTCCTCCATCCTTGTCGTTGATGACATAGCCGAATCTGCCTGGAATAGGGTTAACCAAATTTTTCAGGAAAACTAGAATTACTGTGCTGCCTTCCTTGAAACTGAATTCACCAATCTTCGGATGGTGGATTTTTCCTCGGTGATTGCCTACTGCAATCGCCTCAAATCTCTATCCGACCAACTCGCCAACGTTGGTTCTGAAGTCACGGATCAACGTTTGGTACTTCGTACCCTTGCTGGACTACCTGAATCCTACTCTACTTTTGTTACCCATATCCAACAAAAGAAATCTCTTCCGACCTTTTCCCAACTTTGCTCTCGCCTAAGCTTGCACGACACCACCGCCAAAGAGCGAGCCCGTGACATCGGCTCCTTCTCGGCTCTTGTTGCTCATGACAGCCCTTCCCCCCACCACTCAACCCAACACCCGGAATCAAAACACCAACCGCAACAAGAAAAACAATTCAAACCGCAACAAAGGCAATAACCAAAACCATGGTTCCGGTCCCCACCCAGCTACCTCCTGGCCCTACCCGAATTTCCCACCTTGGGCTTTCCCGCAGCCGTGCCACCCTGCCCTTATCCCACAGCAGCTTGGACTCCGGCCCAACAGCGCCCGCCCCGGCCCAACACAGGCCAAGGCCTGCTTGGTCCCCGCCCAGCGCACGCGTATACCGTGCAATCTTCGTCTTCTCCTGGCTATGCTCCCACCGACCTCAATACAGCTATGCAGACTTTGTCTCTTAATAATCCGGATGAGAACTGGTACATGGATTCTAGAGCTTCTTCCCACATGACCACCAATCCAGGTACTCTTACGTCTTATTCTTCTTTGAGCAAACATAATGGTATTATTGTCGGTAATGCTAGCACTATTCCTATTCGTGGTTTCGGCCATACTTCTCTTTCTCATCCCAATCCCAACTTTCATCTCCCCAATGTCTTACATGCTCCAAATTTAGTCAAAAACCTTATTTCGGTTCGCAAATTCACTACTGATAATCATGTTTCTGTTGAATTTGACCCTCATGGTTTTTTTTGTTAAGGAACTCCCTACGGGGAACCGTATCATGAGATGTGAAAGCACCGGGGACCTCTATCCTGTCACCACGACACGTAAAGATACACCACACACCACCTTTCTCGCCACTACTCCTTCACTGTGGCATTCTCGGCTTGGCCATCCTGGCGATGCTGTTCTTCGTTCTCTCCGTTCTTCTCATATTATTCAATGTAATAGCAATAGGAATTCTTTTTGTCATTCTTGTCCTTTAGGAAAACATATAAAATTACCATTCCTTGATTCAAAGTTTTCTACTGTTATGCCTTTTGACATAATTCATAGTGATTTATGGACATCACCTTTATTAAGTCCTTCCAGGCATCGTTATTATCTTTTTTTCTTGGATGACTTTAGTAATTTATTTTGGACTTTTCCTATCTCACACAAATCACAAGTTTATTCCATCTTTCTCTCCTTTCAAGCTCTCAT
Organism: Plantago major; assembly: GCA_026545765.1. Taxonomy (NCBI): domain Eukaryota; kingdom Viridiplantae; phylum Streptophyta; class Magnoliopsida; order Lamiales; family Plantaginaceae; genus Plantago; species Plantago major. The sequence continues at coordinate 12,953,522 of CM048843.1, forward strand.
TCGAACTCAATTCGAACGGGACATCAAAACCTTGCAATGTGATAATGGTCGCGAATTAGATAACAACCAGTTTCGTTCCTTTTGCACCTCACATGGTCTCTCTTTTCGTTTTTTGTGTCCACACTTCTTCTCAAAACGGCAAAGCTGAACGCAAAATTAAATCCATAAATAACATTATGCGTACTTTGCTTGCCCATGCCTCTATACCTCCCTCTTTCTGGCCTCATGCCCTCGATACGGCAACGTATCTTCTAAATATTCTACCCACTAAACTCTTGAATTTCAAATCTCCTACTCAAATTATTTATCGTAGGATACCTTCTTACTCTCACCTTCGAGTTTTCGGATGCCTTTGTTATCCCCTCTTTCCCTCTACGACAATCAACAAACTCCAACCCCGTTCGACACCTTGTGTTTTCTTGGGATATCCTGCGAACCATCGCAGATATAAGTGTTATGATTTGTCTAGCCAAAAGATTTTTATCTCTCGGCATGTTATCTTTGATGAGACCCAGTTTCCTTTTCTCAAAACTCATACGCCTACCCCTCCGTTTTATGAGTTCTTAACAAACGAAGTCTCCCCACACCTGATGCAATTCTTGCATTCCCCTACACACCATTTGCTTACATTGCTCATGAAACAACAAACTCTTCGCAGCAACCGGCTACTCAAATTGTTGCTCTGTTGCCTGCAGACAACTTGTCGCTTCCCATGACAACCAGCTACATCTCCTTGATTCCAACTCTTCCCACTCGCCCTCGCATTCCTAATCCTAAATACTTTGGTCCTAATTTCGTTAATCTCACCACTGTTAAGTTAAGGATATCTCGCCTCTTCCGCGAAATCCTGTTAGCGCTTTACAGGACCCAAATTGGAATGCTGCCATGCTTGATGAATTTAATGGTCTTATTCAGAATAAGACGTGGGAGTTGGTGCCCCGTCCCACTAATGCCAATCTTATTCATTCCATGTTGATATTTCGACATAAAAAGAATTCTGATGGTTCTTTTGAGCGACACAAAGCTCGTCTTGTATGTGATGGCAGGTCTCAGCAGGTTGGCATTGATTGTGATGAGACTTTCAGTCCGGTTGTCAAACCGGCTACTATCCGGATTGTTCTTAGCATTGCTCTATCTCGCTCTTGGCCTATTCATCAGCTAGATGTCAAAAATTCCTTTCTCCATGGCAATCTTCACGAAACAGTTTACATGCACCAACCACTAGGATTTAAGGACCAAACACACCCCGACTACATGTGCCTCTTGAAGAAGTCTCTTTATGGACTAAAGCAAGCACCCAGAGCTTGGTATCAACGTTTTGCGGATTTTGTTAGCAAGATCGGTTTCTCTCACAGCCAGTCGGACCATTCTTTGTTTATCTACTCCCAGGGCACCGACACAGCATATATTCTTCTCTATGTGGACGATATTATTATCATCACTTCTTCGGATGCACTTCGGTTATCCTTCATGAAGATGCTTGGTGCGGAATTTGCTATGAAGGACCTCGACCCCTTATCATTTTTTTTGGGTATCTCGGTTGTTCGTACGACAGGTGGAATGTTTCTCTCTCAGCAGACTTATGCCCTTGATATTATTGAGCGAGCCGGTATGTCCCAATGCAAGCCGTCGCTCACACCGGTCGACACCAACACCAAACTCGGCTTTGAGGCCGGTTCACCATGTGATGATCCGACTCTCTACCATTCCCTTGCAGGTGCTTTGCAATATTTTACCTTCACTCGACCCGACATCTCTTATGCGGTTCAGCAGGTTTGCCTTTATATGCACGACCCACGGGCCGACCACATGAATGGTCTCAAACGCATTATGCGATACATTCAAGGCACTAGTTCTCTCGGTCTACCCCTCTACAAGACCTCTGTCAGCTCTCTTGTCTCCTATACGGATGTCGATTGGGGCGGCTGTCCGGACACTCATCGTTCTACTTCCGGCTATTGTGTTTTTCTTGGCGACAACCTTATCTCTTGGTCTTCTAAGCGGCAACCGACAATCTCCAAATCTAGTGCTGAGGCTGAATATCGTGGCGCTGGCAACGTCGTTTCTGAGTCTTGTTAGCTTCGCAATCTTCTTCTGGAGCTACGTTGTCCGATTTCCAAAGCCACTCCGGTCTACTGCGACAATGTAAGTGCTATCTATCTTTCTGGCAACCCCGTGCAACATCAACGCACAAAACACATTGAAATGGATATTCATTTTGTCCGAGAAAAGGTTGCTAAGGGCGAAGTTCGCATTCACCATGTTCCATCTCGCTATCAAATAGCAGATATATTCACGAAAGGGCTTCCACGCATACTTTGTGATGATTTTCGTGACAGTCTCAGTGTCAGACTTCCTCCCGCTTCTACTGCGGGGTGTGATAGACTATGTAATTGTATTTACAATAGAATAGTATATATATTAGAATCATAGTTAGAATAGTCTCCTAATTCCTAATTAGATTAGTCTCTAGATTATAGCCTACTTTATAGGTCTTGTAATATGTATATATACCTCTTGATATTCAATGAATAGACACGAAGCATTATTCTATATTCTCCTACAATTGCTATATGCATTCTCATTTGAGCACTTCAAACATCATCAAAAGTCACATTGTTTTGGAACATCCTCAGCCGCCGATTTCCTCACCAAGTTTTCAGCCTTTTTCCAACAGCTGAAATTACTACATCATCTTTTAAAATGTGTTTCAATTCTAGAATTCCTTCATCACAACCACGTGATGACTTTGGTTGACATGGTACCCCACCATCCTTCTGATAAGCTCAAATTATACTCTAAAAAAGCAATTAGAGATTAAGCTGTAGTTGCAGACTAAAGCCTAACTCGTGATCGATCTCTAGGGAATTAATCAAGCTACGTAGCAGTGAGAGTAAACAGATACTTGCGATGAGTTTGATTGATGGTTTTGTATACTTCTAACTAGATTGACTAAAGCTAAGATTACGATTAACAATGAGAGAAAGATGAATACAGTAGCAAGATCCAATTATGCTAATTCGAACTAGGTATAACACTCATATTTGTCACACGGTTGTTGTACAGTAAATCAATCAATTTGATTTAACCAATTGTTCTTAGAATATATTATATTGGAGAAATCGTGAGTCGTCAATTCACGATCCTTAAACATGAACAAGTTTGAGAATTTAATACGGACTTATCGAATTGAAGGTTTTTACGAAGATTTTATACGAGACTAACCTATATGAGTGATTTGACAAACCCTAGAACGAATATGCATAATCTTCACATACTACTGTATTCAAAGGTGTTTAGCTACTCATAATAGATAATTGCATACAGAGATTCATGGTAACAATCATACGAAACATAGATGACAAACTCGCATGCAACAACATACAATTCAATCGATAAAGATGAAAGCAATAGACAAATCAATACCAATAATCCTGATGAGTAAAATCAATGAATAACCAAGCTTCAAGGATGTCTCAATGTCAATGTCTCAATCTAGGAGCTCTCTTAAAAAACTAGGTTAAAAGAAGTATATCCCCAGAAAAAAATAAATTCTAAACTAATAAGGAAAACAAATTCTGAGCCTGCGCGTCTCGCCGCGGCAGGTCAATTGCTTCGCCGCTGCGAGCTTCCTTTTGTCGATTATATATCCAGCTCGCAAATTCTCGCCGCGGCGGATTGAATCCCTCGCCGTGGCGAGCGCCTTCCTTTAAAACAGGGAAGCCATTCGCAAAATCTCACCGCGGCGAGCCTCCCTGCAATTCCCAAGTCCAAGCTCGTAAAATCTCGCCGCGGCGAGCCATGCTAAGCAGCTTGTTCTCATTTAGCTCAAAAGACATCGATTCCTGCAAAATGTAAACAAAACACCAAAGCGTAAAAATGAACTAAAAAGACTATAAAACTAAAGACAAAGACTCACAAAGACCGCTAAAAAGGACCAAATGAGACGTTAGAATATTGTCTCATCACCTTCAAAGATTTCCATTTAGATTTTAACTCCGTAAGACCCTTAATGGTAGTTACATCTAATTTAGTAGAAAAAGGATCATTAGCTATTTTTCCCTCACCGTGCAGATATCCAGGCCCATAATATACATACTGCAAAATCACTTCGTCCGCACTTACCTCCAGGCGTCCCTCTTGTAGCTCTTGACAACAAGACATGCAAAGGTCATACAAACACTTTGAGCAGCTTCGGCACTGATGTGGGGTAAATCTGGATAAGTCAAAACTCTAGGTCAAGTGCACAGAGTGGTGGGGCTAATAGTCAAGTCGTGTAGTTCAAATCGTTTAAGTCCGGGGGTCCGTCGTGAGGTAGTCAGTTAGGCCCGCCAAAGTGTGGGTCCGGAGAGGGGAGCTTTCAGGTTGTTTTCCCACTGTTCTGGATCTGGGGTCCGTCGGGAATTTGGTCCGCCAAAGTGTGAGTCCGGAGAGGGGAGCTTTCAGGTTGTTGTCTCGGAAGGGGTCCGTCTCCTCGATGTGGCTGACAAAGTTTGATTCGGGCGTCTCCTGAGAACAAAGGAAGGGGTTAGACCCTTTTGGGCCGGCCTGCCTTGGGCAGTCCGGGCTAAGATTCAACTTAGGTAACGGGCTTGTCGAATTATCTCAGACCCGAAACTTAGAGAGTAGATTTTGTAGAAGTAGTTGCGTACCATAATGAGTAGTAAATGCGGGCTATTTATAGGGGAAGCTCGGGGGACAAGCCGTCTGACTTTCCGGAACCTTGTCGGTTTGGTGATAGCGTGGCACGTGGTCTCGGAGGTAGGTGGCGCATTTATGACACGCTAGTTAGTGCGACTTCCATGTAGACGGGCCTTTTTAGTTGGCTGAGTCCGCCAGGACTTTAATCCCGGACTTTTTAGGGTCTTTTCCTTCATGATTTATATGAAATCCATTGCCAAGTTTGTGGGGGTCGAACCTACCAACAGTATGGCTCTCTTGTGCCGGGCGTTGTTCTGGGTGCCAGACGCTTTTTTCCCTGGTGGTGGCTAAAAGAGTTTCACGAGATCGGGAACGTTGTAGAAAGGTTTAATTCGTTGAACGGACTTATATGTCCATATCATAAGTCCCCCCAGTTTGCAAGTATCTTAGTAAGAGATAGTTGTGAAATTTTGTTTTAATTAGTCCGCCAAGAGTGAAAGTTTTGCCCGTTGCCCAGCTTCTGGGCTTGCAGTACTGACCCAATTCGAAGGCCCATAGGACGGCCCAAGCCCAGGCCCAATATGTTGATGTCACCAGGCTGACGTGGCGAGATTTGATTGGACCTTTTTTCTTATAAATACTCCCTCAGCTCAAATTCTAGCTCTTGTTTTCTTGCTTCTTTCGTCCCTTTCTTTAGTAAGAAAAGGTCCGTGACAACTCTTTAGCCAGTTGGTCTTTTTGGCCGTCTTCTGATATAGATGAACCGGGATTAGTGACCCATTGTTGGTTTTATCCTCCTGAGGCCTTTCGTGCCCGTGAGTCAGCTAGGCGGGACTTCTTTCTTCGAGCGGCTGTTAGGAGGATAGGCCATCAATGTGTCAATAACTTTTTCGGTAGAGTTTGGTCCGTCATCCATTTTAATTATTCGAGGGCTATGCTTCTCCGTCTCGTCTGCCTCTTCCACCATTTACCATTTTCTACGTTCACTTGTTACTTTGGAAATGGTGGTGGTAGAAGAGGTAGACTTGTCGTAGATTGTCCGCCTGATGTGGAGTTCGTTTCCAGCTTTGTTGTCTTGGAAGATACCCAAGCATGCCAAAGGGAAGATCTTCTGTTTAGAAAAATATTCGTCGTTTCAAGGATGGACCGGCAAAGCGTGTCTACCGGGATCAAGAAATACAGTTGTTGGTGGTATACCAGTCCCCCCAAGTTCCGAGCTTGGTAAGAAAGACCAAGGTGGGGAATTTAATTGTAAAGCCCTGTAAAGTCGGACCTTCTTCTTTAAGATTAATGGTCCGTCATGCCTTGTAAGAACCCGTCCTTAGAGATCGAAGATAATCCAGTTTTATAATGCTAATCGAACCGTGATCTACACGTCCTAGGGCGAATTAGGCCGGCTTAACTTGTCATCATTATGGTTTCTCGTGGTTCGATGAAAAGGTTGAACCGTCGGCCCATGGGCCTGGTCTGACCGGCCCAATAACTTCTATAAATACTTCCGGTTGTCCGTCATTTTAGCACTTTTACTTTCATGAATTTTTACCTAGAGAGAGAAAGAGACCGTCATCCAGGTTGTGAGAGAAAGCCCTTTGTGCCCGCGAGTCTCCCTTTGCAGTCCGAGACCCGTTGTCTTCTTTCCTAAATAAGTAAGTTTATTTTCTTACTCCTTGATTATACAATTTCTTATCTCTTTGGCCCTTGTATATGTTGTTGGTCTGTAGGTTTGTAGAAAGTAGGGTAGAGGACTGAGGTTGGGGCTTAGGTTTATTTAATTCGTTTCTTCTTATTTCTGTAGATTCCCCAACTTGGTCCTTTTCTTCCTTAATCTCGCTATGTCGAACCGTGCTAGTGATTTGGGCAATATCTTCGTAAATGAGGGTGAAGAAGTTGTATAGCCGGCCCCCATAATTATCCTGGACTCTGACCAAGGATCTGAGGTGGAAGAGGGCCCGCCATCGCCTTCTGAGGTTGAATTGGTGGGAATCATTCCGAAGCGCCCGGTGTCCCAAAACTTGGTGGGATCTTCTGGGACAAGGATTGAGCTTGTCGATCCCAAGCCTCGCCCGACGGCCATCATTCGTCCGGAACCCACTCATCCGAGGAATCCATATCCTTTTTTTTCGTTCGCCAGTCTCGGGTATAATTTTAGAGCTACCCCGTACTCAGACGGATCCATTCCCAATTTTGAAGCCGGGAGTTCATCCGCAACTGTTCAGACACAGCGCGCTCCGTTGATAGAGGAAGTTTTGGCCCGGGAAGGTAGTGAGTCCCCACTATCCTTTGACTCGAATCCCTTGGTGAGGAAAAGAACCACCATAAGTGATCCTTCTATAGATCCCGAGGTTCAATCGGAGGTGGCTCCTGCTGAAAATGATCCGTCAGATGGAGATTCGTCTTCTTCGTCCTCATCAGATGGGAGTTCGTCTGATGAGAGTTCTTCGGGATCGGAATCTGATGAGGAAGAAGAGGCCGGCGAGAGGTGTGGGTCTGGTGAGCAGGCTAGTGCAAGTGGGGCCGGGGGGGGGGGGATGAAGATGATGATGTTAACATCATTGACTCCAAGGAAGAAGAGGCCGAAGAGAACGAGGGGGGCCGAGCAAGCGGAGGAGCCTCAAAATGTTAACCCGTGCCGGGCACTGGCGGTTGTGGCCGAAGGTGAAACTCAGCTGCCAAATAAACCAAGGAAGAAGATGTCTGCCAAGGAGACCAAGTCTCATAGGACCGGACCCATTAGAAGATTGAGGCCTGAGGCCGAACAAAATGACGACGGGTTAATCCCCATTTGTACCTCTAGCTTGAAGCCTCGGGACATCGCCAAAATACGAGAGGTTTATGAGATCCCTGATGACTACGAGATAATGATCCCGGGACCTAATGACACTTTGTATAACCCGCCCAAAGGTTATATGACCTTTCATGTACGGGCTTTTAAGTGTGGATGGAGGCTTCCCATGATCGAACCGATAGCGGACTTTTTCCGTTTTACCCAGCTTTGCCCGACACAACTTATGCCCAACGCACTTGGTACCATTATGTGTATGGGCGTTATTCTGGCTCTGAAGGGAGAAGAGTTTCGGTATGATAAGATGTTGGCGGCCTTCACTCTTGCTTCTAGTCCCGGGATCCCCTTTTACTATTTCAACGCTCGTAGGGGTTACAAGTTCCTAGATGGCTACGAGAGTTCTCACGGATACAAATGGTGGCCCAAATACTTCTACATAAAACATCCGTCTGGTGATTGGAACCTTCCTCTGAACTTCCGGAGAGATAAGTTCCAAGCTCTAGCTTTGAAGAAGGTCCCGGCGTGGATGAAGTCTCTGCGCCCGTTGGAGTTTACGGAGGAGCAGGTAATTCGTACCGCGATTGGAGAAGAAGAGGTTGTGACGGAGAAGGTAGTTCCTCTGATTAGGACCCGGGGCTCAACAAGTCTTCATCATGATACTGATCCGGGTCTCCAATATGAAAAGGCCGTCGTACTGGGGGTAAATTGGGGGGGGGGGGATCCGACACTTTTTTACCCATATGGTTTGGCGGTCCAACCACACATGTGGCTTGCCAAACTAACTCCTAACCCCATTTTTTGTAATAGAAATGAGGATTTAAGTAAGCCTTGCATTACTTATTTTTCTATAATGTTTACCCGTCTGTGAATCTCGGACTTCTGATACTTCTTCATTTTGTTGATGCAGAGTATTGGATAATGTCTTCCGCCAAGAGGATCTTGGAACTGAGGAACAAGGATAAGGCCGCCGAGCTCGAGAAGTTGAGGCAAGGGACTTCGAAGAAGACCCAATACAAGCCCGGGCCCCAGAAGTTGCCCGACGTCAATCATGCAAATATCACCAATCCCCAGAGTGGGCCCGGCTCCCGTTCTGGGCGCAAGCTGAACATGTAATTGGCCATAATTATGTTTTGAAAATAAAATCTCGTGTCCACGGGTACTCGACCACCATTGATGGTTTGAGGGTTCACGTCACTTCCCCTGTCCCTCTAACACACAGTCGGGTGCAGACTCAAGGTACCAAGTTGTTGGCGGATAGTACTAGGGCCGCCAACAAGAGGAGGGGGAAGGACCCCGAGGAGCCTTCTAAGAGGCAAAAGACTGGCGTTTCCAGCCTTGTCGCGCCGGTGGATCAGAGCGTGTTGCGGGCTCTTTCCCGCGTAGAGTTGGCCGAGAGTCTTGAGGCCGTTACGGACGTGCTTCGGGCTCATCTCGAGACGGTGTGTTTGTCTCCGTTTCTTTGAGATAATTTAGTTTTTAAGCGCAAGAGAGCTGATTCCGGTCTTTTTCAGGTCTCGGCCCATGCTGTGGCCTTCAAGGAGGCGGAGGACGGCAGCTCCGCCAAGTTTAAAAAATTGCTTGAGGAGGCTGAGGCGAGGTGAAGAAGCTAAAGGCCGAGAAGTCTATGCTTGAGAAGACTCTCGAGTTTGAGAAAGTAGCCACCACGAGGGCCGAGAAAGGGCTCGAGATTCATTCCCGGGCCCGGACAAAATTGGCCGAAGCCTTGGTGGCCAAATGCAAAACTACAAGGGTGGAGGCTGTCGAGGACTTCTTGAGGTCTGACACTTACTACTTCCTGACCCGGATGGATGCCGGGTCCACCCGGACAGAGGCCTTTTTTGACTGTCTTGGCCAACTTCAAACTTTGGGTCTGGCGGAAGAGAGTCTTAAAGTGACGGATGAGCGGTTGGACATCTAGGACAATCATATCGGAATTCCTATGGACGACCCCAAGCTTAAGTCGCCCGAGGAGATGGTCGGGGATGAATTTTGGCCCGTTGTGACCTCGTACTTGGACCTGGAGAATACTCCTGCTCCTGTCTACCCGGCTTGGCTTCCAGAGGTGATGGAGGCCGGATCCTTGATCATAGGAACTTCAGGGGAAATAATGCCAGGTTCCTTGATCTTCCCGGTCCCATTAAGGATCACGAGCAAGTTGAGGCCGAGGTGGAGATTGAAGGTGGGAAGACAATCACCAGGAGGTTTTGGAGAAGGGTTGAGAAGTCGGTCCCTCTCCCCTCAACTGAAGGTGGCAATTCGGCCGAGGGGAATCCTTCCGGTCAGGGGAACTCTGGTTACCGTGAAAACCCCCCCACTCCGGGAGCTTAGGTAGTAGGGTCAAGTATTTTTGTCGAACACTTGTAGGCTGTATATTTTTTCTTTTCTGGGTTATTCCTCCGGCCTGTGGAGGATTCTCGATTTTAGCCTACATTTTGTAAGTGTTGTAATGCCGGTCATTCCTAGATCTTGTCTTGTTAGGAATTGGTGTATCTTTGTAGATCTTGGAATGACCGGACCATCTGATGAAATGAAATGAATCTTTTACGATCATTTTTCCCGAATAATTTCTTTTGCCAAGTTCTTGTAAAGTTTCCCATTTTGGTGACATTTCGAACTAGGTACCGGACTTACTGGATCTTCGGCTCTTCTTTTACTCAAGGCTTTGGTTTGAAGTGAAAGAATGTTAGACTTTTCGAGTCCTTGATACTTTTAATGCGGTACCAGACTATGTGAGTCTCGGTTCTTCTTTCACTCAAGGCTTTAGCTTGTACTGAAGGAGTGTCGGACTTTTCAAGTCCTTGACACTTTCAATCGTGGTACCGGACTCTGTGAGTCTCGGTTCATCTTTCACTCAAGGCTTTGGCTTGTAGTGAAGGAGTGTCGGACTTTTCAAGTCCTTGACACTTTCAACGTGGTACCGGACTCTGTGAGTCTCGGTTCTTCTTTCACTCCAGGCTTTAGCTTGTAGTGAACGAGTGTCGGACTTTTCAAGTCCTTGACACTTTCAACGTGGTACCGGACTTTGTGAGTCTCGGTTCTTCTTTCACTCAAGGCTTTGGCTTGTAGTGAAGGAGTGTCGGACTTTTCAAGTCCTTGACACTTTTAACGTGGTACCGGACTCTATGAGTCTCGGTTCTTCTTTGATTTTTATGACTTAAACCGAATTCATAAACTGGTAGGAGTTTATTAAAAAAGACATATGCCCATGTCGGGCCTATTACAGAGATGCTTTAAGGAAAAAACTTTTGAAGGTTCCTCGCATTCCATGTTCATTTGAGGGGAGTTCCACTCATGGTTTCCAAACCATGGCTTCCATTGATGCTGGAGCTGATTACTTTGTACGGCCCTTCCCAATTTGGTTCAAGTTTACCGATTGGCTTTAGAATCTCCTTTTTGCGCAATACTAAATCTCCTATTTGCAAATTCCTGCCTTTGACATGTTTGTTGTATGCCCTTGCCATAGTGGCTTGATACCCCAAGGTCCTGGCTAGAGCCGTGCTTCTCTTGGTTTCCAACATGTCCAGGTCGTAGATTCTTTTGGTATATATGATTATCAGATGGCTTGTACCCTTGGATTTTGTAAGTGTTGATGGCGATCTCTGCAGGGATTACTGCCTCAGATCCATACACCATGCTGAACGGGGTCTCTTGGGTGGCTGTCCTTGCGGTGGTCCGGTATGCCCAGAGGACTCCTTCTAACTCATCAACCCAATTTCCCCTCGCATCTCCAAGTCGTTTCTGAAGGTTATCGATTATGGTGTGATTGGTGACCTCTGCCTGTCCATTGGCTTGCGGGTAGCCGACCGAGGTGAAACGTTGTTCGATTCCCATATCTTTACACCAATCTTTTAACTTGTGTCCGGAGAATTGACGTCCGTTATCAGCAACTAGGATTCTTGGTAAGCCGATCCGACATGATATCTTCCACAAGAATTCCATCATCCGCTTCTCTGAAATGGATGCAGTGGCTTCGGCTTCTACCCATTTGGAGAAGTATTCCACTGTCACAATTAGGAACTTCTTTCTTCCTATGCCCGTGGGGAAAGGTCCAACTATGTCGATGCCCCACTGATCGAAGGGGCATGGGATGGTTGAGGGGATCATAGGAATGGATGGCTGGTGTGGAATACGTGCGAACTTTTGGCATTCGGCACAGGACCTAGAGAATTTGCTGGCTTCATTCTGCATTCCTGGCCAGTATTATCCATTTCTCAAAATCTTCTGTGCTAGGGCTCTTCCTCCCGAATGATTACCGCAGCTTCCCAGATGAATTTCTTTTATTACCATGTCAGCTTCGGATGGTCCCAGACATCTCAGGTGGGTTCCATCATAGGATTTACGGTACAAATCATCTCCAGATACGAAGTAGTGTTGGGCTCTCCTTTGAACTCGCCTTGCTTCTACGTGGCTGCTTGGTAGTATGTTGTCACGTAAATATTGTATCACGTCCTCCATCCATGTGCCAACTCCATCGAGTACTCCAATGAAAGCAACCTCTTCCGAGGCAGCAATTGCTGATTCGTTTGCCATCATGAGTACAACGGACCGGGTGTCGATAGCTCCTGATGCGGTAGCCCATTTGGATAACCCATCTGCTATTGTGTTCTCGGTTTGGCAATTTTTGGATAGTGTGAAGAAATCGAATTTCTTTTCCCATTCCTTCAATATCTTCAAGTATCTTATCATGGACGTGCTCTTGGTCGTGAATTTGCCTGAATATTGTTTTGTAACGAGTTGGGAATCTGAATAAGCACGGAGTTTTTTTACCATAACAGATTTCGCCATTCTCATACCGGCTATTATGGCTTCATATTCAGCTTCATTGTTTGTAACTCTGAAGGTCAGTCTTATAGCATACTCCATTTGTGCTCTCTCGGGGCTAATGAGTAAGATTCCCATCCCACCTGCGTGAGAGGCTGATGATCCATCCACATAAAGTTCCCATTTGTCATCTTCTTCCAGACCAAGCCCTTTAGGAATACATTGAGCTTGTTGGGTAGGTTTATGTTCTGGAGCGGTCTTGGATCATGATTCTGGAGGAGGGGATAGCAAGTTCCCACAGACGGCGCCAATATGATGTGGGGTAAATCCGGATAAGTCAAAACTCTAGGTCAAGTGCATAGAGTGGAGGGGCTAATAGTCAAGTTGTGTAGTTCAAATCGTTTAAGTCCGGGGGTCTGTCGTGAGGTAGTCAGTTAGGCCCGCCAAAGTGTGGTTCGGAGAGGGGAGCTTTCAGGTTGTTTTCCCACTGTTCTGGTTCTGGGGTCCGTCGGCAGTTTGGTCCGCCAAAGTGTGAGTCCGGAGAGGGGAGCTTTCATGCTGTTGACTCGGAAGGGGTCCGTCTCCTCGATGTGGCCGACAAAGTTTGATTCGGGCGTCTCCTGAGAATAAAGGAAGGGGTTAGACCCTTTTGGGCCGGCCTGCCTTGGGCAGTCCGGGCTAAGATTCAACTTGGGTAACGGGCTTGTCGAATTATCTCGGACCCGAAACTTAGAGAGTAGATTTTGTAGAAGTAGTTGCGTACCTTAATGAGTAGTAAATGCGGGCTATTTAGAGGTGAAGCTCGGGGGACAAGCCGTCTGACTTCCCGGAACCTTGTCGGTTTGGTGATAGCGTGGCACGTGGTCTCGGAGGTAGGTGGCGCGTTTATGACACGCTAGTTAGTGCGACTTCCATGTAGACGGGCCTTTTTAGTTGGCTGAGTCCGTCAGGACTTATTGCCGGACTTTTTAGGGTCTTTTCCTTCATGATTTATATGAAATCCATTGTCAAGTTTGTGGGGGTCGGACCTACCAACAATATGGCTCTCTTGTGCCGGGCGTTGTTATGGGTGCCGGACGCTTTTTTCCCTGGTGGTGGCTAAAAGAGTTTCACGAGATCGGGAACGTTGTAGAAAGGTTTAATTCGTTGAACGGACTTATATGTCCATATCATAAAATCCAGGATAACAATTAACAGCCTTACAATTTATGCTTCCATAAAATTTCTCGGTACAGATTGGGACACTTCAATCGAAGTTAAATGCACTTGCATAAAGTAAATGATGAAAGAGTAGTATGTACCAATAAATCTGTTCATTAAGTTGGCATTTCAAGTTTTGTAGCTTTATTTCAGATACTGGTCTCCCTGATGAAAGAACACATACTACACTATGGCAAAGCCGCAGAGCTTATGAGCTGCTACTATATGAGATGATAACAGTATCTTCTAAGGTATACGCAATATGAACCCCGCAAGAATAATTTAGAGTAAACCAGCATTAACAAGAAAATACCTTTTGCATTAGCCTCCAGTTCCTTCTCGACTATTTGTTCTTTATGTAATTGTTTTAGAAAGGGAAGAAGCTTTTGAAGTACGTACTTGGAGTACTGCATCTGCACTTCATCACTATATTCCATTGTCAAGTTAAAGTCCTAGACAGGGATTGCTGACAAACATGAGCCTGAAATCAAATAAGAATGCATATCATCAGGAGGAAAATGATGAGAAGATGAAAATGAAAACTAGCATATTGTATGATATAGCAATTCCAGTTCACTACAAGAAAGCCTGTTAATAGCCACGGAAGAATAGCGACGGAATCTATCCGTCGCTAGCTAGCGACGAATCGCTAGCTCTAGCGACGGATAAAATCCGTCGCTAGGTTTAACGACGGATAAGCCTATCCGTCGTTAAACATAACGACGGATAGGCTTATCCGTCTTTAGTTGACGATGGATACGACTATCCGTCGTTAAACCTAGCGACGGATAATCTATCCGTCGCTAGATTCTTTGACCAAGAAAAAAAAAAAAAGGGAAAATAATTTTTTTAAAAAAAAAACTGGAACTCTAGCGACGGATAGGCTTATCCGTCGTTATTAGCGACGGATAGCCTATCCGCTAGAGAAGTTCCGATTTTTTACTGAAGCAGAATGCTTCCTTCCCCATTTTCACTTCTTCCTCATTCTTCTTCCTTTCTTCTCCTTATTTCGCCCAAAGCCATTCCTGTCCAAATCTCAACCATTTTGTCCATTCTTCGTGTACATTCGAAGCTCGTGAATCAAGGAGGTCAATTGTGCCGTCAATTTCAAATTCCATCCGCTCATTTCTCCGAATTCGAAGGTAAACCCTAATTTTTTATATTTGGGAATTTTGTTACTTTGGACTAATTTGAGCAATTGAATGTAAATGGAGAGTATATAGTACTTAGTTTAGATGTAATTAGGTAATGTTTTACCTTTGAGATGTGCAATTGATATATATTGATTGTGAATTTGAATTTTTAGTATAGTATGTTTGTAAGTATGTTGGACTTTTAATTAATTTGATATTGGTGTATATTTAGTAAAATTATGAAGATTTAGTACCTCGTTTTGAAACCCTAACTTTTTGACATATTTGGAAAATTTAGTTAATTTAGACTAATTTAAGCAATTGTAATTGTATGTTTAATTAACTTTGAGATGTGAAATTATTTGAATTGTTAATTAATATAATGTTAAGTATGTCGTAGTTTTGATTTAAATATGTTAAGTATATTAATTAAGATTTGCAATTGTTTCATTTGATAAATTTATACATGTACTAGATTATAAATTATGAGAATTTAATTAATGAAGTGTGTTGATATAATTTGGTGATTACATTCGTAAAATGCATGTAATTTATAATTTATAAATTCGCATTAAAGGGTTGGAATGCTTTATTTGTAATGGGAATTTTGGTAAGAGACAAAAACTTGGTGACGAGGATTAGAGTATGTGTGTAGTGTAGAGTAGTATATGTATCTTAATTGTTATATGCTTACTTTTCCCATTACATGCCAACTCATGTCTTCATTTATACTAATACAATTTGTTTGTGTTTGTCATGTGCTTTTTGCAGATGCCCCGGCAAAGAAAGTGTAGTTACCAAATTCCCAGCTCTAGTGGGACCCAGGGTTCACCACTGACTGCTGAGAGTAGTCCTGGTGGATCGGACAGCTACTCTCATGTTAGTCAGACTCCTAGTGGATCGAGCATGGGGACGTCTGGTGGTGGTTATGGGCAGTGAGTACACTTTGACGGGTGTCCATATACCGAGATCGTCGATGGTGCTACGTGGGAGGGGAAGTTGGTGTTGTTCCCTAATGGCAGGAGGAAGTAAGTATTATATATACATTTGTAGAACATAACTTAAGGTAAGTGTTTATATATATGTCACATGAATTGTCTAATAAATATATGTACTCTTCTATATGTCATTCATAACTGCAGGTTGTGGCCTCAGCAATCTTCAGACGACCTGCATGAGATATTCAAGCTTAGGAGGGAGTTGCCGGGCCAGGGAGGCGAAAAGTGGAGCACACTCAAGGCTGAGACGAAGCACTTCTACTTTGATGAGCTTCGGGTAAGCTTTTATATTTCGACAATTTGTTGTGGTATGTTAGCCACTTAATTGGGTGATATGTTAGTCACCATTGTGTTAGTAAATTCTAGGACAATTTGTGTGGTATGTTAGCCACTTACTTGGGTGATATGTTAGTCACCATTGTGTTAGTAAATTCTAGGACAATTTGTGTGGTATGTTAGCCACTTACTTGGGTGATATGTTAGTCACCATTGTGTTAGTAAATTCTAGGACAATTTGTGTGGTATGTTAGCCACTTACTTGGGTGATATGTTAGTCACCATTGTTTATCTTGAAATTGTGACCTTGGGGCATTAATTTTTACTTTGAATGGAATTGGAATGTAGAAAAAATACTACATTCCGACTGGCCTTATTCCCCAGATGTGGCCTGTTTTCGAGAGTTTAGGCTCTGACCTGTATAGGCATATGGTGGCTGACATGAAAAAATACCGAGACAAAGGAAAGCCGCCACAGTATAGGCATATTGGGGACGAAGAGTGGGCTATGTGGCATGAGTATTGGAGACTTAATCACGTCGAGGATCAGTCCTACAAGAACAGGCAGAACCGGCTGACTGAGCCGCGAGATGGTAAGGGCTCTGCCAGGCATCACTTCGGGTCACGAGCTGTTGTCACTGATCGCCAGATGTCGGTAAGTATATATGTGTGTTCTGATTACAACATGATTTGTACACATGTGTATTGCTTTCATTTATACCAATTTACCACTTGTTTGCATTCCTACCAACTTACTAACTACTTGTTGCAATATATAATGTTCTTTAGCTGAACCTGAACCAACCCAAGACTTGCCTAGAGCAAATGAAGATGGGGAAGTTCAAGAACGGCGTTTGGGTGGACCAGAAGTCCGAGCTTATTGCGGTATGTGTATTTACTAAGTGTTACAGTTGTATATGCATGTGTATTATAAATTAAATATGAAATTGTAGCTCATTTCGTATACACTTGACTATTACAGAGTGAGGTGGAGCGGATCATTGCGGAGAGGCTGCTCGAGGGTGAGGAGTTGTCCGTGGAAGAACAAGACCGAATCTTTCTACAGGTCAACCCACCCGACAACAAGGGTCGGGTTTATGGTCTTGGTAGTTATGGCGAGACACTGACGCAGAGCTTCTCCGTGTCCCAGCAACAATCTCAGGGACATGGTGGTGTTTATACACAGGGGCAGGTCGAGCAGATGGTGAATGAAGCAGTGACTCCTCTCCAGACTGAGATTGGAAATCTCAGGCTCGTATGAATCAGAGGATGGAAGAGCTCTGCCGCTTGTATATGAGCCAGAATACCCCCGGCCCCTCGTCTTAGTGATGTTGTGATATTTTGGATACTATGCTACTTTTTACTTTGTTGGATATCTGGATTTATTTTCGGATATGTAGACTTTATTTTGGATAATTTGTTTTTTGTACGAATCGTTGTTGTTAATTAATGCAATTTCTCCTTTGTGACATATCACTATTATATTTGTTGAAAAAAACAGGTGAAAATTATAAAATAATTTTTAAAAAAATTTTTTAAAAAAAAACAGTAGTTTAGCGACGGATAATTATCCGTCGCTAAACAACGAATTAGGGCGTGCTAGCCCTAATTCGATTAGAGACGGATAATTATCCGTCTCTAATGGCGACGGAGGGTCAACGCCCTATCCGTCGCCAATTCCGTGGCTATTAGCGACGGATACAAATCCGTCGCTAATTCGCCTTAGAGAACGCCCATCTTAATCCGTCGCTTAGGCCGTCGCTAAGGCCTTAGCGACGGATCGACAGGGGTTTAGCGACGGATAATTCCGTCGCTAAACCCCTGTTTTTTTGTAGTGGTTGCAGGTCTTCATCATATGTATGCAATAAATTGATGGAATGCTATAGGAAACTACAGAATACTGAATTGCAATATTTGTCCTTTAAGTGACAATCCTTTGCAATTACGGTCCCTACGGTTTCCATACTAGCAAAATACGCCCAAATAGGACGTTCTAGAAGGTTTTTCCGCGGTTTCGCTCTGAAATTTTGGTCCTTTGCTGACTGGATTCGTGACTTGGATGAATTAAGTTGGCAATTTTGGTCCCTTACTGACTTAGACGAATTAAGCTGTATGTAAAACACGATTTTGTCGAAAAAACACGATTTTTAGCGGGTAGAAATATCCCATATCTGGCGAACATAAACCCTAATTTCATAAATCTCCCAAATCTTCTCCATTTGGAACTTAGAAACCCCAAATCGCAAAAATGGTGAGTCAAGGTTCATGGAATCCAAGTGAGGAAGATGCTATTGAACGTGAATGGAGCCCTCCCAAAATCTATATGGAGGGAGACGAGCTCTGCTTGTGTGATCCTCTGGGTATTGCCATCGACGGATGCTCAAACAATATCTGTCCCGGCGGTCCCAACATGACTTGTCCGGGGCGGAGGGTAATTTTTTTGCTCAATTACGAAATGTTTTATAATTTCAGAAATTGGAATTAGGTTAATTAATTGGGTATAATTCGAAGTATTTGTTTGTGAAGCCTATTTGAAGTAGTTTATTTTGTGGTTATAGATTGGTGGATGTGGCTATTCCGGTGGACTGGTGATCGTTTGGAGCCTGGTTTTGAGCACTGACTTAAAAAATTGCAAGAGGAAAAGAATGATCTTGAGGAAAACTTCTTTTGTTGGAGTTCAGAGGAGTTGAAGGCGACGTTTGAGGCTAAACAATAGCTAGAAGTGAGATTGGGTAAGATGGAGGCAGAAAAAATGAAATATGAGATATGTTTGATTTCTGCTGCTCTAGTTGGCTTTGTTGTAGGTTGTTGGATCATCTTTAGCAAGTAGTACTAGTAATTTAGGTTGATTAGCAATGTAGTGTTTTAGATAGTTTAAATTATGTCCAATTAATGAGAATCACAGTTCATTTAGTTTCTGGTTTGCTAGTGTTAGAAACTGTGATTCTCAAATCACCATGTAATGCAATCTTTTGTAGTAATGAAATCTTTTGCTTTGGTGAAAATCTGTCTATGCTTTCACTTGTTATTTTTTTTAGTGTTATGTGTATACTTGACAAGTAAAGTAGTAATAGTAGTTAATAAATAGATAGAGCATTCTAATATTGCAATGGAAAATAAGAATGCATTAGTACAAGGGTGTTTCCCTAATCCTGAACATACTCAGCCAAGAGCTTGTCCACATAGAGCTCTGCCTCAACGGGATAAACCCAGTCCTGATCATCACCACCATTTGGAAGGATAGCATGATTCTCTTCCAGTTGGAGGAGAATGGACTTGAGGCTAGAGCCTTTCCATCAGCTGCTTTCTGCATTGGAGAAACAATGCCATCATTTTGAAAGCAGAATGCCTTGAGGTTGGTGAGTTTTTGAGCCAGAGTGGGGCGAACCAGGAAGTTCCCTTGCTCATCTTCATATCTTATCCCCTAGGTTATGTAGAACTCAAGCAATGCTTCCATTTTTGTGTGTTTGGTTAGTTGATTTTGTTTAGTGTCTATTTGTGGTGATTGCAGTAGAATTACGGTGTATTTATAGGTAAAATTTAGTTAGTTGAAAGGATAAGAATCTGAATTACTGGATTGGGTTTGGTAACTGAATTTAGTCTTGGAACTTAAGAAGCCTGAAAAGTCCTTTGAACTGCATTGGTATTTAGCATTTGGTTAGTTGAATTTGGCATTAAAGCAGGTTTTTGACTCTTGATTGTTGTGCTGTTTATTTTGGCCGAGATTAATGATGTTAGTTAGTCAAATTCAACTTCATTTGTTCATCATGTGGCTGTACAAATTGTACAAAAAATACCTGGAAATTGAAAAATTGAGTTCAAACAAGTGAATTTGTTATTTTCCAGTTTACACTAAAGATTTGATGGTGCATATACACTAATGCTCATATAAGTGACTTGTAGTAGCCAAGATTGCATTCAAAACATGATGTTAAACTACAACAAAAAAATCATGGAAAAAAACTTCAGGAAATTGAAAAATTGAGTTCTTACACCCTGATTTTAAGTTTCTACACATGTAGACTCCCAAATCTTACACCAAACTTAACAAAAATAAGTTCCAAACTGCACTTGACAAAAATAAGTAAACCAAATAAAAGTTCACTTGTTGCTCTTGGCCTTTGAGACCTTGTTGTTGTTGTTGTTGTTAAGTTGTTCCATAGCTGGACCCAAATTCTTCAAAGACACATATTTTTTCCCACCACTTAAAGAAGGTCCAACTGTAGCATCCCTTTATGACTGAACAACATCTTTAGCAACAAAACCAAAAACAGTAGTTCCACGGGCCTGAGAAAGCCTAGAAATGCTTGCTTTGCCCTGCAGAAGTTGTTGTTGATTACTTGGACCTTCCAAATATTCTCTCTGAGACTGTGATGGTTGTGTTCCCAGTGGTGCATCATCCTACACAACAACAATAAAAAAGTTAAAAGACATGCACTTGACAATTCATTGAAAACTGCATACCTAATGCAGACTAAAATCAGTACCTGAACTTCAGTTTCTTCAGGTGTTTCAAGGGTGAAGTCTAGTATTGTGTCTCCAGCTTTAGGCTGAAATAAGGGAAACACATGACACATATAAGAACACATAAAAACCTGGAATTTTCAATAAAACAATGCATACACAAAATGCACCTTATATTTCTTCCTCTTCTTAGATAGCATTTGAGCAAGTGTTGGAGATGGTTCATGAGTAGCAGCACCACCTCCTACATCAGCAGTGCCACCACTATGTCCCTCTCCCATCAATTCTTCATAGTCAACATCCTCATCATCTGAGTCAAGACCAAGTTTATCTCTAATTCTCATCTTGAAATATGTGTAGTTGTGTCCTGGAGCACCACAATAACTACAATGAATTGTAGTTTGATTTCTCTTGCTTTTCCATGGACCCTTATGCTTCTTTTTCTTGTCTCTTGGTTCATCTTCACCCCTTCTTCTAGCAGTGGATGGCCTACCCCTTTTCTTGAAAAACTTTGGAGGCAATGGGGGTATATAAAACGTCTCTCCCCACAACTCTTGATGATCAATTCCATATATAGTTCCAGAATACACCCTCTTATACACCTCCACACTATAACAATTATTGACAAAGTCATTATAGTCTAGTTTGCACTGACTAATTGTAGAAAGAGCATGTTTGCAAGGGATACCACTTAGTTGCCACCTCCTACAAGTGCAAGTATATGCCTCTAGATCCACATTGTATTGAGAACCATCAAAGCCAAGGATCTCCCAGTTAGTAGCATCAACTTTCCTGGAAATGCAATCCCTCACCCTTTTCATGTTCTTCTCAATTAAGGCTCTTGGTCTAGGACACCATGCTCCTTTCCATTTCTTTGCAGCATAGTCTCTAAGCTCTTGCATCCTCTGCATCAAGATTTCTCTGATCCACTCAAGCATAGTAAGGATTGGTTTGTATCTTGCCTTAAGTATCATCTTGTTGAAGCTCTCATAGTTGTTGTTCATGGTCAGATCACACCTGGGATAGGTATCAAATCCACTCTTACTCCACTATTCAGGCGGCTTGTTCTGCAACCAATCAAATGCTCTATCATTAATGTTTCTCATCTCAGCCATGGCAATCTTGAATTGGCCTTCTATAGTTGCATTGGAAGCCCTGAATAAGGCATATTTGTATGCATCACCTCTAAACCCTGCACACCAGAAGTTCTTCAACAAGTGCCTAACACAAAATCTGTGTTAAGCCCCTGGGAAAATATCTGCAACTCCCTTAATCAAGCCCTTTTGTTTGTCAGACATCATTGGGAACTTAGAAGGATCCAATATGTTCAAGTCAGCCCTCAACAGTGACAAAAGACCAAGTCCAACTTTCTCCAGTTTCATGAGATACAACAACATAAACAATAGGAAATGGATTGTTGTTGGGATAAATCCCAACTGCTGTTAAGAGAACTCCCTCATGTGGACCTTTAAGATGGCAACCATCCACACCAATTAGTGGCCTACATCCAATCATAAAACCTTCTTTAAGTGCTCTAAAGCATACATAGAAATGCCTAAACTCATGTGTTACCCTGTCCACATCAACAATAATTGTAGAGCCTGGATTCCTTGTTCTGAGTTCCTTAGCATGATCCCATAACTATGCATATTGAGCATCTGGTGGACCTTCCAGAATTGACATGGCCAACTTTCTTGCTCTATAAGCCTGAAAGGGAGAAATGACCAGCCCTGTCTCATGAAGAACCTCAAGCACAAATGCCTTAATATTTCTATCTGGATCAATCTTGAATTTGCTAAGGAACCTATTTGCAAGCCATGAACTCTTCACATAGGGGACAGTTTTTGTCAATTCACAATCATGATGAGGGTAGTAGGTATGCACCTCAAATCCAGTACCATCTTTAACCTTGTGACAGTGAACTCTCCATTGGCATCCATGTCCTTCACACTTAGCATAAATCCTCACTTTGTCATTCTTCACCACCTTTACATTTCTTAAAGTATTTGCTCCATGTGATGCAACAGCCCTCCTAAAGTCAAGTTTGCTGTTAAAAATCACCCACAAATCAAACTTAGGTTCATAAGCATGAGCAGATTTATGCACCCTTCTAGTTGGCCTATTAGGCTGCCTTATCTCATCCTCATCATCAGATTCAAGTGCAGAGTTCACATCATCAGAACTAGCTACTACCACATAAGACTCAGATTCGCTATCATCATCAGAGCTACTAGAGAGGTTGATGGACTTCTTAGGCTCTATTACTACTCCTTTAGCTTTCTGATTACTGTAAAAACCATGTCCCTTGCCCTACATATAGTCAAAACTAGTTGGAATTGACTTCTCCTCATTTAACTTCTCCTTACCCTTGTCCTTAGCAGTTAACTTCTCCTTACCCTTCTCAAGCAAAACACCCTCAATCCACACACTACATTCCCTTTTCTCAAGGTGATCAATTGTATGGCTGGTTGCTTTAAAATCATCCTCTAATTCTCTAAAGCCAGACCTTGAATAAAAGCAAAACCTCCTAACAGGTCCAACCTTGTACAAATCAGCAAATGCATTCAACTGTTTCATATCCAAATCCTCCATAGAAAAATAGTCATAACCCGACCTCGCATGGTCCGTCCTAGTGAGTCAACCAGTATGCCTAAGTCATTACACCCTCACGCCTAGTCCGAGCTAGCTGGGAAAAAGGACTTCTAAACCTGACCGAGTCAGTACAAAGATGCCCAATGGACCGGACGAGATAGCCTCTCGGACGCCACCCTCACATTAAGACCAAAACGTATATAATAGAACCATTGAGATACTTCCGTGGAACTCCAGGCTCGGACACCCAGAGTTACCTAAGGGTAGATCAACCAAGCAGACAGATCTGTCTGAAGGACTGACACGGACCCAACAGGCGGAACAGTACTCTCAGAGGGAAAAGGTCCAAACTACCCTCCCAGGCCCACTAATCGGTATTGGACTACTATTCACTATTGGGCTATGGGCCAAAGGTAGCATTGGTGTCCAAATCTGAATCATACACTTGGCACCATCTTATGAGTCACTTTATAAGCTATGGTCTCTATTCATATAACTCAAGGTCCAAACTTTGGGGTAAGCCATATTAATATCATAACCCTCATCATAACTACAACATTGAGAGCTTTACAACTCTCTCTTGAGTAGAGTCTCTTACCGGGTTGACAACTTGCAACCCGGGTTACCTATCTAACCCCCCCCCCCCCAACTTAGTCTTTTCAGGTGATCAACCTCGAACCAAGTCGTCAGGTCGGATCTCGAGTTGGTGGCGGATCTTAGATTAGGGATTTGTAGTAGTTTAGTCAGTTAGTGTTCGAGGCTAAACCCCTCAACATTTTGGCGCCGTCTGTGGGAATCGTTACGAAAGGTTCCGTGTTTCAATCAATCGGATGGCAAGAACAAGAAGGGCAGCACAAACCAGCGCTACTGGCATCGGAACTCCGCCCCCACGTCCACGCGGACGTCCACCAAACAGAGGGCGGAGGACCTCTGCAACAGGGAGGAACACTGTAGGAAGAAGATATCCGAGTGATGGCCGCACAGCAAGCCCGTCCACGGATGAAGGAGGTGATATCCCAACCAGGAGAGTCCGAAATGTTCCTGAGAACATTGTACCTGAGAATCAGGGAGACGGGGTCGAACAAGTTTCTCTGGCAGAAGCTCAAGGCCACACTACAGGTCAACAGTTTACTATGCCCGATGTCGTATCGTCCGCACCAGTGATCTCGGATTAAGTGAGACTCAGTTTGATAGATTGCTCAAAATAATCCAAGTTTGCCTCGGGTCTAACAATGCCCGTCCTCAACAAGTCACTCCGCCAGTGGTTACTCTAGTTCAAGCAGGGCCCGCCCTATCAAGGAACATGCAACGTTCGATCCAGCAGAGGTTGGGGAATCAGCTACCCCAAGAGGATCTGCGGAACCTTCTAGACCGGAGAGCATCTGCTTCCCAAGTTCGGGGTGAAGGAAGCCCAAATGGGCGGAGAGAGTATCAGGAGGAGAACAACCGGCAGCCTAGAGCTCCGCAACAAGCACCTCCGAGGGCTAGAGATCATGTAGCGGAAACTATTCCAGTGGTCCGCCTAGATGAACTCCCTGCGGATATAGCAGTTCATCCTAGGACAGGGGAGATAATGAATGCAGAAGAAATCTATGCTCATCAAAAAGACTTGGAAGCCCAGATTCTCAACCTCGGGCGTTTGGTGAAGGATCATGAGCAAGTAGCTACGAGTGCACCAAATCCTATATGCGATGACATCATGAAAGAAAAGGAAAGAAACTGGAACTTGGATCAAATGATTCCGAACTTGGAATACTATTACGGGGATACTTGTCCCATTGGCCACTTGACAAGGTATAATAGTAAGATGGATTCCAAGGGGATGAGTGATAATACAAAGGCTCTCACTTTTTCATCCACCCTCTTCGGAATAGCTATGGACTGGTACATTGCGTTGCCAAACAAGTCGATAAGATCTTATGCGGACCTCTCCTACAAGTTCCTGGGACGATTTGGGAAATCGAAGAGGAGGAGGCGCACTGTTGAGCATCTGGCAGAAGTTATTCAAAGGGAACAAGAGGATCTTAGGTCCTTCCTAGATCGCTTTAACGCGGAAGTCCTTCGAGTTGAGCCTCACAGTATTAAGGAACGGCTCCGTCACCTGTATGATAATACTTTCAAAACAGATCTCCGCAGGAAACTTTCTAGTCAGGAAGTGAGGAGTGAAAAGCATTTGGATGACATCTGCGAAGAAGTAATGTACGGAGAGGAGTATCGAAGGAATGTTCCAGTAAGAGCAGGTTCCAAGAAAGGAAAAGAACCAGTAAAACAAGAGCAGCGCCATGGTAAGTTTGATCCGAGGAGGGATCACATAGATAAGGGTTTCAACAGAGAAATGAGTCCACCAAGGAGATATGCGGATTATAATCTTCTCAACAGACCAAGATCCGACATCTTGGAAACTATTATTGAGAAGAAGATGGATATTCAATGGCCCAAGCCATCTCACAATAACCGGAAAAATAAGAATTCGAAAGGGTATTGCAAGTTTCACAAGAGCCGTGGTCATAAGACTGATAAGCTCAAATTATACTCTAAAAAGCAATTAGAGAATAAGCTGTAGTTGTAGTGAGAGTAAACAGATACTTGCGAGTAACAATCTGATTGATGGTTTTGTATACTTCTAACTAGATTGACTAAAACTATGATTACAATTAACAATGAGAGAAAGATGAATACAGTAGCAAGATCAAATTATGCTAATTCGAACTAGGGATAACACTCATATTTGTCACACGGTTGTTGTACAACATGTTGATACGGAAATATGTCCAATCCGTCATAAAGGACCTAGGAACGAATCCTAAGGCATCCCAAGTCATCCAATGGATCCGAGACACTTTGGTCCGAGCCAACGGTCCGATCCGGGCAGACCAACCATGGTCTGACCCACATTGAAAGAAAGGGACGAAGGATTTGGACCTACAAGGCCCGACCCGGAACCATAGGTCCGACCCACCTTGGTCCGAGCCTCTCTGGGAAAGGAGCATAGTGCTAAGTCAGTACCCTCTCCGACCCAAGGACTCCGATCCGGATGACAACTCGGATCCAACATGACCATCTCATAAAGCAACCAAGCAAATGGGCACCAAAGAGTGAGATGTCCGAACCCAGGAGCTCCGAATCGGAAGAGTTGGACAGGCAGGAGAACTTCCTCAGCTGACAACCAAATATGGTCCGGACCCATCTCTCCGAACCTGGGAACTCGGCAGAACTAGTCACACCCTCAAGAACTCTCCCAATAATGACCAAACTACCCCTAAATCCCAAGATGGCATGGGCTAAAGCTTCATTGTTGGGCTATGGGCCTTATATTAGCATTGGTGGCTCAATCCTGGCCGTACACATGGCACAATCCTAGCAAGGCCTTCCATTTTGATGATAGCCTATAAATAAGGCACACATCCCCACAAGATCAAGTAAGTCATCTTACAAATGACATCACGACCCCAATCCCGAACTTATTACAGAGTTGATCTTCAGTCACTCTCGAGTAAAGTCTCATCCCGGTTTGACACTTAGCAAACCGGGCACTAACCCCCCCCCCCCCACTCAAGTGTGCAGGTCCTTACCGAAGTAGTTGGTCGCTGGTTCTTACGCATTGGTCCTTACCTAGCAAGGAGCTTCTTACCTTGGCACCCATTAGTGGAGTTGAATAAAATCTAAGTAGTTGGGGAGTTACACCCCCAACATTTTTGGCGCCATCTGTGGGAAACTTTACAAAAAGTCCCGTTCTCTTCAGTAATGGCAAGAACAAGAAGGTCCATGAGAACCAACGCCACTGCCATTGGTACGCCTGCCCCAAGACAAAGGGGAAGACCTCTCACTAGAAGAGGTGGGGTAGCAAGAGTTTCAACAAGAGAAGTAATAGATGATCCAAGTGATGGCCATACCGCTAGTCTTTCTTCTGGCGAGGAAAGAGCCACTAATCCACCAGTAAGGATCCAGACACTTGGGGACGAAGGACAGGTTCCTCCGTCAGGAACACATGGTCCTCCTCCAGGAAGAAACTTTACCCTCCCGAATGGCAGATCATTCGTCCTAGTGAGTTCGGGATGAATGAGAATCAGTTTGGCCTCTTACTCACCACTATTCAAGGATGCTTTGGATCAAACAACCTCCAGCCTCCTCAGCCCACTCCACCTTTGGCAATCCCAAGACAAGCTGAACCCGCTCAATCAAGAAATGAGCACCGTCCCATCCAACAACGACTGGGGGAACAAGCTCAACCGGAAGATCTAAGGAACCTTCTTAACAGGAGGGCCGCTGCTTCTCATGGACAAGGAGGGAGAAGTCCAGAATTGCCACAAGCATCCCGATAGTTCCAATCGGTGATCTTCCTCCAGATGTAGCTATCAACCCCAGAACTGGTGAAAGACTGACAGCTGAGCAGATCTACCTCCAACAGAAGGCCTTGGAAACACAAATTGCCACCTTGGGCAAGATGGTCAAAGCATATGAGAAGGTGGTAGTTAAAACTCCCAACCCTCTGTGCGATGAGATCAGAAGAGAAAGAAAGCACCCAGACTGCGTTATCCCAAACCTTGAGCATTACTATGGAGATACTTGCCCTGTAGGGCATCTTACTAGATACGAAAGTAAGATGGAAAGCAATGGACTCAACGACAACATGAAAGCTCTCAACTTTTCCACCACACTCTTTGGAGAAGCAATGGATTGGTGGACCTCACTACCTAATGGTTCCATCAGATCTTATGCGGACGTCACCTCCCTTTTCTTGAAAAGGTTTGAGAAAGCAAAGAAAAGGAAGAGGTCAGTTGAGCACCTGGCAGGCATAATCCAGAAAGAGCATGAGGACCTTAGAACCTTCCTTGACCGCTTCAACGCTGAAGTACGATGTAGAGCCTCATAGCATCAAAGAGCGGGTCCGACACCTATATGCTAACACTTATAATGATGAGCTTAGAAGGAAGCTTTCCAACGAAGAAATCACCACTAAAAAGTACCTGGAAGATATCTGCGAAGGAGTCTTGTATGGAGAAGAGTACCGAAGAAATGTCCCGATAAGAGCAGGGATAAAGAAGGGGAAAGAACAAGTACGACAGGAACTTCCTCCTCGTCAAGGGAAGTTCGAGCACAAAAGAGATCTCGTGACGGGAAAGAATTCCGTAGAAAGAACTCCACCTAGGAGATACGCCGAGTATACTCGCCTCAATCAAGATCCGACATCTTGGCTTCTATTGTTGAGAAGGACTTAAATATACAATGGCCTAAACCTGTCAGGAGCAGCAAGAAGAGTAAATTTTCTAAAGACTACTGTAGGTTCCACAAGCAGAAAGGTCACCCGACTGAGGATTGCATCCAGTTGAAGACAGAAATCGAAAGACTAGTGAGAAGTGGGAAGTTGAAAGAACTAACAGGTGAAGAGGAACCCTCCAGGCATAGAAAGAATGAGCAGAGAAGAGAGGAGCGTGATTCCGAACCTCCGACAGGATCTTTACCACCACCTCCAGCGGAAATCCCACCTCGGCATGCCCAAGGATACCAATGGTACCGCGAAGATGCAGAAATGGAGAACCTCCCTTACAGTGGAGTTATCAACGCCATTGCAGGAGGACCAACAGGGGGAGATAGCAGGAATGCAAGGGAAAGGACCACGCAACACTTGAGAAACAACGACAGAGCTTACGGTCCACTAGCCCTGAAAGGCACAAATGCAATTACCTTTGACGATAGCGAGATCCCCCCACCAACGTCTGGCGGAGGAGATCTCAAGGACCCTGATGTCCCTTTGGTTGTTTCTCTAGTGATTGCCACTTACAAGGTCAACAAGGTACTAATCGACACAGGAAACTCCTCCAATGTCATATCCAAAAGGACCGTGGAGCAAATTCACTTGGGGCAAATACAATATGGACGAGTATACACTTCATTGGTAGGTTTTGAGGGTCTGTAGTACGCCCCATTGGAAGTATACCACTACAAGTCTCTATGGGCACCTTTTCGACAAGAGTGACCAAGACTATCCTCTTCGTGGTAGTAGATAGCACCTTCGACTATAACGTGATCTTGGGCCGCCCGGGACTTAACCAATTCAGAGCAATTGCTTCTCCCTTACACAACAGGGTAAAGTTTCCAACCCCGAATGGCGTGGGAGAAGAAATGGGCAACGTTAGAGAAGCCTGGGAGTGCTACTTCATGTCAACTAGAGGGGCCACAGTACCTGTCCTTTCGGTCACTAAGGGCCCTCGTAGACATTCTTCCATTACTCTAACGCCACCAAAGGAAGAAATCGGTATCGGGTCGCTCAGAGAGAAGTTCCCCAAGACAGCTAGAATGGAATCCCATGAAGCCTTGAAAGAGGTCCAACTGGTCAAAGGAGATTCGAAAAGAACAACTCGGATTGGAACGGAGATGAGTACGGAAGTAGAGCTGAAGCTCATCACTTGCCTTCGTGACAATCGCGACATCTTTGCTTGGAGCACAGATGATCTCAAGGGGATAGACCCAAGGATCGCAGTTCACCGTCTGAACATGGATCCGACGGTCAAACACATCCGGCAAAAGAGGAAAGACTTTGGACCAGTTGAGGATGCTATCATAGCAGGGGAGGTTGACAAGTTGATGAAAGCAGGTCATATCGAAGAAGTTAGATACTCCGATTGGGTCTGTAACGTGGTCCTCGTCGAGAAAGCGCCAGGAAAGTGGAGAATGTGCAATGACTTCACTAGACTCAACAAATTTTGTCCAAAGGATCCCTATCCATTGCCACGCATAGACCAGTTGGTTGATTCCACTGCAGGATATGCACTTCTAAGCTTCATGGATGCATATCAAGGTTTCTACCAAATTAGGATGGCTCAAGAAGACATCAAGAAAACGGCATTCTTTGCGGCCGGAGGGGTCTATTGCTTCAAGGTCATGCCCTTTGGCCTCAAGAATGCAGGAGCTACTTACCAACGGCTGGTAAATAAGATGTTCAAGGAAGAATTGGGAAAAACCATGGAAGTCTATGTGGATGACATGCTTGTGAAAAGCAAGACTGAAGAGGAACACATTGAACACCTTAACAATTGTTTTTCTATTCTCCGAAATACGGAATGAAGTGAACCAAAAAGTGCACTTTCGGGGTGAAAGGAGAAAAATTCCTTGGTTACATGGTCACAGAAAGAGGCATCAGTGCTAACCCAGAGAAAATAAAGGCAATCATAGATCTACCACAGCCCAAGACTGTCAATGAAGTTCAGAAGCTTCTAGGAAAGGTGATGGGATTGAGCCGTTTTATCTCAAGATCCGCCGAGAAGAACCTTCCCTTCTTTAAGATCTTACGAAAAGGAACTAAGTTCGAATGGACAAAGGAGTGTGAAAAGGCCCTGGAAAACTTGAAAAAGTATCTCCTCTCGCCGCCCCTTTTGTCTAAACCCATGGAGGCTGAAACTCTTTACCTCTATTTGGCCACCACTGATGAAGCAATGAGTTCTGTACTGGTACGGATACAAGACAACGAGCATTTACCAATTTATTATTTGAGCAAAGCCCTTGCAGGCTCTGAGGCCAGATATGTCAAGGTTGAGAAGCTCGCCTTCGCACTGGTTTACACTGCACGGCGACTGAAGCCTTACTTCAATTCGCATCGGATTGTGGTCCTTACAAATGAGCCATTCAAACATGTCTTGGACAAACCGGATCAGTCAGGACGCCTGTCCAAATGGGCTATTGAGCTAAGTGAATATGATATTGGGTATCAAGCCCCATCTGCCAAGAAAGCGCAAGTTCTGACCGACTTCCTGGTAGACTATCCAGAGAAAGCAGAAGAAGAGAACGAAAACTCCCAGGAAAAGGCTAGTCATGTGGTGATAGCCCAAATCAAGGAATCAAGTGGAGAAAAAGAAGCAGAAGAGACACAAAGAGGTAGCATCCAGCTCATGACTAAGTATCACCAACCTATGGACGATTCACTGAGAGTAAGGCACATGTTTCTTGGACGAAGAACTCAATACCTCGACAACTGCATCTTCCGACAAGAAGCAGGAGGTTGAGAAAGCACTCACTCCCACTTCGGGAGGTAAGGAAAGAAACAAAGAATGTTGGACATTACAAGTGGACGGATCATCAACCGGACGGTTGGGAGGAATAGGAATTTTCCTTGAAAGTCCTGAAGGAGCCAAGCTAGAGTACGCCATCACCCTCAATTTTATGGTGACGAACAACGAGGCCGAATATGAAGCACTTATCACCGGCCTAAGAATGGCGAAAGCCCTTTAGGTAAAAAGGATCAAAGCCTACACAGACTCGCAGCTCGTACAATCTCAGTTCTCCGGGTCCTTTACCACCGAAGGACCTAACATGATCAAATACTTGGAGCTCCTCAAGAAAGAGGTTGAGCACTTTGAAGAATTTACTCTTGACCAATTTCACAGAGAATGGAACGAAAAAGCCGACGCCCTCTCCAAGTACGCCTCAGCCTTAGGAGCTTTGGACACAAGAAGTATCATCCTAATGACCCGCGCGAAATCCTCTCTGGCAAACCCCAACGGACAGATGCTTCTCTTGAGCACAGAAAGAAACGGGATGACTGATATATTCCATTACCTCAAGGATGGTACTTTACCTGTGGATCCTAGAGAGGCCAGGAAGATTCAATGTCGAGCTAACAGATACTTTATTCTGGAAGAAGATCTCTACAAAAGATCCTACAGCGGAACTCACATGAGGTGCCTAGATCCTCAAGAGGTAAAGCGATGGAAGAAATCCACGCCGGAAGTTGTGGAAGTCATTATGGAGGAAGAACTTTGGCGCAAAAGATCATAAGACAAGGATACTATTGGCCAACTGTTGACATAGATGCTGCCAACATCGCCCGCGCCTGTGAAGACTGCCAATACTATGCCAACATACCACACCGCCCGACCAACCCTATGATTCCGTCAATCATAGCATGCCCATTTGATCAATGGGGCATAGACATAGTTGGTCCCTTTCCGCGAGGAACACATCAAAAGAAGTTCTTGATAGTGGCATTGGAATACTTCACTAAGTGGTCAAGTGGCAAAGGTCAACCATCACAGAAAGCAGGGTTCGGACATTCATCTGGAAGAACATCATCTGCCGGTTTGGACTCCCACGAGTGCTAGTTTCAGACAATGGAGCACAATTTTCTAGGTCAAGAATGAAGGAGTGGCTTCAGTCCTTCAATATAGAACAACGCTTTACTTCCATTGGCCACCCCGAAGCCAATGGTCAGGTGGAAGCCACCAACAAGACCATAGTCAAAATTTTGGAGAGAAGGTTGAGAACTTCCCAAGACAGTCGGGCGGATGATCTCGATGCGGTCCTTTGGGCGCATCGAACGACAGCCCGGACTGCCACACAAGAAACACCTTTCTCCCTGGTCTATGGATCCGAGGCAGTCATCCCTTCGGAGACGGTGGTGGCAACCCAGAGAATCCAGCAATACAACCCAGTTGATAATGAAATCGCAAGGATCTATGACCTTGAGCTTCTTGAAGACAAGCGCGATAAGGCATTGGCCAACATCCTTCGGTACCAAGCCATGACCGCTCGAGCCTACAATAAACGTGTCTTTCCCAAGGACATACAAGTTGGAGACTTAGTCCTCAGAAGAGCCGATATACTAAGTCATGTGGGGAAACTTAAGCCCAAGTGGGAAGGACCGTACAAAGTTACTGGGGCAAGAGTTAATGGAAGCTTTGAACTAGAAGATGAGCAAGGGCGGGCCTTGAAGAGAACTTGGAATGCCAAGAATCTCCAAAAGTTTTACACTTAGAGAAGGAGTGTGGCAACGACTGTCACCTTCCTTTATCTTGTCGATCTGTTTTTTGTGTTTTTTGAAAAGGCCTCGAAGCGCTCAAGTTGTAATTCGATTTCCGTCAAATCAATACAACTGTGATTTCATAAACATTGTTAATAATCATGTCCTTCGAATCTCATGATTCGAACAGGCCATGAAGATATTTAACTACTCGATCCGAAACTAGATCATACACTGATCCGGATCGGATTAACACAATCAAACAGTGTCCGACCTTGACAAAGGCAAATACGCTTTTATTAAAACAGGAGTACAGAATTACAAAGTCAGGGTCCGAAGAGCCCTAACCGAGCTTACAAAAACAAGCTCCTATTCTATCTCTTTTCTACTTCTACATCGAAGCTTCTTAATTAACCCTGGTCCACCGAACCTGTTGGGGGTGTAACTCCCCAACTACTTAGATTTATTTCAACTCCACTAATGGGTGCCGAGGTAAGAAGCCCCTCGCTAGGTAAGGACCAATGCGTAAGAACCAGCAACCAACTACTTCGGTAAGGACCTGCACACTTGAGTGTGGGGGGGGGGGGGGGTTTAGTGCCCGGTTTGCTAAGTGTCAAACCGGGATGAGACTTTACTCGAGAGTGAATGAAGATCAACTCTGTATAATACTCGGGATCGGGATTGTGAAGTGACTTGTGAGATGACTTACTTGTGGGGATGTGTGCCTTATTTATAGGCTATCATCAAAATGGAAGGCCTTGCTAGGATTGCGCCAAGTGTAAGGCTACGATTGAGCCACCAATGCTAATATGAGGCCCATAGCCCAATAATGAAGCTTTAGCCCATGCCATCTTGGGCTTTAGGGCTAGTTTGGTCATTATTGGGAGAGTTCTTGAGGATGTGACTAGTTCTGTCGAGTTCCCAGGTTCGGAGAGATGGGTCCGGACGATTGGTCCGGACCATATTTGGTTGTCAGCTGAGGAAGTTCTCCTGCCTGTCCAACTCTTCCGATTCGGAGCTCCTGGGTTCGGACATCTTCACTCTCTGGTGCCCATTTGCTTGGTTGCTTTATAAGATCTGCCATGCTGGATCCGAGTTGACATCCGGATCGGAGTCCTTGGGTCGGAGAGGGTACTGACTTAGCACTATGCTCCTTTCCCAGAGAGGCTCGGACCAAGGTGGGTCGGACCTATGGTTCCGGGTCGGGCCTTGTAGGTCCCAAATCCTTCGTTCCTTTCTTTTAGGGTGGGCCGGACCATGGATGGTCAGTCCGGATCGGACCATTGGCTCGGACTAAGGTGTCTCGGATCCATTGGATGACTTAGGACGCCCTAGGATTCGTTCCTAGGTCCTTTATGATGGATTGGACATATTTCCGTATCAACAGAACCAAACCCCATCCGAGCACTATTAACTTTATCTGTGGGCGCTCCGAAGGAAGAAGGAATTCCACCATTCCAACTTTGATTGCTTACTGACAAAGATTTCGAAGCCCCCTTCGGACGATCTAAGGACTAATAGCAGCCGGACGAGATAACTGAGGCCATTCAATGCTTCTGGAAAGGATACTTCATCACTTCTGAACGAAAGAGAGCTCCGAAGCAAGCAAGAAGCACTATAACAATCCGGATCGCCTCTTACCAATACTATAAATACATCCCAGATTCAGAGTATTTGGAAGGCGACCAACCCGGATAGTCGGATTAACCCAAGTCATTCCGGAGGCTCTCGTTGGTCCAAGTCCCGACAAGACCGGCATAGTCAGGAACTCCGTCCCAGAATTGCAAGTCGCTCCCTCGAGCCTTCAATTCTGGAACGCATCCACCAACAAGGCCGAGCTACTCGGACGAAAGACCTTGGGTGTAAGACAAACGAGTTACCAGAAAGGTTACTTCCGGAAGTCCCCAATGATCCGACTCCAAACAAGCTCAGCACTGCTCGGATATGTATCTTCAAGGACGAGCTAAAAGACCTACTAAAAGGGATACATCTCCCTCAATCCGAGAAATGAACAACTAGACACAGTAGGATTGGTAGAAAGCCTTCCAACATCTCGGGCGGTTTTTTACGACCGAACCATGAAATACTGGAAGGGATTCTACCAAACCAATTATCCCGACTTGTCGCCCCCCGGGCACATAACCAGAGCGGAATGCCTCGGATGTATTGAGGTTCAAAAACAACTATTTGAAGATCCCCAAACCATCCAGCTAATCTACCTCTCCGGGGCTAAAGTCGTGGATATAGACCACAGCCCCGGAGAAAGAAGATTAGCCTGATGATCAGAGGAATTGATTGGCAAAGATTTCAGGCCTCACTCGGCACGGACCGTATCCTCGAAGATCCGAGGCTGGCTTTCCGAGCAATTTAATTTCCAAAACTCTCACCGTGAACCAACCCGGGTAGACTTCCGAAGCATCAAAGAAAACCTTGGGACAAGATCACGCGCAAGAGTGATGGTATAAACATGCTCGCGAGCCGCTCGGACTCGAGCTCCGGACCTTTGGTTACTATAAAAGGGAGAAATGTCCTAGTGGAAAGCCGTACAAAGCAGGGGTATATATAGAAAGAGAGGACCAATTAGAAGCGGACACATGTCCCTTCTAGCTACCGGAAATGGGCTTGGGCCGAACATGGGCCTGGCACTTCGGCTTCCATTGGCCCAACCCAATAATCCATCCATACGGTCGGGCACATTGACTAAGTTACTCACTCGAACGTATCAAGCTCGGGGCTAACATAACAACTTCCGAAGCAACTGTGATTCGTATAGAGTCACCCTATACTTGATGATGATTATCTTTTCACTATCTCACAAGTCTGTATGACTCGGAAAGACACACCAAGTCAACGTCCGAATCGTCACTACTTATCACGATACAAGGAAATTCTTTTTGTCGCAAGTCTTGTCACTCTAAGACGTGGCTCCGAACCGCTTGTGATCCGGCCTACTTCTATTAAAGATTCCGATTCGGATGGTACAATGATTGATCGTCCCCCAAGACCCGCAAAGGAGAAGTTGCATCAGGCAAATTAACGTTCTGGCGGTTTGAATCTCAAGGGTTTGGACCCATTATCCGAGTTTATGAGAGTTAATGAGCTACTAAACAGATATATGGGATTCATCGCGCAAGAATGTAAATAGAAGCATTTAGCATTTCAACAACAAGAATAGTTCCGAGCCACCAATGGGCCCGGACCAACAACATTCATCAAGTCGGGTATATGGTTTTACAAAAAGATGATGAGCAAAAAAGACAACATTGTTTTCAGGACCGAAGGCACACTACTACAAAAAACCCGGGGCATACCCCGTCTTTACTGCCTTCGTCACTCGGACGAACTAGGCTGAGACCGAGAGGGACCCCCCGTATCCTTCTCCGGAGGCGCTTGACCTTGCTGTTGGGCTGCCTGGGCTAACCTCCGTTCTCTCTGAGCCTCAACCTCTTTCAAGAAGGCCGGACATTGTTGCATCAAGTCTAGGTCCGGATCGAAGCCACGAACAGGCCCAGGCAGAGTCAACCAGTCTCGGTTGTGTTCCAAGTGATCCTCCAAAGGAACAAAAACACTGGACATAAGCACCCGAGGGACGAAGGGTGGGAGATACGGACCGCCATGATTGTACTTCTTGCCCTCCGACTCGTCGCAGACCAGCTCCACAAATTCACATTTGAGCAGGTCTTCGTCCAAGACACCCTCCGGAGCAAAGTTCGATCCGTCTACATTCTTAAAGGAGGACACTCCCTCAGCCTCCAAGTCGCAGTCATCCGGTATCCAACCCTTCCTCTGGCACTGGTCCACAGCTGCATCAAACCCATCTTGACGGGCCTCGTCATACTTCGACTCGAACAAAAACTTGCAGGAGTCCGAATCAAGGAAATCTTGAGCAGCCCTTGTCCGGACCCCCAGAAGCTCTTTCAGCATCATATCTTTGAAAGTCCGAGAGACACCCACGAACTCTTCCAAACTATCTTGGTGCACTTTCAAGTCAGTATCCAAAGATCGAATGGCACTTTTCATCTTGGCCGTCTCCGACTCGGCCTCCTGTTTAGCAGCTATGGCCTTCTTTAGGCGCTCCGAAGTGCTGTTCAACCGGGACATTTCAACTGCCCGGGCAGCCTCAGCCTTGGCCAAATCCTCTTCTAGGGTAGCCCTCCGAGCAGCTACCAAGGAGCATGGTTCCACGGCAGCAGCAAGCTAAAAATGACAGATATCACAAACGTTTAGATATCTCCGAATCGCAGGAAAATAACAAAAATAACCAAAACACTTACTTACCTTGCGTTGAGCGGCAACCAACTCTGAAATCCGCTCCAACTCCGGGGTAGCAACCAACCGAGCAACTTCAGCATCCGAATCCAGCTCGGGCGCCTCGCTCATCTTTCCCTTGCCTTTCTTGGCGGGAGGATTCGGACCTTCGGAGGAGCGTTTTTTTCCAGCTACAGCGCTCGATCCGTTGGCGGGATCTCGAGACACGGATCTAGGAGGCTTCCTCGAGCCCTTAGACCCGACCACCTTACCCTTGTCCGGAGTAGGGATAGTTTGGGCCTCTTCGCCCGCAGCAGCTCTCCGAGACTCCTCCACTCGGAACACGGCAGCATTTCTTGGCTCTTCCATCGGGAGTACGGTGGAAGTCTTGATAATTTGGGTCCGGGAACCCTCTGCCAACTCCTTCCGCTGCGCAGCATTTTGTTGACGCTTCAACTCCCGCATGGTCGACATCGTATACTCGAACCAAAAAGCTGCACATCCGAATCACAATGAGTTGCAAAATACAAAAGAATCTACAAATGGTAACTACATAGTCGACAAACCGAATCGGACAACCAACCAGAGGTAGAGAGAAACCACTTACTCAAATCCTCCATATTGTCACAAAAACTTGGCTCGGACAAGCCGGCCAAGTAAGGCAGAGGCTGACATATCAGCCCTCGGAAGAAGTACTTTTCCGGCTCTTGACTCCGATGGAGCGCTTGCATCCATAGGGGGACATTCCGGGCCGGTGGCTTCCAGTTTGGCAGCTTGCCTCGGAAGAATTTCCTCTCAAATTGCCACTTGGCCCTCTCCGCTTCGGATTGCCCGGGCTTCAGAGCCGGACGGACAAAAATGTACCTCTTGAACCATTGGATTCCCAACGAGGACAGGGGGTCAACAAAAAACGTGTACGCCTGGCGACATACGAACGTATAGAACCATGTGTTCCTATTACTTACACTTATGTTGAATAATTTACGAAAATTATCGAATGTGACCGGGATGCCTTTATATTTACATAACACTCCGAAGCACATCAGATTTCCGAGGGAGTTGGGGATGATCTGGTGCGGACTCAACCCCATGCTATTCAAGATCTCCAGAAACTCGGACGATACGGGCAAGCGCCACCCGAAATGGAGGCTTATCTCATGAACACACATATAGCCCGAAGGCGGATTATAAAAAGCATGAGACTCGTCCGGAACGAGAATCTCCACACACTCCGGGATTTCATATCTCCTCCGGAGCTCATCCACTTCCTCGGCTCGGATGGTTGAGGCACAAGTAGGCAAAGTACCGTCCTCATTCAACTCGCCCTCCGGATCGGGGTGAGTGACCTCGTCTTTGGACCGAGGAAACTTTACTTGGAATACGTCCTTACCCTTCCTCAGCCTCTCCGGACGCTCTTCCTCAGCCATCTGCCGACTCGGCCCTGCTTGCCCAGCAGATTCCACACGGAGCATATGAGCGGATAGCTCTACACTTTCTTCCGCTTCGGAACCAGAATCTTGGGCCCGCACACCTTCTTCTGCCTCATCTTCCTCGGATGAGGACGCTAACTCTACGACAGTCTGAAGAGGCACAGCGACTTGCACACGATCCTCCTCACCCTCTTCGAAGATGCCCAAATTGGGAGGTGCTTCCGAGGTATCATGAACTTCCTCGATGATCGGCGCCTGCGGATCCGGAACGAACGGGACTCGATTAGGATTACTCCTAAAATTATAACCAAGGTTGCGAATTAAAGATCGGATCTCTACCGGAAGTTCGGATTCTTGGCCAGCCCGAGCCGGGCGACGAGTTCCTATAACTCGCGAACTTGTTTCTTGAGCCGCTACAATAACCTGCACATGGGACACTCGCAGGTAATCCCGACGCCTCGGAGGACCAGGATCTGGAACAACTAACCGAAGTAAGGAACTTACCTCGGGCTCTTCCCGGCTCGGATGGGGCGCTTGTTCCACCTCCATTACTTCGTCGTCATCTACGATCTCAATTTCCTCGGAGCTATCGGTTAAAGATATCGCTTCGGAGTCATATCCCTCAGCCTCGGATCGATTTTGGCTATCACTCTCGGACATCCTAGGGAAAGGAGAAAGCAATTTTGTAAGCTTTAAGATGACAGTCCGAGAGGTCGTTTATGTATATTAAAGTGGTCAGTTTATAGCCAACACTACCGCTTTCCCAGCGGTTAGTTCGAGTCGAGACGATCTCGATTCGGCGTTAGTCAACATTGAGAACGTATGGAGTATTAGAACTATAATACACATCATAAGCATGCATCCGAGCAACTAAAAGAAAAACAATGCAGAAAAATGATAAGACGAGACAAGTAAACTTACTTGGACTCGGATGATTAGATGGAAATGCCTTGGCTTCGTATGCAATCTCGTGCTTCGGATCCCTCGTCGCTCGCTTCGGATTGATGGTAGTCGCTTCGGATACACTCGAAAGCGAAAATTCTCTCTAAACGTGCGCAAATGAATCGCCAACCCTCTATGTATAGAGGGTCATATTGGGAACTCCAACCGTCACGATTTTTCGATTAAATCTCAATCAGATCAAAATCATCCAACGGCATAGTACAATTATACCAAGTGAAATGACGAATTGGTACAACAAATTTACCTCTTGGATAGACGAATACAACAACTCTCCTCTCTCGGTGGCGTATAAACACGAGAGTTCCGGGGTATCCTCTTCTCGGACGTCTAGCGGCTTATCAGTCCAACATAATTTGCCCACACAAGGAACCTCGTTTACTCGAGCGATTACACTTCGGACCTTCCCTTGACCACAGAGGTTGGTTCGGACGGGACACGCACCTACGGTCCGCCACCGTAGCTCATCAAAGGTACACTACCGATGTTCGGAGCCTAAACTTAGTCTCGATTACAAATACCCTTTTTTCTTTTTTTTTCACTTCGTTGCCCTTCGGACCCAGCCCCTCGGATGGCAATGATGTTTTAGAAAAAGAAAAATGGGGGAGAGACTAAGTCGGTGGCCTACAATCTGAATTACACCTTTTTTCAACTCGGTTAGGCGGATTGAACTGAAGAACGGATCCTTCTTCAACAGCTTCCCAAGCCAATAGTTCCACAACTATCTTCTACTAAGATACTTGGAAACTAGGGGGATATATGTTGATACGGAAATATGTCCAATCCGTCATAAAGGACCTAGGAACGAATCCTAAGGCATCCCAAGTCATCTAATGGATCCGAGACACTTTGGTCCGAGCCAACGGTCCGATCCGGGCAGACCAACCATGGTCCGACCCACATTGAAAGAAAGGGACGAAGGATTTGGACCTACAAGGCCCGACCCGGAACCATAGGTCCGACCCACCTTGGTCCGAGCCTCTCTGGGAAAGGAGCATAGTGCTAAGTCAGTACCCTCTCCGACCCAAGGACTCCGATCCGGATGACAACTCGGATCCAGCATGACCATCTCATAAAGCAACCAAGCAAATGGGCACAAAAGAGTGAGATGTCCGAACCTAGGAGCTCCGAATCGGAAGAGTTGGACAGGCAGGAGAACTTCCTCAGCTGACAACCAAATATGGTCCGGACCAATTGTCCAGACCCATTTCCCGAACCTAGGAACTCGGCAGAACTAGTCACACCCTCAAGAACTCTCCCAATAATGACCAAACTACCCCTAAAGCCCAAGATGGCATGGGCTAAAGCTTCATTGTTGGGCTATGGGCCTTATATTAGCATTGGTGGCTCAATCCTGGCCGTACACATGGCGCAATCCTAGCAAGGCCTTCCATTTTGATGATAGCCTATAAATAAGGCACACATCCCCACAAGATCAAGTAAGTCATCTTACAAGTCACATCACGACCCCAATCCCGAACTTATTACAGAGTTGATCTTCAGTCACTCTCGAGTAAAGTCTCATCCCGGTTTGACACTTAGCAAACCGGGCACTAACCCCCCCCCCCCTCAAGTGTGCAGGTCCTTACCGAAGTAGTTGGTCGCTGGTTCTTACGCATTGGTCCTTACCTAGCAAGGAGATTCTTACCTTGGCACCCATTAGTGGAGTTGAATAAAATCTAAGTAGTTGGGGAGTTACACCCCCAACACAACAAATCAATCAATTCGATTCAACCAATTGTTCTTAGAAAATATTATACTGGAGAAATCGTGAGTCGTCAATTCACGATCCTTAAAAATGAACAATTTAGAGAATTTAATATGAACTTATCAAATTGAAGGTTTTTACGAAGATTTTATACGAGACTAACCTATATGAGTGCTTTGATAAACCCTAGAACGAATATGCATAATCTTCACATACTACTGTATTCAAAGGTGTTTAGCTACTCATAATTGATAGTTGCATGCAAAGATTCATGGTAATAATCATGTGAAGCATAGATGAAAAGCTCGCATGCAATAACATACTATTCAATCAATAAGATAAAGAACGAATTGTAAAGAACAAAGCAATTCAGAAATCAATACCAATAATCTTGATGAATAAAATCAATGAATTACGAAGCTCCAAAGATGTCTCAATGTCAATGTATGACTCTTCGAGCTTTTCTCAAAACTAGGTTAAAAGAAGTATGAAAGAAAAGGATCCAAATTCTAATCTAATAAGGAAAATAATATTAAATCTGCGTCGCTCACAAGGAAGAAATAACTTGTAAACCTTCTTAATCGCAATGTATATCCATTCGCATAATCTACGCCAAGGACCAATTCCTTCGCCATGAGCTTCAATCTTCAAACAGAGCATCACTCGCTAAATCTACATGGCGAAACCATGCTGAACTTCCAATGCCAAGCTCGTAAAATCTACATGGAGAGCCATGCTAACCGACTTGTCTTCATACGGCTCAAAAGACACAGATTTCTACAAAACACAAACAAAACACCAAAGCGTAAAAACGAACTAAAAAGACTACAAAACTAAAGACAAAGACTCACAAAGACCGCTAAAAAGGACCAAATGAGATGTTAGAATATTGTCTCATCAAAATCCCCAAACTGAACCTTTGCTCATCCCCGAGCAAACACACAACCTAAACACACTAGACACTAAACCATGTAGACAAACAAAGAGTCAAATTCCCAAGCGACCGAATCTACCATTGAAAACATTAAATTCACAAGATGCAAAAATTTTGTTCTCAACCTAACCTTGGCAGAAATAGTAGGCAGGTAATCAGACACGATCGTTTCTCAAGTAAATAACAATTAAGTCTAACCCAATAGTCCCTCACAGGTGTATAAAGTGTATCACTCGCTCTCATGGAAGTATCCATATAGGGTATAGCTCAAAAAAGTAAACTGGAAAGATGACTTTCATCACAAGGATGCCTCAAATATCTTATGCTATTGTACTCGTCTCATTGAGTCGAAAGGGACTTTGGCACATGATGTATTCCTCCAAAAAATTCGAAAAAACTGGAACTGCTCCCTTCATTCATTTCAAACCAACATCAAATCTCATAATGCTTCACTGAATTTAGTGCGTGGCCACCTGGGCTCTTTTAATCTCAATTTTTTGCAGGTGTCTGTTTTACCGAAAGTCCACACTTTTGTGCGTGTCAGTTTGGTATACGTGCCATCAACCCTCACGGACATATGGCTTTTAAAGGCCACGCCAGTATATAGGTAGTATTTGAAACACGCCTAACACGACTAACGGTGATCAATAAAGACCATAGATCCACCCCGAGATTCAAATATCATAAGTTAAAGGAACAGTAGACATATTTTCACAGCACAATTATAACGGCTCATAACATTCATAGTGAACAATCCTCTCCCTAAACCAGTTCGATAGAACGGGGGAAAATAAAATCCGCAAAATAAAGCATGCCGTTCGTCATCCCCAACGAGACTAAGTACACATAAGTATGAAAAGGCGCAAGTAGTACGTAAAAACTTGCACATCCCAGGAGATCACACAATAACAGGTGCCGGTACAATATTTTTTCTTCGGCTAGGCTCCTCACAGGCTTTTGGACTACATGGCTAACCAGACTTGCTATTTACAAGAG
This sequence comes from Plantago major, assembly GCA_026545765.1. NCBI lineage: Eukaryota > Viridiplantae > Streptophyta > Magnoliopsida > Lamiales > Plantaginaceae > Plantago > Plantago major. The sequence continues at coordinate 12,996,377 of CM048843.1, forward strand.
AAACAACATTGTAGGATTAAAAGCCTACTACACTACTTCTAGCTAGACATTAAACAAAACGTAAGCAGCAAGAGAATTTACCATTCGCAATAGACGTTCGACTTGGTAATTGACTCACACTCACCACAAGAGAAAATAAAAGTACTAACATCTATACTGGACTCAACTGGAAAGGAAATATATAACTAACACATAAAGGTGGCTAACCTACCACCACAGTCACATAACCAAAAAAAAAACAAGTGGCTAACATACCACTTGAACAGAATACATAAAAATAAAAAATAAAAAATAAAAAAATGGAGTACGAAATAGAGTACAAATGTCAGAAATAGAGTATAAAACGAGACAACTTTAGCTAAAGATACAGTCGACCACCTCCCCAAACCTAAACAAGTGCTAGTCCCTAGCAATGAATAGTGTAAGAATGACTGTATAGAATGACCAACCATAGTGTTGTCTCGGCCGGGGTGATCAGGCGGATCCAGAAGGGCCACCACCGAAGCGCTGCTCCCAGAAATCCTACTGCGCCTTCCAGAGTGCCTCCTGCCTCTCCAAGCGCTCAAGCTCCCGCTGCTCCCTAGCCTCAGCTCTCCTCTCTCGCTCCTCCTGTCGCCGGTAGTGATCCTCGATGCGGGAGTACTGGTCCTCGATTCGGGCATATTGTGTTCACCTCCTGGCACTGCACACATCTGTCAAGTAATGCTGAAAGTCAAAAGGACCAGGTGGAAGTGGAGCGGCCTGCTCTGCAGTATCATCGGCGCCCCTGATAGGAGTGGGATGACGGCCAAGGATGACTCTGGCGCTAGCAGATTTCAGAGCTCCTTTGGGTTTCTCGGAGCCTTGAATATCGAAAACATTGAAGGACCGACAGATGTTGGTAATAAGGCATGGAAAACCGAGTAGACTGCCTTTAGCCTTCCGGGACTGAGCCTCCGCCACAATGATATTCGGGGCATCAACAAATTCCCCTTCCATGATCGCTCAAATTAGGCGTGCTGTGGGAGGGGTAAGGGTGGTAAAATGTGAGTTGGGGGTCAGATTATACTGTACGAGATGTTGCCAGAGGCGAACCTCTGGCTGGAGGAAGTGGGTGGCTATGGTGGTTTTGGTCCTGTGGTCCTCCGGATCGGTACCAGGTAGAAGGACGAACTCGGCTAAGTCCCTATCAAACTGCCGATTGTGAATGTTTTCACCCTAGTGGCTGTACCGGTCGTCTTCGTACTGGAACACCCTAGACTGTAGGAATTCCTGGATACGCCCAGGTGAGAATTGGACCCGGACGTCGCGAACTATCATCACCCCATCAGCTAAGTCGTGGAGACTAATGTAGAACTCCCGAACCAGCTTTGGTTCATAGGCATTGTTGTCAAGAGCGTGCCCCTGAAATGTATCGGATCTGGCGGACTCGGGCATAGACGGCATCCTCTAGCTCATCAAGAGCCAATTCCCGCTCGGGCCATGCCTTCCTAGACTCTATAAAGTTCGCTTCCATAAAAGCCCTCGCCTCCGCGGACAGATGGGAGAACTCATCGACTGGACCGCTCTGTCATGCCGCGCTACTGGATTCGCCTCTATGGCGTTTACTACCTGTGGCTCTGCGAGACATAGTTCCTGCGAGAAAGGTGTTAGTGTAGAACAATGGGGGTAGAAAACTACCTCCAAAACCTATTCATGATCAAAGAGCCAGAAGCACAAAATAGCAAGGAACATGGGATAACGCAAAATTCCCCAAACCAACTCAAAATTCAATATCATGGCCAATGCAAGATTCACATCAGTTCACAAGCATAGGAGCATCGATAATCATAGCAAAAGAGAGACAAGATGGCAGGAATTGTCAAAAACAGGCAAGCATTGCATAAAATTGGAAGACACTAGCTCGCCGCGGCGGGAAGGGGTACGAAACAACATACTCTTCTTCTTTTTTTTTTTCTTGTCGCAGCGGCGAAGAGAAGTCTCGCCGCGGCGAGCTTTCTTTTTCGTAGATAAATATTTATTCGTAAGATCTCGCCGCGGCGAAGAATAAATCTCGCCGCGACGGGAATTTACGAGACAAAAATAGGGGAAGAGAAAAGACGCTCGCCCCGGCGAAGCAAAAGGCTTGCCGCGGCGAAAACTTACGAAAGCACAAAAAGGATCAGGGAGGCCACCTCGCCGTGGCGAGAGTAAATTTTTCGAAAAAATTTTCACTTGCACTGTTCAACCTTGCGTCGCAAGATCGAAGCTCCAAGCCTCAGCTAGAGTTTACGAGTTTCCTCGTATGAGTGCAAAGGTCCCACTTTCCAGATACACAATTAAACTAAAAACAAGCAAACCACATAAACAAATAGTTTAACAATATGAAATAACAAGCAAGTATACAGAATGAAAAAAAATAGTCTAAATGAATGAAAAAACAAAAAGGGGGCTTTTGTTTATAGTCGTTAGCTCGACTTCTTCCATGCTGGAGCTAATTGAGCTTGAGGTTACCAGCCTCCTCTGTCCCCATGGTTACTCGTGAGCGAGAGTAGGTGTAGAGTGGACCGGTGTGTGCTGCAATGTAATTCCTGGTGTCAACCTGCACGGGAGAATATGATGTGGTGACAGCTTGTAACTCGCGTTTCTCACCGTAAACCTGTATAGTACATGTACGGCCCTAAAGATCGACTATCATGCGAGTAGCCTTGATGAATGGGCGCCCAAGAAGCAGCATGTCCTTGTCCATCTCTTTGATCTTCACATGCGGTGACTCAACAACCACAAAATCAGTCATAAACACTTCTCCTCCAATGGTTACTGGGACATCTTCAACAACTCCCATGCATTTTCTCCGAGTACTATTAGCCATGGTCACAAAGCATCTTCTCGGTTCTAGACCCTTCAGGTTGAGTTCCTCATAAGTCTCGAATGTCATCAAGTTAACCGCAGCTCCAGTATCAATAATACCTGTAACCTCAGAAGAACTGCCCATCCCGACAACCAAATCGAAACTGCTTGCATCACTAATGCTCTTCTCTTCCTTTTGGATCATCTGAGTTGGTCCTGCATTCGCCTTCTCTTCCGGAATCGCGGGACCAGATGTTATCACCCTTCTTGCTTCCTGTGCCGGTGTTGCCTCCACTTGGGAAACCACCTTATCATGGTTACAAGTACAAGTCGTAATAACGGTCTTAACTACTCCTGGCTTGTCAAAAGCTACCTCCACAACAAGTATTCTGTTATTCTCGACAGTCGCGGGGAGTTTACCATTCTCTCTTTGTTGGAAGGCGCCGACCAGGTCACCAAGAGTCTTCTCTAACCTCTTCTGCGATTGCTCAATGTTGTCAAACCTCTGGTCATTCTTGGCTTGATTCCGATGTGCTTTGATGAGACAATTTTGTAACGTCTCATTTGGTCCTTTTTAGCGGTCTTTGTGAGTCTTTGCCTTTAGTTTTGTAGTATTTTTAGTTCGTTTTTATGCTTTGGTATTTTGATATTGTATTGCAGGAATCAATGATTTTGAGCCGAAATAAGGGCAGGCTGATTAACATGGCTCATTGGCAGATTTCTGAAGATACCTGCAAATCAAGAAACATGGCTTTCGCCATGTAGATTTTATGAAACTAGAGGCTGGACCTGTTGAGAGGCTCGCCGTGGCGAGATTTTACGAGCCGGATATTTATTGCGATAAACAAGGCTCGCCGTGGCGAGCTATTTCTTTCGCCGCGGCGAGCGACGCATAATTAATTTTATTCTCCTTATTAGATTAGAATTTTGATTCCTTTTTTTTTTTATACTTCTTTTAACCTAGTTTTGAGAAAAGCTCCAAGATCCATACATTGACATTGAGACATCCTTGGATCTTGGTTATTCATTGATTAGATTCATCAGGATTATTGGTATTGATTTCTCAATTGCTTTGTTCTTTACAATTCTTTTCATCTATGTTTCATATGATTATTACCATGAATCCTTGTATGCAATCATCAATTATGAGTACAATAGTATGTGAAGATTATGCATATTCGTTCTAGGGTTTATCAAAGCACTCATATAGGTTAGTCTCGTATTAAATCTTCGTAAAAACCTTCAATTCGATAAGTCCGTATTAAATCCTCTAAATTGTTCATGTTTAAGGATCGTGAATTGACGACTCACGATTTCTCCAGTATAATATCTTCTAAGAACAATTGGTTGAATCGAATTGATTGATTTTCTGTACAACGACCGTGTGACAAATATGAGTGCTATCCCTAGTTCGAATTAGCATAATTGGATCTTGCTACTGTATTCATCTTTCTCTCATTGTTAATCGTAATCTTAGCTTAGTCAAACTAGTTAGAAGTAATCAAAACCAAACAAATCAATCTGTTTTCACAAGTAACTGTTTGCTTTCAAACCGTTGTGGTAGCTTAATTGGTTCCTTAGCGAACGATCCTGTGGTTAGCATTGTCTGTCTACAACAACTGCTTACTACTTGTTTTCTAAGTAATAATTTGAGCACATCATGCTTCTGCCCAGAACCTCTCTGATCTCTCCATGTGAGCTCTAATTTCCTGATCAGCGTTTCGTGGTGCACTAGTAGGCGGTGCCTAAAACTGCTGTGCTGGACCCTGTTGAAACGGAGCCTGTCGAAACGGAGCTTGCTGAACTGGAACCTGCTGTGGTGCATTCTCATAGAAAATACCTCCATAGGATAAATTGGAATGGTCGGGGTTGAAGGGTTTCACCTTAGTGGCGCCTGCATTCATTCCCGAATTTGGTTGTCAACCACCACGCTGCCTGTTTTGCACCCAGCAAATGATCTCCGGAGTTGGGTTCTCCACCATAATCTCAGGAAGTCTACACATACTAGCACCATGCCCGAAATTACCACACATATTACACCTCTCGTTAACTGGAGCCACTGGTGCAGGGATAGTGCCAAGCATCCTCATCTCCTTAATATGTTCGGCCAATTCAATAGTACTAGGGCCTGGTGTTTGCTCCACGGCTTTAGTTTCAGCTCTCCTTGGTCTGCCTCTAGTTCCCTTGAGCTGGGAGATGGCAGCAAGATTCTCAAAAGCCTCATTCAATGCAGCCGGAGATGCCATAACGATAGAACCATCCACGGTCATATCCACCATGTTCTGTGCTTCCCAATCAAGTCCCTCATAGAACTTGCAGCATAAATCCATCTCACTCAACCTATGGTGAGGGCATTGAGAGAGCAAGTTCAGGAATCGCTCCCTGGCCTCGTAAAAGCTCTCATAATTCATCTGCATGAACTTCTCAATCTGCACCCGAAGCTGCCTAGTCTTCTCCGCCGGATAGAACTTGTTCATAAAGGCCCTGTATAGATCATCCCAAGTAGCCAGAGAGCCTTCAAGTTGATTCAACAACCATCTCTTTGCTTTATCCTACATACACATGGGAAATACCTTCTTCCTGATTTCCTCATCAGAAACCGTTACTGTGCCTACAATAAGCGGAATCCTAGCAATCAGCCCCTCGAACTCCTTGAGAAACCGGATAACATCCTCATTAGCCATCCCATAATACTTAGGCATGTCATGGAAGTGATGGGACTTGATCTCCATGTTCCTAGCATTGTTAGAGAGCACAACAGCTGATCCCCCAGCCTTAATTTCACCGGGCTGCATATAGGTCCCATAAGTGATCACAGGAGTCTCAACAGCACCATTGACTCTGGGAGTATTCTCGTTGATGTCACCCATTTCAACAGCGGTTAAGTTCTGTCTTCGAAGCTGATGGTAGTGTCTATGGATCTCAGGTACTAGAGGTTGCAAAGGTGTTCCTTGCGATCTTGTACCGGGCATAAACCTGCAAAGGTTCTTCTAAAAAATCAATAACCTCGAAAAATCCTAGTTTCTGTTAGTGTAGAAATCGCAGGTAAGTAAAAAAAAGCAAATAAAATATTACACCTGCAGGCTACAGTAGGAATTAATTCCCCGGCAGCGGCGCCAAATTTGATAAGCTCAAATTATACTCTAAAAAGCAATTAGTGAAAATGCTGTAGTTGTAGACTAAAGCCTAACTCGTGATCGATCTCTAGGGAATTAATCAGGCTATGTAGCAGTGAGAGTAAACAAATACTTGCGAGTAACAATCTGATTGATGGTTTTGTATACTTCTAACTAGATTGACTAAAGCTAATATTACGATTAACAATGAGAGAAAGATGAATACAGTAGCAAGATCCAATTATGCTAATTCGAACTAGGGATAACACTCATATTTGTCACACGGTTGTTGTACATCAAATCAATCAATTCGATTCAACCAATTGTTCTGAGAAAATATTATACTGCAGAAATTGTGAGTCGTCAATTCACGATCCTTAAACATGAACAATTTAGAGAATTTAATACGGACTTATCAAATTGAAGGTTTTTACGAAGATTTTATACGAGACTAACCTATATGAGTGCTTTGATAAACCCTAGAACGAATATGCATAATCTTCACATACTACTGTATTCCAAGGTGTTTAGCTACTCATAATTGATAGTTGCATGCAAAGATTCATGGTAATAATCATGTGAAACATAGATGAAAAGCTCGCATTCAATAACATACAATTCAATCAATAAGATAAAGAACGAATTGTAAAGAACAACGCAATTGAGAAATCAATACCAATAATCTTGATGAATAAAATCAATGAATTACCAAGCTCCAAAGATGTCTCAATGTCAATGTATGGCTCTTTGAGCTTTTCTCAAAACTAGGTTAAAAGAAGTATGAAAGGAAAGGATCCAAATTCTAATCTAATAACGAAAATAAAATTAAATCTGCGTCGCTCGCCGCGGCGGAAGAAATAGCTCACCGCAGCGAGCCTTCTTAATCGCAATGTATATCCAGCTCGCATAAACTCGCCGCGGTGGACCAATTCCTTCGCCGCGGTGAGCTTCAATCTTCAAAACAGGAGCATCACTCGCTAAATCTCACCGCGGCGGACTGATTTCCTCGCCGCGGCGAGCCATGCTGGAACTTCCAATGCCAAGATCGTAAAATCTCGCCGCGGCGGACTGAATACCTCGCCGTGGCGAGCCATGCTAACCGACTTGTCTTCATACGGCTCAAAAGACACAGATTTCTACAAAACACAAACAAAACACCAAAGCGTAAAAACGAACTAAAAAGACTACAAAACTAAAGACAAAGACTCACAAAGACCGCTAAAAAAGACCAAATGAGACGTTAGAATATTGTCTCATCAGAGACCGACGATTGCATTCAACTGAAAATAGAGGTTGAGCATTTGATAAGAGAGGGCAAGTTGAAGGAGCACATCTATACGGACGAGCCTTCTAGACATGATAGGACGGAACGAAGGAGGGATTATAGAGCTACAGAACCACAACCCCATCTGCTATCCTTGCCACCTCCGTCGGACAGTCATCCGGCTCGCATGGATCATCACCAATATAGGTATAATGATGATGTTGAAATGGAGAACCCTCCATATAGTGGTGTGATCAACACCATAGCGGGCGGACCAATTGGGGGCGATATTAGAAACGCAAGAGAGCGGATAGGTCAGAATCTTCGGAACAATGATAGATCATATGCTGCTCCAGCAATTCGAGGGACAAACGCTATATCCTTTGATGATAGTGAGATCCCTCCTCCTACGGCAGGAGGTGAGGACAGAGATGATCCGGATGTTCCGCTAGTAGTTTCTTTAACCATAGCAACTTATCGGGTGAACAAGATCCTGGTGGATACAGGGAGTTCCTCGAACATCATCTCCAAAAGGACAATAGACCAGATGGATCTGGGAAGAGTCCGATATGAGAGGGTCAATACCTCCATATTAGGGTTTGGAGGAGGAACTATCCGTCCCTTAGGAAGCGTCATGCTACATGTATCACTGGGGACACATCCCGATAGAGTGACGCAGCTAGTCCATTTTGTAGTGGTGGATCGAACTTTTGACTACAATGCCATCTTTGGTCGTCCGGGGCTCAATCAATTCCGAGCTATATCCTCCACCCTACATAATAGAATGAAGTTTCCGACTCCATGCGAAGTTGGAGAGGAAGTGGGGAACATCCGAGAAGCTTGGGAGTGTTACATTATGTCCACAAGGAGAGCATCCGCACCTGTGTTGGCGGTTACAGTGACTCCTGATCCGCAGGTTGTTCTCCCACCAAAAAAGGAGAATTCTAACGTTGGGATTGGGAGCCAGAAGGACAAGATTCCTAAAACTGCACGGATCGAACCTCACAAAACTCTCAGAGAAGTTGAACTTGTTGTTGGGAGCCCGGATAAGAAGACTAGAATCGGAACAGAGACGAATGCGGAAGTGGAAATGAAGCTCATTGCTTGGCTCCGAGACAACAGTGATGTCTTTGCTTGGAGTACTGATGACCTCAAGGGGATAGACCCGAGGGTTACTGTTCACCGTCTGAACATGGATCCCTCGATTAAATATATCCGCCAAAAGAGAAAGGATTTCGGTCCGATCAAGGATGCTCCGCCGAAGTTGATCGACTCGTAAAAGCCAGACATATCGAGGAGGTCCGTTATTCTGATTGCAACGTGGTTTTAGTGGAAAAGTCACCCGACAAATGGCGGATGTGCAATGATTTCACCAGGATAAATAAATTTTGCCCAAAGGATCCGTACCCTTTGCCACGAATAGAACAATTGGTTGATTCCACAGCCGGATGCGCGTTACTGAGTTTCATGGACGCGTACCAAGGCTTTTACCAGATTCGGATGGCCAAGGAGGATATTAAGAAAATAGCTTTCTTTGCTGCGGGAGGGGTGTATTACTTTAAAGTGATGCCCTTTGGATTGAAAAATGCAGGAGCTACTTACCAACGGTTGGTGAATCAAATGTTCAAGGAAGAAATCCGCAAGACTATGGAGGTGTATGTGGATCAAATGCTCGTTAAAAGGAAAACTGAGGAACAACATGTGGATCACTTGAACAAGTGCTTTGCTATCCTTAGGAAATACGGAATGAAACTCAATCCGGAGAAGTGTACCTTCGAAGTAAAGGGCGGGAAGTTCCTAGGATACATGGTCACAGAAAGGGGAATAAGTGCAAATCCTGAGAAGATCAAAGCAATCTTAGATCTGCCTCATCCGAAGAACCTCAATGAGGTACAACAGCTTATCGGACGACTCATGTCCTTAAGTCGCTTTATTTCGCGATCTGCAGAGAAGAATCTCCCATTCTTCAAAATCCTCCGGAAGGGAGAGAACTTTGAGTGGTCTAAGAAATGTTCTGAGGCTTTTGAAAACTTGAAAAAGTACCTCCATTCCCCTCCACTACTCTCCAAACCCGTCGAAGGAGAACCACTCTACCTCTACCTAGCAATTACGGAAGAGGCAATGAGTTCCGTATTAGTACGGGTCCAAGCTAATGATCACTTGCCAATCTACTATCTTAGTAAAGCCCTTGTTGGGGCGGAAACAAGATACGTAAAGATTGAGAAATTTGCATATGCTTTGGTTTACACCGCAAGGCGGTTAAAGCCATATTTCAAGTCTCATAAAATAGTAGTACTAACTACGGAACCTTTGAAACAGGTCCTGGGAAAGCCCGACCAATCCGGACGACTCTCTAAATGGGCAATTGAGCTGAGCGAATACGACATTAGCTATCAGGCTCCGACAGCCAAGAAGGCTCAAGTTGTTGCTGACTTCCTAGCAGAATACCCTGAAGCGGAGTCAGAGAAAGTCCCGGATAAACAGGCATTTGAATGCCTAATTACCAAGCAGATCAACCGAAAGCCAGTTCCACCAAAGATCAGCACAGAAAACCTCGAGGATGCTCAGTTCATTAACCAAAATCGGACTACATCATGGGAGGAAACTCGGGTTAACCAAATGTTCCTTCTTGATGATATCACAAGGGAATCCGGTACTAATAACTTCGACCCGGGTGCTAAAGAGGAGAAAGAAAAAATGTTGGAAATTCGGGTGCTTACAGAAGATCTCCAAACCAAGGAACATCCCTCTGATATTTGGACATTGGAAGTGGATGGTTTGTCCACTGGAAGAGTAGGAGGTATTGGAATCTATCTTAAAAGCCCTGAATACGATATCCTTGGACTTCAGAGTCACAAATAATGAGGCTGAATACGAAGCACTGCTAGTCGGACTACGTCTAGCCAAGTCCCTGCAGATCCAAAAACTTAAAGCTTACACGGATTCACAGTTAGTTGAAGTCCAATTTTCTGGTGCTTTTTCCACAAAGGGCCCTTCAATGATCAAGTACCTTGAGCTACTTAAGCGAGAAGTTAGTCTCTTTGATGAGTTTACCCTGGAGAAGTTTGATAGGGCATGGAATGAAAGAGCGGATGCTCTGGCAAAGTATGCGTCCGCAACAGCTGCTCTAGACACAAGGAGAGTTATTCTACTCACTATTACGGACTCATCCGTCATGACTTCTACTCCAAATGTTATGATAACTGAAACATGAAGAAACTGGATGACTGATATCTTTAGTTATCTCAAGGACGGATCATTACCAGCTGATCCGAAGGAATCAAGGAGTGTACAGCATCGAGCAAACATATATTTTATACTTGGAGAAGATTTGTATAAGAAATCCTTCGCCGGGACTCATATGAGATGTTTGGGTCCGCAAGAAGCGAAGACAGTGCTTGAGGAAATTCACAGTGGAAGCTGCGGAGCCATTCCGGAGGACGAACTCTTGCTCAAAAGATCATTCGACAAGGTTATTACTGGCCTACTATTGATAAGGATTCCGCGAGCTACGCCCCGAAGTTGCCCTGACTGTCAATACTATGCAAATGTTCCCCATCGTCCGACACACCCAATGATTCCGTCAGTCGTAACATGTCCGTTTGATCAATGGGGCATCGATATTGTCGGGCCATTCCCAAGGGGCACTCAACAGAAGAAATTCTTAAATGTGTCTGTGGAATATTTCACCAAATTGGTGGAAGCAGAAGCTGTGGCAACTATCACGGGAAGTCGCGTGCGGACCTTCATTTGGAAAAACATCATTTGTCGCTTTGGCTTACCGAGAATTCTTGTCTCGGATAATGGCGCTCAATTTTCAGGCAATAAACTCAAGGAATGGTTGGCCTCTTTCAAGATTGAGCAACGCTTTACATCTGTCGGATATCCACAGGCCAATGGACAAGCGGAGTCCACAAACAAAACAATTGTTAAGATCTTGGAAAAGCGACTAAGGACTTCTCAGGAGAGTTGGGCGGATGACCTAGATGGCGTACTGTGGGCTCATCGCACCACTGCGCGGACCGCAACTAGAGAAACCCCATTTGCCCTGGTCTATGGCTCGGAAGCAGTCATACCAGTGGAAATTGCAGTTGAAATGATGAGGGTCCAAGAGTTCGATGATTCCGTCAATCATGAAGCTCGGATCTATGATCTACATATGTTAGAACAGAAGAGGACCGAAGCATTGGCCAGAATCCACAGATTTCAAGCAACTGCAGCCCGGGCCTACAACAAAAATATTCAAGCTAAAGATTTACATGTCAGAGACCTGATGCTCCGCAGAGCTGATATCTTAAGCAAGGTAGGGAAGCTTGAGCCAAAGTGGGAAGGACCTTACAAGATTGTTGGTGCGAGAGTGAACGGAAGTTATGAATTAGAGGATAACCAGGGACACCCACTCAAGCGTACTTGGAATGCCAAAAACCTTCAAAAGTTCTATGATTAGGGTATGTCACACGAATCTTTGCCAGTCATTTGGATATTTTAGGATTAAAGTTACGCGGAACTCCGTCAGTTCTGTTTTTGTTATTCTTTTGTCATTGGCTTTACGGCCCACAGGTTGTAACTGAATTTCCGTCAAATCAATACAACTTTTATTTTTCAATTCATAAATCTGAAAACTCGTATTCAGACAGTGGAAAAGCAAGCAATCTTATTCATACACGGAACAAGGTAGCCATAATACTATCTTTACAGTTTACAATTCTGATCTTTACAAGTTCTACAGATACAATGCTTAAGGGTAACAAAGAGTCTCCACAAACTTTTCATCTTCTCCCGGGATTATTCCTCCATCAGGAAAGCTTTTTCCATGTCAATCTGTGACCATAACTCCCGTGGACACCAAGAGTCAGATCTACCTGCACATTGAAAAACGGTTAGGCATGGCAGGATTTTTTCTTTTATGATGTCATCGTACCTTGGTGTACTCGTACGGATCTTGTGTCTGGGAAGTACAGAGTCCCAACGGACAATGGTATTTGGCAGTCGAAACGAACAGATTTCTGCCTAACCGTCTTTAGAGACCCCAACTCTTTCAGAAACGAGGGATTTCTACCGATTCAAGAGAGATTTGAGCCACTAAAGTAGGATTGGAAGAAAGGAGAAGGGATTTAGCTTGGCTTTGGTGCTTTCTTTTGAGCAGCCTATCGTTCAAAACCCCCACCTTTCCTGGATTTAGGGTTTGCACCAAACTAGGAAAGGATGGAAGTATTGAAAGGCAGGCAAGTCAAAACTATAGAGAAAGAAGAAGAGGGAGAATCTGAGATCATTTTGTATGGTTTCTGTACTTGGCTCGTACCTTTTTATAGAAAGCTCCGACCAATCATTGCCCGCCACGTATTAAGGTCGGTGCAACCGATGGGCCTGGATCATTCGTTTGGGCTAGTTAAGAGGATAGTCACTTGGGTTAGCCCATTGATGGTCTCATTAAGCCCATGAATGGAAGCTTTACAGATCTCGAAAAGGGATTGTCCAAGTAGATCCTTGAATGGGTAGGCGTAACCAGCAATGGTCCACCAAAGTCCGAGCAATCATGAGACGGAAACTCATCATGAACAGCCTATAAAAAAAGGCACTAAGAAGCCCATACTCATAAGTATATTAGACGAACATATCTATTATGTCCGACATCCTACTAGTTCTAATCAATCATCATCGGATTACACTAATGAAGACAAACAAGCGAAATTACCTCGGATCTGTACAACATAAAATCCCCTATCTCTGGACAGGAGGATCCTTCTAAGATATATGTTTGTTTGAATCCAAGCACGGATCTTACACACTGATCGTATTATGGCCTACCCGACAACAGCTCCTCAGGAAGGAAAAGCTCTTACCGGGTAAATCACGCATACGACCGGTGGGATCGCCCGTCGGAACACTTCCTTAAAGGTCCACACTTCCTACCGACAGATCCCAAATAATCCATCCATGTAGACCCACGCCACTCTCAAACTAAAAACAATACATATACTGATTTGAGAGTGGACGGGAGTCTTCAGGGGAAGACTGTTCGAGAAGCCATATCCTTAATAAGACAGTTGGAATCAATTGGCTGGTTTGACGATACCAGATGCATCCGGGTATAAGAAAGATTATATGTCATCATGTTGGTCCAGATAACGGCAAAGTAAAAGACTAGAGGGGGGGGGGGTGAATAGTCTTTTAAACTTTTGTCGATAAACACAGTTTCTCAGAAACCGGGGGGTTTCTGATACTTAAATTCAGAGCGCGGAAGACTTTAAGATAGGTAAGTGCAGAAACAATAAGTAAGTGTGTGTGCTTTGTTGAAAGATAAATACAGAAAGGTAAATAACACAGCAAGTATAGTGGTATCTGGAGGTGGCGTAATCCTCCAACTAATCCACTTCGGTCTTTCTGAGACCTAGAATCCACTAGAACAGATAATTGAGTTCACCTTACAATAATCCTATTCTAAGATTCCTAAACAAATGGTTCCCAACCAAATGTTCCCCCTGAGTTATTCCCCAGCTCCTAGAGCTAAGTACTTCCTCTACTCAGATAACCTTGGAGTTATTCCCTGATTTCCCAAATCAAGTACTTCCTCTACTCCACGCCTTGATGGTGTTGGTTATAAGGTTTGTCAGAGAGGCTTCTTGTATAACTTTTCAGTTATGTTTCCAGAGAGCCTAATAGAACAAGACTACTTAATACACTTGTTCAATGTATGGCAATCGCTTTCTTGACCAAGTAATTGATGTCCGCTCGAGAATGAGCTTGAAAGGTTATCGATAGTTCAACTCTTTTACGAATAACAATCTCTTGTTAAGGTTCAAGACAACTTAGAACTACTAGTGATTCTTCAAGCAACAGAAAGCTTTCAGAAAGGGTAGTAGAGTGCTTGAGAGAATACTTTGCTAGATTGTAAGTTTGCAAGTTAGATCGTTCTTTGGTCGTTGTATTTCTCAGCATCTAAGTGTGTGATATTTATAGATGAATTAGAGAGTCGTTGGGATGTTATCCGTTAGACACAATTCAAATTCAGTCTATACTTATCTTGAAATGAGTACTCAGAAGTCCTTGTCTCATATCTCAGAGAGGACTGCGCTTTAGCGGCTTTTCTGCCGATGCAATTAATGCACATGTACTATTTCTTGTCCTGTAGTCTTCAACGGATACATTAGCCTTTCTGATGGCTTGCATGCTCCATACTCATGATGTCATATGTTCTAGAATCATGTTTCAAAAGTAACTAAATGCACTTAAGAAAGGATTAAGGACATAGTCTTTCCGAGTGAGACTAAACCTTGGTGTCTTCATAAATCTTGTGCAATCTCCGGTCTTGTAATCTTCAGAAAAGCTCCATTACTAGGATTGATCTTCATGGTCTTCTTGGAAATAAAAATTACATTCAGAGACCTATAATCCTAATACAAGATTTACTAGACTAATCATACTCAGTGATTTCCTCTTTTACAATGTTCAAGTGAACTAAGAGTACTTAATCACCTTTCTAGCAAAGATCAGAACATGTGATGAATGATCAAAATACTAACAGATATTCCTAACAAATTTCCCCCTTTTTGATCAGTCATCCATGACTATCTTTTAAAGTCCTATTACAAATTTGTAATCCTGGAAGAGAAAACAATCCGCCACTTAATCATTTCAAATGATATTCAATTTTAGTTGAATTAAGTGCAGAAAGTAAGCATCAACCAAATCACAAGAAGTGATCTTTGTTGATAAGTTGTCATCTATTATAATGTTTCTGAGAGTATGATCTTCAGAAAGGTACAGTTTACAGAGTGAGATGCAACTTTTACAGATAGAGAAATTCAGAAACAATCAGCAAGATTACAAAAAGTAACAAAACATACTAAGTAAATTAGAACAACAGGAGAGTCCAAGCTCCAAGTAAACATTCTAAGATACTATTCTTCAAGTCCTCAAAAATAACTTAGGTTCAGAAACCTCAAGTTCTTCAGCACCCTTTCTGGATCAGTTGACATAATCATCCACTTTTCTGCATTCTTGGACATAGTCATAAAGAGTCCTTCTGACAGAGAGTTCTGTCTTTCTGGACAAATCACATATTTCTTGGTAACTCTTGCCAAGTTTATGATTTTTCCTCAAAAAATGTTTGACCCAGAAGTATTTTCCCCAGAACCAGGCATGGTCTACTTGCAGCTGAGATAGGTTGAAATATTTGTATATTTCTTCCAGATAGTGTATATCATCTAGGTATTCATCCAATGTCATATAGAATGACTCATAGGTTGAAACTCCTAGTTTGTTCTTCTTACTGTAGCTACCATCCATTTTTCGTACCTTGTGTACATCATCGGGATTTGGGTAAGGACAGGCAAAGGAGAGGTCCATCTTTCTGGCATCGTTTCTCTTCTCTACTTCAAAGTTTAGCCAGGCATGAAGGTGCTCAGATTTTAGCAATTCTGGCTTGCCTTCTCTCCATTTCAGTATCTGGTTAAGGATGGGAGTTGGAAACTTATTATTGACAAGTAAATGTTGTAGTTCCATAATCCAATACCCTCTCTTGTTCAGAATGCACCTATATGAAGACTCTTCATTACTCGTCTTCACATATTCAATGTGGACATCAGTTGGCTTTTCTTGAACAATTTCTCTGTTTGTTCTGCCAAACTGGGAATCCCTTCTTGCTTTTCTGTTGGGTGGCCTTCTGTCAGGAGATCCTCTAACCCTTTCTTCCTGCCTTGGGGCTGTGCTGGTGGAAGTTCCTTGTATTGACTTGGTATTTCCAGAAGGAGTTCTGGCTGCCAAAGGCATTGCTGCCAGAGGAGGTTGTGAGGTGCTTGCTTGCCTGCTTCTCTTGTGAAGTGGATGTTCATCTGTATCAGATTCATCCTCATCATCATCATTGAAGTTCAACAATGGAGGCTTGTAGCTTTCTTGATCTCTCACTTCTCCTTCTTCTTGGTCTTCTCCTTTTTCAGGATTATTCTGGTTGTTCCCTTCTGAGATCCTAAGGGACTTGGTTCAAAACTTTGAAAGAAAGGGATCAAGTTAGTTTTGTTCAAACCACTTGAGTTGGTATCTGTGTGCAAAAGCAAGCTTTTTGAGCATACCTGTGTAGAAACACTAGGCTCATTTGCTTGGACTTCAGCTTGTTTGGGCACAGAGGCCTCAGATACCTTGTTGTGAGGAGAAGTCTGATCCTCAGCATCCTTTCTTTCTGATTGAACCTGAGAAATAGAATCAAATATGTTTAGAAAATTGTTATCAGAAAAGATAAGTGGAAAAATGCTTTCTGAGACTTCACTTACTTCCAAGTGAGGAAGCTCAGTGGCATCTTTCTCAGAAACCTTGGGGGTTTCTGGAACCTTTTCTTCAGATACTGCTTGTTCAGCAGTTTCAGTTTCTATTGGAGGAGTTTTCAAGAATTTTTCTCCTTCCAATTGTTCTTCTGACTGAGCCTGTAAGAACAAACATAAGAGATTTAGTAGTGGGATTTCCAGAGCATTCTTGAAGAAGATTATTACTGAGTGCTTACCTTCTCATCAGAAGGCTCAGTAAATGCTTCTTCAGAAAGCTTTTCAGCTTCTGGATTTTCTTGGTTTTGGAGTGTTGGTCCCTCCACCACTACTTCGTCAGTTAGAGCCTAAAGTAAGACAAAAAGAAATTTAGAACACAAGATATTAATTTTTCAAGCAAGCTATTTCTTATTCAGTGATAACTTAGCTACACCGTAGAATGTGCTCTTCTTGTTGTTCTGAGGTTGGAGAAACCTCTTCTTCATTCAGAAGGGTGGACAGATTAACTTCCCCCTGAAAGTTTGTCTCCAATATGGCCTGAAAAGAGTCAAGCTGATCATTGATCTTTTGGACTTGTGGTGAATCCACAGTCTCTTTGTGCTCATTGTTGTTCTCCTCTGTAGTATCATTCTGAGTCTCCATCTTAGTTTGATCCCTTTCTGAGAGTTGAGCTCTCTCAGAAGGTTGAGGAACCTGTTCAAGAACAGGGTTTTCTTCAGCAATATTGAGTGCTGGTATTGTGAATGTGGAAGCAATGTCAGTATCTTCCATCATTCTATCTTCCTCACCCAGGCCTTCTTCTTCCTGCTGGGCAGAGGGGCTCTTATCTTTCTGAAGAGCTAAGTTTGATGCTCCTCCTTGGGTCTGAAGCTTATATCTTTTGTTCTGTGTTGGCGCAGACCCATCTATGATATTTCTATCATCTCGGGAGAGTTCTGGAGCAGTCTGTTTTAGGATTCTTGGGGCTTTCTGGAACTGCCTTTCTGGGCGAACAACATCTTCTGAGACCTTGTCTCCAGAAGGTTGTGCCTCTTGAATGTTTATGGACTTGGAGGTCCTTTTGCCTTGAGCCCTTTTTCTTTTGGCAGCTGGAGGTTTAGCTTGAGCTTGCTCAGAAACCTCCTCACCTTGCTGTGTAGTTTCTTCAGCCTTTCTGAGTACTTGCTCAGCAGCAATTCTCTCCTTTTCTTCAAAGGCGTGTCTGAAAAGGGAGTTGGTGACTGGGATTTCTTGTTTCTCTCTAAGAGTAATCCCCATGGTTTCCAGAATGTAACATATCCTTAGACCAAAGTGCATATTGGCTCAGCAAGGCCATTGATGATTTTGGGCTCAAATTCCTCAATATGTCCAAGGAATTTGTTGAAGGCGTACTTCCCCCAATTGAAGTGGGTTTCCTGCCCTTCATTCTTCTGGTTCAGAAGATGCATCATCATCCATCTCTCCATACTTATCTGGTCTACTCCACCTTTGTTGCCATCAAAGCACGGACGGGATGAGAGCAAAGTACTCGGTGTTTACGAAGATGACTTGTTACGATAGCTTTCAGAATAAAGTCTCCTGGGCAACCTTTTGCATTTTCCAACTGGATTGCCTCAAAAAGTTCTTTGACGCCTTGAATCATTGAGGCGTCCTTGATGTTGATATCTTCAATAGTTCCTCGATTTTTCAATCGGAACAATTTTCAGAAAGCCTTGCAGTCAAGAACAATTTCTTGTCCTTGGACTTCAGTCTGCATGTACTTTTCTTCTTGATCATTCACAACCTTTGTGAAGATTTTGGAGTTGTTGTAGAACTCCAGTACATCCAGTGTGGATAGGCCACTGGGTGCAGCAGATAAAAACCTGTAGATATGGGAATTCTTCAACATCCCCAATATCAGTTTCCTTTCTGGTTTTGAAGGTATAACTGCTGGTACATATTTCTTCACTAAGAATGATCCCCAATTCATTTTATGACTAGGGTTCCAGTCCGAAGGGGTGAATTCTCCCAGAAGGCGTTTATTCAACACCTTAAGTTCTTTTCCTCCTTGCTTTTCAGCAGGAGTAGATTATTCGGCCTTAGGGTTCTTGGTGGTCATCTTCTTGGGTGCCATCTCTTTATATAAAGTTTTGAATAAGTGGTTTTGCAGAAGGATTTTGCACAAGTAATTGAGATTAGTTTAACTTTTCAGAAGACTAAGCACAAAAAGTTGAGTTTGCAGAAGGAGGTTTGCAGAAATCTTGAGAGATTTTGCTATTTTGATGCAAGTTTGAAATTTCGGATTTGGTAAAAGCGTTTGTCTTTTGCCCAATTCCTATATATATAGCAGATAAAACATACATAGATACAACATACATATAGCTGAATATGAATGCGTGTCTTTGCATCTGCATAGGCGTGTTACGTCCTTTGTACTTCATTAAATGCTTAGTGGGCCACGTCTGAATTCTTAAACAGACATTACTTACTTTGTTTTAATCTCAGCCGTTGAGATCAAACGTTTATACATCAAGGGCTTATATTGAATATCTTGTAATGATATCAATCAACAAATGGTAATGTGCCGACTTGATGGATTTTTAATATGCTATATTCATTGTGTCATTAAGTAAAGAGTGAGAACACTTTGATCGTTTGAGCTTATCATTCTGAATGTCAAGTCCTTATCTATATATTGTTTATCATGAAAATGGTAAAAATACAAGACATTGGACATGTTTGACTTTCATAACTTATACCTTTTGGGCTTTGTGTGTCTTTTCTCTTTATGACTAAATAGTTTCCTGAATTCAAGAATCAGAAACTTCAGTTGTTTGAATGTATTTGACCCACTCTTAGTAAGTAAGTTCTAGTCTTATTTACTCATTGAGTGTGTACCAACCTTTGCCTTTCTGGATACCCGTTCCAGAAATGTTTTGCCTTTCTGAGTGTTGCTACTCAGAAACCTTTGCAATACTTCTTAACAACTTGGCTTTCTGAGAGCATGTTCTCAGAGGCCTGCTTCTTTTCTACCTTGCTTACTCAGACTTTAGAGATTCAGGACATTTTTCAGTCCTTAGGCAACTCCATCAATCCAAGATTATGTCTTAAGGTCAAGAACCGGCTTTCTTGTAGGGGCTTGGTGAAGATATCTGCAAGTTGGTCTTCTGTGCCAATCTTGAGTATCTCTATATTGCCTTTTTCAACATGGTCTCTGATGAAGTGGTGTCTAACATCAATGTGCTTTGTTCTGGCATGGAACTTGGGATTCTGTGTGATTGCAATAGCACTTATGTTGTCACAGAAAATAGGAGTTTTCTCTTCATTGAGTCCATAGTCTCTGAGTTGTTGTTGAATCCACAGAATTTGTGTTGCACAACAACCAGCAGCAATATATTCACCTCTGTGGTAGAAGTTGCAATTGAGTTTTGCTTCTTGCTAAACCATGAGATAAGTCTTGTTCCCAGAAACTGACAAGTTCATGAGGTACTTTTCCTATCAAGCATTGATCCAGCATAGTCAGCATCTGAGTAACCAGCCAAACTCAATCCACCTTCTTTAGGATACCACAAACCTACATTTACTGTACCTTTCACATACCTTAATACTTTCATAGCAATGTTGTAGTGTGATTGCATTGGATTTGTTTGAAATCTAGCACACACTCCAACTGCATATTGAATATCTGGTCTGCTTGCAGTAAGGTAAAGTAGTGAACCTATTAATTTCCTATACTTGTGTTCTTCAACACTCTTATCTGATTCAGTATAGGTCATTTTGGTTCCTATGCTCATAGGTATCTTAGCATTCTTTTCAGAGGGCTTAAGATTGAACTTTGTGAGCATGTCTTTTGCATACTTTGTCTGACTAATGAATATTCCATCATTGAGTTATTTGACTTGTAATCCTAGGAAATAGTTCAATTCTCCCATCATGCTCATCTCAAACTTATTTTTCATGAGATTTGCAAAGTCATCACAAAGTTGCTTGTCCTTAGATCCAAATATAATGTCATCAACATATACTTGAACTAAGAGCAGTTTCCCATCATGATTTAAGGTAAATAAAGTTTTATCAACTTCACTTTTCTTGAAACCACTTTCCAGAAGGTATTTGGCCAAAGTATCATACCATGCTCTTGGAGCCTGTTTCAGTCCATATAGAGCTTTCTGTAGTTTATAGACCATTCTACTTTCTGAGGAAACTTCAAAACCAGGTGGTTGTTCAACATAGACTTCCTCAGCAAGTTCACCATTCAAGAATGCACTTTTGACATCCATCTGATAAACTTTAAAGTCTTTATGAGCTGCAAAGGCCAGAAAGAGTCTTATTGCATCCAATCTGGCAACTGGTGCATATGACTCATCAAAATCTAAACCTTCAGTCTGGGTGAATCCCTTGGCAACCAACCTTGCTTTGTTTCTAGTTATTTCACCAGATTCATTCATCTTGTTTCTGAAAACCCACTTGGTTCCAATCACAGATATTCCTTCTACAAATGGAACTAGTTTCCAGACTTTGTTTCTTTCAAACTGATCCAACTCTTCTTGCATTGTAGAGATCCAGTCTTGGTCTCTTAATGCTTCTTCAATAGTTTTAGGTTCAATGTTTGAGATGAAACACCCAAAGAGAGAATTAGCATTTTCGGCTATTGCTCTCCTAGTCCTAACACCTTGATTGATTGGTCCAATCACATCCTTTGCAGGATGATCCTTGATCCATCTCATCATGGGTTTGGGGCTAGTATGGTCAACATCTATGTGATCTGATTGTGAATCACTATGATTATGACTTGATACTTCTTCAGTATCTATGACATTTTGTACCACAGGAGGGCGTTGAATGTCTGACACTTGCTCAGTGTGAGGGCTTTCTGGGACATGCCTGTTAGAGAGGTCATTTCCAGAATTAGCTCTTTGATGAACATCTTCCGTTTCCATTTCTGGAATTTTCATAGGAAATTCTTCATCATGTCTAAGAATCATCTGGTTGTTACTAGGCATTTCATGATTTTCTTCGTCAGAGTCATCCTCTCTTTCCATAATGATGTTTTTCCTTTTTGAGGGTTCTTCTTCAGAATCCTTTAACATTAGTTCCTTGAACCTTTCTGAGAGTTCATCATCAAGGGGTGATTTCTTGCTTTCTTCATAGAATACAACATGAACTGATTCTTCAATCTTCTTTGTTCTTTTGTTGTAAACTCTGTAAACTTTGCTATTCATAGAATAACCAAGAAACACTCCTTCATCTGCCTTTGGTTGAAATGTTCTTAGATACTCTTTTCCATTGTTAAGAACAAAACATCTACAACCAAACACTTTCAGATGTTTAATGTTAGGGGGTCTACCAACCAAGAGCTCATAAGGGGTCTTGTCATGGTGTTTGTTTATCAAACATCTATTCTGAGTGTAGCATGTTGTGTTTACAGCTTCAACCCAATAAACTTCACTTATTTCAGTGTCAACCAGCATTGTCCTTGCTGCTTCTTTAAGGGTTCTATTTTTCCTTTCTGCAACACCATTTTGTTGTGGTGTTCTTACAGAGGAAAGTTGATGTTGTATACCTTTGCTGGTACAAAACTCCTTTATGTACTGGTTGACAAATTCAGTACCATGGTCTGTTCTGATTGCAGATACCTTGTCATTTTTCATGACTACAAGCTTATTTAGCAAGTTTGGTATCTCCACCCTAGCATCAGATTTATGCTTCAGAAAGACAACCCAAGTGAATCTTGCGAAGTCATCTACAACAACAAGACCATACTTCTTTCCTGCATAACTAGTTACAGATGATTCAAAAAGATCCATGTGTAATAGTTGCAGTGGTCTAACACTAGAGTGTCTGATTTTGGACTTGAAAGAGATCTTAGATTGTTTCCCCATCTGACAGGCAGAACAGATACCATCCTTTCTGAAAGATGTTTTGGGAAGGCCAACTACTAACTCTTTCTTGGAAAGTTTGTTCAGAGTTTTAAAATTCAAGTGACTCATTCTTTTGTGCCATAACCAGTGCTCTTCTGTGTGACCTGATTGACTCACCATGAGACATTCTTCAGTTGTGGCAGATGCCCAATCGGCAACATAAAGACTGCCTTTCCGCCTAGCAACCAAGACTGTCTGCTTTGACTCATTGTCAATAAGTTTGCAATATTTTGCTTTAAATTTCACAGTAAATCCCTTGTCTGCAAACTGGCTCATGCTAAATAGATTGTATTTCAAACCCTTAACATGTAATACGTCAGTAATTGTTAAGGATCCCAATTTGACGTTGCCAAATCCCAGAGAGGGATTTAATTCTCCTCCAGCAAATCTGATGTCTGGTCCATTGTTGCAAGCTTTGTAGTTGACCAGATTTGCTTTGTCTCCTGTCATGTGCTTTCCGCATCCACTATCAAATAGCCATTGAGCCTTAGTCCAAGAGGCGTTCTGCACAAAACAGGAATGTGAGGTTCTTGCTTAGAGATAGAACCACTTAGACTAAACATTCTTCCAAAGAGGAATCCACATTTTAGTGAATTTCTTGGGAGTTTGTTTTTGTCTAACTTTATCAGAAGGAGAAACAATAGAATCAGTAATTTTGATCTCAATCTTCCTTCTTGAGGTGTTTCTAGGTGTTCCTTTTGGTGCTTTCTGGACCCTGGGTTTCTGGGATTGCTTTTCAGCAAACTTAGCCTTTCTGGCCAGGTTCCTTCTAGCTTTGGCATTCAGTTTTTCAGTGGTTTGAGATTTCTTCCACTTCTGTTTATTGCTACGTGCAATATCAGCCTTGCACCATTGTTCTTGTCCTTCCTTATATTATTGTAAAAGGACCTTTCCAATAGCACGATAGCCAATGCCATTTCGAACACCTTTGGCTTTCTGAATGCGGTCTTCAGAAGCCTTACTAGTTTCTGTACCGTCTTTATTTTCATAAAATGGTACAGTAGAGATTTTGCCTATTCCAGCAATTCTTCCTTTCCTAGTAATATGGCAATGTGGATGGATACATGTCTGAGGGTTGTATTTCTTTTCAGAAGCTTCACCCACAAGTTTCTTGTGAACTTGTTGTTCTTTCAAAGGTTGGGTTGCTACTCCGTTTCCTTTGTCAACTACCTTAGCTTTCTGACCAATGCTATAGGTGGTTGAAGAACCATTCTGTTGACTTTTTACAAAGGTCAACCTTTCATCACTCTTCTTCAGAGGAGATGAATTACTCGATTGTTCATCAAGTCCAAGTCCACCTTTCTCAGAGGGATCTCTCAGATATGATTGAACCTCAGTGAGAGTGTCACTAGCCTTTGCATAAGATTGGAAGGATAGCTCTTTCTTTCGAAGTTCCTCATTCTCAGAAAGCAGCTTTATCATTTTCTTATTAAGTTCATCCAAGGCTAGTTTGTGAAAATTTTCATTTTCAGATATCTGATTTTTCAGAAGGGCTATTTCAGCGCTCTTGTTCTTAGATACCCTGGTTAGCTCAGAAACCTCTTTTTGAAGAGTTTCTTTGCTTTCCTCTAGAATTCTGGTTTTGGATTGTGCTTCCAGAAATTCTTTCTCATAACGATCCAATTCACTCCTGATTAACTCCAGATCCTCAATTCCATCATCACTCTCATAGTACAGAAATTGTTAAATGTTTGTTACCTCATCAGCCATAAGACACATTTCAATGTTGGAGATGTCTGGACCAGCAATCTCAGCAACTCCACACATTTCATTCTTCTTAAGACCGAAGTCGATTACATCGTGGGTGATTCCACACAATTCTGGTGATGGTAGGTTTGAGTCATCTGAATCTCCATCTTGAAATCATCTCAATATCTAGAGCATCAAGTTGATTTGAATCTTCTTCCTTTCTTCACCAAGAAGGCCCTTGATTTCTTTTGTAATTTCTTCTGTCCTTCTTGTCACATGTCTTGAGCTTGTTTAAAGCAGGGCAATCTCTCTTGAAGTGACCAGGCTTTTGACAATAGAAGCAGATATCATTTCCTATCTCTGCTGATTCAAGATTAACACCTTTACGAATGGGGTCTTCAGAGAGTTGTTTAGTTGAATGTTCTTATCTTGATGATAGTTTGGGCTAAGATGCTTTTTCACTTTTCTTTAGCTTTTCTTCTCTCAATCTCTTGACTCACAAATTTATTCGTGTGTCTTCTCGCAAGAGCATTTTCTTGAATCGTCTTTGGTATCATTCTTTTCGAAGTACCTTGAGAGACTAGAGCAACACTTTGCAACTTCTCAAATTGTTGTTCTCTCCGAGTTGTCTCATAATCTCTGAGCAAGATGAGAGAAGAGCTCTCTGGAGTAATATTTGGCATTCCTTGGTTGAAATAAAAGAATTTAGTGTGTTCCAGTTGTGATTGAGACTTGACAATAGTCTTAATCTTTTCATTCGGGAGTATCATTGCTTTCACCAAGTGCAGCCATATCACTCATAAGAGTAGTAAACCTGAAATCAAGTTCTTCCAGAGTTTCGGTGGGACCTTGCTTGAAGTTTTGGAACTTCAATTTAAGAACTTCAACTTATTTTCTTTGGTTTTCGGCCCGCATGATTTCTTCAATCAATTGCGTGCAACTTTCGTGCTTAGCACCCTACGCTTTAATGTATGTGCTCGTGTGTCGATCGATGATTATATTACGAGCTTGACCATCCAATCTGTGTCTCTTGGCATCTTGGATGTCGAGCTCTCTTGGCTTGTCTTCTTACATAATGCTTCCACGAGCAACACGACCACTATCACTAGCAGTCGCATCCTCGCTTTCATCTTCCTTGTCTGAGGCTTTTCTTCCATCAGACACCTCAGTAACTTGTTTGAGTTGTCTGATTTTAATAGGCCCTTCATTGATGACATAGATCATCTCATTACTAATGGCCTCCAGATGGAGCATCATGTTGTTCTTCCATTTCTCGTAGTTTTCTGGCTTTAGAACGGGTGCATCACTCAGAGACATTCCTGCGCACTTAACACACAAATTATATAGTCCTCAGAAAGGGACAAAGTTTCTTCACCTATCTGGGGATCTAGGTTCAGTGCAGAAGGCTTGGGAACCTCCTGCTCTAATACCACTTGTTGGTCCAGATAACGGCAAAGTAAAAGACTAGAGGGGGGGGGTGAATAGTCTTTTAAACTTTTGTCGATAAACACAGTTTCTCAGAAATCGGGGGGTTTCTGATACTTAAATTCAGAGCGCGGAAGACTTTAAGATAGGTAAGTGCAGAAATAATAAGTAAGTGTGTGTGCTTTGCTGAAAGATAAATACATAAAGGTAAAGAACACAGCAAGTATAGTGGTATCTGGAGGTGGCGTAATCCTCCAACTAATCCACTTCGGTCTTTCTGAGACCTAGAATTCACTAGAACAGATAATTGAGTTCACCTTACAATAATCCTATTCTAAGATTCCTAAACAAATGTTTCCCAACCAAATGTTCCCCCCGAGTTATTCCCCAGCTCCTAGAGCTAAGTACTTCCTCTACTCAGATAACCTTGGAGTTATTCCCTGATTTCCCAAATCAAGTACTTCCTCTACTCCACGCCTTGATGGTGTTGGTTATAAGGTTTGTCAGAGAGGCTTCTTGTATAACTTTTCAGTTATGTTTCCAGAGAGCCTAATAGAACAAGACTACTTAATACACTTGTTCAGTGTATGGCAATCTGCTCTTTACTGACCCAAGTAATTGATGTCCGTTCTGGAGAATGAGCTTCAGAAAGGTTATCTGATAGTTCAACTCTTTCACGAATAACAATCTCTTGTTAAGGTTCAGGACAACTTAGAACTACTAGTGATTCTTCAAGCAACAGAAAGCTTTCAGAAAGGGTAGTAGAGTGCTTGAGAGAATACTTTGCTAGATTGTAAGTTTGCAAGTTAGATCGTTCTTTGGTCGTTGTATTTCTCAGCATCTAAGTGTGTGATATTTATAGATGAATTAGAGAGTCGTTGGGATGTTATCCGTTAGACACAATTCAAATTCAGTCTATACTTATCTTGAAATGAGTACTCAGAAGTCCTTGTCTCATATCTCAGAGAGGACTGCGCTTTAGCGGCTTTTCTGCCGATGCAATTAATGCACATGTACTATTTCTTGTCCTGTAGTCTTCAACGGATACATTAGCCTTTCTGATGGCTTGCATGCTCCATACTCATGATGTCATATGTTCCAGAATCATGTTTCAAAAGTAACTAAATGCACTTAAGAAAGGATTAAGGACATAGTCTTTCCGAGTGAGACTAAACCTTGGTGTCTTCATAAATCTTGTGCAATCTCCGGTCTTGTAATCTTCAGAAAAGCTCCATTGCTAGGATTGATCTTCATGGTCTTCTTGGAAATAAAAATTACATTCAGAGACCTATAATCCTAATACAAGATTTACTAGACTAATCATACTCAGTGATTTCCTCTTTTACAATGTTCAAGTGAACTAAGAGTACTTAATCACCTTTCTGGCAAAGATAAGAACATGTGATGAATGATCAAAATACTAACAGATATTCCTAACACATCAATACACTTGTGAATCTAGATATTTATAGAATGGATGAACCAATCTGCGTCCGCAACACGAAAAGACTGATGTCGACGTTGGGCTTGGGCTACCCGTTTGGGCCGAACAGTATTGGATCGCTCTACTCGATCCTGACAAGCCCATTAACTGTGTCCGAGTAAGTACTCGCTGGCCTATCCGAGTGTTTCATTCCAAGAGAGTCAACGTTGCCTGTCTACGGGGTGTATTGAGAGGTACTGGATTCGTACTTATTCGCCTAATTTGCGGATCAAAGAAAGATGTCCGAGTTTACAAGAGTTGTGTATTTACTACTTACGATATCTGAGCATGTGAAGGACGAGACGGATCAAGGACTATAAAGGAGCAAACAATTGTTATATCAAAGCAAATGTAACATTGTACCGGGAACGACTACTACAGACAATAGAAATAATAAATATTGTACTTGGCAACGTTCCGTGCCGTCAAAAGATCTCAAAATTCAAATGTTTACAAATTTTTTCACAGGGCATACCCCGGACTTCTTACTGAGGAGGAGGTTGGCTCGGACCGGCTTCATCAACTCTAGACGGATTAGTGGAGGACGGATTGGCATTGACATTGGCAGCAGAAGCACGGGATGCAGCAACTTCATCAAAGGAAGCCTTGATGTTCTCGAACAAACTAAAGTCCGCGTCATGGCCGACGATCCGAGAAGGCATGAAGTACCAATCCTTCAGATAGTTCATGTTTTCATGGAACGGCGTGAAGCATACCTTCCCTATAGCCCTCGGGACACATTTGGGGAGGAAAGGTCCGCCATTGGTGATTTCAATTTCACCTTCCTCGATGACCACTTCCGCGAACTCACATGCCACTAAACGCTCATCCGGGACGACCTCCACCGGGAATTCGACTCCACTGGCGTCCGCGGATGGATCCAATCCTTCCGCCTTCCAATCGAAGCTTGGAGACACTAGCCCTTTTGCCCGCAGTTGGCCAATGGCGGACGAGAACCCCTCTAGACGAAGAGCATCGACCTTGTCCGCCATAAAGAACTTGAAGGAGTCCGACTTCATGAAGTCCTTCACCGCTTCGAGCCGGGCAAACTGGAGATCTTCGAGGAGCGCGTCCTTGGACTCCAGGAATGCCTTCATCGACTTATCGATAAAGTTCTCCTGCCACTCCACATACGATGTAAGAGTCTCCACGTTAGCCTTTAGCTTGGCTATTGTTGTGTCCTTCTGCTTCAGGTGGGTTTCTGCCCGCCTGGCTTTTTCCGCCTCCTCCGCCGCTGCAGCCACTGCCTTATGCAGGTCCTCTTCGATAGTGGCCCGCTCACTGCCTTCCACTGCATTGCTTTGATGAGGCATCCGAGCTGTAAGAGATCCGTACAATGAAAACCGGCACATTTTATTCAGATAACACACAAGAAAGGCAAATATGCGTACCCTCTAATGAAGCTCATGGAGCTCCCCAACCCGTTCTACTTCGGGCAGTCCGCAGCTCCGCTCGTACTCCGCATCAAGCACGGCTTGGTCGGACAAAGGCAGAGCAGCAGAGAAGAGTTGCCTCTTCGATGCGGGAGAGGCACCCGAGGTCGCCTTCCTCTTGTCCCCGGATACGATGGCGTCCCGCATCAGGGCGTCCCGCGAAGACGCGGAGGCAGCAGGCTGTTGAGACGCAGTGGTGCTGCGAGTGGCGGGACCTTTACCCCTGTCGAGTACCCCCATCACTTGCGGATCCTCCCCCGCCTTATTCCGCCGCTTCTCCTCAGCAGCAAACACTGCAGAGTTCTTTGGGTCCGGCATAGGTAGACCCGAGGAAGTATTGATGATTTTCTTCGTCTGCCCAGTAGCCAGTTCCAAGGCCTGTTGCTCTCTCTGCAACCTCTTTTTCTCGCGGAGGGTCGACATGATATAATCAAACCAATGAGCTACGAAACAAAATACAAGTGTCAGATACGGATGCATAAAGGAAGCATAATGGGAATCTCGGAAATAAAAATTCAAAGCAGGGCATTCAAAAGGAAAGGCATCACAAATCCTAAATTAAAGATCCTTACTGAAATTTGTCTTTCCCCGGACTTCAACGGCATCTGTCAGTCCGCACAAGTAGGGTAGCGGCTGACAAATCAATCCGTGGAATGGATACGTGGGTGGATCATTTTTCTTGTGGATCTCCGCCACCCACGGAGCCACGTTCTTCGGGAGTGGGGCGCCAATCCGAGATATTGTCCCTCAGAAACTTTTTGGGCAATCCCCATTGCTCTCGCCACCTTGCGGACTCCCCAGGCTTCAAAGACATCCGCACAAAAATGTATTTACTCCACCATTTTGATCCGAGTGAGGAGATGGAATCGGAAATAAAATTATAGGCTTTTCTATTTACAAAAGTGTAGAAGAGGGGGTTCCTCGGACTGAAAGTCACATGGAAGAGTTGCCGGAAGTTCTCGAAGTTCACCGGCTGTCCCTTCTTTTTACAAAAAATAACAAAACAGATAAGGTTACCCAAAGATTTGGGGATAACCTGGCTCGGACCTATCCCAATGTGATTCAGGATTTGTTAAGCTCGGGCGAAATAAGGATCCTCCACCCGCAAGATAATGCCGCCTCATGCACACATATATATCCGGCGGGCGGATTATAAAATGCGTGCCCGGGCTCCGGGACCATTATCTCCACCGTATCGGAAATCTCCCACTTCCGCCTCCACTCCGGGATATCCGCCAACTTCACTTTGGACGGACAAGTAGGGAGCAGCCCGTCTGTGTTGAGCTCTACGTATTTGTCCGCTATCACAACGGCGGATGCGGGACGAGGAAATTTGGTCCGTGCTGCTTGCGCTCCATGACCAGCTACCAGTGGAAGAGTAGGGTTCGCAGTTGCTCTGGGGTGGAGAATAATCTGACGATTGTTCCGCACTGCGCGCCTACGCGGACGGACACTCTCGGAGGCGTCTTCCTCTTCGTCCTCTTCCTCATCTTCCTCATCTTCTTCCTCCTCTTCTCCTTGAACCACTAGAACCGCGGACGTATTAGGATTGGAAGGACCTGCTTCCATCTCCACACGGTCCTCCTCCCTAGCCTCGAACATCTCCACATCATCCGCATTCTAACCACTATCGCCTCCCTGCTCAGTCCGAGGTTCATTCAAACCAGCCGCGGGCACACCGCCACCACCTATGGTCCGAGATTGGACTCGTGACCTAGTCCTAGCGACACCTTCCTAGCCTACTACCACTTCAGGCCGAGTTTCCGCTACATCGTGGACCCCTTGCCCAGCATCGGAATCCCTGGAGGAAAGGAGTTCAACGACCAGGTAATCTGCCACGAATGCGGTTGCGTCCACGGACTCAGTCCCCTGGCTTACTCCATCGTCGTAACCTTGAGCCTCGTGATGGTTCTGACTATCACTCCCGGACATCCTAGGGCACAAGGAAACGGATCATAAATGATGATTGTGGTTGTCCAAGAGTTCGTTTAGGTATCTTATTAAGTCAAGTGGTTCGAGGAAGTTCTACTTTATCAGATTTTCTACATGGAACACAATCTCATACAGTATGGGCACTATGCTTGGCACACAAAGACGTGCCATTGGCACTATTATCTACCCTACATACCGCACTGACAGGAACAGCCTATAAAGGTCTATGTGCCAATCAGCACCAAAATACCACCATAAGAGACATGCATTGTCGATTTTTAGTCACATTTGACATAATATACAAGCCAGTTCAACAAGTTGCTATTGAAGGAAACTAGCACAATACAGCATACGGGAGAGGTTATTCCAACTAAGCATAACGGGAATCTACCACGAGCAGCGTTTGAAATCACGGAATCAACAAACAGACGTTCGAACAAGGGAGAAGCATACAAGCATTAAACGCGCATATAATAGAAAGAAAATTCAGGAAGAACCAAGACATACTTACTTGAGGAAGTTATTTTGGTAAGTGTGGACGGACGTCAAAGCCTTGCTAGCTCTCCGAGAGTACAGATCTCAGTTGAAAAGTGAAAGATTTTGCGAGTTTTGGTTGCTCGGATTGTTTTTTGATTGCTAGGATTGCTTGAGAATCGCTCTAAGTTTCGGTTTGGCTAAAGTGTGAAAATGACAGATGCGACACCTATTTATAAGTGTTGAATTCAAATCCCAACCGTCGATCTTTTCAATCCAACGGTTGCGCCGGTTCACAAGTGTTGAATTGACGTTACACCCCATTTAATTCTTGGCAGAAACGTCACATCACTTGGTTTTAAATCCCAACCACTGATCTTCTCAATCCAAGGGTTGCATCGGTTCACTCGGGATCTTTGCCCATGAGCCGGACAGGCGACCTATTGGGCCTTTTGGTTCACTGTTCACTAGCCCAGGAAGGCCATCCCACATATATAGCCCAACGAATTGCTTCCTATACACTCTTCTACAGAAGACTTCTTCAGATCCTAAAACCGTACTCGGGTCTCTATATCTCGGATACAAATACCTTTTCCTTCTACAGTCCGAGCTACTACATAACTCGGACTGTAGAATGAAAAGGGGGGGGGGGGAATTGAGATATATTGATTCCTAAGAACACGGATACGGATTTTTTCACATGAAAAGAAGGGATTTTTCTCCCTCACAATTAACAATTCGGACACGCTCCACAACACACCTATCCTTTTCATAGTTACCAACTATCTTCTACTAAGATACTTGGAAACTAGGGGGACATATGTTGATACGGATATATGTCCAATCCGTTAAGGGCGCCATATAGCGTGTCCTAGAGCGCATCACGGTTTAATAGCCAATTCAGTACTGGTCTGACCTCGCATGGTCCGTCCTAGTGAGTCAACCAGTACGCCCAAGTCACTACACCCTCACGCCTAGTCCGAGCTAGCTGGGAGAAGGACTTCTAAACCTGACCGAGTCAGTACAAAGATGCCCAACGGACCGGACGAGATAGCCTCTCGGACGCCACCCTCACATTAAGACCAAAACATATATAACAGAACCACTGAGATACTTCCGTGGAACTCCAGGCTCAGACACCCAGAGTTACCTAAGGGCAGATCAACCAAGCAGACAGATCTGTCCGAAGGCCTGACACGAAACCAAGAGGTGGAACAGTACTCTCAGATGGAAAAGGTCCAAACTACCCTCACAGGCCCACTAATCGGTATTGGACTATTGTTCACTATTGGGCTATGGGCCAAAGGTAGCATTGGTGTCCAAATCTGAATCATACACTTGGCACCATCTTATGAGTCACTTTATAAGCTATGGTCTCTATAAATATAACTCAAGGTCCAAACTTTGAGGTAAGCCATATTAATATCATAACCCTCCTCATAACTACAACATTGAGAGCTTTACAACTCTCTCTTGAGTAGAGTCTCTTATTGGGTTGACAAATTGCAACCCGGGTTACCTATCTTAACCTCCCCCCCCCCCCCCCACTTAGTCTTTTCAGGTGATCAACCTCGGACCAAGTCGTCAGGTCGGATCTCAAGTTGGTGGTGGATCTTAGATTAGGGATTTGTAGTAGTTTAGTCAGTTAGTGTTCGAGGCTAAACCCCTCAACACCCCCCCCCCCCCCACATACTTCTTCTTTGTAATGGTGTCAACCACAAAATTACCACCATAGTTCACACATATAGTCATATCACTTGTTGTTTCATCTGTCCAAACAAATCATAAAAACTTCATGCAAAATTCAGACTAAAATCAAAGTCACATAAACTCAATTTTGCATGAAACATGCTTATTGAAACATGGGAAGCTTATAAAAACAGGGGAACTCAATTTTTGCATGAAGAAACATGAACATAAGCGTACCATATACATTTAAACAAATAAAAATCGAATTTTTTCATACCATAATCCGGATTCACACGTACAATTCATCATCTAGCCTTAACGACATATTGATTTCGGAATTTTGTCACCTTCCAAGCATTAACAGTGGCCGTTTTTTCCGTTTGATGGAGATATGGAGTAACAGAGCAGTAATTGAGAGGAGTAAATGACTTGGTGAATGTTTCTAGGTCAAATTGTCTCCTAAAAGGCGGCAATTTTCCCTCCTAAATATGCTAATGCCATGTGTGTTGCCATGTATGTCCAAATCGGCCGATTTGGTGTCCAACTCAGCCGTTTTTATGTTATACGGTTTGGTATACGGTCCCCAGGGCCAATTTCGGGAATCAAAAGACACTTAGGACCAAAATTGTAAAGGATTGTCACTTAAAGGACCAATTTTGCAATTCACCCCTACAGAAATCAACCTTGATTCACACATCCCGCTGTCAGTTGCAGTTCTTAAGACAAACAATCCTCTGGCACTGGTGACACATGTTTAGAATCAATCTCATTACCCTGTCAAATACACAACTTAAAAACAATTATCAAGATCAAAATGAAAGAAAGAAAACAAATAGAAAAACTTCAATAAATATGAAATAAAATCTCCATAAGTAGAATGAAAAGTACATTCTCATCAAACTTCTTCAGGCCACCTTTGCACTTTGCAGTAATATTGTTGTTTCGTAAAGTTGTAACGTCTCCAGTATATCCGGTCTTCTTCTTTTTCACCTCATCATCACTTCTTTCTCCCTCACTCGCATGATCTTTTTTCTTCAAGTGCACGATGCTTTCTCTTTTTCACTCATTCCAGGCTTCTTTCTTCCATATCTTTTTGCTGGGATTTTTCCCATCTTCCCTTGTGCCAATTCCGTCTTCATTACTCTCCTCGCACATCTCTCTTATTTTTCGAGGACTTCCTTCTCTGAGGCTTTCTCTTATGAGTCCTTCTTTCCCCCTTTTTCCTCCCTCCCACACTAGACTCTTCTTCCACCACATTAACCCCCAAAATTTTAACATTTTCGACTTTTTTTCACTCAGATTCAGCTGCAAGCTGCTAAATCTGTCTCTTTCTGTCACTCGAGACTAGTAATTAAGCTTCAACTGGAGTTCGATTGGACACCAATTTTGGTTTTCCAGTTGAAAAGACGACGGCTAAACTGTACAGTATACTGCAACGAGGCCGCTTGAGTTCAGTTTAGCCTCGTGTATTTCGTCTTTTTTTACTTGATCCTGAGTCTTATTACCTTCTTTGTGATGCAGTTGCAATCGACAAATGAAGTTTTGGACGTCTGCTGCCGTTGAAGAAAGTAAATAACGTACTGATATTCCAGGCACACCTGCTCAAGCTCTTACTAATACGACGACTGACGTGTGCAAACTAACTGGTGATCCTATCTACAACTCTCTGAACGTGCGCGAATATCCGTCTTCTTTGTAATTAATATATTCATTCCATCATTGGTGCAGGTGGATCTGACTATTGGTCATGACATGGAAGAGCTAACACCTGGTTTCGCAGAGGTTTCACAGATGGTGGTGAAGTTTAGCCGCAGCAATCAAGTACCAGATCAAATTGAAGGATTTTGACTATGACTTTCTAGTGATTTTAATTGCCGCTTCTTGGAGATTGAGAATCATGATCAAGCAGTCAAGCCCGTTTCAGTTATGTAGATTATATGTTATCTATGCCAATTCTTTCTGTTTAATTACACACACATTACTGTAGTTCAGAATATCTAGGAACATCTAGTAACAGAGGATGGCCAAAAATTTGTTCAAACATGCATGGAAACACAGACTCATAACTTAATTGAAAATAAATTTGTTACACATCCCAAAGACATAACTTAATGGAAGATAAATTTGTTACACATCCCAAAATGTGTCCCATAGCTCTACTTCAAGATCAAGTCATTAACAAATCTAGATGCTTAGCTACTGGCCGGGCTTGAGCCTGCATAACTTCACTACTGGTTTGTTATTCCCAAGAAGTCTAAGTGAAATTTGACTTTGAAATGTATGTCGAGTGGGCTCACTTGCACAAGCATTTGAAGTGTCCGGATCAACAGCAGTAAACGTAAGATAGTACACGACATAGGCAGATGTTTGCAAATTAACTTTCACAAACTTTGCATCCATATAAGCAGTACCCTGCAAAAACAGAAAGGCAGATATAAATTCCATATTCAGATTCTCTAATTAAGAAGGTAAAAATTGATGCAAGTATATACATACATTTTTTCGGTTGAACTCTTCCAGAGCCAACTTACACAGATTCTCGTAAACTTCTGTGCTCTCAACATAAGTGCTACCCAATTTTTGGCAGACTTCAAGAGGCACAATAGGAGTCAGTCCCCATACATTACCAGGCCAGTCTTCCATGTCAAATCCCTACATGTAAATAGGATATGTTTGACTATATTAAATGTCATAAAACATAATTTCACAAAAGTGGCAATATATCTCTAAAAATGTAATTTTAATGAATGGGAGATGATGTGTTTACAGATTATAGTTTACAATCTATGAAAGAGCAGTGTATTCAATCATGAATCAACAATTCAAAACACTATGTTCAATAATGCTAGATCGTCATGTCTCCAAAAAAATTTAACGAATGAACAAAGTAATAAATCTGCAATTCAAAAGAATTCCTAACAAGAAACCAAGATGATGAGTTGTTAGCAATATCAATTTTTTTAATGAATGGGCAAGGGATACTAACAACAATTAAAAAGACAGTGGTTTCTAATGATAGTTAGTTAAACATATAATAATAAATAAGCAAGGTATACAACAACAATTCAAAAGACAGTATTTCCCAATGCTAGTTAGTTAAACATATCGAGCTAATTAATAATGGATGAGCAAGGTATGCAACAACAATTAATCAAGTAGATGCATGCATTTGATGAAGAAAGCAAACATACATTGCTTAGGTGGACTTGCTCCAAGTATTTGCGGAGGACCGGGAATATCTTCTCCACGAGTTTTTTCCTCAAACGTTCCTTTTCCGGACCATCGGCATCAAAGTACTCTAGAAGCTCGGTGTCAGGGCGCAACCATATACTCTTCTTCTTCTTCCCCTCTTCAGGACAATCACAATCATGGTCATCGTCACTCGCCTCGTCTGAATCATCGTCATTCTCCGAATTATCACCATCGCCATTGTCGTCCTCCAAATCATCATTCTGGTCATCAGAAGAATTATCGTCACCGGAGGAATTCTGACGTTTACGCTTCTCACCTGCTTCAGGAAACTCTAGATCGGCAGCAACCTTGTCACCGGAGGAATAATCCTCATGATTATCCCCAACTTCTCGATCGGCATCAACCATGGTTGTTGCGGCTGCTATCACGAAGAATAAAAGTTGTAAAATAACATACCAGACAGCTGGAGAGTCGAGAAGAGGCCGAAGCACAGCACCAGCCAGCAAGTCAGAAGTCGAGCAGATCGGAATTCGGAGCAGAAGAAAAGAAGAGACGGAAATCGAGCGGCTGAGTATTGGGGGTAGGGTTAATTTCTTTATAGCCTCTTACGTCTTCTGCAAAATAGTAAGTCACAGTTTTATAGAAATACTAAAACAGACCGACAAATATATATATAAAAAAAATTACATGTTGTAATAAGCACGTGATATACATTACACTGGTATTAATAATAAATAAAAAGGGGTGACAAACTTATGTAATAAATAAATTAGTTGAGAAAATAGTCAAACTTATAAAAACAACGTTGGTCGTTGTGTCGGTGGTAGTCCTTCTTTATCCAATACTATATATCATTGAATCTTTTTTTATGCTAACTACATAGAAAATTTATAAGTACGACTCATGATGGATATGCATTAAAAGGGATAGAATTCAACTTTAAACCCGTTCTGGACCCGACGGGTTGATAACATATATTTTATACGGGGTCCTATCGTATCTGACCTGTTATTTAGTAACAGATACATGTTTTTTAAAAATTTGTATCCCTCGAAACGAATCAAAATAAAATACAAAAGTATACAACACGGTCAATAGGATTTTTTTTCCAACAACCCGTGGTGGTATGTGGTCACCCCACAACACACACACGGAAATTATTATTGTATAAACATAATTTTTATATGTTATAGCTATGTCCCCCCCTCCGCGTTTCCAACAACCCCGCGGTCTCATGTGGTCATCCTACCAATGACACAAAAGTTATTATTCAACAAACATATTTTCACATGCTATAATTGTTTTTTCCCACAATACCCCCCCCCCCCCCCCCGGAGGCCCATTATAGATGAAGAAAGTAGAGAGAAGATCGAAGAGAGTTTCCTGCCTAGAGAGTATATGTCCCCGACCCGTTATGGAGATCAAGAAAATAGAGAGAAGAT
The DNA here is from genome assembly GCA_026545765.1 of Plantago major. Classification (NCBI taxonomy): domain Eukaryota; kingdom Viridiplantae; phylum Streptophyta; class Magnoliopsida; order Lamiales; family Plantaginaceae; genus Plantago; species Plantago major. The sequence goes on from CM048843.1 coordinate 13,033,460, forward strand.
CGAAGAGAGTATCAAATACCCCCACCGGGGCCCGTTATGGATCAAAAAAGTAGAGAGAATATCGAAGAGAGTTTCCCCGCCTAGAGAGTACGTATCTGCCCGCTCATTGAAAAATGTACTCCTCCGTGCAGAACTTCATACATTAGAAATTGGCAGCGATTTTATGTGAAAAGCTGAAGTATTGATAAAATATAATTAAGGTGGGATAAAGTGTACTTTTAGTGGCAAAGTGTGTAATTTGAGTGAAAAATTGAGATTGTTTATTATTTGTTAGGCGTGGGTAGCTTCGTTTTTTGTTAATGTATGAAGTTCTATGGGACGGCTAAAAATGACAAATGTATGAAGTTCTGCGGGACGGAGTGAATAGTTTTTACTAAATCAATCATAAAATGTTGCGGTCAGGTCTTGTTACAAAGATGTGGAACGGGTTCGAATATATGCCAGACTGGACCTAAACATCATTATTTCAAGCAGGGTTGAATTCGGGTTAAATAGAACCCGATCCGTTTAAAAGTAAAATAACGAAATACCACTGTAGTAAGATATAGGCCGAGATGAAAGCATGCAAATCTTGTCAAGAGACCATCTCTAGGCCTAACTCACCACTTTTGTTATATACTCCCTACGCCCCGCAATTTACAGGGTTGGCTCCCAGCAACCCTCGGGTGGTCCTTCATCCCACACACAAAAAAAAAAAATTTACGAATAAAATTTCACATATTATGGCAGTCTTTTGCACCCACCCACAATCCACCAAAAAAATATACATTATATTAACTTAACCATACAATGTTGCGGATTGAAATGGGTTCGGGTATATGCCCGACTCGGACCTGAACAACACTATGATCCCACCCAACCCAAATCCATTCAGGACCCGACGACCGACGGGATGATAACATGTACTCCCTCCGTCCCGAACTCAAGTTCCCACTTTCCATTTTAGTCCGTCCCAAACTCAACTTTCCCTTCCTAATTTGGAAATTTAAATACCCACTATCATTATAATAATACTATCTCTACTACTTTATTTACTATATTTCCTACTGTATTCCTACTCTCTCATACTTTATTCTCTCTCTTTCCTAGTTTATTATCATCTATCATACTTTATTCATTCTTTTCTTACAACTTGTGCTCCGACCAATGGGAAATTGAGTCCGGGACGAAGGGAGTATTTTATATCGGGTCATCTACTCATACCAGGCCTGTTAATTAGTAACCGATACATGTTCTTAAATTAAGATTATATCCCTCCGAACAAAAATAAAATACAAAAGTGTATAACGCAATTAACATGGTTGGTCAACCAACGCTCCTAGTGGTATGTGGTTCCCCACCTCATACACAAATAATATTATTTTACAAATATAATTCGACATGTTACGGTAGTTTTTTTTTTTTTTTTTTTGCACCCACCCCCAGCATACCTCCTCCCCTCCCCCGGGAAAAATGTACATTTTACTAATTTAACCATAAAATGTTGTAGTCTGGGTCTTATTACAGAGGTGTGGAGCGGGTTGAGTATATGACCGACCTGGACCTGAACATCATTATTTTGAACGGGTTTGAATTCGGGTTGGATGGAACCCGACCCATTTAAAGGTAAAATGACTTAATTCCAATGCAGTAAGATATAGTCCGACATGTGCTCAATAGTGTCCCTGACTCTTGTAAGATTCGTATCTCATATGCTCTTTTTATTTTTTTGAGTAGTTATTGATTAAAAAAATTGATGTTTCAAACAAAACAATCTTGTTTTTTGATATCTTATTATACTTTTTGTATACAGTTAACAAAAACTGTTGAGACCAACAACTGTTGGCTAAAGTGGAAAGCGACTTGAGTTCACTTAAGCAAGGTCCCGGGTTCGAGCCTTGTGGATGTAAAAAACACCGTTGGGAAAGCCGCCCCCTAAAAAAGGATCCAACAGTGCTCGGCTGGATTAATCGCATGTAGCGGATACCAGTGAGAAAGTCAAATCTAAAATTTGAAGATTTAAGAGATTTAATTACCAAAGAACAATCAATTTCAATTATACTACATGTTGGGATTCAAAACCTTGAACAAATTCAAATGTTAATTTTGCTGTCAACCCTTCCGCAGTTTCAACAACCATAAGACATAAAATTTTGACGCTAAACAATAACATTGCCCTCATGATCCCTAACAACAACACTAATAACGCCCATATTCGGGCTCTGCTTAACTGTAAAGTCAAAATTATCATTGGACATCTCAGTAACTATTAATTTCATTTTAAATTAATGGAGCAGTATTATATATATATATATATATATATATATATATATATATATATATATATATATATATATATATATATATATAAGATAAAATATTACAATTACAATATTTAGTATTGGACAACTTTACCATCAATAAATTTTCTAATAACGTTTCAATCATTCTCTATATGGAGAAAATAATCACCCATTTTGGGGATCGAACCCGTGACCTCTTGGGTACGGGGTGTCTCAGCTTGCCACTCGGCTACAAACGCTTTGACAATATTAAATATTTAATAAATACTCTATTTTTAAAACTCCAATATTTTATTTTATATTATTTAATAATTTATTTAATTAATAATAATATTCAAATTGTTGTCTATGAATTCGTCTTGTCACGATGAATCTAATATATGCTTAAATATATTTAAGAGTTTTGTAGATAAGTTCATGTAAATGTCTACAACTATAAATTTCATTAATAAATTTATATTTATTTTAATAGATAAATGATTTATTTAATTAATTAAAATATTTTTCGGAGTTTTGCAGATAAATTCATATGGGACTTAATAAAAACTATATACTATGCGGTCAAAATACTAAAAATAAACAGTGAAAGTTATAAGGTGCATTGCATTTTGAATATGAAAATGTTCCATAGTTTATTTTCAAATTTTAATTTTACACAAACGATATATATCATTTAATAAATTTATATCTTATGTTAATGAATAAAATATTTATTAATAATTATATTTATAATTGGTGTCTATGGATTCGTTTCGTCGTGATGAATCCAAATATATGTTCAAAATATTTTTCGGAGTTTTGCAGATAAAGTTATATGGGATTTAATAAAAACTATATATGTAGTGAACATACTAAAAATATAAATAGTGGAAGCTATAAGGTGCATTGCATTGTCAAGAATAAAATGTTCCATGGCTTATTTTCCAAATTTAAATTTACACACCCAATAGATATCATTTAACAAATTGATTTTTTGTTTTAATATATAAATAATTTATTTAATTAATAATAATATATAAGATTGGTGTCTATGGATTCGTCTTGTCGCGGTGAATCTAAATATATGTTCAAAATATTTTTCGGAGTTTTGCAGATAAAGTTATATGTGATTTAATAAAAACTATGTATACAGTTAACATACCAAAAATAAATTGTACATTTGTAAATTACTATTTTCTTTTTGTTTTAATTTTGTGAATGAAACTCCATGAAATTAAAAGAGACATGCCACATCATATTTTGCCTACGTGGCATGTCTCTTTGATCACATAGATCACCACTTTTATTATATATTTAGATACTAGTACTAACCAGTGGCCATGCCATGGTATATTTATTTTTAATAATAAATAGAAAGAGGTGATAAAATAAATTAATTGAGAAAATAAGGTAGTTAAATTTATGTGAATAACGTTGATCGTTGTGTCGATCGGTAGTCATTCTTCATCCAATAATATATCATTGAGTGTTTATTTATGTTAACTATAGAAAATGTAAAAATAGGGTCCTACCGTACCCGACCTGTTAGTTAGTAACATGTACATGTTTTTTTTTAAAAAATATCCCTCGAACGAAACCAAAATATAAACAAAAGTATACAACACAATCAATAGGGTTGTTCCAAACAACCCTGCGGTGGTATGTGGTCACCTCACAACACACACAAAAAAAAATATATACAAACTTAATTTTCACATGTTACGGTTGTTTTTTCCAACCCACCGGTTCCCAACAACCCCGCGGTGGTATGTGTCACCCCACCAAAAACACAAAAATTATTATTCTACAAACATAATTTCACATGGTACGGTTGTCCCCCTCCCCCCTCCCCCCTCACCCCGGACCCGTTATAGATTGTTAGGAATATCTATTAGTATTTTGATAACTCATCACATGTTCTTATCTTAGCCAGAAAGGTGATTAAGTACTCTTGGTTCACTTGAACATTGTAAAAGAGGAAATCACTGAGTATGATTAGTCTAGTAAATCTTGTAATAGGATTATAGGTCTCTGAGTGTAATTTTTATTTCAAGAAGACCAGAAGATCAATCCTAGCAATGGAGCTTTTCTGAAGAATAGAAGACTGAAGATTGCACAAGGTTTATGAAGACACAAAGGTTTAGTCTAACTCAGAAAGACTATGTCCTTAATCCTTTCTTAAGTATATTAACTTACTTTCGAAATATGATTCTGGACATATGACATCATGAGTATGGAGCATGCAAGCCATCAGAAAGGCTCATGTATCCGTTGAGACTAAAGGACAATGAACAGTACTATGCATTAAATGCATCGGCAGAAATGCTGCAAAAAGCAAGTCCTCTCTGAAACAAGAGATAGTGACTTCTGAGTACATAGTTCAAGATATAAACGGATATAATTTGATAGAGAGCACAACGGATACAATTCAAACGCCTCTCAAATTTATCTATATATATCACACACTTAGATGCTTGAAGAACATACCTTAGAACGCTCTATCTTGCAAACTTACCATCAAGCAAAGTATTCTCTCAAGCACTCTACTATCCTTTCTGAAAGCTTTCTGTTGCTTGAAGAATCACTAGTAGTTCTAAGTTGTCCTGAACCTTAACAAGAGATTGTTATTCGTGAAAGAGTTGAACTATCAGATACCCTTTCTGAAGCTCATTCTCCAGAACGGACACCAATTACTTGGGTCAGTAAAGAGCAGACTGCCATCCACTGAACAAGTGTATTAAGTAGTCTCGTTCTGTTTGGCTCTCTGTAAACATAACTGAAAAGTTATACGAGAAGCCTTTCTGACAAAACCTTATAACCAACACCATCAAGGCGTGGAGTAGAGGAAGTACTTGATTTGGGAAATCAGGGAACAAATCCAAGGTTATCTGAGTAGAGGAAGTACTTAGCTCTAGGAGCTGGGGAATAACTCAGGAGGAACATTTGGTTGGGAACCATTTGTTTAGGAATCTTAGAATAGGATTATTGTAAGGTGAACTCAATTATCTGTTCTACTGAATTCTAGGTCTGAGAAAGACCGAAGTGGATTAGTTGGAGGATTACGCCACCTCCAGATACCAGTATACTTGATGTGTTATTTACTTTTCTGTATTTACATTTCAGCAAAGCACACACACACATACTTATTGTTTCTGCACTTACCTATCTTAAAGTCTCCCGCTACGATTTAAGTATCGAAACCCTGTGTTTCTGAGAAACTGTGTTTATCGACAAATGTTTTAAAAGACTATTCACCCCCCCTAGTCTTTTACTTTGCCGTTATCTGGACCAACAAGTGGTATCAGAGCAGGAGGTTCACAAGCCTTCTGCACTGAACCTAGATCTCCAGATAGGTGAAGAAACTTTGTCCCTCTCTGAGGATTATATAATTTGTGTGTTAAGTGTGCAAGGAATGTCTCTGAGTGATGCGCCCATTCTGAAACCAGAAAACTACGAGAAATGGAAGAACAACATGATGCTCCATCTGGAGGCCATTAGTGATGAGATGATCTATGTCATCAATGAAGGGCCTATCAAAATCAGACAACTCAAACAAGTTACTGAGGTGTCTGATGGAAGAAAAGCCTCAGACAAGGAAGATGGAAGCGAGGATATGGCTGCTAGTGATAGTGGTCATGTTGCTCGTGGAAGCATTATGTATGAAGACAAGCCAAGAGAGCTCTGGACATCTGAAGATGCCAAGAGACACAGATTGGATGGTCAAGCTCGTAATATAATCATCAGATCGACACCTGAGCACATACAGTGTAAACTGTGGGGTGCTAAAATGGCGAAAGTTGCCTGGCAATTGATTGAAGAAATCTGTGCCGGAACTGAGAAAACCAAAGAAAACAAGTTCAAAGTTCTTAAAATTGAAGTTCCAAAACTTCAAACAAGGTCCCACTGAAACTCTGGAAGAACTTGATTTCAGATTTACTACTCTTATGAGTGATATGGCTGCACTTGGTGAAAGCAATAGATACTCCCAGTCAGAAAAGATCAAGACTATTGTCAGAAGTCTCAATCACAACTGGGAACACACCAAGTTCTTTTATTTCAATCAAGGGATGCCAAATATTACTCCAGTAGAGCTCTTTTCTCATCTTGCTACTGTAGACTATGAGACAACTCAGAGAGAACAAACAGCTGAAAAGCTACAAAGTGTTGCTCTAGTTTCTCAAGGTACTTCTGAAAAGAAGGATACCAAAGAAGCATCTGAAGAAAATGCTCTTGCAGTAAGACACATGAAGAAATTTGTGAGTCAAGAGATTGAGAGAAGAAAAGCTAAAGAAAAGCTGAAAAAGCATCTTGGCCCAAACTATCATCAGTACAAGAACATACAAATGAACAACTCTCTGAACACCCCCATTCAGAAAGGTGTTAGTACTGAAGCTGCAGAAATAGGAAATGATATCTGTTTCTATTGTCAAAAGCCTGGTCACTTCAAGAGAGATTGTCCTGTTTTAAACAAGCTCAAGACATGTGATAAGAAAGACAGAAGAAATTTCAAGAGAAATCAAAGGGCCTTACTAACTAAAGAAAGGAAGAAGATTCAAATTCAACTTGATGCTCTAGACATTGAGAGAGATTCTGAAGATGGAGATTCAGATGACTCAAACCTACCATCACCAGAATTGTGTGGAATCACCCACGATGTAATCGACTTCGGTCTTAAGAAGAATGAAATGTGTGGAGTTGCTGAGATTGCTGGTCCAGACATCTCCAACATTGAAATGTGTCTTATGGCTGATGAGGTAACTAACAATTCACAATTTCTGTACTATGAGAGTGATGATGGAATTGAGGATCTGGAGTTGGTCAAGAGTGAATTGGATCGTTATGAGAAAGAATTTCTGGAAGCACAATCCAAAACCAGAATTCTAGAGGAAAGAAAAGAAATTCTTGAAAAAGAGGTTTCTGAGCTAACCAAGGTATCTGAGAACAAGAACGCTGAAATAGCCTTTCTGAAAGCTCAGATATCTGAGAATGAAAATTCTCACAAACTAGCCTTGGATGAACTTAATAACAAAATGATGAAGCTGCTTTCTGAGAATGAAGAACTCAGAAAGAAAGAGCTATCCTTCCAATCTTATGCAAAAGCTAGTGACACTCTCACTGAGGTTCAATCCTATCTGAGAGATCCCTCTGAGAAAGGTGGACTTGGACTTGATGAACAATCGAGTAATTCATCTCCTCTGAAGAAGAGTGATGAAAGGTTGACCTTTGTAAAAAGTCAACAGAATGGTTCTTCAACCACCTATAGCATTGGTCAGAAAGCTAGGGTAGTTGACAAAGGAAAAGGAGTAGCAACCCAACCTTTGAAAGAACAACAAGTTCACAAGAAACTTGTGGATAAGGTTTCTGAAAAGAAACACAACCCTCAGACATGCAACCATCTACATTACTACATTACTAGGAAAGGAAGAATTGCTGGAATAGGCAAATTCTCTACTATACCATTTTATGAAAATAAAGATGGTGCAGAAACTAGTAAGGCTTCTGAAGAACGTATTCAGAAAGTCAAAGGTGTTCGAAATGGCATTGGCTATCGTGCTATTGGAAAAGTTCTTCTGCAACAATATAAGGAAGGACAAGAACAATGGCGCAAGGATGATATTGCACGTAGCAATAGACAGAAGTGGAAGAAATCTCAAGCCACTGAGAAACTGAATGCCAGAGCTAGAAGGAACCTGTCCAGAAAGGCTAAGTTTGCTCAAAAGCAACCCCAGAAACCCAGGGTCCATAAAGCACCAAAAGGAACACCTAGAAACACCCCAAGAAGGAAGATTGAGATCAAAATTACTGATTTTATTGCATCTCCTTCTGATCAAGTTAGACAAAAACAAACTCCCAAGAAATTCACTACAATGTGGATTCCTACTGGAAGAATGTTTAGTCTAAATGGTTCTATCTCTGAAGCAAGAACCTAACTCCTGTTTCCTGTTTTGTGCAGAACGCCTCTTGGACTAAGGCTCAATGGCTATTTGATAGTGGATGCGGAAAGCACATGACAGGAGACAAAGCAAATCTGGTCAACTATAAAGCTTGCAACAATGGACCAGACATCAGATTTGCTGGAGGAGAATTAAATCCCTCTTTGGGATATGGCAACGTCAAATTAGGATCATTAACAATCACTGACGTATTACATGTTAAGGGTTTGAAATATAATCTATTTAGCATGAGCCAGTTTACAGACAAGGGATTTACTGTGAAATTCAAAGCAAAGTATTGCAAACTTATATACAATGTGTCAAAGCAGATAGTCTTGGTTGCTCGGCGGAAAGGAAGTCTTTATGTTGCCGATTGGGCATCTGCCACAACTGAAGAATGTCTCATGGTAAGTCAATCAGGTCACACAGAAGAGCACTGGTTATGGCACAAAAGAATGAGTCACTTGAATTTCAAAACTCTGAACAAACTTGCCAAGAAAGAGTTAGTGGTTGGCCTTCCCAAAACATCTTTCAGTGAGTCAATCCAAAATCTCTTTCAAGTCCAAAACCAGACACTCTAGTGTTAGACCACTGCAACTATTACACATTGATCTTTTTGAATCATCTGTAACTAGTTATGCAGGAAAGAAGTATGGTCTTGTTGTTGTAGATGACTTCTCAAGATTCACTTGGGTTGTCTTTCTGAAGCACAAATCTGATGCAAGGGTGGAGATACCAAACTTGCTGAATAAGCTTGAAGTCATGAAAAATGACAAGGTATCTCGCAATCGTAATGCACCATGGTCTTGAAGTTTGTCAACCAGTACATAAAGGAATTTTGTACCAGCAAAGGTATACAACACTAACTTTCCTTTGTAAGAACACCCCAACAAAATGGTGTTGCAGAAAGGAAAAATAGAACACTTAAAGAAGCAGCAAGGACAATGCTAGCTGACACTGAGATAATTGAAGTTTATTGGGTTGAAGTCAGAACAAAGATGCTACACTCGTAATGATGTTTGATAAACAAACACCATGACAAGACTCCATATGAACTCTTGGTTGGTAGACCCCCTAATATCAAACATCTAAAAGTATTTGGTTGTAGATGTTTTGTTCTTGACAATGGAAAAGAGTATCTAAGAACATTTCAACCAAAGGCAGATGAAGGCGTGTTTCTTGGTTATTCTATGAATAGCAAAGCATACAGAGTTTACAACAAAAGAACAAAGAAGATTGAAGAATCAGTTCATGTTGTATTCTATGAAGGAAGCAAGAAAACACCCCTTGCTGATGAACTCTCAGAAAGGTTCAAGGAACTAATGATAAAGGATTCTGAAGAGGAACCTTCAGAAAGGAAAAACATCATTATGGAAAGGGAGGATGACTCTGACGAAGAAAATCATGAAATGCCTAGTAACAACCAGATGATTCTCAGACATGATGAAGAATTTCCTATGAGAATTCCAGAAATGGAAACTGAAGATGTTCATCAGAGAGCTAACTTTGGAAATGACCTCTCTGACAGGCATGTTCCAGAAAGCTCTCACACTGAGCAAGTGTCAGACATTCACCGCCCTTCTGAGGTGCAAAATGTCATAGATACTGAAGAAGTATCAAGTCATAATCATAGTGATTCACATTCAAATCACATAGATGTTGACCCTACTAGCCCTAAACCCATGATGAGATGGATCAAGGATCATCCTGCAAAAGATGTGATTGGACCAATCAATCAAGGTGTTAGGACTAGGAGAGCAATAGCTGAAAATGCTAATTCTCTCTTTGGAAGTTTTATCTCAAACATTGAACCAAAAACTATAGAAGAAGCATTAAGAGACCAAGACTGGATCTCTGCAATGCAAGAAGAGTTGGATCAGTTTGAAATAAACAAAGTCTGGAAACTAGTTCCATTTGTAGAAGGAATATCTGTGATTGGAACTAAGTGGGTTTTCAGAAACAAGATGAATGAATCTGGTGAAATAACCAGAAACAAAGCAAGGTTGGTTGCCAAGAGATTCACCCAGACTGAAGGTTTAGATTTTGATGAGTCATATGCACCAGTTGCCAGATTGGATGCAGTAAGACTCTTTCTGGCCTTTGCAGCTCATAAAGATTTTAAAGTTTATCAGATGGATGTCAAAAGTAAATTCTTGAATGGTGAACTTGCTGAGGAAGTCTATGTTGAGCAACCACCTGGCTTTGAAGTTTCCTTAGAAAGTAGAATGGTCTATAAGCTACAGAAAGCTCTTTACGAACTGAAACAGGCTCCAAGAGCATGGTATGACACTTTGGCCAAATACCTTCTGGAAAGTGGTTTCAAGAAAGGTGAAGTGATAAAACTTTGTTTACTTTAAATCATGATGGGAAACTACTCTTAGTTCAAGTATATGTTGATGACATCATATTTGGATCTAAGGACAAGCAACTTTGTGATGACTTTACAAATCTCATGAAAAGTAAATTTGAGATGAGCATGATGGGAGAATTGAACTATTTCCTAGGATTGCAAGTCAAGCAACTCAATGATGGAATATTCATTAGTCAGACAAAGTATGCAAAAGACATGCTCACAAAGTTCAATCTTAAGCCTTCTGAAAAGAATGCTAAGATACCTATGAGCATAGGAACCAAGATGACCTATACTGAATCAGATAAGAGTGTTGATGAACACAAGTATAGGAAATTGATAGGTTCACTACTTTACCTTACTGCAAGCAGACCTGATATTCAATATGCAGTTGGAGTGTGTGCTAGAGTTCAAACAAATCCAATGCAATCACACTACAACACTGCTATGAAAGTATTAAAGTATGTGAAAGGTACAGTAGATGTAGGGTTGTGGTATCCTAAAGAAAGTGGATTGAGTTTGGCTGGTTACTCAGATGCTGATTATGCTGGATCAATGCTTGATAGGAAAAGTACCTCAGGAACTTGTCAATTTCTGGGAACTAGACTTATCTCATGGTTTAGCCAGAAACAAAACTCAATTGCAACTTCTACCACAGAGGCTGAATATATTGCTCCTGGTTGTTGTGCAACACAAATTCTGTGGATTCAACAACAACTCAGAGACTATGGACTCAATGAAGAGAAAACTCCCATTTTCTGTGACAACACAAGTGCTATTGCAATAACACAGAACCCCAAGTTCCATGCCAGAACAAAGCACATTGATGTTAGACACCACTTCATCAGAGACCATGTTGAGAAAGGCAATATAGAGATACTCAAGATTGGCACAGAAGACCCACATGCAGATATCTTCACTAAGCCCTTACAAGAAAGCTGATTCTTGACTTTGAGACATAATCTTGGATTAATAGAGTTGCCTAAGGACTGAAAAATTGTCCTGAATCTCTAAAGTCTGAATAAGTGAATAGGCCTCTGAGAACAGGTTCTCAGAAAGTCAAGTTGATAAGAGGTGATGCAAAGGTTTCTGAGTAGCAATACTCATTCAACACTCAGAAAGGCAAAACATTTCTGGAACAGGTATCTAGAAAGGCAAAGGTTGGTACACACTTAATAAGTAAATAAAACTAGAACTTACTTACTGAGAATGGGTCAAATACATTCAAACAACTGAAGCTTCTGGCACTTGAATTCAGAAAGCTACTTAGTCATAAAGAGAAATGGACACACAAAGCCCAAAAGGTATAAGTTCTGAAAGTCAAATATGTGCAATGTGTTGTATTTTTACCATTTTAATGATAAACAATATATAGATAAGGACTTGACACTCAGAATGATAAGATCAAACGATTAAGTGTTCCTACTCTTTACTAAGTGACACAATGAATGTAATATTAAAAATCCATCAAGTCGGCACATTACCATTTGTTGATTGATATCATTATAAGATATTCAATATAAGCCCTTGATGAATAAACGTTTGATCTCAACGGATGAGATTAAAACAAAGCAAGTAATGTCTGTTGATAAATGCAGATATGGCCCACTACGCATTTAATGAAGTACAAAGGACGTACCACGCCTATGCAGATGCAAAGACACGCATTCATATTCAACTATATGTATGTTGTATCTATGTACATTTTGTCTGCTATATATATAGGATTTGGGCAAAAGACAAACACTTTTACCAATTCCGAAATTTCAAACTTGCATCAAAACAGCAAAATCTCTCAAGATTTCTGCAAAACTCAACTTCTTGTGCTTAGTTTTCTGAAAAGACAGACTAATCTCGATTAATTGCGTAAAATTCATCTGAAAAACACTCATTCAAAACTCTATATAAGAGATGGCACCTAAGAAGATGACCACCAAGAACCCTAAGGCCGTATCATCTGCTCCTGCTGAAAAGCAAGGAGGAAAGGAACTTAAGGTGTTGAATAAACGCCTTCTGGGAAAGTTTACCCCATCGGACTGGAACCCTAACCACAAAATGAATTGGGGAGCTTTTCTAGTGAAGAGATATGTACCAGCAATTATACCTTCAAAACCAGAAAGGAAACTGATATTGGGGATGCTGAAGAATTCCCATATCTACAAGCTTCTATCTGCTGCACCCAGTGGACTATCCACACTGGATGTACTGGAGTTCTATAACAACTCCAAAATCTTCACAAAAGTTGTGAATAATGAAGAAGAAAAATACATGCAGACTGAAGTCCAAGGACAAGAAATTGTTCTAGACTGACTTTCTGCAAGATATTCCGATTGAAAAATCGAGGAACATTTGAAGACATCAACATCAAGGACGCTTCCATGATTCAAGGCGTCAAAGAGCTATTTGAAGCAATCCAGTTAGAAAATGCAAAAGGTTGCCCAGGAGACTTTGTTCTGAAGGCCATTAGAACTAGTCATCTCCAGAAACACTGGAGTACTTTAGCTCTTATTCAGTCCGCTTTGATGGCAACAAAGGTGGAGTAGACCAGATAAGCATGGAGAGATGGATGATGATGCATCTTCTGAACAAGAAGCATGAAGGGCAGGAAACCCACTTCAATTGGGGGAAGTACGCCTTCAACAAATTCCTTGGACATATTGAGGAATTTGAGTCCAAAATCATCAATAGCCTTGCTGAGCCAAAGGCCAATATGCACTTTGGTCTCAGAATCTGTTACATTCTGGAAACAATGGGAATCACTTTCAGAGAGAGGCAGGAAATCCCAGTCACCAACTCCCTTTTCAAACACGCTTTTGAAGAAAAGGAGAAACTTGCTGCTGAGAACGCACTCAGAAAGGCAGAAGAAGAAGAAACTGCACATCAAGGTGAGGAGGTCTCTGAGCAAGCTCAAGCTAAATCTCCAGTTGCCAAGAGAAAGAGGACTCATAGCAAAAGAGCCTCCAAGCCCCTAAGCATACAAGAGGCGCAACCTTCTGGAGACAAGGTCTCTGAAGATGTTGGACGATCAGAAAGGCAACTCCAGAATGCCCCAAGAGTCCTGAACCAGAATGCTCCAGAACTCTCCAGAGATGATAGAAATATCATAGATGGGTCTGCACCAACACAGAATAGTGATTCTGAGGATGATGAAGTACTTGCAAACGTACTCAAAAGATTCAAGTATGAGACCCATGGAGGAGCATCAAGCTCAGCTCTTTAGAAAGACAAGAGCCCCTCTGCCCAGCAGGAAGAAGAAGGCCTGGGTGAGAAAGATAGAATGCTGGAAGATCCTGACATTGCTTCCACATTCACAATGCCAGCACTTAATATTGCTGAAGAAAACCCTGTTCTTGAACAGGTTCCTCAACCTTCTGAGAGAGCTCAACTATCAAAAAGGGATCAAACTGAGATGGAGACTCAGAATGATACTGCAGAGGAGAACAATAATGAGCACAGAGAGACTATGGAATCACCACAAGTCCATGAAATCAATGATCAGCCTGACTCTATTCAAGTAACAAAGATAGTTTGTATCTAACATGTCAACATAATTGTATGTTAACTTGTTACTCATAAGCTGTATTTGTTACAGGCCAACTTGGAGACACACTTTCAGGGGGAAGAAAACCTGTCCACCCCCTTGAATCAAGAAGAGGTTCCTCCAACCTCAGAACATCAAGAAGAGCCTGTCCCACAGGTAGTAAAGTTATCTCTGAACAAGAAATAACTAAAAATGCTCTTATCTTATGTTCTAATATTCTTAATGTCTCTTCTTAGGCTCCAACTGAGGAAGTAGTGGTGGTGGAACCAACACCCCAAAACCTAGAGATTCCAGAGGCTGAAAAGCTTTCTGAGGAAGTATTTACTGAGCCTTCTGCTGAGAAGGTAAGTAATCAGTAATAGTCTCCTTCAAGAATGCTCAGGAAAAACCACTACTAAATCTTTTATGTTTGTTCTTACAGGCTCAGTCAGAAGAACAATTGGATGGAGAAACAGTTGTGTTGTCTCCTCCAAAGGAAACTAAAACTGCTGAACAAGCAGTATCTGCAGAAAAGGTTCCAGAAACCCCCAAGGTTTCTGAGAAAGATGCCGCTGAGCTTCCTCACTTGGAAGTAAGTGAAGTCTCAGAAAGCATTTTTCCACTTATCTTTTCTGTTAACAGTTTCTAAACATATTTGATTTTAATTCTCAGGTTCTAGCAGAAAGAAAGGTTGATGAGGATCAGACTTCTCCTCACAACAAGGTATCTGAGGCCTCTGTGCCCAAGCAAGCAGAAGTACAGGATAATGAGCCTAGTGTTTCCACACAGGTATGCTCAGAAAGCCTATTTTCGCTTACAGATACTAACTCAAGTAGTTTGAGCAAAACTAACTTGAACACTTTCTTTCAGGCTCAAAGTCTAGTGCCGGTTGATTTACTCAAGGCTTTCCAGAAACACACCTTAAAGAAACATCTCAAGTGCTTCAGACAATGGCAGAAACTCAGAAAGGCTGACCTTTCTGAATTAGCCAGAGTAATCGACGTCCCAGAGCAGAGAGCAATCGCCTTCAATCTGGAAGATTATATCCATGCATTGTTCCCCACAGAGTCCTACTCATTTGCCACTCTGATGCATGAAGACTTCATTCATGAAGTAGCACAAAGACTTATAGCAGATTTCAAGTCTGCGGATGCTCAAACCCAAGAGCAGATGGTTACCCATCCTGCCTTGCCCAGCAAGCTCACAACCTACCCAACTGAACAAGAAGAAGTTAATGGGAGGATGAATACATTCCCAAATGTGATCAACCTGGTTTTAGAAGATGACGAGGAGATGGACGAAAATGATTATCAAGAACCTCCTTTTGAGCATCCAAACCAAGAAGCAAAGGAAAAGGATGATGATGATGATGATCAAAATGATGATCCCCAACCTGGACAAGGCGGGATTCAGAAAGCTAGCAAAGGAAGTGGAGAAAAGGCTACTCCCTCAAATGCTCAGAAAGCTCCATCATCATCACCTCCCAAGTCTCATCAAGATACCCAACAGGCTGAACACAATGATGCCTTAGAAGAAATTTCAGCCGCTGAGTTTAGAATTGAACAACTCAGAAAGGTATTGGAAGAAGAGAAAAGAATCAACATTGAGACTCAAGCTCTTGTTGATGAAAAGGAAGCCAAAATCAAGAAGCTCGAAGAAGCTAATGCCAAGGAATTGGCACTCCTAGATGAGCAAAGATATTTGAAAAATGCCATTGTTGTCACAAATCTTTGAGATAGATGCCATGGATGACAATGATGATGAAGAGCATGATGCTGAGACTGCATCAGAAAGACCTTCTACATCTTCTCAGAAGGCCAACACACTTGATGGAAAGAAGAAGATTGTCAATTTGCAAACAATCCAAGAAAAGGATTATGATAGTGATCTTTGAAACCCACAACTTGATTCATCAAGCGTAAGATGAGAGACTTGACACTCAAGACAAAGAGCCCTACTTGCTCCTCATATATTCTCTCGCACCAAGTAGTTCAAGAAGTGAAGAGCACTGCAAAGAACAAAGGTCTTTTAGAACTCGAAAGACACTAGTTGCCCAAGAC
Source organism: Plantago major (assembly GCA_026545765.1). Classification (NCBI taxonomy): domain Eukaryota; kingdom Viridiplantae; phylum Streptophyta; class Magnoliopsida; order Lamiales; family Plantaginaceae; genus Plantago; species Plantago major. The sequence continues at coordinate 13,049,584 of CM048843.1, forward strand.
ACGAAGTGCTAAAATCCGTCCCGAAGAGATGATTCCATTGGTTGCTTTACTCAACAGAGCAACCAAAGATAGCTCTCTCGAAAAGACCTAGGGTTGGTCGGGATGAGGATTGCAACAATGCTAATCAAAGATTGAATGAAGCTACCATGTCCGCCCGCAAGCCAACGCCATCCTAAGGCCGCTTGAAAAGCTCAATGAAAGGAGCAGAACTGGTTAGGCAGAATCACCGATTGTCAAGAAGGAACTTCAAGAATTGATCAGGGTGCACAACAATCTCCAGAAAAACTTTGAAACTCTCTCTGAAGCTTATGCTATCATGAGTCATTCATTCATGACTAGGGGGGGGGGGGGGAAGAGATGCCTCAGAAAGGCAGAGGAAGAAAAAGAAAACAATCAAATCCTCCCTCCTCAAGTCAACTTGTCATTAAGAACACCACTGGAGACACCCTTGCTGAAGAAGTTGTTCCAGATCAAACAGCCAGAAGGCTGAGAAGTATGGTCACTAGGGGAACCAAGTCCCTTAGAATCTTAGAAGAGAAGAAGACTTCTGAAGAAGAATAAAAGGAAGAAAGAGAAGTGAGAGGCCAAGAAAGCTGCAAGTCTCCAATTTTGGACTTCAATGATGATGAGGATGATTCTGATGAACATCCACTTCACAAGAAAAGGAGACAAGCAACTACTTCACAACCTCCTCTGGCAGCAAAGCCATTAGCAGCCAGAACTCCTTCTAGCAATACCAAGTCTATACAAGGAACATCCACCAGCACAGCCCCAAGGCAGGAAGAAAGGGTTAGAGGATCTCCTGACAGAAGGCCACCAAACAGAAAAGCAAGAAGGGATTTCCAGTTTGGCAGAGTAAACAATGAAACACATCAAGAAAGGCCAACTGATTGCCACATTGAGTATATGAAGACCAGTAATGAAGAATCTTCATATAGGTGCATTCTGAACAAGAGAGGGTATTGGATTCTGGAACTACAACATCTACTTGTCAATGATAAGTTTCCAACTCCCATCCTCAACCAGATCCTGAAATGGAGAGAAGACAAGCCAGAATTGCTAAAACCTGAGCACCTTCATGCCTGGCTAAACTTTGAAGTAGAAAAGAGGAATGCAGCCAGAAAGATGGACCTTTCTTTTGCCTGTCCTTACCCAAAACCTGATGATGTACACAAGGTAAGAAAACTGGATGGTAGCTATAGCTGGAAGAGCAAACTAGGTGTTTCAACCTATGAGTCATTCTATATGACATTGGATGAATACCTAGATGATATACATTATCTGGAAGAAATATACAAGTATTTCAACCTGTCTCAGCTGCAAGTGGACCATGCACCGGTGCGGGAAAGTACTTCTGGGTCAAACATTTTCTGCGGAAGAATCACAAGCTTGGCAAGAGTTACCATGAAATATGTGACTTATCCAGAAAGACATAGCTCTCTGTCAGAATGATTCTTTATGACTATTCCAAGAATGCAGAAAAGTGGGTGATCATGTCAACTGATCCAGAAAGGGTGCTGAAAAACTTGAGGTATTTGAACCCAAGTTGCATTTCTGAAGACTTGAAGTCTAGTAACTATAGAATACTCTCTTGGAGCTTGGACTCTCCTTTGTTCTAATTTACTTAGTATGTTTTGTTACTTTTTGTAATCTTGTTGATTGTTTCTAAAATTCTCTATATGTAAAAGTAGCATCTCTTTCTGTAAACTGTACCTATCTGAAGATCATACTCTTAGATACTTTTTAATACATGACAACTTATCAGCAAAGATCACTTTTTGTGATTTGGTTGATGTTTACTTTCTGCACTTAATTCAACTAAAATTGAATATTGTTAGGATTATCAGTTTAAATTTTGATCAGCAACATGATGACTTATCTTAGTTTCAGAAAGGTGATTAGAACTCTTGGTTCACTTGAACATTGTAAAAGAGGAAACCCACTTAGTATGATAGTCTAGCTAATCTTGTATAGGATGTTAGGTCTCAAAATGTAATTTTTATTTTATGAAGAGAAGACCAAGAAGAAGACATCCAAGCATAACAAGTTCAACGACATTGAAGATTTGAAGAAACTGCACAAGATTACTGAAATAGTTTTTCAGATACCTTGGCCAGATTTCTTGAAGACGCGAATGATTGCTAAACAAATCATGTCACAAGAGATATCTGAGAAGTCAAGAGGTCCATCTGGAAAACAAGGAAAGTGTCCACAGATATCTACACTCAGATACCTTGAGCTTTAAACCACATTTCTGATAAAGAAATATATATTGCAAACAAAGTTGTTTCAATAAAGGTGGTATCTGAAGTTAAAGGTAAGGACATGCTAAAACTCAGAGAAAACTGATAAAGTTAAGTCTCTGATACAAAGCATAGTTCCGTTGGCACTACAGGACAAAAGTATAGTACAATGCATTAAATGCACGGACAGAGATGTCTGAACAAAAGTAACGGTAGCTTCTGAAGAAGAAGACAAACCTGCTACAGTACTATACACAGATATCAATAGTTTGAATTTGATTTGAGCCTTACGGATACTATTCAAACGGCACTCAAATTCATCTATAAATATCAACACTTAGACTGCTTGAGAACACACCTTGAACTCCATAAACACGCTGAACACCTTACTCTCTCAAAGCAAACTACTTATCCTCAAAGCTTTCTGTTGCGACCAAAGCTCCTGATCTTAAGTAGCACTAAAGTTCTAAGTGTCCTGATCCTAAACAAGCACAGCTATCTGTGAAAGAGGTGAATCAAAAGATCAAGTATCTGAGATTCATTCTCTTGAACATTTATCTGAGACTTGGGTCAGTAAAAAGAACAAGATACCATACATTGAAAAGTGTATTAAGTATACTTGATTCACAGAGCTATCTGATTAACTGAGAAGTTAATAAAGAAGCTCATCTGACAACTCAAACCAAAACCAACACCATGACTGGCGTGGAGTACAGGAAGTACTTTGTTTGAGAAACTAAGGAATAACTCCAAGGTTATTGAGCACAAGAAGTACTTAGCTTGGGAAGCTAGGGAATAGCTCAAAAAGGTTTCGAAAGTCAGAAGTACTTGGTAGGAAAGCCGGGGAACAACTCAGGGGGAACATTTGGTTGGGAACCATTTGTTTAAGGAATCTTAGAATAGGATTTTTGTAAGGTGACCTCAATTATCTATTCTAGTGAATTCTAGGTCTTTGGAAGATTGAAGTGGATTAGTTGGAGGATTACGCCACCTCCAGATACCACTATGCTGTGTTATTTACTTTTCTGTACTTACATTTCAGCAACACACACACACACACTTTAATTGTTTCTGCACCTATCTATCTTAAGTCTTCCGCGCTCTGAATCTAAGTATCAGATATCTACACAGATATCTGAGAAATAGTTTTTATCGACAAAAGTTTTAAAAGACTATTCACCCCCCCTCTAGTCTTTTACTTTGCCGTTATCTGGACCAACAAGTGGTATCAGAGCAGGAGGTTCACAAGCCTTCTGCACTGAACCTAGATCCCCAGATAGGTGAAGGAACTTTGTCCATTTTCGAGGACTATTTAATTTGTGTGTTAAGTGTGCAGGAATGTCTCTGAGTGATGCACCCGTTCTCAAACCAGAGAACTACGAGAAATGGAAAAATAACATGATGCTCCACCTTGAAGCCATAAGTGACGAAATGATCGAAGTGATAAAGAATGGCCCAATAGTCATTCAACAACTCAACAAGTCATGGAGGTTTCTAATGGTAGAGACAGAGATCAAAGCGAAGGATCTTCACAACCGATCGTCAACAAGTGGGAGATCTACTAGTCAAGTTATTTACGAACAAAGCCTAGAGAACTGGACATCGGAAGATGCCAAGAGAAATCGTCGGATGGTCAAGCTCGTAATATCATCATCGGATCGACACTGAGCACATACGGTAAAGCGTGGGTGCTAAAGCGGCGAAAGTTGCTCGCAACGATTGAAGAAATCTGCGGAAACCGAAAACCAAAGAAAACAAGTTCGAAGTTCTCAAGTTGAAATTTCAAAATTTCAAACAAGGACCCACTGAAACTCTGGAAGAACTTGATTTCAGATTTACCACTCTCATGAGTGATATGGCAACGCTTGGGGAAAGCAACAGATACTCCCAGTCAGAAAAGATTGAGACTATTGTCAGAAGTCTTAACCACAACTGGGAGCATACTAAATTCTTTTAATTTAACCAAGGAATGCCAAATATCACTCCAGTGGAACTCTTCTCACGTCTTGCTATGGTTGATTATGAGACAACACAAAGAGAACAAACAACTGAAAAGTTGCAGAATATTGCTCTAGTTGCTCAAGGAACTTCTGAAAAGAAGAAAAGCAAGGAAGGGACTGAGGATGCTCTTGCTGCAAAGCAAATGAGCAAATATGTCAGTCGAGAAATTGAGAGAAGAAAAGCCAAAGAGAAGCTGAAAAAGCATCTAGGCTCAAACTATCACCAGTACAAAAATATGCAAAGCTCGCTGAACAAGCCAGCTCAAAAAGCATCATGTACTGAGGAAGCAGAAATTGGAAACGATATCTGTTTCTATTGTCAGAAACCTGGTCACTTCAAGAAGGATTGTCCTGCCTTCAACAAACTAAGGACAGGTGACAAGAAAGATAGAAGAATCTTCAGAAGAAGCGTAAAGCTTTATTAGCGAAGAAAGAAAATCAAACTCAATTGGATGCTCTAGACGTTGAGACAGATTCCGAAGATGACAATTCAGATGACTCAACCTTACCATCACCAGAATTATGTGGAGTTACTCATGATATAATCGACTTCGGCCTCAAGAAGAATGAAATGTGTGGATTTGCTAAAATTGACGGTCCAGACATCTCTAACATAGAAATCTGTCTTATGGCTGATGAGGTAACACATACTTCTTGTTATACTTATGAAAGTGATGAAGAAGAAATAAAAGATCTAGAAAATCTCAGAAAAAACTTGACATCTATGAAAGAGAATTTCTAATGATCCGAGCTAGAGCCGAAAATCTTGAAGAAGAAAAGAATTCTCTTGCAAAGGAAAATTCTCAATTAATTAAGATATCTGAGAAAAAGGATGCTGAAAATGCATTTCTCAAAGCTCAGATATCTGAGACTGAAAAGTCACATAAAGAAGCAATGGCTGAATTACGAAAGAAATATGAAGATCTTCTTTCTGAGAACAAGGAACTCGAAAAGAAAGAATTATCTTTTCAATCTTATGCCAAAGCTAGTGACACTCTTACTGAAGTACAATCTTACTTAAGAGATCCTTCAGAAAAGAAAGGACTTGGTGAATTTGAATACAGATTGTTCTATCACTCTGAATAAGAGTGAGGAAAGAAGAACATTTGTAAGTACTCAGCAAGATGGTTCCCATGCAATCTATAGTATCGGTCAGAAGACGAAGATTGTTGACAAAGGAAAGGCAGTTGCGACTAAACCTTTGTGGGAAAAACAAGTCAAAAACAAAACTGTTGGGCACGTCTCTGAAAAGAAACACAACATTGAAAAGTGTAAACACCACAGTGCTATGTCTCTCAAAAGGGTAGAATTGCAGGAGCTGGAAAATTCTCCCATGTCACTTTTTCTGGAAAGAAATTGGACCAACCAGAGACTAGCAAAGCTGCTGAGAAAAGATCTCAGATAGCTTCAAGTGCTCGAAACGGTATTGGCTATAAAGGCATCGGGAAACAACTTGCTCATGAATACAAACAGGAGCAAGAACGATGGCTAAATGCTAGAATTGCTCAAAGCAATTATCAGAAGTGGAAGTTGCATCAAGCCACTGAAAAATCTGAATGCCAGGGCTAGAAGAAATCTGGCAAGGAAAGTTAAGTTTGCTGAAAAGCAAACTCAGAAACCTGACAGGTATTTGAAAGCACCAAATGGAGCACCTAGGAACATACCAAGGAAGAAAATAATTCTTAATAATGATAATCATTCAATTAGAATTCCTCCTTATGTTCCTATCAGACAAAAGAATGTTCCAAGGAAATTCATTCAAAAATGGATTCCTACTGGAAGATTGTTTAGTCCTGATGGTTCCAACTGTAAATTGAGAACCTAATCTCCTATTCCCTGTTGTGTGCAGAATGCTTCCTGGACTAAAGCACAATGGCTATTTGATAGTGGATGCGGAAAGCACATGACAGGAAACAAAGCAAATCTGGTCGATTACAAAGCTTGCAACACAGGACCAGATATCAGATTTGCTGGAGGAGAATTAAATCCCTCTCTGGGATTTGGCAACGTCAAATTGGGAACATTAACAATCACTGACGTATTACATGTTAAGGATTTGAAATATAATCTATTTAGCATGAGCCAGTTTGCAGACAAAGGTTTTACGGGAAAATTCAAAGCAAAATCGCAAACTAATTGACAATGAGTCAAAGCAGTCTTGGTTGCTTTCGGCGAAGCGATCTTTATGTTGCCGATTGGGCATCTGCCACAACTGAAGAATGTCTCATGGTGAGTCAATCTGGTCACACAGAAGAACACTGGTTATGGCACAAAAGAATGAGTCACTTGAACTTCAAAACTCTGAACAAACTTGCCAAGAAAGAGTTAGTGGTTGGCCTTCCCAAAACATCTTTCAGAAAGGATGGTATCTGTTCTGCATGACAGATGGGGAAACAATCCAAAATCTCTTTCAAGTCCAAAACTAGACACTCTAGTGTTAGACCACTGCAACTACTACATATGGGTCTTTTTGAATCATCTGTAACTAGTTATGCAGGAAAGAAATTTGGTCTGGTTGTTGTAGATGAATTCTCAAGATTCACTTGGGTTGTCTTTCTGAAACACAAATCTGATGCCAGGGTGGAGATACCAAACTTGCTGAAAAAGCTTGAAGTCATGAAAAATGACAAGGTATCTGCAATCAGAACAGACCATGGTACTAAGTTTGTCAACCAGTACATAAAGGAGTTTTGTACCTGCAAAGGTATACAACACCAACTTTCCTCTGTAAGAACACCACAACAAAATGGTGTTGCAGAAAGGAAAAACAGAACCCTTAAAGAAGCTGCAAGGACGATGCTAGCTGACACTGAAATAAGTGAAGTTTATTGGGTTGACAGTAAACACATACGCTACACTCGTAATGATGTTTGATAAACAAAAACCATGACAAGACCCCTTATGAAATCTTGGTTGGTAGACCCCCTAATATCAAACATCTGAGAGTATTTGGTTGTAGATGTTTTGTTCTAAACAATGGAAAAGATTATCTGAGAACATTTCAACCAAAGGCAGATGAAGGTGTATTTCTTGGTTATTCCACGAATAGCAAAGCCTACAGAATTTACAACAAAAGAACAAAGAAAATTGAAGAATCAGTTCATGTTGTATTCTATGAAGGAAGTAAGAAAACACCGCCTAATGATGAACTCTCAGAAAGGTTCAAAGAACTAATGTTGAGGGATTCTGAAGAAGAATCCTCAGAAAGGAGAAACATCATTATGGAAAGTGAGGATGACTCTGACGTAGAAAAGCTTGATATGCCTAGTAACAACAAGATGACTCACAAACATGATGAAGAATTTCCTATGAAACTTCCAGAAATGGAAACTGAAGATATTCATCATGAAGCTATCTCTGGAAATAATCTCTCTGAAAGACATGTTCCAGATAGCTCAAACACTGAACAAGTGTTAGACATTAATTGCCCTTCTGAGGTGCAAAATGTCTTAGATACTGAAAAAGTATCAAATCAAAATCCCAGTGATTCACATTCAAATCATTTGGATATTGATCCTACTAGCACTAAACCTATGATGAGATGGATCAAGGATCATCCTGCAAAAGATGTGATTGGACCAATTAATCAAGGTGTTAGGACTAGGAGAGCAATAGTGAAAATGCTAATTCTCTTGGATGTTTCATCTCAAATATTGAACCTAAAAATATAGAAGAAGCATTAGGAGACCAAGACTGGATCTCTGCAATGCAAGAAGAGTTGGATCAATTTGAGAGAAACAAAGTCTGGAAACTAGTTCCGTTTGTGGAAGGAATATCTGTGATTGGAACTAAATGGGTTTTCAAAAACAAAATGAATGAATCTGGTGAAATAACCAGAAACAAAGCAAGATTGGTTGCCAAGGGATTTACCCAGACTGAAGGCTTAGATTTTGATGAGTCATATGCACCAGTTGCCAGATTGGATGCAATAAGACTCTTTCTAGCCTTTGCAGCTCATAAAGATTTTAAAGTTTATCAGATGGATGTCAAAAGTGCATTCTTGAACGGTGAACTTGCAGAAGAAGTTTATGTTGAGCAACCACCTGGCTTTGAAGTTTCCTCAGAAAGTAGAATGGTCTACAAACTACAGAAAGCTCTGTATGGACTGAAACAGGCTCCAAGAGCATGGTATGACACTTTGGCCAAATACCTTCTGGAAAGTGGTTTCAAGAAAGGTGAAGTTGATAAAACTTTATTTACCTTAAATCATGATGGGAAACTACTCTTAGTTCAAGTATATGTTGATGACATCATATTTGGATCTAAGGACAAGCAACTTTGTAATGACTTTGCAAATCTCATGAAAAGTAAGTTTGAGATGAGCATGATGGGAGAAATGAATTATTTTCTAGGATTGCAAGTCAAGCAACTCAATGATGGAATATTCATTAGTCAAACAAAGTATGCAAAAGATATGCTCACAAAATTCAATCTTAAGCCTTCTGAAAAGAATGCTAAGATACCTATGAGCATTGGAACCAAAATGACCTATCTTGAATCGATAAAGAGTGTTGAAGAACATAAGTATAGGAAATTGATAGGTTCACTACTTTACCTCACGCAAGTAGTAGACACGATATTCAATACGCCGTTGGAGTGTGTGCTAGATTTCAGACAAATCCGATGCAAACACACTACAACATTGCTATGAAAATTTTAAGGTATGTAAAAGGTACAGTAGATGTAGGATTGTGGTATCCTAAAGAAAGCGGATTGAGTTTAGCTGGGTACTCAAACGCTGATTATGCTGGATCACTGCTTGATAGGAAAAGCACCTCAGGAACTTGTCAGTTTCTGGGCACTAGACTTATCTCGTGGTTTAGCAAGAAGCAAAACTCAATTGCAACTTCTACCACAGAGGCTGAATATATTGCTGCTGGTTGTTGTGCAACACAAATTCCGTGGATACAACAACAACTTAAAGACTATGGACTCGATGAATAGAAAACTCCCATTTACTGACAACACAAGTGCTATTGCGATTATGCAGAATCCTAAATTTCATGCTAGAACAAAGCATATTGATGTTAGACATCACTTCATCAGAGACCATGTTGAAAAAGGCAATATAGAGATTCTCAAGATTGGCACTGAAGACCAACTTGCAGATATCTTCACTAAGCCACTACAAGACAGTAGGTTCTTAGCCTTAAGACATAGTCTTGGACTAATGGAACTACCAATGAACTGAAAAAGTTCAGGAATCTAGAACGGGCATCCAGAGAAGAGGAATCTGGAACGGGCATCCAGAGAAGAGGTATCTGGAACGGGCATCCAGAGAAGAGAAAAGAGAAATCTGGAACGGGTATCCAGAAGTCAAAAAGGCTAAAGAGCAAAAAGATAGCTTAAGATCTCTGAGACGGGAACTCAGATATCTGAATCACTCTATAAACGGGGAACACAAAGGAGAATAGTACAACTATCTGCAATAACTACTCTTGAAATTTGCATTATTTCTATCTTGATGAAAACTTGGAAAAATCCTAAGTATAAGATGATTCAGATGCAAAAGTGTTCTTGGTCATACAAAACGTGATTCGAGATAGCTAATAGCCAAAATTCATTAAATGGGCACAATTACACTTGTTGATTGTGATCATTGCTGAAGAAGCAATGGTGACCCTTGATGAAATTAAGCGTTTGATCTATACGGTGGAAATTAATTCACAGTAAATAGTGGACTGTAAAAAAAAAATTCTGACAAAGCCCACCTTGCATTTAATGCCGAACTAGCTTTTGCTCACGCCTGCTTGCAAATCACAGATACGTACACACAAAATCAATTTGTATGTATTTGTCTGTTGAGATTCTATTGCTATATATATAGGATTTTGGCAAAAGAAATCACTTTCGCTTAATCCAAAATTCCGACTTACACAAAAATAGCAAAACCTTCTCTTGATTCTCTGCAAACCTTCTACAATCTCTGCAAATCAAGATTAAGTTTTTCTGCAAAGAATTACTGAATCAAATCTCTTTCAAACACCAAACCAAATTCCCTACACTATGTAAAGAGATGGCCCCAAAGAATTCTTCCACACAGAAATCTCAATCCTCCACTGGTACTGCTGAAAAGCAAGCACCAGAGTTGGTTATTGTGAACAACCGACTGGTAGGAGATTTTAATCCTGAGCATTGGACTTCAAATCACAGAATGATTTGGGGTGGTGCCATGGTTGAGGAATACCTCACGGCTGCAATAGAGAACCAAGCCGACATAAAGCTGATTCTTGACATGCTTGAAAAGGCACAAATCAAGGGTTTTCTATCTGCTCGCCCAAGTGGAATTTCATCACTCGATGTGTTGGAATTCTACAACAACTCCAGAATAATTTCCTGTGTTTCTGAAGGCACTGCAATAATGTCTGTCAAAACCTCAGTTCAAGGAAAGGAAATCCTTCTGGACTTAACAACTTTCTGTAAGTTGTTTGAGTTTCAAAATCTTGGAAAGGATTTTGAAATAAACACCAAGGATGATGATCTCCTTGAAGGTGTTAAACAATTATGCGATGGCGTGTGTGATCTTGAAAATCGATACACCCACCGAGTTCAAGCTTGCGACATCCGAACCGGACATCCGATGGTTCATCTGGGATGTATTGCTTGCATTCTTCATGATGCTTTGATGGTCTACAAGGAGGTCTTGACCGGATAAGCCAAGAACGATGGATCATGATGTTCTTGCTGAATCAACAAGACATTTGGAAAACCCTTTAATCGGGAAAGTACGCCTTCATGAAGTTTGTGAAGAAGATTCAAGGCTTCGAGCCTAAGATCGCCAAAGGACTAGCTGAGCCAAAGGCCACAGTAGGCTATGGTCTGAAGATATGCTACTTGCTGGAGAAGCTTGGCATAGAGCTCAGAGAGACGACTGAAAGAGCCAACAGTAACCTACTCTACAAATATGAGTATACAAACTTGATGAAAAAGGTTACTAGGTCTCAGAAAGGTTCTAAGAAGCGAAAGTCTGAAACGGTATCTGAAAAAAAGGTTGCGACCAAGAAGCCCAGAACTTCAAGAAAGAAGTCTGCTGGCAAATCAAAAGACACACCCATTGAGGTTGTCGATTCTCAGATATCTGCAGGCCTTGCCGATGAACTGATAAAGGCAGAACAACTCATCAATGCAGTAAAAGAGTCATCAACTACTGAACAAGTAGACTCAGCAAGAGAAAGTGCGTTCAGAAATGTTGCGACTAATGCAGAATGCCTTGCTGATGAACTTATTAATGCTGCCAAAACAGGTGAAAAGCACCAAGCCCCATCTGCAGAAATCGCAGGAGTAATGGACCAATCGGGCCCAATGCCGATGAGAGCTCGACGATGAAGATGATGAACTAGTCATCTCAAGTCCTAGAAAGAACAAAGAGGGCTAAGGTTATCGTAAAGAATCGGTGATAAGGTTTCAAGAAGAACCTACACCTCAAAGTTCTCAACAAGCACCTATAGCAAAGGTTGTTGGTAAAACACATCATCGAGGAACGCTTACGCACAACTTCACAAAGCCCTGATGAGTGGTAATTTAGTGCTGGCAGATGCTGATGAAAATGCCACATCTAAAAATCTGGAAGAACACTCTACTGACCGATCTTCTGCTTCCAGACAAACACAACAACCACAACAGCCACAAGTGGTTGATAAAATGGTAAATGAACTCCATTTTGAATTACCAGCATTACAACACGCTGAAGAAAATCCTGCAAAAGAGCAGGTTCCCCAACTCGACAAAAGGGATCAAACTGAGACATCCACTCAGTATGATCAACCAGGGGAGGCAACTGAGTTGCACACTCAGGAAAGGTGTGAAGTACCTAAAACTTCAAACAAAGAAGCTGTACTGGAACAAGAAGACCAAAGTATAAAAGGGTCACAAGTTCCAGAGACCAATCAGCCTGACAATGCTCAGGTAGCTGAATGGTTTAACTCGTACCTTGTGAAAAATTTTATGCTTGTATATCTTGTTACTTATATATAAATTCTTTGTTACAGGCTGAGTTAGAAACACAGAAACAAGAGGAAGCTGGAAAGCTTGCCTCAGAAACTGAGAAGGAGGTTACCCCAACCTCGCCTCTTAAGAAATCTGAGCCTGTACCACAGGTGATAATTGATTCTTAAGATAACACTTTTCAGTCATTTGTCCATGTGCTTAATCATTTAAAGTAAATGTTTCTAACAGGCTCCAACTGAGAAAGAGGAAGATAAGGTAGAAATGCCAGAGACGAACCCAGAGACCGACAAGGTGTCTGAAGAATACATCATTGAGCCTTCTAGCATGAAGGTACATGAAAAATCAGTGATAAGTATTCTTCATCATGGGTTATCTTAAAATTCTTCTAAAATATTCAATACTTTCTACTTACAGGCTCATTCAGAAGTAGAAATGCAAAGGGAAAATGTTGCGACATCCCCTGCATCAATGGAAATTGATGAAGCTCCCAAGGCAACATCACATGAAAGAATACCAGAAACTGAGAAAGTTTCTGAGAAAAATGACTCTGAGCTTCCTATTGAGGAAGTAAGTCCAAAACTTAGAACTCATTAAAGCATTTTTGCACAAATACTTTCAAATAATTTCCTAAGTATTGTATTAATCTTAATTCTCAGGTTCAAGAAAGAAAGGTTGATGAGGACCAGACTTCCAAGTCTCCACCTCACAACAAGATATCTGAGACACCAATTATCTCAGTAGCACAAGTCTCTGAGCCTGAAGTACTTACTCAGGTAACTCAGAAACTAAACTACACTTCTACTCAGATATCTACAAAAGTTTTGAAGCTCACTCAAAACTCTTTCTTTCAGGCTCAAACAAGTGCAAAGCAAGCTCCCAATGATGAGAAAAGGGACCTACTTCCCTTTTTCAAAGCTCAAACCCTGCCAAAGCATATTCAATGCTTCAAGAAATGGCAAAGGTTAAGGTGCTCTGATCTCTCTGAAATATTGAGAATCACAGATCAACCAACCAGACGAGCACGAGCTCTTGACTTGGAGACGTATATCCATGCAATGTTCCCACCGAGCAAAGACAGTTGCAACTCTATTGCATAAGGATTTCTCCAGAGAAGTGGCGCACAGTTTGATACAAGCCTTTGAACAGGCAGATGGTCTGACAAGATTACAGATGGCATTCAAACCAGTTCTGCCCCAGACTCTGCAATTTATACCTTCTGAACAAGAAGAGGTTAATGGGCAGAAGATCACTATTCCTGAAGTGATCAATCTTGTATCTGAAAATGATGAGGAGGAAGAGATAAACGAAAACGACTTGATGAACCTCCCACGACCATCACTAAAAGGATGACACAAACAAAAGGATGATGATGATGCCTCGCAGTGGACCGGAGGAATTTCACAAAGAAATCATGCCTCAATCTTGAAAAGCAAACCGAGTGGAAAGCACGTAAATCTCCGCTCCATCTCCTCAAAAGTCAACTCATCCATCTTCCCAACAAAAGGTTATTCTTGAGCAAGTAGTTGAGGATTCGAGGAAATCGCCGTAAATTGTTGAATACTCAATCCAATCGCCAACTCGCAACTGTTGGAAGAAGAACAACGACTCCATCTTCAACCGAAGACCGATAGATAAATCCAGAGACAAGCTTGACCAACTACAAGATCAATATCTGCAAGAGATGATTGCTTACTCGAGGTTAAAGAGCTACAGGATCTCAGAAATGCCATCACCAAAGAACTTGATACTGAAGAAGTATCTGAAATTAAGCATGATGCTAAGGCTGCATCATCTTCAAAAGAAGTACCATCCTCCTCCCAAAAAGGGAAGAAACCAATCTCTGAGATGGTTGCTGGACTCGACACAATCAAAGAGAATGTCCAAGAGGATGAAGATCACTGGACAGATTACTCAGATGATGAAGAAGACAAGACTTTGGCAGAGCACCGCAATGAACATCTAGCAGTTTCACACTTGAAAAGGAAACTGATTGCTCCTGAAACTTTCAGCAAACTGCCAACTGTCCACTCCCATGAATACATGAACAGATACCAAGTACTGGCTCATCTGAAAAAGGAGATGTCTTCACAGAACAAGGAAGTAATTGCTTCCGTCCCCTCTAAAATGAAAAAGTTCACTGAGCTCATCACTCAGAGAACAACTAGCATAGTCATTGCTCAGAAAGATCTGGGAATGATAAGGGACGATGATGCTTCTTTAGCTGAAAAAGCTTTCCAAGAGACAAGTTACAGCCTTTGAAAAGCAGATGCCATCCTAGGCCCATTAAGCGAGCTCACCGATAAGGACAATGGACTTATCAAGCAAAATCAGAGCTCAAAGCCAACTTGAAGTTGGTCACTGCCTACAATTATTTACAAGGGCATTTTGCCTCTCTCTCAGATTCTTTTATGAGACTGAGTCAGCCAACAATGACTAAGGGGGAAAGAGTGTACAAATCTGGACCTCAAAGTCAGGGGGAATGGGAAGATGGAGAAGAAAACAAGAAGAAATCTGGAGCTGGTGCGGCTCAGAGAGGAAGAAGAAACATGAAAACTTCCCAGCCACCACTCAGAATCAATGAACCCTCCTCAAGCCAAGCTGCTTTGCAAATAGTATCTGCTTCCCAGAAACCTACTGAAGGAACTACAATGATAACAAGGGCCATGGCACAGAAACCTCCAAGGAGTACCAAGGCTCCAAGGAGAAGACAGGTTAAAGGGATTAATGAATCTTCTGAAGAAAAAGAAGAAGGCCAAATCAAGTCCCTGGGCAATGAAGAAGGCTGTAAAACTCTCACAAGATTTAATCTTGATGATGATGAGGAAACTGATGAAGATGAAGCAATAACCCCAAAGAGAATTCAAGACAGAGAAGGAACAGACTGAGAGCTGAGCAAAGACAAAGTCAACTTCCACTCAGGCCAGAAGAAGCCAAAATAGAGTATGTGAAGAATGACAATGATTCCTTTGTCTACAGGTGCATCTATCAGAAAAATGGCTATTGGATTCTGGAACTTAAGCATCTACTGGTAAATTCAAGATTTCCAGAACCAATCCATAAACAACTTATGGCATGGAGAAAAGATAAGCCAACCTTGATCAACACCAATCACATTAAAGCCTGGTTGAATTTTGAAGTTGTCAAGAGAACTGAAGCCATGAGAAAGGACCTCTCTGATGAATGTTCATATGGAAAGCCAGATGATGTGCACAAAATTCTGAATATCACAGGAATAGGCACAAGAGCAAGACTCGCTGTGGAACCCTATGAGTCGTTCTATCTAACTGAAGATTATCTACGAATACTTCAAGCTTTCAGATATCAGAATAGAGCATGCCTGGAAGTGGGGAAAGTATCTGTGGGTCAAACATTTTGTCAAGAAAAATCCTACCAAAACCTACAAAGAGGTCTGTGGATTTGCCAGAGACACTGAGATGCTCGTCCGAACACTTCTCTATGATTATTCTGATGACATCAAAAGGTTTGGAGATAGGAAATTTGCAGACTGATCCATAAAACTACTGTTGAAGACTTGAAGAGTTGAAGACTTGAAGACTTGAAGACTAGTCTATTAGGATGTTTACTTGGAGCTTGGCTATTCCTGTTGTCCTAATTTACTAATTTTTCATTGTTGTATTTTTGCTGACTGAGCTAAACTTGTTTTATGTATTGAAGTTATCTGTAATCTTTCTTTGTAACTTATCTGAAGAACTTACTCTCAGATAGTATTCTATAAAAGATAACTTGTCAGCAAAGATCACACCTTGTGATTTGGTTGATGTTTACTTTCTGCACTTAATTAAATGAATTGAAAAATCTTAAGAAATGATTAAGTGATGGATTGTTTACTCATCCAGATTTGTAATAGGACAGATAGTCATCGTTGACTGATCAAAAAGGGGGAAATTTGTTAGGATTATCTGTTTAGATTTTGATCAGCAACATGATGACTTATCTTAGTTTCAGAAAGGTGATTAGTACTCTTGGTTCACTTGAACATTGTAAAAGAGGAAACCCACTTAGTATGATAGTCTAGCTAATCTTGTATAGGATGTTAGGTCTCAAAATGTAATTTTTATTTTATGAAGAGAAGACCAAGAAGAAGACATCCAAGCAGAACAAGTTCAACGACATTGAAGATTTGAAGAAACTGCACAAGACTATTGAAATGGTTTTTCAGATACCTTGGCCAGATTTCTTGAAGACGCGAATGATTTCTAAACAAATCATGTCACAAGAGATATCTGAGAAGTCAAGAGGTCCATCTGGAAAACAAGGAAAGTGTCCACAGATATCTACACTCAGATACCTTGAGCTTTAAACCACATTTCTGATAAAGAAATATATATTGCAAACAAAGTTGTTTCAATAAAGGTGGTATCTGAAGTTAAAGGTAAGGACGTGCTAAAACTCAGAGAAAACTGTTAAAGTTAAGTCTCTGATACAAAGCATAGTTCCGTTAGCACTACAGGACAAAAGTATAGTAAAATGCATTAAATGCACGGACAGAGATGTCTGAACAAAAGTAACGGTAGCTTCTGAAGAAGAAGACAAACCTGCTACAGTACTATAAACAGATATCAATAGTTTGAATTTGATTTGAGCCTAACGGATACTATTCAAATGGCACTCAAATTCATCTATAAATATCAACACTTAGACTGCTTGAGAACACACCTTGAACTCCATAAACACGCTGAACACCTTACTCTCTCAAAGCAAACTACTTATCCTCAAAGCTTTCTGTTGCGACCAAAGCTCCTGATCTTAAGTAGCACTAAAGTTCTAAGTGTCCTGATCCTAAACAAGCACAGCTATCTGTGAAAGAGTTGAATCAAAAGATCAAGTATCTGAGATTCATTCTCTTGAACATTTATCTGAGACTTGGGTCAGTAAAAAGAACAAGATACCATACATTGAAAAGTGTATTAAGTATACTTGATTCACAGAGCTATCTGATTAACTGAGAAGTTAATAAAGAAGCTCATCTGACAACTCAAACCAAAACCAACACCATCACTGGCGTGGAGTACAGGAAGTACTTAGTTTGAGAAACTAAGGAATAACTCCAAGGTTATTGAGCACATGAAGTACTTAGCTTGGGAAGCTAGGGAATAGCTCAAAAGGTTTCGAGTCTGAAGTACTTGTACGTGAAAGCCGGGAACAACTCAGGGGGAACATTTGGTTGGGAACCATTTGTTTAAGGAATCTTAGAATAGGATTTTTGTAAGGTGACCTCAATTATCTATTCTAGTGAATTCTAGGTCTTTGGAAGACCGAAGTGGATTAGTTGGAGGATTACGCCACCTCCAGATACCACTATACTTGCTGTGTTATTTACTTTTCTGTACTTACATTTCAGCAACACAAACACACTTTAACTGTTTCTGCACTTATCTATCTTAAGTCTTCCACGCTCTGAATCTAAGTATCAGATATCTACACAGATATCTGAGAAATAGTTTTTATCGACAAAAGTTTTAAGAGACTATTCACCCCCCCCCCCCTCTAGTCTTTTACTTTGCCGTTATCTGGACCAACAAATATCATTTGAAATGATTAAGTGGTGGATTGTTTTCTCTTCCAGGATTACAATTTTGTATTAGGACTTAAAAGATAGTCTAATCAAATAGGGGGAAATTTGTTAGGAATATCTGTTAGTATTTTGATCACTCATCACATGTTCTTATCTTAGCCAGAAAGGTGATTAAGTACTCTTGGTTCACTTGAACATTGTAAAAGAGGAAATCACGGAGTATGATTAGTCTAGTAAATCTTGTAATAGGATTATAGGTCTCTGAGTGTAATTTTTATTTCAAGAATACCATGAAGATCAATCCTAGCAATGGAGCTTTTCTGAAGAATAGAAGATTGAAGATTGCACAAGGTTTATGAAGACACAAAGGTTTAGTCTAACTCAGAAAGACTATGTCCTTAATCCTTTCTTAAGTATATTAACTTACTTTCAAAATATGATTCTGGACATATGATATCATGAGTATGGAGCATGCAAGCCATCAGAAAGGCTCATGTATCCATTGAGACTAAATGACAATGAACAGTACTATGCATTAAATGCATCGGCAGAAATGCTGCAAAAAGCAAGTCCTCTCTGAAACAAGAGATAGTGACTTCTGAGTACATAGTTCAAGATATAAACGGATATAATTTGATAGAGAGCACAACGGATACAATTCAAACGCCTCTCAAATTTATCTATATATATCACACACTTAGATGCTTGAAGAACATGCCTTAGAACGCTCTATCTTGCAAACTTACCATCATGCAAAGTATTCTCTCAAGCACTCTACTATCCTTTCTGAAAGCTTTCTATTGCTTGAAAATCACTAGTAGTTCTAAGTTGTCCTGAACCTTAACAAGAGATTGTTATTCGTGAAAGAGTTGAACTATCAGATACCCTTTCTGAAGCTCATTCTCCAGAACGGACACCAATTACTTGGGTCAGTAAAGAGCAGTCTGCCATCCACTGTTGGTCCAGATAACGGCAAAGTAAAAGACTAGAAGGGGGGGGGGGTGAATAGTCATTTAAAACTTTTGTCGATAAAAACTATTTCTCAGATATCTGTGTAGATATCTGATACTTAGATTCAGAGCGCGGAAGACCTAAGATAGATAAGTGTAAATGCTTAAAGTGTGTGTGTGTGTTGCTGAAATGTAAGTACAGAAAAGTAAATAACACAGCAAGTGTAGTGGTATCTGGAGGTGGCGTAATCCTCCAACTAATCCACTTCGATCTTCCAAAGACCTAGAATTCACTAGAATAGATAATTGAGGTCACCTTACAAAAATCCTATTCTAAGATTCCTTAAACAAATGGTTCCCAACCAAATGTTTCCCCTAAGTTGTTCCCCGGCTTTCACAGCCAAGTACTTCCTGTACTCAGAAACCTTTTTGAGCTATTCCCTAGCTTCCCAAGCTAAGTACTTCCTGTGCTCAATAACCTTGGAGTTATTCCTTAGTTTCTCAAACTAAGTACTTCCTGTACTCCACCAAATGATGGTGTTGGTTTTGGTTTGAGTTGTCAGATGAGCTTCTTTATTAACTTCTCAGTTAATCAGATAGCTCTGTGAATCAAGTATACTTAATACACTTTTCAATGTATGGTATCTTGTTCTTTTTACTGACCCAAGTCTCAGATAAATGTTCAAGAGAATGAATCTCAGATACTTGATCTTTTGATTCAACTCTTTCACAGATAGCTGTGCTTGTTTAGGATCAGGACACTTAGAACTTTAGTGCTACTTAAGATCAAGAGCTTTGGTCGCAACAGAAAGCTTTGAGGATAAGTAGTTTGCTTGAGAGAGTAAGGTGTTCAGCGTGTTTTTGGAGTTCAAGGTGTGTTCTCAAGCAGTCTAAGCGTTGATATTTATAGATGAATTTGAGTGCCGTTTGAATAGTATCCGTTAGGCTCAAATCAAATTCAAACTATTGATATATGTGTATAATCAGAAGGTTTGTCTTCTTCTTCGGTTACCGCTACTTTTGTTCGTACATCTCCGTCTGCATTAAATGCATTATACTTTTTGTCTCAGAGTGCCAACGGAACTATGCTTTGTATCAGAGACTTAACTTTATCAGTTTTCTCTGAGTTTTAGCACGTCCTTACCTTTAACTTCAGATACTACCTTTATTGAAACAACTTTGTTTGGAATATATATTTCTTTATCAGAAATGTGGTTTAACGCTCAAGGTATCTGAGTGTAGATATCTGTGGACACTTTCCTTGTTTTCCAGATGGACCTCTTGACTTCTCAGATATCTCCTGTGACATGATTTGTTTAGCAATCATTCGCGTCTTCAAGAAATCTGGCCAAGGTATCTGAAAAATCATTTCAGTAATCTTGTGCAGTTTCTTCAAATCTTCAATGTCGTTGAACTTGTTCTGCTTGGATGTCTTCTTCTTGGTCTTCTCTTCATAAAATAAAAATTACATTTTGAGACCTAACATCCTATACAAGATTAGCTAGACTATCATACTAAGTGGGTTTCCTCTTTTACAATGTTCAAGTGAACCAAGAGTACTAATCACCTTTCTGAAACTAAGATAAGTCATCATGTTGCTGATCAAAATCTAAACAGATAATCCTAACAAATTTCCCCCTTTTTATCAGTCAACGATGACTATCTGTCCTATTACAAATCTGGATGAGTAAACAATCCATCACTTAATCATTTCTTAAGATTTTTCAATTCATTTAATTAAGTGCAGAAAGTAAACATCAACCAAATCACAAGGTGTGATCTTTGCTGACAAGTTATCTTTTATAGAATACTATCTGAGAGTAAGTTCTTCAGATAAGTTACAAAGAAAGATTACAGATAACTTCAATACATAAAACAAGTTTAGCTCAGTCAGCAAAAATACAACAATGAAAAATTAGTAAATTAGGACAACAGAAATAGCCAAGCTCCAAGTAAACATCCTAATAGACTAGTCTTCAAGTCTTCAACTCTTCAACTCTTCAACTCTTCAAGTCTTCAACAGTAGTTCTATGGATCAGTATGCAAATTTCCTATCTCCAAACCTTTTGATGTCATCAGAATAATCATAGAGAAGTGTTCTGACGAGCATCTCAGTGTCTCTGGCAAATCCATAGACCTCTTTGTAGGTTTTGGTAGGATTTTTCTTGACAAAATGTTTGATCCACAGATACTTTCCCCACTTCCAGGCATGCTCTATTCTGATATCTGAAAGCTTGAAGTATTCGTAGATAATCCTGAGATATTTGATGTCACCCTTGTATTGATCTTTTAGTTAGATAGAACGACTCATAGGGTTCCACAGCGAGTCGTGCTCTTGTGCCTGTTCCTGTGATATTCAGAATTCTGTGCACATCATCTGGCTTTCCATATGGACATTCATCAGAGAGGTCCTTTCTCATGGCTTCAGTTCTCTTGACAACTTCAAAATCCAACCAGGCTTTAATGTGATTGGTGTTGATCAAGGTTGGCTTATCTTTTCTCCATGCCATAAGTTGTTTATGTATTGGTTCTGGAAATCTTGAATTTACCAGTAGATGCTTAAGTTCCAGAATCCAATAGCCATTTTTCTGATTGATGCACCTGTAGATAGAGGAATCATTGTCATTCTTCACATACTCTATTTTCGCTTCTTCTGGCCTGAGTGGAAGTTGACTTTGTCTTTGCTCAGCTCTCAGTCTGTTCCTTCTCTGTCTTGAATTCTCTTTGGGGTTGTTGCTTGAAGAACCACCCTGGATAGACTTGGTATTTCCAGAGGGTGTTTTAGCTGCTAGGGGCTTTGCAGCTATGGGCTCAGTTAGGCTTTCAATTTTCCTTATTCTGTGAAGAGGAGCTTCATCTTCATCAGTTTCCTCATCATCATCAAGATAAATCTTGTGAGAGTTTTACAGCCTTCTTCATTGCCCAGGGACTTGATTTGGCCTTCTTCTTTTTCTTCAGAAGATTCATTAATATCTTTAACTTGTCTTCTCCTTGGAGCCTTGGTACTCCTTGGAGGTTTCTGTGCCATGGCCCTTGTTATCATTGTAGTTCCTTCAGTAGGTTTCTGGGAAGCAGCTTGGCTTGAGGAGGGTTCATTGATTCTTAGTGGTGGCTGGGAAGTTTTCATGTTTCTTCTTCCTCTCTAAGCCGCACCAGCTCCAGATTTCTTCTTGTTTTCTTCTCCTTCTTCCCATTCCCCCTGACTTTGAGGTCCAGATTTGTACACTCTTTCCCCCTTAGTCATTGTTGGCTGACTCAGTCTCATAAAAGAATCTGAGAGAGAGGCAAAATGCCCTTGTAAATAATTGTAGGCAGTGACCAACTTCTGAAGTTTGGCTTTGAGCTCCTGATTTTGCTTGATAAGTCCATTGTCCTTATCAGTGAGCTCTGCCAATGGGCCTAGGATGGCATCTGCTTCCAAAGATGTAACTTGCCTCTGAAAGCTTTTTCACTAAAGACGATCATCGTCCCTTATCATTCCAGATCTTCGAGCAATGACTATGCTAGTTGTTCTCTCGAGTGATGAGCTCAGTGAACTTTTTATTTCGTAGGGACGAAGGCAATTACTTCCTTGTTCGGTGAAGACATCTCCTTTTCTAATGAGCCAAGATTGCATCTGTTCATGTATTCATGGGAGTGGACATTTGGCAGTTTGCTGAAAGTTTCAGGAGCAATCAGTTTCCTTTTCAAGTGTGAAACCGCTGGATGTTCATTGCGGTGCTCTACTAAAGTCTTGTCTTCTTCATCATCTGAGTAATCAGCCCAGTGATCTTCATCCTCTTGGACATTCTCATCGATTGTGTCGAGTCCAGCAACCATCTCAGAGATTGGTTTCTTCCCTTTTTGGGAGGAGGATGGTACTTCTTTTGAAGATGATGCAGCCTTAGCATCATGCTTAATTTCAGATACTTCTTCAGTATCGAGTTCTTTGGTGATGGCATTTACAGCATCCTGTAGCTCTTTAACCTTAGAGTAAGCAATCATCTCTTGCAGATATTGATCTTGTAGTTGGTCAAGCTTGTCTCTGGATTTAGCTATCTGGTCTTCCAGTTGAAGATGGAGCTGTTGTTCTTCTTCCAACAGTTGTCTGAGTTGAGCAGTTCTGGATTGAGTATTCAACAATTTCTGAGCGATTTCCTCAGAATCCTCAACTACTTGTTCAGTAATAACCATTTGTTGTGAAGATGGATGAGTTGACTTTTGAGGAGATGGAGACGGAGATTTCTGTGCTTTCCTCTCAGTTTGCTTTTCAGCAGTTGAGGCATGATTTCTTTGTGAAATTCCTCCGGTCCCTGGTGCAGGGGCATCATCATCATCCTTTTTGTCTGTGTCATCCTTTTGGTGATGGTCAGTGGGAGGTTCATCGAAGTCGTTTTCGTTTATCTCTTCCTCCTCATCATCTCCAGATACAAGATTGATCACTTCAGGAAGAGTGATCTTCTGCCCATTATCCTCTTCTTGTTCAGAAGGTATAAATTGCAGAGTCTGGGGCAGAACCGGTTTGAATGCCATCTGTAATCTTGTCTGACCATCTGCCTGTTCAAAGGCTTGTATCAAACTGTGCGCCACTTCTCTAGAGAAATCCTTATGCAATAGAGTCGCAACTGTGTACTGTTCGGTAGGGAACATTGCATGGATATACGTCTCCAAGTCAAGAGCTCATGCTCGTCTGGTTGGTTGATCTGTGATTCTCAATATTTCAGAGAGCTCAGAGCACCTTAAACTTTGCCATTTCTTGAAGCATTGAATATGCTTTGGCAGGGTTTGAGCTTTGAAGAAGGGAAGTAGGTCCCTTTTCTCATCATTGGGAGCCTGCTTTGCACTTGTTTGAGCCTGAAAGAAAGATTTTTGAGTGAGCTTCAAAACTTTTGTAGATATCTGAGTAGAAGTGCAGTTTAGTTTTTGAGTTACCTGAGTAAGTATTTCAGGCTCAGAGACTTGTGCTACTGAGACAATTGGTGTCTCAGATATCTTGTTGTGAGGTGGAGACTTGGAAGTCTGGTCCTCATCAACCTTTCTTTCTTGAACCTGAGAATTAAGATTAATACAATACTTAGGAAATTATTTGAAAGAATTTGTGCAAAAATGCTTTAATGAGTTCTGAGTTTTGGACTTACTTCCTCAATAGGAAGCTCAGAGTCATTTTTCTCAGAAACTTTCTCAGTTTCTGGTATTCTTTCATGTGATGTTGCCTTGGGAGCTTCATCAATTTCCATTGATGCAGGGGAGTTCGCAATATTTTCCCTTTGCATTTCTACTTCTGAATGAGCCTGTAAGTAGAAAGTATTGAATATTTTAGAAGAAGTTTAAGATAACCCATGATGAAGAATACTTATCACTGATTTTTCATGTACCTTCATGCTAGAAGGCTCAATGATGTGTTCTTCAGAAACCTTGTCGGTCTCTGGGTTCGTCTCTGGCATTTCTGCCTTATCTTCCTCTTTCTCAGTTGGAGCCTGTTAGAAACATTTACTTTAAATGATTAAGCACATAGACAAATGACTGAAAAGTGTTATCTTAAGAATTAATTATCACCTGTGGTACAGGCTCAAATTTCTTAAGAGGCGAGGTCAGTAACCTCCTTCTCGCTTCGAGGTAAGCTTTCCACTTCCTCTTGTTTCGTGTTTCTAACTCACTGTAGAATAAAGAATTTTATATAAGTAACAAGATATACAAGCATAAAATTTTTCACAAGGTAGAGTTAAACTGCTCACTACGAGCATTGTCGTCGATTGGTCTCGGAACATGTGACTTTTATACTTTGGTCTTCTTGTTCCAAAGACTTCTTTGTTTGAAGTTTTAGGTACTTCACACCTTTCCGAGTGTGCAACTCGCTTGTTTCCTCCAGTTGATCATCTTGAGTGGATGTCTCGGTTTGATCCCTTTGTCGAGTTGGGGAACTGCTCTTTTAGGATTTTCTTCAAAGATGTTGTAATCGGTAATTCGAAATGGAGTTCATTTACCAATTCATCAACCACTTGTGGCTGTTGTGGTTGTTGTGTTTGTCTGGAAGCAGAAGATCGGTCAGTAGAGTGTTCTTCCAGATTTTTAGAAGTGCCATTTTCATCAGCATCTGCCAGCACTAAATTACCACTTATCAGGGCTTTGTGAAGTTGTGCGTAAGAAACGTTCCCTGATGATGTGTTTGCACCAACAACCTTTGATATAGGTGCTTGTTCAGCAACCTGAGGTGTAGGTTCTTCTTCAGAAACCTTATCACCAGTTACTGTTACAGTAACCTTAGCCCTCTTTGTTCTTTCTAGGACTTGAGAGATGACTAGTTCATCATCTTCATCGCCGAGCTCTCATCAAGATTGGGAACCGATTGGTCCATTACTCCTGCGATTTCGCAGATGGGGCTTGGTGCTTTTCACTGCTTTTGGCAAGATTAATAAGTTCATCGCTAAGGCATTCGCATTAGTCGCAACATTTACGAACGCACTTTCTCTTGCTGAGTCTACTTGTTCAGTAGTTGATGACTCTTTTGCAGCATTGATGAGTTGATCTGCCTTTATCAGTTCATCGGCAAGGCCTGCAGATATCTGAGAATCGACAACCTCAATGGGTGTGTCTTCTGATTTGCCATCAGACTTCTTTCTTGAAGTTCTGGGCTTCTTGGTCGCAACCTTTTCTTCAGATACCTTTTCAGACTTTCGCTTCTTAGAACCTTTCTGAGATCCAGTAACCATTTTCATCAAGTTTGTATACTCATATTTGTAGAGTAGGTTACTGTTGGCTATTTCAGCCGTCTCTCTGAGCTCAATGCCAAGCTTCTCCAGCAAGTAGCATATCTTCAGACCATAGCCTACTGTGGCCTTTGGATCAGCTAGTCCTTTGGCGATCTTAGGCTCGAAGCCTTGAATCTTCTTCACAAACTTCATGAAGGCGTACTTTCCCCAGTTAAAAGGGTTTTCCAGCCTTTTGTCTTGTTGATTCAGCAAGAACATCATGATCCATCATTCTTGGCTTATCTGGTCAGCACCTCCTTGTAGACCATCAAAGCATCTGTGAAGAATGCAAGCCAATACATCCCAGTGAACCATCAGATGTCTGGTTCGGATGTCAGCAAGCTTGAACTCAGTGGGTGTATCTGATTTTTCAAGATCACACACGTCACTGTACAATTGTTTAAGACCTTCAAGGAGATCATCATCCTTGGTGTTTATTTCAAAATCCTTTCCAAGATTTTGAAACTCAAACAACTTATAGAAAGTTGTTAAGTCCAGAAGGATTTCCTTTCCTTGGATTAAGATTTTGACAGATGCTATTGCAGTGCCTTCAGAAACACAGGAAATTATCCTGGAGTTGTTGTAGAATTCCAACACATCGAGTGATGAAATTCCACTTGGGCGAGCAGATAGAAAACCCTTGATTTGTGCCTTTTCAAGCATGTCAAGAATCGCTTCGTCACTTGGTTCTCTATCAGCCGTGAGGTATTCCTCAACCATGGCACCACCCCAAATCATTCTGTGATTTGAAGTCCAATGGTCGATTAAAATCTCCTACCTCGGTTGTTCGACAATAACTCTGGTGCTTGCTTTTCAAAGCATCGGTGGAGGATTGAGATTTCTGTGTGGAAGAATTCTTTGGGGCCATCTCTTTATATAGTGTAGGGAATTCGGATTGGTGTTTGAAAGAGATTTGATTCAGTAATTCTTTGCAGAAAAACATAATCTTGATTTGCAGAGATTGTAGAAGGTTTGCAAAGAATGAAGAGAAGGTTTTGCTATTTTTGTGTAAGTCGGAATTTTGGATTAGGCGAAAGTGATTTCTTTTGCAAAAATCCTATATATATAGCAATAGAATCTCAACAGACAAATACATACAAATTGATTTTGTGTATGATTCTGTGATTTGCAAGCGTGAGCAAAAGCTAGTTCGGCATTAAATGCAAAGTGGGCTTTGTCGAATTTTTGAAATCCACTATTTATCGTGGAATTAATTTCCACCGTATAGATCAAACGCTTAATTTCATCAAGGGTCATCATTGCTTCTTCAGCAATGATCACAATCAACAAGTGTAATTGTGCCCATTTAATGAATTTTGGCTATTAGCTATCTGAATCACGTTTTTGTATGACCAAGAACACTGTTTGCATCTGAATCTGTCTTATACTTAGGATTTTTCCAAGTTTTTCATCAAGATAGAAATAATGCGAATTTCAAGAGAGTAGTTGACTACAGATAGTTGTACTATTCTCCTTTGTACCTGCTTATAGAGTGATTCGGATATCGAGTTCCCATCTCGTAGATCTTAAGTCATCTTTTGCTCTTTAGCCTTTTGACTTACGGATACCCGCCTGCATTTCTCTTTTCTCTTCTCTGGATGCCCGTTCCAGATACCTCTTCTCTGGATGCCCGTTCTAGATTCCTGAACTTTTTCAGTTCATTGGTAGTTCCATTAGTCCAAGACTATGTCTTAAGGCTAAGAATCTACTCTCTTGTAGTGGCTTAGTGAAGATATCTGCAAGTTGGTCTTCAGTGCCAATCTTGAGTATCTCTATATTGCCTTTTTCAACATGGTCTCTGATGAAGTGATGTCTAACATCAATATGCTTTGTTCTGGCATGAAATTTAGGATTCTGCGTAATCGCAATAGCACTTGTGTTGTCACAGTACATGGGAGTTTTCTCTTCATCGAGTCCATAGTCTTTAAGTTGTTGTTGTATCCACAGAATTTGTGTTGCACAACAACCAGCAGCAATATATTCAGCCTCTATGGTAGAAGTTGCAATTGAGTTTTGCTTCTTGCTAAACCACGAGATAAGTCTAGTGCCCAGAAACTGACAAGTTCCTGAGGTGATTTTCCTATCAAGCAGTGATCCAGCATAATCAGCGTCTGAGTACCCAACTAAACTCAATCCGCTTTCTTTAGGATACCACAATCCTACATCTACTGTACCTTTTACATACCTTAAAATTTTCATAGCAATGTTGTAGTGTGTTTGCATCGGATTTGTCTGAAATCTAGCACACACTCCAACACCGTATTGAATATCAGGTCTACTTGCAGTGAGGTAAAGTAGTGAACCTATCAATTTCCTATACTTATGTTCTTCAACACTCTTATCTGATTCTGTATAGGTCATTTTGGTTCCAATGCTCATAGGTATCTTAGCATTCTTTTCAGAAAGCTTAAGATTGAATTTTGTGAGCATATCTTTTGCATACTTTGTTTGACTAATGAATATTCCATCATTGAGTTGCTTGACTTGCAATCCTAGAAGATAATTCATTTCTCCCATCATGCTCATCTCAAACTTACTTTTCATGAGTTTTGCAAAGTCATTACAAAGTTGCTTGTCCTTTGATCCAAATATGATGTCATCAACATATACTTGAACTAAGAGTAGTTTCCCATCATGATTTAAGGTAAATAAAGTTTTTATCAACTTCACCTTTCTTGAAACCACTTTCCAGAAGGTATTTGGCCAAAGTGTCATACCATGCTCTTGGAGCCTGTTTCAGTCCATACAGAGCTTTCTGTAGTTTATAGACCATTCTACTTTCTGAGGAAACTTCAAATCCAGGTGGTTGCTCAAAATAAACTTCTTCTGCAAGTTCACCGTTCAAGAATGCACTTTTGACATCCATCTGATAAACCTTAAAATCATTATGAGCTGCAAAGGCTAGAAAGAGTCTTATTGCATCCAATCTGGCAACTGGTGCATATGACTCATCAAAATCTAAGCCTTCAGTCTGGGTAAATCCTTTGGCAACCAATCTTTGTTTCTGGTTATTTCACCAGATTCATTCATTTTGTTTTTGAAAACCCATTTAGTTCCAATCGCAGATATTCCTTCCACAAATGGAACTAGTTTCCAGACTTTGTTTCTCTCAAATTGATCCAACTCTTCTTGCATTGCAGAGATCCAGTCTTGGTCTCCTAATGCTTCTTCTATATTTTTAGGTTCAATATTTGAGATGAAACATCCAAAGAGAGAATTAGCATTTTCAGCTATTGCTCTCCTAGTCCTAACACCTTGATTAATTGCAGGATGATCCTTGATCCATCTCATCATAGGTTTAGTGCTAGTAGGATCAATATCCAAATGATTTGAATGTGAATCACTGGGATTTTGATTTGATACTTTTTCAGTATCTAAGACATTTTGCTCCTCAGAAGGGCAATTAATTTCCGACACTTGTTCAGTGTTTGAGCTATCTGGAACATGTCTTTCAGAGAGATTATTTCCAGAGATAGCTTCATGATGAATATCTTCAGTTTCCATTTCTGGAAGTTTCATAGGAAATTCTTCATCATGTTTGTGAGTCATCTGATTGTTACTAGGCATATCAAGCTTTTCTACGTCAGAGTCATCCTCACTTTCCATAATGATGTTTCTCCTTTCTGAGGATTCTTCTTCAGAATCCCTCAACATTAGTTCTTTGAACCTTTCTGAGAGTTCATCATTAGGAGGTGTTTTCTTACTTCCTTCATAGAATACAACATGAACTGATTCTTCAATTCTCTTTGTTCTTTTGTTGTAAATTCTGTAGGCTTTGCTATTCGTGGAATAACCAAGAAATACACCTTCATCTGCCTTTGGTTGAAATGTTCTCAGATAATCTTTTCCATTGTTTAGAACAAAACATCTACAACCAAATACTCTCAGATGTTTGATATTAGGGGGTCTACCATCCAAGATTTCATAATGGGTCTTGTCATGGTGTTTGTTTATCAAACATCTGTTCTGAGTGTAGCAGGCTGTGTTTACAGCTTCAACCCAATAAACTTCACTTATTTCAGTGTCAGCTAGCATCTTCCTTGCAGCTTCTTTAAGGGTTCTGTTTTTCCTTTCTGCAACACCATTTTGTTGAGGTGTTCTTACAGAGGAAAGTTGGTGTTGTATACCTTTGCAGGTACAAAACTCCTTTATGTACTGGTTGACAAACTCAGTACCATGGTCTGTTCTGATTGCAGATACCTTGTCATTTTTCATGACTTCAAGCTTTTTCAGCAAGTTTGGTATCTCCACCACGCATCGATTTGTTTCGTAAAGACACCCCAAGTGAATCTTGAGAAGTCATCTACAACAACTGCATTAAATTTCTTTCTGCATAACTAGTTGAGATGATTCAAAAAGATCCATATGTAGTAGTTGCAGTGGTCTAACACTAGAGTGTCTAGTTTTGGACTTGAAAGAGATTTTGGATTGTTTCCCCATCTGACATGCAGAACAGATACCATCCTTTCTGAAAGATGTTTTGGGAAGGCCAACCACTAACTCTTTCTTGGCAAGTTTGTTCAGAGTTTTGAAGTTCAAGTGACTCATTCTTTTGTGCCATAAACAGTGCTCTTCTGTGTGACTAGATTGACTCACCATGAGACATTCTTCAGTTGTGGAAGATGCCCAATCGGCAACATAAAGACTGCCTTTCTGTTGATACGAAAATATGTCCAATCTGTCATAAAGGACCTAGGAACGAATCCTAAGGCGTCCTAAGTCATCCAAAGGATCCGAGGCACTTAGGTCCGAGCCAATGGTCCGATTCGGGCAGACCATCTATGGTCCGACCCACCCTAAGAGAAGGGGACAAAGGATTTGGACCTGCAAGGCCCGACCCGGAACCCTAGGTCTGACCCACCTTGGTCCGAGCCTCCCTGGGAAAGGAGCATAGTGCTAAGTCAGTACCCTCTCCGACCCAAGGACTCCGATACGGATGTCGACTCGGATCCAGCATGACCATCTCATAAAGCTACCAAGCAAGTGGGCACCAAAGAGTGAGATGTCCGAACCCGGCTCAATTGGAAGAGTTGGACAGCAGAGAACTTCCTCACAATGACAGTAATCGTCCGGATCGACATCCGACCAACCTCTCGAACACAGGATCTCGCCAGACTCTATCACATCCTCAAAAACTCTTCCAATAATGACCAAACTACCCCTAAAGCCCAAGATGGCATGGGCTAAAGCTTCATTATTGGGCTATGGGCCTCATCTTAGCATTGGTGGCTCAATCCTAGCCGTACACATGGCGCAATCCTAGCAAGGCCTTCCATTTCAATGGTTGCCTATAAATAAGGCACATATCCCAATAAGCAAGGGACATCAAGTAAGTCACTTCGAACAAGTCTTCTCGCTAGTCACATCACGAACAGTATACAGAGTTGAACCTTAGTCACTCTCGAGTAAAGTCTCATCCCGGTTTGACACTTAGCAAACCGGGCACTAACCCGCCACTCAAGTGTGCGTGTCCACGAGTAGTTGGCAGCTGGTTCTTACGCTTCGGTCCTCACCTAGCAAGGAGCCTCTTACCTTGGCACCATTTGGAAGAGTCAAATAAATCTAAGTGATTGGGGAGTTACACCCTCAGCATTTTGGCGCCGTCTGTGGGAAACTTTACAAAAAGTCCCGTTCTCTTCAGTAATGGCTAGAACAAGAAGGTCCGCAAGAACCAACGCCACTACCATTGGTACGCCAGCTCCGAGACAAAGGGGGAGACCTCCCACTAGAAGAGGAGGAGTAACAAGAGTCTCGACAAGAGAAGCGGTAAACAATCCAAGTGATGGCCATACCGCTAGTCTTTCTTCTGACGAGGAGAGAGCCATTAATCCACCAGTAAGGGTTCAAACACTTGGGGATGAAGGACAGGTTCCTCCGTCAGGAACACATGGTCCTCCCCCAGGTAGAAACTTTACCCTCCCAAATGGATGATCATCATTCCTAGTGAATTTGGAATGAATGAGAATCAGTTTGGCCTCTTACTCACCACTATTCAAGGTGTTTTGGATCAAACAACCTCCGGCCTCCTCAAACACCACGCCAGTCCCGAGGCAAGCTGAACCCGCTCAATCGAGAAATGAGCACCGTCCGATCCAACAAAGGTTGGGGGAGCAAGCTCAACTAGAAGATCTGAGACACCTTCTCAATAGAAGAGCCGCTGCCTCTCACGGACAACGAGGGAGAAGTCCAGAAGTGCCGCAAGTAGACGAAGTGGGAACCAGTCGGCGAGGAGCTCAACAACAAGTGCCTAGGGATCAAATGGCAGAAAGCACCCCGATTGTTCCAATCAATGATCTCCTCCATGTAGCCATCAACCCTGTGGATCGGTGAAAGACCCAAATGAAAGATCTACCTCCAACAGAAGGCCTTGGAAACACAAATTGCCACCTTGAGCAGGATGGTCAAAGCACATGAGAAGGTGGTAGTTAAAACTCCCAACCCTTTGTGCGATGAGATCAGAAAAGAAAGAAAGCGCCCCGATTGTGTTATCCCAAACCTTGAGCATTACTATGGAGATACTTGCCCTGTAGGGCATCTTACTAGGTACGAAAGTAAGATGGAAAGCAATGGACTCAACGACAACATGAAAGCTCTCAACTTTTCCACCACACTCTTTGGAGAAGCAATGGATTGGTGGACCTCACTACCCAATGGTTCCATCAAATCATATGGACGTCTCCCTTTTCCTAAAAAGGTTTGAGAAGGCGAAAAGAAGGAAGAGATCGATTGAGCACTGGCCGCATAATCCGGAGAGAGCATGAGGACCTCGAACCTTCCTTGATCGCCTAACGTCTGACGGTGTAGAACCTCATAGCATTAAAGAGCGGGTCCGACACCTCTATGCCAACACTTATAATGATGAGCTTAGAAGGAAGCTTTCTAACGAAGAAATCACCACTGAAAAGTACTTGGAAGAAATCTGCGAAGGAGTCTTGTATGGAGAAGATTACCGAAGGAATGTCCCGATAAGAGCAGGGATCAAGAAGGGAAAAGAACAAGTACGACAGGAACTCCCTCCTCGTCAAGGAAAGTTTGAGCAAAAAAGATCTCGAGAGAAAAGAACTTCACAGAGAAAGAACTCCACCGGAAGGTTTGGAGTATACTCGCCTCAATGACCAAGATCCGACATCTTGCTTCTATTGTTGAGAAGGACTTGGATATACAATGGCCTAAACCAGTCAAGAGCAGCAAGAAGAGTAAATTCTCTAAAGACTACTGTAGGTTCCACAAACAGAAAGGTCACCCAACTGAGGATTGCATCCAGTTGAAGACAGAAATTGAAAGGCTAGTGAGAAGTGGGAAGTTGAAAGAACCACCAGTTGAAGATGAGCCCTCCAGGCATAGAAGGAATGAGCAAAGAAGAGAAGAGCATAGTTCTGAACCTCCGACAGGATCTTTACCACCACCTCATGAAATCCCACCTCGGCAGCCCAAAGATATCAAGGTTACATGAAGAGACAAATGGAGAATCGCTTACAAGGAGTTATCAACGCCATTGCGGGAGGACCAACAGGGGAGATAGCGAAATGCAAGGAAAGGACCGCAACACTTAAGAAATAACGGTGGCTTACGGTCCACCAGCTTTGAAAGGCACAAATGCAATCACCTTTGACGATAGCGAGATCCCCCCACCAACGTCTGGCGGAGGAGATCTCAAGGACCCCGATGTCCCTTTGGTTGTTTCTCTAGTGATTGCCACTTACAAAGTCAACAAGGTGCTAATCGACACAGGAAGCTCCTCCAATGTCCTATCCAAAAGGACTGTTGAACAAATGCATCTGGGGCAAATAAAATATGGACGAGTATATACCTCATTAGTAGGTTTTGGAGGGTCTGTAGTACGTCCCATTGGAAGTATACCACTGCAAGTCTCCATGGGCACTTTTCCGACAAGAGTGACCCAGACTATCCTCTTTGTGGTAGTAGATAGTACCTTCGACTATAACGCGATCTTGGGCCACCCGGGACTTAACCAATTTAGAGCAATCGCTTCTCCCCTACACAACAGGGTGAAGTTTCCAACCCCGAACGGCGTAGGGGAAGAAACGGGCAACATTAGAGAAGCCTGGGAATGCTACATTATGTCAACCAGAGGAGCCACGAACTCGCCTTCGGTCGCTAAGGGCCCTCTTAGCCATTCTCCCATTACTCTAACACCACCAAAGGAAGAGATCGGTATCGGATCGTTCAGAGAGAAGTTCCCCAAGACATCTAGGATAGAATCCCATGAAGCCTTGAAAGAGGTCCAACTGGTCAAAGGAAATCTGGAGAAAACGACTCGGATTGGAACAGAGATAAGTGCGGAAGTAGAGCGGAAGCTCATCGCCTGCCTTCGGGACAATCGCGACATCTTTGCTTGGAGCACAGATGATCTCAAGGGGATAGACCCAAGGATCACAGTTCGCCGTCTGAACATGGATCCTACGGTCAAGCACATCCGCCAAAAGAGGAAAGACTATGGACCAGTTGAGGATGCTATCATAGCAGGGGAGGTTGACAAATTGATGAAAGCAGGTCATATCGAAGAAGTCAGATACTCTGATTGGGTCTGTAACGTGGTCCTCGTCGAAAAAGCTCCAGGAAAGTGGAGAATGTGCAATGACTTCACCAGACTCAACAAATTTTGTCCAAAAGATCCCTATCCATTGCCACGCATAGACCAGCTGGTTGATTCCACTGCAGGATGTGCACTTCTGAGCTTCATGGATGCATACCAAGGCTTCTACCAAATTAGGATGGCTCAAGAAGACATCAAGAAAACGGCATTCTTTGCGGCCGGAGGAGTTTATTGCTTCAAGGTCATGCCCTTTGGCCTCAAGAATGCTGGAGCTACTTACCAACGGCTGGTAAATAAGATGTTCAAGGAAGAATTGGGAAAAACCATGGAAGTCTATGTGGATGACATGCTTGTGAAAAGCAAGACTGAAGAGGAACACATTGAACACCTCAACAATTACTTCTCTATTCTCCGGAAATATGGAATGAAGCTGAACCCTGAAAAGTGCACTTTCGGGGTAAAAGGAGGAAAATTCCTTGGTTACATGGTCACAGAAAGAGGCATCAGTGCTAACCCAGAGAAGATAAAGGCAATTGTAGATCTGCCACAGCCCAAAACTGTCAATGAAGTTCAAAAACTTCTAGGAAAGGTGATGGCGTTGAGCCGTTTTATCTCCAGGTCTGCCGAGAAGAACCTTCCCTTCTTTAAGATCTTACGAAAAGGAAATAAGTTCGAGTGGACAAAGGAATGCGAAGAGGCCCTGGAAAACTTGAAAAAGTATCTCCTCTCGCCGCCCCTTCTGTCTAAACCCATGGAGGACGAAACCATTTACCTTTATTTGGCCACCACTGATGAAGCAATGAGTTCTGTACTGGTGCGGCTACAAGACAACGAGCATTTACCAATTTACTATTTGAGCAAAGCTCTTGTAGGCTCCGAAGCCAGATATGTCAAGGTTGAAAAGCTCGCCTTCGCATTGGTTTACACTGCACGGCGACTGAAGCCTTACTTCAAGTCGCATCGGATTGTGGTCCTTACAAATGAGCCACTCAAACATGTCTTGGAAAAACCGGATCAGTCAGGACGCCTATCCAAATGGGCTATTGAGCTAAGTGAATATGATATTGGCTACCAAGCCCCATCTGCCAAGAAAGCACAAGTCCTGGCCGACTTCCTGGTAGATTATCCAGAGAAAGCAGAAAAGGGGAACGAAAACTCCCAAGAAAAGGCTAGTCATGTGGTGATAGCCCAGATCAAGGAATCAAGTGGAGAGAAAGAAGCTGAAGAGACACAAAGAGGTAGCATCCAGCCTATGACTCAGTATCACCAACCTATGGATGATTCACTGAGAGTGAGGCACATGTTTCTTTTGGACGAAGAACTCAATATCTCGACAACTGCATCTTCCGACAAGAAGCAGAAGGTTGAGAAAGCACCCACTCCCACTTTAGGAGGAAAGGAAGGAAACAAAGAATGTTGGACATTACAAGTCGATGGATCATCAACCGGACGGTTGGGAGGAATAGGAATTTTCCTTGAAAGTCCTGAAGGAGCCAAGCTCGAGTACGCCATCACCCTCAACTTTAAGGTGACGAACAACGAGGCCGAGTATGAAGCACTTATCACAGGCCTAAGAATGGCGAAAGCCCTTCAGGTGAAAAGAATCAAAGCCTACACAGACTCGCAGCTCGTACAATCCCAGTTCTCCGGGTCCTTTACCACCAAAGGACCTAACATGATCAAATACTTGGAGCTCCTCAAAAAAGAAGTTGAGCACTTTGAAGAATTTACTCTCGACCAATTCCACAGAGAGTGGAATGAAAAAGCCGACGCTCTCTCCAAGTACGCCTCAGCCTTAGGAGCTTTGGACACAAGAAGTGTCATCCTAATGACCCGCGCAGAATCCTCCCTGGCAAACCCCAACGGAAAGATGTTCCTTGTGAGCACAGAAAGAAACTGGATGACCGATATATTCCGTTACCTCAAGGATGGTACCTTACCTGTGGATCCTAGAGAGGCCAGGAAGATTCAATGTCGAGCTAACAGATACTTTATTTTGGGAGAAGATCACAAAAGATCCTACAATGAACTCACTTGAGATGCCTAGATCCTCAAGAGGCGAAATGCGATGGAAGAGATCCACGCGGAAGTTGTGGAAGCCATTCGAGGAAGGACTTTGGCACAAAAGATCATAAGGCAAGGATACTATTGGCCAACCATCGACATGGATGCTGCCAACACCGCCCGCGCCTGTGAAGACTGCCAATACTATGCCAACATACCACACCGTCCGACCAACCCTATGATTCCGTCAATCATAGCTTGCCCATTTGATCAATGGGGCATAGACATCGTTGGTCCCTTTCCATGAGGAACGCATCAGAAGAAGTTCTTGATAGTGGCAGTAGAGTACTTCACTAAGTGGGTCGAAGCTGAAGCAGTGTCAACCATCACCGAAAGCAGAGTTCGGACATTCATCTGGAAGAACATCATCTGCCGGTTTGGACTCCCACGAGTGTTAGTTTCAGACAATGGAGCACAATTTTCTGGGTCAAGGCTGAAGGAGTGGCTTCAGTCCTTCAAAATAGAACAACGCTTTACTTCCGTTGGCCACCCCCAAGCCAATGGTCAGGTGGAAGCCACCAACAAGACCATAGTCAAAATTCTGGAGAAAAGGTTGAGAACTTCCCAAGACAGTTGGGCGGATGATCTTGACGCGGCCCTTTGGGCGCATCGAACGACAGCCCGAACTGCCACACAAGAAACACCTTTCTCCTTGGTCTATGGATCCGAGGCGGTCATCCCTTCAGAGACAGTGGTGGCAACTCAGAGAATCCAGCAATACAACCCAGCTGATAATGAGCTCGCAAGGATCTATGACCTTGAGCTCCTTGAAGACAACCGCGATAAGGCATTTGCCAACATCCTTCGGTACCAAGCCATGACTGCTCGAGCCTATAATAAACGTGTCTTTCCCAAGGACATACAAGTTGGAGACTTAGTCCTTAGAAGAGCTGATATACTAGGTCATGTGGGGAAACTAAAACCCAAGTGGGAAGGACCGTACAAGGTTACTGGGGCAAGAGTTAATGGAAGCTTTGAGCTAGAAGATGAACAAGGGCGGGCCTTGAAGAGAACTTGGAATGCCAAGAATCTCCAAAAGTTTTACACTTAGAGAAGTATGGCAACGTCTGTCACCTTCCTCTATCTTGTCGACCTGTTTTTTGTGTTTGTTTTTTGAAAAAAGGCCTTGAAGCCCTCAAGTTGTAAGTCGATTTCCGTCAAATCAATACAACTGCGATTTCATAAACATTGTTGATAATCATGTCCTCGAAGATATTTAACTACTCGATCCGAATCTAGATCATACATTGATCCGGATCGGACTGACACAATCAAGCAGTGTCCGACCTTCACAAAGGCAAATACGCTTTTATTAAAATAGTGCAGGTTTACAAGGTCAGGGTCCGAAGAGCCCTAATCAAGCTTACAAAAACAAGCTCCTACTCTCTCTTTTCTACTATTACAACGAAGCTTCCTAATTAACCCTGAGCTACCAAACCAAACCCCATCCGAACACTGTCAGCTGCATCTATAGGCGCCCCGAAGGAAGAAGGAACTATACCATCCGAACTTTGATTGCTTACGGGCAGAGGTTTCAAAGCCCCTTCGGACTATCCAAAGTTTAACAGCACCCGGACTATGTAACCTAGGCCATTCATTGATTCCAGAAAGGATACTTCATCACTTCTGAATGATGAAGCTCGAAGCAATCGACGATCCGGATCGCATCATACCAAATACTATGAACACACCCATTCAACAGATTTGAGAGTGATCACCCGGATTGTCGGTTCAACACAAGTCACTCCGGAGGCTCCGTTGGTCCGAGTCCCAACAAGACGGCATTGTCAGGACTCGCCCGTAATTGTAAGTCGCTCCCTCGAGCCTTCAATTCTAGAACAAAGCCACCGACAAAACCAAGCTGCTCGGACGAAAGACCTTGGGTGCAAGACAAACGAGTCACCAAAAAGGTTACTTCCGAAGGTCCTCAATGATCCGACTCCAAACAAACTCCGCATTGTTAGGGACCCCATTCCAAAATTGCAAATAGCTCCCTCGAGCCTTCAATCATGGAAATGCAATCACCAACAAAACCAAACCGCTCGGATACACATCCTCAAGGACGAGCTAATAGACTTACTCAGGGTGATACTTCTCCCTCTATCCGAGAAACAAGCAACTAGACACAACAGGATTGGTAGAAAGCCTTCCAACATCTCGGGCGGTTTCTTACGACCGAACCACGAAATACTGGAAGGGATTCTATCAAACCAATTCTGTCGACTTGTCGCCCCCCGGGCGCATAACCAGAGCGGATTGCCTCGGACGCATTGAGATTCAAAACCATTTGAAGATCCCCGAACCATCCAGCTAATCTACCTCTCCGGGGCTAAAAGTCACGAATATAGACCACAGCCCCGGAGAAAGAAGATTAGCCTGACGATCAGAGGAATTGATTGGCAAAAACTTTAGGACTCACTCGGTACGGACCATATCTTCGAAGATCCGAAGCTGGCTCTCCGAGCAAACTAATTTCCACGACTCTCACCGAAGAACCAGCCCGGGTAGACTTCCGAAGCATCGGAGAAAACCTTGGGACGAGATCACGGGCGAGAGTAATGGCATAAACATGCTCACCAGCCGCTCGGACTCGAGCTCCGGACCTTTGATTACTATAAAAGGGCGCGATGTCTTAATCAAAAGCCGTACAAAGCAGGAGTATATATAGAAAGAGAAGACCAATTGGAAGCGGACACGTGCCCCATATTCACAGGAGATGGGCTTGGGCCGCACATGGGCCTAGCTCTTCAGCTTCCATTGGCCCAACCCAACAATCCATCCACACGGTTGAGCATACCGACTATGCTACTCACTCGGATGTACCAAGCTCGGGGCTACCATAACAACGTCCGAAGCAACTGTGATTCGTATAGAATCACCCTGTACTTGATGCTGATCATCTTTTCACTATCTCACAAGTCTGCATGACTCGGAAAGACACACCAAGTCAACGTCCGAATCGTCTTAACTTATCACGATACAAGGAGGTTCTTGTTCTCGAAAGCCTGACCACTCTAAGACGTGGCTCCGGACCGTTCGTGATCCAGTTTATTTCTATTATAGCTTCCGATTCGGATGGGAACAACGATTGATCGTCCCCCAAGACCCGCAAAGGCAAATTTGAATCAGGCAAACTAATGTCCTGGCGGTATGGATCTCAAAGGTCCGAACCCACTATCCGAGTCTACGAGAGTTGATGAGTTACTAAGCAAATACGAAATTAAACGTGCAAGGATGGAAACAGCAACAATAGTATATCAGCAACAAAAATAGTTCCGAGCCATCAAAGGACCCGAACCAATACCATTCATCAAAGATAAGTATGTTTGTACAAACAAAAGATGATGGGCAAAAACGACAAACATTTCTTTTTGGCCCGGAGGCACCCTATTACAAAAAATCCGGGGCATACCCCGTCTTCACTGCCTTCGCCGCTCGGACGAACTAGGTTGCGACTGAGAGGGGCCGCCCGTATCCTTCTCCGGAGGCGCTTGACCTTGCTGTTGGGCTATCCTCCGTGCTCTCCGAGCCTCAACCTCTTTCAGGAAGGCCGGACACTCCTCCATCAGGTCGAGGTCGCGATCAAAGCCTTGGACAGGCCCGGGCAAAGTCAGCCAGTCTCGGTTGTGCTCCAAATGGTCCTCCAAAGGAACGAAAACACTAGACATGAGCACCCGAGGGACGAAGGATGGGAGATACGGACCGCCGTGATGGTACTTCTTGCCCTCTAACTCGTCGCAAACCAGCTCCACAAATTCACATTTGAGCAAATCTTCGTCCAAAACACCCTCCGGAGCGAAGTCCGATCCATCTCCATTTTTAAAGGCGGATACCCCCTCAGCCTCCAAGTTACAATCGTCCGGTACCCAACCTTTCCTCCCTTTGCTGCCACGGCATCAAACCCATCTTGCGGGCCTCATCATACTTTGACTCGAGCAAGAACTTGTAGGAGTCCGAATCAAGGAAATCTTGGCGACCCTTGTCCGACTCCCAAGCTCTTTCAAAGATCTTATCCTTGAAAGTCCGAGACGGCCACGAAATCGTCCAAACTATCTTGGTGCACTTTTAAATCACCTCCAAAGATGAATGGCACTTTTCATCTTGGCCGTCTCGACTCGCCTCTTGTTTAGCGACTATAGCCTTCTTCAGCGCCCGAAGTCAGGCAACCGGACACTTCAATCGGCAGCCTCAAATTGCTAGATCTTCTTCCAGGGTAGCCCTCCGAGCAGCCACCAAGGAGCATGCTTCAACAGCAGTAGCAAGCTAAAAACAAAAACGGAACATCGGAAGCGTTAGATACCTCCGAATCACAGAAAGATGCGAAACCAACAGAAAGCTTAAACTCACTTTCAAAGCGGCGATTAACTCCGAATCCGCTCTAGCTCCAAAGAACCAACCGAGCCACTTCAAAGATCCGACTCAGCCCGAGCCTCGCCCACCTTTCCTTTGCCCTTCTTGGCGGAGGATTCGGACCTTCGAGGAGCGCTTTTGAGTGCAGCCGATCCGCCATGGGAGGATCTCGCGACACGGATCTCGGAGGCTTCTTCGAGCCCTTAGTTACGACCACCTTACCCTTGTCTGGAGTAGGGATGGTTTGGGCCTCTTCGCCCGCAGCAGCTCTCCGAGACTCCTCCACTCGGAACACAGCAGCATTTATGGGCTCGTTCATCGGAAGAACGGTGGAGGTCTTGATGATCTGCATCCGAGAACCCTCTGCCAACTCCTTCCACTGCGCAGCGTTCTGTTGACGCTTCTGCTCCCGCATGGTCGACATCGTATACTCGAACCAGAAAGCTGCACATCCGAATCACAATAAGTTGCAAGATACAAAAGAATCTACAATTGATAATCATATAGTCGACAAACAGACAACCGACTCGGACAACCAATCAGAGGTAGAGAGAAACCACTTACTCAAATCCTCCATGTTGTCACAAAAACTTGGCTCGAACAAGCCGGCCAAGAAAGGCAGAGGCTGACATATCAGACCTCGGAAGAAGTACGTCTCCGGCTCCTGACTACGATGGAACGCTTGCATCCACAAGGGGATGTTCCGAGCCGGTGGCTTCCAATCTGGCAGTTGGCCCCGGAAGAACTTCTTCTCAAAATGCCACGTGGCCTCTCCGCTTCGGATTGCCCGGGCTTCAGAGCCGGACGGACAAAAATGTACCTCTTGAACCATTGGATTCCCAACGAGGACAAGGGATCAACAAAAAATGTGTATGCCTGGCGACATACGAATGTATAGAACCAAGTGTTCCTACTACTTACACTAATGTTAAACAATTTACGGAAATTGTCGAAGGTGAGCGGGATGCCTTTATATTTACATAACACTCCGAAGCACATCAAATTTCCGAGGGAGTTGGGGATGATCTGGTGCGGACTCAAACCCATGCTGTTCAAAATCTCCAAAAACTCGGACGATACTGGTAGCCGCCACCCGCAATGGAGACTTATCTCATAGACCGACATATAGCCCGGAGGCGGATTATAAAAAGCATGAGATTCGTCCGGGATGAGAATCTCCACACAATCCGGAATCTCATATCTTCTCCGGAGCTCATCTACTTCATCGGCTCGAATGGTTGAGGCACAAGTAGGCAGTGTACCATCTTCATTCATCTCACCCTCCGGATCGGGGTGAGTGACCTGGTCCCTGGACCGAGGGAACTTCACTTGGAAAACGTCCTCGCCCTTCCTCAGCCTCTCTGGACGCTCTTCCTCAACCACCTGCCGACTCGGCCCTGCTTGCCTAGCAGTTTCTACACGGAGCACATTAGCGGATGGCTCTGCACCCTCTTCCTCTTCGGAACCAGAATCTTGGCCCCGCACATCTTCCTCTGCCTCATCTTCCCCGGATGAGGACGCTAACTCTACAACAATCCGAATAGGCGCAGCAACTTGCACACCATCCTCCTCACCCTCTTCGATGATACTCAAATTGGGAGGTGCTTCCGAAGTATCATGCACTTCCTCGATAGTTGGCGCCTGCGGATCCGGAACGAACGAGACTCGATTAGGATTACTCCTAAAGTTATAACCTAGGGTGCGAATTAAAGTACGGATCTCTACCGGGAGTTCGGATTCCTGGCCAGCTCGACTCGGGCGACGAGTTCCTATAACTCGCAAGCTTGTCTCTTGAGCCGCTACAATAACCTGCACATGCGACACTCGCAGGTAATCCGGACGCCTCGGAGGACCAGAATCTGGAACAACTAACCGAAGTAAGGAACTTACCTCGGGCTCTTCCCGACTCGGATGGGGCGCTTGCTCCACCTCCAGTACGTCATCATCCATGATCTCAATCTCCTCGGAGCTATCGCTTAAGGATATCGCCTCGGAGTCATATCCCTCAGCCTCGGATCGATTTTGGCTATCACTCTCGGACATCCTAGGGAAAGGAGAAAGCAATATCGTAAGCTTTAAGATGGCAGTCCGAGAGGTCGTTTATGTATATTAAAGTGGCCAACTCAAAGCCAAAACTAGCAGCTTACTCGGCACAGTTAGTTCGGAGTCAGTACTACACTTATTCGGTGTTAGTCAACATCAAGTACGTATTGGTTATCAACTATACTACACATCATAAGCATACATCCGAGTAACTTGAAGATGAAAGACAACAGAGATGATTTAATCATAAGACGAGACAAGTAAACTTACTTGGACTCGGATGATTAAAAAGAAGTGACTTGACTCTGAACAAGATCACGCGCTTCGAACCGCTCCTTGCTCGCTTCGGATTGCTGGTAGTTGCTTCGGATGTACTTGGAATGCAAAAATTATCTCTCTAAACGATGAGAAATGAACTGGCCAACCCCTCTATTTATAGAGGGCCATATTGGGAACTCCAACCGTCGCGATTTTTCGGATTTAATCTCCACAGTCGATCAAGAACCATCCAACGGTATAGTACAATTATACCAAGTGAAATGACGAATGGGTACAACAAATTTACCTCTTGGATAGATGAATACAACAACTCTCCTCTCTAAGGCGTCGACAACGAGAGCTCCGGAGTATCATCTTCTCGGACGCCTAACGGCTCTCCAGTCCCATATACTTTGTCCACACAAGGAACTTCGTATACTCGAGCGATTACCCTTCGGACCTTCCCGCAACCACAGAGCCTGGTTCGGACGAGACACACACCTACGGTCCGCCACCGTAGCTCATCAAAGGTACACTACCGATGTTCGGAGCCTAAACTTAGTCTCCATTACAAATACCCTTTTTTC
This sequence comes from Plantago major, assembly GCA_026545765.1. NCBI lineage: Eukaryota > Viridiplantae > Streptophyta > Magnoliopsida > Lamiales > Plantaginaceae > Plantago > Plantago major. The sequence continues at coordinate 13,092,847 of CM048843.1, forward strand.
TTTTTTCTTCACCTCGTTGCCCTTCGGACCTACTCCCTCGGATGGCAACGATGTTTTAGAAAAAGAAAAAGGGGGGGGGGGGGGGAGAGAGACTAAGTCAATGGCCACACGAAGTACGGAGTACATCCTTTTTTTTTTAACGAGATCGAAACGGATTGGACTGAAGAACGGATTCTTTCCCTCAAAACAACTTCCCAAACCAATAGTTCCACAACTATCTTCTACTAAGATACTTGGAAACTAGGGGGACACTTTCCGCCGAGCAACCAAGACTGTCTGCTTTGACTCATTGTCAATTAATTTGCAGTATTTTGCTTTGAATTTTACAGTAAAACCTTTGTCTGCAAACTGGCTCATGCTAAATAGATTATATTTCAAATCCTTAACATGTAATACGTCAGTGATTGTTAATGTTCCCAATTTGACGTTGCCAAATCCCAGAATGGGATTTAATTCTCCTCCAGCAAATCTGATATCTGGTCCTGTGTTGCAAGCTTTGTAATTGACCAGATTTGCTTTGTCTCCTGTCATGTGCTTTCCGCATCCACTATCAAATAGCCATTGTGCTTTAGTCCAGGAAGCATTCTGCACACAACAGAGAACAGGAGATTAGGTTCTCAATTTACAGTTGGAACCATCAGTACTAAACAATCTTCCAGTAGGAATCCATTTTTGAATGAATTTCCTTGGAACATTCTTTTGTCTGATAGGAACATAAGGAGGAATTCTAATTGAATGATTATCATTATTAAGAATTATTTTCTTCCTTGGTGTGTTCCTAGGTGCTCCATTTGGTGCTTTCAGATACCTGTCAGGTTTCTGAGTTTGCTTTTCAGCAAACTTAACTTTCCTGCTGATTTCTTCTAGCCCTGGCATTCAGATTTTCAGTGGCTTGATTCAACTTCCACTTCTGATAATTGCTTTGAGCAATTCTAGCCTTTAGCCATCGTTCTTGCTCCTGTTTGTATTCATGAGCAAGTTGTTTCCCGATGCCTTTATAGCCAATACCGTTTCGAGCACTTGAAGCTATCTGAGATCTTTTCTCAGCAGCTTTGCTAGTCTCTGGTTGGTCCAATTTCTTTCCAGAAAAAGTGACATGGGAGAATTTGCCAGCTCCTGCAATTCTACCCTTTTGAGAGACATAACACTGTGGGTGTTTACACTTTTCAGTGTTGTGTTTCTTTTCAGAGACGAGCCCAACAGCTTTTGTTTTGACTTGTTTTTCCCACAAAGGTTTAGTCGAATCGCCTTTCCTTTGTCAACAATCTTCGCCTTCGACCGATACTATAGATTGCATGGGAACCATCTTCTTGAGTACTTACAAATGTTCTTCTTTCCTCACTCTTATTCAGAGTGATAGAACAATCTGTCGGTATTCACCAAGTCCTTTCTTTTCTGAAGGATCTCTTAAGTAAGATTGTACTTCAGTAAGAGTGTCACTAGCTTTGGCATAAGATTGAAAAGATAATTCTTTCTTTTCGAGTTCCTTGTTCTCAGAAAGAAGATCTTCATATTTCTTTCGTAATTCAGCCATTGCTTCTTTATGTGACTTTTCAGTCTCAGATATCTGAGCTTTGAGAAATGCATTTTCAGCATCCTTTTTCTCAGATATCTTAATTAATTGAGAATTTTCCTTTGCAAGAGAATTCTTTTCTTCTTCAAGATTTTCGGCTCTAGCTCGGATCATTAGAAATTCTCTTTCATAGATGTCAAGTTCTTTCCAGAGATTTTCTAGATATTTTATTTCTTCTTCATCACTTTCATTATAACAAGAAGTATGTGTTACCTCATCAGCTATAAGACAGATTTCTATGTTAGAGATGTCTGAACCGTCAATTTCAGCAACTCCACACATTTCATTCTTCTTGAGGCCGAAGTCGATTATATCATGAGTAACTGCACATAATTCTGGTGATGGTAAGGTTGAGTCATCTGAATTGTCATCTTCAGAATCTGTCTCAACGTCTAGAGCATCCAGTTGAGTTTGGATTTTCTTTCTTTCTTCAGTTAATAAAGCTTTCTGGCTTCTTCTGAAGATTCTTCTATCTTTCTTGTCACCTGTCCTTAGTTTGTTGAAGGCAGGATAATCCTTCTTGAAGTGACCAGGTTTCTGACAATAGAAACAGATATCGTTTCCAATTTCTACTTCCTCAGTACATGATGCTTTATGAGCTGGCTTGTTCAACGAGCTTTGCATATTTTTGTACTGGTGATAGTTTGAGCCTAGATGCTTTTTCAGCTTCTCTTTGGCTTTTCTTCTCTCAATTTCTCGACTGACATATTTGCTCATTTGCTTTGCAGCAAGAGCATCCTCAGTCCCTTCCTTGCTTTTCTTCTTTTCAGAAGTTCCTTGAGCAACTAGAGCAATATTCGCAACTTTTAGTTGTTTGTTCTCTTTGTGTTGTCTCATAATCAACCGTAGCAAGATGTGAGAAGAGTTCCACCGAGTGATATTTGGCATTCCTTGGTTAAAATAAAGAATTTAGTATGCTCCAGTGGTTAAGACTTGACAATAGTCTTAATCTTTTCCGACCGAGTATCTGTGCTTTCCCAATGACGCCATATCACTCATGAGAGTGGTAAATCTGAAATCAAGTTCTTCCAGAGTTTCAGTGGGTCCTTGTTTGAAATTTTGAAATTTCAACTTGAGAACTTCGAACTTGTTTTCTTTGGTTTTCTCAGTTTCGGCACAGATTTCTTCAATCAGTTGCCAGGCAACTTTCGCCATTTTAGCACCCCACAGTTTACACTGTATGTGCTCAGGTGTCAATCTGATGATGATATTACGAGCTTGACCATCCAGACGATTTCTCTTGGCATCTTCCGATGTCCAGAGTTCTCTGGGCTTTGGTTCGTAAATAACTTGACTAGTAGATCTCCCACTTGTTGACGCATCAGTTTGTGAAGATCCTTCGCTTTGATCTCTGTCTCTACCATTAGAAACCTCCATGACTTGTTGAAGTTGTTGAATGACTATTGGGCCATTCTTTATCACTTTGATCATTTCGTCACTTATGGCTTCAAGGTGAAGCATCATGTTATTTTTTCATTTCTCGTAGTTCTCTGGTTTGAGAACGGGTGCATCACTCAGAGACATTCCTGCACACTTAACACACAAATTAAATAGTCCTCGAAAATGGACAAAGTTCCTTCACCTACCTGGGGATCTAGGTTCAGTGCAGAAGGCTTGTGAACCTCCTGCTCTGATACCACTTGTTGGTCCAGATAACGGCAAAGTAAAAGACTAGAGGGGGGGGGGGTGAATAGTCTTTTAAAACTTTTATCGATAAAAACTATTTCTCAGATATCTGTGTAGATATTTAATACTTAGATTCAGAGCGCGGAAGACTTAAGATAGATAAGTGCAGAAACAGTTAAAGTGTGTGTGTGTGTGTTGCTGAAATATAAGTACAGAAAAGTAAATAACACAGCAAGTATAGTGGTATCTGGAGGTGGCGTAATCCTCCAACTAATCCACTTCGGTCTTCCAAAGACCTAGAATTCACAAGAATAGATAATTGAGGTCACCTTACAAAAATCCTATTCTAAGATTCCTTAAACAAATGGTTCCCAACCAAATGTTCCCCCTGAGTTGTTCCCCTTTTGACCAAGTACTTCACTGCTCGAAACCTTTTTGAGCTATTCCCTAGCTTCCCAAGCTAAGTACTTCCTGTGCTCAATAACCTTGGAGTTATTCCTTAGTATCTCAAACTAAGTACTTCCTGTACTCCACGCCAGTGATGGTGTTGGTTTTGTTTTGAGTTGTCAGATGAGCTTCTTTATTAACTTCTCAGTTAATCAGATAGCTCTGTGAATCAAGTATACTTAATACACTTTTCAATGTATGGTATCTTGTTCTTTTTACTGACCCAAGTCTCAGATAAATGTTCAAGAGAATGAATCTTAGATACTTGATCTTTTGATTCAACTCTTTCACAGATAGCTGTACTTGTTTAGTATCAGGACACTTAGAACTTTAGTGCTACTTAAGATCAAGAGCTTTGGTCGCAACAGAAAGCTTTGAGGATAAGTAGTTTGCTTGAGAGAGTAAGGTGTTCAGCGTGTTTTTGGAGTTCAAGGTGTGTTCTCAAGCAGTCTAAGTGTTGATATTTATAGATGAATTTGAGTGCCGTTGGAATAGTATCCATTAGGCTCAAATCAAATTCAAACTATTGATATCTGTGTATAGTACTGTAGCAGGTTTGTCTTCTTCTTCTTCAGAAGCTACCGTTACTTTTGTTCAGACATCTCTGTCCGTGCATTAAATGCATTGTACTATACTTTTTGTCCTGTAGTGCCAACGGAACTATGCTTTGTATCAGAGACTTACCTTTATCAGTTTTCTCTGAGTTTTAGCACGTCCTTACCTTTAACTTCAGATACCACCTTTATTGAAATAACTTTGTTTGCAATATATATTTCTCTATCAGAAATGTGGTTTAACGCTCAAGGTATCTGAGTGTAGATATCTGTGGACACTTTCCTTGTTTTCCAGATGGACCTCTTGACTTCTCAGATATCTCTTGTGACATGATTTGTTTAGCAATCATTCGCGTCTTCAAGAAATCTGGCCAAGGTATCTGAAAAACTATTTCAGTAATCTTGTGCAGTTTCTTCAAATCTTCAATGTCGTTGAACTTGTTCTGCTTGGATGTCTTCTTCTTGGTCTTCTCTTCATAAAATAAAAATTACATTTTGAGACCTAACATCCTATACAAGATTAGCTAGACTATCATACTAAGTGGGTTTCCTCTTTTACAATGTTCAAGTGAACCAAGAGTACTAATAACCTTTCTGAAACTAAGATAAGTCATCATGTTGCTGATCAAAATCTAAACAGATATTCCTAACATCCACTGAACAAGTGTATTAAGTAGTCTCGTTCTGTTTGGCTCTCTGTAAACATAACTGAAAAGTTATACGAGAAGCCTTTCTGACAAAACCTTATAACCAACACCATCAAGGCGTGGAGTAGAGGAAGTACTTGATTTGGGAAATCAGGGAACAACTCCAAGGTTATCTGAGTAGAGGAAGTACTTAGCTCTAGGAGCTGGGGAATAACTCAGGGGGAACATTTGGTTGGGAACCATTTGTTTAGGAATCTTAGAATAGGATTATTGTAAGGTGAACTCAATTATCTGTTCTAGTGAATTCTAGGTCTGAGAAAGACCGAAGTGGATTAGTTGGAGGATTACGCCACCTCCAGATACCACTATACTTACTGTGTCATTTACCTTTCTGTATTTACATTTCAGCAAAGCACACACACACATACTTATTGTTTCTACACTTACCTATCTTAAAGTCTTCCGCGCTCTGAATTTAAGTATCAGAAACCCCCAGGTTTCTGAGAAACTGTGTTTATCGACAAAAGTTTTAAAAGACTATTCACCCCCCCCCCCCTCGAGTTTTTTACTTTGCCGTTATCTGGACCAACATAGATGAAGAAAGTAGAGAAAATATAGAAGAGAGTTTAGAAAATACCTGCCAGAACACCCCCCCCCCCAAACCGGCCCGTCATGGAGATCAAGAAAGTATAGAGAAGATCGAAGATATTTTCTCCGCCTAGAGAGTATAAGCTGACCCCCCCTCCTCCCGGTTCGTTATGGAGATCAAGAAAGTATAGAGAAGATCGAATTGAGTTTCCCCACCTAGAGAGTATCAGATTCTCCAGGCCCGTTATGGATCAAGAAAGTAGAGCGAAGATCGAAGAGAGTTTCCCCGCCTAGAGAGTATATGCAGACTCCCCCACCCCGCCGGAAAAAATTGTCATAAAATGTTGCGCTCGGGTCTTTGTAACAAAGGTATGGAACGGGTTCGAGTATATGCCAGACCGGACCTGAACATCATTATTTCAAACGGGGTTGAATTCGGGTTGTATAGAACCAGTCCTATGAGCCAAAGACCGTAGAGAAGAGAACCCTTATACCTTGTTAGGAATATCTGTTTAGATTTTGATCAGCAACCTAATGACTTATCTTAGCTCCGAAAGGTGCTTAGTACTCTTAGTTCACTTGAACACTGTAAAAGAGGAAAATCACTAAGTATGATTAGTCTAGCAAATTTTGTATAGGATGTTAGGTCTCTGAATGTAATTTTTTTTTTAGTTAAAGAAGACAAAGAAGGAAGCATCCAAGCAAAGTAACTCATTTCCAGAAGACTGGAGTTTGCTCAAGATTACTTAAGACTAAGGAGAAAAGTCTCCTCAGATACCTATGTCCAGATATCTTAAAGAAACAAGTGTTTTTCACTAAGCAAGTTTTGCAAAAGATATCTGAGAACACAAGGTTTCTGAACGAGGAAAAGTGCCCACAGAAACCTACACTCAGATACCTTGGATAAAACTATGTTTCTGGGAAACAATGTTTCAACAGGTATCTGGGGATGTGAAGGTCTCTGGAAAGGGACATGCAATGCTTCAGAAAGCGTGCATAGTTCCGTTGGCACTATAGGACAAAAATAGTACAATGCAATAAATGTGCAGACAGAGACATCTGAACAAAAGAGGAAATCTCTGAAAAGAGACAATGTCTTCTGCAGTACTATTTTCAGATATCAATTTTGAATTTGAATTGAGCCTAACGGATACTATTCAAACAGCTTCAAATTCTTCACCACTTAGAATGCTTGAAAAAGACCCTGAACTTACACACAAAACGAACTTATTCATTCAAGCATACAAGCCTTCAACCTACTTACTCTTCAGCTTACAGTTCCGACTAAGCTCTTGAATTCTAAGTAGCACGAAAGTTCTAAGTGTCCTGATCCTTAACAAGCATTGCTATCTATGAAGGAGTTGAATCAAAAGATCAAGTATCTGAGTTCCATTCTTCAGAACAGTTAACATAGACTTGGGTCAGTAAAGAACATATCACCACACACTGTGAAGTGTGTTAAGTGATTCTTGTTCTATAGAGTATTCTTAAATAACTGAAAAATTAGTAATACTACTCACCTGACGAACCTTCATAACCAACACCTTAAAACGGCGTGGAGTACAAGAAGTACTTAGTTTGGGAAACTAAGGAATAGCTCCAAGGTTACTGAGCATAGAAAGTACTTAGTTTGGAAAATTAAGGAACAGCTCAAAGGTTTCTGAGTAGGAAGTACTTGGCTGGGAGCCGGGGAATAACTCAGGGGGAACACTTGGTTGGGAACCTAGTGTATCTTAGGAATTGAGAGATGATATTTGTAAGGTGAACTCAATTATCTGTCTTAGTGGATTCCAGGTCTGAGAAAGGCCGAAGTGGATTAGTTGAAGGATTACGCCACCTTCAGATACCACTATAAAAGACGTGTTATTTACTTTCAGCAATTTACTTTATCCTGCTAAGTATTTGAACACATTATATCTTGCTGAGCACGTGCACTTATCCCAGAAAAGTCTTCCGCTCTCTGAAATTAAGTATCAGATATCTGAGAAACTGTGTTTATCTACAAAAGTTGTAAAAGACTATTCACCCCCCCCCCCCAGTCTTTTCCTTTGCCGTTATTTGGACCAACAAGTGGTATCAGAGCAGGAGGTTCCCAAGCCTTCTGCACTGAACCTAGATCCCAGATAAGTGTCAACTGACTGCTTTTCACCTACACTTGATTTGTCTGTTTAGTGTGTTTGCTGCAGGATGTCTCTAAGTGACGCTCCAATTCTCAAGCCAGAGAACTATGAGAAATGGAAGAACAGGATGATGCTCCACCTAGAAGCCATCAGTGACGAAATGATCGAAGTAATAAAGAATGGCCCCATAGTCATTCAAAAACTCAAGCAGGTCATGGAGGTTTCTAATGGTAGAGACAGAGTTACCATTGATGAAGAACCAAGTAGTGGTTCCTCACGAATAGGTGCGTCAACCAGTGGAAGAACTTCTGGTCAAGCTGTTTACGAGCCAAAGCCCAGAGTGCTCTGGACATCGGAAGATGCCAAGAGAAATTGACTGGATGGCCAGGCTCGCAATATCATCATACGTTCCACTCCAGAGCACATACAAAAAAAGGGGGAAAAAAAAGCAAAAAAGTGGCCTGGCAACTGATTGAAGAAATCTGTGCAGGCACTGAGAAAACAAAGGAAAATAAGTTCGAGGTTTTGAAGCTCAAATTCCAAAACATTAAACAAGGTCCCACAGAGACTCTTGAAGAACTAGATTTCCAGTTGACAACATTGATGAGTGAAATGGCTGCACTTGGTGAAAGTGAGAGATATTCTAACTCTGAAAAGGTTAAAACTATCGTGAGAAGCTTGAATCAAAACTAGGAACATACTCAGTACTTTTATTTCAACCAAGGAATGCCAAATATCACTCCAGTAGAACTCTTTTCCCACTTAGCTACTGTCAACTATGAAACTACTCAGAGAGGACAAATAATTGCTGAGAAAGTTCACAATGTTGCTTTAGTAACATAAAGTACTTCTGAAAAGAAGGATACCAAATAAATGACTGAGGAAGATGCTCTTGCTGTAAAGCAAATGAGAAAATATGTCAGTCCGGAGATTGAGAGAAGAAAAGCCAAAGAGAAGTTGAAAAAGCATCTAGGCTCAAACTATCACCACTACAAAAATATGCAGCTGTCAATAAGTCGCTCAAGAAGCATCTAGTACTGAGGAAGCAGAAATCGAAAATGATATCTGTTTCTATTGTCAGAAACCTGGTCATTTTAAAAGAGACTGCCCTGTTCTCAATAAGCTAAAGACAGGTGACAAGAAAGATAGAAGAAACTTCAAGAGAGCTATGCTCACTGAAGAAAGGAAAAAGATTCAAATCCAACTTGATGCTCTTGATATTGAGTCAGAATCTGAGGAAGAAGACTCAGATGACTCCAAACTACCTTCTCCAGAATTATGTGGCATCACTCATGAATTGGTTGACTTTGGTCAAAAGAAAACGGAAGTATGTGGGGTTGCTGAGGAGATCTATCCAGATTGCTCCAACATTGAGCCATGCCTAATGGCTGACGAGGTAACCAATATTTCTCAATTCATAAATTATGAGAGTGATGAGGAAGAAATCAGAGATTTAGAATATCTCAGAAGAGAACTTGATCTCTACAAAAGAGAATTTCAAATGGTCCGAGCTAGAGCCGACATTTTTGAAGAAGAAAAGAATTCTCTTGAGAAGGAAAATTCACAATTACTCAAGATATCTGAGAAAAAAGATGCTGAAAATGCATTTCTCAAAGCACAGATATCTGAGACGGGGAAGTCACACAGAAAGGCAATGGATATACTCCTAAAGGAAAATAAATATCTTCTTTCTGAAAATGAGGAACTCAAAAAGAAAGAACTATCTTTTCAATCCTATGCCAAAGCTAGTGACACTCTTACTAAAGTACAATCTTATTTAAGAAATCCTTCAAAAAGGGAAGGACTTGGGCTGAACACACAAACAAATAGCTCTACTACTCTGAACAAGAGTGACGAAAGAATAATATTTGTTAGTGCTCAGCAAGATGGTTCCCAAATAACCTACAACATTGGTCAGAAAGCTAAGGTTGTTGATAAAGGAAAGGCAGCTGCGACCAAACCTTTGTGGGAAAAATAAGTCCAAAAGAAAACTGCTGGGAACGCTTCTGTAAAGAAACATAACATTGAAAAGTGTAATCACCCACAGTGCTATGTCTCTCAAAAAGGAAAAATTTGCGGGAGCAGGCAAATTTTCCAATATCACGTTTTCTAGAAAGAAAGACGTTCCAGAGACTAGCAAAGCTACTGAGAAGAGAACTCAGATAGCACCAGGTGCTCGAAATGGCATTGGCTATAAAGCCATCGGGAAACAACTCGCTCGTGAGTATAAACAAGAGCAAGAATGATGGATGAAAGCCAGGATTGCGCATAGCAATCATCAGAAGTGGAAGAAAGAACAAGTTGCGACCACTCTGAATGTCAGGGCTAGAAGAAATCTGGCAAGGACAGCTAAGTTTGCTGAAAAGCAGACTCAACAATCTGACAGGCATCTAAAAGCACCACGAGGAGCACCAAGGAACACACCAAGAAGGAAAATAGCTCTAAATGATATTGACACTAATCATTTATCTAAAATTCCTCCTTATGTTCCAACAAGATAAAAGAATACCCAAGGAAGTTCATTCAGAAATGGATTCCCACAGGGAGATTCTTTAGTCCAGAAGGTTCCATTGTTGGAATGAGAGCCTAACTCCAAGTTTCCTGTTTTGTGCAAAACACTCTGAGGAAGAACCCGAAGTGGCATTTTGATAGTGGATGTGGGAAGCACATGACAGGAGACAAAGAAAAATCTGGTTAACTACAGAAAATGCGATAATGGACCATTTATTAGATTTGCTAGAGGAGATGAAAATCCAACCATAGGTTTTGGCAATCTGAAGCTTGGAGCTCTTACAATCTTTGAAGTACTACATGTAAAGGTATTGAAATATAATCTCCTAAGCATGATTCAATTGGTAGACAAAGGGTATATTGTAAAGATCAAGTCAAAACTATGCAAATTTAATTGACAATGAGTCAAAGCAGACAGTCTTGGTTGCTAGGCGGAAAGGAAATCTTTATGTTGCTGACTAGGTATCTGCCAACACTGAAGAATGTCTCATGGTGAGTCAATCTGGCCATACTGAAGAAAACTGGCTATGGCATAAAAGAATGAGTCACTTGAACTTCAAAACTCTGAACAAGCTAGCCAAGAAAGAATTGGTGGTTGGTTTACCCAAAATGGCATATAGAAAAGATGGTATATGCTCAGCTTGCCAAATGGGAAAACAATCTAAAACATCTTTCAAGTCTAAAACTAGACACTCCAGTGAAAGGCCACTGCAAATGTTACATATGGATCTTTTTGAATCCTCTGTAACTAGCTATGCAGGAAAGAAGTATGGTCTGGTTGTTGTTGATGATTACTCAAGATTCACTTGGGTTGTATTCCTCAAACACAAATCTGATGCAAGAGTTGAAATACCCAACTTGCTGAATAAGCTTGAAGTCATGAAAAATGACAAGGTATCTGTAATTAGAACAGACCATGGTACTGAGTTTGTGAACCAGTACATAAAAGAGTTTTGTACCTGCAAAGGTATACAACATCAACTATCTTCAGTAAGGACACCACAAAAAAATGGTGTTGCTGAAAGGAAGAATAGGACCCTAAAAGAAGCAGCAAGAACAATGCTTGCTGACATTTGAAATAAGTGAAATCTATTGGGTTGAAGTCATAACACACTGCTACACTCAAAATAGATGTTTGATTAACAAACACCATGACAAAACTCCTTATGAACTTTTGATTGGTAGACCCCCTATTATCAAACATCTAAGGGTGTTTGGTTGCAGATGTTTTGTTCTTAATAATGGAACAGAATACTTGAGAACATTTCAACCAAAAGCAGATGAAGGAGTATTTCTTGGTTATTCTCTGAATAGCAAAGCCTACAGAATCTACAACAAAAGAACGCAAAAGATTGAAGAATCTGTTCATGTAGTTTTCTACGAAGGAAACAAGAAAGTACCCTTGAATGAAGAACTCTCAGATAGGTTCAAAGAACTAATGATTAAAGATTCTGAAGAAAAATCCTCAAAAGGAAACAACTCTGTCATTCACTTGGAGGATGACTCTGATGATGAAAAGCAACCATTGCTTAGTAACAACCAGATGACTCTAAGACATGATGAGGAATTTCCTATGAGAATTCCAGAAATGGAACAAGTTACTGAGAACATTCATCATGAAGAGGTTTCTGAGAATGAGATTGCTGAAAATTCTATCCCAGATATCTCTAACAGTGAAAAAGTTTCAGATATCAATGGCATTTCCCATGTGCCAGATATCTCAGATACTGAACAAGTATCCTGTCAAGATCATATTGATTTACATTCAGATCAAAATGATATTAGTCCTACTAGTTCAAAACCCATTATAAAATGGATAAGAAATCATCCTGCCAAGGATGTGATTGGTCCTTTAAACCAAGGGGTCAGAACTAGGAGAGAAAATGCTGGAAATTCAGACTCTCTCTATGGATACATCTCAAACATTGAACCTAAAACTATAGAAGAAGCATTGAAGGATCAATATTGGATCTCTGCAATGCAAGAAGAGTTGGATCAATTTGAGAGAAACAAAGTCTGGAACTGGTTCCATTTGTTGACGGAATATCTGTAATTGGAACCAAGTGGGTTTTCAGAAATAAAATGAATGAGTCTGGTGAAATAACCAGAAACAAAGCAAGGTTGGTTGCCAAGGTATTCACCAAGACAGAAGAACTAGATTTTGATGAGTCATATGCTCCAGTTGCAAGATTGGATGTAATTAGACTATTTCTAGCCTTTGCAGCTCATAATGATTTTAAAGTTTATCAAATGGATGTCAAAAGTGCATTCCTAAATGGTGAACTTGCTGAGGAAGTCTATGTTGAACAACCACCAGGCTTTGAGGTTTCCACAGAAAGTAAAATGGTTTATAAGCTTCAGAAAGCTCTGTATGGACTAAAACAGGCTCCAAGAGCATGGTATGATACTTTAGCCAAATACTTGCTGGAAAGTGGCTTCAAGAAAGGAGATGTTGATAAAACACTCTTTACTTTGAACCATGAAGGGAAACTACTTTTAGTTCAAGTATATGTTGATGACATTATATTTGGATCTAAAGACAAGCAACTTTGTGAAAACTTTGCTGAGCTCATGAAAAGTAAATTTGAGATGAGCATGATGGGAGAATTAAACTACTTCCTAGGATTGCAAGTCAAGCAACTTAATGATGGAATATTCATTAGTCAAACAAAGTATGCAAAGGATATGCTCAACAAGTTTAATCTAAAGCCTTCTGAAAAGAATGCTAAGACACCTATGAGCATTGGAACCAAAACGACCTATCACTACAAGAAATTACTGAAAAAACGATGGAAAGGGACGACGGATAAAATCCGTCGCCCCAATAGCGACGGATGTTTCCCAAGCGACGGATAAATTTATCCGTCGGTACGGAGCGACAGATAATTTTATCCGTCGAAAATTTAGCGACGGATAAAATTATCCGTCGCTAAACAGTTGACTTTTATTTTAATTTTAAAAAAAATTCAAAAATTATTTAAAATTTTATTAAAAATAAAAAATATAGCGACGGATGAATTATCCGTCGCTAGATTTAAAAAAAAAACTAATTTGGTCCGACGGATAAACTATCCGTCGGCCGTTATCCGTCGCTAAACAGGGTTAAATTACGGGAAGCAGACCCAATTCTCCATTTCCGATTCTGCTTTAGTTTCCGGTGATTTCTTCCGCCTCTTCAGCTTTTCCGTCCAATAATCCGTCGTTCCGGCCAATCTTGGTATCAATTCGAAGCTCGTGGGACAAGGAGCTTGGGTGGTCGATCAATTTCATCCTTCTTCGGCTATTTTTACCGCAATTTGAGGTATTAGGTTAAACCCTAACTATTCTAAATTTGAAATTTTTGATAATTTGGATCAATTGTATGTTTGTAAACAATTATGGTAGCTAGTATATGTTATATGAAGTAGTGGGTTAAGCTTGGGGTTGTCAATTGATTGATTTTGTTGTGAAATTGATTTATTGTTTGATGTTTGATTGATTAAGCTTGATTTTCATGTTTGATGTTTAATTGATTAAGCTTGATTTTCATGTTTGATGTTTTTGTATATGTATTACGATTAGTGTTTTGAAACCCTAATTTTTTGACAAATTTGGGAATTTTGTTAATTTCGACTAGTTTAATGTTAAGTATATATATCAAATTAGTATTACTAGTTAATTAGTATAATGTTAAGATTTAGTAAATTAACTTTGAGATTGCTATCACTTAGATTGTTAATTAGTATAATGTTAAGTAGTTTTGATTTGATAAATTCGTATATGTACTAGATAACGAGGATTTAGTTAAGTGTTTTGAGACCATTTGTTGATTATATTAACGTGTAATTTATAATTTATAACTCGTAGTAAGTGGTTGAAATGGTTAAAATACATGGGAAATTTTGTAACAAATCGAACACTTAATAATTAATCATGAAATTATAAGGAACGTATAATAATTAACAATTAATCTCTACAATCTCGGCAGAATTGGAATCGATCTAATAAATTAAATACGATCTAATCAATTGGAACGTTTCAGGTTACGAAAGTATCTAATGAATTCCGACCGTTCATGGATGTACGATCGTACGGCAGTAAATGGCAGAGTTTGTAGGAGTTTTGTAAAAGGGGTTAAAGGTTTCATCGCGTTTGCCATGGGACGTCCGGCTTATGCAAACGGGGGGTTGATAAAGTGTCCTTGCAAATTGGAAACCTGCGGAAACAAGCAATTTATGACTCCCACAACGGTATTCGAGCACTTGAGACGTAATGGATTCATGCCTGAGTATCATGTATGGATTCATTATGGTGAGGAAGCACCGTCCATGGCATACCTCCAATGGAGGGAGAGTCAGGGTTTGGGGCCGCCTATTGAGTACGTTTTTGGTTGTCGGAACATGTGCATGGTGTATTGGGAGGAGGATGTAGATCTGTTGGAATGCAAGTTCTGTGGTAGGGAGCGTTACAAGTGGTGAGGAGGGGGCTGCAAGAGAATGATGAGTTTTATCCGTTTTATCTTTAGGCTTGTATAACTAGTAATCATTAGTTGATACATGAAACCAAACATTATGGTAAAATTAAAGCTAATGTAACTTATATTATGTAATGACGTAACAATTGATTGAAGCTAATATAACTTATATTATGTAGTAATTGATTGAATTATTGTGAAATTGATTTATTATCGTAAATGATAGACCTCGATCTAATGAATTCAAATGTGTCAGGTTATTATCTAATTATTCAATGAATACCGATCATTCATGGATGTATTGTCATACTCTAATGGCAGAGTTCAATCGAGTTTTCTGAAAGGGGTTGAAGGTTTCATTGCATTTGCAATCTCAAATCCGGCTTGTGTAAAGGACGGGTTGATAAAGTGCCCTTGTACAATGAAAAAGTGCAGAAACAAGCAATACCTGACTCCTACAATGTAGTCCAAAGACTTGAGGAAAAATGGATTCCTGCCTGCGTATCAGGTATGGAATCATCATGGTGAGGAAGCAGCACCGTCCAACACATATGACCAATACAGACAGCATGGAAGGAACAGGAAAAATGAACAAGTCGGGGAACAAAGTACATCTGAAGGCGATGCTATTCGAGCTCGAGTCGAACAAATGGTATATGATGCTGCAGGGGCAGAATTCATGGACACAACTAACACTGAAACCAAGGGGAAGGTGGAGGAACCATCGAATCCCGAGGATCAGGTGTTCTTTGACTTGTTAGAATCATCAAGGAAGCCGGTTTATCCGGGGTGTAAGCTCACTGAGTTGTCTTTGTTGGCTCGGCTAATGAGTTGTAAGGCTAATGGCTAGCAATCTGAAACGAGCTTCAATGAATGGGTTGACGTAATGTCGGCCCTTTGTCCTGAAGAAAACCTAGTTCCCACCAGCTTTTACCAAGCGAAGAAAAAGATGCGGGGTTTGGGGTTGCTTGTGGTAACCATAGACTGTTGTCCGAAAATGTGCATGATCTATTGGGAGGAGGATGCAGATCTAATACAATGCAAGTTCTGTGGTAAGGAACGGTACAAGCGTTACAAGGAGGGGGCTGCAAAGAAAGGACAGAAGAAAAATCTCCCACATAAGAAAATGTGGTACTTCCCTCTAGCACCTCGTTTGAAGAGATTGTATGCTTCAAGTGCTTCTGCGAATAAAATGCGGTGGCACAAGGAGCGAGTAATCTCGGATAATGCAGAAGATGGTAGAATGGACCAGCTAGCAGACTCACCCGCATGGAAATCGTTTGACAAGACATATCCAGAGTTTGCAGCCAAATCTAGAAATGTACGATTGGAACTTTGTACGGATGGTTTCAACCCGTTTGGAAGTGACCGAAAATACTCTTGTTGGCCAGTTATGCTCACACCGTACAACCTGCCCCCCGGTGAGTGCATGAAGGAGCCATTCATGTTTCTGACTGCGTTGGTGCCTGGGCCGAAAGATCCTGGACTGACGTTGGATGTTTTCTTGCAACCCCTAATCAAGGAGCTGATCGAGTTGTGGACGGATGGTATCCTCAAGATATGATGTGTCGACCAAAAGAACTTCACCTTGAGAGCGGCTCTTCTTTGGACCGTGAGTGACTTTCTGCGTACTCCATGCTATCTCGGAAGGAAAGCTGAGGAAATATGCATGTCCACATTGCTTGGAGGATACTGATGCATTTAGACTGAAGGGTAGTGGAAAATTTTGTTGGTTTGATTGTCATCGTAGGTTGCTAGAAAGTGACCATTCGTTCAGGAAGAACAAGGATCAATTCTTGAAAAATAAAGTCGTAAACAAAAAAGCCCCGACAAGACTTAATGGTGCACAAATTCTTGCGGAGATTGATAGGTTGGGTCTTATGAAGGTGACTGAACTTGGGTGGATGAAGCATAACGAGAAAATTGGTAAAAATTGTGGTTGGAGGAAGAGAAGCATCTTCTGGGACTTGCCTTATTGGAGCAGTCTTCTTATCCGTCACAACTTAGATTTCATGCACATTGAGAAGAACGTGTTCGAGAACTTATTCAATACACTTTGCAACATTGAGGGAAAAACAAACGACAATGCGAAGTCTATAGCCGAGATGGATACGTGGTATAAAAGGCCTGAGTTGACAAACAAGGATGACAAAGGTAAGTGGCCGAAAGCGTGCTACACAATTGACAATGCATCTAGGTCAGTTTTGTTTGATTGGGTGAGGGCATTGAGTTTCCCAGATAATTACTCCTCAAATTTAGAGAAGTGTGTGGATTTGAAGAAGACAAAGGTTTTTGGGATGAAGAGCCACGACTGTCATGTGTTCATGGAGAGGCTTATCCCGGTAGCATTTCGAGAGCTGCTACCTAAACATGTATGGACTGCTATCACCGAGTTGAGCTTATTTTTAAAAAATTTAGGCACAAGGGTGGTTCATGACAAAATGTTGGAAAATCTTGAAAAGAACATACCATTGATTCTATGCAAGCTCGAGCGTATCTTTCCACCGAGCTGGTTTGATTCTATGGAGCACTTGCCGGTTCACCTTCCACATGAAGCGAGACTTGCTGGACCGGTTCAGTATTGATGGATGTATCCATTCGAGAGTTACTTGGGGAAATTGAAGAAGTATGTGAACAACAAAGGTAAACCTGAAGGATCGATTGACAATGCCTACATTCGAGAGGAAACTGCAACCTTCTGCTCTTATTACTTTGATGAGCACGTCCCTACGAAGACATCAAGGCCGGCTCGAAACGCAGACACATTCGAAGTTCAAGCGGATGATGAGTTGTCCCTATATGTCTTTAGGGTATCAGGGAGACCTCTTGGTGGAGCTAAGAAAGAATATCTTACGGGGAAGGAGTTGAAAGCAGCTCAATATTATGTCCTCACGAATTGTGCTGAGGTTGACAAGTATATGCTGCTATTTGCGAGGTGAGCAACACTTTCTTTAAATTTTAATATAGCTACGTAAGTCTCTACTTCAATTATAGACTTATCATCGAATCAATGTTTGCAGTGTTTTCCAAAAGCGTTGTTTGGAAGAAAATCCTCAGATGACAGAGGATACACTAGAGGAATTACTTGACTAAAAAATGGAATCAGAATTTCCAGATTGGTTCAAAGAGTATGTCCGGAATCCTATTAACAACGTCACATGCCTATACTTAAAGGCTCTCACAGAGGGGCCATTCAAAAAGGTCTACACATTCCCAGGTTATATAGACAATGGCCTTAGGTTCCACACGACTGAATGTAACACGGCCATGGCGACAAGCAACTCCGGGGTGTGTGTTAAGGGTGCAGATTATGGAGACGCTGCTTTGTTTGATTTCCACGGGAAGCTAAAACGAATAGTGAGGATTGAATATCCCGGCTTGCCATTGAAAAGAACCTTCTTGTTTGATGTTGAGTGGTATGATCCTAATCCAGGAGGTACGAGGAAGAACGAGCAGTATGAAATGGTTGATGTAAACCAAAAGAAGAGGTACATAACCAAGTATGAACCATTTATTTTGGCGACTCAAGTACGACAAGTGGTGTTTCTTGAATATCCAAGCAGGAAACGCGATAAGGCGGAATGGATAGCTGCGATACCTATTCGTGCTTGCTCGAAAGTGGAGTACATTGAGAAAGACGACTCAATTACCAACTCATACCAACAAGAGGATGTCGATAAACAAGCAGAAAATCCCATAGAAGCAGATGATGAGTTGTTTGATCTGCACGAGGACCAATATGTAGACTTAGAGGACGGCGATAACGGTATATTATGTGTATTATAACTAGTTAGTAGTTGATAACACTTGAGTATTTTTGTTCTGCATGAAAAATGGTTACATGTGTTATTTATAATTTGTTCTGTATTATAACTCGTACTAACACATTTTATTGTATTTGTTACATGTTTTTGCAGATGCCGCGACAGAGACCACGCACCTATCGCCCGCCCCCCCCCCCCCCTCACACACACACGCAGCCAGCCGCATGATGGTGCTGGGTCAGGGACAGGGTCAGGGGGTGAGGGCTCTGGTAGTCAGGGCAGCAGGTCTCAGGTTCCTAAGACCCCACCAGCCGGTCATAGCAGCAGGGGCTCTACCAGTCAGCCCGGACACATACTGGAGGAGGAGGACGATTGTCCCTACCTCGAGTGGGATGCACAGAATCCCAAGGTACGTGGGACGGGTTGCCTATGATTTTTCCTCTTGGTCCTGCCAAGTAAGTATTATACATTCTTCTTAAATATGTAAAACATAACTTATGATAGTTGACCAGTATAAATTGTTGTGCCAAAGTAATAAATATTTGTTTCTTGTATCTTATACATTGACAACAGCTTATGGCCTCGGGAGGTCCACAACGAACTAGGTGACATCTTTCGGAGCAGGAGAGAGCCACCGGGGCAGGGTGGTGAGTGTTGGTCTCACATCTCGGACCGCATGAGGGCCGAGTACTTTGATGAGCTGCGGGTAAGTTAAAATATGACATTCCTTTATTTGTTATTATAATCATTTTAATATGAGTGGTATGTTAGCCATTGTATGTGAGTGGTATGTTAGCCACTTTATTTGGGTGATATGTTAGTCACCATTGTGTTAGTAAAATTTAGGACAATGTGAGTGGTATGTTAGCCACTATATGTGAGTGGTATGTTAGCCACTTTGTTTGGGTGATATGTTAGTCACCATATCTGTTATGTTGTTGTATCTTATTAAATTAATGTAACATGGTGACGTTATATATATTGACTTTGGATGTTGTATGAAATTGGGAATGTAGAAGGAGTACTTCATTCCCAGCAGATTGATCCCCCAGATCTGGCGTGTTTACGAGACTGTGGGATCTAAACTGTACAGGGATATGGTCCATACTTGGAAAGCCATTCAGGATCGGAATGGCCCAATGCCTCCACAAGTTGATGCAGAGGAGTGGGCCCTTTGGGATGCCTATTGGTCTCGAACTGATGTCGAGAATAATGCCTACATCAACAAACAGAGCCGGGCATCTCAGTCTGATGCAGCAGGAAGGGACGTTCACCACCTTGTGAGGCGATCTACTCTCACTGATTATTACTAATCGGTAAGTATATATATGTTTTTTTTCAATCTAGCATTATGTGTATGTATTGTGTCTCTGCTCTATTACTTGTGAGATGATAAATTGTTGACTATATATGCTGTTCAGATGTCACGGGGGGAGGTGAAATCCAAGTATGACATCTTCAAGAAGGCCAATCATAAGGGCGGGGTATGGGTGACTCGTGCCGAGTCTATCATGTATGTTTATGTTGCTTAAAGTTCATATTTGTACACTATTACAAGTTATTTTTGAAAAACAGTAACTGATCATGATATCTGCTATTTACGATTTCAGGCTGAGGTTGATTCTCAGGTAGCGAGGCAAGAGGAAGAGACGGGTGATGTGCTGTCAACTGAACAAGTTGACAACATCTTCTTAGAGGTCAACAAACTGGACAGCAAAGGACGAATATATGGACTCGGGAGCCTCGGTTTGAGCTTGGCTAGTCCCGGATGCTCCTCATCATCATCCCAGCAGTCTAGACGTCCGATTTTCACATAGGCCTAGGTCTCGGATATGGTACAATCGCAGGTCGCAGAACATGTTGCACGGCTAACTAAAGAGATGGAGCGGCGTGACAGAGAACAAAGGGAGGAGATGAAGCGGCGCGACAGAGAACGAAGGGAGGAGAACGAGCGCCTTCGGTTACAGATGGAGGCTTTCATGTCCCAGTTCGGCCAGCACCCACCCTCGTCTGGTAGCTAGTTATGTATATGTACTATGTACGTTCGGATATATTATATTTAGACTTGTTCGGATAATTTAGACTTATTCGGATATTGCATTTTTTATTTATCATTTATTGAAACATTTTCCGTATAATTGATTTATTATCGAGCATTATATTGATTAAATAGGTGAAATACGAAAAACAGGGATTCATATTAAAAAAACAAAATTTAAAAAAAAATATATTTTGTGACGGAATCAGTGACGGAATTTGAGATTCCGTCACTAATTCCAATCATACATTGGGCGACGGATAGATTCTTTCCGTCGCTACATCGGGCATGTAGCGACGGATAGAATCTATTCGTCGCTAAACTGGGCTACGGATAGATTCTATCCGTCGCCAATAATCGATTTTTTAAAAATTAAAAAAAAAAGGTCAAACAAGATAATCCGTCGTCCAATCCGTCGCGAATTGGGCAACGGATTATCTATCCGTCGCCACAGCTCCAGTGGGACGACGACATTATTATCCGTCGCCCCATCCGTCGCCAGAGCTGGGGCGACGGATCGCTGTTCTATAGCGACGGATAGATCCGTCGCTACAGACCAGTCATTTTGTAGTGTATACTGAATCTGACAAGAGTGTTGAAGAACACAAGTATAGGAAATTGATTGGGTCTCTACTGTACCTCACTGCAAGTAGACCTGACATTCAATATGCAGTTGGAGTGTGTGCTAGATTTCAGACAAATCCAATGCAATCACACAACAACATTGCTATGAAAATATTAAGGTATGTAAAGGGTACTGTAGAAGTTAGATTTTGGTATCCAAAAGACAGTTGATTGAGTTTAGTTGGCTATTCTGATGCTGATTATACTGGATCATTGCTTGATAGAAAAAGCACCTCAGGAACTTGTCAATTTCTTGGTGTCAGATTAATATCATGGTTCAACAAGAAACAAAACTCAATTGCCACATCTACCACAGAGGCTGAATATATTGTTGCTGGGTGTTGTGCTTCACAGATATTGTGGATACAACAACAACTCAGAGACTATGAGATCAATGAAGAGAAAACTCCGATTTTCTATGACAACATAATTGCTATTGTGATAACTCAGAATCCTAAGTTTCATGCAAGAACAAAGCACATTGATGTTAGACACCACTTCATTAGAGACCATGTTGAAAAAGGCAATATAAAGATACTCAAGATTGGTACTGAAGACCAACTTGCAAATATCTTTACAAAGCCTTTGCAAGAAAGCAGGTTCTTAACCTTAAGACATAGTCTTGGGTTAATGGAGCTACCAAAGGAACTGAAAAGTTCTAATTTATGAGACGGAAACTCATAAAGGAGAAAGATATCTGGAACAGGCATCTAGATATCTAAGGCAAAAAGGGTATCTGAGACGAGAACTCATATACTAAAAGGTTGGGTAAAAGTGTCTTTTAAAGATTTCTGAGACGGGTACTCAGATATCTATGTGATCACAAAGTGAGGGGGAACACTAAAGATAAATGTGGTACAACTATATTCAGTCAACTACACCTCTGGTGTTTTGTATCTTTCCATTTATATGTTAAGTTACACACAATCTCTGAACTGACTACATAAGTCCAAATACTGTCCTCTAGTCACAGAAAAGAGATGTGATTCAGAAAGCTATTCGCCAAATTTCATTAATTGGGCACAATTACAATTACTGATTGTGATCATTGCTGAAGAAGCAAACATGACCCTTGATGAAATGGGCATTTGATCTTAATGGACGAGTTCAATTCTCTGTAAATTAGTGGACTGTAAAAACTCAGACGTGGCCCACTAAGCATTTAATGCAAAATGATTTTTTCACGCCTACCTGCATTTGCACAGATACATATGTACAAAATCAATTTGTATGTATATGTCTGCTGAGAGTACAATGCTATATATATAGGATTTTGGCAAAAGAATTCACTTTCGCATAATCCAACATTTTATCTTGCACAAAAATAGAAATCTCTCTCTAAGTTTTTCTGCAAATCTCTCTGCAAATCTACTGCATCTCTCTTAGTTTTTCTGAAAAGAACAACAAATCTGTCCTGATAATCTCTTCTCTTGTTTTCAAAAACATTCTATTTAAAGAGATGGCTCCAAAACGTGCTGCTGCTAAGGATAACAATGCTACTACCTCTACTGCTGCTGAAACGCAAGCACCAGTGCTAGTAATAGCAAATAATCGTCTCATATGCGATTTTAATTTTGAGAATTGGACTTCAAACCACAGGATGATTTGGGGTGGTGCTATGATTGAGCAACACCTTTCTGCTGTAATCGTAGAACAAGCAGATAGGAGGACTATCCTTGGTATGCTTGAAAAGGCACAAATCAAGGGTTTTCTCTCAGCTCTTACCAGTGGATGTTCTTCACTGGATGTACTTGAGTTTTATAATAACTCGCGTGTCATCACCAGCATTACTAATGGCATTACAACTACTCCAACCCCATATGATGGAGCCTATTCTCAAAAAAATAGAAACATCAAATTTATCTTGATCCATATCAAATAAAAAAAATAACTCAAGAAGAATATGCAAAGAGTTGCATTTAAGTACACAATTATAGAAGATATTGTTGTTAGCCGACTTTATGAAAACATGCGAGTCATAAAGTCGAAAAGTTTTAGATGAATTCGTCTTGGCACGACAAATTTAAATATATGTTCAAACTATTTTTGGAGTTATAAATTTATATGAGATTTAATAAAAACTATATAATACATCCAATATACAAAAAAATAAATAGTGAAATATATACTGGTTGAAAATGCAACTAATTCCATAAAATTTATATGGCGATGCCACGATATAGTTTATGTTTAATAATAAATAGATATTGGAAGATAAATAAATTAATCGAAACAACCCCTGGGTGGATAATACAAATCTACCAGACCAACATCATCATAAGAACACCCAACTAATAATCTTTGTGCTAAAACGTTAGCCTCATGTTTAACCTGTCAAAACCTCATGGAATAAAATTCTCCATCAAATACCTAAATTTCTTAGAAAAGTGAAACAAAGGTGCAAAGCTAAAATTTGTCGATTTAAGAGCAATTACGTACATTTTAGGAAAGATTTGAAAAATCAAGAAGCAATCTTTCCTAATATAAACACGATTGCTTTCAATATAACAAATGTTGCTCTTGATTTAACATTACCCCTTTCAATTACTATATGTTGCCACTCAAAATATTGAACAAATGTATTTTTAAATTTCTATTATTTCATTTGATCTTATATAATAAATTTGTATTTTAATTAGTGAATAAAATAATTTATTTAATTAATAATAATAATCTAGATTGGTCTATGGATTCGTCTTGTCATGGTGAATTCAAATATACAGTAAAAACTCCATACAGTAATATCGTTGGGACTGACAAAAAATATTCTTATAAAGAGTTTATTTCTAAATAGAGTTTTTTTAAAGCGTTTATACATAACTTGGGACCGTAAGTTTTTATTATTATAGAGAGTTTATTCATTTATAGAGTATATTCTTTTAGGGGGTTTTTACTGTATGTTCAAAATATTTTCCTAAATTTTGTAGATAAATTTATATGAGATTTAGTAAATATCCAGCGAATATACAAAAATAAACATTGAAAGATATACTCGTTGAAAATACAATTAATTCCACAGAATTCCACGTAGGATTGAATTTAATAAATGCTCTATTTCTAAAATTTAATTATTTCATTTTATCTTATTTAATAAATTTTATTTTATTTTAATGAATTAAAAAATTATTTAATTAATAATAGTATTCAAGATTAGTATCTATGGATTCGTCTTGTCACAACGAATTCAAATATATGTTCAAAATATTTTTCGAAATTTTGTAAATAAAGTTATATGAGATTTAATAAAAATTATATATATAGTTAACATACAAAAAATAACAGTTAAATATATACTGACTAAAATTAATACAACTAATTTCAGAAAATTCCACGTAGGACTGAATGGATCTGGTGAGCTTTAGCCCCTTGTGCTTTACACAATATATGGAATGGATAAAATGTTCACTTATAAAACATTACTGATATTGTTTAAAACATTACACATATACTTAAGAATATCAATCCGTCTTTCAGGTCTCACTAATACACGTCTCTTTGATGACTTTGTGCCTGCAAAATAGGGAAAAGTAGTTGAAAATTAAAAAAATAAAAAAGGTAAAAATCTTGATTTACTTGAAAAACATGACAATACATTAAAGTTTTTTTAATAGTATAATCAAACTTAAGTTGTTTAATTATAATTATTATAATTATTATTATAAGTTTTTTAAAATTTTAAATATGTTTTTTCATTTTTTTTCAAATTTAAACCTAGATTAAACGGTGTGATGACACGTTTCCATTCCATTTCAATAAAACTTTATTTTTCAAATTTAAGTCGAATTTGACGAATTATAGCGAATTATAACGAATTATAAGGTCAAAATTAAGTCTCCGGCTGCCAGCTGTCCAATTTCACGGGAAAATTGCGAAATATATGTCAATTGAAAAGGGTGTTGTTGATATGTACCAAAATCGGACGCTATCGTTCTGGCGTACCAAAATTGGCACTGTAACATTCTACCATACCAAAAAAAATTTTTACCCTCATTCGGTGTGTCTGATGCAAATGCAAACTGAGCTGTCGAAATGGACTTTTTTCGATTAACTTGCTGGTGAACTTTGGCTTCCTTCCCTTTGTATTTGCACGGATTGGATCCAAAAGAAATTGAGTTTGGTTTGTTTCTTGAGAGACAATCATTGATTGATTGTTTGTTTGTGCTTTTAGCTTCAATACTATCCGCCCGAGTGCTTTTGTTTGGGGCTTGAATTGAGAGCACACTTTTTACTTGTATTAGATCCCGGTTGAAACCATCTTCAATTATCCTATAAAAAAAAGTTTAAAATAAGTTTAAATACACAATAGATTTTCTTAATACCATGTATAACACGCTTAAATCAATAGCTGAAATGTAAACTGTTGGTCCAGATAACGGCAAAGTAAAAGAACGGGGGGGGGGGGGGGTGAATAGTCTTTTTCAAACTTTTGTCGATAAACACAATTTCTCAGGTATCTGTGAAGATATCTTATACTTATTTTCAGAGAGCGGAAGACTTTTTGTGATAAATGCACGTGCTCAGCAAGATATGTGTAAATACTTAGCAAGGTAAATAAAGCAAGTAATAAATTGCAGAAAGTAAATAACACAAGTCTTTATAGTGGTATCTGAAGGTGGCGTAATCCTTCAACTAATCCACTTCGGCCTTTCTCAGACCTAAAATCTACTAAGACAGATAATTGAGGTAACCTTACAAGTATCTTCTCTCGATTCCTAAATACACTAGGTTCCCAACCAAGTGTTCCCCCTGAGTTATTCCCCGGCTTTCTCAGCCAAGTACTTCCTGTACTCAGAAACCTTTTTAGCTATTCCTTAGTTTCCCAAACTAAGTACTTCCTATGCTCAGTAACCTTGGAGTTTACCTTAGTTTCCCAAACTAAGTACTTCCTGTACTCCACGCCGATGAAGGTGTTGGTTAAGGTAGTTTGTCAGGTGAGCTTCTTTAATAACTTGTTCAGTTATGCAGATAGTTCTATGAATCAAGTATACTTAATACACTTTTCAATGTATGGTATCTTGTTCTTTACTGACCCAAGTCTATGATAAGTGTTCAAGAGAATGAATCTCAGATATGAAATCTTAATTCAACTCCTTCACAAATAACAATGCTTGATAAGGATCAGGACACTTAGAACTTTTATGTTACTTAGAATCAAGAGCTTTGGTCGCAACAGAAAGCTTGAAGGTAAGTAGTATGCTTGAGAGAGCTTGTGTGAGTATTCTGTGCAAGTTCGAGGTGTTGTGTTCTCAAGCATTCTAAGTGTTGATATTTATAGATGAATTTGAGTGCCGTTTGAATAGTATCCGTTAGGCCTAAATCAAATTCAAACTATTGATATCTGAGTATAGTACTATTGCACGTTTGTCTTCTTCTTCAGAGATTAACATTTTTGTTCAGACATTTCTGTCCGCGCATTTAATGCACTGTACTATACTTTATCCTGTAGTGCCAACGGAAATATGCATGCTTTCTGAAGCTTTGCACGTCCTTTTCTAGAGACTATCACAACTCCAAATACCGCTTGTTACAAATATATTATTTCCTGGAAACATAATATTTATCCAAGGTATCTGAGTGTAGATATCTGTGGGCACTTTTCCTCGTTCTCAGAAACCTTGTATTCTCAGATATCTTTTGCAACACTTGTTTATTGAAAAACACTTGCTTCTTCAAGATATCTGGACATAGGTATCTGATGACCTTAGTCTTCAGCTATCTTGTGCAGTCTTCAAATCTTCAAAAAAAATGTTGAGCTCTTCTGCCGGATGCCTTCTTCTTGGTCTTCTTTAAGAAAATAAAAATTACACTCAGAGACCTAACATCCTATAAAAGATTTGCTAGACTATCATACTTAGTGAGTTTCCTCTTTAACAGCATTCAAGTGAACCAAGAGTACTAACCACCTTTCTGACCTAAGATAAGTCATTAGGTTGCTGATCAAAATCTAAACAGATATTCCTAACAAATTTCCCCCATTTTGATTAGTCAACGATGACTATCTGACCTATTACAAATCTGAATGAGGAAACAATCCACCACTTAATCATTTCTTATGATCTTTCAATTCGTATAATTAAGTACAGAAAGTAAACATCAACCAAATCACAAGGTGTGATCTTTGCTGACAAGTTATCTTTTATAGATTGATATATGAGAGTAGGTTCATCAGATATGTTACAAAGAGAGTTCACAGATAACTTTTACAAGATAAAACAACATTTTAGCTCAGTCAGCAAGATACAAATACATAGTAAATTAGGACAATATGAGTAACCAAGATCCAAGTAGACATCCTAATAAACTAGTCTTCAAGTCTTCAAAGCTTCAAGTTTTCAAAGCAGTTCCATGGATCAATCTTCAAATTTCCTATCACCAAACCTTTTGATATCATCACAGTAGTCATAGAGAAGAGTTCTGACAATCATCTCTGTGTCTCTGGAAAATCCACAGACTTCCTTGTAGGTTTTGGTAGGATTCTTCTTGGCAAAGTGTTTGACCTACAAATACCTTCCCCACTTCCAGGCATGCTCGATTCTGATATCTGATAGCTTGAAGTATTCATATATGATCTTCAGATATCTGATGTCACCCTTGTATTGATCTTCAGTCAAGTAGAAGGACTCATAGGGTTCCACAGCAAGTCTTGCTCTTGTGCCTGTTCCAATGATGTTGGGAATTCTGTGCACATCATCTGGCTTTCCATAAGGACATTCACCAAAAAGGTCCTTCTTCATGGCTTCTATTCTCTTGATTACTTCAAAATTCAACCAGGCTTTGATGTGGTTGGTGTTAATCAAGATTGGCTTGTCTTTTCTCCATGCCATGAGCTGTTTATGGATTCGTTCTGGAAATCTTTCATTTACCAATAAGTGCTTGAGTTCCAGAATCCAGTAGACATTCTTCTGATTAATGCACCTGTAGACAGAGGAGTCATTGTTGGTCTTCACATACTCAATCTTGGCTTCTTCAGGCCTGAGTGATAGTTGAAGTTTTCTTTGGTCAGCTCTCAGCCTGTTCCTCCTTTGTCTTGAATTTCCCTTGGAGGATCGCTTGAAGAACCACCCTGGATTGAGTTGGTATTTTCAGAGGGTGTTTTAGCTGCCAAAGGCTTTGCAGCTATGGGCTCAGATAGGCTATCAACCCTTTTTTTTTTTTCTGTGAAGAGGAGCTTCATCTTCATTAGTCTCTTCATCATCATCAAGATTAATTTTTGTGAAAGTTTTGCAGCCTTCTTCATTGCCCTGGGATTTGATTTGGCCTTCTTCTTCTTCTTCTTCTTCTTCTTCTTCTTCTTCTTCTTCTTCTTCTTCTTCTTCTTCTTCTTCTTCTTCTTCAGAAGACTCATCAATCCCTCTTAATTGTCTTCTCCTTGGAGGTCGTTTTGCCATGGCCCTTGTTACCATTGTTGTTTCTTCAGTTGGCTAATGGGAAGTAGCTACTATATGCAAAGCAGCTTGATCTGATGAGGACTCATTTATTCTGAGTGGTGGCTAGGAAGTTTTCTTGTTTCCTCTTCCTTTCTGAGCAGCACCAACTCTAGATTTCTTCTTTCCTTCCCCCTGACCTCGAGGTCCAAATCCTTCCCCCTTAGTCATTGTTGACTGACTAAGTACCACAAAGGATTCTGAGAGAGACTCAAAATTCCCTGCAAGTAATTGTAGGCAGTAACCAACTTCTGAAGTTCAGCCTTGAGCTCCTGATTTTGTTTGATAAGTCCATTTTCCTTATCAGTGAGCTCTACCAATGGGCCTAGTATGGCATCTGCTTTTCCAGCAGTGTAACTTGCCTCATGAAAAGCTTTTTCAGCTAATGACACATCATCGTCCCTTACCATTCCCAGATCCTTCTGAGCAAGGACCATACTGGTTGTTCTCTGAGTGATGAGTTCAGTGAATTTCTTCATTTCTGAGGGGACGGAGGCAATTACGGCTTTGTTCTGTGAAGACATATCCTTTTTAAGATGTGCCAAAACTTGTTACCTATTCATGTATTCTTGGGAGTGGACATTTGGCAGTTTGTTGAATACTTCAGGAGCAATTAGCTTCCTTTTCAGATGAGAAACCGCTAAGTGTTCATTGCGGTGTTTTGCCAATGTCTTGTCTTCTTCATCATTTGAGTCATTAGCCCAGTGATCTTCATCCTCTTGCACTTCTTCATCAAGGTTTCTGAAGGCGGCAACCATCTCAGATATGGGTTTCTTGCCTTTGGAGGATGGTTTCTTTGGTGAAGATGCAGCCTTAGCATCATGCTTTTCTTCAGATACTTGTTCAGCATCTAGCTCCTTAGCAATATAATCAACAGCGTCCCGAAGCTCTTTAATCTCAGAGTAAGCTTGCATCTCTTTGCGTGTTTGTTCTTCAAGTTTATCTAGGTTGCCTCTGGATTCAGCTATCTTTTCTTCCACTTGAAGATTTAGCTGTTGTTCTTCTTCTAACAATTGTTTGAGTTGAGCAACTCTGGTTTGTGCATCCACTATTTTCTGAGTGTTTTCCTCAGAGTGCTCAACTACTTGTTCAATAGTGTCCTTTTGTTGGGAAGATAGATGGGAAGATTTCTGAGGAGATGGAGGAGGGGATTGTTGTGATGTCCTCTCAGTGTGCTTTTCAGCAGCTGAGGCAATGTTTCCTTGTGGAATCCATCCTGTCCCTAGTGCAGGGGCATCATCATCATCCTTTTTGTCATCCTCATCCTTGTGATGGTCAGAAAGAGGATCTTCATAATTATTCTCATCAGTCTCCTTCTCTTCTTCATCTTTAGAGACCAGGTTAATCACTTCTGGAATAGTGACCGTTTGCCCATTAACTTCCTCTTGTTTAGAGGGTATGTATTGTAGAGTCTGGGGCAAAGTAGGCTTGAATTCCATCTGCATTCTGGTCTGACCATCTTCTTGGGTGAAAGCTTGGATCAGCTTTCTGGTCACTGCCTTGACAAAATCCTTATCCATCAATGTTCCGAAAGAATATTGTTCAGTGGGGAACATTGCATGGACGTAGTTTTCCAAGTCAAGGGCTCGTGCTCTCCTTGTGTGGTGATCAGTCACCTTTAAGATCTCAGATAGATTGGAGCATCGGAGCTTTTGCCATTTCTTGAAGCATTTCAGATGCTTTGGCAAAGTGTGTTCCTTGAAGAAAGGAAGCAGGTCCTCTTTCTCATCAACAGGGACCTTAGTGGCACTTGTTTGAGCCGGAAAGAAAGTGTTCTGAATTAATTTCAAAACTTTAGTAGATATCTGGGCTTTAGAGTAGAAAGGTGTCTGAGTTACCTGTGTGACAGGCTCAGATGACTTGACTACTGAGGTTCCAGGTGCCTCAGATATCTGGATATGAGGAGGAGACTGGGAAGTCTGATCCTCAGTTATCTTTCTTTCTATTTGACCCTAAGATTAGAAAAATAACACTTAGGAAATTTTATCATGAATTTATTGACAAATCAGATATCTGAGAGGTCAATTACCTCCACTGCTGGAGGCTCAGATACTTGTCTCTCAGAGACTTGTGCAGTATCTGGAAGTTTTTCTTGTGATGAAGGCTTTGATGCCTCATCAATTTCCATTTGTTGTGGGGATTGAGCGGGCAATTCCCCAGCAACTTCTATTTCTTTTTGAACCTGTTAAGTAGAACGTGTTAGTTTGAGAAAAATGATCAGAGATTTGCTCTTTGAAGAATATAGGTATCTGAATGAAATACCTTCTCTGCAGAAGGTTCAGATACTTGTTCCTGAGAGACTTTGGAAGCCTCTGGATTCTTCTCTGAAGAGATAGACTTTTCAGTCTCTTCATTTTTCTTCTCAGTTGGAGCCTATTAGAAACAAACACTTTATAGTATTAGTAAAGCACATATCCGAGATGTTATATCTTAAGGAACTATCTTCTACCTGTGAGACAGGCTCCTGTTCCTTAAGTGGTGAGGCTATGGAAGCCTCCTTCTCAGATTCTGAGGAAAGCTTTCCAGCTTCCTCTTGTTCTTGTGTTTCTAATTCAGCCTGTAATAAAGAAATTTCATTAAATAGCAAGATTTAACAAAAACAAAAATATCACAAGTAGAGAGTTAAACCATTCAACTACCTGAGTAATGTCAGGCTGATTGGTCTCTGGAACTTGTGACTCTTCCATGCGTTGGTCTTGTTGTTCCATTTCAGCTTCTTTGTTTGAAGTTTGGTGTACTTGGACCTTTCCGAGTGTGCAACTCGGTTTGCCTCCCTAGTTGATCATTACGGCGGATGACTCAGTTTGATCCCTCTTATTGAGTTGGGAACCTGTTCTTTTACAGGATTTTCTTCAGCAAGGAAAGATGCTGGTATCTCATGTTGTAACTCAAGTATCATCTCAACATCATCCACTATTGGCTGTTTTGGTTGTTTTGGTGATTCTGATCTGGATGAAGAAGGTGATGCTGTATGGGGCCTATCCAGATCTGCTTGAGACAGACTTTTGAGTGTTGAGGCAATGGCAGTATCCTCTAACACTAAGTTACCACTTATCAGAGCATCTTCAATAAGCTTAAGTGTTACTTGCTCAGATGGTGTGTTTTGTCCAGTGACTTTGGATACAGTTGCTTCTTCAGCAACTTTTGAAACAGGTGCTTGTTCAGCAACCTGTGGTGTAGGTTCTTCTTCAGATACCTCTACACTTGTTACTTTTTCAGTAACCTTAGCCCACTTTGATTTCTGTATGACTTGAGACATAACTAACTCATCATCATCATCGTCAGAGCTCTCATCAACATTAGGAACTGATTGGTCCATAATCCCTGCGGTTTCTGCAGATAGGGCTTGGTACCTGCCACTACTCTCATTAGCAACATTGATGAGTTCATCAGCAAGGCTCTCCTTAGCAGCATTGATGAGTTCATCTGTAGTGGCGATAGATATCTGAGAGTCGACAACCACAATGGGTGTGTCTTCTGATTTGCCAGCAAACTTCTTTCGTAAAGTACTGGGCTTTTTTGTCGCAACTTTTCCCTCAGATACCTCTTCAGTTTTTCGCTTCTTGGAACATTTCTGAGATCCAGTAACCTTTTTCATCATGTTCGTATACTCATATTTGTATAGTAGGACACTGTTGGCTATGTCTGCCGTCTCTCTGAGCTCAATGCCAAGGCACTCCAGTAAGTAGCATATTTTCAATCCATAGCTTACTGTGGCTTTTGGCTCAGCATGTCCCTTAACGATTTTGGGCTCAAAGCCTTGAATCTTCTTCACAAACTTCATAAAGGCATACTTTACCCAGTTGAAAGGGTTTTCCAGCCTTTTGACTTGTTGTTGCAACAAGAACATCATCATCCAGCGTTCTTGGCTTATCTGGTCAGCACCTCCTTGTAGACCATCAAAGCATCTGTGAAGAATGCATGCCAACACATCCCAGTGAACCAACAGATGTCTGGTTCTGATGTCAGCAAGTTTGAAATCAGTGGGTGCATCTGGTTTTTCAAGATCACACACGTCACTGTGCAGCTGCTTTACACCTTAAAGGAGATCATCATCCTTGGTGTTTATTTCAAAATCCTTTCCAAGATTTTGAAGTTCAAACAACTTACAGAAAGTTGTTAAGTCCACAAGGATTTCCTTTCCTTGGACCTTTGTTTTGATAGACACTGTTTCAGTGCCTTCAGAAACACAGGAAATAATCCTGGATTTGTTGTAGAATTCTAACACATCTAGTGAAGAAACTCTACTGGGAGTAGCAGACAGGAAACCCTTGATTTGTGCCTTTTCAAGCATGTCAAGAATTAGCTTCCTATCGGCTTGGTTTTCAATTGCAGCCGTGAGGTATTCCTCAATCATGGCACCACCCCAAATCATCCTTTGATTTGAAGTCCAATGATCAGGATTAAAGTCTCTTACCAACCGATTGTTTACAACTACCAACTCTGGTGCTTGCTTTTCAGCAGTACCAGTGGTAGTAGATTGGGATTTCTGGGTAGAAGCACGTTTTGGAGCCATCTCTTTATATAGTGTAAGTTTTCGAAAGTCTGAAAGAGATTAGGGTGAGAGATTAGTGATTCTTTGCAGAAAAACTAATTGAGAAACAGAGATTTGCAGAGAAGTTGAAGAAATGTTTTTGCTATTCTTGTGCAAGTCTGAATGTTGGATTGGGCGAAATTCTTTTGCCAAAATCCTATATATATAGCAATGTAATCTCAATAGACATATACATACAAATTTATTTTGTATGTACGTATCTATGTTTTTGCAGTAAGGCATGGGTAAAAGTTTGTTTGATATTAAATGCTTAGTGGGCCACGTCTGAGTTTTTACAGTCCACTATTTTACATAGAAATAATCTCGTCCGTTAAGATCAAATGCCCATTTCATCAAGAGTCAATATCGCTTCTTCAGCAATGATCACAATCAGCAATTGTAATTGTGCCCAATTAATGAATTTTGGCGATTTGCTATCTGAATCACATTTCTGTGTGACTAAGAACACTATTTGTATCTAAGTCTATCTCACACTCAGTATCTGTCCAAGTTTTACACAAAGATAGAAATAATACAAATTTCAAGAGAGTAGTTGACTGCAGACAGTTGTACTATTCTCTTTTGTGTCCCCCCTCACTTAGTGATCTAGATATTTGAGTGCCTATCTCAGAAATCTTCAAATAGCCATTTTACCCTTTAGCCTTTGGTTTATGGATACCCGTTCCAGATTCCTCTTATCTGGATTCCCGTTCCAGATACCTTATTTTCTGGATACCCGTTTGGATTCCTTTTTTCCCTGCTTTGATATCTTCTTCAGATATCTGAACTTTTTCAGTTCTTTGGTAGCTCCATTAGTCCAAGACTATGTCTTAAGGCTAAGAATCTACTTTCTTGTAGTGGCTTAGTGAAGATATCTGCAAGTTGGTCTTCAGTGCCAATCTTGAGTATCTCTATATTGCCTTTTTCAACATGGTCTCTAATGAAGTGGTGTCTAACATCAATGTGCTTTGTTCTTGCATGGAACTTAGGATTCTGAGTTATGGCAATAGCACTTGTGTTGTCACAGAAAATAGGAGTTTTCTCTTCATTGAGTCCATAGTCTCTGAGTTGTTGTTGTATCCACAATATTTGTGAAGCACAACACCCAGCAGCAATATATTCATCCTCTGTAGTAGATGTAGCAATTGAGTTTTGTTTCTTGCTGAACCATGATATTAATATGGCATCAAGAAATTGACAAGTTCCTGAGGTGCTTTTTCTATCAAGCAATGATCCAGCATAGTCAGCATCTGAATAGCCAACCAAACTCAATCCACTGTCTTTTGGATACCACAATCCAACTTCTACAGTACCCTTTACATACCTTAATATTTTTATAGCAATGTTGTAATGTGATTGCATTGGATTTGTCTTAAATCTAGCACACACTCCAACTGCATATTGAATATCAGGTCTACTTGCAGTGAGGTACAGTAGAGACCCAATCAATTTCCTATACTTGAGTTCCTCAACACTCTTCTCAGATTCAGTATAGGTCATTTTGGTTCCAATGCTCATAGGTATCTTAGCATTCTTTTCAGAAGACTTTAGATTAAACTTGTTAAGCATGTCCTTTGCATACTTTGTTTGACTAATGAATATTCCATCATTGAGTTGCTTGACTTGCAGCCCTAGGAAGTAATTCAATTCTCCCATCATGCTCATCTCAAATTTACATTTCATGAGTTCAGCAAAGTCTTCACAAAGTTGCTTGTCTTTAGATCCAAATATAATGTCATCAGCATATACTTGAACTAAAAGTAGTTTCCCATCATGGTTCAATGTGAAGAGTGTTTTATCAACATCTCCTTTCTTGAAACCACTTTCTAGTAGGTATCTGGCCAATGTATCATACCATGCTCTTGGAGCTTGTTTCAGTCCATACAGAGCTTTTTGAAGCTTATAGACCATCCTTCTTTCTGAGGAAACTTCAAAGCCTGGTGGTTGCTCAACATAGACTTCCTTAGCAAGTTCACCATTTAAGAATGCACTCTTGACATCCATTTGATAAACTATAAAGTCATTATGAGCTGCAAAGGCTAGAAAGAGTCTTATTGCATCCAATCTTGCAACTGGTGCATAAGATTCATTAAAATCTAGTCCTTCAGTCTGGGTGAATCTCCTGGCAACCAACCTAGCTTTGTTTCTGGTTATTTCACCATACTCATTCATTTTATTTCTGAAAACCCACTTGGTTCCAATTACAGATATTCCGTCAATATTTGATCCAACTCTTCTTGCATTGCAGAGATCCAAACTTGATCCTTTAATGCTTCTTCTATAGTTTTAGGTTCAATATTTGAGATGAAACATCCATAGAGACAATTTGCATTTTCAGCGATTGCTCTTCTAGTTCTAACTCCTTGGTCTAACGGACCGATCACATCCTTTGCAGGATGATTTCTTATCCATTTCATAATGGGTTTTGAACTAGTAGGATCAATATAATTTTGATCTGAATGTGAATCAATATGATCTTGATGGGATACTTGTGCAGTATCTGAGATATCTGACACATGGGAAATGACATGGATATCTGACACTTTTTCAGTGTTAGAGATATCTGGAATTTGATTTTCAGCAATCTCATTCTCAGAAACCTCTTCATGATGAAGGTTCTCAGTAACCTGTTCCATTTCTGGATTTCTCATAGGAAATTCTTCATCATGTCTTAGAGTCATCTGGTTGTCACTAATCATAGGTTACTTTTCATCGTCAGACTCACCCCCTAAGTGAATGATAGAATTGTTTCCTTTTGAGGATTCTTCTTCAGAATCTTTAATCATCAGTTCTTTGAACCTATCTGAGAGATCATCATTCAAGGGTATTTTCTTGTTTCTTTCGTAGAAAACTACATGAACAGATTCTTCAATCTTTTGCGTTCTTTTGTTGTAGATTCTATAGGCTTTGCTATTCAGAGAATAACCAAGAAATACTCTTTCATCTGCCTTTGGTTGAAATATTCTCAAGTACTCTTTTCCAATGTTAAGAACGAAACATCTACAACCAAACACCCTTAGATGTTTGATACTAGGGAGTCTACCAATGAAAAGCTCGTAAGGAGTTTGTCATGGTGTTTGTTAATCAAACATCTATTTTGAGTGTAGCAGGCTGTGTTTACAGCTTCAACCCAATAGATTTCACTTATTTCAGTGTCAGCGAGCATTGTTCTTGCCGCTTCTTTTAGGGTCCTATTCTTCCTTTCAGCAACACCATTTTATTGTGGTGTTCTTATGGAAGATAGTTGATGTTGTATACCTTTGTAGGTACAAAACTCTTTTATGTACTGGCTCACAAACTCAGTACCATGGTCTGTTCTGATTACAGATATCTTGTCATTTTTCATGATTTCGAGCTTATTTAGCAAGTTGGGTATATCAACCCTTGCATTAGATTTGTGTTTGAGAAAAACAACCCAAGTGAATCTTGAGTAATCACCAACAACAACCAGACCATACTTCTTTCCTGCATAACTAGTTACAGAGGATTCAAAAAGATCCATATGTAACATTTGCAGTGGCCTTTCACTGGAATGCCTAGTTTTAGACTTGAAATATGTTTTGGATTGTTTTTCCATTTGGCAAGCTGAGCATATACCATCTTTTCTATATGCCATTTTGGGTAAACCAACCACCAACTCTTTCTTGGCTAACTTGTTTAGAGTTTTGAAATTCAAGTGATTCATTCTTTTATGCCATAGCCAATTTTCTTCAGTGTGGCCAGATTGACTCACCATGAGACATTCTTCAGTTGTGGCGGATGCCCAATCAACAACATAAAGATTTCCTTTTCGCCTAGCAACCAAGACTGTCTGCTTTGACTCATTGTCAATCACTTTGCATAGTTTTGACTTGATCTTGACAGTGTACCCTTTGTCTACTAGTTGACTCATGCTTAGGAGATTATATTTCAATCCCTTTACATGTAGTACATCAGAGATTGTAAGGGCTCCAAACTTCAGATTGCCAAATCCTATGGTTGTATTTTCATCTCCTCCAGCAAACCTGATAATTGGTCCATCATTGCATTTTATGTAGTTAATCAGATTTGCTTTGTCTCCTGTCATGTGCTTCCCACATCCACTATCAAAATGCCACTTTGGATTAGTCTTTAGAGTGTTCAGCACAAAACAGGAAACAGGAGATTAGGTTCTCATACCAACAATGGAACCATCTGGACTAAAGAATCTTCCAGTAGGAATCCATGTTTGAATGAATTTCTTAGGAACATTCTTTTGTCTAACGGGAACATAAGGAGGAATTCTAGTTAAATGATTAGTATCATTATTATTAAGAACTATTTTCTTCCTTGGTGTGTTCCTTGGTGCTCCATTTGGTGCTTTCAGATACCTGTCAGGTTTCTGAGTCTGCTTCTCAGCAAACTTAGCTTTCCTAGCCAGATTTCTTCTAGCCCTGGCATTCAGATTTTCAGTGGCTTGACTCATCTTCCACTTCTGATAATTGCTGTGAGCAATTTTAGCCTTTAACCATCGTTCTTGCTCTTGTTTATACTCACGAGCAAGTTGTTTCCCGATGGCTTTATAGCCAATACCATTCCGAGCACCTGGTGCTATCTGAGTTCTCATCTCAGCAGCTTTGCTAGTCTCTGGGTAGTCTATTTTCTTTCCAGAAAATGTGACATAGGAGAATTTGCCAGCTCCTGCAATTCTTCCTTTCTGAGAGACATAGTACTGTGGGTGATTACACTTTTCAGTGTTATGTTTCTTTTCAGAAACATTCCCAACAGTTTTCCTTGGGACTTGTTTTCCCACAAAGGTTTGGTTGCAACTACCTTTTCTTTGTCAACAACTTTAGTTTTCTGACCAATGCTATAGGTTGTTTGGGAACCACCTTGCTGAGCACTGACAAATGTTCTTCTTTCATCGCTCTTGTTCAGAGTGGTAGAACTATCTGTTTGTTCAACCCAAGTCCTTTCTTTTCTGAAGGATCTCTTAAATAAGATTGTACTTCAGTAAGAGTGTCACTAGCTTTGGCATAAGATTGAAAAGACAGTTCTTTCTTTTTGAGTTCTTCATTCTCAGAAAGAAGATCTTCACATTTCTTTTGGAGTTTGGCCAATGCTTCTTTATGTGACTTTTCTGTCTCAGATATCTGAGCCTTGAGAAATGCATTTTCAGCATCCTTTTTCTCAGATATCTTGAGTAATTGTGAATTTTCCTTTACAAGAGAATTCTTTTCTTCTTCAAGGATTTCGGCTCTAGCTCGGACCATCAGAAATTCTCTTTCGTAGAGATCAAGTTCTCTTCTGAGATGTTTCAGATCTTTGATTCCTTCCTCATCACTTTCGTAAGTATAACAAGAAGTATGTGTTACCTCATCAGCCATTAGACAAGGTTCAATGTTGGAGATATCTGGAAAGATTTCTTCAGCCACTCCACACACTTCTTTCTTCTTTTGACCAAAGTCAATCACATCATGAGAAACACCGCACATTTCTGGAGAAGGAAGTGTGGAATCATCTGAGTCTTCATCCTCAGAATCAAACTCAATGTCTAGAGCATCCAGTTGGAGTTGAATCTTTTTCCTTTCTTCAGTGAGCATAGCTCTCTGACTTCTCTTGAAGTTTCTTCTATCTTTCTTGTCACCTGTCTTTAGTTTGTTGAAGGCAGGGCAATCCTTCTTGAAATGACCAGGTTTCTGACAATAGAAACAGATATCGTTTCCGATTTCTGCTTCCTCAGTACTAGATGCTTTCTGAGCCGGCTTGTTCAAATGAGCTTGAATATTTTTGTACTGGTGATAGTTTGAGCCAAGATGCTTTTTCAGCTTCTCTTTGGCTTTTCTTCTCTCAATCTCTCGACTGACATATTTTGTCATTTGCTTTACAGCAAGAGCATCCTCAATGACCTCCTTGCCTTCCTTCTTTTCAGAAGTTCCTTGGGCAACTAGAGCAACATTCTGCAACTTTTCAGTTGTTTGTTCTCTTTGAGTTGTCTCATAGTCAACAGTGGCAAGGTGAGAGAAAAGTTCCACTGGAGTGATATCAGGCATTCCTTGGTTAAAGTAGAAAAACTTTGTATGCTCCCAGTTATGATTTAGAATTCTCACAATAGTCTTAATCTTTTCTAGTTGGGTATATCTATTACTTTCACCAAGTGCAGCCATGTCACTCATGAGTGTTGTAAACCGGAAATCTAGTCTTCAAGAGTCTCTCTGGGACCTTGTTTAAAGTTTTGGAATTTGAGCTTCAAAACTTCGAACTTATTTTCCTTCGTTTTCTCAGTGCCGGTACAGATTTCTTCAATCAGTTGCCCGGCCACTTTCGTCGTTTTTGCACCCTACAGTTTACACTGTATGTGCTCTGGAGTAGAACGTATGATGATATTGCGAGCCTGAACATCCAGTCGATTTCTCTTGGCATCTTTCGATGTCCAGAGCTCTCTGGGCTTTGGCTCGTAAATAACTTGACTGGTAGGTCTCCCACTAGTTGATGCATCTGCCTGTGAAGACCCATCACTTTGTTCTCTGTCTCTACCATTAGAAACCTCCATGACCTGCTTGAGTTGTTGAATGACTATGGGGCCATTCTTTATCACGTCGATTATTTCATCACTGATGGCTTCTAGGTGGAGCATCATGTTGTTCTTCCATTTCTCATAATTCTCTAGCTTGAGAATTGGGGCGTCACTTAAAGACATCCTGCAGCAAACACACTAAACAAACAAATCAAGTGTAGGTGAAAAGCAGTTAGTGGGCACTTATCTGGGATCTAGGTTCAGTGCAGAAGGCTTGGGAACCTACCGCTCTGATACCACTTGTTGGTCCAGATAACGGAAAAGTAAAAGACTAGAGGGGGGGGGGGTGAATAGTCTTTTTCAAACTTTTGTCGATAAACACAATTTCTCAGATATCTGTGAAGATATCTGATACTTATTTTCAGAGAGCGGAAGACTTTTTGTGATAAGTTCACGTGCTCAACAAGATATGTGTAAATACTTAGCAAGGTAAATAAAGCAAGTAATAAATTGTAGAAAGTAAATAACACAACTCTTTATAGTGGTATCTGATGGTGGCGTAATCCTTCAACTAATCCACTTCGGCCTTTCAAAGACCTAGAATCCACTAAGACAGATAATTGAGGTAACCTTAGAAGTATCTTCTCTCGATTCCTAAATACACTAGGTTCCCAACCAAGTGTTCCCCCTGAGTTATTCCCCGGCTTTCTCAGCCAAGTACTTCCTGTACTCAGAAACCTTTTGAGCTATTCCTTAGTTTCCCAAACTAAGTATTTCCTATGCTCAGTAACCTTGGAGTTATTCCTTAGTTTCCCAAACTAAGTACTTCCTGTACTCCACGCCGATTAAGGTGTTGGTTAAGGTAGTTTGTCAGGTGAGCTTCTTTAATAACTTGTTCAGTTATGACTTTTCAATGTATGGTATCTTGTTCTTTACTGACCCAAGTCTATGATAAGTGTTCAAGAGAATGAATCTCAGATATGAAATCTTAATTCAACTCCTTCACAAATAAAAATGCTTGTTAAGGATCAGGACACTTAGAACTTTTCTGCTACTTAGAATCAAGAGCTTTGGTTGCAACAGAAAGCTTGAAGGTAAGTAGTATGCTTGAGAGAGCTTGTGTGAGTATTCTGTGCAAGTTCAAGGTGTTGTGTTCAGTGTGTGTTCTCAAGCATTCCAAGTGTTGATATTTATAGATGAATTTGAGTGTCGTTTGAATAGTATCCGTTAGGCTTAAATCAAATTCAAACTATTGATATCTGAGTATAGTACTATTGCACGTTTGTCTTCTTCTTCAGAGACTAACGTTTTTGTTCAGACATTTATGTCCGCGCATTTAATGCACTGTACTATACTTTGTCATGTAGTGCCAACGAAACTATGCATGCTTTCTGAAGCTTTGCACGTCCTTTTCTAGAGACTATCACAACTCCAGATACCGCTTGTTACAAATATATTATATCCTGGAAACATAATCTTTATCCAAGGTATCTGAGTGTAGATATCTGTGGGCACTTTTCCTCGTTCTCAGAAATCTTGTATTCTCAGATATCTTTTAAAACACTTGTTTATTGAAAAACACTTGTTTCTTCAAGATATCTGGACATAGGTATCTGATGACCTTAGTCTTCAGCAATCTTGTGCAGTCTTCAAATCTTCAAAAAAAATGTTGAGCTCTTCTGCCGGATGCCTTCTTCTTGGTCTTCTTCAAGAAAATAAAAATTACACTCAGAACCTAACATCCTATACAAGATTTTCTAGACTATCATACTTAGTGAGTTTCCTCTTTTACAGCGTTCAAGTGAACCAAGAGTACTAACCACCTTTCTGAGCTAAGATAAGTCATTAGGTTGCTGATCAAAATCTAAACAGATAATCCTAACATAAACCTTTTAAAACATGTATAAATTATTAAAACACAAACGAACAAGTTTAAAACCTATGTTTTTTCTTACTGACCTCCTTGCATCATGATTGTTTGAGCATGATGTAAGCAAATCATAGAATTTTCTTGACATTAGTTGACGCCATGGTAGTGCTTCATCAGGTTGCTTGATTCCTTTTGCCCACCTATTGTTGATGTATTTCTCAGGTATCTTAGTTTCATTTTGATGTGTTAGAACCTTAGAATTGCTTGCATGCATGAACAATCAACTGTAACATCTTCTCCTTTCTTAAGAAAGTGCACTGCATGTGTCTTTTTTGTTGGATCTTTTGGGTGGATATTTAGAACCATATCATTCCTGTTGTTGAAAATCAATTAGAAACATGGGAGCAGGGAAGTTTAAAACAGTAACCGTAAGGCATAAACATATAACAAACTGACTTATAACAATCACATAAAACACATGCTTAAATCCGTAATTATGCTTCTTAATAGTTAGATAAAGTAACTTAAAACTGTAAAACTACTTACTTATTTGTGTAGGACTGCAGACTCCTAGTCGTACCAATAGAGGCATAAAATTCTTCTTTAAAAAACTGGAAAACCTCAATTGTGTACACCTTAACTGCATGGAAAAGCAAACCACACTCAATTTATATTGCAGGTGCCGAATTGTTTGCATCGTAGCCCTTTTTTTGTTCGACACTCCACCTTTTCACGGTATCCGTGAAAATGTCATAAAACTTTGTTAGAGATGTGTTTCTGCTTGCCTTGAAGCAAATGGCATTGTTTGTGCTTTCGCTTCTTTGAGACAATAAGAATCTAGCGGTGAAGAAGTCTTTGCTTAATGTCGTGCACCATTTATCATGAATTGCATAAAGTCTCTCAAACCAGCACTAATCTGCAACTCCAAATTTTAAGAGCATATTGGTCCAACAAGCTTCAAATTCTTCTTCATCATTACAACCTTTGAGGCAATAATTAAATGACTTCTTGAATTCAAAATCAGTTTTAAGTCATCCAAAATGTGCAATGGCATTATGTTGAATATGCCACAGACACAGCCTATGCTTAGTTCTTTGACCAAAAACCTGCATTCAATTAGTAAAACCTTGATGTTTAAAACTGTACCAAACCTTCTTATAAAAATCACGTTTCCCATTAAAATCATGACAAAGTAGAAACATTCAACAACTAAAACTATAACAACATTAGGTAAAACAAGCATTTTTCATATTAAAATCATGACAAACAGAATCATGTAAAAA
Source organism: Plantago major (assembly GCA_026545765.1). Classification (NCBI taxonomy): domain Eukaryota; kingdom Viridiplantae; phylum Streptophyta; class Magnoliopsida; order Lamiales; family Plantaginaceae; genus Plantago; species Plantago major. The sequence continues at coordinate 13,135,378 of CM048843.1, forward strand.
AATATAAACCATAACAATTCTTCTTAAAACATTGTCAAATATGTTTAAAACCTTCAGCAATAAATTAAAATGTAAATACCTGATTTATTGCATTAGAAATTGTTTGTCTTGATCAGTAAAGATGGTAATCGACTCCTTGCCATCCATTGAATCTACGAATTCTTTGAGCAGCCATTCAAATGTTTCCGTTGTTTCCCTTTATAGGAAAGTACAAGCAATCATTATTGTGTTCCAATGGTTGTTCACACCAACAATGGGAGCACAAATAAGATTGTATATGTTTGTGTTGTAAGTAGTGTCAAATATGACAACATCCCAAAAGTGCTTGTAGTCTTCTTTCATCATTCCATCCTTCCAGAATATGCATTGTAGTATGGCATCTTCACCATACTTGTAGCGGTGATAAAATTCTGGATCTTCATCCTTTTGTTTCTGAACATAAACAGAAAGCATACATAAAGAGCATTAATCATTACTTTTTCAGACATGCATAAAACCATAACAATTCTCACTAAAACATACACATGCAGCCTTAAATATGCAACAGACAGGCATAAAACATTAATTACTACATTTGTTTTTTTACCTGCATTTTGTTCACCAGTGTTTGTGCATCACCCTGCTCTATACTTTCTATTCTGATTCTGCCAACACAGTTGATGTGGTCTTTCTTTGTATGACCAACAAATTCCTCTCCACCAGCTTGAACCACCAACAAATTAAACGCGTCTGTTGGTTTAATATGACACTCTTCAAATTGCCTAATTATTTGTACTTTCGCTGCAGATATAGAACGCTCGCTGCGTTTTAGATGATTCAGCTGCAGTGGTGTCATTTCATGATTGTGATCAATTTGATGATCTTATATTCTATAGAAGTCATTCTTTCTGTCATATTTCACCCTTGCGTGTGCCTTGATGAGACAATATTCTAACGTCTCATTTGGTCCTTTTTAGCGGTCTTTGTGAGTCTTTGTCTTTAGTTTTATAGTCTTTTTAGTCCGATTTTACGCTTTGGTGTTTTGTTTACATTTTGTAGGAATCGATGTCTTTTGAACTAAATGAGGACGAGCTGCTTAGCAAAGCACGCCGCGGCGAAATTTTACGAGCTTGGACTCGAGGATTGCAGGAAGGCTCGCCGCGGCGAGGAAATCAGTCCGCCGCGGCAAGATTTTGCGCATGGAGCCTCGGATTTGAAGAATGAAGCTCGCCGCGGCGGAGCACCTTGCTCGCTGTGGCGAAATTATGCGAGGCTATATATATTGCGATAAAGAAGGCTCACCGCGGTGAGATTTTGCGAAAGGCTCCCCTGTTTTGAAGGAAGACGCTCGCCGCGGCGAGGGATTCAATCCGCCGCGGCGAGAATTTGTGAGCTGGATATATAATCAACAAAAGGAAGCTTCATGGCAATTAATTTCGCCATGCGAGACGCCAGCAGTCGTAATTTGTTTTCCTTATTAGTTTAGAATTTGTTTTTTTCTGAGGCATACTTCTTTTAACCTAGTTTTTAAGAGAGCTCCTAGATTCAGACATTAACATTGAGACATTCTTGGAGCTTGGATTATTCATTGATTTTACTCATCAGAATTATTGGTATTAATTTCTCTATTGCTTTCTTCTTTGCAATTCGTTCTTATATTTATCGATTGAATTGTATATTATTGCATGCGAGTTTCATATCTATGTTTCATATGATTATTATCATGGATTCTTGCGTGCAAATCTCAAGTATGAGTAGCTAAACACCCTTGAATACAGTAGTATGTGAAGATTATGCATATTCGTTTTAGGGTTTATCAAATCACTCATATAGGTTAGTCTCGTATAAAATCTTCGTAAAAACCTTCAATTCGATAAGTCCGTATTAAATTCTCTAAATTGTTCATGTTTTTAAGGATCGTGAATTGATGACTCACGATTTCTCCAGTATAATATATTCTAAGAACAATTGGTTGAATCAAATTGATTGATTTACTGTACAACAACCGTGTGACAAATATGAGTGTTTTCCCTAGTTCGAATTAGTATAATTGGATCTTGCTACTGTATTCATCTTTCTCTCATTGTTAATCGTAATCTTAGCTTTAATTAATCTAGTTGGAAGTATACAAAAACCATCCATCAACTGTTACTGGCAAGTATCTGTTTACTCTCACTGCTACATAGCTTGATTAATTCCCTAGAGATCGATCACGAGTTAGGCTTTAGTCTGCAACTACAGCTTAATCTCTAATTGCTTTTTTAGAGTATAATTTGAGCTTATCAAATTTGGCGCCGCTGCCGGAGAACTAATCCCTATTGTAGCGCTGAGAGCCGGTGGTTACTTATCGTGACTTCATTTTACTAGGACTAACAGAAACTAATCATTTGTTGAGTTACTGTTGTTGAGATCCAGGAATGGAGTCCTTTTCCAGCTACTGTGCACCCTCTGCAAGGGTAGCTGGACCTGCTATTGTGATCGATGAAGCTTCAAAGAAATATGAACTGGAAAGTGATTTGAGGCATACACTACCTGTGTTTTTCGGAAACCCTGAGGAGGATCCCCTCCGGTTCATCCAGCATTTTGAATATGCAGTCAGCAATTTATCCAAACAAGGGTTGGAGGAAGAACAGGTTAAGTGTGTGTTATTTCCCCTCGTGATGAAGGGTAATGCTAAGGATTGGTTATGGAGAGTTTCCCCAGGATCGCTTACTTCTTGGGAGGATATTCTCAAGGCCTTCTACAAAAGGTTCTTCCTACACTCAAAGACAGTGAAGCTTCAAAGAGAAATATCTGAGTTTAGTCAACAAAAAGGGGAACATTTTGATTCTGCGTGGGAAAGATACCTTGGAATGATAAGATCATGCCCACACCATGGATTTTCTGAGCAGGTACTTATGAGCACCTTCTATGAAAGATTAAATGTAGAATACCAGACTGTGGTAGAAGTGAATGGTGGTGGTATTTTGAACAAGACACCTGTGGAGATGAGGATGGTTTTTGAAGACATGGCAAACCGTGCATTAATCTTGGGAGATAAAAGGAATCCTATCGAGATCAAGGAGCCTGAATTGTTATATTCTCAAGATATTGATAGGATTACCAATGAATTGCGACAGAGTGCAGGGGGACTAGCTCCGGAAATGGTGAATAGTGCAAATATTTTACCAGAGAGCAGTCATTTAGCGAAAGCACATTGGTGGCTTTAATTGCCCATGATGAAAAATTTATGCAAGTTGTTATGAAGGGGCAAGAGAGAACAGGATAGCAGATTGAAGGGATGATGAGCAGAATAGAGGACTTAGCGGATAATTTGGCTAACTTCGTAGCAGGTCTAGAATTTGGGGATGAAGATGTATTGGAAGAGGAGATTCAAGAAACTACAGTACTGCGTAGTGGTAAGGTTGTTGAGAAGCCAGATATGATGACTAAACCGAAAACTCCACCTACACCAGCAGTCGACGATACTGAGGAGGAAGCTGAGGAGATTATTGAGGACCCAAGAAGTAGCACTGAGGTTCTACATAAATCTAATAACCCCTTCCGCCCCCCAGGACCTCCAGTTTCCAAGCTATTACCATACCTTGGGAGAGTTAAGAAGCCAAAAGACGACAGTAAGTTCAAATCTATTCTGCAATGCTTTCGAAAGTTAACGTGAACATGCCACTACTGGAGCTTATCGATAATGTCCCCTCCTATGCTAAGTTCTTCAAGGACCTAAATGCTAATAAGAAGAAGCTTTCGTCTACTGAAAAGCTGATTCTTCCAGAAACAGCAAATTCTGTGATCGGATTACCAGTGAAACAACAAGACCCAGGGAGTTTTGTGATTGATATACAAATGGATAATGGGAAAGTAGCAAAAGGTATGCTCAACTTAGGAGCAAGCATTAATCTTATTACGCATGACCTTTATCAGGAGCTCGGTTTGGGGAAGTTGGAACCAGTGAATATGACTTTGCAGATGGCTGATTGTAGTATCCAGCGACCACTGGGTATTATTCGGGATGCTTTGGTCAAGGTTGACATGTACTTGGTACCAACATATTTTGTAGTTCTACCTCCCAGCAATGCAGCAACCAGCAGCAGAAACCATGTGATTTTGCTAGGAAGGCCATTCATGAAAACTGTCAAACTTCAAGTCGATGTTGCAGAAAGAAAAATAGCGATGGATATCGGAGGCAATCGAATCAGCAAGGACGCAGTACATCCTGCAAGTAACTCTAATGCCTATTTTGTTACAAATTGTGAAACTAGACATGAGATTGCCAAAGAATTTCATTGCATCATTGATGACTGTGTATATACTACTTTGCTTGATGACATTACTAGCGATAAGTTAGAGGCCGCTTTGACACTAGATCCTGATAGGGGAATTCTGAGTGAGGAAAGTCATGAGTTAATCTGTGCTTTAGATTCAGCTGAAACTGAACCGGCAGGCGAACTCGATCCCCCTAGTGTACCATTAGGTGAAATCGACTCCCTCAGTAGCAATACTGGGGAAATCGAACCCCTAGGCCTGACCTTAAGGAACTCCCATCCCACCTTAAGTATGCTTTCCTTGGTGAAAATCGGTCCAAACCTCTGATAATCTCTTCGAAATTGTAAAAGGAAGAAGAGAACCAACTTGTTAAGCTTTTTAAGGAGAATTCTGCGGCCATAGGATAGGGAATTGGGGACATTAAGGGCATTGGCGCAACCCATTGCACACACAGGATAAGTTTAGAAGATGATGCTAAACCTGTTAGGCAACCCTAGCGCAGGCTCAATCCTGTCATGCAAGATGTAGGGAAAACTGAGATCCTTAAGATGCTTGAGCATGACATAATTTACCCAATACCTGATAGTAGATGGGTGAGTCATGTACATGTAGTTCCTAAGAAGTCGGGGGTTACTGTAGAAACAAATGAGAAGGGCATAGAGGTCCCGGTAAGAAAAACCATTGGGTGGCGTGTGTGCATCGACTACTGGAAACTAAACGCAGCCACTAAGAGAGACCACTTCCCTCTGCCATTCATTGATGAGATTCTTAACCGCCTTGCTGGGCGAGAGTTCTATTGTTTTTTGGATGGTCTTTCAGGTTTCTACCAAATACCCATTGCTCAGGAGAATCAGGAGAAAACGACATTTACCTATCCCTATGGGACTTTTGCCTATCGCAAAATGCTCTTCGGACTGTGCAACGCTCCTGCTACTTTTCAAAGATGCATGCTTTCTATATTTCCTGACATGGTGCAAGATTTTATAGAGATCTTCATGGATGACTTCTCTCTTTTTGGAGATTCTTTTGCTGATTGCTTACATAAACTTGATAAAGTGCTTAAACGTTGTATTGAGTGTAACATAACTCTTAGCTGGGAAAAAAGTCACTTTATGGTTAGGGAAGGAATTGTCTTAGGACATGTAGTCTCAAACCGTGGAATAGAAGTTGATAGAGCAAAGCTTGATGTGATTGTTAAACTTCCCCCTCCCACTTGTGTGAAAGAGCTGCAATCTTTTCTTGGGCATGTTGGTTTTCATAGGAGATTCATTAAGTATTTCTCGAAAATTGCTAAGTGTTTAAGCAACTTGCTTATGAAAGATGTGCCTTTTGTTTTCAATGATAAATTGTTGGTCCAGATAACGGCAAAGTAAAAGACTAGAGGGGGGGGGGTGAATAGTCTTTTAAAACTTTTGTCGATAAAAACTATTTCTCAGATATCTGAGTAGATAACTGATACTTAAAATCAGAGCGCGGAAGACTTAAGATAGATAAGTGCAGAAACAGTTAAAGTGTGTGTGTGTGTGTTGCTGAAATGTAAGTACAGAAAAGTAAATAACACAGCAAGTATAGTGGTATCTGGAGGTGGCGTAATCCTCCAACTAATCCACTTCGGTCTTCCAAAGACCTAGAATTCACTAGAATAGATAATTGAGGTCACCTTACAAAAATCCTATTCTAAGATTCCTTAAACAGATGGTTCCCAACCAAATGTTCCCCCTGAGTTGTTCCCCGGCTTTCACAGCCAAGTACTTCCTGTACTCAGAAACCTTTTTGAGCTATTCCCTAGCTTCCCAAGCTAAGTACTTCCTGTGCTCAATAACCTTGGAGTTATTCCTTAGTTACCCAAATCAAGTACTTCCTATACTCCGTTAACCTTGGAGTTATTCCCTGATTTTTCAAACTAAGTACTTCCTGTACTCCACGCCAGTGATGGTGTTGGTTTCGGTTTGAGTTGTCAGATGAGCTTCTTTAATAACTTTTCAGTTAATCAGATAGCTCTGTGAATCAAGTATACTTAATACACTTTGCAATGTATGGTATCTTGTTCTTTTTACTGACCCAAGTCTCAGATAACTGTTCAAGAGAATGAATCTCAGATACTTGATCTTTTGTTTCAACTCTTTCACAGATAGCTGTGCTTGTTTAGGATCAGGACACTTAGAACTTTAGTGCTACTTAAGATCAAGAGCTTTGGTCGCAACAGAAAGCTTTGAGGATAAGTAATTTGCTTTGAGAGAGTAAGATGTTCAGTGAGTTCTGTGTTTCAGCGAGACTAGTATTATCTGATTCTTTGCACGTCCTTATCTTCAATCTTCAGATACCACTTTTATTGAAACAACTTTGTTTGCAATATATATATTTCTGTTTCAGAAATGTGGTTAAAGCTCAAGGTATCTGAGAATAGATATCTGTGGACACTTTCCTTGTTTTCAGATAGACCTTTCATTTCTCAGATATCTCTTGTGACACAGTTTGTTTAAAACTATTTGTGTCTTCAAGATATCTGGCTAAGGTATCTGAAAAAGCTTTTCGATAATCTTGTGCGCTTTCTTCAAGTCTTCAATGTCGTTGAGCTTGTTCTGCTTGGATGTCTTCTTCTTGGTCTTCTCTTCATAAAATAAAAATTACATTTTGAGACCTAACATCCTATACAAGATTAGCTAGACTATCATACTTAGTGGGTTTCCTCTTTTACAATGTTCAAGTGAACCAAGAGTACTAATCACCTTTCTGAGACTAAGATAAGTCATCATGTTGCTGATCAAAATCTAAACAGATATTTCTAACAAAATATCTAACAAATTTCCCCCTTTTTGATCAGTCAACGATGACCATCTGACCTATTACAAATCTGGATGAGTGAACAATCCAACACTTAATCATTTCTTAAGATTTTTTCAATTCATTCAATTAAGTGCAGAAAGTAAACATCAACCAAATCACAAGGTGTGATCTTTGCTGACAAGTTATCTTTTATAGAATACTATCTGAGAGTAATTTCTTCAGATAAGTTACAAAGAGAGATTACAGATAACTTCAATATATAAACCAAGTTTAGCTCAGTCAGCAAAAATACAAAAATACATAGTAAATTAGGACAACAGGAGTAACCAAGCTCCAAGTAAACATCCTAATAGACTAGTCTTCAAGTCTTCAACTCTTCAAGTCTTCAACAGTAGTTCTATGGATCAGTCTGCAAATTTCCTATCTCCAAACCTTTTGATGTCATCAGAATAATCATAGAGAAGTGTTCGACGAGCATCTCGGTGTCTCTGCAAATCCACAGACCTCTTTGTAGGTTTTGGTAGGATTTTTCTTGACAAAATGTTTGACCCACAGATACTTTCCCCACTTCCAGGCATGCTCTATTCTGATATCTGAAAGCTTGAAGTATTCGTAGATAATCCTCAGATATCTGATGTCACCCTTGTATTGATCTTCAGTTAGATAGAACGACTCATAGGGTTCCACAGCGAGTCTTGCTCTTGTGCCTGTTCCTGTGATATTCAGAATTCTGTGCACATCATCTGGCTTTCCATATGGACATTCATCAGAGAGGTCCTTTCTCATGGCTTCTCTTGACAACTTCAAAATCCAACCAGGCTTTAATGTGATTGGTGTTGATCAAGGTTGGCTTATCTTTTCTCCATGCCATAAGTTGTTTATGGATTGGTTCTGGAAATCTTGAATTTACCAATAGATGCTTAAGTTCCAGAATCCAATAGCCATTTTTCTGATTGATGCACCTGTAGACAGAGGAATCATTGTCATACTTCACATACTCTATTTTGGCTTCTTCTAGCCTGAGTGTAAGTTGACTTTGTCTTTGCTCAGCTCTCAGTCTGTTCCTTCTCTGTCTTGAATTCTCTTTGGGGTTGTTGCTTGAAGAACCACCCTGGATAGACTTGGTATTTCCAGAGCGTGTTTTAGCTTCTAGGGGCTTTGCAGCTATGGGCTCAGTTAGGCTTTCAATTTTCCTTTTCTTGTGAAGAGGAGCTTCATCTTCATCAGTTTCCTCATCATCATCAAGATTAAATCTTGTGAGAGTTTTACAGCCTTCTTCATTGCCCAGGGACTTGATTTTGCCTTCTTCTTCTTCAGAAGATTCATCAATCCCTTTAACTTGTCTTCTCCTTGGAGCCTTGGTACTCCTTGGAGGTTTCTGTGCCATGGCCCTTGTTATCATTGTAGTTCCTTCAGTAGGTTTCTGGGAAGGAGCTACTATTTGCAAAGCAGCTTGGCTTGAGGAGGGTTCATTGATTCTGAGTGGTGGCTGGGAAGTTTTCATGTTTCTTCTTCCTCTCTGAGCCGCACTTGACTCAGATTTCTTCTTGTTTTCTTCTCCTTCTTCCCATTCCCCCTGACTTTGAGGTCCAGATTTGTACGCTCTTTCCCCCTTAGTCATTGTTGGCTGACTCAGTCTCATAAAAGAATCTGAGAGAGAGTTAAAATGCCCTTGTAAATAATTATAGGCAGTGACCAACTTCTGAAGTTCGGCTTTGAGCTCCTGATTTTTCTTGATAAGTCCATTGTCCTTATCAGTGAGCTCTGCCAATGGGCCTAGGATGGCATCTGCTTTTCCAGCAATGTAACTTGCCTCTTGGAAAGCTTTTTCAGATGCATCATCGTCCCTTATCATTCCCAGATCTTTCTGAGCAATGACTATGCTAGTTGTTCTCTGAGTGATGAGCTCAGTGAACTTTTTTATTTCAGAGGGGACAGAGGCAATTACTTCCTTGTTTTGTGAAGACATTTCCCTTTTTAGATGAGCCAGTACTTGGTATCTGTTCATGTATTCGTGGGAGTGGACATTTGGCAGTTTGCTGAATATTGCAGGATCAATCAGCTTCCTTTTCAAGTGAGAGACCGCTAGATGTTCATTGCGGTGCTCTGCCAAAGTCTTGTCTTCTTCATCATCTGAGTAATCAGCCTAGTGATCTTCATCCTCTTGGACATTCTCATCGATTGTATCGAGTCCAGCAACCATCTCAGAGATTGGTTTCTTCCCTTTCTGGGAGGAGGATGGTACTTCTTTTGAAGATGATGCAGCCTTAGCATCATGCTTGACTTCAGATACTTCTTCAGTATCGAGTTCTTTGGTGATAGCATTCACAGTATCCTGTAGCTCTTTAACCTCAGAGTAAGCAATCATTTCTTGTAAGTATTGATCTTGTAGTTGATCAAGCTTGTCTCTGGATCTATCTATTTGATCTTCCAGTTGAAGATGGAGCTGTTGTTCTTCTTCCAACAGTTGTTTGAGTTGAGCAGTTCTGGTTTGAGTGTTTAATATTTTCTGATTGGTTTCTTCAGAAAGCTCAACTACTTGTTCACTAGTAACTGGGTGTTGGGAAGATGGATGAGTAGATTTCTGAGGGGATGGAGACGGAGATTTCTGTGAAGTCTTCTCAGTGTGCTTTTCAGCAGCTGAGGCATTATTCCTTAGCGAAATTCCTCCGGTCCCTGGTGCAGGGGCACCATCATCATCCTTTTTGTCTGTGTCATCCTTTTTGTCTGTGTCATCCTTTTGGTGATGGTCAGTGGGAGGTTCATCGAAGTCATTTTCGTTTATCTCTTCCTCCTCATCATCTTCAGATACAAGATTGATCATTTCAGGAATAGTGATCTTCTGCCCACTAACCTCTTCTTGTTCAGAAGGTATAAATTGCAGAGTTTGGGGCAGAACTGGCTTGAATGCCATCTGTAATCTTGTCTGACCATCTGCCTGTTCAAAGGCTTGTATCAAACTGTGCGCCACTTCTTTGGAGAAATCCTTATGCAATAAAGTCGCAACTGTGTACTGTTCGGTAGGGAACATTGCATGGATATATGTCTCCAAGTCAAGAGCTTGTGCTCGTCTGTTTGGTTGATCTGTGATTCTCAATATTTCAGAGAGATCAGAGCACCTTAACCTTTGCCATTTCTTGAAGCATTGAATATGCTTTGGCAGGGTGTGAGCTTTGAAGAAGGGAAGTAGGTCCCTCTTCTCATCATTGGGAGCCTGCTTTGCACTTGTTTGAGCCTGAAAGAAAGAGTTTTGAGTAAGCTTCAAAACTTTTATAGATATCTGAGTAGAAGTGTAGTTTAGTTTCTGAGTTACCTGAGTAAGTACTTCATGCTCAGAGACTTGTGCTACTGAGACAATTGGTGTCTCAGATATCTTGTTGTGAGGCGGAGACTTGGAAGTCTGGTCCTCATCAACCTTTCTTTCTTGAACCTGAGAATTAAAATTATCACAATACTTAGGAAATTTTATCAAGAAAACTTTAGATGACAAAACAGATATCTGAGAGGTCAATTACCTCCATGGGAGGCTCAGATATTTGTTTCTCAGAGACTTGTGCAGTCTCTGGAATCTTTTCTTGTGATGAAGGCCTTGATGCCTCATCAGTTTCCATGGGTGCAGGGGATGTCGCAACTCTGTCCCCTTGCACTTCTACTTCTGAGTGAGCCTGTGAGTAGAAAGTATTGAGTAATTTAGAGAAGAAGTTTTAGTTAACCCAAGGTGAAGAATATTTATCATTGATTTTCATATACCTTCATACTGGAAGGCTCAATGATCTGTTCTTCAGAAACCTTGTTGGTTTCTGGGTTTTCTTCTGGCATTTCTGCCTTATCTTCCTCTTTCTCAGTTGGAGCCTGTTAGAAACATTCACTTAATTGGTTAAGTAAATTATTGTATAACTGAAAAATGACAACTTAAGAAACATTTTATCACCTGTAGGACAGGCTCAGATTTCTTAAGAGGTGAGGTTGACGAGACCTCTTTCTCAGTTTCTGAGGCAAGCTTTCCAGCTTCCTCTTGTCCTTGTGTTTCTAACTCAGCCTGTAATAAAGAGTTTCGATAAATAACAAGATGTACAAGCATAAAATTTGCACAAGATAAGAGTTAAACCGTTCAACTACCTGATCCGTGTCAGGCTGATTGGTCTCTGACACTTGTGACCTTTCTATACATTGGTCTTCTTGTTCCAGTATTTCTTCTTTGTTTGAAGTTTCAGGTACTTCACACCTTTCCTGAGTGTGCAACTCAGTTGCCTCCCCTGGTTGATCATTCTGAGTAGATGTCTCAGTTTGATCCCTCTCATTGAGTTGGGGAACCTGCTCTTTTGCAGGATTTTCTTCAGCATACTGCTTTGCTGGTAATTCAAAATGGAGTTCATTTACCATTTCATCAACCACTTGTGGCTGTTGTGGTTGTTGTGTTTGTGGTTGTTGTGGTTGTCTGGAAGCAGAGGATTGGTCAGTAGAATGTTCTTCCAGATTTTTAGATGTGGCATTTTCATCAGCATCTGCTAGCACTAAATTACCACTCATCAGGGCTTCTTGAAGTTGTGCATAAGAAACGTTCCCTGATGAAGTATTTGTACCAACAACCTTTGCTATAGGTGCTTGTTCAGCAACCTGTGGTGTAGGTTCTTTTTCAGATACCTTTTCACCAGTTACTATTTCAATAACCTTAGCCCTCTTTGCTCTTTCTAGGACTTGAGAGATGACTAGTTCATCATCTTCATCGTCAGAGCTCTCATCAACATTAGGAACTGATTGGTCCATAACTCCTGCGGTTTCTGCAGATAGGGCTTGGTGATTTTCACCACTTTTGGCAGCATTTATGAGTTCATCAGCAAGGCATTCTGCATTAGTCGCAACATTTATGAACGGACTTTCTCTTGCTGAGTCTACTTGTGCAGTAGTTGATGATTCTTTTGCAGCATTGATGAGTTGATATGCCTTTATCAGTTCATCGGCAAGGCCTGTAGATATCTGAGAATCGACAACCTCTTTGGGTGTGTCTTCTGATTTGCCAGCAGACTTCTTTCTTGAAGTTCTGGGCTTCTTGGTGGCAACCTTTTCTTCAGATACCTTTTCAGACTTTCGCTTCTTAGAACCTATCTGAGACCCAGTAACCTTTTTCATCAAGTTTGTATACTCATATTTGTAGAGTAGGTTACTGTTGGCTATTTCAGCCGTCTCTCTGAGCTTAATGCTAAGCTTCTCCAGCAAGTAGCATATCTTCAGACCATAGCCTACTGTGGCCTTTGGCTCAGCTAGTCCTTTGGAAATCTTAGGCTCAAAGCCTTGAATCTTCTTCACAAACTTCATGAAGGCGTACTTTCCCCAGTTAAAAGGGTTTTCCAGCCTTTTGTCTTGTTGATTCAGCAAGAACATCATGATCCATCGTTCTTGTCTTATCTGGTCAGGACCTCCTTGTAGACCATCAAAGCATCTGTGAAGAATGCAAGCCAATACATCCCAGTGAACCATCAGATGTCTGGTTCGGATGTCAGCAAGCTTGAACTCAGTGGGTGTATCTGATTTTTCAAGATCACACACGTCACTGTACAATTTGTTAACACCTTCAAGGAGATCATCATCCTTGGTGTTTATTTCAAAATCCTTTCCAAGATTTTGAAACTCAAATGACTTACAGAAAGTTGTTAAGTCCAGAAGGATTTCCTTTCCTTGGACAGAGGTTTTGACAGACACTATTTCAGTGCCTTCAGAAACACAGGAAATTATCCTGGAGTTGTTGTAGAATTCCAACACATCGAGTGATGATATTCCACTTGGGCGAGCAGATAGAAAACCCTTGATTTGTGCCTTTTCAAGCATGTCAAGAATCAGCTTTCTGTCGGCTTGGTTCTCTATTGCAGCCGTGAGGTATTCCTCAACCATGGCACCACCCCAAATCATTCTGTGATTTGAAGTCCAATGGTCAGGATTAAAATCTCCTACTAGTCGGTTGTTCACAATAACCAACTCTGGTGCTTGCTTTTCAGCAGTACCAGTGGAGGATTGAGATTTCAGTGTAGAAGAATTCTTTGGGGCCATCTCTTTATATAGTGTAGAGAATTTGGATTGGTGTTTGAAAGAGATTTGATTCAGTAATTCTTTGCAGAAAAACTTAATCTTGATTTGCAGAGATTGTAGAAGGTTTGCAGAGAATCAAGAGAAGGTTTTGCTATTTTTGTGCAAGTCTGAATGTTGGATTAGGTGAAAGTGATCTCTTTTGCCAAAATCCTATATATATAGCAACGTAATTCTAACAAACATATACACACAAATTGGTTTTGTATGTATGTATCTGTGAATTGCAGTGAGGCGTGGGTAAAAGTTTGTTCGGCATTAAATGCATAGTGGCCACGCCTCAATTTCAATTCCCACTATTTACAGAGAATTAATTTCGTCCGTTAAGATCAAATGCTTAATTTCATCAAGGGTCACCATTGCTTCTTCAGCAATGATCACAATCAGCAATTGTGATTGTGCCCAATTAATGAATTTTGGCGATTTGCTATCTGAATCACAATTCTGTGTGACTAAGAACACTGTTTGTATCTGAGTCTATCTCATACTCAATATTTGTCCAAGTTTTACACAAAGATAGAAATAATACAAATTTCAAGAGAGTAGTCGAGGCAGGTTGTACTATTCTCTTTTGTGTTCCCCTCACTGAGTGAACTAGATATCTGAGTTCCCGTCTCAGAGATCTTAAGCTGTCTTTTTGCTCTTTAGCCTTTTGACTTACGGATACTGCTCCAGCTTTTCTCTTTCTCTTCTCGGAGGCTGTTCAGATACCTCTTCTCCGGATGCCCGTTCCAGATACCTCTTCTTTGGATGCCTGTTCCAGATACCTCTTCTCTTTCAGTTCATTGGTAGTTCCATTAGTCCAAGACTATGTCTTAAGGCTAAGAATCTACTTTCTTGTAGTGGCTTAGTGAAGATATCTGCAAGTTGGTCTTCAGTGCCAATTTTGAGTATCTCTATATTGCCCTTTTCAACATGGTCTCTGATGAAGTGATGTCTAACATCAATATGCTTTGTTCTGGCATGAAATTTAGGATTCTGTGTAATCGCAATAGCACTTGTGTTGTCACAGAAAATGGGAGTTTTCTTCTCATCGAGTCCATAGTCTTTAAGTTGTTGTTGTATCCACAGAATTTGTGTTGCACAACAACCAGCAGCAATATATTCAGCCTCTGTGGTAGAAGTTGCAATTGAGTTTTGCTTCTTGCTAAACCACGAGATAAGTCTAGTACCCAGAAACTGACAAGTTCCTGAGGTGCTTTTCCTATCAAGCAGTGATCCATCATAATCAGCGTCTGAGTACCCAGGTAAACTCAATCCGCTTTCTTTAGGATACCACAATCCTACATCTACTGTACCTTTTACGTACCTTAATATTTTCATAGCAACGTTGTAGTGTGTTTGCATCTGATTTGTCTGAAATCTAGCACACACTCCAACGGCGTATTGAATATCAGATCTACTTGCAGTGAGGTAAAGTAGTGAACCTATCAATTTCCTATACTTATGTTCTTCAACACTCTTATCTGATTCAGTATAGGTCATTTTGGTTCCAATGCTCATAGGTATCTTAGCATTCTTTTCAGAAGGCTTAAGATTGAATTTTGTGAGCATATCTTTTGCATACTTTGTTTGACTAATGAATATTCCATCATTGAGTTGCTTGACTTGCAATCCTAGAAAATAATTCATTTCTCCCATCATGCTCATCTCAAACTTGCTTTTCATGAGATTTGCAAAGTCATTACAAAGTTGCTTGTCCTTAGATCCAAATATGATGTCATCCACATATACTTGAACTAAGAGTAGTTTCCCGTCATGATTTAAGGTAAATAAAGTTTTATCAACTTTACCTTTCTTGAAACCACTTTCCAGAAGGTATTTGGCCAAAGTGTCATACCATGCTCTTGGAGCTGTTTGATCCATCTGAGCTTTCAGAGTTTATAGACCATTCTACTTTCGAGGAAACTTCAAAGCCGGTGGTTGCTCAACATAAACTTCTTACGCAAGTTCACCGCTTCAAGAATGCACTTTTGACATCCATCGATAAACTTTAAAATCTTTATGAGTCGAAGGCTAGAAAGAGTCTTATTGCATCCAATCGCAACTGGTGCATATGACTCATCAAAATCTAAGCCTTGATGCAGGTAAATCCTTGGCAACCAATCTTGCTTTGTTTCTGGTTATTTCACCAGATTCATTCATTTTGTTTCTGAAAACCCATTTAGTTCCAATCACAGATATTCCTTCTACAAATGGAACTAGTTTCCAGACTTTGTTTCTCTCAAATTGATCCAACTCTTCTTGCATTGCGAGATCCGCCTTGGTCTCCTAATGCTTCTTCTATATTTTTAGGTTCAATATTTGAGATGAAACATCCAAAGAGAGAATTAGCATTTTCAGCTATTGCTCTCCTAGTCCTAACACCTTGATTTACTGGTCCAATCACATCTTTTGCAGGATGATCCTTGATCCATCTCATCATAGGTTTAGTGCTAGTAGGATCAATATCCAAATGATTTGAATGTGAATCACTAGGATTTTGATTTGATACTATTTCAAGATTCAAGACATTTTGCTCCTCGAAGGCAATTAATGTCCGACACTTGCTCGATGTTTGAGCTATCTCGGAACATGTCTTTCGGAGAGATTGTTTCGGAGATAGCTTCATGATGAACATCTTCGCTTTCCATTTCGGAAGTTTCATAGGAAATTCTTCATCATGTTTGTGAGTCATCTTGTTGTTACTAGGCACTTCATGCTTTTCACGCCGAGTCATCCTCACTTTCCATAATGATATTTCTCCTTTCGAGGATTCTTCTTGAATCCTCGAATAGTTCTTTGAACCTTTCTGAGAGTTCATCATTAGGAGGTGTTTTCTTACTTCCTTCATAGAATACAACATGAACTGATTCTTCAATTTTCTTTGTTCTTTGTTGTAAATTCTGTAGGCTTTGCTATTCGTAGAATAACCAAGAAATACACCTTCATCTGCCTTTGGTTGAAATGTTCTCAGATAATCTTTCCCATTGTTTAGAACAAAACATTTACAACCAAATACTCTCAGATGTTTGATATTAGGGGGTCTACTAACCAAGATTTCATAAGGGGTCTTGTCATGGTGTTTGTTTATCAAGCATCTGTTCTGAGTGTAGCAAGTTGTGTTTACAGCTTCAACCCAATAAATTTCACTTATTTCAGTGTCAGCTAGCATCGTCCTTGCAGCTTCTTTAAGGGTTCTGTTTTTCCTTTCTGCAACACCATTTTGTTGAGGTGTTCTTACAGAGGAAAGTTGGTGTTGTATACCTTTGCAGGTACAAAACTCTTTTATGTACTGGTTGACAAACTCAGTACCATGGTCTATTCTGATTGCAGATACCTTGTTATTTTTCATGACTTCAAGCTTTTCAAAGAAGTTTGGTATCTCATACAGCATCGATTTGTGTTTGAAAGACAACCCAAGTGAATCTTGAGAAGTCATCTACAACAACAGACCATACTTCTTTCCCCGCATAACTAGTTAGATGATTCAAAAGATCCATGTGTAATAGTTGCAGTGGTCTAACACTAGAGTGTCTGATTTTGGACTTGAAAGAGATCTTAGATTGTTTCCCCATCTGACAGGCAGAACAGATACCATCCTTTCTGAAAGATGTTCTGGGAAGGCCAACCACTAACTCTTTCTTGGCAAGTCTGTTCAGAGTTTTGAAGTTCAAGTGACTCATTCTTTTGTGCCATAACGGTGCTCTTACGTGTGACCAGATTGACTCACCATGAGACATTCTTGATTGTGGCGGATGCCCAATCGGCAACATAAAGATCGCTTTCGCCGAAAGCAACCAAGAGGCTCGCTTTGACTCATTGTCAATTAGTTTGCGATTTTGCTTTGAATTTTATAGTAAAACCGTCATGCAAAACCGGCTCATGCTAAATAGATTATATTTCAAATCCTTAACATGTAATACGTCGGTGATTGTTAATGTTCCCAATTTGACGTGCCAAATCCCGAGAGGGATTTAATTCTCCTCCAGAAATCGATATCCGGTCACGTGTTGCAAGCTTTGTAATCGACCAGATTTGCTTTGTCTCCTGTCATGTGCTTTCCGCATCCACTATCAAATAGCCATTGTGCTTTAGTCCAGGAAGCATTCTGCACACAACAGGAAACAGGAGATTAGGTTCTCAATTTACAATTGGAACCATCAGGACTAAACAATCTTCCAGTAGGAATCCATTTTTGGATGAATTTCCTTGGAACATTCTTTTGTCTGATAGGAACATAAGGAGGAATTCTAATTGAATGATTATCATTATTGAGAATTATTTTCTTCCTTGGTGTGTTCCTAGGTGCTCCATTTGGTGCTTTCAGATACCTGTCAGGTTTCTGAGTTTGCTTTTCAGCAAACTTAGCTTTCCTTGCTAGATTTCTTCTAGCCCTGGCATTCAGATTTTCAGTGGCTTGATTTAACTTCCACTTTTGATAATTGCTTTGAGCAATTCTAGCCTTTAGCCATCGTTCTTGATCCTGTTTGTATTCATGAGCAAGTCGTTTCCCGATGCCTTTATAGCCAATACCGTTTCGAGCACTTGAAGCTATCTGAGATCTTTTCTCACCAGCTTTGCTAGTCTCTGGTTGGTCCAATTTCTTTCCAGAAAAAGTGACATGGGAGAATTTGCCAGCTCCTGCCATTCTACCCTTTTGAGAGACATAGCACTGTGGGTGTTTACACTTTTCAGTGTTGTGTTTCTTTTCAGAGACGTGCCCAACAGTTTTGTTTTTTACTTGTTTTTCCCACAAAGGTTTAGTCGCAACTGCCTTTCCTTTGTCAACAATCTTCGTCTTCTCACCGATACTAAAGATTGCATGGGAACCATCTTGCTGAGTACTTACAAATGTTCTTCTTTCCTTACTCTTATTCAGAGTGATAGAACAATCTGTCTGTGTATTCAGCCCAAGTCCTTTCTTTTCTGGAGGATCTCTTAGGTAAGAATGTACTTCAGTAAGAGTGTCACTAGCTTTGGCATAAGATTGAAAAGATAATTCTTTCTTCTTGAGTTCCTTGTTCTCAGAAAGAAGATCTTCATATTTCTTTCGTAATTCAGCCATTGCTTCTTTATGTGACTTTTCAGTCTCAGATATCTGAGCTTTGAGAAATGCATTTTCAGCATCCTTTTACTCAGATACCTTAACTAATTGAGAATTTTCCTTTGCAAGAGAATTCTTTTCTTCTTCAAGATTTTCGGCTCTAGCTCGGATCATTAGAAATTCTCTTTCATAGATGTCAAGTTCTTTCCTGAGATTTTCTAGATCTTTTATTTCTTCTTCATCACTTTCATAAGTATAACAAGAAGTATGTGTTACCTCATCACCATAAGATGATTTCTATGTTAGAGATGTACGGACCGTCAATTTCAAAGAACTCCACACATTTCATTCTTCTTGAGGTCAAGTCGATTATATCATGAGTAACTCCACATAATCGGTGATGGTAAGGTTGAGTCATCTGAATTGTCATCTTGAATCATCTCAACGTCTAGATCATCCAGTTGAATTTGGATTTTCTTTCTTTCTTCAGTTAACAAAGCTTTCTGGCTTCTTCTGAAGATTCTTCTATCTTTCTTGTCACCTGTCCTTAGTTTGTTGAAGGCAGGACAATCCTTCTTGAAGTGGCCAGGTTTCTGACAATAGAAACAGATATCGTTTTCAATTTCTGCTTCCTCGACATGATGCTTTCTCGAAATGGCTTGTTCAGCGAGCTTTGCATATTTTTGTACTGGTGATAGTTTGAGCCTAGATGCTTTTTCAGCTTCTCTTTGGCTTTTCTTCTCTCAATTTCTCGACTGACATATTTGCTCATTTGCTTTGCAACAAGAGCATCCTCAGTCTCTTCCTTGCTTTTCTTCTTTTCAGAAGTTCCTTGAGCAACTAGAGCAACATTCTGCAACTTTTCAGTTGTTTGTTCTCTTTGTGTTGTCTCATAATCTACCGTAGCAAGATGTGAGAAGAGTTCCACTGGAGTGATATTTGGCATTCCTTGGTTAAAATAAAAGAATTTGGTATGCTCCCAGTTGTGGTTAAGACTTCTGACAATAGTCTTAATCTTTTCTGACTGGGAGTATCTGTTGCTTTCCCCAAGTGCTGCCATATCACTCATGAGAGTGGTAAATCTGAAATCAAGTTCTTCCAGAGTTTCAGTGGGTCCTTGTTTGAAATTTTGAAATTTCAACTTGAGAACTTCGAACTTGTTTTCTTTGGTTTTCTCAGTTCCGGCACAGATTTCTTCAATCAGTTGCCAGGCAACTTTCGCCGTTTTAGCACCCCACAGTTTACACTGTATGTGCTCAGGTGTCGATCTGATGATGATATTACGAGCTTGACCATCCAGACGATTCCTCTTGGCATCTTCCGATGTCCAGAGTTCTCTGGGCTTTGGTTCGTAAATAACTTGAATAGTATATCTCCCACTTGTTGACGATCGGTTTGTGAAGATCCTTCGCTTTGATATCTGTCTCTACCATTAGAAACCTCCATGACTTGTTTGAGTTGTTGAATGACTATTGGGCCATTCTTTATCACTTCGATCATTTCGTCACTTATGGCTTCAAGGTGGAGCATCATGTTATTTTTCCATTTCTCGTAATTCTACGGTTTGAGAACGGGTGCATCACTTTCGAGACAATCTGCACACTTAACACAAAAATTAAATAGTCCTCGAAAATGGACAAAGTTCCTTCACCTATCTGGGATCTAGGTTCAAGAGAAGGCTTGTGAACCTCCTGCTCTGATACCACTTGTTGGTCCAGATAACGGCAAAGTAAAAGACTAGAGGGTGGGGTGAATAGTCTTTTAAAACTTTTGTCGATAAAAACTATTTCTCAGATATCTGAGTAGATATCTGATACTTAGAATTAGAGCGCGGAAGACTTAAGATAGATAAGTGCATAAACAGTTAAAGTGTGTGTGTGTGTGTGTGTGTGTGTGTGTGTTGCTGAAATGTAAGTACAGAAAAGTAAATAACACAGCAAGTATAGTGGTATCTGGAGGTGGCGTAATCCTCCAACTAATCCACTTCGGTCTTCCAAAGACCTAGAATTCACTAGAATAGATAATTGAGGTCACCTTACAAAAATCCTATTCTAAGATTCCTTAACAGATGGTTCCCAACCAAATGTTCCCCCTGAGTTGTTCCCCGAATTTCACAGCCAAGTACTTCCTGTACTCAGAAACCTTTTTGAGCTATTCCCTAGCTTCCCAAGCTAAGTACCACCTGTGCTCAATAACCTTGGAGTTATTCCTTAGTTACCCAAATCAAGTACTTCCTATACTCCGTTAACCTTGGAGTTATTCCCTGATTTTTCAAACTAAGTACTTCCTGTACTCCACGCCAGTGATGGTGTTGGTTTCGGTTTGAGTTGTCAGATGAGCTTCTTTAATAACTTTTCAGTTAATCAGATAGCTCTGTGAATCAAGTATACTTAATACACTTTGCAATGTATGGTATCTTGTTCTTTTTACTGACCCAAGTCTCAGATAACTTTTCGGTTTGATCTTTTGTTTCAACTCTTTCACAGATAGCTGTGCTTGTTTAGGATCAGGACACTTAGAACTTTAGTGCTACTTAAGATCAAGAGCTTTGGTCGCAACAGAAAGCTTTGAGGATAAGTAATTTGCTTTGAGAGAGTAAGATGTTCAGTGAGTTCTGTGTTTCAGCGTCGTGTCTTCTCAAGCTGTCTATGTGTTGATATTTATAGATGAATTTGAGTGTCGTTTGAATAGTATCCGTTAGGCTCAAATTCAAACTATAGATATCTGTGTATAGTACTGTAGCAGGTTTTGTCTTCTTCTTCAGAAGCTGCCGTTGCTTTTGTTCAGACATCTCTGTCCGTGCATTAAATGCATTGTACTATACTTTTTGTCCTGTAGTGCCAACGGAACTATGCTTTGTATCAGAGACTAGTATTATCTGATTCTTTGCACGTCCTTATCTTCAATCTTCAGATACCACTTTTATTGAAACAACTTTGTTTAGAATATATATATTTCTGTTTCAGAAAAGTGACTAAGCTCAAGGTATCTGAGAATAGATATCTGCGGACACTTTCCTTGTTTTCAGATAGACCTTTCATTCTCAGATATCTCTTGTGACACAGTTTGTTTAAAACTATTTGTGTCTTCAAGATATCTGGCTAAGGTATCTGAAAAACTGTTTCAGTAATCTTGTGCAGTTTCTTCAAGTCTTCAATGTCGTTGAGCTTGTTCTGCTTGGATGTCTTCTTCTTGGTCTTCTCTTCATAAAATAAAAATTACATTTTGAGACCTAACATCCTATACAAGATTAGCTAGACTATCATACTTAGTGGGTTTCCTCTTTTACAATGTTCAAGTGAACCAAGAGTACTAATCACCTTTCTGAGACTAAGATAAGTCATCATGTTGCTGATCAAAATCTAAACAGATATTTCTAACAAAATATCTAACAAATTTCCTAACATAAATGCATGCAAGCCTTTAACATCTTGAAAGAACAGCTTGTTTCCGCTCCTATTATCGTTGCCCCTAACTGGTCCTTACCCTTTGAGATTATGTGTGATGCTTCTGATTTTGCCTGAGGTGCTGTTTTAGGACAGAGGGTAAATGGACATTTTCATGTGATTTACTATGCCAGCAAGACACTAAATCCTGCGCAGGTTAACTATACCACAACTGAGAAAGAATTCCTAGCTGTTCTTTTCGCTTTGGATAAATTACGTTCGTATCTGAAAGGGTTCAAAGTGATCATCCACACGGACCACGCCGCGATCCGCCACCTCATGGCCAAGAGCGATTCTAAGCCGCGCCTCATTCGGTGGGTTTTGATGTTTCAAGAGTTCGATTGTGAAATAGTTGATAAGTGTGGTAAAGATAATCTTGTTGCTGACCATTTATCTAGGCTTGATCCTACAACAATCTCCCCTTCTCCCCTATTCCCGATGACCTACCTGATGAGCACCTATTCTTTGTTAACCTAGAGCCTTGGTTTGCAGATATTGTGAATTTTCTTGTTGCAGGTGTTTTCCCCGCTAACATGTCTTCGCAGGAAAGAAGGAACTTTGCACTCCGAACCAATGGCTACTTTTGGGATGACCCCCACCTTTTCAAGGAGGGAGCTAATGGCATCGTACGGCGCTGCATTCCAGAGTGTGAAATAAATAGTGTTCTCACCTTTTGTCATACCATGCAGTGTGGAGGGCACTACAGCGGGAAGAAAACCGCTCTGAAGGTTCTTCAATCAGGTTTCTTTTGGCCCTCTCTATTTAAAGATGCTCATAAGTTTTGTGCTAGTTGTGATTTGTGTCAGCGTAGTGGTAACATTAGCAAGCGTAATGAGATGCCTTTTTTACTAGCAATCTTGTGGTAGAACCCTTTGATGTGTGGGGTATTGACTTTATGGGACCCTTTCCCAAAAGTAAAGGTAATGAATATATTCTTGTTGTTGTGGACTATGTGACTAAGTGGGTGGAGGCTATTCCCACCAGGACTAACGATTCCAAAGTTGTGCTCTCTTTCTTGTCCAAGAATATTTTCAGCAGATTTGGTACACCCAGGGCAATCATTAGCGATGGCGGATCTCATTTTATTAACCGTTCATTTTCGAACCTGCTTGTGAAGTACGGAGTGCAACACCGTGTCGCAACTGCATACCATCCACAAACTTCTGGTCAAGTGGAAGTCAGCAATAGGCAAATCAAGAGCATTCTCACAAGGGTCGTCAAACCAAATCGTAAGGAATTGTCAACCAAGCTAGATAATGCACTGTGGGCTTACAGAACTTGTTACAAGACTGTTATTGGTACAACCCCCTACCGATTGATTAATGGCAAGGCTTGTCATCTTCCCGTGGAATTGGAGCACAAAGCGGCATGGGCCACCAAGGAGCTAAATCTTAATATGTAGGCAGCTGAAGAATAAAGATTGTTGTAGATCTCCGAGCTAGAAGAACTCCGCCACCTTGCCTTTGAGAATGCAAAGATTTACAAGCAGAAGACAAAAGAGTACCATGAAAAGGGGATAATCCGCAAGGACTTGCACCCAGGTATGAAAGTTTTGGTTTTTAACTCTCGTCTTAAACTGTTTCCAGGGAAGTTGCGTTCGCGTTGGGATGGACCATACACGATAATTCATGTAGCACCGCATGGTGCTGTTGAACTCTTGAATTCCGCCGACGGTTCGACCTTCAAGGTCAATGGGCAGCGAGTTAAACCATACTTTCAAGGGTACATTCAGCGACCGGGAGAAGTGGTCGACCTCTCCGAGTCTAGTACATGACTCTAAATTGTGCTTCACAGGCCAGACACTTTCGATCCCTTTTATCTTTCCACTCTTAGCTTGAGGACATGCTTGAGTTCTGGTTTGGGGAGGGAATGTGAGGCTCTTCAGTTTCTTGCCTATGTTTCTATGTGTTTTTTCATATTTTCGTGAGTCGTTCTTCCAAGTTATGAAAGCTTCTATTGTGATTGTTAAATTTGCTTGCTGCTTATGTTGTGCATGATACTTAACTGAGGTGGTATAGTGGATTTAAAACCCCATAAGTTTGTTTCTCCTGTAAATAGCAAGTCTGTTTAACTCTTTAGTCCAAAACGCCGGTGAGAAACTTTAAGCCGATGAAAAAATATTATACCGGCACTTGTGTGATCCTTTCGGGAAGTGCAAACCCTCTTGTTTGCGCCTTTTCATTCTCATGTGTACTCAATTAAGTTAAGTATGACGAAGGGCATGCTCTTCATGTTTCATTTATCAAAAGCCAGTACATTGCGAAGAACCGGTTTGGGGAGAAGAAATCTTCTGTGTTGACATGTTTATTAATCATTTTTTGTAATATTTATTATTTCCCCTGATTAGTTGATTCGTCTCGGAGTGTATCTGTGGTGCTTGTCACCACCGTAGTCGTGTTAGGCGTGTTTCAGATACTACCTGCATACCGGCGTGGTCCTAAAAAGCCATATGATCGTGAGGGTTGATGGCACGTATACCAAACTGACACGCACAAAAGTGAGGACTTCAGTAAAACAGACACTACCAAAAAAAGTGAGACTAAAAGAGTCCATAGTGGCCAAATTGATTAGCATCTAATTTATTGTATGCAAATATGTGGTGACATAGAAGTTTGGTTGTATGCTCTGACAAGTTGCTGTGCGCAAGGAAAAGCCCCTTCCGACTTAACTGATTGAGTACATTGCATGAGGTATTTGAGGCACCTTTGTGACGAAAGTCACCATCCTTTTTGTCTTATTGTTCCTTGAGTGATTAACCCACTGGACACTTCCAGAATGTCAGAGAGAGATGTGTAGGATTTCCTTGTGAGGGATTGGAGAGTTAGACTTAAGTGCTCTTTACTTGAGAAACTCTTTTACAGGATTTTTTGTGCACTATTTCTATCAAGGTTGGTTGAGTGCAAACCTTTTGCATCTTGTGAACTTAACGCTTACAATGGTAGAGTTCGGACACTTGGAAGTCTGACTCGTTTATGTGTTCTTGTGTGTCGTTGTCTAGAATCTTGTTGTGTGTTTGCTCGAGGACGAGCAAAGGTTCGGTTTGGGGATTTTGATGAGACAATATTCTAACGTCTCATTTGGTCCTTTTTAGCGGTCTTTGTGAGTCTTTGTCTTTAGTTTTATAGTCTTTTTAGTCCGATTTTACGCTTTGGTGTTTTGTTTAAATTTTGTAGGAATCGATGTCTTTTGAAATAAATGAGGACGAGCTGCTTAGCAAAGCTCGCCGCGGCGAGGGATTCGGTCCGCCGCGGTGAAATTTTACGAGCTTGGACTCGGGGATTGCAGGAAGGCTCGCCGCGGCGAGATTTTGCGAATGGAGCCTCTGATTTGAAGAATGAAGCTCGCCGCGGCGGAGCACCTCGCGGTGAAAGTATGCGAGGCTATATATATTGCGATAAAGAAGGCTCGCCGCGTCGAGATTTTGCGAAAGGCTCCCCAGTTTTGAAGGAAGACGCTCGCCGCGACGAGGGATTCAATCTGCCACGGCGAGAATTTGCGAGCTAGATATATAATCAACAAAAGAAAGCTCACCGCGGCGAAGCAATTGGCCCGCCGTGGCAAGATGTGCAGGCTCAGAATTTGTTTTCCTTATTAGTTTAGAATTTGTTTTTTCTGAGGCATACTTCTTTTAACCTAGTTTTTGAGAGAGCTCCTAGATTCAGACATTAACATTGAGACATTCTTGAAGCTTGGATTATTCATTGATTTTACTCATCAGAATTATTGGTATTGATTTCCTATTGCTTTCTTCTTTGCAATTCGTTCTTATATTTATCGATTGAATTGTATGTTATTGCATGCGAGTTTCATATCTATGTTTCATATGATTATTATCATGAATCCTTGCGTGCAAATCTCAAGTATGAGTAGCTAAACACCCTTGAATACAGTAGTATGTGAAGATTATGCATATTCATTCTAGAGTTTATCAAATCACTCATATAGGTTAGTCTCATACAAAATCTTCGTAAAAACCTTCAATTCGATAAGTCCGTATTAAATTCTCTAAATTGTTCATGTTTAAGGATCGTGAATTGATGACTCACGATTTTTCCAGTATAATATATTCTAAGAACAATTGGTTGAATCGAATTGATTGATTTACTGTACAACAACCGTGTGACAAATATGAGTGTTTTCCCTAGTTCGAATTAGTATAATTGGATCTTGCTACTGTATTCATCTTTCTCTCATTGTTAATCGTTATCTTAGCTTTAATTAATCTAGTTGGAAGTATACAAAAACCATCCATCAACTGTTACTAGCAAGTATCTGTTTACTCTCACTGCTACATAGCTTGATTAATTCCCTAGGGATTGATCATGAGTTAGGCTTTAGTCTGCAACTACATCTTAATCTCTAATTGCTTTTTTAGAGTATAATTTGAGCTTATCATGCCTTACACCCTGTTCTGGTAACTGTTATTCTTCCCCCTTTCTCTTGTTTGTTGGTTGTTGATTTTGCACAACAGATGAAGGAACAACAACCTGGTTAAGTGCAACTGGAGATGGATTTCCTATTTCTGGTTTGTTTTTGCCCTTGTAAATCCTTCTCATGAGCACATGAAATATATATCATTAACCTTCTTAACAGACTTTATGTATCTTTTTGAACTCTTCTTGACAGAGAAGCCAAGTTCATTTGAGTGCCTTTTATAAACCTCTAGTAATTCTTCTCATGTTACTTCAGTGAGACCTTTTAAAGATCTGGGATCATCAGCACCTGCTAAAACATCCACTAATTGCGTTAAAATTGCAATAGCTCATATTAAATCCATACCTTGATCATTTAAAACTATAAGAAATCAGTAATATGCAGAACAATATTAAAACAGTAGTAGTGATGCTTAAACAAATAATATAGACTTTTGAAATCATAATAAGTTTCACCATAATCTACTTGAAAATTCAGTTATTACAATATTGAAATATTTCAGTCATAGAAAAAAAAAAAGACAACAAACGTTCTTTTCTGACTTCCTCTGAGTGATTGTGCTTGGTGCTTCAATTGAGACCACAGTTGTGCTCAATTTGATGATCTTCTGTATTATACAATCCATTCATTTGGTTGTATTTCACTCTGATGTGTGCTTTACACCCCTTGCTTTTTAATGGTACTAGCCAAACGTGAACACATGAAATATATCTCGTTAATTTTGTTGTCAGACTTTATCTATCTTATTGGACCCTTCTTGATTGGGAAGCCAAGTTCATTGGAGTGCCTTTTATACACTTCTAGTAACCCTTGCCATGTTACTGCACTGAGACCTTTCATAGATCTTTGAACATCAACATTCTCTGTTAAAACCATAACATGTCAGTTTAAAATGATACCATGTTGTATTAAAACAATAATAATAGGCTAAATAAAGCATTTAAAAACCATAACAGGACATTGTAAAACAATAACAAAACAAGATTATAACAAAAGATTAAAACTATAACATTGTTGTTTGAAACTATAATAGTAGCCTTTAAAACCACACTGGTCTTTCTTAAATCTATAATAGGCTTAAATCATGCAATACAAGATTAAATAGTAACATTGTTGTTTGAATTTATAGCAGGAGCCATTAAAACCATACTAGTCCTTTTTAAATCTATAATGTATTAAAATCATGCAATACAAGATTAAATAGTAACATTGTTGTTTAAAACAATAACGGGAGCCTTTAAAACCTTACTATTGTCTCTAAAATAGTAAGGAGCTAAAAACAGTAACAATGTCAGGTGCTAAAAACAGTAACATTTCAATTTAAAATGACAACGTAGCTAGTTATATCTACAACAAATGTTGTTAAAATGGTAACAAGCAGAAACAATGTTTGAAGTTAAAAGACAGTAACACTGCCTTGTAAAATGACAATGTAGCACCTTAAAACAATAATTAATGGTTTTAAAACATTTTTACAAGCACAGTGAATGTGAGAAGCTAAATTCAGTTTCAATGATGCAAAAAACAGTAATATTACAGTTTAAAACAACAACGTAGATGCTTAAAACTTCAGTAAATGCTGTTAAATCATTAATATTTATAATCAATGTTAGAAGCTAAAAAAGGTAGCAACACTTCAGCTTAAAATGAAAACGTAGCATATTAAAACTACATTATATGGTCTTAAACATTAAAATGCAGAAACAATGTCAAAGTTAAAAATAGCAACGTAGATGTTTATATCTGTAACGGATCATCTTAAAAGTATATTTAATGCTCTTAAAACATAAATAAGCATAAATAATGTCAGAAGCTAAAAACAACAACATAGAGGTTTAAATATGTAACAGATCGTATTAAAACTATGACAATTATTGCTATTGAAATATTAACACGCTGAAACGACATCAGAAGCTAAAAATAGTAATATAGATGATTAAATCTATAACAGAGCTTCTTAAAACTATTAGAATGCTACGTTAAAATAGTAAGATATCAGTTTAAAACAATAACAAGCAGGAATATGCATATAGAAGCTAAAAAAGCATAATAATAATATAGTTGCAGGAACATACGGAATTGATTCTCAGGTTCGATTTCTGGTATAATTTCCAGATCAGAGGAGTTTTCTTCTTCATCGTTGTGGATTTGTTTATTTGAACACTGTATAAGCTGAATCTGCATTTCGAAACAACAGATCAATCAAAAATGTAGAGGGAATCCATAGAAACACGAACAAACACACAATAAATACGATTTCCGTACAAATAGCAACATGGTGTTTTTCTTACCTGATTCGCCTCCATAGTAGCTAGGATGATGAAATCCGGTGGAAACTAGGTTGAATCGGCGATATTCCGGCTAGAGAAACGTAGTTTGTTGATAGAACGGAAGAAACAAGCAGAAAACACCTTTGTGTATGTGTTTTTCTTTTTCCAGGTTTTAGCGTGTTTTTTAGGCTATATATAGGGAGCTAGTCCGGTTCATTTTAGGCGGCCGGTTGGATTGAAAACCGCGCGTCTGGTTATTTAGCTGGTTTTTGGCTTCGAACTTGATTTTCCTAGCCTATAGGAAAGTCTTACCTTATAGTATACTTACTCAACAAACGATGATGATGCAGCAAACACCGCTATTTTAAAACCTTGATTGGACTAGTTAACCGCGATTCAGGAAAATGGGTTCTCTTCGAGGGTAAATATAGGATGTACCTATGTTTATTCTAAAATATGCATATGTGTGCACTATGTTCTTTAAATTGTATGGATGTACCATATATTTTTTAAAAGTATGTACATTTACTCCAATACGTTCAAAATAACATTGTGTTAGTTACACATTCTCCATATATGAAGTGGGTTTTGTTGGTCCAGATAACAGCAAAGGAAAAGACTAGAGGGGGGGGGGGGTTGAATAGTCTTTTACAACTTTTGTCGATAAACACAATTTCTCAGATATCTGTGATGATATCTGATACTTAATTTCAGAGAGCGGAAGACTTTTCTGTGATAAGTGCACGTGCTCAGCAAGATATAATGTGTTTAAATACTTAGCAGGATAAATAGAACGATAAGTAAATTACTAAAAGTAAATAACACGTCTTTTATAGTGGTATCTGAAGATGGCGTAATACTTCAACTAATCCACTTCGACCTTTCTCAGACCTAGAATCCACTAAGACAGATAATTGAGTTCACCTTACAAATATCTTTTCTCGATTCCTAAATACACTAGGTTCCTAACCAAGTGTTCCCCCTGAGTTATTCCCCGGCTCCCAGCCAAGTACTTCCAATACTCAGAAACCTT
The DNA here is from genome assembly GCA_026545765.1 of Plantago major. Classification (NCBI taxonomy): domain Eukaryota; kingdom Viridiplantae; phylum Streptophyta; class Magnoliopsida; order Lamiales; family Plantaginaceae; genus Plantago; species Plantago major. Next base: position 13,164,694 of record CM048843.1, read on the forward strand.
GGAGTTATTCCTTAGTTTTCCAAACTAAGTACTTCCTGTACTCCTCGCCGTTTTAAGGTGTTGGTTATGAAGGTTTGTCAGGTGAGTATCCTTACTAACTTTTCAGTTATTTAGGAATAATCTATAGAACATGAATCACTTAACACACTTCACAATGTGTGGTGATATGTTCTTTACTGACCCAAGTCTATGTTAAATGTTCTGGAGAATGAAACTCAGATACTTGATCTTTTTATTCAACTCCTTCACAGATAGCAATGCTTGTTAAGGATCAGGACACTTAGAACTTTCGTGCTACTTAGAATTCAAGAACTTAGTCGCAACTGTAAGCTAAAGAGTAAGTAGGTTGAAGGCTTGTATGCTTGAATGAATAAGTTTGTTCTGGGTATTCAGTGTAAGTTCAAGGTGTAGTGTATCTTTCAAGCACTCTAAGTGGTTATATTTATAGTTGAATTTGAAGTCGTTTGAATAGTATCCGTTAGACTCAATTCAAATTCAAACTATTGATATCTGAAAATAGTACTGCAGAAGACGTTGTCTCTTTCAGAGATTTTCTCTTTTGTTCAGATGTCTCTGTCTGCGCATTTATTGCATTGTACTATTTTTGTCCTGTAGTGCCAACGGAACTATGCATGCTTTCTGAAGCATTGCATGTCCCTTTCCAGAGACCTTCACATCTCCAGATACCTGTTGAAACATAGTTTTATCCAGGGTATCTGAGTGTGGATATATGTGAGCACTTTTCCTCGTTCAGAAACCTTGTGTTCTCAGATATCTTTTGCAAAACTTGTTTATTGAAAAACACTTGTTTATTCAAGATATATGGACATAGGTATCTGATGACCTTCGTCTTCAGCAATCTTGTGCAATCTTCAAATCTTCAAAATTTGTTGAACTCTTCTGCTGGATGCCTTCTTCTTGGTCTTCTTCAAAGATATAAATTACATTCAGAGACCTGACATCCTATAAAATGATTTGCTAGACTAACATACTTAGTGATTTTCCTCTTTTACAGTGTTCAAGTGAACCAAGAGTACTAACCACCTTTCTGAGCTAAGATAAGTCATTAGGTTGCTGATCAAAATCTAAACAGGTATTCCTAACAGGTTTGATTTTCTGGACATAAAAATCTTTAAAATTCACAATAGTGTTAGTTACACTCTCCACATATTGAAGTATTGTGAGGCCTTTTGGTGATTCCAAAAGCAAATCTGTGAGGGCTCTAGCCCAAAGCGGACAATGCCATAATAGTGTGACATGTGTGGAACAAGTCATGCATAACCGTGCCGGCCCAAAGGATCGGGTCTCGATCGATTAGTGTTCAGGTCGTTACAAATGGTCATCGAGTGGACTGTCCCCCGTCCTGCAAGGGTGCGGATGGTTGGTCTCGGGACATGGATACCCCGTTCAAGGCTCGAGCAATTTAAGGGGTAGAATGTAATACTAAACATCCCACATTGGTTGAGAATGAGAGGGATGAAGGGTATACATTTAGACCATCACTCTCAACTAGTATGAGGTATTTTTGGTGATTCCAAAAGCAAATATGTGAGGATTTCGGTTCAAAGTGGACAATATCATATTAGTGTGACATGTCTAGTCCATGTAAAATTTAAAATACTACTGCTGATGCAAAATAGAGAGTTTAGTCTGAGGTTCAAAATGTTGTGAATATGATTTAGGTAACATTCTCTCTTAGCAAGGTACAGTCTAAAATCACTAGATTTCGACTTTACTGTCACTTGTACTCCATTGGGGTATGCCCCTCTTATCTCTATAGCGACCTTCATGTGTGTTTCAGAATCGGAATGGAGTCGTTGGGTAAGGTGCTTAAGGCATTCTTTTGAGTTCACGGCTTGTTGTAAAAGGTGGGGAGTCGGTGGTACGTTACGACCTTTTCTCAAGCTTTTTTGTGTAGACAACCTGTAACAATAAAGACTTGATATGGTTTATTCTATAAGTACATGTGTAACTGAAAAGTTAAAGCTGTTAGTGTCTTCCTAGATGATACTCTTCGTGGATGACCTGAACGGCAAAGGTTTTTACTGATATTCAAGGAGGACACCTTTTTATCTTGAGTTAGAAAGACAGGTTAACACATATTCCTGCGTTAGTAAGTACTATATAGAAATAGAAGCTGTGAGAAGGCATCACCAACTATTGGAAGTTTTTGAAGAAAACTTGTTGTAAACTATGTCTTGTGGGGTATGTTTGCTAGGAGACCGTTTCTTGATTATTTGTTGATTAAGAAAACTAAATATATAGTCGTAAGCTACTAAGTGAGAGTTTTGATTTGATATATGGTATGCCCAAAACGGACCTTGGGTTAGTGAGGAATAGTTGCTCAAAGTTGGAAGGTAGAGTGGGATTGTCCCACATTGCTAGCACATGGAAGTCATTACTAGTTTATAACCTATCAAGCCATACTACTTGTTCAAGTGTGATGGTAAGGTTATGGAAGACTCTCTACGCAAGCGTACGGGGGGGGGTGTAAATCCTGGCCAGATTTGTACTGAAACTAGTGGGACTTGGGTGCGACCTGCGTACACGAATGCCTTACCGAAATAGGCACAAGCGGCTAGCCCGCGTGAGCTAACGTTTTGCTACTTGGTCTGGTCGAAACCTTCCAGAAGTTTTGACTGTTTGTGTGACTTTGTAACTGTCAGAAGTTACAAATGAATCAATTCTGTCATTAGTTGAGAGATTTGATTTTTGTAATCAAACTCCATTATTCTTTAGCAGTTACAAAATTCAACAACCATTTTCTCACTTATAAATTGGTCTCAGAATAAGTAAGGAAGAGTGCACTGAAATAGCCTTTCTCTTCTTCTTCTTACTGTTCTTCCTCCTTCCCTGTATTCGCATAAACCGAGCATCTGTTTCAGTTCGCCGGAAATTGCTAGCTTGTGCGGCTAGTAGTTTTAGTCAATCGTTGTATCCTGGGAGGCAAACGCTCAACGTCTCAAGCACCATAGGTGAGAGGGCATATTTGCTTTAAGGAATTTGTGCAAGCACAGTCCTCGATTCCAATTACGAAAGGCGGTTTGATTAATTCTGTCTACTTTATCTTTGAATTCATATTATTCTGAATAACAAACTTCAAGCAAATATCGTAATTTTTCTCTTATCTGTTGATTTGAGAATTTTTTTCCTCTGTTAATTCAAGGATATTAACTTGCTCTGTTTTCTTCCATAGAAATGGCTCTCGAATCGCATACGCTGACTCTTGCCCAAGCCTCTGGTTCGATGACTCAGACTGGTACTGGTTACATGGTTCACACTCAGATGGTTAGATCGACCTTCTCGATTCCTGCTAGCCATGCTGAGAAACCTGAAAAGTTCAATGGGCTGCACTTTAAGCGTTGGCAACAGAAAATGTTGTTCTACTTGACCATGTTGGGTCTTGCTACGTATCTCTCTAATGATGCTCCGAATGTGACTTTGGATGGGCCAAGTCAAGAGGAAAATTGTGAGAAGCTGACTGCCCTTGATGCGTGGAATCACGCTGATTTCATTTGCAGGAATTATGTGTTGAACGGGCTTTCTGATGCTCTGTACAACGTGTATGGACAAATGAAAGCCGCCAAAGAACTGTGGGAGTTTTTGGATAAGAAATATAAGACTGAGGATGCTGGAGCCAAGAATTTCATTATTGGAAAATTCTTGGATTTTGCAATGGTTGATTCTAAATCTGTGATCAGTCAGGTTCAGGAATTGCAAGTGATCTGTCATGAGATCGATGTTGAAGGCATGAAGCTGCCAGAAGCGTTTAAGGTGGTTGTTGTCATTGAAAAATTGCCACCGACTTGGAAAGATTTCAAGAATTATCTGAAACACAAGCGAAAGGAGATGAACCTTGAAGAGTTGATCGTTCGGCTCAGAATTGAGGAAGATAATCGTGCTTTTGCCAAGGAGTTCGGATATGTTCCTAACTCTCCACATTCGGATGCTAGAGCTAATCTGGTTGAGCATGGAAAAGGCAAGAAGAAAGATTCTTCAAATGGGTTCAAAATGAAACCAAGTGGTGGAGTTGAGAAAAAGAAGTTTACTGGGAAGTGCTTCAATTGTGGCACGGTTGGCCACAGGTCTGCTGATTGTCGCAAACCTAAAAAGAAGAATCAAGCTAACATGGTTGAAACTGTTGCTAAGGATGTGGCTGATTTGAACCTTTGTGATGTGGTTTTTTAGGTGAATCTGGTTGATTCTCACCCTAGAGAATGGTTCATTGATACTGGAGCTACTAGGCATGTTTGCTTCAACAAGGATATATTTTCTCAGCTTGATGAATCTGAGACTGGTGAAAAGCTGTACATGGGGAATTCTGCTACCTGCGATGTTAAGGGTCGTGGGATTGTGATTTTGAAGATGACATCTGGGCTCAAGCTGACTTTGAACAATGTGCTCTATATGCTCCTGAGATTAGGAAGAATTTGATTTCTGGTTCTCTTCTGATCCATCATGGTTTTCGTATTGTTCTAGAGTCTAATAAGCTTACTATGACCAAGAATGGTCACTATGTTGGCCACGGTTATATAACCGAAGGCATTTTCAAAATCAATGTAATGGTTGTTAACACCAATGCTAATGGAAAAACTATGAATTCTGCGTACTTGCTTGAGTCTTTTAATTTGTGGCATAGTAGACTTGGGCATGTTAATTATGATACTTTGCGTAAATTAATTAACTTAAAATGTTTGCCAACATTTCATATTGATGCGTCACACAAATGTGAAACGTGTGTTGAAGCAAAGTTGACATGATCTTCTTTTAAATCAATTGAAAGAGAGACACAACCTCTTGATTTAATACATACCGATGTACGTGATTTGAAATCAACTCCAACACGTGGAGGCAATAAGGTTTTCATAACTTTTATAGATGATAGCACTAAGTTCTGTTATGTGTATCTTCTTAAAAGTAAAGATGAAGCTATAGAGAAATTTGTTCTCTATAAGAATGAAGTTGAGAATCAACTTAACAAGAAGATCAAAGTGATAAGGAGTGATCGTGGTGGGGAATACGTTTCTCCACTTGAACAGTTGTGTGCCTCTAGTGGTATTAAACATGAGATAACTGCTCCTTACTCACCACAACAAAATGGCATTGCGGAAAGAAAGAACCGTACTTTGAAGGAAATGATGAATGCCATGTTAATCACTTCTGGAATGAATCAAGGAATGTGGGGTGAAGTTGTTTTGGCAGCTAACTACATCTTGAACAAAATTACGAAAAAGAAGGTCAATAAGAGCCCCTATGAGTTGTCTTGCTAAGGTGATGGTTCCTTTACCTAAGAAGGTTAAGGTAGGACCTAAAACTGTTGACTGCATATTTGTTGGATATGCACATAACAGTAGTGCTTATCGATTCTTGGTGGTGAAATCTGAAATTTCTGACATACATAAGAATACGATAATGGAATCACGAAATGCTTCATTCTTTGAAGATGTGTTTCCATGTAGAAAGGTAGAAGATGTTGCAAGCAACTCTTCTAAATGGATACATGATGACACACAAAAGGACAATGAAGAAAGTGATAAAGAAGAGGTTGAGAGATTTGGTAAGGTAGAAGATGTTGCAAGCAAGGTAGAAGATGTTGCAAGCAACTCTTTTAAATGGTGCGTGCGACCTGCATACACAAATGCCTTACCGAAATATGCACAAGCGGCTAGCCCGCGTGAGCCAACGTTTTGCTACTTGGTCTGGTCGAAACCTTCCAGAAGTTTTGACTGTTTGTGTGACTTTGTAACTGTCAGGAGTTACAAATGAATCAATTCTGTCATTAGTTGAGAGATTTGGTTTTTGTAATCAAACTCCATTATTCTTGAGCAGTTACAAAATTCAACAACCATTTTCTCACTTATAAATTGGTCTCAGAATAAGTAAGGAAGAGTGCACTGAAATAGCCTTTCTGTTCTTCTTCTTACTGTTCTTCCTCCTTCCCTATATTCGCATAAACCGAGCATCCATTTTAGTTCTATGGAAATTGCTAGCTTGTGCGGCTAGTAGTTTTAGTCAATCGTTGTATCCTGGGAGGCAAACGCTCAACGTCTCAAGCACCATAGGTGAGAGGGCGTATTTGCTTTAAGGAATATGTGCAAGCACAGGCCTCGATTCCAATTACGAAAGACGGTTTGATTGATTCTGTCAACTTTATCTGTTAGGAATATCTGTTTATATTTTGATCAGCAACCTAATGACTTATCTTAGCTCATAAAGGTGGTTAGTACTCTTGGTTCACTTGAACATTGTAAAAGAGGAAACTCACAAAGTATGATAGTCTAGCAAATCTTTTATAGGATGTTAGGTCTCTAAATGTAATTTTTATTTTCTTAAAGAAGACCAAGAAGAAGGCATCCAGCAGGAGAAGTTCAACAAATTTGAAAATCTGAAGACTGCACAAGATTGCTGAAGACAAAGGTTTTCAGATACCACTGACCAGATATCTTGAAGACACAAGCAAATAGTGTTACAAAAGATATCTGAGAAATAAAGGTTTCTGAGACGAGGAAAGTGCCCATAAATATCTACACTCAGATACCTTGGACATAAATTATGTTTCTGAAAAGAAATATATTATAACAAGTTGTTTCAACAAGTGGTATCTAGAGTAGTGATAGTCTCTGGAAAAGGACGTGCAAGGCTTCAGAAAGCATGCATAGTTTCGTTGGCACTACAGGACAAAGTATAGTACAGTGCATTAAATGCGCGGACAGAGATGTCTGAACAAAAACGGTAGCTTCTGAAGAAGAAGACAAGCCTACTACAGTACTATACTCAGATATCAATAGGTTGAAATTGAGTTAAGCCTAACGGATACTATTCAAACGGCACTCGAATTCATCTATAAATATCAACACTTAGACTGCTTGAGAACACACACACAGAACTTACACCTTAGATCAATGAACTTATATTGAATATTTTCACAAGCTCTCTCAAGCACACTACTTACCTTCAAGCTTTCTGTTGCGACCAAAGCTCTTGATTCTAAGTAGCACAAAAGTTCTAAGTGTCCTGATCCTTAACAAGCATTGTTATTTGTGAAAGAGTTGAATTAAGATTTCATATCTAAGATTCATTCTCTTGAACACTTATCATAGACTTGGGTCAGTAAAGAACAAGATACCATACATTGCAAAGTGTATTAAGTATACTTGATTCATAGAGCTATCTGAATAGCTGAACAAGTTATTAAAGAAGCTCACCTGACAAACTACCTTAACCAACACCTTAATCGGCGTGGAGTACAGGAAGTACTTAGTTTGGGAAACTAAGGAATAACTCCAAGGTTACTGAGCATAGGAAGTACTTAGTTTCGGAAACTAAGGAATAGCTCAAAAGGTTTCTGAGTACAGGAAGTACTTGGTGAAAGCAGGGAATAACTCGGGGAACACTTGGTTGGGAACCTAGTGTATTTAGGAATCTAGAGAAGATACTTGTAAGGTTACCTCAATTATCTCATCTTAGTGGATTCTAGGTGCGAGAAAGGTGAAGTGGATTAGTTGAAGGATTACGCCACCTTGATACCACTATAAAAGACTTGTGTTATTTACTTTCCGGTCTATTACTTGCTTTATTTATCTTGCAAAGTATTTACACTTATCTTCTCGAGCACGTGCACTTATCAGAAAAGTCTTACGCTCTCGAAATTAAGTATCGAGATATCTTCAGATATCGAGAAACTATGTTTATCGACAAAAGTTTTAAAGACTATTCACCCCCGAGTCTTTTACTTTGCCGTTATCTGGACCAACAAGTGGTATCAGAGCAGGAGGTTCCCAAGCCTTCTGCAATGAACCTAGATTCCAGATAAGTGCCCACTAACTGCTTTTCACCTACACTTGATTTGTTTGTTTAGTGTGTTTGCTGCAGGATGTCTTTAAGTGACACCCCAATTCTCAAGCCAGAGAATTATGAGAAATGGAAGAACAACATGATGCTCCACCTAGAAGCCATCAGTGACGAAATGATCGACGTGATAAAGAATGGCCCAATAGTCATTCAACAACTCAAGCAAGTCATAGAGGTTTCTAATGGTAGAGACAGAGAACCAAGTGATGGGTCTTCACAGACAGATGTGTCAACTAGTGGGAGACCTGCCAGTCAAGTTATTTACGAACCAAAGCCCAGAGAGCTCTGGACATCGGAAGATGCCAAGAGAAATCGATTGGATGGTGAGCCTCGTAATATCATCATACGATCTACTCCAGAGCACATACAGTGTAAACTGTGGGCTGCAAAAATGGTGAAAGTGGCCTGGCAACTGATTGAAGAAATCTGTGCCGGCACTGAAAAAACGAAGGAAAATAAGTTCGAAGTTTTGAAGCTCAAATTCCAAAACTTTAAACAAGGTCCCACAGAGACTCTTGAAGAACTAGATTTCCGGTTTACAACACTTATGAGTGACATGGCTGCACTTGGTGAAAGCAATAGATATACCCAGTCAGAAAAGATTAAGACTATTGTGAGAAGTCTAAATCATAACTGGGAGCACACAAAGTTTTTCTACTTTAACCAAGGAATGCCAGATATCACTCCAGTGGAACTTTTCTCTCACCTTGCCGCTGTTGACTATGAGACAACTCAAAGAGAACAAACAAATGAGAAGTTGTAGAATGTTGCTCTAGTTGCTCAAGGAACTTCTGAAAAGAAGAAAGGCAAGGAGGTGACTGAGGATGCTCTTGCTGTAAAGCAAATGGGAAAATATGTCAGTCGAGAAATTGAGAGAAGAAAAGCCAAAGAGAAGCTGAAAAAGCATTTAGGCTCAAACTATCACCAGTACAAAAATATGCAAAGCTCGCTGAACAAGCCAGCTCAGAAAGCATCAAGTACTGAGGAAGCAGAAATCGGAAATGATATCTGTTTCTATTGTCAGAAACCTGGTCATTTCAAGAAGGATTGTCCTGCCTTCAACAAACTTAAGATAGGTGACAAGAAAGATAGAAGAATCTTTAAAAGAAGTCAAAGAGCTATGCTCACTGAAGAAAGGAAAAAGATCCAACTTCAACTGGATGCTCTAGACATTGAGTCTGATTCTGAGGATGAAGACTCAGATGATTCCACACTGCCTTCTCCAGAAATGTGCAGTGTTTCTCATGAAGTAATTGACTTTGGACAAAAGAAGAAAGAAGTGTGTGGAATGGCTGAAGAGATCTTTCCAGATATCTCCAACATTGAACCTTGTCTAATGGCTGATGAGGTAACACATACTTCCTGTTATACTTATGAAAGTGATGAAGAAGTAATTAAAGATCTGGAAAATCTCAGAAGACAACTTGATCTCTACAAGAGAGAATTTCTAATGGTCCAAGCTAGAGCCGAAATTCTTGAAGAAGAAAAGAATTCTCTTGTAAAGGAAAATTCACAAATACTCAAGATATCTGAGAAAAAGGATGCTGAAAATGCATTTCTCAAGGCTCAGATATCTGAGACCGAAAAGTCACATAAAGAAGCATTGGCCAATCTTCAAAATAAATGTGAAGATCTTCTTTCTAAGAATGAAGAACTCAAAAAGAAAGAACTATCTTTTCAATCTTATGCCAAAGCTAGTGACACTCTTACTGAAGTACAATATTATTTAAGAAATCCTTCAGAAAAGATAGGAGTTGGGCTGGACACACACACAGATAGTTCTACCACTCTGAATAAGAGTGATGAAAGACGAACATTTGTCAGTGCTCAGCAAGGTGATTCCCAAACAATCTACAGTATCGGTCAGAAAGCTAAGGTTGTTGACAAAGGAAAGGCAGTTGCGACCAAGCCTTTGTGGGAAAAACAAGTCCCAAGGAAAACTGTTGGGAATGTTTCTGAAAAGAAACATAACACTGAAAATGCAATCACCCAGAGTGCTATGTCTCTCAGAAAGGAAAAATTGCAGGAGCTGACAAATTCTCCTATGTCACGTTTTCTGGAAAGAAAATAGATTATCCGGAGACTAGCAAAGCTGCTGAGAAAAGATCTCAGATAGCATCAGGTGCTCGGAATGGTATTGGCTATAAAGCCATCGGGAAACAACTTGCTCGTGAGTACCAACAAGAGCAAGAACGATGGTTAAAGGCTAGAATTGCTCACACCAATTATCAGAAGTGGAAGATGAATCAAGCCACTAAAAATCTGAATGTCAGGGCTAGAAGAAATCTGGCTAGGAAAGCTAAGTTTGCTGAGAAGCAGACTCAGAAACCTAACAGATATCTAAAAGCACCAAATGGAGCACCAAGGAACTCACCAAGGAAGAAAATAGTTCTTAATAACAATGATACTAATCATTTAACTAAAATTCCTCCTTATGTTCCTATTAGACAAAAGAATGTTCCTAAGAAATTCATTCAAAAATGAATTCCTACTGGAAGATTCTTTAGTCCAGATGGTTCCATTGTTGGTATGAGAACCTAATCTCCTGTTTCCTGTTTTGTGCAGAACACTCTAAAGACTAATTCAAAGTGTCATTTTGATAGTGGATGTGGGAAGCACATGACAGGAGACAAAGCAAGTCTGATTGACTACAGAAAGTGCAATGATGGACCAATTATCAGGTTTGCTGGAGGAGATGAAAATCCAACCATAGGTTTTGGCATGAGTCAACTAGTAGACAAAGGGTACACTGTCAAGATCAAGTCAAAACTATGTAAAGTGATTGACAATGAGTCAAAACAGACAGTCTTGGTTGCAAGGCGTAAAGGAAATCTTTATGTTGCCGATTGGGTATCCGCCACAACTGAAGAATGTCTTATGATGAGTCAATCTGGCCACACTGAAGAAAATTGGCTATGGCATAAAAGAATGAGTCACTTGAATTTCAAAACTTTGAATAAGCTAGCCAAGAAAGAGATGGTGGTTGGTTTACCTAAAATGGCATATAGAAAAGAAGGTGTATGCTTAGCTTGCCAAATGGGAAAACAATCCAAAACATCTTTCAAGTCTAAAACTAGACATTCCAGTGAAAGGCCACTGCAAATGTTACATATGGATCTTTTTGAATCCTCTGTAACTAGTTATGCAGGAAAGAAGTATGGTCTGGTTGTTGTTGATGATTACTCAAGATTCACTTGGGTTGTCTTTCTCAAACACAAATCTGATGGAAGGGTTGAGATACCCAACTTGCTGAATAAGCTCGAAGTCATGAAAAATGATAAGGTATCTATAATCAGAACAGACCATGGTACTGAGTTTGTGAACCAGTACATAAAAGATTTTTGTACCTGCAAAGGTATACAACATCAACTATCTTCTGTAAGGACACCACAACAAAATGGTGTTGCTGAAAGAAAGAATAGGACCCTGAAAGAAGCAGCAAGAACAATGCTTGCTAACACTGAAATAAGTGAAATCTATTTGGTTGAAGCTGTAAACACAACATGCTACACTCAAAATCGATGTCTGATTAACAAACACCATGACAAAACTCCTTACGAGCTTTTCATTGGTAGACCCCCTAGTATCAAACATCTAAGGGTGTTTGGTTGCAGATGTTTCGTTCTTAACAATGAAAAAGAATACTTAAGAACATTGCAACCAAAGGCAAATGAAGGAGTATTTCTTGGTTATTCTCTGAATAGAAAAGCCTATAGAATCTACAACAAAAGAATGCAAAAGATTGAGGAATCTGTTCATATAGTATTCTATGAAGAAAAGAAGAAATTACTCTTGAATGATGATCTCTTAGATAAGTTCAAAGAATTGATGATTAAAGATTCTGAAAAAGGATTCTCAGAAGGAAACAATTCTATCATTCAAATAGAGGATGAGTCTGACGATGAAAATCAACCTGTGCTTAGTAACAACCAGATGACTCTAAGACATGATGAAGAATTTCCTATGAGAATTCCAGAAATGGAACAGATCACTGAGAACCTTCATCATGAAAAGGTATCTGAAAATGAGATTGCTGAAATGCAAGATTCAGATATCTCTAACACTGAAAGAGTGTCAGATATCCATGGCATTTCCCATGAGTCAGATATCTCAGATACTGCACAAGTATCTTATCAAGGTCATATTGATTCACATTCAAATCAAAATGATATTGATCCTACTAGTTCAAAACCCATTATGAAATGGATAAGAAATCATCCTGCAAAGGATGTGATTGGTCCCATAGACCAAGGAGTTAGAACTAGAAGAGAAATCGTTGAAAATGCAAATTGTATCTATGAATGTTTCATCTCAAACATTGAACCAAAGACTATAGAAGAAGCATTAAAGGATCAAGATTGGATCTCTGCACTGCAAGAAGAGTTGGATCAATTTGAGAGAAACAAAGTCTGGAAACTGGTTCCATTTGTTGACGGAATATCTGTAATCGGAACCAAGTGGGTGTTCAGAAACAAAATGAATGAGTCTGGTGAAATAACCAGAAACAAAGCTAGGTTGGTTGCCAAGGGATTCACCCAGACTGAAGGACTAGATTTTGATGAATCTTATGCACCAGTTGCAAAATTGGATGCAATAAGACTCTTTCTAGCCTTTGCAGCTCATAATGACTTTACAGTTTATCAGATGGATGTCAAGAGTGCATTTCTAAATGGTGAACTTGCTGAGTAAGTCTACGTTGAGCAACCACCAGGTTTTGAAGTTTCCTCAGAAAGTAGGATGGTCTATAAGCTTCAGAAAGCTCTGTATGGGCTGAAACAAGCTCCAAGAGCATGGTATGATACATTGGCCAGATACCTACTAGAAAGTGGTTTCAAGAAAGGAGATGTCGATAAAACACTCTTCACATTGAACCATGATGGGAAACTACTGTTAGTTCAAGTATATGTTGATGACATCATATTTGGATCTAAAGACAAACAACTTTGTGAAGACTTTGCTGAACTCATGAAATGTAAATTTGAGATGAGCATGATGGGAGAATTGAATTACTTCCTAGGGCTGCAAGTCAAGCAACTCAATGATGGAATATTCATTAGTCAAACAAAGTATGCAAAGGACATGCTCAATAAGTTTAATCTAAAGCCTTCTGAAAAGAATGCTAAGATACCAATGAGCATTGGAACCAAAATGACCTATACTGAATCTGACAAGAGCGTTGAAGAACACAAGTATAGGAAATTGATTGGATCTCTTATGTACCTCACTGCAAGTAGACCTGATATTCAATATGCAGTTGGAGTGTGTGCTAGATTTCAGACAAATCCAATGCAATCACACTACAACATTGCTATGAAAATATTGAGGTATGTAAAAGGTACTGTAGAAGTTGGATTGTGGTATCCAAAAGATAGTGGATTGAGTTTGGTTGGCTATTCAGATGCCGACTATGATGGATCATTGCTTGATAGAAAAAAGCACCTCAGGAACTTGTCAATTTCTTGGTGCTAGATTGATATCTTGGTTCAGCAAGAAACAAAATTCAATTGCCACATCTACCACAGAGGCTGAATATATTGTTGCTGGGTGTTGTGCTTCACAGATATTGTGGATACAACAATAGCTCAGCGACTATGGACTCAATGAAGAGAAAACTCCCATTTTCTGTGACAACACAAGTGCCATTGCCATAACTCAGAATCCTAAGTTTCATGCAAGAACAAAGCACATTGATGTTAGACACCACTTCATCAGAGACCATGTTGAAAAAGGCAATATAGAGATACTCAAGATTGGCACTGAAGACCAACTTGCAGATATCTTCACTAAGCCACTACAAGAAAGTAGATTCTTAGCCTTAAGACACAGTCTTGGATTAATGGAGCTACCAAAGAACTGAAAAATTTCAGATATCTGAAGAAGATATCAAAGGAGAGAGAAAAGGAATCTGGAACGGGTATCCAGAAAAGAGGTATCTGGAACGGGTATCCAGAAAAGAGGAATCTGGAACGGGTATCCAGAAACCAAACGCTAAAGGGTAAAATGGTTGTTTGAAGATTTCTGAGACGGGTACTCAGATATCTAGATCACTCAGTGAGGGGGAACACAAAAAGAGAATAGTACAACTGTCTACAATTAACTACTATCTTGAAATTTGTATTATTTCTATCTCTGTGAAAAACTTTGAAAAGACAACAAGTACAAGATAGAATCAGATACAAACAGTGTTCTCATTCACACAGAAACGTAACTCAGATAGCTAACAGCCAACATTCATTAAATGGGCACAATTACAATTGTTTATTGTGATCATTTCTGAAGAAGCTATGGTGACCCTTGATGAAATGGGCGATTGATCTTTACGGCAGAGATTAATTCTCGGTAAATAGTGGACTGTTGAAATTCCGACATGGCCCACTATGCATTTAATGTCGAACAAACTTTTACCCACGCCTGTCTGCAATTCACAGATACGTATATACAAAACCAATATGTATGTACATGTTTGTCTGAATTTCGTTGCTATATATATAGGATTTTGGCAAAAGAAATTACTTTCGCCTAATCCAACATTCAGACTTGCACAAGAATAGCAAAAACCATTCTTCAACCTCTGCAAATTTCTGTTAGTTTTTCTGCAAAGAATCACTAATCTCTCAATCTCTTTCAAACTTTCAAAACACTTGCACTATATAAAGAGATGGCTCCTAAGCGTTCATCTACCCAGAAACCCCAATCTTCTAACACTGGTACTGCTGAAAAGCAAGCACCAGAGCTGGTTATAGTGAACAATCGATTGGCAGGAGACTTTAATCCCGATCATTGGACTTCGAATCACAGAATGATTTGGGGTGGTTCCATGATTGAGGAATACCTCACGGCTGCTGTTGAAAATCAAGCCGATAAGAAGCTAATTCTTGACATGCTTGAAAAGGCACAAATCAAGAAATTTCTAGCTGCTCTTCCCAGTGGAATTTCTTCACTGGATGTGTTAGAATTCTACAATAACTCCAGGATTATATTCTGTGTTTCTGAAGGCACTGCAATAGTGTCTATAAAAACTAAGGTCCAAGGAAAGGAAATCCTTTTGGACTTAACAACTTTCTGTAAGTTGTTTGATCTTCAAAATCTTGGAAAGGATTTTGAAATAGACACCAAGGATGATGATCTCCTTGAAGGTGTAAAACAGCTGTACAGTGATGTGTGTGATCTTGAAAAGCCAGATACACCCACTGATTTCAAGGTTGCTGACATCAGAACTAGACATCTGCTGGTTCACTGGGATGTGTTGGCATGCATTCTTCACAGATGCTTTGATGGTCTACAAGGAGGTGTTGACCAGATAAGCCAAGAACGCTGGATGATGATGTTCTTGTTGCACAACAAGACAAAAGGCTGGAAAACCCTTTCAATTGGGGAAAGTACGCCTTTATGAAGTTTGTGAAGAAGGTTCAAGGATTTGAGCCTAAAATTACTAAGGGACTTCCTGAGCCAAAGGCCACAGTAAGCTATGGTCTAAAGATATGCTACTTACTGGAGAAGCTTGGCATTGAGCTCAGAGAGAAGGCTGATATAGCCAACAGTAACCTACTCTACAAATATGAGTATACGAACTTGATGAAAAAGGTTACTGGATCTCAGAAAGGTTCCAAGAAGTGAAAGACTGAAGAGGTATCTGAGGGAAAGGTTGCGACCAAGAAGCCCAGAACTTCACGAAGTCTGTTGGCAAATCAGAAGGCACACCCATTGAGGTTGTCGATTCCCAGATACCTGCCACCACTGCCGATGAACTTATAAATGCAGATGAACTCATCAATGCTGCAAAAGAGGTATCGGCTACTGAACAAGTAGACTCAGCAAGAGAAAGTGCTTTCATAAATGTTAAGACTATTGTCGAAAGTCTTGCTGATGAATTCATAAATGCTGCTAAAGAAAGTAGTGATAGATACCAAGCCCTATCTACAGAAACCGCAGGGATTATGGACCAATCAATTCCTAATGCTGATGAGAGCTCTGACGATGAAGATGATGAATTAGTCATCTCTCAAGTCCTAGAAAAATCAAAAAGGGCTAAGGTTACTGAAAAAGTAACTGGTGTAGAGGTATCTGAAGAAGAACCTACACCACATGTTACTGAACAAGCACCTGTTTCAAAGGTTGCTGAAGAAGCAACTGTGTCCAAGGTCACTGGACAAATTACACCATCAGAGCAAGAAAGACTGAAAGATATTGAAGATGCTCTGATGAGTGATAGCTTATTGTTGGAGGATACTGCCATTGCCTCAACACTCAACGATCATCTCAAGCACAACAACCACAACAGCCAGATGTGAATACTGCTGAAATGGTACTTGAGTTACAGAAACCAGCATCTTTCATTGCTGAAGAAAATCCTGCAAAAGAGCAGGTTCCCCAATACAATGAGAGGGATCAAACTGAGGCATCTTCTCATAATGATCAACCAGGGGAGGCAACTGAGTTGCACACTCAGGAAAAGTCTGAAGTACCTGAAACTTCAAACAAAGAAGCTGAAATGGAACAACAAGACCAAAACATAGAAGGGTCACAAGTTCCAGAGACCAATCAGCCTGACACTGCTCAGGTAGCTGAATGGTTTTACTTGTGATAATTTGTGTTTATCAATCTTGTTATTTAATAAAATTGTTACAGGCTGAATTAGAAACACAAGAACAAGAGGAAGCTGGAAAGCTTGCCTCAGAGACTGAGAAGGAGGCTACCACAACCTCACCTCTTAAGGAATCTGAGCCTTTGCTACAGGTGATAGAGAGTTCCTTAAGATATTACTTTTCAGATATTTGTTAATACACTTAACTAAGTGGATGTTTCTAATAGGCTCCAACTGAGAAAGAAGAAGATAAGGCAGACATGCCAGAAAAGGACCCAGAAACCGTCAAAGTTTCTGAAGAAAATGTCATTGAGCCTTCTAGTGTGGAGGTATATAAAAATCAGTGCTAAACATTCTTCATTATGAGTTAATTTAAATTCTTCTCTAATTACTCAATACTTTCTACTTACAGGCTCATTCAGAAGTAGAAGTGCAAAGGGAAAGAGTTGCGACATCCCCTGCACCCATGGAAATTGATGAAGCCCCCAAGGCAACATCACCAAAAAGAACACCAGAAACTGAGAATGTTTCTGAGAAAAATAATTCTGAGCCTCCTGTTGAGGAAGTAAGTGAAAAACTTAGAAATCATTGAAGCTTAATTGCATAAATTCTTTCATGACAATTTCCTAAGTATTGTGATAATTCTAATTCTCAGGATCAAGCAGAAAGAAAGGTTGATGAGGACCAGACTTCCAAGTCTCCACCTCACAACAAGATATCTGAGGCACCCCCTGCCTCAGTAGTACAAGTCTCTGAGCCTGATGTACTCATTCAGGTAACTCAGAAACCTAACTACACTCGTACTCAGATATCTACACTAGCTTTGAATCTAACTCAAAACTCTTTCTTTCAGGCTCAAACAAGTGCCACTAAGGTCCCTGTTGATGAGAAAGAGGACCTGCTTCCTTTCTTCAAGGAACACACTTTGCCAAAGGTGACTGATCACCACACAAGGAGAGCACGAGCCCTTGACTTGGAAAACTACGTCCATGCAATGTTCCCCACTGAACAATATTCTTTCGGAACATTGATGGATAAGGACTTTGTCAAGGAAGTGGCCAGAAAGCTGATCCAAGCTTTCAACCAAGCGGATGGTCAGACCAGACTATAGATGGCATTCAAGCCTACTTTGCCCCAGACTCTACAATACATACCCTCTGAACAAGAGGAAGTTAATGGGAAAACGGTCACTATTCCAAAAGTGATCAACCTGGTCTCTGAAGATGAAGAGGAAAAGGAAACTGATGCGAACAATTTTGAAGATCCTCCTTCTAACCATCACAAGGATGAGGATAAGAAGGATGATGATGATGATGCCCCTGCACCAGGGACATGAGGGATTCCACAAGGAAACAATGCCTCAGCTGCTGAAAAGCACACTGAGAGGACATCACAGCAATCCCCTCCTCCATCTCCTCAGAAATCTACCCATCCATCTCCCCAACACAAAGACACTACTGAACAAGTAGTTGAGCACTATGAGGAAACAACTCAGAAAATATTAGATGCACAAGCCAGAGTTGCTCAACTCAAACAACTGTTGGAGGAAGAACAACAGCTACATCTTCAACTGGAAGAAAAGATAGCTGAATCCAGAGTCAAGCTAGACAAACTTGAAGAACAAACACGCAAGAAAACGCAAGCTTACTCTGAGATTAAAGAGCTCCGGGAAGCTGTTGACTACTAACGAGCTAGATGCTGAACAAGCATCTGAAGCAAAGCATGATGCTAAAGCTGCATCTTCACCAAAGAAACCATCCTCCAAAGGCAAGAAACCCATATTTGAGATGGTTGCCACTTTCAGAAACCTTGATGAAGAAGTACAAGAGGATGAAGATCACTGGGCTGATGACTCAGATGATGAAGAAGACAGAACCTTGGCAGAACATGCAAATGTTCACTTGGGAGTTTCTCACCTAAAGAGAAAACTGATAGCTCCTCAAAGCTTCAGTAATAAACCAAATCTCAACTCCCATGATTACATGGCCAGATACCAGGTTCTGGCAACTCTAAGAAAGGAGTTGTCTCAACAAAATAAAGAAGTAATTGCATCAGTCCCTGCTGAAATGAAAAAGTTCACTAAGCTAATCACTCAAAGAACAACAAGCTTGGTCATTGCTCAGAGAGACCTAGGCATGGTAAGGGATGATGACAATAATCTTGTTGAAAAAGCCCTCAATGAGGCTAGCTATGTTGCTGGAAAAGCAGATGCTACTCAAGGCCCACTGGCAGAGCTCACTGATAAGAATACTGGTCTTATCAAACAAAATCAGGAGCTCAAGGCCACTTTGGAACAGTTGTTTGCTGCTTACAACTATCTGCAAGGCAATTTTAACTCCCTTTTCAGAATCCTTTGTGATTCTTAGTCAGTCAACAATGACTAAGGGGGAAGAATTTCAAGATGCTCAAAGAGGAAGAGGAAGAGGAAGAGGAAACAAAAGAAAATCTGATCAACCACCTCTCAGAATTAATGAGCCCTCCTCCAGTCAGACTGCTCTACAGATAGTGGCCACCACTCAGCAACTTCCTGAAAAAGGAATGACAACAAGGGCCAGAGCACAGAAACCTACAAGGAGTGCCAAGGCTCCAAGGAGAAGACAAGTAAAAAGGATTGATGAGTCTTCTGAAGAAGAAGAAGAAGAAGAAGAAGAAGAAGAAGAAGAAGAAGAAGAAGAAGAAGAAGAAGAAGAAGAAGAAGGCCAAATCAAATCCCTGGGCAATGAAGAAGGCTGCAAAAGTCTCACGAGAATTGATATTGATGATGATGAAGAGACTGATGAAGATGAAGCTCCTCTTCACATAAAAAGAAAAATTGATAGCCTAACTGAGCCTATAGCTGCAAAGCCTTTAGCAGCTAAAACACCCTCTGGAAATACCAAGTCTATCCAGGGTGGTTCTTCAAGCAATCCCCCAATGGAGAATTCAAGGCAAAGGAGGAATAAACTAAGAGCTGAAAGAAGAAAAAGTCAACTTCCACTCAGGACAGAAGAAGCCAGGATTGAGTATGTGAAGACTGACAACAACTCCTCTGTCTACAGGTGCATTAATCAGAAGAATGGCTACTGGATTATGGAACTTAAGCATCTACTGGTAAATTCAAAATTTCCAGAACCAATCCATAAACAGATCATGGCATGGAGAAAAGACAAGCCAATCTTGATTAACACCAACCACATCAAAGCCTGGTTGGATTTTGAAGTAATCAAGAGAATAGAAGCCATGAAAAAGGACCTCTCTGATGAATGTCCTTATGGAAAGCCAGATGATGTTAACAGAATTCCCAACATCACTGGAACAGGCACAAGAGCAAGACTTGTTGTGGAACCCTATAAGTCCTTCTACTTGACTGAAGATCAATACAAGGGTGACATCAGATATCTAAAGATCATATATGAATACTTCAAGCTATCAGATACCAAAATCGAGCATGCCTGAAAGTGGGGAAAGTATCTGTGGGTTAAGCACTTTGCCAAAAAGAATCCTACCAAAACCTACAAGGAAGTCTGTGGATTTGCCAGAGACACAGAGATGATTGTCAGAACACTTCTCTATGACTAGTCTGATGATATCAAAAGGTTTGGTGATAGGAAATTTGCAGATTGATCCATGGAACTGCTTTTGAAGACTTGAAGTGTTGAAGAATGAAAGACTAGTTTTTTTTTGGATGTCTACTTGGAGCTTGGTTACTCCTGTTGTCCTAATTTAAACTATGTATTTTGTATCTTGCTGACTGAGCAGAAATGTTGTTTTATCTTGTATCAAAGTTATCTCTGAACTTTCTTTGTAACATATCTGATGAACCTACTCTCAGATATCAATTTCTATAAAAGATAACTTGTCAGCAAAGATCACACCTTGTGAT
The DNA here is from genome assembly GCA_026545765.1 of Plantago major. Taxonomy (NCBI): domain Eukaryota; kingdom Viridiplantae; phylum Streptophyta; class Magnoliopsida; order Lamiales; family Plantaginaceae; genus Plantago; species Plantago major. The sequence continues at coordinate 13,184,991 of CM048843.1, forward strand.
TTGGTTGATGTTTACTTTCTGCACTTAATTATACGAATTGAAAAATCATAAGAAATGATTAATTGATGGATTGTTTCCTCATCTAGATTTGTAATAGGTCAGATAGTCATCGTTGACTGATCAAAATGGGGGAAATTTGTTAGGAATATTTGTTTAGATTTTGATCAGCAACCTAATGACTTATCTTAGCTCAGAAAGGTGGTTAGTACTCTTGGTTCACTTGAACATTGTAAAAGAGGAAACCCACTAAGTATGATAGTCTAGCAAATCTTGTATAGGATGTTAGGTCTCTGAATGTAATTTTTATTTTCTTAAAGAAGACCAAGAAGAAGACATCCAGCAGGAGAAGTTCAACAAATTTGAAGATCTGAAGACTGCACAAGATTTTTGAAGACAAAGTTTTCAGATACCGATGATCAGATATCTTGAAGACACAAGCAAATAGTGTTACAAAAGATATCTAAGAAATAAAAGGTTTCTGAGACAAGGAAAGTGCCCACAAATATCTACACTCAGATACCTTGGACATAAATTATGTTTCTGAAAAAAAATATATTATAACAAGTTGTTTCAACAAGTGGTATCTGGAGTAGTGATAGTCTCTGGAAAAGGACGTGCAAGGCTTCAGAAAGCATGCATAGTTCCGTTGGCACTACAGGACAAAGTATAGTACAGTGCATTAAATGCGCGGACAGAGATGTCTGAACAAAAATGGTAGCTTCTGAAGAAGAAGAAGACAAACCTACTACAGTACTATACTCAGATATCAATAGGTTGAAATTGAGTTAAGCCTAACGGATACTATTCAAACGGCACTCAAATTCATCTATAAATATCAACACTTAGACTGCTTGAGAACACACACAGAGAACTTACACATTAGATAACTGAACTTGTATTGAATATTTTCACAAGCTCTCTCAAGCACACTACTTACCTTCAAGCTTTCTGTTGCGACCAAAGCTCTGGATTCTAAGTAGCACAAAAGTTCTAAGTGTCCTGATCCTTAACAAGCATTGTTATTTGTGAAAGAGTTGAATTAAGATTTCATATCTGAGATTCATTCTCTTGAACACTTATCATAGACTTGGGTCAGTAAAGAACAAGATACCATACATTGCAAAGTGTATTAAGTATACTTGATTCATAGAGCTATCTGAATAACTGAACAAGTTATTAAAGAAGGTCACCTGACAAACTACCTTAACCAACACCTTAATCGGCGTGGAGTACAGGAAGTACTTAGTTTGGGAAACTAAGGAATAACTCCAAGGTTACTGAGCATAGGAAGTACTTAGTTTGGAAAACTAAGGAATAGGTCAAAAGGTTTCTGAGTACAGGAAGTACTTGGCTGAGAAAGCCGGGCAATAACTCAGGGAGAACACTTGGTTGGGAACCTAGTGTATTTAGGAATCTAGAGAAGATACTTGTAATGTTACCTCAATTATCTGTCTTAATGGATTTTAGGTCTGAGAAAGTCCGAAGTGGATTAGTTGAAGGATTACGCCACCTTCAGATACCACTATAAAAAGACTTGTGTTATTTACTTTCTGCAGTCTATTACTTGCTTTATTTATCTTGCAAAGTATTTACACTTATCTTGCTGAGCACGTGTACTTATCACAGAAAAGTCTTCCGCTCTCTGAAATTAAGTATCGGATAGATATCTGAAAAACTGTGTTTATCGATAAAAGTTTTAAATGATTATTCACCCCCTCTAGTCTTTTACTTTGCCGTTATCTGGACCTAACATTATCTTTGAATTCATATTACCAACAACATGAAACAAGAAGGCAAGCGGTTGATCCAGATTATTACAATAAATCCTTGTCTACTATGTCTATCTCTTGACTATATGTAAGACTTGTCTGCTACCTTAGTCGGGCTGCTCGAGCTGAAGCACCAAGATAAGTTTTTGGATTTGAAGGGCCTCTTCTATTTATATTTGAATTTAAGTCTATGCTAGGAAAAACTTTTTTTGCAGTTATGGTAATATTTAGTTAGATAGGAGAGTACAAGACCATCTTTGTCTCTATTACGATTACGTGATTCTGAATTCAGCTATTATCCTGCTTTCTTCTCTTCTTCTGCGGAAGGTAAAGGAGAGCTCCTAGCTTCGATCTTTTTACTTACGCTTACTGTAGGAAAGAGAGAGAAAGACCCTAATTCCTAGCCTAGTCCAGCTTCCACGAGGGAAAGGGTGAAGGCGGGGAAGAGGTCGATTCCAGGTCTTTCTAGTCCAATTTCCAGGACGAAGTTCCTAAAATGAGCCTTTTTCCCGGGCCTCCCCTTGGTTTGCTCCGCAAAAGATACACAGCACCGCATATAAATATAATATAGAAAAGTGAAATAAAAGAGAGAAACAAGGGACTGGAAGGACAAAGATATTTTTTAAAGTAATTAAGGCAGGCTTCCCTGCTTTTTATTCAATCTATTTCTTAAACAAACCGTTGTGAGGGGAAAAAGAGTTAGGGGGCTCTTGTAAGCAGGTTCTTTTGTAGAATGTTTCCTATGAATAGCGCATAGTAGAGTTAGTTGTATTTTTCTTCCCAATCATTATTTTCTCCTGTTCACAAATTCTGTTCTCTACATACTCGACATAAGATAATGGTGTCGCAAGTCGTATTCATAATAAAATTGCACTCTTTCCTAAGTTTGCCGAAGAGGATGATATAGATGATAGGTCTGTAAAATTGGATGTAGGGCTTAGATATAGATGATGCCGGGCGACTTGAAGGATTGCTCTTGCACCTTAAAGCCGCATGGGTAGTCAGAAGGCCGCTGGAAGCCTATGCGTGACATTCTTGCTGCATGTTTTGCGGGCGTCAACATGCTGAACTAGTGCAACCTGAATGCCAATGTTTTCGGTGTGAGTGTGAAAATCACAACCGGTCTGAGTAAAAAAGTATGGGTATTCTTGTCGAATGCGATATGTCTTGGTTTACTGCTTTTTACTAGCTTTCCTTTTCTTTTTTCTGTTGCATTTGTCTTCTTTTACAATCTTAAAGCAGGGTCGTAGCCGAACTATATTTTATATGCCAATGCTACTCATGAATTAATATTGAAATATCGTTTTTCAGGGAATTTATGAGCCCCCTGCTGGCACAAGAAAGGTGCTAATGGATATGGAGGATGATAATGATGCCCTAGATCTCCACGCTGTGGTCGTTTTGGATTGGGGCGTAGATGATGGGGAGTGGGCGGCCAGGGTAGAGTTTCTGCGAACAGTCTGTACCTTTTCAGCTCATTAGTACCATGTTCAGCAGATTGTTCTGTTCTTATAAATTTAGGTTCATATTTTTTTTGCTTGTGCATTCCGTCATGGTATTGGACAATCAATCTGATATAATACATGAGACATTTGCAAGCTCGAATACAATCAAATACCGCCCGTTTGGCATACCACTAAAACGGACTATTTATTCGTTTAAATGTTTCAAGGTATTTATTTTGTATCTTCTACAGAAAAAAATTAACTCAACTTTATCTCCACTAAACAATCATCATTACTAGTACTAACCCGTGGCATTATAGTTTACTTTTAATAATAAATATAATAGAGGGGTCAAAATAAGTTAATCGAGAAAATAATATGGTCAAACTTTATTGTAAAAACGTTGGCGGTGGACCGGTGGTGTTGGTGGGTAGTCCGTCTTCATTCAATACTATGTCACCGCGTCTTTTTTATGGTACGACTAATGATGATGGATATGCTTTACAAGGTTATTATCCAACCCGAACCCGTTCAGGACCTGACCGATCGATAACATATACTTTTATATCGGGTCATGTACCCGTACCAGACTCGTTAAATAGTAACTTATACACGTTCTTAACAAACTGTACCCCTCAAACCTGAAAAAAGAAAAAACAAATGTGTATAACTCAATTTACAGGGTTGGTTTCCAAAAACCCTCAGGTGGTATGTGGTCCTCCAGCCACACACACATAAAAAAAAAAATATTTTACAAATATAATTTTACATATTATGGTAGTCTTTTGGCACTCACCCACAATTCCCCGGAAAAATATACATTCTTTTAACTAAACCATGCAGTGTTGCGTTTTGAAATGGGTTTGGGTATATGACCGACTCGGACATGAACATCACTATGATCCCACCCAAGCCAAATCCATTCAAGACCTGACAGGTTGATAACATATATTTTATATCGGGTCATCTACTCTTACCAGACCGGTTAATTAGTAACCGATACATGTTCTTAAATTAAGATTATATCCCTCAGAACCGAACAAAAATAAAATAGAAAAGTGTATAACGCAATTAACAGAGTTGGTCAACCAACCCTCAGGGTGGTGTGTGGTTCTCCACCCCATACACAAAACATATTATTTTACAAATATAATTCCACATATTACGGTGGTTTTTTTGGCACCCACCCCCAGCATACCTCCCCCCCCCCCCCCCCCCTCCCCCGGAAAAAGTACATTTTACTAATTTAACCATAAAATGTTGTGGTATGGGTCTTGTTACAGAGGTTTGAAACATGTTTGATTATATGTCCGACCTGGACCTGAACATCATTATTTTGAACAGGTTTGAATTCGGGTTGGATGGAACCCGGCCCATTTAAAAGTAAAATGACGTAATTCCAGTAGTAAGATATAGTCCGACATGTGTCCTTGACACTTGTAATAGTCGTATCTTATATGCTCTTTTTATTTTTTGAATAGTTATTGATTAAAAAAATGAATGTTTTTGAAACAAAACAATCTTGTTTTGTGATATATTATTATACTTTTCGTATGCAGTTAACAAAAACTGTTGAATGTCCATCTAAAAATTTATTTCATCTCAGCCTCCCTGCAAAATTAAAAATGGTTAATCATTTTGTGTAATATAACTCCGTAATAAATATGAGTTAATTTAATATGTAATATTATAACTTTAAAATGTATAACTTCACTCATTAGGGTTCCCCAACTACGCTAAGTGATTCAGATGTATGATTATTTTTAATTGAATTTTGGCTTTGCATGTGCCCACTTAACTATTTGTATAATTTGTCGATTTTGTCTTTAATTTAAGAAAAAATAATTATGTTTCTTCTAGTTAAAACATTTCAGTCAACTATGATTAATATTACCAGTAATTACTTTTATTCATAGTTCATGTATGCAATCTCAAAATTATATACTACTCAAATATTCAACACTTTTATTTTTCAATTTCTTTTCATAAGATACTTCCATTCTATATTAAAAATGTATGGATTTCTTTGAAAATGTGAAACAAAAGGGCGAATTCAAAATTTGAAGATTTAAGAGATTTAATTACCAAATAACAATAAATTTCAATTACTACGTGTTGGGACTCAAAACCTTGACACTATAAGAATCTGTTGTTTTAGCGACGGATAAATCCGTCGCTAAAACAGCACCGATCCGTCGCTAAGTCCTTAGCAACGGATAAAAAAGTCGTCGTCCCACGGGAAGTGGGACGACGGATAGTTTATCCATCGCTAAATCGCGACGGATAAACCATTGACTTTTTATATCCGTCACTAAAAATCTGTTTTTTTTTAAATTATAAATTTAATGGATTTTAGCGATGGATACTTTATCCGTCGCTAAATTTAGCATATTTTGAATTTTTTTTTAATATTGATGCCTGTTTTCATATTTCACCTGTTTCACAAATATAATGCCCGATAGTAAATTCAGAATAATGGAATTGTTTTAATTAAACAGAAATCATTCGACAAAATACAAATTATCTGTAATAAAATGAAATATTCGTACATAAGCTAAAACAAGAGGTCAAGTGGCAGAAAAATAGAAGTTCAAAACAAAATATCTAGGAGAAGCATAACAGAAATGTATCAAGGCTAAGAAAATGTCGTTTTCTTCTTGAATTGACAGCTCCCGAATGTCGATCCTCCTCACCACCTCAGCCTGAAATCGTAAAGTGCATACCATGAGTTATGGATGAAAAATTACGCATACTACACAAATGGTGACTAACATATCACCCGCATATAGTGGCTAACATACCACTCATATTGTCCTAAAAGCAGCTAAGACAATGGTGACTAACATATCACCCAAGTTCAGTCTCACATATAGTGGCTAGCACACCACTCACAAATAAAGAAGAATGATCATATTATCACAAATAAGATACGGATATATACACTAACCTAGAGATGATTCCGTCTATATTCAAGCTATGAACTTTCAAATAATCGAAAGTTCATCATCCTCTCAATGGTCATGTCAAAATCCTAATCATCTTCATCATCCATTTCTTTCCCAGCATTGCTTTTAGCCATGTTTGCATCTTCATTGGCCTTCATTTCTATCTCCAATGCTCTATCGAAAGCAGAAAAACATGTCCACATGTCTGCATAGGAGAACGTATCGCAATTTCTACATACATAAAAAAAAATCGAGGTTAAATATTAATTGTGCTAAATTAACTACAAATACAGTTTACATGTTAGAAATGAAATTACTACTAAGAAAGACGAAGTATACTTACTCGGCAGAACTCCAATGATACTCCAATGAATCGGGTGGAGGCGGCAATGGTGTAGGTGACGGTGGAGAAGTCATCCTTGAAGAATCCAAAAATAGCTTTCATATTGTAGATTAAAATAGTAGTAATTCACAACAAGTTAATACGAGCAAATTATACTACAACCAATTCCAATTCCTGGCTATAATTGCATTGTTAATTATAATACGTTCCAAATTTCATGAATTACATGCATTTTACGTTTGAATTTTTTTTTATGAATTTCAAAATTCCATTACAATTATGAATTATAAATTAAAACAGTAGTAATTCTTTCTAAATTAATACGAACCAATTATACGAATTATAAATTATAAATTATAAATTACGAATTACCAATTTTTTTATACGAATTACCAATTTATGTATTATATCCCCATTACAATTACCAATTTTTTATACGAATTATAAATTATAAATTACATGCATTTTACGAATTATACGAGCCAATTATACTACAACCACCAAAATCACTAAATGTAAATAGTCTCCAAATACTCAACCAAATCCTACAAAAATCAATATACTAGAACCATTAATCCTAATACATATACGAAAACATCAAACTAAATACCATACATACTTACAAACATCATACTAACAAATCAATTTCACATTAAATCAATCAATTGCACAACCTCAAGCTTAACCCACTACTTAATATAAGCTATATTAGCTAGTAGATGAGTTTAAAAACATACAATTGATCGAAATTAGCAAAAATTCCAAATTTAGAAAAGTAAGGGTTTTAGACTAATACCTTTAATTACGGGAAAAATAGCTGAAGAAGGATGAAATTGAAGGGCCACCCGAGTTCCTTGTTGAACGAGCTTCGAAAAGACTCCAAGATTGGCTGGAATGGTGGAGTTTTGGTCGGACTTCACAAATGGCGAAAATGGAGATGGGAGAAGAAGAAAAGAGAAACATATAAGAAATGGGGAAGAAGAAGGGCTTCTGCCTGTTTTTTAGTCTGTTTTAGCGACGGATATAACGACGGATTAGCGAATGCCCTATCCGTTGCTAAAATGAGCGATCCGTCGTCAAGGGGCAACGGATAGTTATCCGTCGCTAATTTAAAGAATTCTTGTAGTGTTAACAAATTCAATTGTTAATTTTGCTATCAACCCTTCCGTAGTTTCAACAACCATAAGACATAAAATTTTGACGCTAAACAATAACATTGCCATCATGATCCTTAACAACAACACTAATAACACCCCTATTCGTGCTCTGCTCAACCGTAAAGTTAAAATTATAATTGAATATCTCAATAACTATTAATCTCCTTTTAAATGAATGGAGCAGTATTAAATCTTTAATAAATACTCTATTTTTAGAACTACAATATTTCATTTTATATCATTTAATAATTTATATTTTATTTTAGTGAATACAATAATTTATTTAATTAATAATAATATTCAAATTGTTGTCTATGGATTTGTCTTGTCACGAATCTTATATATGCTCAAATATATTTAAGAGTTTTATAGATAAGTTCATATAAATGTCTACAACCAATAAATTTCATTCATAAATTTATATTTATTTTAATGAATAAATGATTTATTTAATGAATAATTATTTATTTAATTTTTTTTTTTATAAATTCATATGAGACTTAATAAAAACTATATACTATGCGGGCAAAATACTAAAAATAAACAGTGAAAGTTATAAGGTGCATTGCATTTTGAATATTAAAATGTTCCATAGTTTATTTTCAAAATTTAAAGTTACATAGCCAATATACTCTCCTCGGCCCCGAACTCAACTTCTCACTTTCCGTTTTCGTACGTCTCAAACTCAACTTTCCCTTCCGAATTTGGAAAGTTTTATACCCCACTATCATTATAATAATATTATCTCTCATACTTTATTCACCATCTTTCATACTCAATTCACCCTCTCTCATACGTTATTCACTCTCTTTTCTACTTTATTCCCATCACTCCTACTTTGTCTATTCTTTTCTTAAAACCTGTGCCCGGACCAATGGAAAGTTGAGTGCGGGATGGAGGGAGTATATCAATTAATAAATTTATAACTTATTTTAATGAATAAAATATTTATTAATAATAATATTTGTAATTGGTGTATATGGATTAGTTTCGCCGTGATGAATCCAAATATTTGTTCAAAATATTTTTCGGAGTTTTGTAGATAAAGTTATATGGAATTTAATAAAAACTATATATGTAGTTAACATACTAAAAATATAAATAGTGGAAGTTATAAGGTGCATTGCACTGTCAAAAATAAAATGTTCCATGGCTTATTTTATAAATTTAGAATTTACACAACCAATAGATCCCATTTAACAAATTGATTTTTTATTTTAATATATAAATAATTTATTTAATTAATAATAATAATATATAAGATTGGTGTCTATGGATTCGTCTTGTCGCGGTGAATCCAAATATATGTTCAAATATTTTTCGGAGTTAAAGTTGTATGTGATTTTAATAAAAATTATGTATACAGTTAATATATTAAAAATAAATTGTACACTTCTAAATTACTATTTTCTTTTTACCTTAATTTTATGAATAAAACTCCCTGAAATTCAAAGAGACATGCCACATATGATGTGACATGTCTCTTTACTCACATAGGTCACCAATTTTATTATATATTTAAATTTAGATCTTTCTACCTTAATCATACTTGGGGCCATCATACTTCATTTTTACTTTTTCAATCAAACTAACCAGGGCTATTCTATTCTCGTGTCGCTCAGAGCACGAATCAATATGTGTCACCGTTAGATGATCAACAGGTACGATCTCACAAATTATATTATCATAATTATATTTTAATTGTTAAATATGAATGTACAATTATACCCCTATTCAAATTTAACTATTACTAATAAATAAATTTTCATTTATATTTAAACTTCCAAATATACCCTTTTAGTAAACCCTTTCATCATCATCGCTTCTTTTTCCTATCGCTTCTTTTTCCTCCTTCTGCGTCTTCTTCTTCCTCCGTCTGCGTCTTCTTCTTCTTTCTCTCCAACTTCATTCTCCGCCTGTTCTCCGACGTCTCTATCGACGCCGCTTCTCTACTTCGTGTTCCTCGGCACGTCGCGTTCTCAAAGGTAAGAGATTTCACCCGTCTCTTTTTCAAATTTTGATTCGTTTTAGTTTCCAGCTCTTTGAAAAATTTAGAGTATCCCAAAATTTATTTCTCGAGCATAATTGATGTCCCTGAAATATATGTCTTGCTCTTAATTGAATCGATTCCGTCTTTAGGCTCTGCAAGTATTGGAAATTTTTTCTCCCAATTTTAACATCCAAGAACCCTAAAAAATTTCCCCAATTAATGATGGTGTGCATATAAATTTGAATTTGGTGGATCATGGATACAAGTTTTTGGAAAGAAATCTCCATCTTGAATTAGACATAGGCCTCCCAACCATGATACCTCATTCAGTCCAATCAAGTAGATAATTATAAATGAAAAGCTTAGGGAAAAGGTACCTAGTACAGGCTTGTGGTTTTCCAAGCGTGACTGCTCTAGTTGTTGGCATGGTTGAACTAGAAAAGGTACCTAGTTTCACACTTGGTCTTTGTATTCTACTCAGTAATTAGTTTAGGGAGAATAGTAAAGAATAGGTAGCTCAGTTTTCTGGAATCAATGTTGTTGAATTTATTATGCTCCAGATGATGCTACTGCATCAGTCCTGATTGAGATGGGTTTAGTGGTAATGACGGGTTCCAAAGTCTCTGGTCCATGACTGTTTTGGCTTTTGGCATGGGTTTTTGTTTCTGACTATTGCTAAATGATAGTGTGCATATAAATTCCATTTCTGAATTTATGGATGGACTTTTCCATGACTATGATTCAAAGCAGCAAGGGTCTCTTTAATATTATTTCTTTCTAGGCGTTGTTGCTTCTTTAAGCTATTGTTGTATTCAACTATCGACACTAATCAGTTAACTTGTTTTTTTTTTATTCATGTCATTTGTGTCGATGGCACCTAAACGAAAGCATGCTCCTGCATCAACTAAGCAAGCAACCAAAACAAAGAAACACCCAACAACCAATGAGTTGACGTTGGTGTACGCGAAACGAAGGCACCTGCTGGGTAACAGGACCGTATGGCCTGAAAGAGGGGTGTCACTGTAGAACCAAACAGCTACCCCTTTCTGGATGAAGCTTGTAAGATGCGCAATTGGGGTAAACTCTTTGCTACTCCAAAGGAGTACCATCGGAAGACCGTGACTTCTACGTTTCACTCCCGGATATCTCAAATGCCGACATAGTTAGAGTAGGAGGGTCTCGGGTCAAATTTAGTGAAGTCGGATTGCCCAGTTTTAGGCTTAAAACTTCTGATGATTCCGATGATGCTTCCGATGTTGATGAATTTCATAGCATTAATAGGAAAGCGATTGATTCGGATTGAACGCACTTGTCGGCTATTTATAGTTGGAATTTATGCTGTATTATTTTGGTGAATTCGATGATAGGATGGAATTGTAATGCAACTTTGGTTATCCATTCTTGATTTTTGTTGGCTATTTGTAGTTGGAATTTATGCCGTCTTATTTTGGTGAATTCGATGATAGGATGGAATTGTAATGCAACTTTGGTTATCCATTCTTGAGTTTTGTCGGCTATTTGTAGTTGGAATTTATGTTGTCTTATTTCTAGCACGACATATGATTTATTGCCAGAGCATTAGAATGAAATATATTGCATAGGTTGGAATCCAGCACTTTAGTGTTCATGTTGCCACACGGTATCTTATTGATTGCCGCAGCAGTAGGCATTAATAGACTCACTGGATATCAGATGTCGTGCGGCAATCGGTTTATTGCCAGATCATTGGAATATATTGGCATTTGAGTTGCCACACAACGCCTGATCTATTGCCGCATCGGTAGAGGGACATGTCCACTGCCAACCAGTTTTCTGCATGTTATATGTGTTAGGCTCTGTTCTTTTCAACTGAAAACTCATTCAGTTCAGTTGATTCCATTCGATTCGATTCGATTGCCTTCGGCTTGATTCAGCTCTCTTAAGTTCATTAAATTATTATTATTATTATTATTATTATTATTAATATTTTATCATTTATTTACACAACCCATCTTTTGTACGAGGAAAATAAGAAAATTTATCCAATTGAGATATTTTCAACCTTTTTCTTTCTTTCTTTTTAACACGACTTTTAGTAGATCAATGAAATAAAAAGTATAGTTATGATTCGAAATACCCTTCTTTTCTACCGTAAAAGTTGAGTTAAGATAAGAAACTACAAGAACCTGAGAGTACCATTCAAACTGGTTCACATACTTTGTACGTACATCTCTAACAAAAAATCGACATGTTCTTTTATTGGAAGATATTAGAACAATAGAAGTAAACTCAGAAGCATACGTTGAGTTTTTTCTCAAACTTAATAAATAAAAAACAAGTTATACCAAACTAAAGTCAAACCAAACTCTACAAGTCTTTCAAATGACTCCCAAAAACTCCAAAACAAGTTAAACCAAATTAAAGTCGAACCAAAACGACATTATCACAAATATTGAGAAATGGCATTTATTCCTCCGTATTAGTTTCCATGTTATCTTCATCGGACGCTATATTACACTAACAATCGATTTTTCTAAGGAGAATTTTTTTCTCGAACTTAAATCGTAAATTACTTGCAAATTACGCACAAAAAAGTATAAAACAAAGTTATGTTAGTCAAATATACTTAATTTATTTTTATAATATAATTTTATTATATTCTTTTGTCGTGTAATTTATAAATTCATACCAACGCCCGAAAAAGTCTCCTTACGAATTTATTAATGGACCGGATGTAGTATTCATTATTATTAAAAATGGGACAAATGTAATTTCTTGATTCGTTTTGATTTGATTCGTTTGATTTGCTTTCGATTCCGATTCGATTCCATTCAGTTCAAGAATTTCATTTGAAAAGAACAGAGCCTTATTGCAAGAGCATTAGAATAACAAGTATCTTAGTATTTGATTTGCCGCACAGCATCTGATTTATTTTCACAACAACAAATTCACAAACAGTTCATCATCAATGTCAAACAAGTCTTAAAACACTTGCCCAACACATTTCATTATTAGCAGGAAAGATTGAAAAAATTATGTGTGTCCAAAATGTAAATGATATGAATATCAAACAAATTTCAAAGTGCAAAAGGATCCATGGCCTTTGTGTAAAAAATCTATTAAAAACAAATTAAAGTAGATAAGTCTATAGTATAATTGAAATTGTAATCTTGAATGTACTTCATTCTTTTCATGATTCTAAATTTCTTCCAAAGGCTCCATGACAAGATCAATAGGAATTGTATCTCTCCCGTCGTTAACGTATTCCTGCACGAAAGATCGTACGGTAACGATATCGTCAAGCAATATGATCTCACCACCAGAAATTGGTTGGCCTTTCAACTTCGGAACAAAAACCTCCTCATCGAGAAATGTTGACGTTTTGCATTGATCTCCCTCATCAAGATATCATATGTTATATCTGCATAATCTGTATATGTACGGTGTTTTTAATGGAGTTGTGTTATATAACAGTCTTCTAGTTAGTACCAATTGGGCATGTTATTTCCAAGTATTAACATCTTTGGGCCTGTCCAGACCCTATTTCTATTGATGGTCCAATTAGTCATTGTTACGCAAAGTTTAGGGTTTAGGGTTTAGATTACTTCAACGTTTTGTTTTGTTAATACGTAGGACAATTTTAGATTTTCAAACTATATTCAATTAATTTACCTTAAGTACTTACGCAAAATACAAATTGAAACTAGAAAAAAAATTACGTTGGTTACGTTCATTGTCACTTTATCGGAAGCATGACACGTCCTTACAGTAACGCTAAGTCTCGAAAGATCGACACGTCATGTAAATCTCTTACCTTGCCTTATGATATTATAAATTTACTTCAACGTTTTATTTTGTTAATACGTAGGACAATTTTAGATTTTCAAACTATATTCCATTAATTTACCTTGAGTACTTACGCAAAATACAAATTGAAACTAGAAAAAAAATACGTTGGTTACGTTCATTGTCACTTTATCGGAAGCATGACTCGTCCTTATAGTAACGCTAAGTCTCGAAAGATCGACACGTCATGTAAATCTCTTACCTTGCTTTATGATATTATAAATTTACTTCAACGTTTTATTTTGTTAATACGTAGGACAATTTTAGATTTTCAAACTATATTCCATTAATTTACCTTAAGTACTTACGCAAAATACAAATTGAAACTAGAAAAAGAAATTACGTTGGTTACATTCATTGTCACTTTATCGGAAGCATGACTCGTCCTTATAGTAACGCTAAGTCTCGAAAGATCGACACGTCATGTAAATCTCTTACCTTGCCTTATGATATTATAAATTTACTTCAACGTTTTATTTTGTTAATACGTAGGACAATTTTAGATTTTCAAACTATATTCCATTAATTTACCTTAAGTACTTACACAAAATACAAATTGAAACTAGAAAAAGAAATTACGTTGGTTACGTTCATTGTCACTTTATCGGAAGCATGACTCGTCCTTATAGTAACGCTAAGTCTCGAAAGATCAACACGTCATGTAAATCTCTTACCTTGTCATATGATATTATGAATTTACTTGAACGTTTTATTTTGTTAATACGTAGGACAATTTTAGATTTTCAAACTATATTATATTAATTTACCTTAAGTACTTACGCAAAATACAAATTGAAACTAGAAAAAAAAGTTGCGTTCATTGTCACTTTATCGGAAGCATGACTCGTCCTTATAATAACGCTAAGTCTCGAAAGATCGACACGTCATGTAAATCTCTTACCTTGCCTTCTGATATTATAAATTTACTTCAACGTTTTATTTTGTTAATACGTAGGACAATTTTAGATTTTCAAACTATATTCCATTAATTTACCTTAAGTACTTACGCAAAATACAAATTGAAACTAGAAAAAAATTACGTTGGTAGGATATGCATAATAAAGAAGAATGTACATAAATTGGTTTTTCACTATTGGGCCGGATTCGATCCTCATCAGCCCGTACCCGGACCCAAATTTTCAATCCCGGGAATGGACCATGGGTCGGGCCTAGATCTTCGAAAATTGGTGGGACCCGGACCGGGCCACTGAAAGCCCGAATAGTCCTGGCCCTTACCGTAACGCTAAGTCTAAAGATAAAGACACGTCACGAAAATACGCTAGAGTGCATTTTAATATTATAAATTTTGATTTAACGTTTTATCTTGATAAAATTTTATGGTCATGTTCATTTTCAAAATTAGTAGCTATTGGGTTACTCATTTGCATGCATCACATTTTATGGGCCTATTCAAGCCCAATTTATATTGTTGATCCAATCTATAGCAAGTCCATATCATATTTTACGTTTGGTTATTTACTGATAACGTTATCGCAGCAACGATGGTTACGTCGCACGGCAACAGATTAGCAGTGGATACTGTAATCAATTGTCGCGTTGTCCAATCATGGTTGTTGTGGCAACGTTATCAGATTGGTACACTTACACACATCAATATGAAACATCCATCACAGAGGTAACAATGAAAATAAAGCATCCAATTTATATTGGATGTATAAACCATTCGCCGAAAAATATTGTAAAGTTCAAAATCTGTTGTTCCATGTAGTCAAATCATACTTATTCAATTGGGCCTTCATCTTCAATCTCATAATCTTCCCCACTATAGTTCATTTTCGATGTCATCAATACCGGGCTCGTTCATGTCATGAGGATCATTATCCACCCCATCTTTTGACTTTTTATTCAACTTTTTAGCACCATTCTTGCCTCTTCTCAAGCAAGATCCATCTTTATGTCCAAACTCGCTAGATCAACACGAAAAGTAATCGACTCATCATAACCAATAAACACTGTTTGAACAATTATATGTAACTACATGTTCTAGATCAATAGCAACATCATATACAAATATGAAAAATATAAAGGTACATACCCACATGTACCACATCTTCTCTAGCAAGATCCACCTTTATGTCCCAACTCCCTTTTTCAATACAAAACACAAGCAACTCAGCATACCGTTCTAGGACAGAACAATATTTTGCGCCATAATGCCGCAGCAATAAATCGAACCGCGGCAAAGAACAACCTAATGAAAAAATTCAAAGGTTTGTTCTTTGTCGATCAGATATATTGCCGCATGGCAACCGAACGTAGTCAGCGTATGGAATAGACATCACTCAGATGAAAGAACGACATGAGAACAGAGAAAAAGCCAACACAGATGGAGATGATTATGATTATTTCACATATCAATATCCAACATCACAACATCGAATTCAAGTGAGAACAACATCATAACATCGATTTGTGTTCGAGTTGAATTGAACAAATATCATAAAACATCGATTCTGATAAACTTTCGGAGTCAATTTCAAGAGACAAACTGTAGTAACAACGGATTGCTTGGAGAATATTTACAAACCTTTAAACTCCTCCATCAATTCAAGCAGGGTTCTTCAATGGAGAATTAGGGTTCTTCACTGGACAATTAGGGTTCTTCGTGTTCTTGAGAAAGTATCTGCAATGAATTAACAGATAAACGTTTTTAGCTCATGTTTTAAATGTTTTATTTAATGTAAATATTATGTATTTAATTTTTCATATATATAGGTTATTTATGTAATTTTACAATATTGAAATAATTTATTATATATACATATTTTAATAAATAATTATATCATTAAAGTTATTATAGTCAATTTGTATATTTTTGGGAATTTTTAAATATTAAAAAAATAAATCATAAACCTTCGTACTTAAAATAATTGAAAATTTGACTTCGAACTGAAACGGACGGATCTGATTGAATTACATGCCACATGGCAAAAATCTAGCGGAGACCTGTGTTCAGGTCGGTACGAAGCCGATTTGAGAATAAAAAAGCCCAACTAACCATCTTAAATCAATCAAATAACATTTAAACCAATCAAATAACCTTAAAACATATCAAACACATCACTTTCTTGTTAAACACATCATTCTATTCTTACACACCTTATATAACAACCATATAAGTTTTCAAACTCTATTTCAAACAACTTTTTTTATAATTTATTTTTAACTCAATTACTATTCATTAACTAAATTTTTTCTTTTCACTCACTTTTTTTAACTCTTTTTTTTTTTAGAAGAAATACTCACTTGTATTACTAATATAAGAAACAGTACAAAATCAGGTTACCACAATTATGCCGGTGACTCCGAATCCCCATCACTATCACTAATCACATGCTTAGACAAATCATGAGCCAAAGTATTAGCAGTTCGATACATGAGTAAAAACAATCGAATTAAACAAAGAAACTTTAGACTTAATATTGTCCACAATATGACCTCCAATAGCTAAGCAAATAGTAGGAGAATTGATGGCCTTAATTACCGTCACACAATCACTTTCCAGTTTCCAGGATAACATCTCGAAGTCCAAGTTCCAAAGCTAAATCGACTCCATATTGCACGGCAT
Organism: Plantago major; assembly: GCA_026545765.1. Taxonomy (NCBI): domain Eukaryota; kingdom Viridiplantae; phylum Streptophyta; class Magnoliopsida; order Lamiales; family Plantaginaceae; genus Plantago; species Plantago major. The sequence goes on from CM048843.1 coordinate 13,202,054, forward strand.
ATGTCTCAGCAGTTTCCGGGCTAACAATGTATTCCACAATCCACTGTCGCCAAGCTACAACATTTGATAACCCATCTCGAATTACTACTCCAATGCCAGCTGCGTTACGATGTGTCAAAATCGAGGCATCAACATTAATCTTCAAAGAACTCCAGTGGGCGGCCTCCATTGTTGGACAGAATCTGGTGGTCTTGGTGAGTGCAAGGATTGACAAGCTACATTTATAACGCAATAAGTAGTCAGTAGCAAAATTTACCAACTCCAATGGATCAGCTTGCTTCCCATCATGAACCAGGCTATTCCGTGAATTCCAAAGCCCCAGCAAATGCAAACAAAAAGATCAAACTGCTCCGCTGTAAGAACCTGACGAACAGACAAAATCCAGTCCCAAATATCAAGCATATAACGCAACATTAGGCAACATAGGAAGTCCTGAAATAGCCCAATTCAGTCTCGCAAAGTGACAAGAATTAAAAACATGACCAATGGTCTCGTCAGCCTCCAAACACGCTGGACAAATTGGATCAACATCCATTTATCTTTTCACCAAATTAACAAGTACCGGTAAACCATTAGTAAGAAGCCGCCAAAGAAAAACTCTTAATTTATTTGGAACTTTTGCCAAACAAAAGACCAATTTTTCTTTATTGTCAAAGAACTAGACGTAGCCATCACACTTCTAGACTTTTTCTTTCTTACGTCACAAGCCACATAGTAACCTATACGAACTGAATAGTGATCATTTTTTTTTTTTGTAAGAAACCACCTGTGAGTAGGGATGAGCAGAAATGGCCCCGGACCGAAAAATTGGTCCGAACCGGTCCGAAAAATCGGTTTTCGGGCCGACCCTACCCTATTCGGTCCGGTCCTCGGGCTAAACTAATTTAAAAATTCGGTTTTCGGTCTGGGCCGGTCCAAAACCGAAAAAAATCGGGCTGGACCGAAAAAACCGAATTTAAAACCCTAGCCTCCCCTAATTCCCAAATCATCTGCCTCCCTTTTCTTTTCCTCTTTTCTCTGCATCTTCTCTTTCTTTCTCCTTCTCTTCCAAATCGCATCAATTCATCTGCATCGATTCATCATCATCAATTCCTCCAGCGTTTCATCATCATCAATTCCATGATTCATCATCATCATCGATTCATCTCTGCATCCATTCAGCCATTTCCCTATCTTCTTCTTCTTCTTGTTTCTACTGCCAGGTTTCTTGCCTTCTTCTTCTCTGCCCAGTCCGCCCACCTCCGGAGGATGAGTCGGTGGCGTATTCGTCGGTGAGGATGATTCGGACGACTTTGGGGTTGACGGCGGATCTACGGTGGGTGACAGAGTTTTCTGGTGGTGACATGTTCACTGAACTTTACTAATTGATCCATGGAGAACACCGAACAAGTATGTTTTGATGTTTATGTTTGTATGGAGTATATAGGTAGAGTTTTTTCGATTTGTTGTGATTAAGAAGAATTGGGAAATAGAAGAGCAGAATTGGGAAATAGAAGAGCAGAATTGTTCACTGTGTTTGGAGTGTTTTTGGGTTTTTTTTTTTTTTAAAATTAAATTCGGTTCGGTCCGGTCCAGGACCGACCATAATTCGGTCCGGTCCTCGAGCCAAGGAAAACCTAAAACTTCGGGCCGGTCTTTTTCGGTTCGGTCTCGGTTCGGGCCCGATGCTCACCCCTGCCTGTGAGTATCAGAAACCACCAACCCACGTACTAGTATTTGAATAATGAGTGATACCTCCGAGTGCAATTTTGAACATATGACAACACATAGTCAACTGCATAGGAAAAATATTTCATGTTAGTGCAATTATAATGTTTATTGACTTTTTTGCCCTTTCTTGTAAGTGCAATTTAGTATTTAATTACTTTATTACCCCTTCTTCCTCCTCCTTCCCAAATCCTTCTTCTTCTTTCCATGGCAGCAGCTTCTTCCGGAATCCTTCTTCCGACCTCCACTACCCCGCCTCCCACCGCCCCACCTCCATGCGCCGCCTCCCACCACCCCGACTCCATCGCCCCGCCTCCATGCGCCGCTACCACTGGATCTCGTCTTCCTCTACCAAATCAGAGTCCTCCACCACCTCGCCTCCATGCTCCGCCTACCACCAGATCTCGTCCACCAGAAAATAAGAAACCCAGAAAAATCATGCCCAACTTCACTGCTCAACTCCACTGCCCATGTACCAATTTGAAGGCATGGTGATCAATTGGTAAGGGTAAAATTAACGTCCTTGGATGTGAAAAGTTAGGCACCAAGTTGCACTATTTCGTAAAAAACAGTTTGAATGATAGCCTCAATGTCCTCTTCCCAAAAAACATAACTCAAAGCATTCAAGTCCCAGCCCGTACCATCAGATTTAATGAAATTACCAACAGAAATCTGCCCAAGATTATACAAATCAGGAGTAATAGGTGTACTACAGTTGTCTCTAGGTATCCAATTATCACCCCAAACAAAATTACTTTGACCATTTTTAACTCTGTATTAAACACTAAAGTATATAATGTTAGGACTGTTGGACTGGGATTGGTACTATGGACAAATTTCAGACGATGTTGACTATGATGTTGAGTCAACAACGTGTTCAACAATGGTTGACAGCAGAATACTAATAAGAACAGAGAGCAGCGGACAAGTAACTGAACAACCAGAAATAAAATCTAGCCAGTGTATATAAAATATACAGACCGTGCCGTAGACTAAATTTCCACTATCAGTAAAAGTAGAATTATAGAAACGAAGTTTAAATCAATCACAGACGATTGTTTAAACTTACAGAAAACTAGACCTGCAATGCATAAAGAAAACCTATTCTAGTTCGAAGACTCTAGAGTATATTTCAATCTTTAGAAATCACTCACAAGAGCAATCGATATCAAAGTCTAGTAAAGAAAGAAAAACCTAATCTCAATAATCAGAAACTAGTCTCTTAAAGCATAGTTTTCTTGCAAGCATTCTTTTTGTATATATAGGTGCCAATCGATCTCATCAAGAAGAACACGGTGGAAGTCGAACAGAACTGGTAAAGAACGGAATATATTTGTCTGCTTCTTTGCGTTGAATTTCAGAAGGAAATATTCCTTAATATATCTCTAGAGAATCTTTATTTCCTACTTTCTTTCAATGTGCCCATAACTTGCCAAACTCTTTCCTTTTTCTTAGATTGCATTCCTTGTGTCCAAAGCAAATCAAACTCTTTCCTTTTCTTTCCAGCAAGCACCTACTTTATTCCAACAAGCGTTCCAAATTTCTTTACGTCAGTTTGTTGGAAGAGTTGCATATATCTTTTCCTTAAAGCCCATTGATTCCTTATGATCCATTAAGCATGTTGAGACCCAACTTGATATATCCTACAAAATATTCATCGAAAAACAACTACAAACATTGAACCGGTTATGTTACAAAGAAAGGTCGAATTACTAAACAAAGTGCAATAAATCGCACTTTCAATCTCCCCCTTAATTCTCACCTTTCTTCACAAAACCTAAAGACAGTTTGTTAGTCAAATCGAACAAGTAGGATTTAAACAAGTCAGAAGGAAAATCAAACTCCCCCTTAATACAAAATACCAATTGAACAAACATTCTCACCCTTTTTGTGAGGAAAGAAAGAAAATAAAGTTCTTTGAAGAACTTCAACATCTTGATAATCTGTTGAGGAGCTGCAGACAAAGTCTCAATGCAGAGAAACGATGTTGACTCAACATTGTAGTCAACACTGGCAAAGGAAGTAGCAAAAGCAGGAATAGAGGCCGGATCAGCTGGAGGGTAGTAATCAGGAATAGAGGTTGGATCAGCTAGAGGGCAGTGTTAGGACAAGAGTGAATGTTCATGAACACAACTTACAAAATAAGTCATGATGGGTGTTGTTGGGTTTGCTTCAAGGTAGATTCATGCAGATATATATATCAAAGCAACGAAATACTGTGCATAACTGTTAATTAAAGATTAAAGTTGCAAGTAAAACAGTTATCCGTCAAGTCAACGTAATCAGATAAACCCTAGGGAGGTTGACCAAAAATCTTGATCTTAAAGAAAATGACTTGAAATGCAAGTACATGAATGCAGAAACCCAAAACCCCAAGGAAACACCTTAGACCTACTCCCCCTCAAACCCAAAAAACACACAGAATTAGAGCACAAAAAAATGGAGCATAACAAAAGAGCAAATAGTACTTCATGTAAAGTCTCTGTTGACCAGAATGTTGACTCAACAATGGTGACAACATTGGGAAATCAGACCACTCCTATTGTAAGTCAGCCAGGAAACCAAGTCTCAAAATGTGTAGATTCGATTAACACCACGAATGCTGAAGGCAAAACAGAGAGAGAGAAAGGAATACCAAAGAAACACACCCAACATTGCCTCAAATGTAAAGTAAACAATTAGCATAATTTTGAGTGGGGGTGACCATGAGACAGTGAACCATGTCAAATAATTAGAACACGTATGAATCCGCTCCAAAGCCGAAGCCTATGCGGAGTTAGGTAAACACACGTCTCATGGCATAAAGATCACTCATTTGACCACATTGGGTAGTTGGGTACTCAAAAAGTGAACCAGCGGCATTACGAGAATCAACACTTTTGTGCGTGTCGGTTTCCAGTACAGACCATCAACCCTCACGACATATGACACATTGGCCACGTCGATATCTGGATAGTATTTGAACCTGCCCAACATGATCCTCGACGGAAACACTTAGAGCCCTTTGTAACAGAATTCATTAGATTAATTAAGCAAAAAGGACAGGAGGCAACATCAAGAGCGAGTCAAGGTACGAGTAGCACTACAAGAATTCTGCTGTAACGGGACGGAAAGGGGCGACGGATTTTATCCGTCGCCCCTGTAGCGACGGATCGCCAAACGGGGCGACGGATTCTATCCGTCGGGAATCCGTCGCCCCGTTTGGCGACGGATAAAACTTATCCGTCGCTCTGTAGCGACGGATAAGTTTATCCGTCGCTACAGAGCGTTGACCAAGATTTTAAAAAAAAAAAAAAATTTAGCGACGGATAGATCTATTCGTCGCTATATAGCGACGGATAGATCTATCCGTCGCTATAGCCGAAAAAAAAAAAAAAAAAAGTTAGCGACGGATAGATCTAGATCTATCCGTCGCTAAAAGCCTAAAAAAAAAACAATATATCTCCTCCACCACCTCCTTTCCTCCACCACTTCTCCTCCATTTCTCCTCTCCTCCTCCTCCCACCACCACCTTTCTCCTTCCACCACCTTTCTCCTCCACCACCACCTCCTCCACCACCATCCTCCTCCCACCACCATCTCCACCACCACCACCACCACCTCTCTCCTCCCACCACCACCGCACCACCACCATCTCCACCACCACCACCACCACCTCTCTCCTCCCACCACCACCGCACCACCACCATCTCCACCACCGCACCACCACCACCACCACCTCTCTCCTCCCACCACCACGCACCACCACCATCTCCACCACCACCACCATCTCCACCACCGCACCACCACCATCTCCACCACCGCACCACCACCACCACCACCTCTCTCCTCCCACCACCACCGCACCACCATCATCTCCACCACCACCACCACCTCTCTCCTCCCACCACCACCACCACCTTTCCTCCTCCCACCACCACCGCGCCACCACCACCTTGCCACCACCACTGCCACCACCGCACCACCTTTCTCCTCCCACCACCACCGCACCGCATTTGAATACAAATTGATATTTAATATAAAAATTGAATACAAATTAATATCTGAATACAAATCAATATCTCAGATATCTGAATACAAATTGAATTTAATTAATCCAGTATCTGAATATAAAAATTGAATACGGATTTTATTTTAAAAAAAATAGAACTGGGGCGACGGATAGAATCTATCCGTCGCCCCATTATCAAATTAAAAAAAAAAAATGGTCAATCCGTCATGAATCGACTGACGGATTGTTATCCGTCATTAGCTTGCGAGGCGGATTTTCTATCCGTCGCCCGATCCGTCGCCAGGCTGGGCGGATGGATAGAGTTCAGTGACGGATCTATCCGTCGCCATGTGCCGATTTTGTAGTGTAGACAAAGCCAAAAACAGCAAAAGTGGGTTTTACATAAAGCAAACACACAAGAGACCCGATACCTTTCAACCTTGGTTTCAAATAGCCTTTCAAACCCTAAGTATCACCACTATGAGCTACAAACCAGTAACAGCCAAAGACCAGTACAGAAGTACAATAACACAAAAGCACAAAAACAGAACTAAAAAGCAGAAAAACACAAAAAAAAAAACAGCAACATTTTTTTTTTTTAAATTTTTCCAATGTTGACTGTGATGTTGAGTCAACATTGGTCTCAACAACGAAATCACAGAGAGCACAGACCAAGAGATCTTCGAAGACTAAAGAATCTCTCACTATCTAAAGGCTTGGTAAAAATAACTGCAAGTTGATTGGTCGTATCTATGTGTTCTATGTCAATTACTTGCTTATTGACCAAGTCCCTAAGAAAATGATGCCTAATGTCTATGTGCTTTGTGCATGAGTGCTGAACTGGGTTCTTAGAAATATGTATGGCACTAAGGTTGTCACAGAACATCAAAAGGGTATCACTTTGAAGACCATAGTCATGTAACATGTTTTTCAACCAAACTAGTTGAGACACACAACTCCCAGCTGCTACATATTCAGATTCAGCAGTTGAAAGTGACACCCAGTTCTGTTTCTTGCTATACCAAGACACCAAATTTGGACCAAGATAAAAGCAACCTCCACTAGTAGATTTTCTATCATCTAGATCACCAGCCCAATCAGAATCACTAAATCCCACCAGACTAGTGTTTGTATCACATGCAAATCATAATCCAAGATTAATAGTTCCTGATATATATCTAAGGATTCTTTTAACAGCAGTTAAATGGGGGCTTTTAGGGTTGGACTGATACCTAACACACATACACATAGAGGACATGATGTTAGGTCTGCTGGCAGACAAATACAAAAGACTTCCAATCATTGATCTGTACAATGTTGGGTCAACATCCTCGCCAACATCGATTCTGCTCAGTTTCACAGACGTAGCCATAGGAGTACTGCATGGATTAGACTGAGGTTCAGCTGGTTCCAGATCAGGTTCATCTTCTTTTTCAGAGACAGAGTCATCTGATGAACTTTCTGCCCGTGTTGTTGGGCGTAATGTTGAGTCAACACTGTGATCAACATCGATCACTTCTTCTCTGACTGCAACTGGGGGGATCTAGTTTAGTACCTGTCTCATCCTTTTCAAGTTCGGCATCTTTCAGTTTCAGCTCTTCCACCATCTGTTCGTCAATAAACTCTTCTTCAAAGGGACAATCTACAGATAAATCAACTGAGCCATGCAAACAGTAAATGTTAGTAGACACAGAGTTTTCAGAGTCCAAAGATTTATCACAGAATATCTCTTCACAGTTCTGTGAGTCATCATAATCAAAGAAGAGGATCTGTGACGATGTTGAGTTTTCATTGTTGATTAAACATCAATTTCCAACATTGTCCAGAACAGAGGACAGAGCTGTAACACGACCTTCTGTAGTATCAGCTTCCTGATCGTCATCTGAATCATCACTAAGACAAGCAAGCAACGTTTTTCCCTTCTTACGAAGAGTGTTAGCACATTCATTCTGAAAGTGACCCCATCCTTGACATTCAAAACATCTAACTTTGTCTAGTCGTTTAGAATTAAAACCAGGAAGCTCTATGGCCTTATTGAACTTGCCAGTAGCCTTAGGATTACTTGGGGAGGCATTGTTAGATTTCTTCCTAAAGCTGGTTTTGTTGAACTTTCTAAGCGACTTAGTATAAGCTTTACCAAAGGCTTCTTCAGTCATCTCATCAGACTCATCACTACTGCTTTCAGAATCAGAGATTTTTGATTTTGAGTGAAGAGACATACTATGGCTTTTCGTACCTTTGCACTCATTCTCTTGGAGCTCAAAATTTTTCAAGTTGTTCATCAGGGTATGAAAATCCATAGTAGCCAGGTTTTGAGTATCTTCCAAAACAGTTCGTTTTATATCAAATTTTGAAGAAAGAGTACGAACAGCTTTGAAAATCAGTTGCTTATTGGACATAGCATCACCTAGCAGTTGAATATCATTTGAACTAGTGAGCAGTTTATCAAAATAAGAATCAATGGTACTGCCATTCTCAAGTTTTCAAATTTTGACCAAAGCAGTTGAAGTTTAGTTTGCTTAATATTGTTATCACCTTCACAATGATTTTGCAACAAATCCCAAGCTTGTTTAGCAGTAGTGCAGTTCTGAATGAGCTTAAACATATGTGGATCAACATGCGAAAAAATAGCATTCAAAGCTTTTTCATTGTAAGAGTTAGCATGAAAATCATCACCTGACCATTGAGCTTCTGGTTTAGGAACGACATCTCCATCAGCGTCTGGTCCTATGGTAGGACACACATAGCCTTCAAGAACATATTTCCATGCACGCCCTTTAATGGATTTGATGTACGTTCTGATCCGTATTTTCCAGTAGTGGTAGTTCGACCCATCTAGCACAGGTGGCCAATTGACACTTGAGTAAACACCGTCCATTGTAGTACCAAATCCATACACCAATTAATTAGGTGGCTGGCTCTGATACCACTTGTTAGAACTTTTGGACCGGGATTGGTACTATGGACAAGTTTCAGACGATGTTGACTATGATGTTGGGTCAACAACATGTTCAACAATGGTTGACAGCAGAATACTAATAAGAACAGAGAGCAGCGGACAAGTAACTGAACAACCAGAAATAAAATCTAGCCAGTATATATAAAATATATTGACCGTGCCATAGGCTAAATTTCCACTATCAGTAAAAGTAGAATTATAGAAACAAAGTTTAAATCAATCACAGACGATTGTTTAAACTTACAGAAAACTAGACCTAGAACAGACAAGCAAAAACCTATTCTAGTTCGAAGACTCTAGATTCCAACAAGCACCTACTTTATTCCAACAAGCGTTCCAGATTTCTTTACGTCAGTTTGCTGGAAGAGTTGCAGATATCTTTTCCTTAAAGCCCATTGATTCCTTATGATCCATTAAGCATTAGGGGTGGCCTTGATGAGTGCATGATTTTACGAAAATCAAACCGACCCAATATGGCGGGTGATTATAATTATAAACCGTCGGGTGGAATATTTTTCCAACTCATGGTTGGTGAATAAAAAAATGGCGGATTGGCGGGTGAATATAGATGAAAACGGGTGTAGTAAAAACTTGCAACTTGTGCAGAAGTAGATGTGCAAGCAAAAAAAAAAAAACAAAAAAAAAAAGCAACAAAGAGGGTAGTGATTCTTTTGAAGTAGTTATCTTTCTTTACTTAATTTTAACGATTTTCACGCAGTAATGGATGAAATGTTGACCCGAGAAGTTGCCAACTTGTGGTATTTTGTTTGAATATATACATGACATAAGCTGAGAAGAACGAATGGTGAGTGAAAAAATGAAGACGAAATAGTGCTTAAAGAGAAGAGTTATAGGCTCACTTAAACTATATCTATATTTAACGACATAAGCGAAGATGCAACTTCTCTAGCCGATGGGTCTCCATATACTTAAATTCACAAACATATACCTACATGCATGCATACATAAATAAGGCGGGTGGGTCGCGGGTTGCACCCATCCAACCCACCACCCACCCACTAATGGCGGGTGAAAAAATAATTAACCCACTACACATTTTATAAAAAATTAGTTGGCAGGTGCGGGTGAAAGGCGGGCGGTTTGCGCGGGTGGGTCGGACGGGTGGGTTTTTTGCACAGCCCTATTAAGCATGTTGAGGCCCAACTTGATATATACTACAAAATATTCATCGAAAAACAACTACAAACATTGAACCGGTTATGTTACAAAGAAAGGTCGAATTACTAAACAAAGTGAAATAAATCGCACTTTCATATAATTACATGAAAAACAAATGAATGTACATATTAATTTCACGCAATTAAATGCATCATTTTACATCACCAATACACAATAAATGAAGAACAAATACAAAGAAAAGATGAAATCTTCACCTACCTTGCAAAGTGCAAGCACACTAATAATAACTTGAGCACACAAATCTAACACCAAAGTATTTTCACAAATTTGATAAAAACCAATATACCACACAAACAATAACAAATCATATCATCATATTTTATCACCAGGAGCTTCAGCATGCTTTGGGAGCATCTTCTTTAACTTCAGGTGCAGCAACAGGCATTTTCGTGTTCTTTCCAATGATGGCCTTTTTTGCCTTCACTAGTGATTGTTTTACCATCTTAACAAGGGACGTCTTCTTCACTGGAAGTTCATCTTTCGGTTTATCTACTGGTGCTTTAGTATCCTCAACTTCCTTTGCACATTCATCGGTTTTAACAAAATCCTCTATCACCTTTTCAGTTTCTTCCAACTTAGTTTCGGTATCTTTTACAGGTTCATCTATTTTCTCATCAACTTTCTTCGCTTCGTCTATCTTCTCATCGACTTTCTTCTCTACCTCACTGCACTTTTCTTCAGCAGCTTTTACTGTTTCCTCTATTTTCTCATCAACTTTTTTCACTTCCTCAATGAACTTATCTTCAGAAGCTTGTACATCTTCCTCTACTTTAGCCACCACCACGTCTTTCTTGTCTCCGTTTTCTGCCACGGGTTCAATATCCTTTGAAGTAACTTCTGCAGCAACTTCTACCTTTTCTTCACAATAAGGCAAATTTTCAGCTACAAGACTTTTTTCCTCAGCCTTTTCTGGCTCAACAGCTTCTTTTGGCACTACAGTTTCAACTTCTGGAAGTGCTTTTTCAACAACTTCAGCTTTCTCAGGCAATTTTACCTCTACTGCAGGAACCAGCTCTAATGTTTCCTCCGCTTTACACTCGGCCTCTGCCTCTATAGGTGTATCTTTCAGAATTTCAGCTTCTGGAAGTGATTTCTCAACTTGTTCCACAAGTTCAGATTTCTCAGGCAATTTTTCCTCCACTATAGGAACAGGTTCCTCTGGCTTACACTCAGCTTGAACTTCCTTAGGCGTATCTTTCGCAGTTTCAGTTTCCGCCTTTTCAACTTGTTCAGCAACTTCAGATTTCTCAGGCAATTTGTCCATATCTACAGGAACTGATATTAAAGTTTCCTCTGTATTGCATTCGGCTTCTGCTTCCTTGGGGGTTTCTTTCGGCAATTCACCTTCTGTCTTCTCTATTACAACATCTGGAACTGCTTTTTCAACTTCTTCAACAATTTCAGGTTTCTCTGGCAACTTTTCCTCCAAAACAGGAACCGATGCAGCTGCTTCGTCTACCTTACACTCAGTTTCTACTTCCTTCGGTATATCTTTCGGGATTTCAGCCTCAACCTGTGGAACTGCCTTCTCAACCTGTTCAACAGCTTCACATTTCTCAGCCAGCTTCTCAGGAACTGGTTCTGATGGTTCTTCTGATTTACACTCGGGTTCTGCAACTGGAACATCTTTTACCTCAGTCGATTCCACCTCTTTCACCGGCACTTCTTCAACTTTTTCTTCTACAACTTCAGGAACATCAACTATCTTAGCCGGTTCCTCAGGCTTCTTTTCGACTTTAGCTTCCTCATCTGCCTTAGCAGGTTCAACAGCAGAAACTTCCACTTTCTCCACGATTTTCACTTCGGGTTCAGCTGTAGGAGCTGCTGCCTCGCATGCTGGTTCCTCAGGTTTGGGAGTCTCAACATTCTCCTTTGGTGGATCAGCAATTTCTGGTTCCATTTTTTTCACCTCTGATTGAATTTCCTTCTCAACTTCCTACAGTAATAATTTATTTGTATTATTATCACTCCTTGAGGTAGATAATGATAAGACAGAACATTAAAATTTCAAGAATCTGGTAAAGTTTGAATTTCAAGAACATCTTTTATTCTAAAAGTCAGGAACACATACACATAAGCAAGTTAAGAATACCATGTTAACTTTCCTGTCCCCCATGAGAATTTTCACTATTTGCACTTTCTCAATCATTAAAACAAACTTCAATATATCTCTACTTTCTGAATCACTAAAACAAACTTCAGTTCGCATAATCAGAGTGGCAAACATGCTAGTATATTATTGAAAACCATACTTTCTATTAGCCCAATCTCATATTTAATTTGTCCTGTAACTTAACTGCTGTTAAAATGATCACACATTTGTTCAAATCTTTGACAACACAGAATCTCTAAAACTACATGTATCCTCAAGATTTAAGCTCAAGAAACTATGACCATGAAGTATAATAAGTTCAAACAACTCATGGACCTGATAAAAACATAACAAGATATAATTTTTACATAGAAAATACACGAAAAAGACGGTAGACAAGGATTACTAGAACAAAGACATGGATACATCATACATACCTGAGGTGCAGGAGCAGGTGTAGAATGATCTGATGGAACAGTTTGAGTAGCCATGGATAAATGAGTGAGTTGTTAAAGGAAAAAGAAGCAGCAGAAAGAAAGTACAGAGAGAAAAGAAAGGAATGATATGGTTGGCAAAAGAAAAGGAAAGAAAAAGAAGCACAACAAACTAGTGAGTAGTAGTACTAGTGCCACAAAACCATACTGGACTCGTATATTTCCACATGAATGATAATCTGTCACCACTCACTACCAAATATACCTATATCCTTAATTAATAAATTCAAGGATTATTTCCCCAACTTGTTCTAAAATTACATCCAGGGTGCTTAACTTTAGTCTGTCACATAAAGTGATATAATCAACTTTAATTACTGTAATTACCTTCTGTTCCTACTCTGATATCGTTTGCCACGATCCGGACCCACGGAATGTGTTCGAGTCATGAGCTACACACGTATAATTATATGAATCAACTTATACTCTTACAACACCTTCGTGCATATCCAGTGTGGCATGTGAGGTACACATTATCTTCATACTAAAACCATGCTTAAATCAAGATGGAAGTCGATAAGAAACCTCTAAACCATATTCACAGTAATTTCTCTCTATATTTGGTTTGTAAATCGATAAGTTCTTTAAACATCATAAACCTTGATATTCGATTTAAAGACAAAAATTTTGGGTGGGTCCAAGATATCTCTCATTGTTTATGTTTACGACCAGTCAATTGTATTGGGGCGTCAAATATTTATAATTTTTACAATTTTTGTCATAACTCTCTTCCTTGAAATCGTATGAACTTGTAAAACTGAATAAGTTTGAGCATTCATTATATTTTCGTGGTACGTTTAATTTACTCAATTTCATTAATACTATATCTGTACATGTTAACGAAAAAAACTCTTCCTTGAAATCCTTATGCGTGCCGCATAAAAAAAAAAGTTGAACACTAATCTAGCTTGTAATTTCTAAAAAACAAAGCTGTTTTTGCAATTAACCGTAGGAAAGGTATCCATTATTAAAAATGGATATAATAATTAAAGAAAAGGGAGCCCATAATATTTAAAATATTTTGAAAGAATAAAAAGATAGATGGTGGTGTGGATAGCAAAAGTGACAAGCTTTTCTGGGACCATTTGAACAGCCTAGCTAGGTTAATGTATTTTGGCTAACAGTTGTCTGATTTGTCGGCTTTGAACAGTCCAGTTTGGATTATGGAAGATGCTTAATGCTAAAATTAGTTCATTAATTTGTTGGATTACGTCTGATTACGTCTACTAATGCAAATGGTTATGGGTATTATTAAGACTAGTATTATTTTACTTGTCGAGTGATTAATCTAAGGATCAAATTTTGAGTGATTAATTTGGTAGTGATTAGGGGGTAGCTAAATGTACATATATTAAATGTGAATCATAGATGTGAAATTTACTTGGACTAGTTAATGGTATTCTAACTCAAAATGAAAATTAATGGGTTAAGCCCAGGGTCAACTTATTACACTACGAGTGACTCAATGCCACAAACGAAGAGGACTTAAATTTACTATTTTTCCTTCTTTTGTTTTGGGAATCAAGATATGTATATATAGTATCCATATATCATATTGAATAGAGGAAAAAGCTTACAAACCATAAACGACATACAGGGGCGGAGCCAGAATTACAAACCACCTAGGACGCGATTCGACTCGTATATTATTAAAAGAAAGGGAGATAGAGGCGCCATAGATTTTCATGGATGTTGTTGTGATTTTCTAGTCCTCTTTCCATAATTGAAGAAGATAAATTAATAGTTGAGGAGAAAAGAATGGGCCAAGTTTAAAGAACCAGTCCAAGTCACTTAAGCCAGGTAGTGCAATTAAAATATTTTTAGAAATATTGGTAATATAAATTGAAAAATAAAAAAAAATGGGTAGGGCACGTAATATAAATTAAAAAATAAAAAAAATGGTCTATGCCTTAATAGCTCCGCCCCTGACTGTCTTGTAATTCTATACGCAAGTTATTACCATTGGGATTCATATAGAAAATATAAACGAAAAGAAACAATCAAACAAAGTACGTACCTAAAACTCTAACGTCAGTCAAAATATGTCGTGGTGGATAGAATTTTTAACTAACTACTTTTTCATATAATTCATGAAGAAACATATATAATTTGGTGCAAAAGTCGACGCAAAGTCCGATTATGTAAATTGTAATGCTCCTGGTCTTCCTCTTCTGTGAAAACGAAAGGAGGCCTTCCAATTTAAAGACTTTTATATCTAAATATTAACTTTATAACATACGCATATTTGCAAATTTAATTATTATTGGTATGTATAACAACTTCGGTTTACAACGTTTATTCACCTACAAATTACTTAAAGAAACCGAATCAACATTACATATTAAACTACAAATATTATATGTTAATTGTGTGTTTATAAACCTACATTATAACATCTATTTTTTAATATGTAATGTTTATACCTAAACATGCGATATTGTAATTAAATAACACATATGCTCGAGTGACCTGTCCTTACAAAAGTTAATTATTCATCATTTACTTATCAAGCTTAGTCCATCATAATTTCATTCAATGCTTAATTTCTATAATTGTGGTGCTCGTTTTCCAACATTGTTTTGCTTCTTTTCCATCATCGTGTTGCACAACATTTTGACATCCTAATATGCATAAGTGTGCTAATTTTATTGATGCTTGATGTAAAACAACATAAAACAACAATATATGTCGATGAGTGCTTGGAAAAGGAGAATAGCGAAACAGTTTTTTTCCACTATATAGATCGATTCTAGAAATCAACTAGACAATTAATAAAATGCTTGTAATGGTATTTTTGCAGTTACTATATTTAGTTGAGGGAAAATTCGAAATATCAGATAAATTAAATAGACACTAAATTGTAGTAAAAAAACTATAGAACACTAATAGATTGTAAAAATTTGGGGGTGACAATTTGTAATTCACTCTTTTACTTATTTATTTTTTCATAATTTTTTGGAAAAAGTAAAATCCAGCCTGATGTGCAAGTTGCCCATTGGTTGGAGTACTTTCTGCGCTGTTCAGATTGCTCCTACAGATTTTAGTTTCTTTCAACTCGATGCCAAATATTTTCTTTGATAATGCAATTGAGTCCTTGATCATATTGCTTATCAACCCTTTTACGCATACATTCCAATAATAGCTTTGACGTAGTGTTCTTTTAGAGTACTCAATAATCAATTCTTCCATTAATTTGTGACCAAAATTCATATTTATTTGTACAAGTTGAATCGTGATGCAAATGCAATGCTAGAAAAGAAGCTGAATATTTCCACCAATGGTAGTCGTTGTTATTTGTCAATGATATCACTAGCTATGCCATCATTTGTTAAATTAGCGCACAATATGATCTATAATACATTAATAATAAATTTGATGTATAACAGTATAACACACAGTATTCATGGAAGCTCCCAAACAGAGTTTCCTCCACCTTATCTTTTTTTCCCTTTAATTTGTGAATCTAGGCCGTGTTATAGATTTTTCTAATATGGGGATTTGATATCCTGGGAACTGGCTCTTTGCGTGGTAATTTTCTCCCAAAATTTAATGAAATCCACCTAATGGCAAAAAACTCATCTCATTAATCTTCATGCATTTTAGCGATCCCGTAGAACCAAAATTAAAGAGGACCTCGAGTTACAAGAACAAAAGTACAATTCTCCCAATATCTATTATCACATACTAGAGATGCGGATCATGGTGCCATTTTCTCTAAATTAAATGCAGATCAAGTTCCTTGATATTTCGTTAACGAAGCCCAATTTTCTTGTTGTGGTTAATTGGTCTGTTATTGATGGTATACGTGATGTAATATTTGATATGGAGAAAAGAGAAAAAACCTTACCAAGCCACTATATATGAATGATGCACCACGTATAAAAGTACCACAATGTTCGAAGCAAGACTAAACTATTATTCAAAGAACTTTCTCAACGAAACTTGCTAAAAAATTCTGGACAGACCATCACATATCTCATTTAGACAATTATCCACATTATAGTCTTCATTTTTTTCCGCAAAACTTGATTGAGCTGATTATGTTTTGTGTTTGAAATGCAGCAACAAAAATCACATGGAACGTCCTATCTGATTCGGGTGGATTGCAAAAAGTGGAACCAGTCCATCCTTGCCACTCCAATCTCATATTTTCTTCGCGGATGATTTAATTTTGATGGGTAAAGTAACCGTTTCCACGACCCGTACCATAAAGAAGGTACCGAATCTGTTTTGCTCAACATCCGGTTTCAAGTTAATGGGATTGTTCTCATGCCGTCAAGATAAGACGAAAGGCATTGCAAATTGTTACATGACATTCTTGCGTCAGCGCACTCACCCCTCACATAGTGACGGGTGAGTTTAAATTGGCAGCAGCCAATAGGCTTCTGCCATGTGTCGCGTCCTTTTATTTTTTTTTTCAAAATTCCGTTTAAATTTCAACGGTTATAACTTTCAAAATAAAAATGCAAAAAATAATAAAAAATCACCAACGGCTTTACTTTTTCGAGATCTATAAAATGAGATCAGTCTTGACTATATTTGGATCATCCCATCTCCAACTCCTCTTTCTCTCTTAATTAAACTTAAAACACTCTCTTCACTCCAAAACACCAACCATCTCCACTTCAATTTTCTGGCGACATGGACGGAAACTTGTTTACTCCGGAAACTCTGATGTGGATGCAAGAAAACACACCCGAAGCCTACGAAGCGTGCATGAAAAAGCTTAACAAAAACACCTCTCCACAACCCCAACCGAGCTTTGTTCGCCCTTTGTTCGAAAGCTCCTACGAAGACCCCTACACTCAAAATTACCATTCTCCAATCTCACAAACACCAATGTTTTCGCAAACACCGGAAGTTGTTCCTGAAACGCAGCCTGAAATTCAACCGATCCGGAAGCGTGGGAAAGGGAAAGCCAAAGACACGGAAGGAGGGACGACCAATAAAGGCGAAGGACGTGGCTCACCCTACAACACGAATGAGGACTTGGTTCTCATCTCTTGGTACATGGCCGTTAGCGCAAATCCAATCATTGGCACGAATCAGAGGTATGCAAGTTTGTTCAAGAAAGTCGAGGAGAAGTTCGAGGACGTGCGGAGAGATGGGAGGATGTCCGGTTTGGAAAAAAAGCGGAGTCATGATTCACTTCGTCTCAGATTTAAGCGGATGAGAGATGACATTAATTGGTGGGTGATTTGTGTGGATCGTGCTACTAGGGTTGTCGGCGATCGGGGTGGCTACAATGAAGCCAATGTAACTGAAACAGCCCAGGAATTCTACAAAGAGAAGTCCGGTTGTAATGCCGGATTCAACCTATTCAAGCAGTGGGATGCCATGAAACAGTACCCAGAGTGGGAAACGAGGATGAACTTGGAGGAAACATACAAGAAGGCCGCAACAACTCCGAGGGTTGAGGTTCTAGTTGATGATGACCAACCAATGGAATCAGCAGGTGCTAGTAGTGGGAGCAAGCGCCCCAGTGAGGACAGTGTCAGTGTCACGCCTAGTAAACGTCCTATGGGTCGTGACAAGGCAAAGAAGATGGCTAGAGGTGGTAGTTCCGGCAACTCCTCAATGGATGCAATGAGCGAGGGATGGGTTAACTTTAATGAAAGTTATCCCCAATACCTTGAGTTGGAAAGACAGAAGCTGGAGTTTGCCCGGCAAAAGGAAGAACGTAGGATGAAGGAGAAGAAGATGGACATGTGGATGACACTTATGGGGAACTATGCTAACTTGACCGCAGCACATAAGGGAGTTTGTGATGCACTACAGAAGGAATTATTTCCGTCTGAGTAATGGCTGAAGTTGAGAGCTTGTTTTAGTTTGCTTGTTTCGGTTTGCTTGTTTTAGTTTGCTTGTTTCGGTTTGCTTGTTTTAGTTTGCTTGTTTGTTTTTTACTTCCCGAAGTGTGGCTTGTTTGTGTTTTACTCTTCCAAGTGTCCGTTGTAATAAAATCAGTGTGCTTTGATGTGAAAATGAAGTGTCTGATTTCGATGAAAGCTTAGTGTTTTCCATGCAGAAACGGTGTTCTGAGTAAAAGTCATCGCTTTGCCATGATGTACGATGGATTTCGTCCATCGGAGATCGTTTGGAGGGTTAAAATCGCATTTTTATAAGTTTTGGGCACTTTTTGTAATTTTTAATAGTTGTTAGAATTCGTTTTGTATTAGATTTCCTTTCCAGCAAGTTAGGTTTTCAGTATTTAAACATTCTTAGATGTTTTTGTGAATTTGAATATGAATTTGAGTTTGAATTATTTGAATTACGGAAGAAAGTAAGTCTTGTGATTTATCCTTACTTTGTCAGGCATCTTATCTTTGCTTTGTCAGACATCTCATCTTTGCTTTGTCAGAAATGAGTCATACATCTCAGACATCTTATCTTCAATTAATGAGAAATCCAATGCATTATGACTCAGCTATGACTAAGAAATGAGTCACACATCTCAGACATCTTATCTTCAATTAATGAGAAATCCAATGCATTGTGACTCAGCTATGACTAATAAAAAAGTCACACATCTCGCATAACTTTCTCATATAATGCAACCATAGAACACATTTTCAGACACAACAAACTACTTGCATTCATCCCTTCTTCCATTTTCTTAACTAAACAGAAAACACTCTATCTACTTCAATTTTCCAAAGATAATCATGTCCAATTCATCATCTGATGATGAAAGCTTGCTTGGTTCTTCTTCATCCAATCCTTTCGCACAAATCCAAACCATGATAATGCAAAATGTACCAAATATGATCCAACAATTCCAAAGAACATCAACAACCGGACGAGCCACGGCTAAGGAGAAGCGTGATTACATTGGCGAAGTCGAGAAGAGCGTGGCAAACAATTGGAGGAAGACTACTTGGGTTAACCCACCATATGCGAGATAAATTTGACGGAGATTCGAGAATGGAGAGGTCGTTGTTCGAACGGGTGATTCTTTGGTGTAGTCGTCAAGATGATTACTTTGTGCAAGCGGATGCTCTTGGCCGGGGTTAACAAACTACAAAAATGTACCGCACTATTCAGATGCTAGCTTATGGGAACCTGGACTCGGTTGACGAGTATTGCCGACTTGGTGAAAGCACGGCCCTCAAGTGTCTTTCGCATTTTTGTGATGCTGTGGTGGCTGAGTTTGGTCCAACATATATGCGGAGGGCCAATGAGGTCGATGCTCGAAGGATTCTGGCAATCAACGCTGCAAGAGGATTTGTGGGCATGCTTGGGAGTATCGATTGTATGCACTGGACATGGAAGAACTGTCCCAAGGCGTGGCACGGTCAATTTCAAGGCAGAAGCAAAAATCCTACCCTTGTTTTAGAAGCAGTAGCATCCCAAGATACTTGGATATGGTATTCATTCTTCGGGATTTCCGAAAAATACAATGACTTGTCGATCGTGCAACGTTCACCGGTGTTCGACGATCTCCTGAACGACACGGCACCTCAGATTAACTTTGAGGTCAATGGCCATCAGTACAACATGCCTTACTACCTAACCGATGGCATCTACCCAGCTTGGGCTACATTTGTTCCTGCCATCCCGAATCCGGTAACGCACAAAGAAGCCAAATTCTCTGAGCGCCAGGAGTCTTGCCGGAAAGATGTGGAACGTGCTTTCGGAGTACTGCAAGCACGATTTGCAATTGTACGAAATTCCGCCCTTGGACACAACAGGGAGACGCTCAAAAAGATTATGGATTGCTGCATCACACTCCACAACATGATAGTTGAGGATGAGCGCCACAAATACCTAAATTATGACAAGGAAATCGAAGAGTTCGAACAAGATACCCGTGAGAATGTACCCCATGTGATTGACGGAGTTCGTATCCGACGAGCACAATCAACAATAAACTCTATCCCGGAATACATGAACTTTTCACGACAAATGCACAATAGGTGCACGCATGAAGAACTCCAAAGGGACTTGATGGAACATATTTGGAGAATGTGTTGACCGTGGAACTTGAGCTTGAGCTTGCATTCATCCTTTCTTCCATTTTCCATTTAGTTTTTAAATTCTAAGCGGTTTGTTGTAATATATTCTTGCCCAATAAATTATAAAACGAGTTTAAAAAATGCAATTTTACTAATTTCAACTTCTAAACACTCTTACAATATGTTAAGTATGTAAAAAAAAAAAAATTAGTGGCGGCTCGTGGCGTCACCCAATGCAACAAAATCTCGTCACGGATCTCACGGTAGGTGGCGTCCATCGAAATCACCCAATGCGGGTAGTCTAAAGCTCTAAGGCAGATTGCTTCGTTGGAGCAAAACAAACAGAGAAAGGAGATTGGGTTTGGTAAATTCCGGGCAGCAATAAAATAAAATGCGTCTACCTTGGGCCTTAGACCATCTCCATCAGTTGCAATTATCTGCAATCCAATTTATCTGCTACGTCAGTATTCCACCCTCTGCAACTTTCTGCAGTTCTCTACTGAAACAGTTGATGTCCAAATTTATTTTCTTTTCACATTTTTTTCAAACTTAATTTTTCATTTCATTTTCTTTTCTCATTTCCTATTAAAATTTATGCTTGAATTTATTTTATAATTAATTATAATAAAATCACATTAATTTTTAAAATACATTACTTGAAAATAAAGTTACATTACTTAAAAAATTACAATACTTGAAAATTACTAAATTGAAAATTTATAACAATTAATCTACTACATGCAATCATAGTTATTATATCCGAGAAACTCACATGCTTCCTTATATATAAATATGTTTATATTTTTACAAATATTATTATCATATGAAAAATTCAATAATACTTAAAATTGAAAAAAAAAATACATTACTTGAATAGAATTAAAATACTTAAAAAAATTAAGGAAAACAAAACTAACAAGAAATACAAATCAAACAAAAAACAAAGAGAAAACATAAAAGAGAAAAAATAATAATAACTTTTTTTTTAATTAAAAACATGTGATGGGACTCGCCCCAAAATTTAAGGTGAGTCCCAGCGTCCTAAACTTGCAACTATTGATGCGGCAGAGTTGCAACAACATTTGCAACTGTTCAAATATATTGAAGTTTGTATACTTCTCCAAATTGGGCCTCATTCCAGCTGATAAATTGATAAAATTTTGACGTAGCCCACATCTATTACTTCTATAACTAGCTATTACTGTTAGACTTCGGACAACTAGAAAGTATGGCCCGGAAAGCCCCGCCTTGTATAATTGTATGGCATGATTCGGGTCAAGCTCAATTTTAATCGAATGTAGGTTTTTAACTTGGCTTGTAAATGAAAAGGGTTCAAAAGCTAACTCCGAATTCTTTTGTAACAAGTTCAAAAAATATTTAAAAATAAAAGTTTCTATTTAAAAACCCAATCAAACGAGTAGAGTACTCGTTAAGTCTCGAGTCGCATAGAAATACCATATATCCGAGATAAACATATTTGTTACCATTGTGTTCCCAAAGAATGATTGGTATAGAACTTTAATTCAGAAAACCGATTAACAAATACTTAAATATTTACATGACTGAAGGTTTTAATTCTATACCAATCACTCCTTTACGATATAATTCATAAAAGAGTGAACATGAACTTGTGGTAAAGCGGAAAGCCTTCTAACCATTTTAGTGCATATCTTATATATCCACTGGACCAAAACTGTTGGACAGCCCATAAAACTCGAGTCACGCTAAAAGTGTGCCAAGTTTAGGTGCACGAACAGGTCCGTACCCAACTATCTTTAATTCATAATGTTTCAGTGTTTTCTTTCTCATAATATTAGCTAACCAAACTTCTCTTTTAACATTTTAAGAAGTATCTGTCTATCATTTGGTCAGTTTATGGGTTCATTGGAAACAATTGATAGTCTAGCTAGGAGAAATTATATAGAGACAACCACAAATCTTATAAGAGACATGTATTATCGAAGAGTTTGATGGACCGACTGATGTTTTTAAGTATACGGGTAATGTTTCGAACATATCAATAATGATTTATTAGTGAATATTTTATGTCTGTTTTGTTTTGTTGTGTGTAATATCAATGTTATTTGTATAAACCCATAATGTTTCTTGCTCTAACTAATGTTTGTCGGTCGATCCCTTGTAATCCATCTATAGATATGATCTCGTGTGAGACTTACAACAATTTTTGTTAATGATATAAGTGAAAATATATTTATTATTACATTTGAGATATTGGTAATCCATCTCTATAGATACGATCTATTGTGAAACTTAGACAGTTTTTGTTAATGGTATAAGTGAAAATATATGCTGAGTGTTTGGTATAGAGTTAAAAAAGTGAGTTAAAGAAAAAATTTAATTAATGAATAGTAATTGGGTTAAATGTGAGTTATAAAAAATGGTGTTTGGAATAGAGTAAAAAATTTATAGGGTTTATAGAGTTGTTATATAGGGTGTGTAAGAATAAAGTGATGTGTTTGATATTTTTTAAGGTTATTTGATTGCTTTAAATGTCATTTGATTGGTTTTGGATTGTTAGTTTGATTGAAAAAGTAAAGAAGAAGTAAGAGTAGTGTATAAAGAAATGATCATTGTTTAATGGAGAAAAAATTGAGTTAAATTTGTTACTGTAGAAGATACAAAACAAATACTCTGAAACATTTTAACAGATGAATAGTAGTTTTTAGTGGTATACCCTATGTTTTGAAACTCGGACCTGGACGTTGACCCGGCCTACCTATTATAGGAGGTTCAACCGGGTCAACTCGGGTCAACCTACAAAAAATATTTTTAAAAATAAAACATAATGTATGCCTCAAAAATTCAATATATACATTTTTTACCTAAAAAAAAGATAGAAAACATTGCATAAACGACATATGCCTCAATTTCATTGCCACAATTCATATAAAATATAGATATAACAACAATCCATAAACCACAAACACAAAGTCACCATAACTCCATAACATTGAGTTCAAAATAACAAGAATCAGAACAAGCCTCCTTGCGGCCCTTCTCATGTGAGTCTTATTAATCGCCTTCAAATGTCTTTTCGTTTCGTTATTTGGGCCCTTTCATTTTTCAAAATACGGTTTTTTTTTTTTTTTTTAGAAACCCGGTTGGAACCGGGTTTTTACTGAAATCTGGTTTTTTCCGGTTTTGGGGGATTTTCAGCCCAGACCTCCTCCGAGTTGCGATTGAACCGGGTCGACCGGTAGGGTATACCAAACAGGCAAATGTATTCTTACATTTGAGATATTCTAATTAAATATATAATCAAATTACATTTTTTACTCTACAGATAACCAAACTAGTTTGTGTACATCTCTGCCAGTACTTCTAGAGTAATTGTGTGGGAACCCTTCTTAATTGGATTAATGTAACCTCTAAAAAGTTTAGCGACTTTAGACTAGCAAAACCCGTTTACTTAAACGTAATGATGATTGTTTTTGCGAAATTAACGACAACTGTGCGTCACAATTAGCCGATTATATTTAAGCTGCATATAATTTGTATTGGCCAACTGGCCATGGTTGGATTCATCAACTTGATATAATCCAATAATATTTCACACTAATTATACATGAGTAATTCTCATGAAATATAGACCTATTAAAAAAAAAAAGGACAAATAGCCGGACATAAAAAATACTCCTTCCATTCTAAAGAAATCTTTTCATTTTGACTTTGACCGGTCAATCGTCTTAGACTTTGACTGCGAATTATTAAATTTCAATATATGATTTTATTAAATTATTTACTATTATAGTTTAAGAATAATTCACATTGAAGTTAAAAGTAAAGATTCTTTAAAGCGGAAAAATGATTAATTTAAATTGTTTAAGCATTGATATTTATAAAAACATGATTGTTAATAAAATATGCACTTTAATTAAAACTATTAATATCTTTCTTAATAAAATCAGTACTCGGTATATGTTTAAGTTTACTAGTACAGACGCCCTCCATAGAGTTCTTGCTTTAAAATGATTTCGTGATAGTTTGGAGCCAAATTGGGGGCTAGTCCAATTAGAAATTGACAAAGAGTTTAGTATTTCCAGATTGATAAGACACAACCGAAGGGACCGGAACAACAATTTAGGGTCTCAAGTGAACCTATTTAGGACCCATAGGTAGGCTCCATATGTAATAATCCGTAATTTTTTTATTTTGATTGTATTTCATATTTGTATTTTAATTTTATAGTGGACTAGGCCTAGTAATATTTTAAAATTTATTTTCAAACTTTTAGATCCGAGCCCATACTCATGGTAATATAAAAGATTACAAAGCCCTTTTTATGTTTCAAATCGGAATTGTTCTTTTTTTTCTTCTGCGACACCTTGTAAGTTTTCTCTCTTTTATTTTTATTCGGTTTCTCTATCACCTTGATTGTTCTTAATTAATTATCCCTCAAGTAATTGTGTCCGAGTTTTCTTGTTAATTAGTATGGTTAATGGTACCACCTTTTCTCACTCCAAGTTTCAAGTATCGGCTCACTTTTTGTGATTGGTCAAAGAATTTTGCAAACTACATTATGTCATCAATTTTTTGTCACGTTTTCTAGTTCTTTGAAAGGAGTCGGTTTCGCTAGGTAATCTATACAACTGGTCAACTTTTTATACTTTTCTTATAGTGTCCAATTGAGTTTTAATTTGGGTTATTACATTACATTGTAGTGGTTATTTTCGAGAGTTTGAGACTCAAGTTAGAGAAGCTTAAGTGGTGTAGCTAGGTTAAGCTTGTCTTCGAATCGACTTTAAGGTAAGGGGGTTTCTTTGACACTTTTGCTTCTATTTTATTGTTATTATATATATGTATTGTTTTAAGATTTGACAAACTACTTATGGTTATTATATCAAGAAATGGGACTTGGTGTAATAATTTATTCGAAAATGATCAAATATGTGTACCCATAAATGTTTTATTGTAATTGTGAAGCGTGAAATTGTTTTGTTCAAAAGTATGGATTGAAAATATGTTTATGCTCATCGATATGCCTATGAATTGTTTGGAGCCTTTCGAGGGAATGTCGTGCTTTTGGAGATCTCTCATTGTATTGTTATCCCTTTGGTAGGGCATTGTTATTGTTATGTAAAATTCGACATGTGTGCCATCACGGTTCGTGTGGCCTTAGTGTATTATATGATTGAGCAAAATATGTACATTGATATTGTTTTGATAATGTTCCATGCAAACGATTATGACTATATTCTATTATTGGCGAGTGTGTGTTACTACTGTACTTCCGGGTAAAAGTATCAGGAGCTCACCCTTAAACATTTTTTTCAGGGACGTAAGGTCTTTTAGGGAGGACGCTTTGGGATTCTAGAGTAAGTTTTGTAGGATTTCCCTTTTTATTCAGACCTGGCTTTTCAGTTGTAATTGAGTTTTGAGACTCGTAGCTAGTTTTGCAGACCTTTTGTATTTTGGGTTTAGGCTCTGTTCTTTTCAACTGAAAACTCATTCGATTCGATTGATTCGATTCCATTGATTCGATTCAATTGATTCGATTATTTCGTCTTGATTCGATTCGATTATTTCGTCTTGATTCGATTCGATTCATTAAATTCATATTATTATTATTATTGTTGTTGTTGTTGTTGTTGTTGTTGTTGTTGTTGTTGTTGTTGTTGTTAATAATAATAATAATAATAATAATAATAATAATATTATTAATATTATTTTATCATTTATTTACACACCCGATCTTTTGTACAAGGAAAATAAGAAAATTTATCCAATTGAGTTATTTTCAACTTTTTTTCTTTCTTTCTTTTTAATACGACTTTTAGTAGATCAATGAAATAAAGAGTATAGTTACAATTTGAACTAACAAAAAATCTACATGTTCAAAAACTCCAAAACAAGTTAAACCAAACCAAAAGTCGGACCAAACTTTATAAAAATAATATTATATATCACAAATATTGAAAAATGGCATTTATTCCTCTATATTATCTTCCTCGGACTCTATATTATCTTTCTCGTGCTCTATATTGCCTGGAATAGAGCGTCAAATTCTCAATGTCATCTCCTTGCGCACCCTGTTCATCGTTTCTTTCCTTGTCGGGTCCAATAAATCATTATCCACTCCACCTTGGACATTGATATCATGTT
Organism: Plantago major; assembly: GCA_026545765.1. Taxonomy (NCBI): domain Eukaryota; kingdom Viridiplantae; phylum Streptophyta; class Magnoliopsida; order Lamiales; family Plantaginaceae; genus Plantago; species Plantago major. Next base: position 13,228,572 of record CM048843.1, read on the forward strand.
GCAAAACTGGTATTTCAAGTTTACACATGCGCATAAAATTATGAAGAGTGAAGGTAGCAACAATCACGTATATTTGATATGTGTCTTCCATTTGAGGCATCGTATAAAGGACCTTCCACGCGGTTGGTTTTAAAGTTTGTTATACAATAATAAATAAAAATGTAAAGTGACAGAAAAAAGAGTAGGAAGAATGTGAGAAAGATGACAAAAATAATATATTTTTTTAATTGTGATTATATATACCATCATATAATTGTTATTATTACACAATAATTTCTTGATTCGATTCGATTCGATTAGTTTGATTTGATTCGATTCGATTCGATTCGATTCATTCCATTGATTCGATTCGATTCGATTCGATGAAATTTGATTGAAAAGAACAGAGCCTTAGTCGCTCTTATATTGTACTTTTGGACACAGTTTTAAAGTCTTTGTTTCCGCATTTGTTTAGTTTATGTTATTGTTTTGAGGCTTCGTCTTGGCGTGAGCCCATCTCACGATAGACGGCCGGTCGCGCCAAAGTATTTTGGTCCCGGGGGCATGCACCATCCCCTCAATAAGAGAAATAACATATCATCATCTTCAAAGCTAAATCATCATGGGTGTAATTATTCTAAGTTTGGATCAATTCAACGACATAGCTTTTTGCTACTTTGACGCAAGTCAAAAACAATGGATTGATTTCATTGGTAAAAGATGATAACGATATTAAGATTTACCGATATCTCTTTTTTTTAAACGATAAAATATATTAATACTAAATAAACATATACAAAAGCATAAGAAATGCTCGACAAACACTTGCTCGTATAAATTTTACATTGACTTCACACATGTCTACAATCTCAACCAAACTACTACGAAAATTGACACTGACATATAACATGAAAATAAGATATGTGGTCAAACGATGTATCGTTTGACCTTCTCTTTATAATAAATTAAGATCAATTAATAATTTATATATCCAAAACTATATGGGTACAAGTTATTTGGGGTATCTAATATCATCCTCTCATAAAAGATCATTTGATAAACTTTCCTCTATTTTTATTACTTAGGCTTTTCTATTCTCAGGTCGGCTTCGTACCTACCTGAACATAGGTTTTTATTGGATGATTGGCATGTGTAACTTAATTTAATCTGATCCCTCATTTTGAGTTCGAAGTCATATTGCCTAAAGGTAGGTATAATTGATTTTTTCAATAATAAAAAATCCCCAAGTTACTACAATACCCTTGTAATACAAATAGTTTTAATTTTGAAAAATTACGTATCTAACACTTATTATTAACAAAACAAAAGATATATTGATGGATGGATCATGCTTGCAAACAACGTTTAAGTTTCCAAAAGTTAACATTTAATCAATTGAAGAATTATCAAGTATCCATTGAATAACCTTAATTCTTCATATCAAATCAAATTTATATCATTTCTAACTGGGTTCGTGCTTGATCCAATGGAGAAACAAAGTAGGGGTGAGACTAATACTGCAAATTTCATTAACTTTAATGAGAATGAACTTCCATTTTTTCACTAATTAATTATAAGCTGCATAAGAACTGTTTTAGCTAGCAGGCTACGTACTTGCTGTTAAAGGGCATGCTCTCTTCCAAAAAAAGTAATTAGGGCGGTGGAAGGGACGTTTGGACAGTGAAATCGCAGAAAGGAGTGTTTGATTCATTGATTGGGTAGATTTGCGGCGGTCATGGACGGCGGCCGAGAGAGATTCTCACGATGAAGACGATGAAGAGAATTGTTTCATAGAAGGGTAGGATTGTAAGATTATACATGATAAAAATTAATTTATTATCTTTAATTAAATTTTAATAAGGAGTATAGTTGTACATCTACATTTTACTATTAAAATATAATTAATATAATCTAATTTATAATATCTTATTAAATTGGGTCATCATTCCCTTAAAATGTTTTATTAAGGGCAGACAGTTATCCAACGTACATATTGTTTGCATGATTCATTCACAAGTGATGTAGAATATTGTAATAGTGGAGTGGGGTATTGATGCCTAAGCAACTTGGTAATCCTCTTTAAAAAAAAAGCAACTTGGTAATCCTTGATTTAATGTGTGACAGGAGAGAGAGGGATATGATTAAGTTTTGATAAAGATGATTAATTATTAAGCTAACACTTATTATCCATGTGGTTATGCTTCCTAAGAGTAATAAAAAGCGGTCCAGCTTAATGGGAATGGGATCAACTAGCTCAAAGGGTCATTTCATTTGGTCATCTAATCAAAATCTTTCAATATCAATGTTTCCCATGAGCAATGTTTTAATGGACAATGATACCTATTCAAATCCATGGTGCAATTTCATTTTGATTTATTGCTTTTTGGATTCAAAACTTCAAATCATTCGGTGCATTCTTAATTAATTGCCCTTAAAGCTAAATTTTATTTAGCTATCGTTAGTTGCAATAGTATTTATGTTAAAACACTAAGCACTAAGTGTGGTAAATAATTATAAATCTATTACTATCATAAAAAGGAAGATTGACATAGTTAGTGGAAAAAGAATTCTTATTTTTTTCTCGTTACGTTTGAACTTCTTTTACGCCAAAGTAGTTATCAAGTTCACAGACTTTATCTTTTACTACTTACTTAATACGTCAACCCAATATTTCTTCACTTGCATGTACAATAGTTAGTTTTTCCAAGTTCTATCCCAATGCATCATCCGGACACCACAATACCTACTAATTCAAGTTGTTTGTTTTTGCTGATGTTGTGCCATTAAGTAAAAACTCTTCACAAAATTGATGAAATATTCAGTTTAATTATAAAATCAAGTATACATACCTTATAAATATGCACGAGTATCGTGTGCCATATTTTCTAGTATAATACTGAATAAATATGTAATGCTTTGTTCACTTTATCTGAAAACTGATAAATTTCACTTCAGATTAGTTCAGTTTACTCGGCAAATTCAATTTTTATGTCTAACTTTATAGGACAAATTCTAGATCACAATAGCTTGAGTATCTGGAAATCAGTATTGATGGCTAAAATCAAAAGCATTTCTTTTTATGCTTAACTTTATAGGATAAATTTATAGACAATTAGCTAGAGTATCTAGACATTTGTATTAATTAATGGCTAAAATCAAATGCATTTCATAAGAATTTGGGACCTTTCATCGAAGTCCTCGTATATTTACAACCGGAGACGGAGACAGGCCAAGTGGCGGGAGGTACGTAGCAGCCGCTCCCACCCGAACTCAGAGTAATTCCTAACCAGGTGCATGCACACACCCAAAGAAATGACTATTTTTTCTGAGAAGTTTTCTTTTTGAACTATAACATAAATCTAAACAACCGGGTGGTTAACAAACGTTTTAAACAACATTACACCCAATTGGGCCAGGTATGACACTTTCTCAATGGCATTTGGCCCAAATGACAACACAAATCCACTGGAAAGCTTTAGGGCATGATTGGTTCCGAAATGCATTTGGCCTTGGTCAAACTATACATCTAAGGTCTGAATGCATTTGTGGTGTTTACAGATGCAATTTGACCACGAACCGCAACGATTGGTACCAGTTTAACACAATGCATTTTCGATGCGTTTGGGACCTCCGAAACGCACATTTCAATTACATTTGCAGATTGGTTTAGGTGCATTTCCGTATTGGAGAAACCCTAGAAGATGATGAATTGGGGGCAATTCGGCGCCAAGACAAAAATAGTACACTAATTATTGTGACAAAAGATGTACGTACAGTCGATAATCGTTTTGACATATAATTTATGTATTTTGACACCGATCACTACTTCCAGCATCGTTCTGGATGTGAACATAAAGTTCAAAATCTAATTCATTTATCCGAACGCGCTTAATCGTAATGGCGTTGGACGGAAAATCTTGGCCACAAAAGACTACAGTAAAACCTCTATAAATTAATAATGTTGGGACCGTGATATTTTATTAATTTAGTGAGATATTATATAATCGATAAATTAATAATTTATTAATTTAAAGAGGTTTTACGTATATGCATAATTGACCAGTAAAATTTTCAAGTCCACCGGGACCAGATATTTCTAAAGAGGTTTTACGTATATGCATAATTGATTATAAGAGCCTTTAAATTGTACTATCGCAAAAGATTTTATCGTAAGATTTTTAGAAGGCTATGAGTTGGACATTTCTTCTCCCGAAAAGATAAATAGTTTTAAATGCTATCAATCTAGCCGTCCCAGCTTGGACAGTGAATGTGTAACAAGAGGCCATAGCAAATTGCTTTCGACACTGCAAAATTCGTTCGGCGAATGGAGAATACATTAGTGAGCTTGAGAACTTGATTACTGTTATGCATTACCGACACAAATGGACGTGAATCACTTCCTAGATTTTCCCAGTAAAAACAATAAATGTTACGAAGTTCAGAGCATACACTACAAGAAATCCTGCAAATAGCGACGCTATTTAGCGACGTATATTATCCGTCGCTAAATAGCGACGAATCGGCTATTTTTAGAGACGGATATTATCCGTCTCTAATTATGTTGACAAAAAAAAATTAAAGTTTAACGACGGATAAATCTATCCGTCGCTAAATAGCGGCGGATAAATCTATCCGTCGCTAAATTCCGCAGAAACCATAATATATAACCCTTCATCTTCCTCCCATCACTCACAATTACTTCTCCATCATCCCACCACTCCACCACCACCCACCACCCTTCCACTCCACCACCACCACCCTTCCACCACCACTACCACCCACCACCCTTCCACTCCACGGCCACCACCACCACCCTTCCACCACGCACCTCCCTTCCACCACCACACCACACACCACACACCACCACCAGATCCACCACAATCCTCCACCGCACCATCACTACTGTCCACTGCCCTCCCACCACCCAACTCCGCCTCCCAACTCCACCTCTCTTCCACCGCCACCCACTACACCTCCCTTCCACCGTCACACCACCATCCCCACCAACCTCACACCACCATCAGCCCAGATCCACCACCACTGCCCAAATCCACCATCAAGATCCGATCAAGATATTCCCAAGCTCGGTCAAGATCCATCCAGATCCGATCACCGATCCAATTTAGTCATACCCGAAGCGTTGGTTAGTACTACTCAAAACACAATATTTCGAATGCTTCGGTCTGTTGGCAATTGCTTCGGATGCACTCAAAACACAATATTTCTCTCTCTAAAGGTGAAGAGAATGAGCCGCACCAGCCCCCGATTTATAGGGGGTCATATTTGGAACTCCAACCGTCACAATTTTTCGGGATTAAATCTCAATCGTAGATCAAAAATCATCAACGGACATGGTACAACAATACCAAGAGAAATGACAAATCGGTACAAAAAACTTACCATGGGATAACAAAAGTGCATACAACAAACTTCCCCACTTTCGGGCAAGACACAACACTTGGACTTCAGACGACCACCCATCAGCCCAAAGATTTTCCGGGCCAAGATCATTCGCCAACACTCGGACCTTCGTCCGCTCGGATGTTTTCCCACAGACCTTGGTCAGCATTGGACGTTATCCTACGGACCTTCGTCCGCTCGGATGTTGTCCTACAGACCTTGGTCAGCTTGGACGTTATCCTACAGACATTCATCCGCTCAGATGTTTTCCCACGAACCTTCGTTCGCTCCGACGTTTTCATTCGGACCTTCTCTTTGCACAAGAGCTTGGTATGGATAGAACATTCACCTACGGATCGACCCGTACATCAACAAACGTACAATACCGACGATCGTAGTCTATGCTTGGTCTCGCTTACAAATACCCTTTTCTTTCTCAATTTTGTTGCACTCCGGGCCCTTTCCTTCGGACAGCAACAAAAGTAAGAAAGAAAGGGGGGGGGGGAGAGAGAGAGAGAGAGACTAAGTTAAGGACCACACGAAGCACGAATTACACCTTTTTTCTGCTTACGAGAGGCGGATTGGACCGAAAAACGATCCATCCTCAACAGTCTCAACCAATAGTTCCACAACTATCTTCTACTAAGATACTTGGAAACTAGGGGACATATGTTGATACGAAAATATGTCCAATCCGTCATAAGAGCCCTTAGAACAAATCCTAAGGCGTCCTAAGTCATCTAATGGATCCGAGACACATTGGTCCGAGCCAACGGTCCGATCCGGGCAGACCCACCATGGTCCGACCCACTCTAGAAGAGAGGAACAAAGGATCTAAAGCTTACTAGGTCCGACCCAGGAATCTCAGGTCCGACCCACCTGGGTCCGAGCCTCTCTAGAAAAGGAAGCATAGTACTTGAACAGTACTGGGTCCGACCCAAGGCCTCCGATACGGACGACCACCCGGATCCAACATGACAATCTCACAGGCAACCAAGTAGACAGGCACCAGAGAGTAGGGGGTCCGAACCATGAGGTCCGAATCGGAAGAGTTGGGCAAGCTTAGAGGACTTCCTCATCTAACTGATACGGTCAGCGTCCGGACCAACCTCTCAGGACCTCAGACCTCGGCAGACTATGTCACACCCTCCAAAACTCTCCTAATAATGACTAAACTACCCCTAAAAGTCCAAAACGGCATGGGCTAGGTATCATTATTGGGCCATGGGCCGAGATGTGCCTTTGTGGCTCAACCGGAGCCCTACACTTGGTGCGAGCTTGAAGAAGCCTTCCACTTTGAGGAAACCCTATATATAGGGGCACATATCCCCATGCAACGGTAAGCAATATTATGAACTCAATCTCAAACAGTATACAGAGTAGATCTCCAGTCTCTCTCGAGTGAAGTCTTATACCGGTTTGACACTTGGCAAACCGTGTCCTAACCCCCCCTCCAAGCCTCTTGTGCAGGTTCTCACCAAGTGCACAGTGGAAGACTCTTACCGATTGGTTCTTACGTAGTGAGGAAGATATCGTCTGGAGCATTACCCGTGCAAATGGAATATCACTAAGTGTTTGGGGGAAACCTTACCCTCAACATTTGGGCTCCGTCTGTGGGAAGCTTTACAAAAAGTTCCGTTCTCTACGGTAATGGCGAGGACAAGAAAGTCAGCAAGAACCAACGCCACTGTTATTGGAACACTTGCTCCAAGGCAAAGAGGTAGACCTCCTACTAGGATGGGAAGGGTGGCAGAAACTCCACCAAGAGATGCAAGGGACTATCCAAGCGACGGCCATACCGCTAGCCTCTCCTCAGACGAGGAAAGAGCCGCTGATCCACCAATAAGAACCCATGATCTCAGGGTCGAAGGACAAGTTCCTCCGCCAGGAACACACGGTCCTCCCCCAGGAAGAAACTTTACTCTTCCAAATGGGCAGATCATTCGTCCCAGTGAGTTCGGGATGAATGAGAATCAGTTTGGTCTCTTACTCACCACTATACAAGGATGCTTTGGATCAAACAACCTCCAACCTCCTCAGCCCACTCCTCCTCTGGCAATTCTAAGACAAGCTGAACCCGCACAATCGAGGAATGAGCATCGTCCTATTCAACAAAGGTTAGGGGAACAAGTTCAACAAGAAGATCTAAGGAACCTTCTCAACAGGAGAGCCGCTGCTTCTAACGAACAGCGAGAGAGAAGTCTAGTAAGACCTCGGGCGGATGGTGTTGGGACTAGTTGACGTGGAGCACAGCAACACGCACCAAGAGATCATGTGGCAGAAAGTATCTCAATAGTCCCTCTCAATGACCTTCCTCCAGATGTGGCTATCAACCCTAGAACTGGTGAAAAGTTGACTGCTGAGCAGATTTACCTCCAACAAAAGGCTTTAGAAACACAAATTGCAACTCTAAGCAAGATGGTGAAGGCACATGAGAAGGTGACTCTTAGAGCTCCCAATCTGCTATGTGATGAGATCAGAAAGGAAAGAAAACGCCCTGATTCCACCATTCCAAACCTTGAACACTATTATGGAGATACTTGTCCCGTCGGGCACCTTACTAGATACGAGAGTAAGATGGAGACCAATGGCTTGAATGACAATATGAAGGCTCTCAACTTTTCCACTACTCTCTTTGGGGAAGCAATGGATTGGTGGACCTCACTGCCCAACGGTTCCATCAAGTCCTATTCTGATATTGCTTCCCTCTTCTTGAAAAGATTTGAGAAAGCAAAGAAGAGGAAGAGGTGAGCACTGGCGGAGAGTAATCCAGAAGGAGCATGAGGATCTTAGAACCTTTCTTGACCGCTTCAATACTGAAGTACGCCAAGTAGAGCCTCATAGCATCAAGGAGCGGGTCCGAAACCTATATGCCAACACTTACAATGAAGACCTCAGGAAAAAACTTTCCAATGAAGAAATCACAACTGAAAAGTACTTGGAAGATATTTGTGAAGGAGTTTTGTATGGATAAGAGTATCGAAGAAATGTTCCAATAAGAGCAGGAGCTAGAAAAGGGAAAGAGCAAGTACGACAGGAGCCGCCTCCTCGTCAGGGAAAGTTTGAACAAAAAAGGGAACTTAGAGATAAGAGAGAGTTCCGCAGAGAGAGGACTCATCCAAGGAGATACGCCGAGTATACTCGCCTTAACAGACCAAGATCCGACATCTTGGCTTCCATCGTTGAGAAAAACTTGGACATACAAGGGCCAAAACCTACGAGGAGCAACAAGAAGAACAAAGTCTCCAAGGACTACTGTAGGTTCCATAAGCAAAAAGGTCACTCAACGGAGGACTGTGTCCAGTTGAAGACAGAAATAGAGGGGATGATAAGAAGTGGAAAACTGAAGGAACCGATGTATGAAGAAGAACCTTCCAGACACCAGAAGAATGAACAAAGAAGGGAAGAGCGTGGTTCGGAACCTCCGGCAGGCTCCTTACCATCTCCTCCGGCAGAGATCCCACTTCAGCATGCCCAAAAATACCGAGGGTACCACGATAATATGGAGATGGAAAACCTCCCCTATAGCGGAGTTATCAACGCCATTGCGGGGGGGGGGGGGGGACCAACTGGTGGAGACAGTCGAAATGCAAGGGAAAGAACCGCGCAACACTTGAGGAACAATGATAGAGCATATGCTCCTTCAGCCCTGAAGGGCACAAACGCAATCACCTTTGACGATAGCGAAATTTCCCCACCAACGTCTGGTGGAGGAGATCTCAAGGACCCCGACGTTCCTTTGGTTGTTTCTCTGGTTATCGCCACTTACAAGGTCAACAAAGTACTTGTCGACACAGGAAGTTCCTCCAATGTCATCTCCAAAAGGACCATGGAACAAATGCACTTGGGACAGATTCAATATGGGCGTGTGTATACTTCTTTGGTGGGTTTTGGAGTATCTGTAGTACGTCCCATTAGGAGTGTACCACTACAAGTCTCTATGGGCACCTTTCCGACAAGAGTGACTGAGACAATCCTCTTTGTGGTAGTCGATTGCACTTTCGACTATAACGTAATCCTGGGCCGCCCAGGACTTAACCAATTCAGGGCAATCGCCTCTCCCCTGCACAACAGGGTAAAGTTCCCAACCCCAAACGGCGTGGGTGAAGAAGTGGGCAATGTCAGAGAAGCCTGGGAATGCTACATCATGTCAACCAGAGGAGCCACATTACCCGTTCTTTCGGTCACTAAGAGACCCAGGAGTCCTCCTCCTCTGGCTCTTACCCCACTAAAGGAAGAAATTGGTGTTAGGTCGCTCAGGGAAAAGTTCCCCAAGACTGCTAGTATAGAACCTCATGAAGCCCTGAAAGAGGTTCAGTTGATCGAGGGGAACTTGGAAAAGACAACTTGGATCGGAACGGAGATGAGCGCGGAAGTAGAGATGAAGCTCATCACATGCCTTCGAGACAATCACGATATCTTTGCCTGGAGCACCGATGATCTTAAGGGGATAGACCTAAGGATCACAGTTCACCGTCTGAACATGGATCCAACGGTAAAACACATCCGACAGAAGAGGAAAGACTTTGGGCCTGTTGAGGATGCTATCATAGCATGAGAGGTGGACAAGTTGATGAAAGCAGGACATATCGAAGAAGTCAGATATTCCGATTGGGTCTGTAACGTGGTCCTCGTCGAAAAGGCTCCGGGAAAGTGGAGAATGTGCAATGACTTCACTAGACTCAACAAGTTTTGTCCAAAAGATCCTTATCCATTACCTCGCATAGACCAACTGGTAGATTCTACTGCAGGATGTGCGCTCTTGAGCTTCATGGACGCATATCAAGGCTTCTACCAAATCAGGATGGCCCAGGAAGACATCAAGAAGACGGCCTTCTTTGCGGCAGGAGGGGTCTACTGCTTCAAGGTCATGCCATTTGGCCTCAAGAACGCAGGTGCTACATACCAACGACTGGTAAATAAGATGTTCAAAGAAGATTTGGGCAAAACCATGGAAGTCTATGTGGATGACATGCTTGTAAAAAGCAAGACTGAAGTGGAGCACATCGAGCATCTCAACAATTGCTTTTCCATCCTTAGGAAATACGGAATGAAGTTGAACCCTGAAAAGTGCACGTTCGGAGTAAAAGGAGGAAAGTTCCTTGGCTACATGGTCACAGAGAGAGGTATCAGCGCTAATCCGGAGAAAATAAAGGCGATCCTAGACTTACCACAGCCAAAGACCATCAATGAAGTTCAGAAGCTCTTGGGAAGGGTGATGGCACTAAGCCGTTTTATCTCCAAGTCCGCCGAGAAAAACCTTCCCTTCTTCAATATTCTAAGGAAAGGAGACAAGTTTGAGTGGTCAAAGGAGTGTGAAGAGGCCCTGGATAACTTGAAAAAGTACCTCCTCTTACCACCTCTCCTGTCTAAACCAATAGAAGGTGAACCTCTTTACCTTTATCTAGCTACTACTGATGAAGCGATGAGTTACATCAGTGCGAATAATACAAGGTAACGACCATTTACCGATCTACTATTTGAGCAAGGCCCTTGTGGGCTCTGAGGCCAGATATGTCAAGATCGAGAAGCTCGCCTTCGCACTGGTTTACACTGCACGACGACTAAAGCCTTACTTCAAATCTCACCGGATCGTGGTCCTCACCAATGAACCACTCAAACATGTCCTAGGGAAGCCAGACCAGTCGGGGCGCTTGTCCAAGTGGGCAATTGAATTAAGTGAATATGATATCGGGTATCAAGCTCCATCGGCCAAGAAGGCACAAGTTCTTGCCGATTTCCTGGTTGATTACCCAGCAGAAACAGAGGGAGGAAACCAAAGACCACAGGAAAGTGTGAGCCATGTCATGATCACACAAGTAAAAGAGGATGAAGAAGCAAAGGAAGAAAGGCCTAAAGAGACACATGAGAATGATTTCCAGCTTTGGACTAAGTATCAGCAACCCATGGATGATTTGCTCAAGGTGAGGCACATGTTCCTCCTAGATGAAGTGCCCAATACCTCAACACTTGCATCTTCCGACAAGAAGCAAGAGGACAAAAAGATGCCCCCTGTTGCTGAGGAAAGTGAATTGAGAAACAAAGACTGTTGGACATTACAAGTGGATGGATCGTCTACTGGACGGTTGGGAGGAATAGGAATCTTTCTTGAAAGTCCTGAAGGAGCCAAACTGGAATATGCCATCACTCTCAACTTTAAAGTGACAAACAATGAGGCTGAGGCACTCCTCACTGGCCTAAGGATGGCGAGAGCTCTTCAGGTGAAGAGGATCAAGGCTTACACAGATTCACAGCTTGTGCAATCTCAGTTCTCCGGATCTTTTACCGCCAAAGGACCTAATATGATCAAGTACCTGGAACTCCTCAAGAAAGAGACTGAGCACTTTGAACAATTCACTCTTGACCAGTTCCACAGAGAATGGAACGAAAAGGTCGATGCCCTCTCCAAGTACGCCTCGGCCCTAGGAGCTTTGGACACAAGAAGCGTCATCTTGATGACCCGCACGGACTCCTCTTTGACTAGCTCCAACGGGCTAGTCTTCCTCCTAAACATGGAAAAGAGCTGGATGACTGATATATTCCACTACCTCAAAGATGGTTCTCTACCTTCAGATCCTACAGAAGCAAGAAGGATCCTATGTCGTGCCAGTAGATACTCTGGGGGAAGATCTCTATAAAAAATCCTTCACCGGCACCCACTTGAGATGTTTGGATCCCCAGGAAGCGAAAACAGTAATGGAAGAGATCCACGCTGGGAGTTGTGGAAGTCACTCAGGAGGAAGAACCTTGGCACAAAAGATCATAAGACAAGGATACTATTGGCCCACCATTGACGCCGACGCTGCCAATTTCGCCCGCGCCTGTGAAGACTGCCAATACTACGCCAACATACCACATCGTCCAACCAACCCTATGATTCCGTCAATCATAGCATGTCCATTTGATCAATGGGGCACAGACATAGTTGGTCCATTCCCATGCGGAACCCATCAGAAGAAGTTCTTGATCGTGGCAGTGGAATATTTCACTAAGTGGGTTGAGGCAGAGGCAGTTTCGACCATCACTGAAAGCAGGGTACGAACATTCATCTGGAAGAACATCATCTGCCGTTTTGGACTTCCAAGGGTCCTAGTGTCAGATAATGGAGCTCAATTCTCTGGGGCAAGACTGAAGGAGTGGCTTCAATCTTTCAAAATAGAACAGCGCTTCACTTCTGTTGGCCACCCCCAAGCTAATGGTCAAGTAGAAGCCACCAACAAGACCATCGTCAAAATCTTGGAGAAAAGGTTGAGGACCTCCCAAGATAGTTGGGCAGATGATCTCGACGCGGTCCTTTGGGCACATAGGACGACGACTCGGACCTCTACACAAGAGACGCCTTTTTCCCTTGTCTATGGATCTGAGGCAGTCATCCCTTCGGAAGTAGCGGTGGAAACCCAAAGGATCCAGCAATACAACCCAGCTGACAATGAAGTCGCAAGGACCTACGACCTTGAGCTCCTCGAAGTCAAACGAAGCAAAGCACTGGCTAACATCCTCCGATATCAAGCTATGACCGCTCGAGCCTACAACAAGCGGGTCTTCCCAAAGGATATACAAGTCGGAGATTTGGTCCTCAGGAGAGCTGATATTTTAAGCAACGTTGGGAAACTTAAGCACAAATGGGAAGGACCGTACAAAGTTACTGGAGCCAGAATCAATGGAAGCTTTGAGCTAGAAGACGACCAAGGCCGAGCCCTGAAGAGAACCTGGAATGCTAAGAATTTGCAGAAGTTCTATGCTTAGGATAACACTTTGAGATTAGACTACGACATTTATCAAAGTTTTTTGTCATTGACCTTAAACAGGCCTCGAAGCCCCCAAGTTGTAATTTGATTTCCGTCAAGTCAATACAACTTTGCTTTAATAACACATCTTCATTCCACTCGGGTCAAGTCCTTCGGACCCCGACGCCCGACCGAATCACAAGCAAAGTCACCTAGCTGCTCGTTTCGGGTCTAAGTTGCACACCGATCCGAGCAGGCTTAACACAATGAAACAGAAAGACAACGATAACATAAACAAGTGCATTTTATTCAAAGAAAGGACCGAGTTACAAAGAGAAGAGCCCGAAGAGCCCTGATCAAGCTTACAAAGACACAAGCACCTATTCTAGTTAACTCTCCTACTTTCCCAAAAGCAGCATCTTTGGAAGAACGATCTTGTACCTCCGAGCGCTTATAGGAACGAACCCGATTCGGTCGTAATCGATTCTACACCTGCGAACATTCCAGATAAAGTTCAATTTTCCACAAAACAAGTTCAACGACCAGGATAATCGAAGGCTATTCGAGACATCCTTATAAGAACGCTTCATGACCCCCGCACAGAAGAGACGGTTCCGAAGCAAGCAAGTATCACCACGACAATCCGGATCGTCTCCTACCAGATACTAACAGTGAATCCTTCTCGAATTACTCAAGTATTTGGAAGGAAACAACCAGGATAATCGGAACGATCCAAGTCACTCCGGAGGCATCCGCCGAGCTGACTCCCAACAAGATCGGTAATGCCAGGAACTCTGTTCCAGAATTGCAAGTTACCCCCCGGGCCTTCAATTCTGGAACAAAGTTTCCAATACAACCGGACTGCTCGGTCACGAAACTACAAGGGCGAATCGAACAATTTACTCAAAGCAAAATGTTTGCCAACATGCCTCCGAGAGATACGACCGAACCAACCCAAAGGTGACTCGGAGGCAGTAGCCGCAAAACTCCGATGGTAGGAAACTTGGAGAACCCCTAATCTCCAGACCATGAGTCTCACTCACTACTGCATTCCGGGACAAGACTAAAAACTCACCATCCGAAGCGGACCTATGATGATACGGAAGCGATCGATGACTTTTCCCAACTTCCACCTGACCACTTTCTCGTGAGCGGATACCCAACACGAGAAAATGGTGAATGGTGGAGGCAGAAGATAAACCATGAAAGTCCGAACATCCGAAGCAAGCGTCTAGCAGCTCTTGAGAACGGCGAGCCAGCCTTCTTCCCCGAGGCTAGAGTCATTGAAACAGACTACAGCCCCGGAGAAAGAAAACTAGCACGCTGATCCGAGGAAAGGGTGAGTCCGAATGAATTGATCCCATCATCCCCAGCATGATCCGACCCGGAGGGGCTTCCATAATACCGAAAAACCCTTAAAGGCGGATCACGCATAAGAATGGCGAAATAAACTCACTCGTCCGACATCCGGACCAGGGATCCGGACCACTTATTACTATAAAGGGGTGGAATGATCTAGCGGAAAGCCGTACAATCCAAGGGTATATATAGAAGTGAAGGACCAATCAGTAGTCGCCACGTGGCCCGTAACCACCGGCGATGGGCTTGGGCCTGGACTTGGGCCTAACGCTTGGGCTGCTATTGGCCCAACCCAAAATCCCTTCACATTGACCGGCCTTCTTGGGTGAATTACCCATTCGGATTTGTCAGCTCGAGGCTGCCATGATAACCTCCGTACCGACTGTGACCCGTAGCAAGTCATTCAACTTTTCTACTGACTGTACTTTTTTACCAACTTCTCACAAGCCAACATGATTCGGAACGGCGCACCAAGTCCCTACGGACCGAGCAGGATGATAACATCCGAACTAGTCCTACTTGTTATAGCTTTGGGAAAACCAATTTGAAGACATGGCTCCGAATCATTTCTGTTTATTCACGGCAATAAACATTTAGAGTTGTGATCCGGACGAACGCCATGTCCGACCGTCCACGAGCCAGTAAAAGGGAGAATTTACTTAAGACAATTAACGTCCGGGAAATTGGGCCTCGTGGACTCGGACACATTATCCAAACAAGCCGAGATAATGAAAACTTCGAGTTACTGATCAATTTTACAAATTCAGACGCGCAAGGAGAAGCATGCATTCGGAAGGGCAAAAACACAAGCCAGTAATAAAGTTGCTCCGAGTCACCAACGAGCCCGGACCCATAACACAAATACCGAGTCAAATGTGTAGATAAAGCAAGTTATACAAAACAGCGACTAAGAAGGAAATAACTTTGTCTCAAGGCCCGAAGACTCACAATTACAGAAATCCGGGGCATACCCCGCGTTCACTCTCTCCGCCGCTCGGATGAATCGGCCTGAGTTCCGGAGGGGCCTTCGACATCCCCCTCTGGAGGTGCCTGCTCCCGCTCCTTAGCCAACCTCCTTTCCCTCCGAGCCTGCATCTCCTTCAGGAAGCCCGGACATCTCTCCATCAAGTTCAAGTCCCGGCTGAAACCTTGGACGGGCCCGGGCAAAGTCAGCCAGTCTTCATTATGCTCCGGATGGTCCTCCAGAGGAACGAAGACACTGGACATTAGCAACCGAGGCACGAACGACGGAAGATACGGACCACCGTGTTTAAACCTTTTGTCCTCCGTTTCGTCAGTGAAGAGCTCCACAAACTCGCATTGAAGCAAGTCTTCGTCCAAGACACCCTCTGGAGCGAAGTCCGAGCCATCTGCCTCTTTGAAGGCTGAAATACCCTCAGCTTCCAAGTCACAGTCACTCGGAAGCCAACCCTTCTTCCGGAACTGGCCCACAGCAGCATCGAACCCATCTTGCCGAGCTTCGTCATACTTGGACTCGAGCAAGAATTTGTAAGAGTCCGAGTCCAAGAAATCTCGGACGGACTGGACCCGGACCTTTTGTAGCTCCCTCAGCATCATGTCCTTGAAACCTCGGGAGACGCCAACAAACTCATTCACACCGTCCTGATGGGCTTTCAAGTCCTTCTCCAGCGCTAGGATGACACTCTTCATTTTGGCCGCCTCCGATTCGGCCTCCTTCTTGGATGCTAAGGCCTTTTTCAGCCGTTCGGACACGCTCTGCAACTTAGATGTCTTAGTCGCCCGGGCAGCCTCAGCCCTGACCAGATCCACCTCGAGGGTGGCCCTCCGACCCACCACCACGGAACACGCCTCAACGGCGGCAGCAAGCTAAGAATGAAACGGATGTTAAGAAGATTAGACTTAGTTCAGAGCAATACAAAGATGAAACAACAAGATCAAAATTTTTTAATGAGCTAACCTTACGCTGAGCAGCGGTCAACTCTGCAATCCGCTCCAGCTCCGAAGCAGCAGCCAATCGGGCAACCTCAACACCCAAGTCTAGCTCCGGAGCATCGCTCATTTTCCCCTTGCCCTTCTTGGCCGGAGGGATCGGACGAACGTTTTTGCCCGACTCCAGTGCTCGAACCACTTACAGGAGGTTCACGTGAGGCAGATCTCGGAGGCTTCTTCGACCCCTTCGAAGCGACTACCTTACCCTTGTTCGGGGTAGGTATTGTCTGGGCTTCCTCGCCATGACCCTCCGCGTCTCCTCCTTGGAAGAAGCAGCATTCCGAGGCTCACCCATTGGAAGCACCGTGGAAGTCTTGATTATCTGAGTCCGGGTACCCTCTTCCATTTCCTTCCTCTGAGCCGCGTTCTGCTTCCGTTTCAACTCACGCAAGGTTGACATGTTGTAGTTAAACCAAAAACCTGCACAATCCGAGTGGCAACAAGATGAGTTAGTCGAAATTTACAATTTCTCACTTAAAAACAAAGCAAGAAAAGCAACCGACTCGGATGACCTACCCCGTGCCAAAAGTAGGAACTCTTACCTAAATCCTCCCTGTTATCACAAAAACTTGGCTCCGAAAAGCCGGCCAGGTACGGAAGAGGTTGGCATATTAACCCTCGGAAGAAGTACTTGTCCGAATCCTGGTTCCGGTGAAGAGCTTGCATCCATAAAGGGATGTTCCGAGCCGGAGGTTTCCAATCCGGCAGCCTGCCTCGGAAGAATTTTCTCTCAAATTGCCATTTTGGCCTCTCCGCCTCGGATTGGCCTTCCTTCAGCAGTCGGACGAAGTATCTCTTCCACCAGTGGATCCCCAACGAAGAGAGGGGATCGGCAAAAAATGTGTATGCTTGACGACATACGAACGAATAGAAGAAAGTGTTCCTATTACTTACACTAATATTGAACAACTTTCGGAAATTATCAAATGTGACCGGGATGCCCTTGTATTTACACATTACCCCGAAGCACATCAGGTTTCCGAGCGAGTTGGGAATTATTTGATGCGGACTCAATCCCATGCTGCTCAAAATCTCCAGGAACTCGGACGACACGGCGTAGCCACCCAGTCTGAGACTTATCTCATGGACGCACATGTATCCCGGAGGTGGATTGTAAAAAGCATGTGACTCGTCCGGAACGAGAATTTCCACGCACTCCGGAATCTCGTACTTCCTCCGAAGTTCCTCCACAGTATGATTGAAGGACAGGTGGGCAAGGTGCCATCCTCATTCAATTCACCCTCCGGATCAGGATGAGTGACTTCCTCCCTGGACCGGGGAAACTTCACTCGGAACACATCCTCACCCCTTTTAAGCCCCTCGGGCAATTCCTCTTCGGTCATCTGGTGTCTTAGGCCCGCTTGACTAGCAGATTCCCTCCGAAAAACATGGGCGGACAACATCTCTTCTTCGGCACCAACTTCTTCAGCCCGGGCCTCTTCCTCCTCGGACGACGAAACCAACTCTACTACCGTCCGGATGGGCACAGCTACATGCACCCGATCCTCTTCACCTTCTTCAAACTTACCCGAATCGGGAGGTGCCTCGGAGGTATCGTGCACCTCCTCGATATTAGGCTCCTGTGGATCCGGAATGAACGGAATTCGATTAGGATTACTCCTAAAATTATAGCCTAGGTTGCGAATGAGGGATCGGATCTCTACCGGAAGTTAGGACTCCTGTCCAGCACGACCTGGACGACGAGCTCCTACAGTCCGTGAGTTGGTCTCTTGATCCGCAACAACACCCTGCACATTAGAGACTTGCAGGTAATCCCGAGCCTCGGAGACCCTGAATCCGGAACAACTAACCGAAGTAAGGAACTTACCTCGGGCTCTTCCCGATTCGGACTGGGAGCCTGCCCCGATTCAATTGATTCGTCTCCACCATCGATATCGATTTCTTCGGAGCTATCGGAAAGGGACAATGCATCAGAGACATATCCCTCAGCCTCGGACCGGTTCTGACTATCACTCTCGGACATCCTAGGGAAAGGAGAAAGCAATTTCGTAAGCCTTAAATGGCAGTCCGAGAGGCCGTTTATGTATATTAAAAGAAGCAAAACCTTTCAAATTCGAAGGAACGAAAGTGAATCTACCGAGCGAAGTTAGTTCGAAGTCAGTAAGGGGCTCATTCGATGTTAGTCATACCCGAAGCGTTGGTTAGTACTACTCAATCTACGCATCGGGGGCATACATCCGAGCATTTCAAACAAACAACAACAGAAAGGAGATTGAATAATACAACAGGAAAAGCAAACTTACTTGTATTCGGACGAATGGATGGAAGATAGCTGACTTCGTACGGAACCACGCGCTTCGAAACACTTCTTGCTTGATGCATTGGCAATTGCTTCGGATGCACTCAAAACACAATATTTCTCTCTCTAAAGGTGAAGAGAATGAGCCGCACCAGCCCCCTATTTATAGGGGGTCATATTTGGAACTCCAACCGTCGCGATTTTTCGGGATTAAATCTCAATCGTAGATCAAAAATCATCAACGGACATGGTACAACAATACCAAGAGAAATGACAAATTGGTACAAAAAACTTACCATGGGATAACAAAAGTGCATACAACAAACTTCCCCACTTTCGGGCAAGACACAACACTTGGACTTCAGACGACCACCCATCGGGCGCTCCAGCATTTTCCGGGCCAAGATCATTCGCCAACACTCGGACCTTCGTCCGCTCGGATGTTTTTCCAAAGACCTTGGTCAGCATTGGACGTTATCCTACGGACCTTCGTCCGCTCGGATGTTGTCCTACAGACCTTGGTCAGCTTGGACGTTATCCTACGGACATTCATCCGCTCGGATATTTTCCCACGAACCTTCGTTCGCTCGGACGTTTTCATTCGGACCTTCTATTTGCACAAGAGCTAGGTATGGATAGAACATTCACCTACCGATCGACCCGTACATCAACAAAGGTACAATACCGACGATCGGAGTCTATGCTTGGTCTCGCTTACAAATACCCTTTTCTTTCTCAATTTTGTTGCACTCCGGGCCCTTTCCTTCGGACAACAACAAAAGTAAGAAAGAAAGGGGGGGGGGGGGGAGAGACTAAGTTAAGGACCACACGAAGCACGGATTACACCTTTTTTCTGCTTACGAGAGGCGGATTGGACCGAAAAATGATCCATCCTCAATAGTCTCAACGAATAGTTCCACAACTATCTTCTACTAAGATACTTGGAAACTAGGGGGACATATGTTGATACGAAAATATGTCCAATCCGTCATAAGAGCCCTTAGAACAAATCCTAAGGCGTCCTAAGTCATCTAATGGATCCGAGACACATTGGTCCGAGCCAACGGTCCGATCCGGGCAGACCCACCATGGTCCGACCCACCCTAGAAGAGAGGAACAAAGGATCTAAAGCTTACTAGCTCCGACCCAGGGATCTCAGGTCCGACCCACCTTGGTCCGAGCCTCTCTATAAAAGGAAGCATAGTACTTGAACAGTACTGGGTCCGACCCAAGGCCTCCGATACGGAGGACCACCCGGATCCAACATGACAATCTCACAGGCAACCAAGTAGACAGGCACCAGAGAGTAGGGGGTCCGAACCATGAGGTCCGAATCGGAAGAGTTGGGCAAGCTTAGAGGACTTCCTCACCTGACAACCCAATACGGTCTGGACCAGGCGTCCGGACCAACCTCTCCGGACCTCAGACCTCGGCAGACTATGTCACACCCTCCAAAACTCTCCTAATAATGACTAAATTACCCCCTAAAAGCCCAAAACGGCATGGGCTAGGTATCATTATTGGGCCATGGGCCTAGATGTGCCTTGGTGGCTCAACCGGAGCCCTACACTTGGCGCGATCTTGAAGAAGCCTTCCACTTTGAGGAAACCCTATATATAGGGGCACATATCCCCATGCAACGGTAAGCAATATTACGAACTCAATCTCAAACAGTATACAGAGTAGATCTCCAGTCTCTCTCGAGTGAAGTCTTATACCGGTTTGACACTTGGCAAACCGGGTCCTAACCCCCCCCCCCCTCCAAGCCTCTTGCGCAGGTTCTCACCAAGTGCACAGTGGAAGACTCTTACCCGTTGGTTCTTACGTAGTGAGGAAGATATCGTCTGGAGCATTACCCGTGCAATTGGAATATCACTAAGTGTTTGGGGGAAACCTTACCCTCAAGAAGTATTACGAGCGACAACAACTCTTCAAAACTTTCTGTTGCAGTATGAGAATACAACGTCACATCTCTCGAGTGCAATGGGCAGATTTAGGGATGAACTAAATATAGATTTGAAGTTCAACAAAAAATAAGTGACTATAAACTCATGTTTTACTAAACGGTCTTTGAATATTCAAGTGGATAACACAAATATATATATATATATATATATATATATATATATATATATATATATATATATATATATATATATATATATATATATATATATATATATGAAATTTTTTAGTAATTATTAATTTATTGTTTCATTGGGACCAATATAATATATATACACTGGGATTTCAAAAAAATTATTATCTTATTATTTTATCGATTGGGGTCAAATTATTAGTTTTATCGAGGTTATTAATTTATCGAGTTTTAATTTACAGAGGTTTTACTGTAAATATCCTCGGTGGTTATATAAGACGAATAGTCGATATAGTTAGACATTTATTGATGTTATTATTGGTGGACATTCAATAATCGATAATCGATGATTGATGTTATTGACACCGGAAACTACTTTATGTATCGTTACAGATATGAGAATGACCGTCCAAAGCAAATGCTCGTCATATACGAGATAGTGATTGATGTTAGTTTATGTATCGTTACAGATATTTTATTTTTATTTCTTAACATGTTTACCATATTATAAGAGTGTTTAAAATTTGAAATTAATGAAATTACATTTATAAATATTTTTTAAAAAAATTAAGATTATAAAAGTCATACTAATATTTAGAATGATCGAAATATAGTCAAGAGTGATCTCTATTTGTAGAGGACGAAAAAACATGAAAATCCGTATAAATTTTATATTTTATGAATTATGACGAAAAGAAAATAACAAATAATAAAAAAAGTGTATGACATGTGAGCTAGCACAGCTGGAAAATGCGTTTTGAAATGCAAATCTCAAATACATGAGGACCCCATGCATTTGAAATGCTACTCCCACATCATTTCGAAATGCAAGCCTGCAAATGTGCGCATGGAATTTACGAAATGCATTTGGACCGAAACGCATCACAATGCATCAAACCAATCACCAGATGCATTTCGATCAACCATTAAAACGCATCACTGTACATCAAACCAGTCAGGCCTTTGTTCATGTAATTCTCGGCACTTTCAATAGAATGCCGACCTAGTTGCTGTCTAATTCGGGATTATAATACAGCGCTAGCGCTACTCAATACATCTCGACACTATGCACTAAACGACGATACTCAAGAACAAAAACCGTTCCCTAGAAGTGTCGGTAACACCTATCACGGAACTTAAGAATACCGCTATAATTAAGTGTTTAAAAAGGCCTTAACTCTCAAAATCTCTTTTAAGGCAAAGGAATGAAGTTCCCTATCATATGGGTAAATTACATATATAAACCACTACTAAGGAATTATGACAAAAAAATACACCTTCAAATAACATTTACAAATAAAGCCATTCTATTTTAATTGTGGACTCCAAAAGGTAAGCTAAACTCTATTTAATTAACTATTTTGAAGTCCATTACCTCTATTTTAATTGTGGACTCGAAAAGGGAAGCTAAACTATATTTAATAAACAATTTGAAGTTTATAACTTCTATTTTAATTTTGGACTCCAAAAGGGAAGCTAAACTTTATTCAATAAATTATTTTGAAATCCATATACACTAAGGACTTCAAATATAACCCTAAACTAAATTTACTGACAAATTTAAAATCCGTAAGCTGGTTTCAGTCATTTTCGTCTGAAACTAACTACTAAAAAAAAAATTATTTTGAAACCAACTATAAAATAATTAAATTAACTCTAAAAACTGATTTATAGTAAACTAACACTATCAAATAGAGAAACTAACACTATAAAAATTACAAATCACTATTTTTCGCTGAAATAATAATAAAAATAAGGGCGATTTTCACCTGACCACCTTTTTAAATAGTGAATAAACGATTGGGTCCCTAACGTTTCACAATTTACGGAGAAGGACAAACATTGAACTGCATCAAAATTTTATTTACATTGAAGTCCAAAAGTCATCTCTGTTGATGATGTCACATGAGAGAGAGTGAAAAAATTATTTTCTTTGCCAAAAATGCCCCTGAGATCTATTCTCTTTTTACTGCCTTTTCTTTTTCTTTTTCTTTTATTATTGCCATTTCCTTTTCCATTTCTTTTTTAAATATGTTTGAGATAATTGCAAATTCAAGTACCTTGAAAATATTTAATTCTCAATTTACCACCCATGAATTTTCTAAACATCTCAAATAAGTCCAGAGTCTGTCTCACGTGGTTGATCTCCGGGACTACCGGAATTGGTCACTTTCGGCTTCTCTGCTTCAACAGAGGCTGATGCAATCTGAACATATACTCCTGGAGTTTTAGCTCTAATCTTTAGTAAGGATGTGCATGAAATCAAGCTAAAGGACCAAAGCAATACTGAATTAGTGAAGTACTTAGCTTATGAATCTTAAATAAATAAATGATCCAGACTTATGCTAGTAATTTTAATATTAGAGTTTGGTGTATCCTTGCCCAAAACCGCCGTGCAATGCCGCCATAAGATGGAGAAGCTCAGGAAACGGTACAAATCCGAGAGGTCCGCGGGTCTTCGCCGGTTTATATCTACCTGGCCGCATTTCCAAAATATATATTCTCCTTCTATCTTCCAAACAATTGGCGTCTTATTAACTCATCGGAACCGGAATTATGAAAATTATAGGTGGTTATAAGAAGAAGAAAAGAAGACAAGAAGAAGAAGAAAAGAAAAGAGAAGAGAAGATGAAGAATAACAGAAAAGAAAAGAGAAGAAGATGAAGATGGAGAAGATGAAGTTTTTATTTCTTCTCACATTTTCAAAGAAATATTTTATTCCTTTTTTCAATATACCAATTTTACATGAAATGTTTTATTCGGGGGTAAATGGGACATTTTACACAAAGTCAACATTTTGACTGAAAATAGACCTCAATGTAAATTTTGAAACGATAGGGACCCAAATGTTCGAGGAGCATCTAAAAAGGTTGTTGGACATAAAATTCCCTAAAAATAATGAAGTCGACACAAAAAAAAATTATGACAAAACTAACACTTTAAAATTCTAAAACCCTAGGGAAATTGTGAACCCAAAAACTGAATTTGAAAACACCCTCCATGAGCTACGGTCTTAATTAGGGTTTAGGGTTTAGGACGGGCGGTTGTTAGGCAATGAAACACTGGTTTCACCGTCAACAATGTTAGTTTCAACATCATTAGTATTAGTTTTAAAGTTAGTTTAAGCATCAACAATGTTAGTTTCATTGGTTTCAATTGAAATCAACATCATAAGTGTTAGTTTAATTGGTTTCAGTTAGTTTCACCAACACCATTAGTTTCGGCATTTGTTTTAGCATCATCAGCGTTAGTTTCAGCATCATTTGTATTAGTTTCAGGAACAAAGAAAGTTAGTTTCAAATTCATTAGTATTAGTTTCAGGTTCATTAAAATTAGTTTCAGGAACTCCGAATGTTAGTTTGAGGTTCATTAAAGTTAGTTTCTGGAACTCAGAAAGTTAGTTTCAGGTTCATTAAAAGTTAGTTTCAGGGCCAACAATGTTAGTTCCAGAATAAAATAGTACTTAGTTTCAGCATCATTTGTATTACTTTCAGCATAATTAGTATTAGTTTCAGGAACAAAGAAAGTTAGTTTCAGGTTTAGTTTCAGATTCATTAAAGTTAGTTTCAGGGCCAACAATGTTATTTTCAGAACAAAATAGTATTAGTTTCAACATCATTTGTATTAGTTTCAGCATAATTAGTATTAATTTCAGGAACTCAGAATGTTAATTTCAAGTGCATTAGTATTAGTTCAGGTTCATTAAAGTTAGTTTCAGAAACTCAGAATGTTAGTTTCAGGTTTCATTAAAGTTAGTTTCAGGAACCTAGAAAGGTAGTTTTAGGTTCATTAAAGTTAGTTTCAGCGCCAACAATGTTAGTTTCAGAACAAAATAGTATTAGTTTCAGCATCATTAGTATTAGTTTAGGAACTCAAAAGGTTAGTTTCAGGGACTCAGAAAGTTAATTTTAGGTTCATTAACCCCAAGTTAGTTTCAGGGCCAACAATGTTAATTTCAGAACAAAATAATATTAGTTTTAGGAACTTATAATTATAAAACCCTTGGGGAAATGGTGAACCCATCAACTGAATTTGAATACATCCACTGGGAGCTACGGTCTTAATTAGGGTTTAGGCCGGGTCCAGGGCGGTAGACCCGTCCTAAACCCTAATTAAGCGATTGTCGAGGCAATGAAACACTAGTTTCACCATCAACAATATTAGTTTCAGCATCATTAATATTAGTTTTAAAGTTAATTTTAGCATCAACAATCTTTGTTTCATTTGTTTCAATATTAGTTTAATTGGTTTCAGTTAGTTTCACCAACACCATTAGTTTCGGCATTTGTTTTAGCATCGTCAGTGTTATAAGTTTCAACACCAAGTGTGTTAGTTTCAGCATTAACAATGTTGGTTTCATTAGTTTTAATTGAAGCCAACATGATAATCGACATGAGTGTTAGTTTCAGCGATAAATATTATTTACAATGTTAGTTTAATTGGTTTCAGTTAGTTTCACCAACACCATTAGTTTCATCATTTGTTTTAGAAACAATAATAATGTTAGTTTCATTAGCATCACTGGTGTTAGTTTCAGCACCAAATGTGTTAGTTTCAGCATTAACAAAGTTAGTTTCATTAGTTTCAATACCAAATGTGTTAGTTTCAACATTAACGGTGTTAATTTCGGTTGAAACCAACATCATAATCGACATGTGTGTTAGTTTCAGAGGCAAGTATTAGTTCTGGTGTTAGTTTAATTGGTTTCAGTTAATTTCACCAACACCACTCGTTTCGACATTTGTTTCAGCATAACTTGTGTTAGTTTCAGCATCATCGGTGTTATATAGTTTCAGCATCATTTGTGTTAGTTTCAAAAGTTAGTTTCAACATCATCATTGTTAGTTTCAGCATCATTGTGTTAGTTTCAAAAGTTAGTTTCAGCATGAAAAGTGTTGGTTTCATTAGTTTCAGTTGAAACCAACGTCATAATCGACATGAGTGTTAGTTTCAACGGTAAATATTAGATTCAATGTTAGTTTAATTGGTTTCGGTGGTTAGTTAGTTTCATTGGTATAAACAATATTATTCAAATATAATTAGCTAGTAATTAATTAGCACTTTAATTACATGAGCATACACCACAAGGAAACAGTAAAATAGTGAGGGAAAAATCTGTCACTATATTCCTTTTTTCTGTCACTAAGGGCCGCAGTGACGGATTAGTGACATAATTGTTTCCGTCACCTAAACGCTTGTCACTGATTATAGTGACGGAATATT
Source organism: Plantago major (assembly GCA_026545765.1). NCBI lineage: Eukaryota > Viridiplantae > Streptophyta > Magnoliopsida > Lamiales > Plantaginaceae > Plantago > Plantago major. Next base: position 13,254,589 of record CM048843.1, read on the forward strand.
CCGTCACAATAATTATATTTCCGTCACAGATTCTGTTTTGGTTTTTCGTTTTTGTACGAGTTCGTGACGAAACATAGTGACAGATTTGTGACATAAATAAATTGTGATGGAAAGTATTCCGTCATAGATTAAGACTCAGTGACGGAATTTATTCCGTCATTGATTAAGACTCAATGACGGAAAGTATTCCGTCACAGATCAAGACTCAGTGATGGAATAAATTCCGTCGCAGATTATGACATAGTCACGGAATATATTCCGTCACTGTACGTACAGAAGTGCATCAAAACTTAGTGACGGATTTGAATCCGTCACTAATTTTTTTTAATTTAAAATTTCTGCTGGAATTTGCTGGAAGCTGCTATAACCTGTCGGAATCTTATAAATTCGCTTATGTACCACATAATCACCAAAACAACATATATTAAACATCCCAATATTCAATAATTCAAAATCACAAGTTCAATATTCACCGATAAACTGTCATTGCAATAAAATATTGTTTAAAACTCAAGTCAAATACATAGAAATCACCATAACTATGATCGTGGGGTGTTAGATGAAGACGATCCAGAATCTATCCTAGCTGACAACTGTGCAAACTTGTTTGCAAACTCTCGAGACATGGCCTCTTGCCTCTCCTGCAATTGACGGATTATGTCATCCTTTTCATCTAGCTTCTCCTGCAATGACGTGATCTTTTCTCCCTGCTCTGTGATCTTATCTCCCTGCTCTACCAAAGTATCATGTACCGGTGGTCTAAGGTTGTGGCTAGAGCCACTGGAACAACTACCCAAGCTAATATATGAGGACGTTGCACTACCCAAGCCAAGTACACCCTGTTTCACCGACTTCTTCAAGTTCTTCAATGCATGCCTCAACCATAGCCTGCATATAACATTATTAATAACAAATGTGTGTGTGTGTATATATATATATATATATATATATATATATATATATATATATATATATATATATATATATATATATATATATATGTACATATCTATATATATATATATATGTACATATACATATATATATATATATGTACATATACATATATATATGTATATATGTACATATACATATATATATGTATATATGTATATATACATATATGTATATATATGTATGTATATACATACATATATATATACACACACACACACACACACATATATATATATATATATATATATATATATATATATATATATATATATATATATATATATATATATTAACACTTAGAAATGCACTTATATAATTTTTAAAGTTAAATGTATAATCCACTTCAAAAAAACTTATAACATCATAAATGTTCCAAGTAGTACAGCAAAACACCAGCAAAATATCAAAACCGATCCATGACTATCAAAACACTAGCAACATGGCTTTAACCACACCTAAGCAACACCTATACCAACCAACCAATTAACAAAGACCAAACGACGGAAACAACCAGCATTTGTATAATGTAATCCATGACCTTTGTGTGAAATAAAGTTTGCATATGATGAGAAGATAACAAACATTTTTATATTAGTATAACAAAACACCAACAAAACACCAAAACCAGTCCATGACTATCAAAACACTAGCAACAGGCCTTAACCACACCTAAGCAACACCTATACCAACCAACCAATTAACAAAGACCAAATGGAAACAACCAGCACTTGTATAATGTAATCCATGACCTTTGTGTGAAATAAAGTTTGCATATGATGAGAAGATAACAAACATTTTCATATTGGTACAACAAAACACCAGCAAAATATCAAAACCAGTCCATGACTATCAAAACACTAGCAACAGGGCCTTAACCACACCTAAGCAACACCTATACCAACCAACCATTTAACAAAGACCAAACGGAAACAGCCAGCACTTGTATAATGTAATCCATTACCTTTGTGTGAAATAAAGTTTGCATATGATGAGAAGATAACAAACATTTTCATATTAAATATACTTGCTTTAATCTTTGCTGACTTCTCATCCACAGGAACACCATTCTCACATTGCATCTTCAAGAACACATCAAAGGCGTTTGGCATTTCACCCCCTGCTTCCTTTGTCTATATATAGACACAAAATCATAGTGGATTTGAATAAGTCATAGTAGATACACAATTATATTTTTCAATATTCTAAATATTATTGACAGGAAATTAGTAGTAAAGACTTACCATAATTTCAACATGAGCAATAGTAGGGATAGAGCCCCCAAAATGAATTGCCATTCCCGATCCTTCTCCATTGACCTCTGTACGTTGGTTTTGGCTCATTTGCTTGCTTAGCACCTTAAACTCATCTGATTCCCACCTGTTACGCCACTGAGCAAACTGCTCTTCACTTAAACCTTCATCCCTTCTTTTGGACGTGGTGTAGACCTTATAAAACCGATTCATCAATGCTGAATATTGCTTGGCAGCATGGATCTTCCATGCATGCCTTGTAAAACTCCTCATCTCGTGATTCATCCCATATATAATGTTTCTAGAAAACAGACATTAGTTACACCATGCAATTATAAACATATTGAACCATGTATATATAATGAAATGTTGTGACATAAGAAGCAATAATTTTATATTACATTGCTACTTTCAAAACTCAATCATGAAGACATGCAAATTTCCAATTTAAGTCAAACAGAACATCTTCCAAGTTTATTTGTATTCTACACATAACTAAGAAAGTTCAACCCAAACCTTATAAATGCACCAACATTTATAAGCAAGCTCAATAACAAGATTAATATCAAATTACATAAGCATGATATCCAGTCACTCACTTGAGAAACTCAGTACTTGTATCACAACCAACTTCATGCAAATAACTAAAATATAAACAAACAAATATTACCTTAAAATTGATGAAGTAGTCTCTCTTTTGGGACTCCTCAAGACACTTCCATCGGAAGGCATTGTCGTGGATCCTGCTTAAGAAGGCCTCCTTGGTCTTTGTGCCTGTACATTGAGGCATCAACCTTGCATAGATCAAAGAAAAGAAACTAAAGTAAGAAATAAGACACAAGTGGAACTAATACGTACATATTAAATGAAAAAAAACACATGTACCGCTTCCCATCAAAGGATATAGTGGCGACCTTGCGGTTTGAGGGGAGAGGGGGTGGCGGATCATCTGGAGGTGCATCTTCACCAGTAGTGGCAGAGACATGTGATGCTGACCCACTGGCATACTCCAACCTGGTATGGGAGGTGTGTGAGGAAATCTGTCCACCCAGCGGTGATGTGGGGATGATGAGTCACTCAGTCCAACACTAACATCATGTCCATGCCCACTAGCACCGCCTCTAGAAGTTAAAGAGTATTGATTGTAAAATGGAGCACAAGAAGTGCAATACAGTAGCCGGACACCCATAGTACATGATCCAACCAAAACAATAAACCTCACCTACACAGAACAAGCTATTAGTACTCTACTTGCATATACTAGCAGCCTGCTGAAGGTAATCCAAAACAGAATAATTCAACCTAAATTAAACCCAGCACACCTTTAGGTGCAATCTTTCAAGTTATATTTCACTTATAACCATGCAAGAACTAGCATATGTCTGTAAAGTCCTTTCACCATAATTTTGAGATATGATGCAGCATTAAACTATACGCAACTTTACATTATGATGCATCCTCGCAGTCAATTATAGTCTACATGAATCAAACTTGGAACATTTTCTGCAACAAACTAAAATGCTATGTTCTAACTTCTAAGTGCAGAATTTACTTGGACTGTAGAACCATAAATTAGTGAAATACAAATAATTATACCAGATACATATGGAAAGATACCAAGAACCAAATTTATGATTTATGCCATCTGTATGCATACAACTCAGAATGACTTACTTTCAGATATCATGACCAGAGTACTGCTTAATCTAAAGTAGTACTGCTTGTTGTATAAAATTGGATACAGATATAAATACAGATACAAATATAAAATTGGGCAAACCTGAAGAGAAGGATGGTCGATGCAGAACTTGTTGTATACCTGAATTAGAAAAATAAGAACAGTAATTAGTCCACAAAAAGAAAACAGCGATGGAAAAAAAATAAAAGAAGAAAGTTGTGGAAGAAAGTGGTGGAAGAAAAAGAAGGACGAAGGCGATGGGAATTCGCAATCAGAGAAACAAACCCATCCCAATTCGAAATCAGAGAAACAAACCCATAGCAATTCGCAATAAACCAAACCCAATTCGCAATCAGAGAAGGAAGTCGAACAGAGAGCAAACAAACCACGACCACGCAGGGGAGAAGAAAAGGCTCAGAGTAGAAGTAAATGGCAAGGGCAGAGAGGAAGGAGGAGGAAGTCGACGAATGAAAGGAGAGAATACTGTCGGATTCGTGGAGAAGAGGGAGAAGAAGGTGAGACTCACCGGATTCGTGGAGACGACGATGAGAAGAAGTCGATGGCGCGAATTCGAAGAGAGAAGAAGGCGATGGGTGTTCAATTCGAAGAGAGAAGAAGACTTATCAAGGCAGCTGTGATTTTAGGTTTTACTGGTCCAATTCGACTTAGTACAATTTTTTACTTTTTGCTCGAAAATTCACGCTCAATATTCTGTGACGGATGAATCCGTCACTGATTTCCGCTCAATATACTGTGACGGATGAATCCGTCATTGATTTCTGCTCAATATTCCTCTTCCGGTTCGATAACTGACGGATATTTCCGTCACTGAAACAGTGACGGAAATATCCTCACTAGATAATTAAATTTTGAGTAACACTAATTTAAAAAATGGAAAATTGTTCTTTGTGACGGATTATATTCCGTCACAATTCCGTAACTAATGAAGGGCGCGAACTTTTGGCGGTCTTATTGTGACGGATTAGTGACGACAAAGTGACGGATTAGGTTTACTGGAGAGATCCGTCACAAGTCCGTCACTATATTTTCCGATTGAGATAATCCGTCACAATTTTGTCACTAATCCGTCACTGTTAGTGACATAAACAATTGCGTCACTGATTCCCTCACTATTTCACTGTTTTCTTGTAGTGTGTAAAAAAAAAGTTAAATATAAATAGTTTGTAATTAATTAACACTAATGGATGGCAACTGTGTTACCAAACTCAATATAGCGAGAATTTGAAATCCACTTGATTAGAATTTAGGGCTCAAAAAAATAGATTGGACTTTTTTGTAAGAGTTTATTAGATTTTAGGGCACAAAAAATAGATTTGATTTTTTTTGTAAGAGTTTATTAGATTTTAGGGCATCAAAAATAGATTGGACTTTTTTGTAAGAGTTTATTAGATTTTAGGGCACAAAAAATAGATTGGATTTTTCTGTAAGAGTTTTATCAAGCTAGCCTTATATGTTAGTACAACATGTAAAGTGTCATCTTTATGTAATTTCGATATAAATAAACATCCGCATGTTGCAATTTGAACAACTTGGCGGAGAATAGTCTTCAAGTCAGTCACCACCCCGTGAACTCAATCCATAACTCACAAATGAACCCGGTAATTAAGGGACTGGTTGGTATAGAACTAAAACCTTAAGTTTCGTAAAAATTTAGGTGTTTTTAACCCGGTTTTCTGAACTTCATTTCTATACCAATCACTCCCTAAGATTTTAAGCAGCCCGTTACAAAGTTCTAAGAGTCACAATATTATCAAGAACAAGTTCTCTCCACACCAGGGGCCGAACCAATTGATAAATTCACCCGGTGCAAAACTTATCATCAATCGTTTGAGCTTGCCATTCAAAATCATTTAGCACTGTACTTCGGAATTTTCTTAAACAGGTGAGAAGCCTAATGTGGCACCTTCATATCCACTAACTCATTGATCTTTATTCTATAATATGATAGCTAGCACACAATAAATTGTGAATTTTTTATCTAATTCTAAAGTCTTACACCTCATAAACTTGAATAAACAAACATCATTAGCCAAAATTATGCCTACTTAAGCATATGTACATCAGTACATGCATGTTCATCCGACCAGTTCTAGTTTTTGGCCCATGCGAACTGTTTCGCCACATAAGTCCCCAATTTTTTTAGCCCCAATTCCAGAAGCTGCATAGGCAAGGACGGATACTCTGAATATGCAATAAGTATTTTTCTACACATAAAAAGAATAATCAGATTTGGTGGTGGTTTAGTGGTTTGAGCCTGAAGTTACATAAGGGATTAATGATACCTTTTTTATAGTACTCCTATTTCTTATTTTGCTAGATTATTCTTACGGGCACATTTTCAGAACTTGACCTGGGCCAATTTATTATTGGACCAGTCCTGGACCATGATTCAACCAAATTAGTTCCTATAAATCAACTCGAAACTACTCAACAAACATTCAAGTTGAGATCCTGACTTCGCCACTATATATATGCAACCCGCGCAGATTGTGAAGTTTACAACATCTTTCGCATATCAATTAGGCAAGTCTATATCACATATTTTAAATCGTTGAACTAGTTAGAAATGCAGCCTATATTGAATTCAAGCTTATACAAATGCAAGTAAAGGTATCAGAAAAGTGACAAGACTCACTATCCGTGTCCGTAAATGAGTGATCAATTGCACACGTATAAAAGATTTTGATGTAACTCATTTTTTTTTTTTCTTGAGTTGCAAGCATTAATAAATTAATTAATGTTGACAAAATGTGCCTTGGTAATTACTAGTATACCTTTGTGTCAATTTTGTCGAAAAGTTTGAAGATTCTTCTTCACTAATAGTGAGTTTGCCAATGAGTCGACACGGATTATATTCCATTACATTATTGATTAAGCATTATTGGTCTTTCTTGTCAATTAGTTGTCCGACTTAGCTTCAAATTAAATGAACTTAAAGGAGCTAGCTAGAGAAAGATATAAAGTAGCACTTGCATTTGTTTGTTCAAACTTCAAAGACATAGAGATTATGTCCCGCATATTATTTCAAACAGCAAATCAATTGTAATCTTGTAATAATCTTTGTTAATCATACACTTAATTGTCAAGTCATTTCTCACTTTGTCACTTTATGATTGTTTAATTACAATAGAGAAAATTCTCGTACACTATCTTCATTAGTAGTACCACTAATGAAGATAGAAATGGTGAATCATGATTTTATATAGAATAGAAAACTTTGTATTTTCATGCTTTAATTCTTAATATATGGACATATTGAAGAGGATCCGGTCAAATAAAGAAAGAAATGAGATTATATAGTTGACTCAAAGATAATCATACATAATAAGTTTATTTATAAATATTTAATATTGCATGTTGCAACTCAATGGAATATTTTTGCATAGACTACAACTAGAACGATCGCATTGACATTTTTATCAGGAGGGCAGAAATGATAAGATCAAGAATTTGAGGACTTGGATGCCAAATTACCAAATGGAGGAGTACAAGGACTTGAAGTTGAATTAAAAAGGGAAAAAATTCATTTTAGTGCTTAAGTTGTGTGATTATCGTTTTGCAGTTGTATTGCGTCCATTTTGCAGACTTAAGTTGTGTATTCGTCCAATTTTGGTACTCCGTTAGTCAAATTTAACGGAACCGTTAACTTTGACCGAATTAGTAAGAATTAACATGAATTAGTCGATTTCCGTCAAGTCGGCGCGTGAACTACACACGCTCCTAATAAAATATTAATATATTTTAATTAAACAATTAATAATATTCGATTAATAGTAATATTTTTTTATTAATTTTATTCAATTTTCCATTGATCATGAAACTTTTTTATTAGTATTGGTCGATTTTCTATTAATGATGAATTAATTTTTTAATTAATATTTATTAATATTAATATTTTTTTAATATTAGTCGATTTTCATTGATGATGAATTAACCTTTTTATTAATATTAAATATTATTAATTTTTTTATCAATATTAGTTGATTTTCCCATTGATCATGATTTATTTTTTTAAATTAAAATTTATTAATATTAATATTTTTTTATTTATATTAGTCGATTTTTCATTGATCATGAATTAATTTTTTTAATATTTATTAATATTAATAATTTTTTTATTAATATTAGTCAATTTTATTGATCATGAATTACTTTTTAATTAAAATTTATTAATATTTTATTTGGAGCGCGTTCAATTCACGCGCCGACTTGACAGAAAATCGACTAATTCACGCTAATTCTTACTAATTCGGTCAAAGTTAACGGTTCCGTTAAGTTTGACTAACGGAGTATCAAAATTGAACGAATACACAACTTAATGTAGCAAAATTGGACGGTCACAACATAAGGTATCAAAACGATTAGTGTCACAACTTGAGGTATTAAAAATGGATTTTTCTCATTAAGGTAGACACGTAGTTTTATGTGAAAAATTAAAGTAGTACTTCCTCCGTCCCGGATCAAGCTTCCCGTTTTGACTTTTTGCGGTCAAATTTTTCCAACTTTGACTACGAATTAATCTTAAACCGCAAAAGTAAAATGTTCAATTTTTTTATATAATGAAACCACCTTTAGATTCTATAAAAAAATACTTTTTTAATCTATCCATAGTGTTAAACAACTAGATACTTTCCATGTCTTAGAATAAATGTGCCATTTTATTATTGACATGAAAATTAAAGTATAGTGTTAAAATGTATTATTAGGTCAAATTATTAGTACTAGTTTATATGTGAATTGTGATTTAACTTTGCCAAAGTGGAAAGTAAACATTTGTTGTGGTATAAATTAATACAAATGAAATAGGCTATTATTTTAAAATGGGTGAGTATTATTTGGAGATAAACTTACATTATCGTTCCACGAGATGAGTTATGAACTAACCAGGTCATAAAATGAAATATTAGACCAGTTTCTCTATACGTAACGCGGAGTATTCTCTAATACTATTATATATTAATATCATATGATTTTTCTATTTTTTATAAAAATAAAATATTTTACTTCTTCAGTTTCGTTCTAAGTTTTCCATTTTATCATTTTTACCGTCTCACTCAAAACTTCTCATTTTCAATTTTGACGATTAAACTATATACCCCAAATATTCCATAATATACTCATATTTACGACTTTACCAACAAACTATTTATTTTATATTTATTATTTATTGGTTCTCCATTTTAAATATACAATTTAGTTGATAAAATTTTAGAGGGAGAAAATAGAAAAATAATGGACCAATGACCATGCATATAGATAGATACGTGGATAAAGTAGCACCTTTCTATCCTCCTATGCCTCCTCGTACGGACGGACAACTACATCGTGAGGTGAGGACAGGAAGATACATACACCTGGACATGACACCAACGCAAATATTCCTACTTACTTCCTCCTCCCTATTCATATTATAACATGTTTTAAAATTTTCATAAAAATTAAGATAATTCTCTTTTCATTAATAATTTTAATAAAATATTAAAAACAAAAATATTAGTATTTTAAATAAATAAATCCACCAATAAAATATGAGAAATATTCTTACTTTTTGTAGAGTCCAACATAAAATAAATGAATAATAATAAAATTAATGTGTTAGATATATAGAAAATGATGAAAACACAAAATCACATGGTAGAATCTTCTAAAACATCTTATATTAATCAAATAGTTAATAAGTTAAAACATCTTATAAAAAGAATATGAGAGAGTACTGAATTAATACCAATTACTTCCTCGTCCGTCCCATATCCGATTTCCCATTTAATTTTTATGCTACAGGTTAATTCTAATTATATAGTAAAAATTCATATTAAAAAGTTTAATATAAAAATAATGATTATACATACATATTATAATTTTTTAATTATATTTTTCTTATGTTTGCTGATTAATTTATTGTTAAACAATGATTAAAATAGTCTATAAAAATAAAATGGAAACTTGATATAGGACGGAGTGATTACTATATACGAATTACATTACCCTCTGTTTTTAGTTTTTACTACTGATAAGCCAGCCGCGAGTCGGCAATACAAAAGAGTAGTGAGGAAGTAATTAAGTAGTACTCTTTTCATCCGAGATCAAATGTTCTGTTTTGACTTTTTACGATCAACAAACTTCAACTTTTATTACATATTGGTTTTAAATCGTAATTGTAAATTGTTCAAATATATTGTATAATGAAAATTTTGGATATAAAGTTTCATTATACAATTTATTTAGTCACTTTTTATTTACGGTTAAAGATTAATTTATAGTTAAAGTTGAAATTTATTGACTGTGAAAAGTTAAAACAGGACATTTGATCAGAGACGGAGGAAATATTCATGAATTACTTTATAATAGGTCTCGATTAATAGGTCTCGATTAAGACCTGATGGATGGTGCTGCGTCTTGTGAACGTGCATTACAACCGCAACCATTACAATGTTACAACACAAAAATCAAGGTCTATCATCGATTTACATGGGTTATCCCTCCTCAATGTATCCAATATGAACAATCTTCAATGCCATTACACCTGTGATCTTATCTCAAAGGTTGTTTTTCTTTTTAATATGTTTATAGGTTAAAAAAAAAGCGTAAGTATTTGTTTCATGAATACTAGTGGATATACATATTGGTTTAGAATTCGTCCACAACCCCTCATTCTCGTCTAGACATACTAGGCGACGGGTAACCAAAATGACAACTAGATTTCATTGATTGGGAATGTCTCTCTCTTTACTTTGTGGAATTGACGATTTAGATATTTTCGAAAACAAAAAATTATTGTGGTTGATACATTATTTTACAAGGCCCGAAACACACTCTCACGGCCCACACACAGCGCACCGGTCATTGATCTGGCCCACCATCGGAGCGGGGCCGATGATGGATCCTCAAAAGTCCGACCCAAACCATTACGATTCCTAGGTGTAGGATGGGTACACCTTATCTAGAAGGACATTGAATCGTCAAAAGTGGTACACGCTTGTTGCTTGGATTAGGACCTACTTACAATTAATTGAATTGTACCACTGCTACTAGATGATTTCAACTAGAAATATTTGAATTGAAACAAACAGCAGGGTGGCCCGACATACTGTGATATCACTTGTTATTTCGTAAAACCCCACAATATAATACCTTTTCTTAATGTAATACCCATAATTTTCGAATATGATTCTGCTGTTTGTGTTACTAATAAATACAGGGGCCACCCTTCTTAATTTCATGTTTGTAGAATTATTTTCCATCAGTCTTAATTTCATTCTATCTACTAGCTCACTTAATTGATCAATCCAGCTCATTCAATCCATCAGTTAAGCGTGATTTGTAATATTAGTCCACACTTATCTTAATTGATCAATGATCACCACCGGATTGGTTAATTGATATCTTCTTGAATGTTCATCTGCATCAAATCAGGGCCGACAAGTGACAATAATTTGATAACTAATTCGAGCTTTTAGATATAAATGAAATTTTACAAGAGTATATTAGAGTGTTTAGTTCACGTCAAGATTTAGGTTTTAATCATTTGAATCACCGATGTACAAGTTCTGGCATATCAATATGTAGTATTATTATTACATACATTTCCATTTCCAATTTGATTAACATACACAGCGAAGCAAAAGAGTTTGAAAAGAATTTATGGTTTGACTTGAAAAAAAAAAAAAACCAGCTCATTTTATTTCAACAACTTTTGTTGTTGTTGTTATATACTCCCTCCGTCATAGTTTCATTTACCCGTTTGACTTTTTCTGGTCAATATCGTTTAAGTTTGAGTTTGATTTACTCACATATGATACTTCTAATGTATTTTTGAAAAATATATAATGAAAATTTAAAATGTAATATGTAATAATATGAATTTTTAAATTTTTTTATCAACATTATCTATGAGTAATTCGCAGACGAAGTGTGTAAGCGTTGATCAGAAAAAGTCAAACGGGTAAATGAAACTGGGACGGTGGGAGGGAGAATATGAAATTAGGATATGATAATGTAATAATTGATAATAGCCTCACGAATGAATGAATTAATTCGTCCAGTTCATGATTGGAAGCATCGTAATGTTGAGATTACACGTATCTTGCCATGGGTCCTTACATTATATGTATTTATTTTAATTAATTAATACTACTACCGTCGCGTCTAAGTCGAATCAAGGATCAATGGATTGCACTTGAACTCATTTTTGTGCCAAGTTACTTGTATATGATCTTTTTACTATTAAAGGAAACTAATTTTGTTTGTAAATTTGGATGGGATAGATGGAGTATAGCCGTAAATGAAACGAGATATGTATACTCGATGTCGGTTTGAAATAAAATTTTAATTGAGAGAATTTTAGTTGAATTATAATTGATGAATTATAATTAAATTTTAATTAAGTTGTAATATTTGTGTTTAATATAGATTTAAAAATTTATAGGTTTTTGTAGTGTTGTAAGTTTTAATTGAATTAGTCTCAATTAAAATAGATCGATATTACATGAGTTAAAATTATTTTAACGGTCGAATACGAAAGTAAATTGGATTCAATTGAAATGGGAAGTAATTGTGTTCCAAACAATCATGTCTATATATGGGATTATCCGCTTCCTTTTGAAATAGTTAAACTACAATGGTCACAGTCTTAACTTCTCCGACGTTGCTACATTTACATTTTTAACTTATGATAGTAAATAAACACTAAATATCACATCATATTTGTGAATTGTGAATTGTGAATTTTACGGTTTACCGTATTTCAGAGACTTTAGAATTAACGGTTTGCAGAATTGTAATTAATCAACAGTCGCGAGTTAATTGGTTTAGGAGGTTCAAAACCGAAGATTAAATATCAGCCGTTGGATGAATCTTCTGTTACAGATCTACAGAGTCCTTCCCATCACGGTTTGTTAGACCCCGGATCTGAGGCCGTCTTCATCGGTGATACCATTTTCTCAGTGGCGATGACCCATGTGGGACCCACTACTGATGAGGTGAGACCACCAACTGTGGGACTCACTGCTATAGTGAGAGGGTGAGACCACCGGGGTCGAATTTTAAGAGCGACGTGTATTAATGAGAGACCTAAGAAACAGATTGATATTCTTCATTATATGTATAATGTTTTAAGCAATACCAATAATGTTTATGAGTTAATATTTTATATCATTATATATATATATATATATATATATATATATATATATATATATATATATATATATATATATATATATATATATATATATATATATATATGTTTTTAGTAAAACCTTTAATGTTTTTTAATAACTTTAACGTTTGTCCGTCTATTTTTGTCACTCTATAAGACCGTCTATCAGAAGACTTACTCTCTTTCTATAAATTTTTATATTTATTCTTTGTGAGAATGTGTGTTGGTGAGCTAGGGTTTATCATAGCTTGAGAGATCTAGGTGAATTGTAGAGCGAAATCTGTTATTATAATTCACTAGAATTCGTGTAACACGCTACATTATATATTCACATTATTTTTCCTTCATTTGCAAACTTTATGTACTCAATGTATATTTAGCGTATTATATTATAACTACATAAATTAAAACGACTGTTGTTTATATACATTGAAAATATAAGTTGCCACCTCGATAAACAATAAATCACAACTCCCCAAAAATTTATTTTGTACTATTTCAAACCAGTAAGCTATGTTACAAAAAGAGAGGATGTCAACCTCTTAGTCGGTACCCGTTCATGAAATCCATCCTTAACTCTGATCTTAATGAGCACAAGTAACGCGCAATGCATGAGAAATTTCAAGTCTTTCTACACTTCTCTTATGAATAACCTACATAGAAGTACTTGCCTAGGTATCACAAGCTACAAAACATACTATCATATATTTTTTTAATTTCCTTAAAATTTATAATTTATAAATTTATCACGCGCAATAATATCATACATATAATTATACAAATAGATTCAATTTCCTTAAAATTTATATAAAACTTAAAGGTAAACCTTGTAGAGGTGATGAAATCATGAAACTCCACTCCCCTCGTTGATGGAAAGCCAGAACAGATATACAATTTTCTTTCAGAATTCGTAATTGTTTATCGGACTTGTGGATTATATTTTTGCACCTTTAGCTATGCTTGTCTTTTCTGCTGGTTGAATTACTGAATTTGGGAGATCATTTCAAATTTTGTGTTTTAATCATGTGGAGCAGCTTGGGAGCTGATAATGGTCTTACACCAAGTAAGAAAAGGCGTAGAAAAAACATCAAACAATATAGGGCATCTAAGAAAACAAACAAAAGTAAGAGAGTCATTAGGAAATTGACCAATAATCCCATTCTTGAGTTGGACTTGGAGTAAATTCCCAAATTCCCACTCCATCATCATCATCATCATCATCATCATCATCACCCACCCCATTTCTTCAGCCACTTTCAGAGGCCTCGGCTGCACAGCCTCCTCACAAATCTCTGTACCAGCGGTGATAAGAACTTCCGCCAATTGGGAAACTAAGAAAGTGAAAACGAAGAGATTTAAGAGCAAGAGAAGTGGGAATAACAGCAAGCTACCTGCCTACCTGGTAGTAGTAGTAGTAGTAATAGTAACAATTCTGTTGTAGTGATGAGTAGCGGAAACCCAATTTCGCAATCTTCGCTTTCTCTGGCATTGTTACATTGGAACTCAACAACAATAGATTCAAGTCTCGCTGGAATTGAGGCATTGAGGAAAAAGATGTTACAGAATACAGATTAATAGAAGGGGAAAGAGATAGAGAGAAGTCTATTGTTTATAAGGAAGCGAGTTTTGCTCTGGTATGCGCGTGAAAATATCATCCTACACGCGCCAAGTTTTTGGTTATATACTACCTACCTATAATACATGTGCAGTGCTTATTCGGAGAAAGAATAAAATCAGTTGATTTTTATATAGATGTATGTTTGATTCTCAAACCGAACCATGTAGTTGTTCGCCTTGGTTACTCATTGATCTAAAGCTTGCGTCAGCGTGATTCATGATTATTCCATTAAGATTAATTGATTCGTTTAAGAAGAAGTTATTCGTTTGTTGAATCCATGTAATTAGTTATACAAACAATATTGGCCTTTAAACATGTAGAGTTGCATGTTTGTTTTTCACTCCCGACTCTTCTGGGGTACAATCAAATTAAAAACATATAGAGTTGCATGTTTGTTTTTCACTCCTAAGTTTCTCCTCGGGTACAATTAATCAAATTAAAAGCTGGTCAACTCAAGATTTCAGGGGCACTAAGCGAATGTAACTGTTTGTTTCTCCAATGTCCATTTCCGTCAGTTGATCGACAAGGGCTTCATTTGAAACGAGAATCATTCTTCATTTCCAACGAGAATCATTGAAATACTGATTTCAGGTTAAGCATCTTACTCAAATCAATTATGGTCATACCAATGGAGGCAAACAATAATTGAAGGTCGGATAGAACCAGTTAATAAAATTTTAGATACTTTAATATTAGTGTTTCACAACTATCTCTGCAAGATATTTCGAAACCGGGGACTTATTATATGAGAAAATAAGTTTGATCTTATAGTTAACCAAGTCAAAAGGGTCTTGACTCAACAAGAAAGGTTCGCCGTTAAGATCATCATAGCCTTACTATTATCGAGAGAAGAAAAGTTCCCTCAAAAGGCTCCGACCTAGAAATGTTTCCCGACAAGCTCATCTTCACTATAATATTATCAAGTGAAAGTTTTCCGAAAAGGTTTAGACCTTAAAAGGTTCCTCGATATGCTCATCTTCACTATAGTATTATCAAGATAAGAAAGGTTCACCGAAAAGCCTTCGGCCTTAAAAGGTTCCCTGGCAAAGTCAATTTGGTAACGTCTCATTTATGTATCATATTTGAAGAAAGGTTCTCCGAAAAAGCACCAACCTTAAAAGGTTTCCTGTTAAAGTCAACTTGGTTATTGTCTCATCTATATAAAGTCAATTTGGTGACATCTCCTAAAGTTTCATCATATAATTTAATTGAACATTTTACATTTTCGGTTTAAGATTAATTTTTAATCATATTGACCGAAAAAAGTCAAAGTGGAAAGTTTGTAATGTGATGGAATGATGGAGCATATGACATCATACGAGTATGTTGTGGAAAAACTTTCATACTTTCAAGGATGCAAATGTAAGATATTAAACATGGGTGGGTATAAGATATAATTGCACAAAAGTGAGGGGGTGTATATGTGAATTTCCCTATATGTTAAAGACCTTTTTGGTTTGGCCGTTGATTGAGCTTTTTAAACATTGATTAATAAAAGTTACTCCGCCTGAGGACAAACTTTGCTAGACATGCAAATCCATACAAAATATATGATACAATATCTATGTATTACATTAACCAAAAAAAGTTTGAAGCCATTCTAGGCTATCTACCTTATTTAATTATGTGGCAAATCTCTATTCTGATTGGTCCGTTTTAATCTTTTGATTCTGATTGGTCCATTTCAAAACTACAATTCATGTGTTTAAATTGTTGCCATAAAATCCTTTTTGTGTAATTATTGTAGCCAAAACATTCACTCAGTAATTGTATCTAATTATGGAATATTTGAATTGTAATTTGTACCCTAATACATAGCAAATCTACTCCTCGGGCTAAATAATGTATATTCTCCCTTATTTTGTCTTTTCTTATGATAATTTTGAGGACTTTCGGAACGGGCGGGGAATTAAACTAGGTCCATCGGTGAATTGGCAGTCAGCTAAAAGTTTGGGTGTCGAATTGTAAAGCCTGGACTCAGGGAATTGCTATATGATTTTCATTTTGAGATTTCTTATTTGTTGAATGCCTAATTTTCGATTTCATATCGTAATCTCAATTGATTTGGTAGAATTTGATTGTCATTTCATCCATATATATCTCAAGTTTTGATACCCGTGTGTTTTTGCACCAATTCATTTTGACGGACTTGATAGAGACGATGAACAAACAAGAAAAATTTCATGCACAATATCATAGCAGTAAGTGTTAATAGCTCATGATTTGAAGCTACCAAAGTTATTTGGTTCAAGCAAGTTCGTATTCTGAAGAAATTATGATGTTGTAAATTTTCACAAGTGGACTAATAATGGGATTTTGTTAGAGCATAAAGATTGGACTCATGTTATCGACACTAAAGAACCTTCTCCTTTTGGGTTATCGTTAAATTATTTTTGTGTGGATATGTTTAGTTAACTTTTAATGTTGGATTATAAACCTCATAATGGTTTTGTATAATCTGATTAATTTGAGTTTTCTTTAATGATGAAATGAAAGTTCATAATTAGTTTACTGATATTTCCAAAGTGTTTTATGATTCAAAAGGAATTGGGTAGAGAATAATAACAACAACATCTGAAATCTTGAAAATCAAGCAAGTAAATGGATCTTATGGAGCATTTTTGGGTCGGAAAGTTCTGGAATTTGCCTTTGTTAGTTAGAAGTTAAAACTTACAAATGTGTTGAGTGACGGTTTTATGCTCAAATAATTTTTTTTTATTCCACACTTCAGTTATCAGTTTCTTTCTTCTCTCTTTCTTCCATGTTCGCTAATTGTTTACTCCATCGTGCAATCATAAATTTTTCGTTTTGATATATGGTCAACACACTACAAGAAAACCTGTTCCTAGCCTCGGCAAATTAGCGACAGATTTTATCCGTCGCTAGCTAGCGACGAATCGCTAGCTCTAGCGACGGATAAAATTCGTCGCTAGTTCTAACGACGGATAATCATTTCCGTCGTTATATTTAAAGACGGAGAGGCTTATCCGTCGTTATGTAACGACGGATAGTCTTATCCGTCGTTAAATCTAGCGACGGATAATCTATCCATCGCTAGATTCGTTGACCAAAATTGGAAAAGAAATTAAAAAATGGGAAAAGAAATTTAAAAAAAAAAATAATCGAAAAATGAAAATCTAGCAATGGATAGGACTATCCGTCGTTAGACTTTCAGGTTTTTACGGGAAGTAGAATGCTTCCCTCCCCATTTTTCTTCTTCCTCATTCTTCTTCCTTTCTTCTCCCCATTTCGGCCAAAGCAAATCCCGTCCAAATCTCAACCATTTAGGCCATTCTTCGTGTACATTTGAAGCTCGTGAATCAAGGAGGTCAATTCTGCCGTCAATCTCAAATTTCATCCGCTCATTTCTCCGGATTCGAAGGTAAACCCTAATTTTTTATATTTGGGGATTTTGTTACTTAGAACTTAGTTTAGTTGTAACTAGGTAATGTTTTACCTTTGAGATGTGCAATTGATATATATTGATTGTGAATTTGAATTTTTAGTATAATGTTAGGATGTTTGTAAGTATGTAGGGCTTTTAATTAATTTGATATTGGTGTATATTTAGTAAAATTATGAAGATTTAGTACCTCGTTTTGAAACCCTAACTTTTTGACATATTTGGAAAATTTAGTTAATTTAGACTAATTTAAGCAATTGTATGTTTACTAACTAGTTAATTAACTTTGAGATCTGCAATTGTTTGAATTGTTAATTAGTATAATGTTAAGTATGTTAATTAAGATTTGCAATTGTTTCATTTGATAAATTTATACATGTACTAGATTATAAATTATGAGAATTTAATGGTGTGTTGATATAATTTGGTTATTACATTCGTAAAATGCATGTAATTTATAATTTATAAATTCGTATTAAAGGGTTGGAATGCTTTATTTGTAATGGGAATTTTGGTAAGAGACAAAAACTTTATAACATGCAAGAAATGGGGAAATGGGAATCGAGTTGAAAAAATACGATCTAATCAATTCAAACGTGTCAGGTTATATAATCATCCAATGAACACCGATCGTTCATGGATGTACCAAAGGATAGTTAATGGCAGAGTTTTACCTAGTTTTGTGGAAGGTGTTGGTGCCTTTGTTACATTTGCACTGACACAGACTAATTGTTTGAGTGGGGGGATGATGAAGTGCCCTTGCACCCAGTATAAATGTAGGAATAAGCAATTTTTACCTCCAGAAACGGTAGTGGAACACTTGAAACGTAAGGGGTTTGTAGCTGAGTATGAGGTATGGACTTCTCATGGTGAGACATACAAGCCGTTCATGGATTATGAGAATTTGGGGAAGCGTGAAAACAGGAAACTGTGATGGGAAGTACTCAAAATACTTCTACATCTGATGCTAATAATGATCATGAACGGGTTGAGCAAATGGTATATGATATTGCGGGTCCAGAGTTCATGGACATCAGGGAGCCAGTAACCGAGGGGGATGCGGAGGAGCCTCCGAATCCTGAGGATCAGGTCTTCTTCGACTTGATGGAATCCGCAAAGAAGCCAGTTTATCCGAGGTGTAAGCACATCGAATTGTCATTGTTGGCTCGGCTAATGAGTTGTAAGGCTAATGGCCAGCAATCTGAATCGAGCTTCAATGAATGGGTACAAGTAATGTCGGAGCTTTGTCCAGAACCAAACCTAGTTCCCACCAACTTTTACCAGGCGAAGAAAAAGATGCGAGGGATGGGGTTGCCCATGGAAACCATAGATTGTTGTGAGGTTATGTGCATGATTTATTGGGAGGAGGATAAAGATCTACTGAAGTGCAAGTTCTGTGGTAAGGATCGGTACAAGCGTTACAAGGAGGGCGCCTCAAAGAAACGTCAGAAGAAAAATCTCCCACATAAGAAAATGTGGTATTTCCCTCTAGCACCTCGTTTGAAGAGGTTGTACGCTTCAAGTGCTTGTGCTGATAAAATGCGGTGGCACAAGGAGAGAGTAATCCCGGTAGAGGGTAGAATGGAGCATCCATCAGACTCACCTGCATGGAAACACTTCGACGAGAGCTATCCGGAGTTCTGAGAACTAGAAATGTACGATTGGGCCTTTGTACAGATGGTTTTAACCCCTTTGGAAGTGACCGGAAGTACTCTTGTTGGCGATTATCTTGACACCGTCTGCCCCGGTGAGTGCATGAAGGAACCTTTCATGTTCTTGACTGCTTTGGTGCCCGGTCCATATGATCCAGGACAGAAGGTGGATGTGTTCTTGCAGCCCCTAATCAAGGAGCTGATCGTGTTGTGGGAAAAAGGTATCCCAGCATATGATGTGTCAACGAAGAAGAACTTCAACTTGAGAGCAGCACTACTGTGGACCGTGAGTGATTTTCCACCTTACTCCATGCTATCTGGAAGGAAAACCGCGGGGGGTAATGCTTGTCCACATTGTCTGGACGACAGTAGTGCATTTAGGCTGAAGGAGAGCGGAAAGGAATGTTGGTTTGATCATCGTAGGTTTCTATCAAAAGATCATCCGTTCAGGAAGAACAAGACTCAATTCTTGAAAGGTCGAGTAGAAATGAAAGGGCCCCCGACAAAACTTACTGGTGCACAGATACTTGCAGAGATAGAAAGGTTGGGTCTTATGAAAGTAACTGAACTTGGGTCGGAGAAGCATAACGATAAAATTAGCAAAAATTGTGGATGGAAGAAGAGAAGCATCTTCTGGGACTTGCCTTATTGGAGCACTCTTCTTATCCGTCACAACTTGAATTTCATGCACATTGAGAAGAACGTGTTCGAAAACTGCTTCAACACGATTTGCAACATTAAAGGGAAAACAAAGGATACAGTTAAATCTAGATCTGAGTTGGATACATTTTGTAATAGGCCTGAGTTGACAAAGCGGACTGATAAGGGACTGTGGCCCAAGGCAGCCTACACAATTGACATTGAAGCTAGGAACAAGCTGTTTGATTGGGTGAGGGGATTGAAGTTCCCGACGGTTATTCATCGAACTTGGGAGGGTGTGTGGATTTGAAGAAGACGAAGATGTATGGGATGAAGAACCACGATTGCCATGTGTACATGGAGAGGCTTCTCCATGTTGCATTTCGAGAACTACTACCTAAGCCTATATGGAGCGCTCTCGCCGATCTGAGCTTATTTTTCAAGAATTTATGCTCAAGGGTGCTTGAGGATGAAGTGTTAGCAAATCTTGAAAGCAACATACCATTGATTCTATGCAAGCTCGAGCGTATCTTTCCACCGAGCTTCTTTGATTCTATGGAGCACTTGCCGGTTCACCTCCTACATGAAGCGAGACTTGCTGGACCGGTTCAGTATCGATGGATGTATCCATTCGAGAGGTGTGTAATAAAGGCATCCATTTACTTAAAATGTTCTTTTTTCCGAAGGAACATTATCTTACCTAAATATATATACAACTTACAGGTATTTGGGAAAATTGAAGAAGTACGTCAGCAACAAAGGTAAGCCTGAGGGGTCGATGGCCAATGCATACGTGAGACAAGAAGCTGCCATCTTCTGGAGCTATTACTTTGGAGACCACGTGTCCACTAAGGCATCTAGGACGGCCAAAAATGCAGACACATATGAAGTTCAAGAGGATGATGAAGTTACACTTTCAATATTTAGGATCTCAGGTAGACCTTTGGGCGAAAGGAATACAGAATGGCTGACAGATAAGGAGGTGAAGGCAGCTCACTATTATGTCCTCTCGAACTGTGCTGAAGTTGATAAATTTATGAAGATCTTTGCTAGGTGAGCAGCTTACTTATTATAACACATAAATTTGAACTTCTAACTACTATCTAATCATGTCATCATGTCCACAGCGTTTTCAAAAAGCGTTGTCTGAAGATGGATCCAAATATGGCAGATGACACACTTGAATAACTGCTTGAAGAGAAGTTGCCAATTGAATTTCCTGATTGGTTCGGGGACGATGTTCGAGATCCTGTAAACCAAGTCACATGTCCTTACTTAGAGTCTTTAGTAGAGGGGCCATTCAATCGAGTATCCGTTTTTCCATCTTATATAGTAAATGGTCTTAGATTTCACACAATGGATTCTGACACGTCCAAGTCTACTAGCAATTGTGGGGTGTGTGTGAAAGGGGCTGATCAAAATGGAGGTGATGATTTGTTTGATTTCTATGGAAAACTTAAACGAATTGTGAGGCTTGAATATGCCGGTGTGCCTCTGAAAAGAACCGTTCTGTTTGATGTCGACTGGTATGATCCCGGTCAAAATGGTACGAGGGTGCACGAGCAATATCAAATGGTTGAGATTAACCATAGGAGGAGGTACCGTACTAAGTACGAACCTTTTATCTTGGCAGCTCAGGCACGTCAAGTGATGTTCATTGAATATCCAAGCCTAAAACGCGATAAGGCGGACTGGTTGGCAGCGATACACATACAAGCCCGCTCCAGAGTTGAAATGCGTTCATAAGGACAAATCAACTACCAACTCGTACCAAGAAGAGGTTGTCGATGAAACAATGAGAAATCTGTGGGCCTTCGTGATGAGTACATTGACCTGCACGAAGACATATATGTAGACTTAACCATTGGTGACGAGGATCAGAGTATGTGTGTAGTGTAGATTATATGTATCTTAATTGTTATATGCTTGCTTTTCCCATTACATGCCAATTCGTGTCTTAATTTATACTAATACAATTTGTTTGTGTTTGTCATGTGCTTTTTGCAGATGCCCCGGCAAAGAAAGTGCGATTACTGATTCCAGTCTAGTGGGACCTGTGGTTCACCAGTCTTTGAGTAGCCCTGGTGGATCGGGCAGCTACTCTCATGTTAGTCAGACTGCCAGTGGTTCGAGCATAGGGACGTCTGGTGGTGGTTATGGACCAGGACAGTACCCGCCTGACGGGTGTCCATATACCGAGATCGTCGATGGTGCTACGTGGGAGGGGAAGTTGGTGTTGTTCCCTAATGGCAGGAGGAAGTAAGTATTATATATACATTTGTAGAACATAACTTAAGATAAGTGTTTATATATATGTCACATGAATTGTCTAATAAATATATGTACTCTTCTATATGTCATTCATAACTACAGGTTGTGGCCTCAGCAATCTTCAGACGACCTGCATGAGATATTCAAGCTTAGGAGAGAGTTGCCGGGCCAGGGAGGCGAAAAGTGGAGCACACTCAAGGCTGAGACGAAGCACTTCTACTTTGATGAGCTTCGGGTAAGCTTAAATGTTACAATTTGTTGTGGTAAATGTTACAATGCTTTATTTGTAGAGAGACTCGATTAATGAACTAGTTTACTAATTTGTAAGGTATGTTAGCCACTTAATTGGGTGATATGTTAGTCACCATTGTGTTAGTAAATTCTAGGACAATTTGTGTGGTATGTTAGTCACTTACTTGGGTGATATGTTAGTCACCATTGTGTTAGTAAATTCTAGGACAATTTGTGTGGTATGTTAGCCACTTAATTGGGTGATATGTTAGTCACCATTGTGTTAGTAAATTCTAGGACAATTTGTGTGGTATGTTAGCCACTTACTTGGGTGATATGTTAGTCACCATTGTGTTAGTAAATTCTAGGACAATTTGTGTGGTATGTTAGCCACTTGGGTGAAATGCACCATTGTTTATCTTGAAATTGTGACCTTGGGGCATTAATTTTTACTTTGAATGGAATTGGAATGTAGAAAAAATACATTCCGACTGGCCTTATTCCCCAGATGTGGCCTGTTTTCGAGAGTTTGGGCTCGACTTTGTATAGGCATATGGTGGCTGACATGTAAAAATACCGAGACAAAGGAAAGCCGCCACAGTATAGGCATATTGGGGACGAAGAGTGGGCTATGTGGCATGAGTATTGGAGAATTAATCACGTCGAGGATCAGTCCTACAAGAACAGGCAGAACCGGCTGACTGAGCCGCGAGATGGTAAGGGCTCTGCCAGGCATCACTATGGGTCATGAGTTGTTGTCACTGATCGCCAGATGTCGGTAAGTATATATATATGTGTGTTCTAATTACAACATGATTTGTACACATGTGTATTGCTTTCATTTATACCAATTTACCACTTGTTTGCATTCCTACCAACTTACTAACTACTTGTTGCAATATATAATGTTCTTTAGCTGAACCTGAACAAACCCAAGAC
Source organism: Plantago major (assembly GCA_026545765.1). Classification (NCBI taxonomy): domain Eukaryota; kingdom Viridiplantae; phylum Streptophyta; class Magnoliopsida; order Lamiales; family Plantaginaceae; genus Plantago; species Plantago major. The sequence goes on from CM048843.1 coordinate 13,278,405, forward strand.
TTGCCTAGAGCAAATGAAGATGGGGAAGTTCAAGAACGACGTTTGGGTGGACCAGAAGTCCGAGCTTATTGCGGTATGTGTATTTGCTAAGTGTCACAGTTGTATATGCATGTGTATTATAAATTAAATATGAAATTGTAGCTCATTTCATATACACTTGACTATTACAGAGTGAGGTGGAGCGGATCATTGCGGAGAGGCTGCTCGAGGGTGAGGAGTTGTCCGTGGAAGAACATGACCGGATCATTCTACAGGTCAACCCACCAGATAACAAGGGTCGGGTTTATGATCTTGGTAGTTATGGCGAGACACTGGCGGAGAGCTTCTCCGTGTCCTAGCAGCAATCTCAGGGACATGGTGGTGTTTACACACAGGTGCAGGTCGAGCATATGGTGAATCAAGTAGTGACTCCTCTCCAGACTAAGATTGGAAATCTCAGGGATGAGCAGGCTCGTATGAATCAGAGGATGGAAGAGCTCTGCCGCTTGTATATGAGCCAGAATACCCCCGTCCCCTCGTCTCAGTGATGTTGTGATGTTTTGGATACTATGCTACTTTTTACTTTGTTGGATATTTGGATTTCTATTCGGATATGTAGACTTTATTTTGGATAATTTGTTTTTTTGACGAATCGTTGTTGTTAATTAATGCAATTTCCCCTTTGTGACATATCACTATTATATTGGTTGAAAAAACAGGTGAAAATTATAAAATAATTTAATTTTTTTTTAAAAATAAAACAGTAGTTTAGCGACGGATAATTATCCGTCGCTAAACAACGAATTAGGGCGTTCTAGCCCTAATTAGATTAGAGACGAATAATTATCCGTCTCTAATGGCGACGGAAGGGTCAACGCCCATCCGTCGCCAATTCCGTGGCTATTAGCGACGGATAACAATCCGTCGCTAATTCGCCTTAGAGACGTCCGTCATTAAGAGGGGCGTCTATCCGTCGCTAAGGCCTTAGCGACGGATCGGCAGGGGGCTTATCCGTCGCTAAAACCCTGTTTTCTTGACAAGATAAGGTAAATTGAAATTTGAATATTGTTTAAATGGACTAATTATAAAGGATAATTTTAAGAAATAGATAGTATTTTGTAAATGTGTATATATGAGTATATTATGATGGTATTAGTTGAGCAGGGTAAAAGATACTCCTTCCGTCCCATAACCAATTGCATTCTTTAAATTTCAACATATTTTTAAGTTGAATTTGACCTTAAATTACTCCTGAATTAATTATATTCGAAAAAAATTAATAAATTTATATTCAAAAATTTCATGAAGTGTACATTCATATTATAATTTCGTTAAATGTTTTTACCTGTATAATGTAAGAGTAATTAGTGGTTAAAATTGACCTCGAAAATTACTCAAATGTCAAATGTGTCAATTGTTATGGGAGTAATAATTATAAAAATGGAAATGAGATGTTGTTTACGGTACCATTAAAAATGGTAATATGAAAAACTTTGTCGGGGTGCTGGGCTCTCACAAAAGTTTGTATGAGTTAATTTCATAAAATATTTTTCAATGTAATTTAAGAACAATTTGTAGTCAAATCGGTTTCTAAAACTCAAATTACACATTCTTATATTGGATGGAAATAATAGACCTTTTGTGGTTGTGAGCATGGTCGGCTCAAAAACTTTGAGACCTTATATATGCCGAATTTTTTAAATGGATCCCAAGTAACAATATATTTTTAAAAGAAGAAGTTTCATATATAATATTTAAATTATTAAGATACAAAATAATCACTTTAAAATTATAAAAATTCATATGTTATTTGAAGTAAAATCATTGATTAACTCTTTATGAAAAAAATTATTTTCATATTTTGAATTAAACTCCGGACTGTATAATCCAACTTGCTTGACACATGTCGTAGACTAATTATATGTATATAAATAATCTATGCTCAACACGTGCCTTGATCTCTTAAATTATGGATTTTTTTAAAATTAAATAACTTAGAAGCGGGAATACCACCAACCTGATCCCCAATTATGTAGCCCTAATTTCACAACTCCCTCTAATATCAAACCAAAATTCGAGAAATTCAAGTGCATATTACGTGTGTTTGACACTCGATTCGAGTTGAGTTTTGACAATTTTTGTGTTTGTTTTTCCACTCTACACTATACTAAAATTATTATTTCACTAACATCGTCTTTCACATATTCCGGTGATTTTATTGGGTTCATCACATGTGCAGGAACCCTCCCCGAATTTTATTACAATTAGAGACTCTCTACGTTACAACACTATATTAACACATGACTCACTGAGTTACATCATTATATTAACGCATAACTCTCTGAGTTACAATAATGTATTAATTCATGCCGGATCTTTTTTTGTAATACTTAGTGCCAAAGGGTTTTTTGTTAGAATTTTTCCGATTTTATTTTGGGGAGGGGGGGGGGGGGAAGAGTTGGCCCATAGCCCCAATAAATATTATTATTTGACATACATAAATTTTCACATATTTCTTGAGGGAAGGGGGTGTGTCCCCTAGCCCAAAAAAAATTATTATTTCACTAACTTAACTTTTGACACGTTTTGGTAAAAGAATTAGTGAGCCCTCGACCTGACCCTTCCACACAGTAAGCACACTTACAAAAATTTAGTATTTCACTAACATAATTACAAACTATATTGCGGATTGGGCCAGACAGAGCTGCATTTTTTATCGGGTTGTGTCTGGTTTGTGTCCTATTTCACGGGTATGGAAAGGGCCGGGTATATACTGACCTGGACGCAAACACCATTATATTGAACGGGTACCATGCTGGAGGCCGGGGGGGGGGGGGTCGCAACGGGTGGGATAGAATCTGAATCATTTAAAAGACTAGATTGGAAGAGGTCTTCTTAGTAAAATTCGTAAATATGATTAATTACTCAGGCATGCCTTATCATAGATCGTGCTAAAAGTAAGGTATGGAATAAATCTAAGCCAAAAGTTTATTGTTCATATGGTTGATGATGAGCCCATCAGACGAGACAAACTTTCATCTCAATTTCAACAAGTGATAGTTCCTTTCCTTTATACATTCAGGTCAACACGTAGTTTAGGTGAGTAGTTTTTTTTAGATACGTATGAAGTTTTGTGGGACGACTAAAAATAACAAACAATACGGTTGACGCATAGTTTTAGGTGGAAAAAAATGATAAAAACATAAAAATGTGGCAAAAAGTGTAATTTAGTGGCAAAGTCATGTGAATGCATGAAGTTCCTTGAGACACAAGGGGTATGGATCTCTCACAAGGATTGTAGAATATACGACACTATAACCAACATGATGTATACATAAGTGTCCTACAAGTTTATTTCTATCATATATAACAGACTTATAAGTACAATTCACATACATCAAGCGTGTCAATTTTCACTAAAATTACTATTTTTTCAGTATTTACATGTATAAGTTGTTTTTTATATGAATGTTTGGTGATGCTAATGACGTATAAATTCTCACCGACCATACATTTTAGATGTTTACAAACTTAAAATGTTATTGTAATAAGTGTGGAGTTTTATATACTTAGTTTTTTTTTTTTTTACTATACTCGTCAAATATCGACGGGGCATATACTAGTTATTAGTATTAGCTAAATCCAATGATTAGTAAATAAATTTAATGAAAGAAGTGATAAAAAATGAATGTAATGATGATAATGGTTGTCTGATCTGAAGGATGATACTGCGCCACCATACAACAAGCACTCCGATTCCATGCCTTCACTGCTGTTATAAAACGGCTACACGCCATGCTATTACAACTGTCTTAGCTAGGCTACCTATCTACTACCCATTATTTTTACTATTAAATTGAAATTCCTGGTTTATCCATTTTACACTAATATATTTTAACTCCAGACAGTTTTCCATTTATTTTCAAAAGGAAATACTTCTGATAGATTGTAAATATTAGTTTACTATATTTAGGAATCTAGAATTAGAGTTATAGTAGAATTAGACTAACCTAGTTAGATTATACTTAGTATAGAACTCTCTATGTTGTAGCATGTATTTATACCACATCGTGGTTAATGAAATATTCACAGAAAACATTCTTTCATGGTATCAAGTTTGGTTCTCCACAAACCACGCTAATCCATCTTCTTCTCCGCTGCCATCGATCTCGCCCCTCCATCCGGCGATTTCCTTCTTCGATCTGCTTCCACAAGCGATCGTCCTCCTGCGGTTTGCTTCCTGCAAAACGCCCTCCATATTCGACTTTGAGCTTCCTGCCAAATCGATATATATATAAAGCTTGGTTTGCCTCACGCAATCTATAGCTTCATACATTCGATTAGAGCCTCACGCCAAATCGAACATACAGCCTTCTTCCTGATTATCGACCATGTCTGATTCGGAAAAAGCAACTTCTTCCTCCTCCAAACCGGCGTTTCACTCACTTTTCGCCTCCAACATCAGAATCATGTTTACATCCCGAATTGGAGAATTCCCAATATGGGATGTAAATTTGTTTAAAATACATGCTCACACCAAAGTTCTCGCACCATATCATCGCTCCTGCTCCCCCGAAGGATCAGGTTGGGCCGGCTTTAGCTTCTGCTCCTAAAACAGATGTGGACAAAGGACTTTGGTCAACCATTGATGCTACTGTTCTTCAATGGATTTATTCAACAATCTCACATGATTTGTTGTGCACTATTCTTGAACCGGATGCTACAGCTATGGAAGCTTGGAATCGTCTCAAAGATATTTTCCAGGATCATGAAACATCACGGGCTGTTCTTCTTGAGCAAGAATTTTCGTCTACGCGTCTTGAGGATTTTCCTAATGTTTCTGCTTATTGTCAACGCCTCAAAAGTCTTGCTGATCAATTGAAGAATGTTGGTGCTTCTGTTGCTGACACGAGATTGGTTTTGCAACTCGTCTCGGGTCTTTCTGATGCGTATAAAGGCGTGGGAACACAAATCCGTCATACCAAGCCTCTTCCTTCCTTCTCAGAAGCTCGTTCTTCTTTATGTCTTGAGGAACGGGAATTAGGTGTTATGGGATCTCATCACTCTAATTCGGCTATGGTTTCTAGTACTGATTCGGTTCCATCTGATAATGTGAATGCAGGAAATAAGCGCAAAGGAAACAAGCGAGGCACGCCCCAGCAACGCCATGGCACGCAAAGAACACGCCTGGCACGAAGAAGTAGCGCCAGGCCGTTAGCCGCCATGGCGCCCAAGACCTGATCGGCACCAGAGGATAAGATGGCTGGCAAGGTGCCAATGGCACCACCGCCTCCCTGCCCCTATCCTACGGCACACTGGCACCGCCCAGGCGCACAGCAGCCTGGTGCCATGGGCACAGCTCCGGCACAACCTGCTGCCTATGACGCGCCACAAGCATATATGACCGCGCCATCTCCCGCGCCATATGCTCCGACGGATATTTCCTCTGCGATGCACACCATGACATTGAATCCGGATCCAACCTGGTATATGGATTCGGGTGCTACATCTCACATGTCCTCATCAAACGGTACTCTCTCGTCTTATTCTAATTTGAGCAATCATCATAATATAATTGTGGGCAATGGTCAATATATTCCTATTCGTGGTCATGGTCATACTACTTTACCTTCCCCTCACCCACCGTTATCCTTACAGAATGTTTTGCATGCTCCTAAACTCATTAAAAATCTTATCTCTGTGCGCAAATTTACTACCGATAATTCTGTGTCTGTTGAGTTTGATCCTTATGGGTTTTCTGTGAAGGATTTCATGACGGGGAGGGCAATCATGAGATGTAATAGTCGTGGGGACCTTTATCCAATCCACACCTCACATATACCGACCATTCCATCCGCTTTTGCAGCCCTTTCTTCTGCTACTTGGCATGCTCGTTTAGGACATCCGGGACAATCTATTTTTAATTCTCTTAGGGTAGACAAAGATATTGTTAGTGCTAAACCACATACTTTCAGTATTTGTCGTTCTTGCATTTATGGTAAACAGATTAAGTTACCATTCGATTCTTCTTTGTCTCAAACCCTGTTTCCTTTTGATATTATTCATAGTGATTTATGGACATCTCCTGTTTTGAGTTCATTGGGTCATCGTTATTATATTCTGTTTCTAGATGATTACTCAAATTTTTTATGGACCTTTCCCCTTGCAAAGAAATCTGATGCGTTTGACAAATTCTTGTTGTTGCACAGTCATATTCAAACACAATTCCAGTCATCTATCAAAACCCTCCAATGTGATAATGGGGGAGAATATGATAACTCTCGATTCCATGCCTACTGTCAAACTAATGGTATGTCTTTCCGTTTTTCTTGCCCTCACACTTCTTCACAGAATGGCAAAGCAGAACGTAAAATTTGCACTATCAATAATATGGTCAGGACCCTTTTAGCTCATGCTGCTTTACCTTTGTCTTTTTGGCATCATGCTTTGGATATGGCTACCTATCTGTTAAATATCCTACCCAGCAAACTCATAGATCATGCATCTCCTGTTCAACTCTTATACCACCGGAAACCATCCTACTCTCATCTCCGAGTTTTTGGATGTCTTTGTTTTCCTCTCTATCCTTCTACCACTATCCATAAATTACACCCCCGGTCTACACCTTGTGTATTTTTAGGATATCCTTCGAATCATAGAGGGTATAAGTGTTATGATCTATCTACCAAGAAAATTATTATCTACCGTCATGTTATCTTTGATGAAAATAATTTTCCGTTTGCATCCACACCTCACACTCCATCCAATTCGGTTGTTCCATTGGATCTGACCGACTCTGTCCAACCAATCTGCGAACCACGACCACGTTGCATTCAATTTGGCTCAACACTGTGCCCAATGACCCGTCACTCCTAGAACCCGCCAGGTCCGATTACACTCTTGGGCTACCTTTTCTGACCGTGAAGATGTGAATTCTGGCCATGGATATTCCTCAAGCCCAAGCCCAGCTCGCTCAACCTTTCAGCCTGTCCCGTTCCCGAACCTGGACCATTCTCCTAGCCCATCTTCCCCCGATACAGCCTCACCTATTTCCGCCCAGCCTACTCCAAGTCCTTCTCCTCCACCTCGCCATATTCCTAGTCCCTCCCGTATGGTTACTCGAAGTCAACACGGTATTTTTAAACCATGTATTCCTATGAATTTGCATACTTCGGTTTCAAAATCACCCCTTCCTCGTAATCCCATACATGCACTAAATGACCCGAATTGGAAATTGGCAATGGAAGATGAATATGATGCTCTTATTAAGAATAAGACGTGGGACTTAGTACCTCGTCCACCGAATGTTAATATTATTCGTTCTATGTGGATTTTTGCTCATAAGGTGAAATCTAATGGTGCTTTTGAGAGACATAAGGCTCGACTTGTAGGTGATGGCAAAACACAGTAGGTTGCAATTGATTGTGGTGAGACATTTAGTCCTGTGGTCAAACCAGCTACTATTCGCACGGTTCTCAGTCTTGCATTATCCAAGGCATGGCAGATTCATCGGCTTGATGTGAAAAACGCGTTTCTCCATGGGGAGCTTCGGGAAACAGTTTATATGCATCAACCGGTGGGTTTTCGAGATAAATCTCGTCCTAATCATGTCTGCCTTCTGCGCAAGTCCCTCTATGGACTGAAGCAAGCACCACGAGCTTGGTACAAACGATTTGCGGATTATGTCTCTTCTATGGGTTTTGTCAACAGCAAATCAGATACATCATTGTTTATATACAGGAAAGGGTCGGATATGGCATATATCTTACTTTATGTAGATGATATTATTCTTACTGCCTCTTCTAGTACTCTTCGCCAATCGATCATGTCTATGCTGGCTTCTGAATTTGCTATGAAGGATCTCGGTCCGTTGAATTACTTCCTTGGTATTGCAGTTACTAGGAATGCATCCGTCTGCATTTCTCTCTCGGTAAGTATCGTGAGACATTATTGCTCGAGCTGGTATGTCTTCCTGTAAATCATCTGCTACGCCCGTCGACACTAACGCGAAGGTCAGCAACGCATCTGGCGCTCCCTTTGCGGATCCGACTCATTATCGAAGTCTTGCTGGAGCTCTACAGTACTTGACTTTTACTCGCCCAGATATTTCCTATGTCGTTCAGCAGGTTTGTCTACATATGCATGACCCCAAGGATGTTCACATGAATGCGTTGAAACGCATCATTCGGTATCTACAAGGGACACTTGATTTCGGCCTACACCTATATCCGTCTTCGTGTTCTACACTCATGTCATACACTGATGCAGATTGGGGTGGTTGTCCTGATACTCGTCGTTCGACATCTGGGTATTGTGTCTATCTTGGTGACAACCTTATCTCTTGGTCCTCGAAACGACAACCGACCATGTCTCGATCCAGTGCTGAGGCAGAATATCGTGGTGTGGCTAATGTTGTTTCCGAGTCGTCTTTGATTCAATTTGCTACTTGAGCTTCATCATCCCCTCTCCAAGGCTACCATTGTCTACTGTGATAATGTTAGTGCTATATATCTTTCTGGAAATCCTGTACAACATCAACGAACCAAGCATATAGAGATGGACATTCATTTTGTTCGTGAACAGGTCGCACGTGGACAAGTTAGAGTCTTGCATGTTCCTTCTAGATATCAGATTGCTGATATATTTACAAAAGGCTTGCCTCGTGTGTTATTCGAAGATTTTAGATCCAGTCTAAGTGTTCGACCTTCTCCCGCTTCGACTGCGGGGGTGTGATAGATTGTAAATATTAGTTTACTATATTTAGGAATCTAGAATTAGAGTTATAGTAGAATTAGACTAACCTAGTTAGATTATACTTAGTATAGACTCTCTATGTTGTAGCATGTATTTATACCACATTGTGGTTAATGAAATATTCACAGAAAACATTCTTTCAACTTCATATTTGTAAATTTGTAGGAGAAAAAAGATTAATGAAAGGACTGAGTTGCAATTTTACAGGACTCAATTGCAAAGAATCTTAATGTATGTGGATTGGAAAGAAAGGCGGGTACAAATGTAGGCCTGAATCGAATAAAAAGAAGGAACAAAAGGATGACGGAATAAAACGTCAAAAAAAGGTCGAGCAATCTAAACAAAAGTTGTCAAACAAATCATGCGACATGGATGAACTGGAACGGCTTGCCGGAACGTCTTATTCATCAAGTTAGAAAAGAGTACAAACGTCGTTGTATTGTAGCAGAAAGTTTCTGCTGCAAACGAGCCGAGCCGAGCCGAGCTATGCTCGAGCTCGAAATAATTTGTTCGACTCGAGCTCGGCTCGTGAGCTCGATTTTTTTTCAAATCGAACCTTTAAAACTCGAAAGCTCGGCTCGTGAGCTCGAAAACTTACAAAGCTCGAAATAAGCTCGGCTCGAAAGCTCGAAAATTTCCAAAAATGAAGTAGGGTTTTGTTTTTTTAATTTTTAAATATATATTATATATTATATAATTAATAAAAACTACAACCGAGCTGCTCGACGAGCTTTCGAGCCGAGCTTTACAAAGTTCGAGCTCGGCTCGAAAACGCAATCGAGCTACAAAAAATGCTCGAGCTCGAGCAACCGAGCTTTTATCGAGCTCGAGCTCGAGCTGCTCGATAAAAGCTCGGTTCGCTTACAGCCCTAAGCAGAACAATACCAATTTGTCTATTAGGGTTCCACTGTTCAAAATCAAAATCAACGGATTGACACCCTTGATCAACACACACGCAAACAAGGCTCATGTTACCCACTACGAGTCGATTGTAATTATCTCAACAATTGTAAATTATCAAGTAAGAAATGCTTCAGTTTATGGATATAAACCACCTTCTCCTTCCAGAGTTTATGGAGTTTATGTAACTCTGTGAAAAAAATCCTTTGTACAATCAATCAAAATTTGATTCTCCTCTCATGTTTTCACACCCCAACGTTCAACACCTCAAATAAATAAAATAGTAGGAGAAGGCACTCGCCTAGCTACATCAATCATGCGGTTATAACTTCCTCTCTTACTAGTTATTACATCTTTGCAATGTAGAATAAGGTGGATATGAAAGTTCACTGTTTTGTACTTTGTTACATCAACAGTTAACTTAATAACTCTTTTGTTTTATTGCAGGGTATTTTTGTAATATTGACTTCTTCACTAATCTTTAACCTAGTTCGACAGTTGTAGTTTCTTGTGTTAACAGGGTGTAGATTTCGGAGATTTGGAAGAAATAAAGGAGTCCTGCTTAGCTTGATGTATTTAAGGAAAAAGATCAATGATTGGATTCTTTGAAGACAAGATATCGAACTGGACTATTGAAGATTTGATAAGATTGGAAAGTAAAATCTGGAAGATTTGTCCTTGGTTAAAGAACGATGTTATATATACAAGGTCAAGGACGATTTCAAAGTAACGAGACCAGAGTGAACACTTGCACTTTATTCTATCAAAGCTGTCGAGTTACTTTGTGTTTTGCAAAACTGTACTGCTGTTATTGGATAGAGATTGTTTCTCAATCATCTAGGTTAGACTAGATTAACAGCAATAGAATAGGTGATACTGTTATGTTTGTTTTAGCTTTGAAGTTCAAGGTTTCGACTTGTGAAATCTTGAATATTGTTTTGATAAATTCACTCATCAATATAGTGGATATTTGCCTTTGGCTCGGCTGTTATACCAGCTAAGAAAAACAACTCTGTGTTCTATAGTTTATTTCATTGTATTATTTTTACATTTGAGTCATCATTACATTATGTTATATCAACATTGATATATACTGTTGTGTGATTGCAGTTTAGTACAAGTCCCGGTCCTTACGTTCTTTCAATTGGCATCAAGAGTCAGGCACTTAATCAATAAGTGTGTGGATTTTGTACTAAATATGGATTGTGTCAATCCAAGTGCCTATAGACTGCCGGTACTTGATGGCACAACCTATTTGTATTGGAACACTAGGCTAAGAACTCACGTCAAATCAATTGATGTACGTGCTTGGAAGTCTGTCTTGGAAGGGTATTAGTTTCCCATGCTACCACCAGATGCTGATGGTGATGTAGTACCAAAACCTGAAAGCCAATGGACTGGAGACGAATGGACTGAATCTGGATATAATGAGAAAGCACTCAATGCTATTCTTAGCTATGTAGATTCTCATATGTTCATGTTAATCCAACACTGTACCACTGCCAAGAAAGCTTGGGAAATCTTACAAACTCATTGTGAAGGAGATCAAAGTGTTAAAGAGAGCATAGCTAGATTGCTTTGGAGCCAATATAAGAGCTTGATAATGGGTGAAGATGAGACCATCACAACCTATTTCGAAAAGCTTAGGACAATCTCTAATGAGTGTCAAGTACTTGGTGAACCAATCTCTAACAAATAGCTTGTCAATAAAGCTGTTAGAACTTTATCTTCTAAATTTAAAACCAAGCGTACCGTGCTTGAAGATAATAAGCACTTGGCTACCATGGACTTCAATGTTCTAATGAACAACCTCGAGAACTATGAGATGAGTCTAGAGGAACAAAAGAGGAATAAGAACAAAGCCATTTCCTTGTATACTGCTTCAAATGAAAATAAGAATCTTGAAGATGATGTGAGTGATAGTGATGAGTTATCTCTGGGTGCTTTTCAAAAAGGTTTCAATGATCTTGTCAAAAAATTTAATAAAAGTAAACATTTTGCTTCTTCTGAAAAATACGGGTCAAATTCTTCTTCTGATCTTGATAAAACTGATCCTAAAGCTCTTGAGAAAATTCAGTGTTTTGAGTGCAAAGGATGGGGACATTACAAACATGAATGTGTGAACACCCTAAGGAAAGCAAGAAAACTCTATTTTGTGAGCATGAATGAGGTTGAGGATGAAAATGTCAATGATTCCTTAGGGTCTGAAAATAATCATGTCATGTCCTTATTCACAATCATATGTGAGGATAATGAATATTGGTTTAACAGTGATAACAACAACTCACTGGATCATATTGTTTATCTCGACTATGATGACACTGAGTGTGTAGATGAGCTCAGAACCAATAGTGAGACTAACCTTAACCTTAGATGTTTGCATGGTTCTTTTGTTTCAGATGGAGAGTATCCGTTTGAAGAAGAATTCACTCAGGAACAAATGATCGAGGAGTTGAAGAAGATGTATGAAGAACTAGTTGTGAAAATCAAACAGATGGAGAAATCTGTAAAGCCTCTGGAAAGAGAGAATAAACAACTGAAGGACAGGATTGTTCACCTGAAAACAGACTTGACAAAAAGGGAAGCTGAAATACAGGAGCTCTTAACAAAGCTACACAGTGCTGAACCAATTGTTGCCAAATGGATTCCAAGTCAATCTGAGCCCAGGACAGTAAGGGAACAAGGTAAGGAAGGATTAACTGAGTTGAGATTTCCAAACTCAACTGTTGAATTAAACTCTACCAAAGTTAAAACTAAATCTGCTAGTGTGTTAAAAGAAGCTCCTAATCTTGTAAAAGATATTGGTGATAAAATCAAGAATTTTAAGAAAATCTTTGTGCGTCAATTTTGTCTTAAACTGGGCATAAAAAACAGTTTTGTTTTCTCTATAGAAAAATCTTGGGCTAAACGTCAGAATTCAAAAACTGATGGAAAAGCAGATAAAATTGAAAACACTGGAGATATTTGCACACAAGACCCTAGGTCTGAGCATGTTGAATCAACTGTTGTGTTAACACCTCCTGAAAATAACAGTGAGAAGAGTTGGAAATCCAAGTCAGATCATGTGTGTCATGTTGCTATGTCTGCTATCAACACTAACAATGCAGGATTGTGGTATTTCGATAGTGGATGCTCTCGACATATGACTGGTACTAAGGACTATCTAAAGGATGTTGTTCCTCAAACGTCTGGACTGGTCACATATGGCAGTGGCACACAAGGTAAGGTTCTAGGTAAGGGAGTTCTGAATCTTGATGGAATTCCAAATTTGAAGAATGTGTTACTGATTGATGGATTGACTGCTAACTTGCTAAGTGTAAGTCATATATGTGATGATGATCTACGTGTTTACTTTGACAAAAAAATCTTGCATTGTCTTCAATGACAACTATGGTTGTATCATGTTAGGTACTAGGTCTCAGGATAACTGTTATGTGATGAGTTCCAGTTTAAAGTGCAATTTTGTTCATCTGAATGAATCTGTAATATGGCATAAGAAATTAAGTCATGTTAATTACAGAAATTTAGAAAAACTGGTTAAAACTGAAGCTGTTTTAGGATTTCAAAAGCTAACAAGTCCTGGCAAACTTGTTTGTGGGGACTGCTTAAAAGGCAAACAAGTTCGTGCTTCTCATCAACCTCTAACAGTTGAAAGTCAAAAGAGTGGAACTCATGCCTGTTTTGAACTGTTGCATATGGACTTGATCGGTCCTATTGAAGTTGCTAGTCTGGGTGGTAAATTCTACATATTTGTGATTGTAGATGACTTTTCTTGGTTTACTTGGGTTTCTTTTCTCAAAGAAAAATCTGAGACATTTGACATCTTCAAAACTCTGTGTGCATTTTAAGAATGTGCATAATTCCTGTGTAAAAAGAATTCGATCTGATCATGGAAGAGAGTTTGAAAACTAATTTTTTTTCTCGATTCTGTGAAAAGAAAGGAATCTCTCAAGAATTCTCTGCTCCCAAAACTCTTCAGCAAAACCGAGTTGCGGAAATAAAGAATAGAACTCTTCAGAAAATGGGTCTAGTTATGCTTAGCTCAATGAAGTTGACCAAGAGATTGTGGGATGAGGCTATTAATACTACCAGTCATATAATAAAAAGAGTGTCTATCTTAGGCCAGGAACAAATGTTACTCCTTATGAGTTGTTAAATGGCAAGCAACCCAATCTCAAGTACATGCATGTGTTTGGCTTTGTGTGTTATATTCTAAATGATAGAGATTACTTGGGTAAATTTGATGATAAAAGTGAGAAAGGAATCTTTGTTGGCTACTCTTTGAATAGTCATGCCTATAGGGTGTATAACCCTAGGACCAAGACTATACAAGAGTCAGTCAATGTTAAATTTGATGATTCTACTTGTTTTTTCACAAGAACAGGATACTTCGGGTTATGAGGTGCTGCAGTCAGAACCATTGGATCCAGCAACACCAGATGTACATGCCACTGTTGATCCCACTATTGATGCAACAGGATCCACTCCAGACGAATCCAGCTCCTCTGATGAGTCTGATGATAAAGAAACCCTCACACAGTTTCATGAACATGTAACTGGATCAAACTTGGATGATGTGAGACGAGATCCACCAGCTAGAATTCAAAAGGATCATCCCTCCTCACAAATCATTGGCAATCCCAATGACAGCAGGAAGTTGAGAGACAAACCTAGAATCAACTATAAAGACATGATGAAATCCAATGTCTTCACTGAACAGGAAGGTAATAAGGTTAGCTCTACTTGCTTTGTGTCCTTAGTAGAACCCAAAAACATCAAAGAAGCCCTGAAAGATGATTTTTGGATTGAAGCCATGCAAGAGGAACTACACCAATTCAGAACTAATGATGTGTGGACCTTAGTTCCAAGACAATCTGACTTAAATGTTATTGGTACCAAATGGATTTTCAAAAATAAAAGTAATGAAAATAGTGTAGTTACTCAAAACAAGGGTTTACTCAAATTGAAGGGGTTGATTTTGATGAGACTTTTGCTCCCGTAGCTAGGCTAGAATCTATTAGATTGCTTCTTGATATTGCCTGTTTTCTCAAAATTACTCTTCAACAAATGGATGTAGAAGGTGCGTTTTTTGATTGGTTTGATTGATAAGGATGTTTTTGTTGAACAACCTAAAGGATTTGAAAATCCTCATTTTTCAAATAATGTTTTCAAACTTAAGAAGGCTTTGTATGGGCTGAAATGGACACCTCGTGCTTGGTATGATAGATTAACTACCTTCTTGATTGAACTTGGCTTTACTAGAGGAGAGGCTGATAGAACCCTATTTATCCTTCGCAAAGGCAAGGATATATGTGTGGCACAGATCTATGTTGATGATATAGTGTTTGGTTCCACTAATCCTTTGTTAGTCAAACAGTTTGTTGAAGCTATGACAGGTTCGTTTGAGATGAGTTTAATTGGTGAACTCAACTACTTTCTTGGATTACAAATCAAGCAAAGTAAGGATGGAATCTTTCTGTCCCAAGAAAAATATGCTTAGAATTTGATCAAGAAGTTTGGCATGGACAATTCTAAAACTTCATCCACACCTATGTCTTCTGTCACCAAACTAAGCAAGTTGGATGTTGGTGAAACTGTTGATTCAACATTGTATCGCTCAATGATAGGCAGTCTTCTGTATCTCTCGGCCAGCAGACCAGACATTATGTTTGCAGTCTGTGTGTGTGCAAGGTACCAAGCTAACCCTTTAACAACTCATATGTCTGCAGTTAAACGCATACTCAAATATGTTTCTGTTACTGCAAACCTTGGCCTGTGGTATACCAAAGAAACAAACACTGATCTCATTGGATTCAGTGATTCAGATTGTGCAGGTGATATTGATGATCGAAAGTCCACCAGTGGAGGTTGTTTTTATCTAGGGAGAAACTTAGTATCATGGCACAGTAGAAAACAAAACTGTGTTTCCCTATGTACTGCTGAGTCCGAATATATGGCTGCAGGTAGTTGTGTCACTCAACTAATCTGGTTGAAAAATATGCTCTGTGACTATGGTCTTAAGAGTGACACATTACTCATGTTTTGTGATAACCTTAGTGCCATCAACATTTCTAAGAATTCTATACAACACTCTCGCACCAAGCATATAGATATAAGGCGTCACTTCCTTAGGGACTTAGTTAATTTGCAAGTTGTTGATATCCAACATATAGAAACCAATAACCAACTTGCTGATATATTTACTAAACCCTTAGACTCTCAGAGATTCTTCAGCCTTAGATCTCTTGGTTTGTGCACAATGTGATAAAAGTGTTGCATTCACTGTTGACTTAACATCACTGTCCAACAGTGTATTTGTTTGTGATGTACGTACTTGCTTATCTGAGGTCTTTTTAGTCTTTGTTTTTGCGAGTTGGATTTTGTGGTGCATCTGGCTTGATGTGAGTACTTCGAAAGTTCTTTGGATCCTTTTACTGGTTTTGGCACATTCTTCTCTTTCCATCCCTATCATGACTTACTGCAGTTTCGTGTTATGGAAGCAAAAAAGATGGAAAAAGAGCCCAATGGAGGCCATTGCAAAAGAGCCCAATGGAGGCCAAATGGAAAAAGAGCCCAATGGAGGCCAAATGGAAAAAAGAGCCCAATGGAGGCATATTTTTTTACTTTATTTGTTGGCAATCTCTGGGTTTTCCACTCTTCCTTAATCATATGGAATTTTGACTCTCTAAGACTACATTGAGTACCTTTTGGAAACTTAACAGAGCCCAACACTTGCTTCTTGTTTTTAAAATCTGCAGTTATGTGCTTCTCTCTTCCTTCCTTTCTTTGTGTGTTGATCCTCAGTTGAGTGGTCCAGTGTAACTATGCCCAGTGTCTTTCATCTCAAGTGAGATATGGCATTTACCTAATCCCTCTTGCTTGTTATATTTGTTAATTTTTACTTTTCTTTTAGAGTCGGTGGTTTCCTTGAGGGGGAGTGGAAATCTGTTTGTCTGGTTCAAGTTAGGATGCATCTTAGTTTGAGTCACTGTTCAATCAGTAGTAGCTCTGGAAACTTATGCTTGTTTCTCTGACCATGATACTAGGAATCTCTTGACGGTGCAGATTTTTACCACTCTTGGACTTCTTGGTTTTTTTTTTTGTCAATTCTGCAGTTTTTCAATAAAATGAAAATTTTTTATTGCAGTTTACCAGACATATATTGTGAGTTTCTGTTTAATAGCAACCATACATCGTTGTTTGGGTGTTTCATCACAATAAGGGGGAGAATTTGTTGTTAAGGGGGAGGTGTTGTGAAGAAAGGCAATAAGGGGGAGATTGAAGTTCACTGTTTTGTACTTTGTTACATCAACAGTTAACTTAATAACTTTTTTGTTTTGTTGCAGGGTATTTCTGTAATATTGCCTTCTTCACTAATCTTTAACCTAGTTCGACAGTTGTAGTTTCTTGTGTTAACAGGGTGTAGATTTCGGAGATTCGGAAGAAATAAAGGAGTCCTGCTTAGCTTGATGTATTTAAGGAAAAAAGATTAATGATTGGATTCTTTGAAGACAAGATATCGAACTGGACTATTGAAGGTTTGATAAGCTTGGAAAGTAAAATCTGGAAGATCTGTCCTTGGTTGAAGAACGATGTTAATATACAAGGTCAAGGACGATTTCAAAGTAACGAGACCAGAGTGAACACTTGCACTTAATTCTATCAAAGTTGTCGAGTTACTTTGTGTTTTGGAAAACTGTGCTGCTGTTATTGGATAGAGATTGTTTCTCAATCATCTAGGTTAGACTAGATTAACAGCAATAGAATAGGTGATACTGTTCTGTTTGTTTTAGCTTTGAAGTTCAAGGTTTCGATTTGTGAAATCTTGAATATTGTTTTGATAAATTCACTCATCAATATAGTGGATATTTGCCTTTGGCTCGGCTGGTATATTATACCAGCTAAGAAAAACAACTCTGTGTTCTATAGTTTAATTCTGTTGTGTATTGTTTTTCTGTTTGAGTCACTGTTACATTAAAATTTATATCAACATTGATATATACTGTTGTGTGATTGCAGTTTAGTACAAGTCCTGATCCTTACGTTCTTTCAGGATAGATGTCACCAATTCTTGGATAGAGCTTAGCTACATCAATCATGTGGCTATTCATAAGGCTACATTAGTTTTTTTGTGACAGTGTGAGTGTCATTTATCTGTCGAAAAATTCGGTACAACATCAACCAAGCATATTGAAATGGATATACAATTTGTTCGTGAGAAGGTTGCGACAGGACAAGTTCGTGTGCTTCATGTTCCATCTCGTTATCACATTGCAGATATTTTACCAAAGGCCTTTTATAAGTTATGTTTGACGATTTTCGGGACAGTCTTAGCGTTCGTCAACCTCCCATTTCGACTGAGGGGGAGTGTTAGAATTAAGTTTAGGATTCTGTTGGTAATTAGAAGTATAGTCTGATTATGATTCCTTATTGATAGCTACACTACAAGAAAACTGCCGAATATTAACGCTATTTAGCGACGGATAATAGCGACGGATCGGCATTGATTAGCGATGGATTGAGCGATTTACTCAATCCGTCGCTAATTAGCGACGGATTATCTATCCGTCTCTAATTAGCGACATATTATTTTATTCGTCTCTAATTAGAGACTGATAGACTATCCGTCACTAATTTAGTTGACTAAATAAAAAAAATTAAAAAATAAAACTTAATGACGGATTAGGCTATCCGTCGCTAGATAGCAACGGATAGTCTATCCATCGTTAAACTGAATAGAAAACGGGCAACAACCCTTCTTCTTCCCCATTTCTATTCTGCTTCAATTCTTCTCCCCTTCTTCACCATTTTTGCCCATTTTCCAACTCCGATCAAAACTCCACCATTCCGGCCAATCTTGAACACTTTTCGAAGCTCGTTGAACAAGTAACTCGGGTGGCCATTTAATTTCATCCTTTTTCGGCTATTTTTCCCATAATTGAAGGTATTAGTCTAAAACCCTTACTTTGTTAAATTTGGAATTTTTGCTAATTTCGAGCAATTGTATGTTTTTAGAAGTTTCTACTAGCTAGTTTAGCTTATATTAAGTAGTGGGTTAAGCTTGAGGTTGTTCAATTGATAGATTTATTGTGAAATTGAATTGTTAGTATCATGTTAGGATGTTTGTAAGTATGTATGGTATTTAATTTGATATTTTCGTATATGTAGTAGGATTAGTAAGATTGGGTCGAGTGTTTGGAGACCATTGATTTTGGTGGTTGTAGTATAATTGGCTCGTATTAACTTAGAAAGAATTACTACTGTTTTACATGCAGTTGTATACTAACACATTTTCCTGTATTTGTTGCATGTTTTTGCAGATGCCGCTACAAAGGAAACCTACATACGTTCCTCCCTCATGCAGTAGGTTTCCTGGTGGTAGCCAGGCAGAGGGTAGTTGAGCAAGGAGCTTCAAAGTCAGAGGAGTTTGAGGGTCAGAGTCAGAGCAGCCGATCTGCGGTTACTGAGACCCCCACCGAGTTCGAACAGGGGCTCGACATTGGTCTGGGGTAACTTACCAGATGATGGGTGTCCCTTCACCGAGAATGTGCCCAATGCGATGTGGCAGGGGAAGCCTATGTTGTTCCCGAATGGCCCATCGAAGTAAGTATTATGCATTT
Source organism: Plantago major (assembly GCA_026545765.1). Taxonomy (NCBI): domain Eukaryota; kingdom Viridiplantae; phylum Streptophyta; class Magnoliopsida; order Lamiales; family Plantaginaceae; genus Plantago; species Plantago major. The sequence goes on from CM048843.1 coordinate 13,297,658, forward strand.
GTATATAGAACATAACTTAAGATAATTTATGTCACATCATTGTTGTACTAAACTAATTAATATTCATTTCTTGTATCTTATACATTGATAACAGGTTATGGCCTCCTGAGGCTTCATCAAAACTCGGTGGGGCAATCAGGGCCAAGAGGGAGATCCCGGGGGGCGAGAAGTGGTCGAAGATCTCGGACCGGTTGAAGGCAGAGTACTTTAATGAGTTGCAGGCAAATTTAAATTTTACATTGCTTTATTTGTGGTTTTAATTGTTGTTTTAATGTGAGTGGTATGTTAGCCAAAGAACTTGGGTGATATGTTAGTCACCATTGTGTTAGTAAATTTTAGGATAATGTGAGTGGTATGTTAGGCACTGAACTTGTATGATATGTTAGTCACCATTGAATCTGTTGTGTTATCTTATTAAATTGATCTCTTTATTTACGTTATGTAATTTGGATGTTGTGTGGAATTGGGAATGTAGAAAGACTTCTTCATTCCCAACGCCTTAGTTCCCGGTTGTGGCCAGTCGCTGGGGTCAGATTTGTATAGGAAGATGATTAGCAATGCTAAAAGAAAACGCAAGAGGCCAGATTGGATGGGAGAGGTCGAGTGGGAGCATTGGTTGGAGTACTGGAGAAGGAAGGATATCATGCAGGCTGCGGACAAGAATAGAGAGAACCGGTTGACTGAGCCGTCTGATGGTACCGGGGTGTCCAGGCACCACTATGGGTCGCGAGCTGTTGTTACGGATCACCGTAAAGCGGTAAGTGTACATCTTATTTGTCAGTTTATTCTTACATGTGTTTTGTGTTTGATTTCTACACACTTACTAGCTAAATGTTTGCATATATATGTTCTTCAGGCGGAGGCTGGGGAGGAGAAGAGTGCGCTGGCGCACTTTAAAACAGCCAAGCTGAAGGACGGCATATGGGTGGACAAACGGTCCGAGGCTATTGCAGTATGTTTTTTTTGTTAAAGTTCATATTTGTGTAGTATAAGTTATTTTGAAAACTGTAACTCTTTTTTTTTTTTTTAATAAGCTAATTATATTACAAGGGCTCAATTACCACTACTTCCTGTCTTCCGCCTCAACCACCTTATAATTCCTTGCCTCCTCAACCACCTTATAACTCCTTTCAACGCTGCCAGGATTCGAACTCTGCACCTCCTGCATACTCAACTCCTTACCACTAGACCACCTTATGACTCCCGAAAACTGTAACTCATGGTATATGCACTTTACGATTTCAGGCTGAGGTGGAGGCGAGGATCGCTGATACCGGTCGGGTGCTTACAGTAGAAGAAGAAAACAACATCTTCTTAGCCATCAACCCAATGGACGACAAGGGCCGAGTATATGGATTGGAGAGTTACGTCCCTGCACTGGCTGGTCCTAGCCACTCAGCATCCCAGCAAACCAGAGCACCATTTTTCACACAGGAGCAGGTCTCGGAGTTGGTGCAGGCACAGGTGCGGATGGAGGTCGATCCTTTGCAAGAGCGGCTAGCTAAACAACAGGAGGAATTGCAAGAGCGGCTAGCTAAACAACAGGAGGAATACCAGCAACAGCTAGCTAGACAACAGGAGGAATACCGGAGTCTTCAGCTGCGGATGGAGGCTTTCATATGTACCCACCGCCCCCGCCCCAAGATAGTTAGTTTAGACTTGTGTTTTTCTGACTACTTGTTTTAGCTTATGTACAAATATTTAATTTCATTACGGATAATTTGTATTCGTCGAATGCTTTCTGTTAATTAATACAATTTAATTATTCCGAATTTATTATCGTAGATTATATTTGTTAAACAGGTGAAATATGAAAACAGACATCAAAATTAAGGGAAAAAATTAAATAATCTGCAAATTTAGAGACGGATAAATTATCCGTCTCTAAATCTGGGTTTAATTTATAATTATAAAAATAAAAATAAGCTAAATAGTGACATATAATTATCCGTCACAAAAACTCACATAATTATGTAACTAAAATAAATGCAAAATCACCTTATTAAAGACGGATAAGTATCCGTCACAAAAAGGTCAACGAAACTATCCGTTACTATTTAGCGACGGATAGTTTATCCGTTACTAAATTGTTTCTGACGAAGGAAATAGAGACGACTTTATTATCCATTGCTAAATTCGTCGCTATACACATTTATATATATATGAGATTGATGAATGAGAATCAGCAAGGAAAACAATTCTTTCAGGTAGAATTGTCTATTGAGTACATCTCTGACTTGGGATGGAAATCTAGTAAATCTGTGCTATGTCAAGACATGCTTTCATGTTTGGCTAAGAGGTCCGCAACTCAACCGAGTACGTTTCTTGTATGCTAAAGAGCTAGACTTCAGGTGTTGACCGTTACTCAGTATCCTACTACTCCATCCTTGGAATTAATAATTTCCTAATTTTTTTTTGGCGTTTCGTTTGAAACTTCATAACTTATAAATGAAATTTTTTTATCTCACTAATTAATTCTTTATTATATCTCTCTCCCACTTTATTATTATTTTATTCAATTTCTTTCTTACTTTATTACATACTTATAACTTACCAACATAATATGCCATACAAACTAATATTTTATTATTTTTTCTTAATAGTAGAGAAAATAAGACTAGTTAAAAAGCTATTATTGAAACGGATGGAGTATTTTACTCCCAAAATGTCTTGTTGAGTTTAACTATAGTAAACAGTATAGAATGCCTGGCAACGTTGTAGAAATAATCTTGGGAAAATACCAAAGAAATTTAAGATTATGAGCATGAACGGTCTATTTATAACGTTTGTCATTTGACCAGTCTCTTTTAACATTTGTTCTCCCTCCGTCCCGGAGAACTTCGTACATTAAGGTTACCGCGCAGTTTTATGCGAAAAGTTAACGTAATAATAGAATATAGAAAATGTGGGAAAAAGTGTACTTTTAGTGGCACAATGTGTAATTTGAGTGTAAAGTTGAGATTGTTTATTATTTGTTGGATGTGGGGTAGCTTCCTTTTTTGAAAATGTATGAAGTTCTGTGGAACGGTTAAAAATGACAAATATATGAAGTTGATGTCGTATACCCTTTTCCAAGGATGATACCAAAAGTTCCCTTCTTAGTATTATTTTCGTCCTTTTTCTGCTCTCTTCGTCTTGTAAAAGAAAAGTCCCCAACACTTTATAACCGCTGGCTTTTGTCTCGATTTTTCTTTTAAACGTCAAATAAGTTAATTAATTAACAATTCAAACAATCGTATTTTTCAACACTTTGTGTTTTTTAACAAAGTTATAAGGAGTATAATAAATACTAAAAAAAATACAAGACATATCATCACATCTAAACAGACTAAACTAATACAAGTACATGAGCAGATTAAGATTAGTCTCCCAAAGCTATAACCATGATTTCTATCAAGCTTATTCTTATAGTCGAATTGGAGAGAAAAATGCCGCCCCTATCCAATATGTCTAGCAATTTATTTTGCATAGCCATTAGTGAAGGGTTGCAACCAAATTCAATTCGATATTTACACTTAATGACGTCGCCCAAAACTCACACACTTAATGAACCTGAGAACTTTGAAGTTTGAACGACCACAGTGCAATTTCTTGCTTTCTGATCCTTCTTGTCTCTTGATATTACATACACACTCTTAAAATACTCTGAACTCCACATACCATATCGTGTTAATTACAAGGGTTCAAAACAGAAAAAACAAATATCACCCTACATTTATGGCATGTAAATTGATGCATCATGCATAACTTCTTCCACTTTTTCTCAACAATATACAGAAAGCAATTTTGCCAAATATATACACAAAAATTGATGTAATTGAAAAAATCAAAAAATTTAACCGGTAGTGTATAGCTCATCTATACATTGTCCATAGCATATAGCAGCAGTAATAGTATTCCCCAGCTCAGAAGATAAGCGTACTAAAAGCGGAAGATAGATAATTCAGAGTACCGTACATTCATGATTCATCTCACAAATAAATAAACAAATAACCGTTTAAGACTTTTTCAGCTAAAATAATTTATCCAAATTTGTCTGTATGCAAAATTCAGACAAGTACATTATTGTTAGTGTCGGCTATGCAGTGCGATTAAACACTATAATAAACTTGAATCACTTTTTTTAATTAATCTCCTTTTAATACTTTGTGTTTAGACGACTATATATGTGTCCAATTATGGACAGAAGAAATTTCTTCCTCGAGAGAATAAATGAGACCAGAATAATTAAATGTTTAAAAAGCAATGATGGATAATGAAAGAAGTATCTTCATTTATTTTATTTCATCTGATTCCCTTCCAATTGATCAAATGATTCGTGTGGTAGGTAGACTTAAGAAGGTCTTCAACTTAAACGCGGATCTCTTCTTCTTGTACGTATATTAACGCTTCTTGTATTTGATTCGTTGCATAATTAACGCTTTTATTACTTGATATATATAGGAAAATAGGAAAATTAATTGTAGAACCCTTTCAATTTGTATGCATGACGCATGTATGTTATGTACTTACACTCATCATTCAACGCATCACCGAAATGGAACGAAAAATATCAAAATGCCACGATTTAGGATTCAAAATTATGTTAAACATTACGAAAATTTTGAAGTGTCATTTTCCAGAGAATGTGAAACATCTCTGGAAGCTGAGACTTTATTACATGCCTACAGGATTAGTGTCAATTAGGCGTATGATCATGGTTGGACCAAATTAAGTTATGATAATGACCATTGTGCATGATAATTCATACAACTAAGAAAGAAGAGTAATAAGTTCACTACCCTAACGTGTAGATATAAAAAAATAGCAAGGGTCTAGATCATTCATACACTGTGGGAAAAGGGAAAATAAGGATTTTCAGAGTAATTAACAAAATTGCTTAATACCCTCCAAATTTAGCATTTTGTGTCTGCCTTTCAATTATTAACCCAGTTTTCAGGCAATATATCCCTCATTGATCAATTCGAACCCGAATGAAGATTCTCAATCTAAAATTGACACTGGGTGATGGCATTGTGTCATAGTAACATTTTTGACATACTATTGTTAGATTTAAAAGCGAGTAATTTTTTAATTTTCTATGACTGTATCTTATATAACGATGTAACGCTTTAATTGACACAACCGAAGTACAATTCACACATTTCAAAAATTAATCTTTTGGACGTAATCTATTTGGTTGATGTAATTATGGAGCATTCTTTATGCTCGCTTAAACTTTTCGATTGCAACATATATATTTTTGTCGTTTAAAAAATATGACTTTTGGAAATGAACTCAAACAAACAAAATCAGACGGCGTGCCGCATGCTGTAGTGCCTCATAATACTTTAAATGGTATACCCTAATTGTACCGTATGCCGTATATGTTACACGGTAAAGCAAACCGAAAATAAGGTAGTAACTTGGAGGGCACCTAGCTAAAAGTTATACTGGTAATAATATTAAAAAATGGGTAAAAAATTAATATAATGTCCATGAGGAAAGACGGGGGAATGTCCAACTGTGACCCGATTTTGTTATCATGAATTAAATGGTGTTACTATGATTGCAAACCATAACTAATCATAGGAAAATTCTTATTCTTCACAAATTCTGCCTAATTAAAAATCTTCTGACTGTTTTTGTAACATGGAATCTTTTTATGCAATGACTTTGCCTGTCCTAATTGCTTCAATCCCAATACAATCTCATTAAACTAATACACTACTATTGTCTTAATCTTTCTCTCTCTCTTTTAATCATTTTTTAAACCTGTTTTAAATGTGTGGACTTGCCTTCATCCTATTCTTTATCTCCTAATTATTACCACACTAATTAATTTCCAACAAATAAATATCTGTCTCATGACCCACAAACTTCTGTCAAATTCATTATCATTTTTTTCCCAACTCAAAGCACAACTTTTAGAGCTCAGACAAGACATTTCAAGTTCATTTATAAGAAAGTTTCAATCAATAAAAAATTCAATGAAAATCCTTAATTGTGATAGGAATAATAAATAAGCTTAATTAAAGTTAAATGCATAATACTCCTGAGTTATTAAAAATGTGACTGAAACCTCCATGTGTTAACGAGTTAGTATCAAACCCCCTTGAGTTATTAAAAAGTGTGCGCGAAACTCTCCGAGTTAATAAATGAGCCCCTGAGTTATTAAAAATGGGTGCAAAACCCACATGAATTAACGAATTAGTATCAAACCCCCTTGAATTATTAAAAAATGTGTGTGAAACCCCCCGAATTATTAAAAATGTGCGGGAAACATCCTTGAGTTATTAAAAATGTGTGAAACTCCCCTAAGATTTTTATAAAGTCCCTACCTCATTTATCACTGAGCGATCATTTAGGAGCCTTAGCTGGTCACCATGATACTCATTTTACATTAATACTGAATATACATGATGCAAAAGTAGGTGTATTCATTAGTCCAAATTTTTTGAAATATTAAAACAATTGTAATTTAAACTATTAAAATACTAAAACTCTACACATTTTTTTCTGGTTAAATCAACAATAGAACAATCACACACAGCTGGTAATATAGCGTTGAGACAAATAAACAATAACCATATATAACACCGATTAAAATTATCACTACTTATTGACAGATTAAACCGCTTTATTAGTAGTCATGTAAACGAAAAAAGTGAAGGCGGAAATAAAACACTAAAATTAAGAATATCCAGTCCACATGGTCGCATTAATTTGGAGTAAGAAAATGTTATGAAACATCCCTAGTCGTCATAACGGGTACCTCATACGTCGAAAAAAAATGATTGGAGGTTTTGCACACATTTTCAAATAATTCAAGGGGTTTTGGACACATTTTTTAATAACTTACAGGGGTTTGGAACTGATTCGTTAACTCATGGGTGGTTCGTGCTCATTTTTAATAACTCAGAGACTCATTTTTTAACTTAGAAGTTAGATGCACATTTTTTGATAACTCAAGGGTATTTGATACTAATTCTTTAACTTAGGGGGTTTCAGAAGTTATTTTGCATTTAAATGAGGCCCAGCTTAATTACAATCTTGTTGAATGTGACCTGCTTTTTAAAACCCCTTCCCTGTTAACTTCATTCCCCTATTGCAATCTCATTTTCAACACTGCTCTTTCTTTCTTTTTCTCTCTCTTCTTTTTTCCATCCTGCCAAAATTTCTTTGGCCAAATTCTTGATTCTCCTTCTGCCAGCATTGTTATTACTATTGACACTCCAAATGGGAAGACATTCTTGTTGCTATAAGCAGAGGCTGAGAAAAGGCCTCTGGTCTCCAGAGGAAGATGAGAAACTCATTAAGCACATAACTAAGTATGGCCATGGCTGCTGGAGCTCAGTCCCTAAACTTGCAGGTATTTGACTTTCCGCTCTTTTCGTGACATTTAGTGAACCAGAAGGTGTCACTACTGCTAGCATTTCCTAACACATAATGTAATCTTGTAGGGCTACAAAGGTGTGGAAAGAGTTGCCGGCTTAGGTGGATCAATTACTTGAGGCCGGATTTGAAAAGAGGAACGTTTTCACTAGAGGAAGAGAATTTGATTATCGAACTGCACGCAGTTCTCGGAAACAGGTAATTTACATTTCCCGTACCGTACTACTGCTCCAATACTCTCGTCTCAGTATGCTTAACTGTCGGACTTTATATTGACTTTTTCTTGGCGAATGTTCTCAGGTGGTCGCAAATTGCTGCCCAATTGCCAGGCAGAACGGACAATGAGATAAAGAACCTATGGAACTCTTCCATCAAGAAAAAACTAAGGCAGAAGGGGATTGACCCCAACACTCACAAGCCTCTTTCAGAAGTCGAAAACGAAGAGAAACTCGCCACCACAAGTAGCAAAAACGAGAAAACGTCGTCCAGCGAACTGAGTTACCTAGAGGCAGAAAACTCCAATAATCAGTCACTTGCACTAGAGAAAACGAAGCAATCTAATTCCATCCCCATTGACAGATATCCGCTTATCGAAAACTCCTGCAACGGTTTAGCACCTAATTCGACACAAGAATTCTTCCTCAACAGATTCTCCACAAGCCACGAAAGCTCAAGTTCCACAAGTTGCAAGCCTTCTGATCATTACTCAAGCCTCTTCTCCTTCCAACAGGTAAGCTACAACCCGAACATCGCCCTTTTGGGTACTCCAAACACGAATTTCCTCTTCAGTACCAACACGAAATCTTCCGAAATTGACCAGTTCACTTCCAACATTCCTGTTATGCCGTCCATGTCAAGCCCAATCGTCACTCCTTCGACCCGAATGAACAATTCCATCAGCCCTTTCATGATAAACAACAATGGCAACAATTTTTACGAAAACAACAATGCGTTCCAGTGGGAAGTTACGAATGACAGCGTAAAACTGGAGAAAGTGTCGCAAATTCAACCGGAAGACGAGATCAAGTGGACAGAATATATGCAAACACCATTCTTACTAGGAAACTCTGGTCACAATCAAAACCAAAGTGCCTCACATCATCAAGAAATGTACAACGAGACGAAACCGCTAGCGAATTTTGGACCTGAAGTGGTACTGAACGGTGGAAACTGGCTTACAAATCAACAGCAAGCTGCAGAAATGTACAAGCAGCAGTTCCAGAGGATGCCTACTACATTTGGACAGTTTACTTAGCTTGATGCTGCTAATTCTTGAAAAGAAAAGAAAAGGTACTGTGTGCTATAGAGCTTTATTCTTAATCTGTAAATAGGGGACCAAATACTACAGGAAAAAATTCTCATCAGCTTCATGATACCGACATTTTTAGACTTGAAAATAAAAAACAAAAAAGTGAGGAATTGATGATCTTGTTTTTTAATTTTATGATTACTGCATGTTTGGATTGGTAATAGAGAGTTATTACATTACTTTGCGAGTTGTAAATTACTTACTGTTAAAAGTATGTAACATGTGGTTTTTTCTTTAAAGTTTTCTTTTTTTAAGGTTACTTTTTGTTATGTGGATTTATTTTACAGTACTACTAGTGTTGTGAAGTGATTCCTGTCAAGACAGTGACCATCTGATGATATTATTACTTTTGAACTCTGCTACAAGAACCAATCTCTTTCAAGTACTAAGGTTCTGTCAACAGGCAAGTGTACAACTAAAAAAGATGAGCTACTAAAAGTATCGTGTAATGAATGATTCAAGGAACCATTTCCCTCGAATGGATGTCTATCGTTTTCACTTTTCCACACTTCTTTAATCATGTCCTCTTCTACCCTCTCACCTTTGTTTCATTATTGTGTCCTTCAAATCCTGAGGCGTGGCGCGCGCAGCTCAATTCACGGTTTTGTTTTCAATTTATATCGTAGAAGAGTATGAAATAATTCGTACATCGAGCAGCATAGTAGAGACCTAACTTTTACTACTATTTCAAGAGGAACACAAGAATATGATCTTCTTTATTGGACAAATAAATCTTGATGTTGATACTTGAAAAGATAAGAGAGGAAATTAAAACTCCTCCATTGTTTAATTTCTTGAAGAATAGCTTAGATTAGTAGGGAAGGGCATCTTTAGGGCTACCTAGAAACATCTCTACCCTTTTTAAAGGGCTACCAATTACCAGTACTCCTTTCTTGCTTTACTATTTCTTGGCCCATAATGAAACCAAAACAAGTTACTTCACGAAGAATGAAACATGACATTGTAGGTTTATAGTCAATGGACCAAACCAACTTTCGCATGTGACATTTCCATGTCAACCTCTCATACTCACTATCATTGTCATAAAAGCCATAGTTGAAATGTTTCGAGTTTGGAGTGTGAAAACACGATGGCAAAGTATCATCCCAATTTATATATCTCACTATCTTTGATTATTAATTTGATGTTACAATTCACAAATTACTCATCGATAAAAAACTCATGTACCATCGGAGTGAAAAGGTCTTCGTCTCCCAGTTCTCCATTTTATGTCAAATTCCACCGTGTATTGTCCGAGAAATTCTCGTATAACAACAAGGTACGTAGGCGAATTCTCAAAGTTGGAGGAGGAATAAGTACGACACCTTCTGATTATATAGTATGGGACGCGACGTGTAATGGAGGATGCTACAATGGTTACAACCGAGCATCTAGTCTAGTAATGTAAACTGTATACTACAAGAAGACAATTGTAACAAGCTAAGGTTCAAAATTTGCAATAATGCAATGTGGAAGAACTAGAATGATGGAGAAACTAAACCACATGAAGCGTATATGGGTGGGGCAATGGGTCGGACTAAGGGTGCCCACGTGCACACGGGTGAATTGAAAGATGTTTTAATTTTATGGGGTCGCAATAAATTAGTCCCATCGATTTCAACTTTTTCTTTAATTTGAGGCATATTATACAACCTCTATATGTAGATATATCCCATAATAATACTATATACAGATATACTATACATGTGTAATATTTATATTTGTTGCCTGTATGGTTGCATGTGAACCCAAATTATTGAGTCCTTTTTATTGGCCCTACTATTTCTTTTAAATTTGCCAATGCAATGCAATTGGCAGCCAGAAAGAGAAGAGGTGACACTACTATGTTTCCTTTTCTTTTTGCTGCCTTTTAATTTTTCCTTTTTTATAAATTTTAGTAACTTATAAAAAAGGTGTGGATTGTTATTAGTGCGTTACCGAGGGCTCGGTAATTACATTCGGCTCGATAAGTTTATTTCGAAATGAAATCTAATTCATCTTCGTTTAGATATCGGTAGCCTTAATTTACCGATAAAAGCTCGTTAAGAGTAATTTTTTTAATAAATTTATATTTTTTAAACATATTTTTAATATTTTTATAGATAAGGCTCGTTAAAGCTCGATAAGGCTTGTTAATACTCGTAATTTTTCGAGTTCAAGCCGAGTTCGAGCTCATTACATGTTACTCGAGCTCGAGCCCGTTTTTTTAGTCGTTTGAGCTCGAGCTCGAGTCGAGTATCACAATACTCGGCTCGGCTCGGCTCGTTTAACAACACTAATTGTTATAGTGTTTTAAGTGGTGTAAAGACATGAGTCTTCTATGTTAGTTCCTAACTACATGCTTTGAGACCACACCAGATGTTACAGTATAGAAATTGAGATAGAATAACATTATATAAAATAGAATCGAAGAAGCATAAGTTGGCATAAATCATTGCGTTATTTTCCATTTCTCTTCCTAAACAAGCTTGTTTATCTTTTAAATTATCTAAGTAAGCCAACTAAAAAACGAAAAGTATAAGAAACTAGTTACTATATAAACTAGGAAAATAAAAAATACTCCCTCCATTTTAAAGAAAGTGTTACATTTTAACTTTGACCGGTCAACTGTCTTCGAGTTTGACCACAAATTACTCATAAACGATAATAGTAAATAATTTAATAAAATCATATGATAAAAATTTAATTACTAAATTTTCATTATATAATTTTAATAATTTATTTATTAATATCGTTTAAGAGTAAATTGTGGTAAAATGCGAAGACAGTTGACCGCAAACTAGTAAAAATGTAACACTTTTTCTGAAATAAAGGGAGTATCATATAACTAATAAAAACCGTAATATGCCTTCAACTAGGAAGAAGCTAAGGCAATTTGAATAATAAAAAAAGTACTTGATTTTTGAGATATATCTTGATACAAGGATTACTGGAATACAAATAGAACTTTGAAATATTATCTTAATTTGATTATTTTTTTCGGCATCGGATATGATTGCAACATCTCAGTCTCGGATAGAAAATTTTAAGGGATAAACTTCCCTAGCTGGACAGCCAAATGACCATTTCTTTTACCCATCTAGTTTGGAATCTGGGTGTTAAGCAATTGTAAAGGCCCTGAGATAAAATTCTTATAGTAATGGTAAAAAGAGATGTACAAGATTATGGGACAATTTGGCATTGTCTAATCCCATTCCACTGTCGAAAAATTGTTCGTTTCTTAGGCTTTTATTTTAGACTTGTAAATTTTACCTTTCATCCATCAAGGATAAAAAATTGATATATATGGCTTTAATTTTACTTGAAATGTGTAACAGTGTAAGGGGTTTCCAATGTTACAAACTTTTACACGACCAAGATGAAACATGACAACCAGCTTTAAGATATTGCAATTTGCAAATATATACTCCATTTTAGTGTCACAGTAACAATTTAAGTAAAAGTAACAACTTACACATCTTACATCTAAAACATAATGTTACACGTATAGATATAATTAACACATTTTAGTGATAAAAGTTTAGTAGAGAAAATACTTCGAATCTTTCTATACATAGTCTGTGAACCAAAAAGTGTCTTTAAATTAACCAAACTACCGAGTATGAGTCGATAAATACAGTAAAAACTCTATACAGTCATATTGTCGGGACCGGAAAAAAATATTCCTATAAAGAGTTCATTCCTAACTAGAGTTTTGTGGTAAAAATATCTTTTTTTTAAATAAAATCCACATTCATCTAACTTAAATGTTATATTTCTTGAAAAAATATATAAAATATTAACAAATAAGTAAAAATATTATTAGACAAGAAGCGGGGATAACAAATTGTGGATGTTTTAACTTAATACGAAATCATCACATCAATTAGATAAGAATTTGAGGGGGATAATCCGGAAGATGATAGCACAGAAGTAGCAAAAAATTCATGTAAAAAAAACTTCGAACTTACTTGACAAGTTAGCAATGTTTTTGGTGCAACAAGGGTTCACATTATACATCATCTACTGATGCAAATAAGCTAAAATATGTGCTTTAAGTCAGTATCATAGACAACTTTAAATAAGTATTTTAAATTATAAACTTCATGCAATGAAAAAACATATATTTATAATTATTTTTATTGAATATTATGTCATTTATTACTATAGGGGAGTATAATTACTTAAGACGGGACCTGAAAAAATCATGAAATATTACAATGTGGAGTTTATTTTTATTTATAACTGGTTGGGATCAGAATTTTTTATTACTATAAGGAGTTTATTCCTTTATGAAGTATTCCTCTATGGAGTTTTTACTGTAGCAGTTAAACTGTAGTTGGGTTTTGAAATTTAATTTGTATTTAATGATGTTGATAGGGTTTAATTAGTAGAATATTTGAGTTGTGTTGGTGAAGTGCTTAAGCTAAAAACTTCATTTAAGTGTCACAGTAATGAATTGAAAGTTAAACACGCGTATTGTCTAAACTCAATTTGGGTTGAGATCTAGCTAAACACTCGGTTATTATTTTGTAAGAATCTTACAGTATTCACCGGTACTATTAGTCGGGTTTGCGAATTTGATAAAGTTGATGCACTAGTATCCTAAATCAAGTGACAAAATTATCAAAACGTCCTTGAGCGCGACCGCATGTCGAAAACCAATTTAAAGCCGAATTGAGAAAATCTTATGTATCCAATTATATGTATTTTATAATAAGGTTGGAATAATATGAACCCCAGCAAGCCAAAAGTACCGACGAATACAACACATAATGGAATAGATGATGTAATGCATTACATTTATGGAGGTGTCGTTTTAATTAGGCGGGCAATAATATTATTGTTAAAACCTTTCAATTTTTTTTTATACAATATTACAATTACAATACTAGCCTTGGACAAATTTTATCATCAATAATGGATACGGGGTGTCTCAGCTTGACACTCGACTACAAATGCTCTGACACCTTTCACTTTCATTACCCTGTAAAATAATTTGTTTGTATTTATTGTAGCCAATATAATCTAGTCAAATGTCAAAATAAGTATTCTATCGTAGCCAATATTATATATATATATATATATATATATATATATATATATATATATATATATATATAATATATATTTGATAAAATTCTAAAAAAAACCCTTTAACACCAAGTATTATAAAAAAAAGATCCGACATTATTAATTTTCGGGACTACATATATGGAGTAATTAATTGTCAATACGTAGATTTCTTGTAGTTTTCAATTTTTTTTCCTTTTCGGCTAGGAATGAAGCTTAAATTTACCAAGAGAATTATTCTGCTAGCTACTATCTGCATATCGGGCGGTCATAATCATTTATCTGAAAAGAGAATTAAGTCAAACAACGTTTCATGAGTTTCATAATTTGTGATGGTGAAGATTTATGTCTAAATAAGTACGAGATACTGCGGACAACATTAAATATTAACTATATGTAAGTAACATATGTTTAACTTTAAATATTGTTTGATTAATAAATATGCATTAACTGCATATATTTCTAGACATGTTCTTAGTGTTTGGTTCAAAACTTTGAGTTGGGAAATTGATGAATATTGATTAAACTGGAGTTGAGTTTTCCGTTGATATTATATTGTGATAGTGTAGGGTTTAGTAGGATATTTGAATTTTGAAAGTTGGATATGATGAATATAAACTCAACTTGATCATGTGGAAAAGCAAACATAAAACTTTGGTTTAACTACTCAACTCGACTCTAAGCCAAACAAGAGGGTGATATTTGTAACTACACTTACGATGATTTATATATAACTGAATATATAATGTTGATCATGTCTCTCCGAAAAAAATTTGGTCAAATTTAAAAGAGTTTAAATTTCTTGCTATGCCAATCGCTTATAATGTAAACATTTTTTTTAAATTTTTTTTTGGTAAACTAGCGTATCTTTTTAAAAGTAAAAGAAAATAAATTTATCTCCAATGTAAATAAAGTGATATGTGCCTAATACTTCTAGTAGTCTGGGGTGAGACCGGGCGACCGGGTACTAGAGTAACACTTAAAAGAGCTTGATTCTAATACAACCTTAGCTTATAGTATTAATAAACTTAGATTTAAAACTTAGGTCATTGTTATTACAATTGGGCTTAAGTTTGATCAAGTCATTGTTATAATTATTTCAGAGAATTAACAAGTACTCCTACATGCAATTAGTGCAGAATTTTCTAGTACAAATTTTAATTTTCAAAGATAACAATGATTGTTTGTGTCTGCTAGACAAAGGAAACTGAAAAGATGTCATTAGGAACATAGAAAGAAAGTTGCTCAAATCATAAAGTAACAACTTTTTTAGGTAGAGATATAAACTAACCAGTAACCTCTATACCGTTGTCGACCTATTACTTCAATTTACAAGCATGTACTAAGTAATTTGTTGGTTGTGCTAGATTCAACTTTGAAAATTGGACTGATAATTCTAACGCATCAAAATTTCAAGATAAGTTCCACCGAGTTTAAATGGAATTAAAGCGTTGCTCATAATAATAATTTATACTTTTTTCTCTTGGAATCAATTTGTATGAACTCAAGAGTACAGCGTGATTGTTATTAGCAATCTTAGGATAAGGGGTCAACTGGAAAGTTTTCCAGTGTGCGCACCAGTGATGAGAAAGTGCTTGGGAAATGATATGTGTTGGAACGTGGTGTCAACACGGAGAGCAGTGCAGAAGTAATCGCACGAGTCCAAAGGGTCTGGCATTTCAAGAGGAGGTGGATAATTGGTTCGGGCAAAGTCCGACTAGCACGTCGCACATTTCAGAAATTATCAAACATCTCATTTTAATAAAAAAAAAAAATGAAACATATCACGACATTAATATTATAACCCGTACGTAGGTTAACAATGTGTTTCAGGACAAATAATTTGAAGGTAGCTCTAAACGAAGGGGGATAAGAAGAAAAAAAATCCAATAATGTAGCGAATTAATTAAAATGGTGTGTTATTGAAAAAGATTCTCGTTATCTTTTTGTCTGATTTGCAAACTTTTTTCTTGAAGAGGTTTTATGTACAAAGACATTGATTCCAAAAATGAGATTTGACTTTTATGGGGGACACTAGATAAACAATTTTGTAAGAAGCCATGATTGGCAATGAATAAAAGATTAGTTTGATTCTTTGTCTGGGAATAAATTAAATACTTATAATTAGTTATATCCCAAATTAACATAACTTACCGCCGTCTAATGGCACCCTTTGCCTTTCCATACTTTGCCTATGTGCCACAAAAATCACCAACCACAACAAAAGATAGACTATGTCTGTATGTCACTTTAATGTGTCTTTTTAAATGAAGCAAAAAGAATACCACTATACAAGTGAGCTTGAAAGGTAGTGGTATGTTATCAGTTGAAGTGTTGTAGTAGATGTCGGATTATATCGAAAACTTCAATACTATAATATACAGCTATTACTTGAGTTTGAAAGGTTTACTTAGTGTGCACTCAAATGAAAACGATTGCATGTTCCCGCGTCATTGAAAGAAAGAAAAACACTAATACATTATCATGAATTGCTTCCGTAATGCTCACGATGAGACTTCCTTAGATCGGGTAACATGTTGTTGGAGTCTCATTCCTGGGCATCTCTTGATGAATACCAAAGCCTAGATCTCTAGCACTAAAATTACACTAGGGCAGTACATTCGAAATTCTCAATCTGAATTTATGATACGACTATGAAAGTGTTGAGTTACTATAACAGTTACTATAGGTTATTTGATATCTTCAACCCAAAGACAAAGACATGTGACTTTCAAAGATAGGTATGTCCGATTTTCTTTTAAGGTAGGAGTGAGAACACCAACATGTGGGACCTACAAGTGGGACCCATGCAGATCTCGCCTCTAGCATAGAATTGATCTCGCATCTAGCATAGAATTTAGCGTCCAAAAAGAGGCTTTAAATGGGTCCGTACCTTTTAAAAGTTGAGTTGTTATGCGAGTCCAGATTTGAGGATTATTAGGCCCAACTCAACACGTTAAGATTTGAGCTCGGCTCGGTCAGATAATCGAGTCTAGCTCGATCTCTATTTTGTGCTCGTATACCTAACCAAACGAGATAGGCTCGGCTCATTGAAGATGTTGAGACTTTTTATATAATTTTTTTAATTTTTAAAATACATTTTATATTTTCACCGAATTTGAGTTCAACCTCGTGACAAGTAACTCGAGCGAATTCAGTTTTAACCTCATTTCTTTACCGAATCAAGTTATCTAGAACCGAATCTAGAGTCGAATTATGTGTCTGCCAGAATAGGTGCACCGGACCTATTTAAGTCACTTGTCGTTGTGAAAATTCATAGTACTCACTCCTACACATCGTATTATCTCATTCTATGTCATGAATTTGGACATGGGCCTACTTCCTATAGTTATGTCAAGTCATCGGGCCTAATGCTAGGTCCATATCTTCATTCCAATTTCTAAATTTGCCCCTTAACAAAATGAGTACATATGTATGCAGACAGATTATATACCATGAGGAAACATAACTAAAAAATAATTAATTTCGATTTAACACCATCTATTATAAGTGAAATTCTTGAAAATGTCTCGACTTTTTTTTAAAATGAGTAGTGCACCATATTTCTCACACATTTGCATTTTGACATACTCTGATAGTCCATGCCATTAACCACTGTCTCAATATTAAAGTCCACTACTTAATGGGCTCAATCAGGATAACTGAACTAGGGCCATCAAGGCCTGGCCCAAATCCACAATGCCTACTTAGAAAATGTAATTTTTAGCTTCAAATTTATGCAAGAATTTTGTGTAAGAATCAAAGAACTGAATTGCATTTCTTCTTTTTCTTTTTGAGAAGAATTGCATTTCTTTTTTCCTTAGAATCATTACATAGAGAGAGTACAACAGGCCTTGGGTGTAATTGCCTTCATTGCAGTTACAATTACATCACAATCATAATGTTAATAAATAAGACCTGGGCTGGGATCACTAATCATAACATATGACCAATTTGATCAACCTAGTAGTAGTGCTAGTAGTTATGCAAAGATGCAAAATCTATCTTGGTTCACTTGAATACCAGATT
This sequence comes from Plantago major, assembly GCA_026545765.1. Classification (NCBI taxonomy): domain Eukaryota; kingdom Viridiplantae; phylum Streptophyta; class Magnoliopsida; order Lamiales; family Plantaginaceae; genus Plantago; species Plantago major. Next base: position 13,315,422 of record CM048843.1, read on the forward strand.
GTGGCATGTTTTGTCACAAGGGTACGCACAGTCGATCGACTTGACGCTAGCTCGACCAAAGTACCAGTCTCCAACCGCAATTGCAACAGCCTGCATATTGCAGAGAAGTGTATAATTTTTAACATGTAGGAAGGTCAAAGTAGCAATCTGAGAAATATTTGATCATCGAGAAAACCATAAATAATGGGATTTTGGTTTTACCTTGTTGCCAATTTGTGGGGAGTCGTCAGCGAACCAGGTATCTTGCCTCTCTGACTGGCAATGGGCAAAACAAGAATTTATGAACAGTCCGTTTTGCCTTGATGCCGCAAAGCCCTTTACCGCGTTCAGCATATTTGTTCTAAAACCTGCTTACAAGAAGTATACTTGATGAACCTCTGAGAATATAAAAAATTAACACACATCCCGTTTGTGTGATAGAAAAAAACCGAAACCCCCAAATCCATTACCCTCTGAAGTTTGAAATTTGCTCGTGCAGGGTTGTATGTGATGTTTTCGGATATGTAGAATGTAGTATGTACAAGGAAGTCTATTGTAATGGTTGTTCATTTTGCAATCATGCACTTTCATCCTAATGGAGAACTAACAAAAAAAATGGTTTTAGAAGATTTTAAAACCTTGCAAAAACTCAATCTGTGTTGATGAGCATCTTTCGTTGTTCATTTTGCAATCGTGCCAGTTCCCCTGAGGATCGGCTATTGGAGGAGCCAAGCTTTGTTGGACCTGGAATTGGAAGTTGTATATATGAATACAGAATGCTTAAGATTTCTTGTAGAACACAACAAAAAGATAACTGTTTCATCTATGCTCATAAAGGAAGGTTTATGCCAAACTACACTTTACCTGCCACGAATCATAGGCTGCATTCAGAATGAACATTGGGGTTTTGATGTTGGGAATCAAATTTTGTGGGAAGAAACACTGCAAATGGAGAGGAAGAAAGTTTAGATGGTAAATCAAGTAACCATGGAAATTGAAACTTGAATGAACAATATGTGGGCTAAATGGATGGACTGGTCAAGTACTAGACTTACTGAAGTATAGTCAAGGCGACTAGTGCAGCTGCTTGGCAGGTCCTTTCCAAGACCCTGATTAAATATAAAATCGTGTTACATACATGCTTTTTAATGTATTCTGCCTTCCACTATCAATAAAATTGACGTTCCAGGCTTTGGCATGAGCGTTCATCCCAATCTGAAACGTCAATGCAACTATTAATTCCCAAAATGTTCAACAATGGTTAGGTGCAAGAAAATGTACCTGTACAGTAACAACACCACCGAAGAAGGTTCTAAGTGCGTGTCCACCAGACACATCAACCCTGGAGAAACAAAATGCATATCAATAAAATACTAAGAAATCCATAGCATGAATTAGCAGTTATAAAACTACAGATAGGTGAGGAAATTACGCGTCCATGAATAGTCCAGCATCACTCAGACACCTCACTTTAGTACTTCCTGGAAAGAAGGTACTAAACTCGTCACAGTGTAAAATGGAAGCTAAGCCGCCAGCGGAGCAACCAGAAAGTATTGCCTGTAGTGCAGTATCAGCAAGCAGATAAAAAAAGAAATAAAATGAATCGAACGGCTAGAACCAAAATGTTCTGATTACTTGGTCCGCTTTGTTCATGCCTTTGGACATCAGTTCATCGATTGCAGCTCGCCATATCCGTTGGCCTCTGAATTGCAAGCCTGCAGCCTAGAATAGCAATGCATGTCAAAAAAAGATATTCAATAGAAGAGAAGCAGAAAACGGAACAGACTATCTGCAGCAATATCCTTCCTTCAGCAGGAAGTTTATGAAGACATAATAATTAAGAGTTCGCATATGGTTTTTGTTCATGCCAAGACCCTAATGATTCTTGTTCAAGCCAGTAGGAGATTCTTTCAGGCAAATAAGGCCATCGAGTCACTATTTCCATATCTAAATTATGAAACTGATCTATCAACAAATCTAAGAAAGTCGCAATTAATCACTTGACAGAATTGCTCCAGAGGAGGTATCTTACATATTGTTTTAAACATTTACTTCTACCAAAAGTGTCAAATTCCTTCTATTTCTTTAAATTACTTTTATGTTAAATGAACCTCACTTTCTTGCGAAAAAGAATTCGCAGACACAAATTTAAAGCTAATAGGAAACCTTATTCTCACTGTCTCCAGCGAAGGAAGCCCCGTCACAATAACGTATCTTCACTCTGTTCCAGTTGAAAAAATCTGAAAGTGGAATAAGCAAACTGATAAATTGGACATCTAAGCCAAAAGAAGTTTGATGCGATCGACAATATATGTTTTAGTTTGTGGAGTCTGAACCTGGATTATCCTCAGCCTTGTTGCTAAGTATCCCCGTAAATGGAATTTGCTTCTCAAAGTGGTTTGATGACCCACGACGAGTTGTTTTGCGGTAAACACAAGACCTGATTGTGTTGCACCATCCTCCACCCTGCCACAGGTACGTAATGACTAATGATGCTAACATATCCAACGACTAATCAGTGAATAGTCACATGAACATATCCACGTATTTGTATTCATACTCATAGTCTAATGATACCAAATAAGCTGGTCAATATTCTAAGTAAGCATAAGGTACACTTGATACAAAGCAAACTTAATCGACAAGGATGAGAAATGTCTGCAATTCATGTAAAGCATAAGTTTCACACCTCCAATTGAATGAGCCAACTATTTGCCCCCGACCCAGATCCACGATGAATATGGTAGCCAGGTAAAGTTCCATCCAAACATACTGCAAAAGTTGAACAGATCACGTTCAGAAGCATTAGTAAAATTTTCTGTAGACACTACAGAAGTACCAATTACAGCTCCGAATCTTTGAGATTTCCAATTTCATATATTCTACAAGTACTAAAGTAGTATCATGGTAGTTTCTAGATATACATTCACCAGAATCGCTTAGGATTAAACACGTGCAACGTTTCAATCACTTAAAGCAGGCAATTAGCCACTTGCAGAGATAGTTTCTTGAGCAAACCGAATGAGTAATTTACAGACTCAGTGATTAAATTTCTTCACATCAACCAAGACAAGGACATATGTAGATAGAATAATTGAGACCAGACCATAATGTCTACAAATAATTGAGTACATTACTCAATAGATCTATAGCTAATCCCCTGACAACCAATTCCACTAATCACACTCAAAGTTTAACTACATGTCTAATTCGTTAACTCAGGGGGGTTTCGCGCACATTATTAATAACTCAAGGGGTGTTATGCATTTAACTCCATGTATCTACTAACACTACACTTAGTACATCTTCCCCAAACCTAATTTATGAACAAGTGAAAGCAATACAGAAACACTGAATTTGTAACATCCATTATAACAAACCAAAGATTCAGAGTTCCATCAGCAGCAAGTTCACAACAGAGTTCACAAATCTGATAAAAAAACTAAACTAAAGAAATAAATCTGTAAACAATTACCAGCTCCTTTAGCAGCAGCTCCTTGAATGAGAGTGAGCCCAATCATAAGAGCATTGGGAGGTACAGCTTGAGCTGAAACTCCATAAACAGACTCCAAAACCGACATAGACTCCAAAACTGACAAATCTGTTCTGTTCCTACCAAAAAGCTCATCAAGATCAAAACTTTTTACACCCCATTTGCTCAATAACATCCCAAAAAGAATCAGAAACCAAAACCCTCTTGTTAACTTCTCCATCTCCTAAATCTTGGAACAAAAATAGGCTAAAAAATGAATCTTTTCACAAAGTGTATGTCATATACTGCCGCAAGTTCAATGAAGTTGAACTGTGCAGCCAAAGAGTAAAGCAAGAGAAAAGATAAGACTATGGCAAAGAATCTGACTTTTTGTTTTTGTTGGATGTAAAAATTGGATGAATTAAAAGTGCTAAAAATCTGGATTTCTTTTCTTTTTCAAGGAAAGAATTTCAGAGATCTAGCTAACCAAGAGAAGTGGAGTGTTGTTCTTTGCCAGGAAATTTAAAGATTATAAAGGGAATTTAATTAATTTTTGCATGATGGTGAAGCAAAGGTTGTTTGCTAAAAGACACGTTTGGAATCAATGACAAACACTACACAATTAACACAAGGGCAAATTACACTAAATCGCCATGATAAATTTTGTAATAACAGTTTGGTCCCTCTAATTTGAACAATAATATTTTTATCTAAAATATATTTTTTACGTTGACCAGCTAATTAATTGATTCCACGGGATGATAAAAAGAAAAATTGCAAAACAGCCCCTCTCAAGTTTAAAAAAAATTCAATCATGACCAAACAAAATTTTCAATGATCTATTTCATCTTCTTCTTCATCAAATCCATTCTTGTAACCATTTTTTATCATCTTTTTCATCAAACTATTTTGAGCTCAAATTATATGTTATATATATTTCATCAAACACACAATTTATATTCAATTAAACAATTTAATTTTTTTTAAAAAATATTTTTTCTGTCTCACCTTTAATGAAACCTAAAAGCTCCATTAATGGAAGTTTTAAGCTCCATGGTGAAGCTTGAAGCCCAAATCGGGCTTAGATGGAGCCCAATTCGGGCTCCAATGATGAGCTTTATTAATGGAGCTTGGAAGAACTCCTTAAATGAGCTGTTAAAGAGCAGTAACGGAGCTTGAACAACTCTGTTAAGGAGATGTTCATGCTCCATTAACGGAGCTGTTGAAGCTTCATTAATGGAGCTTGAACAACTCCTTCAATGGAGCTGTTCAAAGCTCCATTTTTTGGAACAAAATAGCTTTGATATTGGAGCTTTTCAAGCTCCATTAATGGAGCTTGGGAAGGAAGAAGTGGAAAAGGATTAAATGGATTTACTTGCAATTTGTTTCTAATAGAAGTTGAATAGAAAAATTGAAATGTTGGTAATTTGAAATTATAATAAACATTAGGGACATAAAGTGAGTGTTAAATAAACAAGAGGGGCCAATTGCAATTTATTTTTCTTGAAATCAGAATATTTAAATAAAGAAAACATTTTTCATAATATCCATTTCACTAATTGTTCGTCATGTAGGATTGTCCCGTTGACTTTTGGACTAAAATGTTATTGATTTAGGAAACCTGTCCTATGGTGTTATTATTGAAAACGGAGGGATCAAAGTGAGTGACCCTTGTTTATTGGGGGTATCTGGTGTAATTTTCCCTTAACAAAAATATACAATTGTGTGGTGAGATAGATTGACAATGGACTACAAACTGTAGTTGGTTGGGTGTTAATGGATACAAGTGCTAGTATAATTTTCCAAGTAAAATCTTTCCATTTTATTATTTTAGTCGCTCCAATATAATCTTCCCATTTTCATTCTATCCCAATTAATTAATATCTACATCAAATAATCATATTTGCAATTTTACTAATCCACTATTTCTACGTTATTCATCATTTATTATATTTTTCATTAAAATAATATTCATTTTTCCACCTTAACAACCCACTATGTATTTATTATTTTTCTATTTACATTTTTCAATTTCCTTTTTTTTTACCAATAAAGTAACCGGAAAGAATTACTATATAGTTGTGTGAAGTGTGAGTACAAAACGGTAGTAGTTCATAACATATCTGATTAGTTTTAAGCAGCTTGATTAATGATTAGTTAAAACATTAAGCATGAGTCAGCTAGTCCAAGAAAGTGATAGGTAGGGGTCAATTAGCAATGAATTGTTTATAGTGACATACAGCTTCCCGTAAGGATTGCGACCCAATTCCAAACGCATATGGGGTCCAGCCAATGACATATTGACACGTGTGATATGCTCCGATTGACGATTTAAATAGTTACCGACAAGTTGTATGATGATGTACATGTAGATCTACATAATTTGAGACTTGCGCAGCTGTTATTGAACCGTGTTTTTCGCTAGGCTGACATAATTATTATTGTTATATTATCAGGGAGGGAGGGCTATTTATTGTTAGAATCAATGTTAAAAGCGCGAGTATAATAATATTGCGCCTCACATGGGTTGGTTTTCTTATTTCTTCACGATTTCAGAGATACATCCTCCACCATTCATACATAATTTGGTGAACTAGTTCCAATACTTCTTCTTATATTTAGTTGCACATATATCATTCCCGTGATCCAATTTAAAATTTAATATCATACACCACTCAGGGAATGAGCAGGATTTTAAGTCCGGCTGGAGCAAATTGTATACTACATACGAAACTATTTCTCATTCAAATTATTAGGGGGGACAAAGACTCCACCTGATTGGCTAATTCCACTAACATTTACGCTCTTGCGTGCCCATGTAATCGAAACTATCTGGCCCGTCCTCCCCGAGCCCGATGGACTTTGACCAGCCCGACTCACACTATGGGTTGAGCTTGGGTTGAAAATTTATGTACATGCACCGACGTCGGGCCCAACTTTAAAGCACCTGAACTCGGCCCGACGTATATGTAGTTAGTATATATGTGTATTCTTTCTTTTTTTTAATTTTTCACCCAGATCCATTACGACTAATCCAACCAAACTGTCACTTTTTTGAGGAAATGCCTCCCAACAGTGTTTTACATCCATGCTCAACCCGATCTTATTTAAGTCAACTCAAGACTTTACCACTGAAATAACAAATTGTATATGTGTATTTAACTATTTATATGATGTTATAAATGTCAAATATTTCTCATTCTATTTCTTCCTAATCTAGCAGCTGATCAACATCCCCCCCCCTTTCCGTGGGATTAGAACAAACCACCTACTTCCACACATTTAAAGAAAAACTTGTTGCCGCCTTCGAACCAAAACGTGTTACAGAACATGATAACTTAGGTATAAATGTCGAGTTGCCTAATTGAGTACTACAATTTTGAACCCATCAAAGTAGATTCACACATTGCCACCCTGCAACGAGGACAATGTACTCGTCTTTGTGCTGACCTATATGCAACTAAAGAACTTCCTAACAACACCAAAATTGGTCATCACTTAGTCTAGGTGCAATTCGGATAAACACGATGAAAGTGTAAAGATTGGAAAGTCAGGTCCCATTAGAAACACACCAAAGAGCAAGACGAAAATGATTTGACAAAGTCGGAAAATTTCATCTTAAAAATCATTTCCCGACAACCACCAAGGGCAAAGCCCCATATGCAACCAGACTCTAATAGACCATATGGCATACAACTTTAACATATAAATAGTAATTCAATTTTAATTGACTTGTAAAAATTGTATTTGGGATAAAATTAAAATTGTACAAGGTATATGGGTTGTTACATAGGGTGTGTATGAGTGAAGTGATATGTGTTAGATTTTTTAAGGATATTTGATTCGTCTAAGGTTGTTATAATAAATGAAAAAGTAAAATGAGAGAAAAATTTCCGTTGAGTTGTGAATAGTATGTGGATTAAATGACGGGTATTGTTCTGACTCGACTAAAGTCGTATGTCAAATCCAATTCAGTGTGTTACTCGACTAAAGTCGAGTTTCAATTGCTTCCAAAAATGTCGGTAAAATCGTAAAAGTCCAGACAAGTGGACCCAAAAGGAAAGGGCCCAAAACAAAGGTGGAGGCCAAGAAAAACCATCAAACAGGCCAAACCCATACAATTTTCGTTTACCTACACAGGGCAAAAGCCCAAAACGTTGAGAGGCCAACTTGCGGACTGGATCTTATAGTGAAAATATCAAGGCTATGGGCCCAAATTCACTTTTAGTAACAAAGAGCCCAATTCAACACAATGAGAGAATGTTAGCCAATTTAACAATAATCAGTACTTAATTACAAGTAAGCTTTGTTCTTTTCGTTTGAGCTGAACTGAACTGAATGGAATTGAACTGAACTGAACGGAATTGTAGTATAAAAATGAACTAAACAAAACTGAACTAAAATTAATGAGATTTCAGATGAAAATAACATATCATAAATACCAACATGTTTGTCATGCATGCTTCATGTGATTGAGCTTAATTATCTAATTAGTGAGACCATCGCATTTGACCTGTAAAACCACGTAAACATTCCACCCAATTACTATCGAGTAAGTCTCTAGAGAGACGGTGTTATAGAAAGATTAAAAAATACGGATAAACATTACAGTTATAACAAAAAACATTACAGGTTTTATTAAGAAAATCGGTACTAATATACATTACATAAAAAATTATATAAAATGATCACTCATAAAACATTACTGATATTGTTTAAAACATTACAAATATACTTAAAAACATCAATCCGTCTCTCAGGTCTTTCATTAATACACGTCTCTTTCAAGACTTTATGATTGCTATCAAACTTCAAAAATCCATTGCAATAATAAAACCCAATTTATCTTCTAATTTTTCTTTTCTTATATATTTTAATTTCACTCTTAATTTAATCTGCAATGCAATTAATAGTTATAATAATAATAATAATAATTTATTCATTAATAAAAATTACAATAAAACCTAAAATTATTAAGCACACGTGCATAAATCAAAAAATACAACGATAAATTAAAACACTATAAATCATAACATCGAGTTAATAACACATAAATTTTATAATTTGCAGTGTTTGAAGTTATTTAATTATCCCATTTCGCACACGCTTCCATAGTTCCATGTAAAACAAACAAAAGACAAAGGATAAAAGGAAAGAAAACCACTAAAAATCATAAAATCGGTTAAGAACACAAACTTTTACATAAACCAAAGGTTTTAACTCCAGACACTCACTTATTAAAGGACTTATCTAAACACCGATGTAACCAAGAAAATTATCGATGTTATCAATCAAAATATCTATTTTGCTAATGAAAGTTACTTATATTTTTATAATGAAATACATTAATATTGACAACATAAATGTTTTAAGTAATAGTGAAAATATAATACGTCTTTAGATAAATTATATTTACTCCATCGGGTTCAACTTCCCTTCCCAGGTCCGGACACAAGTTTTAAGAGAAGATTGAATAAAATAGGAGAGCTGGGAGTAAAGTATGATATATAGTGAATAAAGTAGTACATATATTTTTTTTTAATTTAATAGATAAGAAGTTGAAATTAGAACGTTCCAAAATAGAATGCAATAAATTGAAATCGGGACTCAGCAATAGTTTATATAATAACTGATAAAATTCCATCTCGTCTAAAAGTTTGAACTTGTAGAGAGCTGTGGAATTTAGTTAGAAAATTTTAATATGGGGCGGAGATTGTCTCTGTGGAGATTTGAACCCAGATTGAACGTGATCCAGAGGCTCTGATACCATGATAGAATTATACCATCTAAAAGCTCAAACTTGTAGAAATATGTGAAATCTAGTCATTTATATTAATTAACACTCCAATAATGACTCTTGCGTTTAGTAAAGTCAAATCTATATATACATAAAAAGAAGACATTTTCAAGCCCTCTAAGCATAGCCATGCGTCATGCTGGCATGGCACTATCAAGCATTCCTATTGGTTAGTTTTTTTCCAAGGTGTATTTTGATTGGTTGTTAGAGTTTTAAACTTGGTATGTTGGATGTGGAACATTTTAATTAGTTAAGATGTAGTGCACCATATAACTTCCATGATTTATTTTTAGTATGTTGAATCAATATGTAATTTTTATTTAATCTTATATATATTTAGCTACAAAACTCCGAAAATTATTTTGAACATATATATAGATTCACCGCGACAAGACGAATCCATAGAAACCAAACTTGAATATTTTACTAATGGAAAAATTACACCTGCTCCCCCTGATAAACACCCCTAACTCATCTAGGGCCCTAACATTTCATCAATAACATATTGGTCCAAAAAATGGATCTTTAGGGACAAATATGTAATTGTTTAGGGACCAATCTGTTATTGTTGAAATGTCAGCCCGATTTTATTAAAAAATTTATTAGGGGGAGCAAATGTAATTAAATTATTTATTTATTAAATTAAACATTATGTAGGTTTGTTAAATGATATACATTGAAATAATAAAATTTTAAAAATAGAGAATTTATGAAATACTTAATACTCCCTCCAATATTTAGGTGTCCGGTTACAAATGGACACTTTAAAAATTAGCAATAAAATAACGTATTGGATTAAATAAAAACTATCATCTTATCAACATTTACGTGAATTCTCACACATTTTCTACTTTTTACTCATTATTTATTCAAATATTACCTTCTATCTTATATACTCACTATATGGAACATTTTGAATATAAATTTCAATTTATATATATTGAATTTGTTATGATTGAAAGTTAACTTTATTAGATTATTAATGCATTAATATTTTAAGGATAAAATATAAGTAAAAGATCTTTAGGTGTTGCATAGCCAGCTGTTGAAGCAGGTTGGTTGCCGCCAGATTTTGGTATCATATTAGCTAATTTTGATGCTACGGTTGAATACGTAGAGTCTACATAGGGGTGGTAATAGGGGTGGTATTGGTGTTGTTGTTAGAGATCAACGGGGCCAATGTTATTGCTTGACATCAAAATTTGGGTCTTATGATTTTTTCTAGAAGGTGTGGAAGGTTTAACTAATAAATTAATAACTGAATTGGTTCAAAATTTAGAGTGACAACATGTAGTAATTAATTAAAGGGGACTTCTCTTTGGTGTTTAAATCTTTAAGTCTACATATTATAGATTTGCGTCTTTTTTTTACATTATAAAAGAAACCGAGGCATTTGATGTAGAATTTTGTCCATTATTAGTCGCTATGCTCTAATTTTATTTTTGATTTTTTCATGGTCATTGTTTCGAAGTATTTTTTAATTACATATTTGATTTCAAACAACAACACCTAGATGTTGAAATTTTTCCTATATTCTCAGCTGTTACTTTTAGTTGTGAAACGCGACGCATGATTGTAAGTTTTTTTTTTATTTGATAAACATGCATAGTTCTTGCTTGGAATTAGTTGCATTTGAAAACTCATGATTGATAACAAATCGTCTAAATCGAATAAGCGTTTACGGTCTCAAGATCAGACTTCACGAGATGGAATAAATTTGAATGACAGTGGAAAGGTTCAAAATAATACTAATTTGAAAATACATTCTACATGTATTAGTTGTTTATCCAGTAGGTACTCAATTCATATAATTGTTTTATCATCCGTGCATACAATAAAAACTTCACATTTACTTTAATAGATGGAAAATAGACAAGGAAGTCAATAAACGAATGAAGGACAAACTTCACATTTGTTTATCCTGTCTTATTGATTTAAGATAGTTGGCTAAAATGATCACAAAAATTGGCTCGCTCTTGCCCAATGAAGGACAAACTCCAAAAATTCGCCAATGTTACATATATGACACTGAACACGGAAATGACAACATGATCAATGCTCTCGGGTGAGTTAATTTCTTTAAACCTCTACACTAAATTTTATGTATCTTTCACATATTTCGTTTCAAACAAATTATTCGTTATACATCATTTAGTACTCATTAGAATTATAGATACTCGGCGATAAGTAATTTATTTTATTATTATGGTAAAGCCAAACCAATGAAGAAGGCCTGAGGAAGTGTGGAACAAAACATGGAATTTATTATCAGACGACATTATGTACAATCAACAAAGGATACTCAGTAATCTTGGTACAATAAATTAAAAGACTATATTACCCATTCCCACATCCAATGACAAACAATTTAATTTTGTATGCAACTGTCATGTAACGATAGAGAACTCTCCACCTAGGTTTGAAAATCACTGATGAAAAATAAATAAAAAAAAAAACATTGCTATTATGCCCACTCTTCATTTTGTATTAGATGTTCTATGTTATAGTTGCAATGGAGCATAGACGATGATTTATACCCACAATTGATCAATGGATAACGTGCCATATATGAAATTATGTCTATTGCCTATGGTCAAAATGACGAAGTATTCTTCTTATAAATCTATGGAGGGACCACAAAAACCTTTATATGAAGAACGATGTGCTCTGATTTGAGGGCTAGAGAATATATTGTACTTTCAGTTGCGTTAAGTGGGATTGCATCACTCCTTTATAAAGGTAGGACAATAGTCCGGCATATTCGAGGTTCGGAATACCATTGCAAATCACGAGTACTCAATATGCAATAAGCTCATGATTTAGAGGTCACAGGACTGCTCAAGGAGGCTTCAACTTATATTTGGGATAAGGCTCCCATGACAAACCGACATTGTTTGAAGCGATTGATAGGAGCTTGAAGGATGTGATGGGCCGTTCAGATTAGCCATTTGGTGCGAGTGGTGATTGTCTTCGGTGGGAACTTCCGACATATTTTACCCGTTGTTCCAGGAGAAATAGTTATAACGTCTTATCTATATATCACATATACTTATATCATATTCAACTTATCATTTTTTACGTCCAATTTAATTCTATACAATCTGGTTCGTCATCTTTTGAAATTTAAGAGACGAAAGAATTTGCTGAGTGGATAACACAGGTCAGTGGGGGCATTGCCGCTGAACCTAATGATTGTGGGTTGATATCAAGATCCTCGACCGTTTACTTATTTGAGAAGTAAGTCATCATATTCCAATTATTGTAGATAGTACATATCCTTCGTTGCTGTATCACTTAGGATCCATCACTTAGGATCCATCATTCTTGCACCTACAAATGAAATATTTGATGATATAAATCAATTTGTCATGTCGAAAAATGTCTAAAGATAGCGTTGAAAATTTGAGCGCATTTAGCATTGCTAGGGAAGATAATTTTGAGAACGGTCTCGAACATGTTTTCACTGTAGAATGTTCAACAACATTACTTGCTCTAGATTGCCTAACCATAGGATCATACTAAAGGTTGGGTGTGTGATAATGCTTTTGACGAATATTGATCAGACTTCCGAGTTGTGCAATGGAAGAACACTCATTGTTACTAATCTTAGGAAGCATATCATCGAGGTAAAGATGATATCTTGAAATAACGCGTGCCAAAAGGTTTTCGTTCCGAGGATGATGATGAGCCACCCAGCAAGATGAAGTTCCCTATCAATTGATTGGAGACAGTTCCCCATATTCGTCTGCTTTGCTATGACCATAATAAAAGTAAGGGACATTCTCTAACACGTTGGCCTCTACCTCCCCTCACATGTATTCAACCATGATCAGTTAAATGTTGCTCTTTCTAGAGTTACCATCGGGAAGGGATTGAACGCAGTAATTTGCGACGTAAAGGGTAATACATATGACACAACAACAAACGTAATTTATAGAGAAGTGTTCGACAAGTTATGAGTTAAATTTATCTTTATGTGTATTTTATATATAGTTGTACTCAATTTCACTAATTTGCATTGCACTTTTCTACAGGTATGAATGACTTCCGATTCAATGTTGAAGCGATTAGATCGTGTATTTTGTCACCTTGCAGTTTTTGTATGTTCAGCAACTTCAACATGTTATTATACAAATTTATTTATTTATTATTTTAAATTTTTTCTCCATGTCTCGACGGGACATTAACTAGTGTACAGTAGAAAATAACTAATGATAAACCTACGGGGTTAGGACGATGCTAAAACCCTACTGGCAGAAAGAGTACCCTGGAATCCACAATAATGCAGTATAGTACTAATTTTCACTGGCAAAATTGTTGCTATTTGGAAACAAAGAAATCCCATTTCACTCTTTGTTAACCCTCTACTTTCAGGTGATCTTCCTTCCATCTCTCAGTTCTAAAAACTTCATTTTTTAAATATAGTATACTGTTACTTTTCATGGATTCTTTTAGTTTTAGGTCTTTCCTTCCATTTATGCTGGATCTGAAGAATGTTTGTTTATTTTCCTTGAATAGCTTCTTTAATATACTTTCCTTGTCTTATCTTAGCTCTTTCTGTTCTTCACTTCATTTTTTTTCAATGTCTACTGTACTTTACCGTACTTTTTTTGGGATTAAATATAGCTCTTCCTATTATTTACACTGGATCTGAAGGACTTTGCTTTAAAACCAGTTATGTAGCTGATTTAGGATCAACTGTGGTGGTTGCTTTAACTTTACTCAAGTACTAGACATTAGAAAGTGTTGTTGTTACTTGTTTCTTTAGTTGTTGTTATTGGTGAACTTAGGTTTATTGTAGATGCTTCTGTTACAACCTTCGAGTTTGCATTTACCCAATTGCATTTAATAAGTTCTCTTCTATGCACTTTTTACTTCTTGAAACAAGTTTGAATCTTTTTCTGAGTCTTGATTGCTACTTGCACTTGTTTATCTTAGTGATTTATAATTCAATCTTTGTATACAAGGTTTGGACATGGAAAGTCGAAGGCAAAGGCGACGGATTCACCTGGATGACAGGGATTCTCAAACATCACCACTGGCACATTTCCCAGCTTCCAGCAGTGTGGTTAACAGAAATGCAGATAGGTCCAAGTTTTATCTGGATTCGCCTTTCTCTGATGAGATACTTTCTGTGACAATAACACCAGATGCATTCTACCTTCATTGTTGCTCAAGTATAACGGTGTTGGTGATCCACAGTTGCACATTCTCACATTTGATGTTCACACAGACGTGTACGAATCAATAAATGCGTACGAATCATCAAATGCATTGAAAGCGTTGATGTTTGCCAATACCTTTGAGGGTAATGTTGTACACTGGTTTGCTGAACTACCACCTGCCTCCGTCTATTCCTACAACGACCTCTGTGAGAAATTCCTGGATCACTTTGCATTCCAGAGAAAAGTGAAGATGCAACCAGTTCATCTGTACTCTATAGTTCAACGTCCACGTGAAAAATTGAGGAGCTTCATGAGGCGATTTTCTGATGCTATGTGGGAGGTTGTTGATCCAAGTATGGATTTGCTTCGCACGATACTTATTCATGTTTGAGGAATAAAAAATTCTCAGACAGGCTGTCCATGGAAGCCCCCGAGTCATTCTCGGACATAATGGCCATTGTGGATGTATTCATGTGGTTAGAAGAGATTCCGTTGAATGTAAGGCGTAGTGTGTAGGCTTAAAATCCTACCATATATCCTGGCAATATTTTGCAAGTATTAAGTCTTATCTTTGCTGTATGGGCTTAGGCGTATAGTCACTTGCCTCATAGAAGCATAGGTTTTAGCTACCTAGTTTTAACCTGACTGTTTCAACTCCAGTATTGTAACTGGCCATGTTTTGCATTAGCATTCGAATCATGATCTCCGTGTTCATTCACGTTGAGGAATGCACGGTTAATTTTGACAGGTTGGCTCAACCTCTTAGAAACTGGGGGTTTTCTATATGCATTGCTGCTGGTAGACTTACTTCAGGATTGTTGTGTCATCAGACAATGTAGGACTCCATATTTGATCCTTTTTTGCTTGGTTGCATAACATTTAGGCTTCCACAGTGGGGAAGCCTGAATCATGTTATGAGTTTATAAATGGATGTAGAACTCTTAGTATAAATGGGCTGGAGATAGTTGGACTCACTTGAGATGTGAGGCCAATCCACATGAAAGTGGTTGTAGGCCGCCCAATCTACGACTGAATTGGGATAGACGTTCGGGGCTAGCCCAGTGTCTATTTTTTTCTTCTTTTTTAATTTCAAAAATTTATAATAAAATATAAAAATTATAACAACAGTTATATATTTTCCTCCTCTTTAAATAGACACCCATAGGGGTGGCCAATGAACCGAACATTTGGCAAAATTACTGTTCGTTCGTTCGAAGGTATGTTCGGTTCGTGCTCGACGAACATTACAAATTAGTATTCGAGTTCGGTTCGACTTTTTTTAATTATTCGTGTTCGGTTTGCATATTCGGCTCGTTTGCATTCAACAGTTCGGTTCGTTTGCGTTCGATTGTGTGTTCACACATTTTGTTCTTTTATGTTTAAAAAAAGCTCTAAATTATAAATTTTACAATAAGATAATATACTACAACATCATAAACAACAACAATAAATTTCAAACTGAAAACTATAAGCCTAAAATACCATAATTGCACATGAATTTTCATGTAGACAAAATGTATAATAATAATAATAATAATAATAATAATAATAATAATAATATATTTATTAAGGAATAAAATTGTTCGATGTTCGGTTCGAAAAAATTCGAACATGTTCGCGAACATATTCGGTTCGGTCAAACTGAATACGAACTGAGCGTTGACCGAACTTTTTCACAAACATTTCGCGAACGTTCGGTTTGTTGGCCACCCCTAGACACCCATCTTCATTACTTTCACCACACTTCAATTTTCTCCCTTCTTCCACTCTTTAAACTCAATACGTCATTTTACCTCTCATTTTTCCCACATACATCTCCAAACATGTCTTTCATAATCATTGACCACTACATGAACAACATGTCTTCAAGTTCCGGCGATGATGAAATTACGGTTAGAGGTGAAAAAACCATTAATGGTTCGTCGAGTTCGAACTCTTATTTCCAATTTAGTAACCTACATGCTCAAGCCACTGCTCACATAGCCGACGACATCCAACAATACATTAACCGAAATCTAGAGAATTTTGCTACCTTACTAGTCCAAGATTACTTTGCTGAAAGACAAAGGTTTCCTGGAAAGAAGTTTTGACGTAGATTCTGAATGCACAGACCATTGTTCCTCCGGATTGTAAGAGTACGATCCATATTTCCAGTAGCACCCAGATGCTCTTGGAAGGCAGGGGTTGACGACGCCGTAGAAATGCACTTCAGGCTTACGCCAACTTGCTTATGTTGTAGTGCAAACATGGTCGACGAGTACACTCGCCTTAGTGAGACCTCTGGTATACTCTGTATCAACAAGTTTTTTTTATGGTGTTGGCAGTGTATGGTCCGATGTATATGGGGAAGGCTACCGAGGATGATATACAATACATCAGATTCTTGAAATAAATTCTAGAAGAGGTTTTCCCAGCATGCTCGGAAGTATCGATCATAAATAAAAACATTGCTATTATTAATCAAAACATAGTATGTGTTGTCAACATTAGTGTTCTGTCATATTAAAAGAATACAATTTCTAATCAATATACTCCTGACAATGTAGGTTGGTTTCTAAATAATTTATATAGAGACCGTCGACTTAATGCTATTTTATCTCATTTATTAAGAGTAAATTTAAATTAATTTTCTAGAGGTGGAAACAATTTTGGATGTTACTGTAATTATCAAAACATTGATGACTATTATGTAATTGAGCAATCTGGCGATATAATTTTTGAAATTCAACGAAAACAAAAGTACATAAGCTAGAGAAGAACCCTATTGCTTTGCAAGAGAAAGAAGAGTACTCGAGAATCCACAATAATGTAGTGAAAAATCTCTCTCTGAAACTTACTCAGCAAAATCACATTTCAATTTCCAGCCTTTGCAAAATCAACTGTAAAGAATTTTATCCATTGCTCTCTTCTTTACTTTCATTGCTTTAAATCTTCAATATTATGCGTGCTGTATTTTCTTGTACTATTAAATAGCTGTGTCTTTCCATTAATGCTGGTATGAAGCAATTTCGTTACTTCTCCAGTTTCATATCTGACCTAGAACAAATTTTAGTTTCCATATTATGTTGTTTATGTAGTTTCTTTTGTTGGTAATCTTTTCGTAAAGCTGCTTTCTTTTTTCTTCATTTCAAGACTCATTGACTAAAAAATCTATTTGTTACTTTTCCAGTTCTGTACCTCATCTAGAACCAATTTCATTCGGATCACCATGTTTAACTTCATTAACCATAAATATTGCCTATGTAGTTGCTTTTGTTGGTAATTTTTGTAAAAGTTAGTTTAGTTGGATTTTTCTATTCTTAGGTCGGCTTTATACTGACCTGAACACATGTCTCCGTTAGATGATCGTCACGTGACACTTAATTCAATATGATCCATTAGTTTTGGTTTGAAGTCATTTTGACTATAATTTATGGTACGACACATTATAAATTATTTTTTTAATATTAAAAATCCACATGAAATATATGTTGACTATAATGCCCTTAAAGTATTATTAATCTTTTTAGAATAAATTGAGTAAATCATTTTAATTTTGTAAAATTACATATTAATTCATAAGAAATAAATAGATAACTACTAATACAAATTTATCATTAAACAAAACGTTAAATCTTAGCTCATCAATGTTGCTGAACAACTATGAACCCTAATTAACAATCTTCTCTTCATCTCTTACGAGATTTCTCCGATTCATAACAAATAAATAGATAATTAAAATTGTTGGATCAGTAAGACTCTCACGAATCTTTTTTGATGTACCTTCTTAAGCTCAGTTCTATTCTTGATCATTCTCCTCTTCTTCCCGATCGACGGGGAATCTTCCTATTCTTTATTCTTTCCTCCATGGCTAAACCTGTAAATGCTTGTTTGTTTATGTGACTGTATGTAGCAGTATCCCAAGCTCTTCTAGCATATGCATAATTTATTTTTCTCATTTATTTTCTTTCATTTTGTTACTTCCCTTGAAAAAGGAAGAAATTATGAACCATAGATACAAAATTATAAATTATAAATAAACAAATCCACCTACAACAGTGCAATTGAGGGACTTGCTGGTGTGTTGCTCACCTAAAATAGAACCCAATTGGTATTTCCATTTCTCGACATATAAGAGCAAAAAACGAAGAACAAAAAGGTGAAGAAGATTGAGATTGATGAAGACAGTGAAGGGGAATGATTAATTCAATTTTTCGTATGTTTGACATAAGGGTATATAGTGGTAACTGGTAAATTCATATTTTACTATTAAAATATAATTAACATAATACAATTTGTAAGATTGTACCTAGTGATCATCTAACGGAGACCTGTGTTTCGGTCGGTACGAAGCTGAGCTAAGAATAAAAAAACCTTTTTATTTGTTATCTAGATGTTCACCATCTTCAAACTTGCACTTTACATGATTGATTACCTAGTTCTCATCTTTAACTTTTTAGGTGTTGTTGAAGGTAGGTTGAATTGGAAAATTGCACTTTTGGTCCTCTAACTCGAGGTCCTCTTCGATTTTGGTCCTACGAAATGCTAAATTTGCAAAGTTGGTCCTAAAATCGTATATGTCGTTTGTATTTATACGCCAACTACCTAATACATTCAATTAAGTCCCTATAACTCCTCAAAGTTATCAATTAGGTCCAAATTAATTTCTGAAAATTGCAATAGAGTCCTTATTGACATCCAATTCTCAAAATTGCATTGACTTTATAAAAGACTTAATTCGGCCCTTACAACTTCAAACAAATTTTCAAAATTTTAAAAGGATAAAATATTTGTGAAATTATAATTTTAACATATTATTTTTTTTTAAATAAATATAAAATAAATTTATTAACTTAATAAACAAATTAAAAATTTATATTGCCCAATTTAATTACTCTCAATCTTTACATATTATGAATTATTATCATCATTTTATTTATTTTTTTAATTTTATTTTCCTCCATTGAAGCTCCATGGAAGGAGCTTCCATGGAAGCCATGGCAGGAAGCTCCATACATGGAAGCACCAACCGGAGCTTCCCGTCGGATCTAGAGCTTCCCAACAGGAATCTTCGGTCCCGTGGAAGCTCCGAGCCTCCGGCCATGGCAGGAAGCTCGAGAGGAAGAGCTTCCTGCCATGGAAGCCATGGAAACTCCATCCTCCATGGTAGTTTGCAAAAAAAATAAAAAAAATTGTAAAATAGAAAATATTGAATTTGTTAATATTGTTTTTTTATTTGTCAAGCTTCCATGGATAATATGAGTCTTTTTTTTTTTTTAAATATATTCAATGGAAGTATATCATGCGCGCGCACGCACACACGCACGCACGCACGCGCGCGCGCGCACACACACCACACACACACACACACAATTTAGGGTTTATCCAATTTGGGGATATATGCTATCACAATCGATTATCCGACCTAATTATAAGACATAAATCGTTGATTCTTGTCTGTAATTCTCCGTTCATTAGTACGTTAGTTCAATTCGGCTAATTCTTCAGTTCATTAATTCAATTCGACTAATTCTTCAGTTCGTTAGTTCAATTCGTCAAGGACAAAAAAAAATCCCCAATTTTTTGACCTAATTTTGCCGTATTTATACGGTTTAGGACCAGTTTTGCAAATTTGACATTTGATAGGACCGTAAACGAAGATGATATCGAGTTAGAGGACCAAAAGTGCAATTCTTCCGAGGTTGAATCTTGGTCGGGTCGTAATTTGCCACATTGTTGTTCTTCTTTCCTTTAGTGATCTTTGTTATCTTTTTATGAAAAAGGTTTGGACATGGCCAGACAAAATAGCAACGGCGAGGGCTTCAAATCTCCTTTATCTCATGAGATTTGGGCTGCACTTAGAGTAAGCGGACGAAATGACAAGCCACCCTTAGAACTGCCCAAGTATTATGGTGATGGGGATGCAAAGGAACACGTTTTCATGTTTAATCATCACATGTTCCTCTACAACTTATCTGATGCATCCAAGGCCTGGTTATTTTCCACATTTACCCTTTATGATAGGGCATGGAGCTGGTTCATTGCTCTACCACCTGACTCTGTCTACTCCGACGACCTTGTTGTGAAATTCTTGAAACGCTTTGATTACATGAGAATGGAGAAGAGGGTGCCAGAGTATCTCTACTCCATAGTTCAGCGTCCAAAGGAAACATTGAGGGAATTCATGAGCCGATTTTCTGCTGCTATGCTGGAAGTTGATGGTTTAACTGTTCGTAACCTTCGTGATATACTTTGTTTACGTTTGAGGCATAAAGAATTCGTCTATAGCCTAGTGTCCATTGCAGACCCCAAGTCATTCACGGAACTAATGGACACTGCACAAGGATTCATGTGGGCAGAAGATTTCGAGTTGAATGTAAAGCGTAATGTGTAGGCTTCAAATCCTACTATATCCTGACAATATTTTGCTGAGTATTAAGTGTTATCTGTGTTTTATGGGTCTAGCCGTATAGGCGATTAGGCATATAGCCATTGCCTAATGACATTTTGCTTGTCACTCTAGGAAAGATCACGGACTCGTAGAACTGTAGAAGCATAGAAGTTCTAGCTACCTAGTTTCTTGACTTTATGGTGTTAGAAACTCACTAAATGTTCCCAGTATTCTACTGGCCTATGCATAGTTTCTGGACTTGATTCTGTGAGAAATGCACTGTTTAATTTGACAGGTTGCTGTGTCCTCAACCTTGAGAGACTGGATTTCTATTTGCTTTGTTACTTTCAAATTTTACCCTTTGCTCTTACTTTATAGATATCATCAAACAATATACTACAAGGATCTGGTTGAGAAAGAGGAAACTGGATGTAGGACAAAAACAACAGGATGTTTGAAATGCTAAAAGGATATCAGTGAAGATGCTGCTCAGACAACAGAAAATCCATTACATTTATAGTCTTGCAAGAATAGATCTTCATTTTTCTCTCAAGCTCTCTTTACAGTCATACACTACAAGGACTACATCTAAAGTATACCATCTTAGAGAAAAGCTATTCTCAAGATGATCAAAAATCACACAACCAAATCCAGTTCAAACCTGAAAAGAGGGGGAAAGAGTACCAAAACAATGGTTTCTTTACTTGAATACAGAGTTCAATAAGAGTTTTCATCAAAACTCATCAGTCTTTCATATCAGATTCCCCCATAGGAGAGCCACCATTTGCGTCGGCCTTCAGGAAAGGGACGCCGCTGATAGATGGTGGTGCTGGGGAGTTTGGGATCCTGTTAACCACAGCATCGTCGTCGTTTTTGTACTTGTACCACAATGCCCAGTAGAGATAGTTGAAGAAGTTAATGCCACTCAAAATAGCCAAAAACCAGTAGAACAGATTAAGATTGTTCCTGTCCAAGTCCTGTCCCTGCAACCACCCATGCTTGCTAGGCGCGATATGCTTAGTCACACCGTTTATGGATTCCACGAAAACACTACTCAAGAAGTACCCAAATGAGAGCGAAATCCACGTGAAAGAAGTCGAAAGAGACTTCATTCCTTCCGGGGCTTCTTTGTAGAAAAACTCCAACAACCCCACAAGAGTAAACATATCAGCAATCCCAAAAATGCCATATTGAAAAGATAGCCAGAAGAGGCTAATGGGCATCATGGGATTCTTTAATGACTGGTTTCTCCTCTTCACTTCAACTAATGCTGCAATGGACATAGATACGGTCGACAAGACTAGGCCAACACCGACACGCTGAAGTGGAGAGACACCGGACGGATGCTTGGTGAACTTACGAATGAAGGGTACAAAAATCCTGTCGTAAATTGGGATGAGGACGATCATGAAGATGAGAGGGATAACAGGTATAGAAGCTGCAGGGACTTTGAATGATCCGAGATAAGGGTTCATTCGGTAGCCTTGTTGAACTGAGAAGGTTTGCAGCTGTGCCAAGCAAGTGTTCATTATTATGGTGCTAGCTATAATAGGCATCATTCTTGCTAGGATCTTAACCTCTTCCACTTGCGTCACTGTACAAACTTTCCATGTCGAGGGCTCTGTATTTGGGGGGAGAATCGCCGCTTTGTCTAGCCATCTGTGATTCAAGAAAGTTCAAGGAATCAGTATACAAGTAACATGACTATTTTTTGCAACTTTACATCTGTAAAACTTTAAAGGAGTCAAATCAGGAGAGAACTTACTGAAATTGTGCAGAATGTGCTATTTTCACTGCTGATGTTGCATCCAACTCTTTCTCGTTGAGCTCATAGAATTCGCTAGCCGTCTCAGGATGCGACAGACTCCGATTTTTCACGGCCACAACTATAACCTGTAGACAAAGAACATAGAAGTTCACTTCTGAACTATTTCTATGAAATCACTTACTCTGTTCACTTTTTTAATCTCATTTTGAAAACAATCACCAGATTCACTCATGTCCAACTTTACCTGATTCTGTTCATTAAATATTTAAATCACTCACAATAATCCAAAGTTTTTCAACACACACTTAAACTGAGAACTCAAAAGTTTCTACTTACCGCAGCTACTCTTAAAAGAGGGCTATCTTTCGGGACTTGGATTCGATAAAAAGGCTTTCCAAGCACAAGGAAGAAGAAACCTACGAACGCTCCAACCGTTGTAATGAGAAATCCCTTCCACCAGTTCTCATTGTTCTTATTTGTGGCGATCCAAACAATGACAGTAACTCCTATTGAAGCACCACTAATACTACTGAGCAACAGCCAGTTGAAATAGCTTGCTAGACCTTTCGCTTCCTTGGGATCCTTCTCATCGAACTGATCAGCACCGAGCGCTGGCAGAGCCCCCTTAACTCCTCCAACGCCCAATGCTAGTAAGCACAACGTCGTATAGAAGTACGCTGCCACTCCGCCTTCTAGACAATTCGACTTGCCACAAGGCTTTGGCAGCAAACTTTCAGTGTGAGCTTGGATTGTCATCATTGCTAGTGCCTAATACAGAACCAAAATAAGTCAAACAACACTTGACTTGTGCAAAACTGGTTTAAACGCCAACTCTTGCAGTAACCAAAATAAGTCAAACAACACTTGACTTGTGCAAAACTGGTTTAAACGCCAACCAAAACAGTTTTACATCTTACCGTAACCAAAACAAAACAAAACAAAAACTCTACAATCTTCTAACTATTAATTAGATGGACCACGTACTACTCCGGTCCCAGTCAGACTTTTTTGCGTCGAATTTGACAGATAAAATTCAAATACAGATGAAATGTAGCACGAAAAATTGCGAAAATTATGATGAGTTACACTTACCAAGACTTCAAGTGTTCCGAAAATGAGACAGGTCTGGAACCTGTTGATGAACGTGTCGGAAATGAAACCGCCAACGACAGTTAGCAGGAACGTCGATCCCATTAAGTTCGTCAGGGTATTGGCAGCGTTGGACAGATCAAAATACATTTTGTACCCGAAGTACAGAACCAAGCTCACCATGTTGGCAACAAATCCCATGTTATCCAATGCCACCAGAGCTACATGTAAATTCACAAATTAAATCAACCATACATCATAAAGTATTTTTAAAAATATTCTACTTTTAAAACTGTTTTCGCATTGGTCACATAAGCGCGACCGTCCAGCTAGTCATTTAATCGCAAACAAAACCAGTTTTACTTTTAGTTACAAGTTTGTCAAGTCATAAGTGCAAATTGAGCGAAATGCATAGAGATTAGAGAAACAAGTGAAGATTTCTCACCGTAAATGAAAGAAGTGGCTCTGAATCCACCTTTGCCTTTGCTTTTCGACGGGTTTAGGACGTCGTAGCCGGAAGGTTCTGCATCTTCTCCCTGCTCCATTACATTGCATAACATGTTAATTAATGTTGCGAAATTGAGAGGAAAAAATGTTGCCATGTGTTTGGAGAAGAGATGCAATTAAATACTACTCACCATTGTTGGAGTTTGAGATAGAGCTAGCAAGAATTATTGGTTGGATAGATGGAGAAGTATGATGAATTATTATGAAGTGTAGAGAAAGAAGAAGAGTGATGATTTAGACATAGACATAGACAAGAAGTAAAGTTGTATATATAGTACTTGCTACGAATTACATAGAGATTCATAAGTGGCATGTTTGGTTTGTAGTTCATAGTTCGATCGGACACTAGTGGGAATGGCAGCTCAGTTTGTTCTATCGCTTTCACACCGGCATTATTATTGAGAACTCACATGACCGTGTGTTCTCTTTTCCGCTAATATATTATAAATTTACTTTTTCTTAATGCGATTTAAATGTTCGGGTTTACTTGTTAAACTTGGAAATCTCATTTACTTAATTTTATTTTCTGTCTCACTGGGTTGAAATAAACAAGATTTTGTATATAGTATTTCTTCCGCCGAATCATTCGATTTTGCCATATTTGGTTCCATTTTTATTAATGGTTACTCCAATTATAATATTTTATATATGCAGTTTTTTACAAAATCCAATATATAAAATAAAGTCAACATAAAAATCTTCACCACACGAGTATTTTAATAGAAAAATTAATGTTAACTTAATTTCCCACACAAAAGCTCGGACGAAACAGATGAAGTACATATTTTGAATATTGGATTTGACAATCGACTCAAAATCTGACTTGGGTTGAGTTTTGGAGTTGATGAATAGTAACTCAACTGAAATTGGTATTTTTAAAGTTTGGTACTGCCTCCGTCCCGGCTTCATCTTCCCGCAGGGCCAGACACAAGATTTAAGAGAAAATTGAATAAAGTAGGAAAAAGAGTGAATAAAGTATAACAAATAGTGAATAAAGTAGAGATATAGTGTATAAAGTAGGAAAGATATTTTTCATTTAAATTATGGGAAGATGAAGTTGGGACGGATCAAAATGAAATGCGGGAAGATGAAATTGGGACGGAGGTTGATATTGAATTGTGAATTAGATAGAGTTTAACATGACAGTGAGTTTTTAAGTTTTGAAGTTGATGAATAACAATTCAACTCGGCTCGAGTAGTATAGTGTAGAGTGAGAAGTCAAACACGTTATTGTCAAATAAATCAACTTGAGTTGTGACAAGTTAGAGAGTGTTTGGCTCATGGTTAAATTAAAAAATCTAACTAAAAACAACTAATTTTTGTCATAGTGGTTAAAAACAATTAAATTTTTTATAAATTGCAATCACCCGGATTGTTGAATGTCATGTAATTTTAACCAATTACTTCATATGTATATGTGAAGTTTCTAGTTTACCAACTAGTTAGTCAATTAAAAATTTCTCTATTTTATATGATTGGCATATAATATTATTTCGTAATTGATAAGGAAATAAAGCCACATTGAAAGAGAAACTTTGACCCATACATCAAGTAATCAATGAACATAGTACAATAATTGAATATTCTGACATGCTTGAATAGGTATGAAGTATGAACGAGCTTACCAGTCGTGAAGGTAAGTGTAGCAAAACTTACAAAAATATGCAAGTATTTTTTTTATTTTTTATTTTTGAGTAAAATATGCAAGTATTTCAGAATAGTGTTTGCACTACAATATGCCCGACAACTTCGTGTGATAGACAATATATTGGACTAGCCCTACTTTCATTTTAATCTCTCAAGTCTCAACTACACTATTTCATCCCGTTCAACCATTTTTAATGAATTCTCAAGGAAAGTAGGAAACATATGCATATGTTTAGCAAAATAAAGTGATAAACTGGATGCATTTTTTATTAGGTTACTCAAACGATAGCAGATGTGGTTCCCAACAATGTCATTCATAAAAAAGAAAAAAAAAAAGAATTGAATTTATGAGACTTTGTAGACGAGCCACCTTATTGTCATTAAATAAGATAGAATCATTTGATAAATTGTTGTTTTGTTCTTCAAAGTAAAGTTGGCGTCTTGATAATCATGCGATTCGTATTTTGTTTATCTCTTTGATCAGGTTACGTCACATAAACACGATCTCCTCCATAGGTGTAAATATTTTCTAAAAATTGTTCCAGTTAATTTATACCCAAGTAAAGCTATGGATCATCACGTACTTTTGTGGTTGTCCTGTCACATTAGAATTTTTTTGGTACTTCCTAAAATGGCAAGTATCATTATGGAAAATGGAGCACCATTAACTTCAAGACTGGAAGTTGTAAAGAAAGTGAGCTTTAAATCCACAAAGTACCTCACCAATCTTATCTTTAATTGAACACCTAACTAAGGGCATATATATTGCTCCAAACTAAGTCTATAATAGCACATGCTTTAGAGGGAGACTTTGGAGTGGTTTGATATAATTGTGTGGTATACTTTAGCGTGTAGGAAACTAAAGTCATGTTGTGGGTTATGGGCAGTGGGTCTATTTCTTTTCTTTCTTGAAAATTTCATTGTTTGAAATATACATCAGTCCCCCCCCCCCCCCCTATTTATTCAGATAGCTCTGTACAACCAAAGACACAGTACATGGGCAAAATGACTGACAGAGTGGTTCATCAATCTTGTGTGTCAGTAATTACATAACCATGCTACGTCAAATACACTATTCAATAATTGTTCAGTAATTCCAGGAACAACGTACATTTCAACAAATTCCCAAATCAATTGATCGACAACCTTGGGCTCCGTTCTTTGCGTTGAATCTGAACTGAATTGATCTAAATGGAAATAAAATTAATGAGTTTTTAGATGGAAATAACATGGACTAACTCACCCAAAATCACAATTGAACAACAATAATACATATTATATGGTTCGATAATGTCTACATCCACCAAAAACATCAGACGCTCCACCAACTCAACATTATTACATATTGCACGAAGATTTTGAGAGATTCAAGTACGAAGCTCCGCTCTTCTATCTCTTTGTTCAATTCTAAACTTCTCACAGGAAATTGTTTTATAGCAAAGCGCAACATGGAATGAATTACAACTGAAAGTGATTCAATGATGATTATATAGTCAATCGAAGAAGCTAACGGCTGCAAATCTTCTACTAGAACGAATGCACGACAAAATGAGTTATGAAAATGTCAAGCTAGTATCTTCAGTCTTTCATACTCAATTTTCCTGCATCTTAAATGTCTTCACAACACTAATATCTCAAAACTCCTTACTTCAAATGTCAAGCTAACATATACTACGAAATAAAGTTTTATTATATAATTCAATTGAACATTTTACATTAACGGTTTAAAATTAAATCGGAGTCAAAGTTGAAAAATGTTGACTGTAAAAAAGTTAAAATGTATAATTTATTCTGGGACGAAGGGAGTAGCTCACCATAAAAATCATTCTCTAGCGCTAGTATACAATTATTTTTCTTTCGATCCCAAATAAATTTATATGTTTACCTTTATTCATGTTTTAAATTATATTACTTAAATATCTTAATTATTTTAGAATTTTATTGAATATGTATCGACTTGACCAATAATCAATTCATATCGATCTAACTATATGAACCGGCATGCTTAGTCATAATTTGGACACTCACATTCTATTTGTATGTTATTGCTCTGTTTAGGCCAGAGACCTTAACAAGTAGGGGTATTTGGGTATGCATTGTTTCAAGCTGATCTGAATTTCGTTTAATCCAGAATTCGATCATGTTGCACTAGCTGCAACACGATATGTAGTAGAAATTGGAGTCACGAATTTACTTTTGAAATCTATCTATAATTACTCATGCCAAATGATGGTGGGTGTTTATTGTATACTCTCTTGGAAACAATTTGATTCAATTTTAGTCACCTTATATGTGTAAAATATGTTGTTTTATCATTTTTTAATAGTATTTTATTATAATTTAGTCATGCTATCAGTTTGACTCACATTATCAACGGTACTTGAAGCATGTTAATCATTTGGTTATGGTTTTGTCCGAATGTTTGTCTATCTTTCTGCAATTTGTTTAGAGGTTTGTTTATACAGTAAGTACTGAACTAATTAATGAAATGTTAATTTATGCCATCATTGCACAGCGAAGATCGGGTTTGGATTGGACTCCGGATTGGAAGGCCCAAGTCAAATTAGTGTAATTACTATCTCCGTCCCGAATTAAACATCATTCATGCTCTATTTTAAATCCATACAATTTAAAAAAATATGAGATACACATGTGTACATCTCAAATTACACATGGTACATTTCTGCATTTAATCCTTTTTATCTAATCAAAATTTTGTCTGATTCCACTCTTATACTACTAAAATGGTAGCTTTTGTGGATATATCAATCATATACTACTACTACATCATACACATGTGCTATGAGTACTGAATTTTTAACGTAATGATACGTTTTAAAATCGACTTCGCAAATCCACATCCATATATCCTTAGTCCCTTCAATCGGTATCAACATATATTTCCACAATCTAGCATGTTCTACATGTTATCTTGAATTAATGGTGTCAATTTCAAGTCAAAGGAAGTCCAGTTCCTTATAAATAAATACACGCGTCATGCATATAGTGATTTAAAAAAAAATTAATCCATTAAAACTTCGAAAAAAGAAAAGGTACATATGCTTTAACAATTGATAGCTCCTCATCCATGATCAGATACATATATAATTCGATGGAGCACCCATTATTGGTAAAACCAACCGTAGGGTCTGCTCCGGAAATAGACATAACATAGTATATATATTCCGGAATAATTATATACTTTATTGTGTTGGCCTTTTCAACCTTCATTTTATCTCAAATTAATGTCAAATCACATCGGTAAATAGTCTAGAATAATTTGTTTTTTTAATAATATAATGTTTTAAATTCCCTTTTTTAATTATAGTTTGTAAACAAGCAGACTTTAGAAAATTATATTAAACAAAAGTGAATACTATATATATCTAGAGAATCATAGTCTAGTAGTTTGGGGTATTTGCCCCTCGCCGCTCATCGAACATGCAGGTTTGTAAAAAGTAATGACTTAACACTAAGTAATTTCCGACTCGTCTCTATGTTAGCGAGATCGGCTAACTACAATGTTTATATTAAAGTGGTGCATCGTTTACTTTTGAAAAAAAGAAATTAGGGAATACGTATGTATTTTGGCATGGTCATTGGTTTGTGGCATGTGCCTTGGCAATCCCCACCATTTGTAAAGCTACCAAAGCTAAAGGACAGAGATACGTGTTGTACCTCGTGCGCATGTCTTCTTTTTTAACATCTTCTTATTACTAACTTCTAAATCTCTTCAATAATTTTATATTTAAATGCGTCATTTGATAACGACTAATCCAAATTATCCAATATCCATCATAGTCCGCCCTAAAGTTTCCATACCATGCATCGTCAAAATATGCACCTGGGTTGCCTTGGATTGGATCGATGCAGACGGACCCAACTACAACCTATACCAAGTGTTACTAATTGAGTCGATCGCGTACGCCTATTTTTCTCCATAAATTACGTGTTAATTTAGACCCATGAGTCCATGAATGTTTATAAACATTAGTATATACATTTTTATTTATTTTTTAATTGGCAAAAATATATTAAAACTTCAATCGATTAAGGTTTACAAGAGCATAATAAATGTTCGGACTAAAATATAACATTACATCATAACCTCAACAACGAAATACCACAAATGAAATGCTTCCACCTTTTTCGATTAGAGTGTATTCGCCTACTTACTCAAAAATCTTTCCAAATGACACATTTCAAATACAACAAATCTCCCCACAACTTCTAAATTCACAAGTCCACTACATCAAATCTTCCCACAACTTCCAAATTGTCACAGGTTTAAGCTCCACTTAAGTCACATGAAAATCTCCAACACAATACTTCCTTGGTTCCAAAAATATCCAAACCGTCAATTCCACAAAATAAAGAGGATCAAGAGCTATTCCTAAGCAATAAAATCTAGTTGTCATCATGTTAATTATATAAACATTAGTATATAAGACATCATGAAAATAGAGAGGAGAAAGATTTATTGCTATAAACTTAATGAGCGTTTTTTTTTCTTGGACGACATAATATATTTTTAAAAGGCTTTCAAAATTATAAAAAGAGATGATCATGACATAAATTTAAATTCCGTACGTACCACCTAGCACCAATTCAAACCAAGAGCAATACATCAAACTCGTAAATGGTCCCGAACTCGAATGACGGTTAATAAAGATGGTAAATCATGGTGGACAAAGTAATTAATAAAGTAGTACTCCTTCAGTTTTAAATAAATCTTTACATTTTGACTTTGACTGGTCAACTGCCTTCGACTTTGACCGCGAATTATTTTTAAACTATAATAGTAAATAATTTAATAAAATCATATAATGAAAATTTAATAAGAGTAATTTGCGGTTAAAGTCGAAGACAGTTGACTGCAGAATAGTAAAATTGAAAGATTTCTTTGAAACGAAGGGAATATGAGATAAAAAGTACTAATACTAACTGATTTCATTTTCAACCTAATTTCACATCTGAAAGTTATAGAAAAGTGAAAATTAAGTTACAATTTCAAATGAGATGATGATATATTACTTACGGATTGTTTAACTGATGGTTGGACTAAGAGTTAAGGCTAAGAAGTTTTGCTAGACGTGGAATAGTAATTTTTGCATTTCAGAGTTAATCATACATGAATCTATAACCACAAAAATAATAGGTTTGAGTTAAGTATTAAAGCTTAGTACTTTAATCACTTGCTAATTAAAGAAGCTGCAATGGTTGAGGAAGTGTATATACTATCAAAGATATAAAAAACCTAGATAATTCTTCAGTTGTCTGTTTATTTCGTCGATGGTGTTTATTGGTGATGGTGTTTATTGGTGGAGATGGTTGCAACCTTTCACTCTCAGCTAGACAAACTGAATGCCTAGACATAATAGACGATGTGGGTTTATCATTTCTGGTTTGAATAATCTTTTGGATCTCTTGTACCACTTGGTTTTTCTTTTGGACAGGTATGAGTTGTAAGTTGTAATTTGTAATTGTTGGAATAACATGTCTTATACACTTCTTGTAATCTTTGAGGTTCATGATCAATAAAAGTTTTGATTTTCAAAAAATAAAAGATAAAGTGATGGTAGTCTAAGTCTATTTCACTACAAGAATTTAAGTCTTTCGCTTTGAGGTAAAATTGACCCCAAGTTGCTTAGTTTAAGCTAGACTAGATGCTTGAGAAACTTTATAAAATTATAAAATGGAAGTCGAAGTTGTGCAAGTTTTGGAGCTTTAAGTTAGCAACTGAAATTCATGCACCTCTTCTAGTTGTGTTGTGTCTAAAAAACAATTACCCAACCCACACAATGGGTTCAATTTTTCAGGTCACGAGGGACAACTCATACAAAGATATATTTGATGCTCTATGTTGCTTTCGAAACAATAAAGTAGCAAATGGATCACATTAATCATGAAATGTTCATCATCCACTTACACTTGATTTTGATTTATAAAATAAGCCACAGTAGATATATATTATTGGTGTCACTTGTCTTTCAATATTTCATTTTCCTTATTTTATTAACTTATTTATGACCATTTTTAATTTCAACTTCACTGTTCCTCCATAACGTACAGAGATCATAAAATCTTTCCTTCTTCACCTAGTGGAAAATCCGAAAAAGCTGCAAGAAATGAGAATAAGTTTTGTCCAAAATTTTGGCTCAATCTTGTACACAAGACAAGAGCATTTACTCCCCTGAATAAATCTGCAGAAACTGTTTTGCAGGATGAATCATTTTACTCATTGCAAAAGGGCAAATCTTGATAAGGGTCAGTGTCCAAAAAATTGTAGGACATAGATATAGTTGGACTTTGGAGGACTAACATGTCTATGTAACCTCAAAGTCGATGAACCTGTGAACAGTTCTTAATAAAACTTGAAAGTTCTGGACCCATAAAACACAAGTGGCTCATCCACAGACTTTTCTATCTGATGACCACTAATATGTTCTGTTCTGTTATATTCTATGTACAAGATATTCAAATTTACCACTTTTAAAAGTTCTGAAATCTCTAAAATCAAGATTTTCTCCATGATATAACATGCACAAGTCCCTACATTTTTCATATATGCCTTGAGTTGGGTCTAATCCTTTCTATCTGGGATTCACTAACCTCTTGCATATGTAATTCCAATTAAGAACCTTTTCTATCACTAATGGCAGAGAGTATTACTAAGATGTTCTTACTTTGTGAATTTTGATGAATAGCAAAGAGTAGTACTAATGGCAGTTATACCAAAACTTATGATAATGTCCGCCTCTCAATCCCACAAGCACAGTTATCGGAGCTAGGAATAAAACTTTGGCCGTTCCCGGAATACAGCAAGATAAGGTGTTAAATGAGCCCCTGCAGTACAAGTTTATGAAGATCCAACGTGACGTTATGGATACATTGGAATTTCAACAAATGCCAAGAAAATTAGGAGAAAGATCAAAATCATCCAGCGCTATCACCACCAAACAGCCCATTATTCCTTATTGATCGATCAACGTCCTCCCACACGTTGTATGATAACAACAAAGTTCAGACAATGCCAATAGTATTATTGCATAGTAATCATAGACCTTACCCATGGAAGTATATGTTACCTTCTAGCTGTCTGACTGATATATGTTTGGCATTGAGCCATGGTGGCATAACAGGGAATGAATTTCGTACAAAAGAAGGATTCAATTGAAATATCTCCTTGTATTCTAGTATTCCATGTTTATGTCCCTGGATAATCCGAACCATGTCACTTCATCACATTCACCTATTTTGGCTAGAAATGGATTGTTGGCCCTTAGAAAGCCAATACAAAAGCAATGGTCCAAAATTTTGAATGTTAAGTTTTACCTTGCTGATCATGTATATCCACATTCAGCAGAGCCAAGAACCATTCCTTTGATGAATTAGGTCGGCAAGTCCAATTATTACCAGGAAACAACAGAGAAATTGATGATCACTTTTATATGCTTATAGTCCCTTGCACTAAATTGAGTAAAACAAAATGAATCAACAATAGTAATTCATTAGCTTGACTTCTATAAGGAGTGTTGGCCAGCATTTCTACTATCTTAGTAGCGGCAATACAACAGTCAAAATACCAAAGTTGTTGGAATTTTTAATTAAAGTGTGTTTAGTGTCTTTAATTACTCAGTTCGGATTGAAGATGAATGAAAAATTAATGCACGAATAGACCGCATGTAATTATTAATACGAAGGTATTCGCAATGAAGTTGCGATAAATTCCGACAAAATAAATGTAAATA
Source organism: Plantago major (assembly GCA_026545765.1). Lineage (NCBI taxonomy): Eukaryota > Viridiplantae > Streptophyta > Magnoliopsida > Lamiales > Plantaginaceae > Plantago > Plantago major. The sequence continues at coordinate 13,348,967 of CM048843.1, forward strand.
CATATAGATAAAAAGGTGTGGAAGAAGATGTTTGAACTTGGTACCTCATGTAACATCTTGAAAGGTTGTTGAAAGCAATATTTGTTCTCATGTTATTGCATTGTGAAGTTGCATTATATGCTTGCTTTAGTTCAATCATCTATTTACAATTATACAAAAGTATGCAAACTATGTGTGGTCAAGTTTGTTTGTATGATGAGTTTATTACATTTTGTTTATGTAATATTGTGTGATGATTGTGTATGTTGGCATATTCAATGCATGTGCACTTATTATGCATGTAGTACATGAGAATTTCTTCCATAGTGTTGGAAGTGTGAATGGGACCTTTGGTCTATGCTTATCGGAATCAAGTATCATTTAAGTGAGTCTTGTTATGCGGAAATTCAATTTCCAGGCATATGAAGAGGACCACATTAAATGTGTAAAGTCTTGAATCCCCGTTCATGTGGTGAGGAGAGCTTTGCGTTCTCTAGTTGAGATTTAAAAGACCCATCTCTCATGTGTGTGTGTGTGTGTGTGTGTGTTGGGGGGGGGGGGGGTTTAATGCACATGAAACTGTTGATCTTTAAATCTTGTTAGAATTCAAGTGTTATTTAACTGGATCTCATAATGCGGAAATTTAGTTTCTCGGCATAAAAGCTAAGATCACGTTAAATATATAATGGCTTGAAGTTCTATAAATGTGGGAAGGACGAAAATTCTTAAGGAATACTTCTAACATTTGGCACATGATAGGGCAAGAGCATGGCGTATCCAATACAAAGTTGTGCAAGTATGAATACTTGTGATGTTCCCTCATGGTTGTTTCGAGGTGGAGAAAATATTGGAAAAATTTTCTTGAAGAACTTTGGTTGGATAGTAGGTCAATTGCGATGATTTCCAAATGAGACTGTGTTACCGGTATGGATTAATCGTTTGAACTACGGGTTTAAGAATGACGATTTCAATTAAGACCATTGTAGTGGCAAGGAATCGAGTGAATTTCTTGTGTCTAAACTGAATTCTTTGTGGTTTACTGAAGGTAAAACCTAGTTGAAAAGAATTCTCTATAGTTGGAGACAATAAAGAAATTATTGACTTATGAAACGTGAAGTTTTAAGTCGTGGAGATGCATATCCTTATGCATAAGGTACATGTTGAGTGCATGAGCATGATGGCTCAAAGAAATACTTCCTCATCGCTGTCATAACATATGAGTTGTCTCAGGCCGGCATGGAGAAACCATAGATTGGTAGTGAAGCATAGGTGGAAGTAAAATGTGGATTGATGTACACAATCACATGATGAGCATATGTCAAAGCACAACATGTCATATGGTTAGTCTATACTTTTCATCATAGACATAAGACCATTCGGCAGTTGATCTATAGGTGGGTTATCACTATTGATTGTGTGAAATCAAAGGATAACATGCGGATCCGCTAAACAAATGCAACACCTAACTGATCATATAATCTGCCTGTCTAAGACCCACTCAATAAGGAAATTTACGGTGGCAACCCAACCATACTGACTGGAGATCCCAAGAATTTGGTTCAATGGGATAACTAAGCTGTAAAGGACCATTACGTGCCTCGTGAAGTTTTGTACTTCGAGGTAAAAGTACTTAGGAGTTTTACTCCATTTGCGCCATTCCCGTGAAAGACATTAAGTGCTCCTGCAGTTCGGACGGAGGATGAGTCATTAAACTCTTAATGATCTCTGAAGAAGATTATTAATCTCTTTAGCTTACGAGCAGAGCATTGGCAGGAATGCTCTTAGAACGAGATCACCTATTTAAGTGTGAAGTATGGGAGGCCGCTTCAAACAAGAACACTTATGAATCCAAGAAGTCCAAGGCCTTTAATGGACTGAGAAAAGGAACGAGGCAATAAGGAGAATTATTGTGTTGATATCAATGTCTTGGTTTACACAAAACGCCGACTGGTTCAAGGCACCACGTCCACCGGGTGGCAAGTAAATCCGATGGTATTCTACTAGGGACGATTCAATGTCAATGACAATCGATCCCGATGCAATATCATTTTTCGCTGGAAAACTGAAGTGTGTGAAGAACGTGTGTGCATGGATTTTCATTCATGTGGGGAATTGTTGGAATTTTTAATTAAAGTGTGTTTAGTGTCTTTAATTACTCAGTTCGGATTGAAGATGAATGAGAAATTAATGCACGAATAGACCGCTTGTAATTATTAATACGAAGGTATTCGCAATGAAGTTGCGATAAATTCCGACAAAATAAATGTAAATATATATAGATAAACAGGTGTGGAAGAAGAGGTTTGAACTTGGTACCTCATGGAACATCTTGAAAGGTTGTTGAAAAAGGAAAAAGAAAAAAAATTGGCAAGAATTGTGACTCTTGCGATTTGAACACGCAACCTGCCTGATGGAAGTGTTGAAGCATTCCAACCGAGCTAGGCACATGTTTGTGAAGGGTTATGAACCAAACTCGTACTTCCTCGATGTGAGACAGAGAGTTGTGGTTCAAGCATTGTATCTTCTCCTTGCAACCTTTGAATATCTATATATAGGGCTCCCCTATTTCGTTTAAAATCATCCAATTGCAGATTCTCTTCTAGGAGAATTGTGGAGGATCACCAAGATAGTTTATCCTTTACGGATTTCAAGTCCTAAGTAACTTTTAAGTTTGGAGGACGTTGAATACGAATTTTCATGGGATTTTCTAACCGTATCGGAGGATAAAGAAGTATAAAATAGAGTTGCTATTTGTACTTGGCGGGTGTTGGATGTTCTTCAGTTATATAATCCATTATTGTAGTAATTCGCCGGAATTAGAGTTCAAGTGCTAGAATTCTAATTCATCACTGTTGTTCTATCTTGGGAGACTATTTATTACGTAAACCGCGAAAGACCAGAATGAAATAAAGTTTTAAGGAAATAGGCCAAGCCTTCGCTCAGCAGTATAAATATTGTTTTATTCTTTGTGTTGTGTTCCAGATATCCATCTTCGATACACTACCCACCCGCAGTTATGTGAAATTCACCCACAAGTTTTCCTAATCAAGCAACGCATACAAACTGAAACTCCAAATTTCTGGCTTATGATGTTGCTTTAAGCCTGCAGAATTCAACTTCTGGGTCCGCATCATCCCTGACCATGTTCTGCGACACCTCAGCTTGGAATGTCTTGCGTTCACCAGTAGTCGTATCCACAGCACTAAACGTGATATAATAGAAAAAATAATTTGAAACGCTGAGATTTACTTTCTCCACTTGGACATCATCATATTTAGTTCCCTGAAAAATCAAATTAAACATTTCAAAGATTTAAAACACCGATTCGTTCACTAATTCACATATAGTATAAAAGAAGAGAGCCCTAAACAAAATATGATTGATTCACTAATTCAACAAAGTAATCCACACTCAACATAAAGAAAGCAAAAAAAAAGATAGAAGAGTTAAAAAAAGAAATATTTCATTATTCTTATTGTACTCCTCCAGAGCCCAGCACGCCATACTCTCATTCACCTCCATAGAAGGATCAAGACCCCCAGAAACACTACAAGAATTCTGTTGTAACGGGACGGAAAGGGGCGACGGATTTTATCCGTCGCCCCTGTAGCGACGGATCGCTAATTGGGGCGACGGATTCTATCCGTCGCCCCGTTTGGCGACGGATAAAACTTATCCGTCGCTACAGAGCGTTGACCAAAATTTAAAAAAAAAAAAAAAATTTAGCGACGGATAGATCTATCCGTCGCTATATAGCCGGAAAATAAAAAAAATAAAAAACGTTAGCGACGGATAGATCTAGATCTATCCGTCGCTAAAAGCCTAAAAAAAAAATAATATATCTCCTCCACCACCTCCTTTCCTCCACCACTTCTCCTCCATTTCTCCTCTCCTCCTCCTCTCACCACCACCTTTCTCCTCCCACCACCTCCTTTCCTTCCACCACCATCTCCTCCACCACCATCCTCCACCACCATCCTCCACCACCACCATCTCCTCCACCACCTCCTTTCCTTCCACCACCTCTCCTCCATTTCTCCTCTCCTCCTCCTCCACCACCACCGCACCACCACCCTGCCACCACCACCATCTCCTCCACCACCACCACCACCCTGCCACCACCACCACCTTTCCTCCTCCCACCACCACCGCACCACCACCACCCTGCCACCACCACTGCCACCACCGCACCACCACTGCCACCACCGCACCACCTTTCTCCTCCCACCACCACCACTGCATTTAATACAAATTGGATGAATATAAAATTGAATACAAATTAATCCAGATATCTGAATACAAATCAATATCTCAGATACTGAATACAAATTGATATCTTAATTAATCCGTATACGAATATAAAAATTCGAATACGGATTTTATTTTTTTTAAAAAAAATAGAAATGGGGCGACGGATAGATCTATCCGTCGCCACGTGGGGCGACGGATAGAATCTATCCGTCGCCCCATTATCAATTTAAAAAAAAAAATGTCAAAAATGATAATCCGTCGTCCAATCTGTCGCGAATTGGACGACGGATTATTATCCGTCGTCACAGCTCCAGCGGGGCGACGGAATTTCTATCCGTCGCCCGATCCGTCGCCAGAGCTGGGGCGACGGATAGATGGTCCATAGCGACGGATCTATCTGTCGCTACAGACCAGATTTTTTGTAGTGAAAGGTACTTGGAAGGACAAATGGAAGTAATTCCCATTATAAAACCGGGAAAGTGCTCGATATCAAAACCCTACAAACAATATAAGAAGCAGATAACATAATTTAGCATACTGTAATTCCAACTATATTATAATAAATGAATATAAAGAAAAAGAGAAGGAAAAAACACCTCGCTTTCCTCAACCTCCTGTAGGTGCTTGCAGAGAACTGGCAACGTGTTTTGAGCGAATTTGACCCTATCATAGGGTATGCATGCGGAGGTAATCGAAAAATTTATTCAGCAGCTCCTCGTCGGACCAATCATAGATCATCCTAGTATCTTTGTGTTCTTCTGAAGATGTCTCGCGTATCTCCTCCTTCGGCAAAAACTGGGATTAATAAAGATACAAAAAATGTGACTAATAAACATATAAAAGCTGAAGCTAAATCAAAATAATCAATTAAAATTAAGAGAGCCACTTTCTTGTACGACTTTGAGGTGAATTTTATAAACTTGCACATAATTTTATACAATAGGTATGTAATAATATGCAAAAGTATAATAATGTGGGATGGGACGTAAAGAGAAACATTAATCATACATGGTGGTTTTCTTGAATAATGGGGTATGGAAAGAAATCACAAAGATACCTGATTCTCAGTTAACGACAAATCTTCATTTGTCAGTCCATCCACAGGGAAAGAACCAAACTCTGAATCAGTGAAGTGCTTGTTATAATCTGCTGGACTCAGGGCGACATTGCAATGAAAAAGCACACTACGAAAAAACATAGAAGATACGAACGGGGCAACTTCCTCCTGCGCAGAAGTAATCAAGTATGAGTGAAATTTACATAAAATGTATAGTTTCAACATATAAGATGTTATAGGTCAACCAAAAGTCCACTGCCAATGCTCTGATCCAGTAACAAACTATCCTACCATTGCAAATACGCACGTTTCCAATACGATTATTTTGGAAAGCTGGTCTGACTTGGTCTGAACTGGAGGTGGAGGTGGAGGTGGTGGTGCTGTGCAAGAGGACATATGCATCATGGTTATTTGCAAATGCAAGAAAATTGCCAGTCCCATGTAAGCTTCTATGGCTCCTTCACCTAAGCTTTTATAAACACTTTGTTCAAAAAACCTAGTGAGTGCAAATCACCTTTTGCCATTTTCAGTTTAGTGGGTGATTGCAATAAATTACGAGTTGCAACATACAATTTAGTTTAGAGAAACTGAATAGTAGTGTTTGCAAACAAAAAAAATGAACGTAGATTTTCTTAATTTAAGCTACATAAGGAGAAGTCGTTGGGTTGTACCCCCTTCAAGTAACCATTGAGTTGTTTTCACCAAAAAAATCAGGTTAGCAAACACTTCGTTGAACTTATGTAAACTCGATATCTGGCCATGAAGTTTATAGAACGTAACATTGATGTGCAATGAAAAGTCAATAAAATAGATGTACAAGGCTGAGTTGCTACTGCCACTTACCTTCAAAGATGAAAATGCTGAAAGGGCAAGCCAAAGAAGATCATCTAAACAATTATCCGAACTTTGGCAGGTCTGCACTATATGCTTCCCAAAAATTGTAGTGATGTGTCGATCCCCTTAAATACAAACTCAAGTGTTAGCTAAGTTGCACGAACAACAGATTAATATCACAGACAAATCATTTTGAAAGAGTACAAATAAAGTAATGCTATGCGCCGAGATCAAATGACTGAATATCAAATATGAGATACATGATATGAAAATCCAAGAGAATATTAATTTAGAGACAAGTGTGTCAGAAACAAAAAGTAGCCAACAGATCTTCTCAACGTGATATAAAGAACGGGTCTCAGAACTACAGCCTATGACAATGCAACATTATTTTGCTAAGTGAAAATTGCAAATACTGAGGTATCCATAATTTTGCAGCTAAGGCACTTAACTATTTTTTTGGCACATAACACACTCCAGGAAGTAACCGATAAACCACAAGATTAGTAACTTACTGTTTTATGTCATGCTCAAGGAGTCCCTCTTCATTGACAAGCCACAGTTTGCGAGAGGCAAGTCTAACATCAATGGGCCGTCCTCCCTGACAGAATTCAGAATGTGAAGTTTTAAACTGGTAGATGAAAAGTGTAATGGATGAACTGTCTTACTTACCACCCCCAGAGAAAATGGTATCCTATCCCCCGGCTTACAGTGAAGGGAATATAGTAATATATCCATGCCAGCATCCTTCAAAAATTTCAATAAGAAATTGTAAAGAATATTCAAACATGGATTAATGGCTATAAATCAGTCTACATTTTACGTCAGCAATCTAAAGGACATCAATCAGTTTTAACAATCAATTAAGAGAAATATCTAACACAGAACCAGCAGAATAGCACCCAAGTACCTAACATAAATCCAACAAACATGCAATTCTCCATTTTTTAGACACCTACAACTACATAGTTATCTAACACACTGTCACAGAAGTTTTAATAGATGATTCCATAAAAATACAATCAGTCTCACAGCTTGAAACGCCTTAAAATATAAACAGTTACGTGATCTGCGCCTAATAGGTCATGAACAAATAAATTGGCCGACATATTTCAGTAACACCCTCAGACATGCAGCCTAGACCCCAGTAATGAATAGATTGAAGTTAGAGGGGGAGGCAGAAGAGTTGTTTGCAAAACTTTCACTTTAAACTCAGTGCTCTTGATAGATGGTGTGCAAATAGAAAGCACATGACTTGCTACTTGGTACATTTCTGAATATAATGCATTTCAATCGACAACCCTATCTTTCTTACTTTTCTTATTATCATAATTTGTCGAATTTCAAGCTGAAATATCGAATAACTCATTCAATCAAACTCCACACGACCCAAAATTACTCAAATTATAATAGCTGCACCAAACAACAGTTGAACAGAGCTCTAATTTTCCTCCGCTACTCATTTCTATACATAGTACCACCTACGGCAGTCCACATAGGATATGAATTCCAGATCAAACCATCAGTGAATCGACAAGTCTAGTGATGTGTCAGAAATAGATTAAAGCAGCCCACAATCAAGCCAACCAGACTGTCTACCCTCTACAAAACCAAGCTACCCGCAAGCACGCCCTGCGGATGGGAGAGGGCCCTAACTAAGATATATGTAAAACTCCATTCTAGAAAGAAAAGAAAAAATGTCGAAACATTCCACCAATATGGTAAAGTGAACACTTAGCAAATTGGGGAAGTTATACCTCCATGAGATCATATAGATTAAACTCCAGCGGAAATCAGAATATAAAGCTACACAGGATTAAAGGAAATATGATTGATCCTCCAAGAGAAAGTAACTACAGCATTAATGTATCATTTCCGAAGCATACATTATCAATGCAAAGAATGTGCAATTGAGCAGAGAACAAATATGCATGCGATACAAAATCAACCACCAAGCGCTCGTACCAATAGCCTGCAGTATCATTATCAGCTTCTCCCACCCGGAGCCTTAGAGATGAACCTGTATGATAAGAGATTACATCAGACCTTTAATGTCATTGCAAATTATCAACGCCGAAGTGAACTACTGGTACCATTTGAAGTAATAAGAAAATTTCAGACTATCATCCCCACTATATATAAATGGTTTATTATTGATAGCCAGCAAAAATCGATTCGATCAATGTCAACTTCTTAGTTTTCTTCTTTCCTCAATAATGGCGACTTCGAACCTGATTCTGCGTGAGTGAGGAAGAACGAATTCGAATTGTGAAGCTGAAATGAATAGGAGGAATTCTGATTTCACTGAACGTATTCTATTCTAGTACATTTTTGTCTATCGGTATTATTTGGGGCTCCTTTTTTGTTTTCCCGTGGAACGAGACCGGACTAGATGATCCGGTTCAAGACCGTTTTTTGTATCTGGGCTAGATTTTGAACACCTATGACAACTGGATTTAGTTATTTCTCAAATTAAACCCCGACAAGTGAAATAGCAAGCTACAATGACCAATTTCCAAAAAGTTTCGAAAAACATGACTCCGATGGGGGGCGAAGGTAAGAAGGCAAGCCCACCCTTAAATAAAGGTTTATGTTGTGTTTTTCAAAGTAAATTGAAAATGAGCCCTATCCAAAATGATTTTTTTTATTAATGTTAAAGGTTGATAATTGAACTTATTCCATCATCATTTCACTATATTAAACATGTCTTGCTTAATATTTATCTGTTTGGGAAATTATATTTGTAAATTTTCAAAAGTACTCGTATGGTAGTATGTATTTTAAATCGAGTCCCAAGTACTTAATGAAAGAATTATTTTCCCTTCCTGATTCTCATTAATCAATCTCATATATATACAAGAATATATAGCTATATATCAATAAGGAATCCTAATCAAATTATACTTCTAATTACCAAAATAATAAGGAATCCTAATACAATTGTACTTCTAACACTCCCCCACAGTCGAAAGGGGAGGTTGATGAACGTTGAGACTGTCCCGAAAAACGTCAAACAAAACTTGTGGTACTCCTTTGGTGAAAAGTCGACTCATAGGTAAGAATCAACAGATTTCATCCATGACGTGCTACATTGATTTTGTATGTGATCATGCAAGGCAAAAGGTCCAATAGCCCTATGGGCTTGCTGTGGGTGAGATCCAAGAAGACCAACTTGCTGAGATGGACCGGACGGTGGGCGATACCAAGAGGCAGTCGGGTATGGACAAGGAGGATCCAAATTTGGTACCCAACCCCACAGAAGTGCTCGAGTCTGCAAGAGTAGGGTGGAAGGTCGTAACCTCAGGCGAGGTACCAGAAGTCATGGCGACATAATCTAGGAGAGGGACCACACGAGACGGGAAAGTTGGGAGAGGAGAAGAACGAGATGACGTCGGAAGAAGAAATAACTTAAGCACCCAGAGCAGACATAGAGAGACACCCAAAATAGGTAGAGAAGATTCAACAGGTGACCACAGCAGTCCAAGATCCAACAACAACTTGAGCAGAAGAGGTTGGTGATGAGGAAAGAAAGAAAAAGAAAATATTGCAAGGAAAAGGAAAATTCGATTATAGAAATCGAAGTAGGCCGGAGATGGAAGAGGCTCGCAAGTGTAGAGGGCGGGAGAGGGGCGGCCAATCAATTTGGAGAGGCGAAGTCATGGTGAAGATTGAACGGAGCTACTGCTCCAATCGATTTCCATGAAAACTGACCCAACTCGGCGGCATATTGGGAGGCAGAGAGAGGAGGTGACCAGAGAGGCTGGGCGGAATCGTGGAGGCGGCACAGAGACAACTATGGGCACCATTGCTATAGCTAAGAAAGAAGAAAGGAAACAGTTTTCGTATGTAGTAAATTGCACACCGCAGTCGTAGGAAAACGACGTTTCCCGCCAGCTCAGCCGTTGGATCGCCCTGAGAATTTGACCGCAGGTAGCTAACACACGAATCTACATGGTGGGCGGTGGAGATCGAATTCAAATTATATGAACCTATTCAAAAGTGCTGTCGAAGTCAGCTGCTGTTCTGGGAAGAAAGAAGAAGAAAAAGCAAATTGCTCGAGGAAGGCGACAGCACGTGGAGAAAACGCAGCAGTAGAGCTGCGGGAGAAGAAAGCGGCTCAACCGCATAAGAAGAAGAGAAATTCGCTGCGTAATCAAAAGAGGAAGACCTGGCCGGAGGAATTCCACCGGAGAAGAGAGCGGCTCAGCCGCGTGGAGGAGAAGAGAGGCGCAAGAGCGCTTGAGAGAGGCAGCCGGAACGGTGGAAGCCGTTGATGCGGCTTGGGAGGTGAACGATGTAGGAGGTCAGAGAAGAGGCGGCGGCGCTAGGGTTCCCGTGGGGGGCAGCGGCTGGAGGAGGAAGGGGAGCACGCGTGGAGGCGCTGGAGAGATAAGGAGAAAGGGAAGAAAAGAGAAGAAAGAGAGAATGGCAAGGCAATCAGATTGATTGTGTTGAGGGAAAAAATCAGAGAAATTTTAGGGCGGAAGAAAGAAAAAAAAAAAAAAAAAAAAGGAGAGGCATGACCAATGCTCGTTGGAGACTTACATGGCTCTGATACCATGAAAGAATTATTTTCCCTTCCTGATTCTCATTAATCAATCTCATATATATACAAGAATATATATATAGATATCATTAAGGAATCCTAATCAAATTATACTTCTAATTACCAAAATAATAAGGAATCCTAATACAATTGTACTTCTAACACTTAAAAATCCCGACTTCGCCCCTGACGCGGATACTAAGAAAAAGGATATCCATCGTCCAAGAAGTAGCTAAGCATGGAACCTCACCGAAAAGGTGTCGATCAGTTGCTGTTGAAGCCAAAAAATCTATCAACAATCTTCAGAACAGAATGAGATCAAATGAATTAATCAACATTGAAAGTTTTCCAAAGAACGCCCATCAGCAGGTCAATTGGACTCAGGACACCACTTCTATAGAATAATGAATGACGATAAAACTACGAACATTGCTTTAAAAAAAATAAAAAATAAAAAAATAAAAATAAAAATAAATGTTTTTGATTAGTTTTGGAGTTGCACCTTGTTAATCCAGTAATGTGTTTGGCAGGTCTTACCTGGATATAATCAACATGTTTTTCTTTGTTTGTTTTTTTAGTTTATCTATGATTTCTTATGATATATGAATTGAAAAAAAGTATATACGTACATGAGACACATTCAATGAATTAATCAAGTTCCAACTTTTCGCACTGTGAACAAGGCAATGGAGGATAGAGATAGAATATGTGAGTGAATGATTTTAAAACTTGGTTTTGAAATGGAGGGAAAATTGAAATGGCCGGTAATGGTTAATTCTGATATTATAAATCATGACATTTTCAGGTAAGGTCTGATTTGGTCTTTTGTGAGTATGTTCGTGCATTTTCATGCTTCTTTCTTACGGACTAATTTATCCAAGAGAAATCAAGTTACATTGTAAAATAGTGCAATCATAGAACAAGATCAAGCCAAACCTGTCCACTAACTAGAGCATGCATGCAATACAAGATAACCAGATGATTATGAGAAACATTTCTCCATAAGCTTTACGAACTCACGAAAACATATCCTCCCATCACCAGTCTCATCATAGGCCGCAATCATTCTATCACACTCTTGTTTAGTGTAAGTCCTCGCGCTAACTAAATCCACGACTCTCTTCAGCTCCCCTGCATCTACGAAACCATCGTGGTTTTCATCAAACAGGTTGAATGCTTCTCTTATCTCTTCTAAACTAGGCTCGTTAACATCGAAGATGTTTGTAATATTCACTAAGACTTGCAACGGCTCTTGATCACATGACGACAGTCCTAAATGCTCCATCACTAGCTCAATGTCTTGTCCTGTGATCATCGGCGTCACTTCTGAGGTTGAGACGTTGCCCTCTACATGATGCGATTCATGCGAATCAAATGACACTGAGTAGAAGAGAAGAAAGGACAGCATTTGGAACATGCGACTGAAGCACGGGTGGATATCTTGCAGTGTTATTATGAAGCTGTAATACATGCACCATAAGATGGTTGAAATGGAGGAAAACAGATTTCTTGATTGTGACTCCATTTTAGCCTTGTGGAATTTATTATCTCCTAAAGTTTATGGTATCTGATACTTTCAATTGGATAATGCTGTTGCTTAAATAAGCTGCAAAGATTAGCAGGAGAAATGAGAGGAAAGTTTCTTTGAAATGTTCATGGAGTATTCTTTACACTGGAAATGATAAGCAACAGTTCTCTGCTATTGTTTTATGTGTTGGAATGTTATGGTAGCAATTGACTTGAGAATTAAGAGAAGACTTGGATACGGCTAAGTCTTTACAAGTAGTACTTCCGACCAATTGCAAAAAGGGTTATAATTCCCATATTTCGGCATACTTTCGAAGATATTCACACTCTATGAGTAGGACTTAAATTCTTGCCTTCTTGGAAGCAACGATCAATTTAAGCTAGCTTAAAAATCAATTATAGTTTTGAGTTTTGACCCATTCTTCCACTCGGTAAAATGTATTGAAAAAAAAAAACCAATTTTATAATTATTTAGTCTTAAGTTATTTTATCTGAATCACATAAACGACCAGACGGGTATCATGAACGTCGCTTCTTAAGTGCACGACTCTTTATACAAGAAACTTGCCCATTCTACAATTGTAGTACTACAATTCTACATGAAATGCCATAGTAAATTTCATGTCGCTTGTTTTCTCGTTTCTCCTGGGAAATTTATGGCAACTAGGGAAGCCTTTTGCAGGCAAATATGCGAATTAATAGTAGTAAAACAAATTATCCATTTACACTGAGAAACTAATTCAATAACTCAGTTCTAACTGTTAAGTGTTAACCATAGGCATTTAACCCAACAGAAATCTATCTTGATGCCTATCCCCAACAGAAATAACACAAAAGTTCGACGTTGAGTAGTTAGCGCGAGGACTTACTATCTTATGTTTATTTTGTAGCAATGCAGAAATCCAAGGCAGGCCCATAGGAGGTATGCAAATTAAGAAGGAACCTCAGCAAGTTTGTTGTACTTTAGGTGGACAAATACACCTCAATTGCCAACACCCAAAGAAACACAGGAGATGAATTGAAAAGGAAAGGAACTGGATAGCAAGCACCATTACCTCTAATGCTGTCACAATAATCACAACCAGAAAGAATGCACAGGTCTATAAATTGATCCATGGTTAGGTTCAATTCCTCCAAAATCTGATACATAATACTGAATCAGAAACGGTAGATTTACAAAATGAAACTCCCTCCAAGTTCTTTAAAAAAAAAAAAAAAAACGACATTCTAGCATTGTGCACATTAAGGAATTTTTGTCCATCCAAATTAACCCTAATGATTACGATTTGTATGAGTATAGTCATATCCTCCCATGATAAAAGGTGGAACAACGCTCAGCTTGTAAATGTCACCAACATAATCAGTACAGTATCTCAAATCTCAAATGTTCTCAAGGAACAGAGAACAAAAGATTAGATAAATTAATTCAGGTTTCACATGAAATGCAGGAAGTCAGAATCACTGATTAGAACATACATTACTTCTTCTTCCTGCCCCCAGCAGCTTTCGTCTTTTTGTTTACAGGTCCCTTCTCAGTCTTCTCCGTTGTTTCCTGTAATTGAGTTACCACCCAGTCAGAAAAGAATAATAAAATACCACAACTATATTATGGTGTTGATGTACGAAACTTCTCCCTATAATCTGAATTGATTTTAAAATTACACAAGCATGATTTATGGGGCTACAGTATCCGACTCTCCTATAGTAATCATAAGCTAAATTTTGTCCTACAGTGAAGTTCTTGTGGATATCATTTACAAGCAACTCGAAAGTCCTAACCATTACTTTTTAACAACTTGGTATGTGTGGCTTAACTAAAACACAAAAATAATTTGAGATCCAGGTTCACCATGGCTGTCAACTTCATATAGCATAGCCTAAGCTTTTGAGAACAGCATGATCTGCTTCAAACCCAGATCAACAGTTGGCATTCCTAAGCTGAGATTAGACTTGGGCTTGGAATGTAAGGATGCTTCCGTGGAGTACGGCTTAGGCTTCATTAGTTGTTTTGAAATTGCAAGAGTACAAGTAGCCCCCTGCCGTCCAGTACCAAAATCGTTAACAATTAGAGTATAATTTCGTGCAAGTCCAGAAAGCATCCCATGTGAGACAGTCAGTTATGGTGGTATGCTGCATTTGAATTGAAAGGACTGGGTCTGGACGTACTCAGAGTATGATTCCAAATTACGTGATACTGTGGAAATTGCCTAGCACAACAGCTCTAAATGGTGTAACTAAAGGATTCAATATGAAGGGTAAAAGGTTCCTCCTGAGGAAAAAAACTACTCGTCATTACATTGAAAACAATGTAGGGTTTGCAAGGGAAACTTCTTGAAGGAGCATGTATGGTCATTCATTCAAGTAAAATAGTCCCAACACTAATGAGCAAGAACCGAAAAGAATATCAAATTTTGATTTTACTTCACAAAGAGCAAGTGGATCGATGTACATATGGAGAAACGTGAATTTTCAGTAAATAAAGTATTAGCACCCTGCAAAGCTGGGGTCTAAAGGATCAGCCTTCCAGGGAGTACAAATTCTTGACTTATTAGGATGACATGTATGTTGAAGCCAATTTGTAAAAAGTTACGTGATGGGCAATTTTATTTAGTAGCACTTCACTACCAACAAACGTTAATACATACTGGTAGCAAGAAATCACGCAGAATACCATAGACACCGAGTAGAGAATCCATCCAAAACGCTAATGTCATGTTATTATACAGCCCTACTTTTAAATTGTTATATTGTACTAATATATATAGCTGTGAGCTTTATAAGGAGACATACCTTCCGTTTTAGAGGTACTGATGAGCAAGCAGTTGGCTTGAAGAATGATTCTAACCTGTTGCCAGATTATTAAAGTGTTAGAAAGTGGGAATTTATAAAAGCATTAAACCTAAGTTGATTTTATACTTGAATCAATACATACCTGCCCTGGGCGGACTTGTTTTTGGCAGCCTTGATCTTCTCTATTGACTAAATAATCAAGATATGAAGTTAGCCAACCAGTTGCTCATTTGTTATGAGGTTGGGGTGAGAATAAGGATAAAATGAGACACAGACACACCTTAGCTATTCTATCGCTGTTGAATCCATTCTCTTTCACCAAAAAGTTCATCAACCCCTAAAAGAGAGTAATTAATCAGAAATGCTCATTGACCAACATTTTGCAAGAGGAAATGAAAGGTTCAAATTACACAATTACGAAAGTTAATCACCTCTTCATCAGGACCAGTCCACTTAAGCTCAATTTCATTATCAGCAAAAACATCAGGTTCTTTAAAGAGCCTTCGAGCCTCTTGATATGGCCAGTCTTCTGGTACCTGGAATCTGTACAAACAATATAATTCAATACGAAGGATATCAAGATTCCGAACTTAAGAAAAAAACTATATGAACTTCGACAAATCCATGGATATGTCGATCTGATACACATGTTCCTCAAGGATATGTCTATCTGATATATCATGTTCCTTCAAGGATATCTGGAAAAAAACCATCTGCATGCAACTAAAAAGCTAGCTACCAATCTCAATGCAAAGACTAACTCATTGATTAATAAAGGTTCAGTTTTCTTCGTTTACCAAACGTCCTTTGAGGATTAGACAGTGAATATCAGACTCAAATTATTAATGAGTATTGAAACTAAACAAAACAAGAAATATGCCCAGAGAAAACTGCTTAAGATTCATGATCTTGCTTGTTTAATCAAGAGTTGTCCCAAATTCCCAAGCTACCTTTATTCTCAATTACAATCATGGAAGGTGAAAAACAGAGCACCCTTCGAATGTATTCAACTCAAGTGAATTTCACCGTGAATTGGCAACTTAAATGAAGCATTTGAATTGTTAACATAAAGCACCTTTCTTTATTTAGATTCTCTAGAATGTTCTCAATCGAGCCATGTTGGCGTATCAGCTTCAAAGCAGTTAGTCCTCCAATACCTGAGAAATAGATCATGTTTTAGTGACTTCTATCATGGGGGGCAAACTATAAAAATGATTCTCCCCGCCCGAATGAGGTGTATAGAAGGTTAGAAGTGAAGTAGTGAACCTAGGAAACAAAAGGTATACACTACTTTTACGTTATTAACAAATGTAGAGAAAAAACTTAATATTCCTGTCTTATGTTTATTTTTTAGCAATGCAGAAATCCAAGGCAGGCCCATAGGAGGTATGCAAATTAAGAAGGAACCTCAGCAAGTTTGTTGTACTTTAGGTGGACAAATACACCTCAATTGCCAACACCCAAAGAAACACAGGAGATGAATTGAAAAGGAAAGGAACTGGATAGCAAGCACCATTACCTCTAATGCTGTCACAATAATCACAACCAGAAAGAATGCACAGGTCTATAAATTGATCCATGGTTAGGTTCAATTCCTCCAAAATCTGATACATAATACTGAATCAGAAACGGTAGATTTACAAAATGAAACTCCCTCCAAGTTCTTTAAAAAAAAAAAAAAAACGACATTCTAGCATTGTGCACATTAAGGAATTTTTGTCCATCCAAATTAACCCTAATGATTACGATTTGTATGAGTATAAATTGTATAATAATTGACTTGGAATTAATGCTTAGGGACAAAAATGGAATTGAAAGGTGAGAAATAGCTAGAATCTCATTTATTTAACAAAGGTTCACAAAGTCTAAAATGTCATTTTATTAAAATGGAAGGTAGTATTGTAGTAATTTCTAAGTACCTTAGGGACTTCAAATTCCATCACTGGGATCTTTTTGGAGCTCGGATCCATCAAATGGCGGAGGAACCTAGGAGTTCCAAAAGTCAGAGAATCCATGTCTTCAGAAGCCACAGCATAAACCTGCAAAGAAAGGTTTAAAAATGCTTCATATGCTTAGTTTACATTACAACTTATGCAGTCGCCAAGCAAATGACACATGTAATAATTTCTAGAAATTTATATGCAGAAGTTCTATAATCTTCTAGAAAGCAGGTGTGTAACAGGTCTCATTTACCTTATCTGCTTTACAAAGTGCAGCACACTGTGCTTCTGCTTCCGATGGAGCCTACGCAAGATACAGATGAATATATTACTAAAAGAAAAGAAAACACTTTTTCTGGACCAAATGTGGTGCCACACTAAGTTAAGAAGCATTGACTAATTCATGAAAAAATAAAGTTTACTAAGCCATTCATTTCACTGTATCACCTCGATGACGGGTACTCCCATCAGTTTAAGAAGCTTTTTGCAGTCTTCATTATGTTGCTTCGTAACCTGTT
Source organism: Plantago major (assembly GCA_026545765.1). NCBI lineage: Eukaryota > Viridiplantae > Streptophyta > Magnoliopsida > Lamiales > Plantaginaceae > Plantago > Plantago major. The sequence continues at coordinate 13,366,409 of CM048843.1, forward strand.
TGCCAACATTAAATTGTCCCAAAGTTAATTATAATAATGCATCCTCATTCACTTATATCGCAATCAGATAAAAGTTTCTAAAATACATGTCAAGCAAAAATATAGAGTAATTGCTTCAGAAGCAAATGTGCAAGAGTAAAAACTTTATTTGCCTATGCATCCATGAGGTTTGTAATATACATAAACTATATACGGTGTATTAACTGAAAGAATAATGGTCATTGCATTAAAAGTCCAGGGTTATCAGAACCACTGAAGCTAGAAGAACTTGATACGTAATAAATAAAAAATGGTTATCAGTTCCAATTTTCTGTCTTTTTTTTCTTGCGGAGTGGGGTGTTGAGGATAGAAGAGAGGTCCTAATTCCAATAAACTCACCTTTACAGTTCGTTTACTGAATTTTTCAATATCCTCCTTGTTTCCTTTCTGCAAAAAGGAAAAAATTGTCATGCGGGAGAAATTCTTCATATAGCAGAAAAACATGACAAAAAAGGGAGATCAGGATTGATTGGCAACCACAGCACAAGCATATGATTCACAGACGATATGTTAAAAAAAATAGTCATTTGCAAGGACAGTGAAATAAACATATTTGACCTCTAAAGCATCAGTTAGGCCTTCAGTGGCTTCAGCTCTTCTAGACAGTCTGCATTACTTAATCAAATCTCTATTAGAGACCCAAACATAATCAACATTAAGCAGACCAACAATTACCAAAGATGGAGAACCAAATACCGTTTGGTAAGCTCTTGACCCTTCATATCAGGAGGCTTCCCGTCAAATACGTATCTAAATTAACACAAAAGGTATTAATAAGGGGAAAAAGGAAATAACAAGACAAAGAAACAGTGAATTAATTGTAGAAGTTTTGGTGAAAGTTACACAGGCTTGATTCCTGCTTCCAAAAGTCTGATGGTCCTCGTGAACATCCCTTGCAAATGACTAAAGAGGCACCGGTTAGATACAAAAACCATTCAGGTGCAGTAGAAAAAACAAAAAGATAGCAGTTAGCTTGGTAAATTAGCATAACACATATAAGCTGATCAAACTAGCAGCTTGAAACGTATACTCGGAAATAAATGTCCAAAAATGTGAGACTGTGCTTCTGCACATACATGGCTCAGCATGTATGTGCCTCGAGCTCTACACCAATATTACGTGTTTTAATGACCTCGGATGATATGGGATCAATTTGAACTTTTGAAGCAATATATAGTAACTGAGGCACTATGCCTATAAAATTTAAATAGGTCGGAAAGTAAGACAAATTATTTTGGATATTTGCTCAAATATATGTCCACTTTTTCTTTATCTCAGTCAGATGTGTTTTGTATTAAAAAAGAAAAAACTTAATAGAATTATTTCGCAATAGTCATAGTTTTTCATTTATAATTTACTTTTCTTTTCAGTTTTAAAATTTTATCCAATACTCATCCCATACTATCCACATCAGATTTTCATAGTATCACTTTATTACAGTTTATAAAAATCAATTTAAATCATATCTTATAATGTCAATGAAAAACGTTTATAAAACAGCCCCAATAGTCCATCCTGGAAACCAGTTATATACTTCTTATTATTGTAACTATGATATGCAGAAGTGAAACGTGAAATTTTTTAAAGAAGGGGCAGCGTTAACTGAAAATGAACTCATACAGAAACAAGGCCCGAAGAAAATGATAACTAAGCATTTAACTGCAGCCTATTGTCAAAACTTATTTTAGGTTCTCAAGACAAACATTGGTTTGTGAGTAGAGAGAGCATGTACCTTGTCACTTCGCCTGCCTCATTAGTGAGCATATCCGTACCACTTCTCCCAATGACAATCTGCGAACATCATGCACTTATAAGTTATAAAATCAAAAAAATGAACCAACTCACCTAGTTAACAAGTTCACATCAAAATACTCTATAAAACATGTTGGTAATTTAAAGTGGTGCATCACGTAATCTCAAGTATATGCCTTCATCTCGTAAAAAGCCCACATCCAAGGCAAGAGGGTTTGCCTATTCATAATAGTAAAACAAGGATATGATATGTCCTACTTCCTAATCTCAGGTCCAAAACGATGATACACAGAAGATGGCACCTGTCTCAGGGCATGTAGCTAATAAAAGCCCCAACTGAGCAAGGTATGAGGCTTTCCACTTCTCACGTTGGCACAAAAAACACTAACCCACATCTGCGAGGCCAATTTTGAAAAGATATAACATCTAGAGTAGGCCTTATGCAAAACACATTTTCCACTCTTACAAGGTTAGAGTGACGAACACTTTGGTAGGTAGTGGTGTAAATTTACAAGGTTAGTGGCCCAGCCGCTTAGGTAGGTAGTGGTGTGATTTTGCACTAGTGTTGCGTGGAATGTAGTATAAAGTGTGTCAAATTGTCCAAAAATATGGTGTTTCCTAGTGTGAAGTGAAAAAAACAAACCCGACTTGGTCGAAAGAATTTCACTAAAATTGACATAATTTTAGGAGATGAAAGCTCAATAACATAACATGTGACATCAATTGCAGCATATGTGATTGCCTCGAACTAACCCGATACGACATAAAATAAGCAACAAGCTACCTGACTAACTAACACTTGAGCGAAATACCTCTCAGCCAGTCACATTATGATTTTCAACTGAGAAACGAGTTACATGTACAAAATATACTTACAAGGAATTGGTAGATGCTCATGCTAGCGTCAATGGCGATTTTCCTGCCGAAGTAGCTCTCGAATTTCTGCTCTTTCATAGCCTTGGGGGCATTGTCAGCCAATAGCTTCGTTAAACCCTATAAAACGGCAACAGCAAGCATTAATTTGGGATAACACAATTAAAAGGGGAATGTAAGCTGAAATATGAATAGAATTGGTTCATTACCTTGATTCCCATTTGAAATTTGCAGAGGATTGAAGAGAAGCAATGAAGTTAGGTGTATGAATTGGGCAGATAGACAAAAGCGGTAGGGTTTTTCCAATTTCACTGACCCTTCGTTCCCGCCTCTTTTAGTTTAGGGTCGCCTTTCGAGAAGAGAACACTATCTTTAGAGAGACGTAAAGGAAAATACATAAACAGCCCCCGCCCACTCTTTTAGGCTATGTTTTAAAAGCCGGAACCGGAGGTTGAGCCGGCCACCCTTCAAAAAAGGTTCAACCGGGTCGGACCGGTTCACCCGGATAGCCAGATGTTATTTTAATATATATATAAATGAATAACTAGTAAATAACAAAATATGGATTTTATGTTTGATTTAGATTATAAAGTCAGAAACCGATTAAAAACTCAAAATATACATAACAATTAACTAAGACTCTCAATGGAAGGGATTTAAGGTTTTTTAAAAAATTTTAATTTTAAAAAAAAACCTGCACCTCACGACTAGAATAAGAAAAAAAAAGATGCCCTAGCCTTTTTTTTTCTTTGTGTCTGTATTTTTTATTCTTGGACTATATAAATTAAATATATTTTATTTAATATTTTTCTTCCTAAATTCACATGTGACGGGGTTTAGCTGGAAAAAAAAAAAAAAAAAAAAAAAAAGGCCCAACCCGGTTTTGGGCCGAGTTTGTCGGTTTTGGGGGCAGCGGCTTAAGGCCGGTTTTTTAGCCCTATTTGGACCGTCCAATACCGGCGAATTTTAAAACATAGCTTTTAAGTGTATGAATGGGTACGGGTAGAATGCACCACATGTTATTCCAAATATGCAAACCTCATGTTCTAATTTTTACATTTCAATCCAAAAATAACAGTAACTAGTAATAACCCGTGACGATGTCACGGTATAGTTTACTTTTAATAATAAATAGAAAATGGAGTACAAAATAAATTAATTGAGAAATAAGATAGTCAAACTTATGTAAACAATATTGGTCGTGTTGTTGGTGGATAGTCATTCTTCATCCATATTTACATCATTGAGTTTTTATTTATGCTAACTATATAAAATGTAAAAATACAATTCATCATGACGGATATGATTTGAAAGGGTAGGATCCAAGATGAATCCGTTCGGGACCCGACGGTTGATAACATATATTTTGTATCGGGTCCTACCATACCGACCTGTTAATTAGTAGTAACAGATACATGTTTTTTTTAAAAAAAAATTGTATTCCTCAAATCGATCCAAAATAAAATACAAAAGTATACAACACAATCAATAGGGTTGTGTCTAACAACCCCTGCGGTGGTATGGGGTCACCCCACCATACACACACAAAATTATTATCCAACCCCTCGGTGGTATGTGTCACCCCACCAAAGACACAAAAATTATTATTCTAACAACATAATTTCACATGCTACGATTTTTTCTTCCCACCCCCCCCCTTCGGGGGTCCCGTCACGGAGATCAAGATAGTAGAGAGAGTTTTCCCGCCTAAAGAGTATCTGCCAGACCCCACCCCCGGGCCCGTTATGGAGATCAAGGAAGTAGATATAAGATTGGAGAGAGAGCTTCCCGACCTTGGGAGTATCAGATCCCAAAACCCGTTTTTCAATATTTACCCATTATTATTAAATAGTCTTCTTAAACTCAATCATTATTAAAAAATACAATAAATAATCCCGTTGAATCTTTTTAAATTTGTTTGTTGTTAATATATGCATGATGACATGTTTTTATTTTCCATTTTTTAATATATAAATAAATTACTGCGGAATAATTTAAATAGTATATAATGATGGCATATTTTCTTTTTAATAGTTAGAGATCTTTCGGAAAAAATCAATTTATATTAAAACTCATATACGTCATCAACTTACACACCTGTATATCTTTTACTAAGTTAAAAGTTACATTAGTCACATTTCGTCAATGACAATAATAACCTATCTAATTTACGTGTTGATAGAGAACGAACACTGTACATTTTTAACTATTTTACATTTTTAAAAAGGTGCTGAGTTATTTTACAATTTGTGTAACTCTAAGTCTAACTTGTAGGGAACATTTTTAACTATTTTATAAAAGTAGGTCGGGCTACCATTTGCTACACAATGGCCTCGTTTTTTTCCATCAAGCCAACGATAATTGACGGCGCTACCAACTACTACATTTTTCATGTGTTTTGACTCAAATACCCCTGATGTAAACCAGTAACTACAATCCTATGACAGTCACGTGCCATGCTAGGCGGTGGAATTAGTTGTAATTTACCACTGGAAAAATAGATTTCCCCCAATTTTTCCCTCGATTTCTACAAGAACAGTGTCTCTATGTCTGTGTGATTTTGAATTTTGAATATGTACTTGTGTTTGGGGTTTATTACTTATTAACAAAGCTCTGCAAAATTCTCTATTAGTCTGGGAAAAGTTCGAGACAACATATCTTACTATTCTTCAAAAATCAAAACCCATATCACCAATTTTCTTACTATTCTTCCCGAATTCTCCACTGCGTGTGAGGCGGCCTGCTGGATCTGCGTTGGCAACACGAAGGGACCACCGTCTCCAGTGGGATCTGGTTGAGTAGTAATATGTGTTTATGTTTTAGGATTTATTTCCGTCTTCTTTTCCATTATCGAAATCTCTGAAGCTCTCTTGTTGAACTGGGACGAACAATTGCTATGTGATGTAAGTATACTAGTATAGTATATACTGTTAAGTCACTTCAGTCCCATTTCAGTGGATTTTACAGGATATGTGAGTCCATTTACATTTCTAAGGATGTGATTCTATTTGGGCTAAATCCTCTTTGTTATTGGTTTTTTTTTTTTAATGAAAATTGAAGAGTTCAGGTTTTAGATATGGTCCATCAAATTAAAGAGTCAATTTGCGTCACTATGTTCGGGGCGTTTTCTTTTGTATGAGCAAATAGAGTGTGGACATAATTTCAATCTTTTGGTACACTTTCATTTGGGCAAGTTATATTTTTAAAGAAACTGGTACATGAAAATAAGCTCGACAACGATGCTCGGGGCAGACAATGCCCGAGTTCAAACAATAATACACGTGCCCACGCCCCGTGCCCGACACTAGTACCCATGACCCGTGCTCGAAACACAACAGTAGTACCCGTGTCCGATACTAGTGCCCATGGCCCGTGCCCGAAACACAACAGTAGTGCCCGTGCCCGACACTAGTGCCCATGACCCGTGCCCGAAACATAACTAAAACAATGCCCGTGGTTGGCACATAACTACTATAATGTCCATGGCACGTGCCCAAATTCTAACATTTGCACATGTGCCCGATACTAATGCCTATGTCCTGTGCCCGACACTATTGCCTATGGACCATTAGATGGCATTGCACCTGATCCATTAGATTCATCCCCCTGCGTGAAAGCGCGCCCCTTTGGTGATATAGGTGGGGTTCAACTGTTTTCTACTCCTTATCAGGCTCCGCTCACTGGAATTCTAAAGACTTCAGGAACGATATCCCGTACAGCTACGTCTTCTGGTACTCAAAATGCCAGTGTACAGTTCAACATTCAATCTCCGATTAATGTTAAGATTGAGCCTACAGATAACTCAGTATGCAGTTCGGGTGTGTTGCTTAAGAGTGATTCTCCTGAGAATCAAAACTCTATGGTAGCAAGAATTCAAGAGAGAACTTTGATGGATTCACGCCGAGGTATTATAGCATACCAGAAAACACTACCATATCACATCAATGTGCTCATAACAAAATTCAATGAATTTTTCCCGAGGTAAATAACTTGTCCCTTGTGTGAGTTAATATTATATGACAATATGTTATCTTGTAAATTGGCTGAGATGTGTATGTATTTATGAGTTAGCCTAATTCTTAATGGTTCTTGATTTTGCCTGGAGCGACTAATGAATAGTTAGAATGCAGATTAATATTTGAAATCTATATGTATTGGTTGATATGAGATTTATAATTTCAGTCTTAGCTAATTGCATGCTTTGGATTTTAAGTTTAGCCCTAGGATTACTTGAATTTGCTACTGGATGATCAATGGCTAAATGCCTATGCACTGTGAATACATGTTTATATTATGAAGTTATGAATGTTCGTGACTTGATCTTGTTCCTGTAGTTGTTGTATTGGTAAATTTTCGTATCTTGATCCAGCCCAAAACTTGGTCCAAATATTATTTGAAGGACTTTGACCATTCAAGGTTCATCTCTCTTTTAATCAAGAACAATTGAATGTGTTTCAGTCACTCAACGACTTTGACCATTCAAGGTTCATCTCTCTTTGACTGGTCAAGGTTCATCTTTCATTGACAAGTCAAGCGAAAGCCAAGATCCTTCCCTTGGTGGTCCTCGAATAAGCTAAGGCACCTGACCAACCTATGAGATCTCTTGCGCTTGGTTCTAGAGAAGCCAAGGTACAAGACCTTCTTCATGGAACCAACCAAATGGTGAGTAGGCTAGCCATCCCACCTCATTTAGTCAGTCAGTACAGCTAGTCAATCGACCGTCTCATTAGGAAGCTAGTTCAACTAACAATTCGAACTACACACGACTCTCTCAACTAACCAAGATGTGGTCCAACCCACTTGGAGACTCCAACTGCTTCACCGATATTGGAGGACGGACTCCAACGGTTAGTTGAGCTATATAGGAGGCATGTGAGCAAGAGATCATCGAATACTCACTGAACAAACCCTAGCTATCTCTTTGACGCCTCCATCATTCTCAAGCACTCTGATCAACGTTCATCATCATCCACAATCATCCATCACCATCGACCTCTTTCAATCATCATACATCATCGTCCGACGACCTAGCTAGCTTCCTCCGTCAAGGTCAGCTAGCCTCTCGCCAGTGTTCATCCTCGCTCTGCCGAACCGATCCAATCAACAGGATAAGTCGACTCTCACCATCCTTCTCCCTATCTCCTTCAATTCTTACATCTTTTTCCAAGTTTATTGACTTGAGCGTCGGAGTCCCTTTCGGTCGGCACTCGACACCACACCGGTGTCACCTTGGAACCTAACGTCTCTAGGTTTGCTTATGTTGCATTGCAGTTTGCTGGTGCCCCCCAATTCCTTAACATATTTCGATTGTAGATTTCTGAGCGTCTACAGTTGTACATGGTGAACTTATTGTATATTTATGTGTGGTTTGCTCATTTTATAAGTTGTGTTTGAGTTCCAAGAAGTTGTAGGATGACATTATGCACACACATTAGTCCATGCATTCATGAGTTAGAGTTTAGAATCATGCATCCACGCTAATAAGACTTTAAAGTTTAAAGCAAAGTATGTTTTAAAGTTAAAGAAAAGTAAGGGCTCGTAAGGACACCACCCTAATCATTTGTGGCAATTTCAAGAATATCGGCTAGAGTGTAATTAGTGCATCTAGTCGTGTTTTAAGAGTTTTAAGACGCCACCATGGGCTGAGGTAGGACCTTGCGATGCCAAGTGAGCTCGCGAATCATGTTAAGTTTTAAGACGTTTCAAGAGAAAGTTTCAAGTTCAAGTTAAAGTTTTCAACAATAACAAGTTCAAGTGTTTAAGGTCAAGTCCAGTCATAGGATTGCATTGCATTAAGTAAGATTAAAAGATTTAAAAGACTTGAAGGTAGAACCTTAAGTCATGGCACGTGCATGGAATTTGCTCAGTCAAGTGTTCACGACTGACCCTTGCTAAAATTATCAATTGTAGATATTTGAAGTCGAGCTGGTTGGAGTGGCGAGCGTTGCCGGAGCGGTGATCATTATCAGAAGATCCTTAACATTTCACTTTAACATCTTCAAAAGACTCTGTAATTTAAGGTTTCAAGATTCATGCAATTTATAATTTCGCTGCATTATTTTACTAGTTCACGAATTAGTACCAAGAATTTCATGCCAAGTCTTTTGACGCGAAGACATCTAGTAACGTTTTAAATTTTTATAAATCAAGTTCGTCGAATTTACAAGCTCACGAACTAGCGCGAGTCATATTTCCCTTAGTTTGTCTTTTTAAAATTCAGGGCGCTACAACTTGGTATCAGAGCCCAAGGTTTTAAAACAGGTTCTTACGGACCGAGAATTTTATGACTTCAGTTTTTTCAGAATTGCATATCATGCTTGCATCAAAGAGTCATGTGGATAATGATCACTAGCCAGGCACCTCTCTACTTCGGTAAGGCTTTTAATGTTTATATTCGAGTATGTGATCTTGCTAAGCCATCGATATGACTATGTTGTGCCATATAATTAGAATGTATAGTAGTAACTTGGTTGTTGCTTGTTTATTAAATGTATGTCTGGTATTAAAATTATATAGCATCATGAGCCGTAATAGAAATTTGAGGAACAACCATGCTAGTGGTAGCAACGTGAATCATGCGGGAAATCCAGTTACGATGGAGGCTTTGGCACAACTTTTGACTCATGCTAGGGCCCCAGCACCTGCAAGGAACCGCTTCACTGATATTCTGAGGCTTAATCCTCCGACTTTTGAGTTTTCGGTCGACCCTGTAGAAGCAGAGGATTGGGTGGCAAAGATGGAGAAGTTATTCGATGTGCAGGATTATACGGAGGACGAGAAGGTCCGCTTTGCTGCTTTTCGCCCCAAGGGCAATGCACTAGAATGGTGGAAGTGGGCGAAGACCCGGTATGAGCAGGCGGGAACTCCTTTACTTGGGAGAGCTTTAAGGCGGACTTCTACGCGAAGTATTTTCCACTCAGTGTTCGACGTCTTAAAGAGAACGAGTTTCTAAATTTGGTTCAGGAAAACATGACTGTTAGACAGTATGAGGCTAAATTCAACAACCTGTCGAGATTTGCGTCAAGATTTGTGGCTACTGATGAAGATTGGGCTGCTAGGTTCCAAGTCGGGTTAAACCGATTATTAAGGCAAGGGTTGCACCTTTCGCGTTGAAGGTTTATTGTCATCTAGTTGACAAAGCTTTAGTGGTTGAGGAGGTTCAGATAGAGGTCAGTAAGGTTTTGTATCGCCAGGCCCCTCAGCACCAGCGTCCCATGCATGATACTCTCGACCAGGGGCAGAGTGGTGAGAAGAAGAGAAACGCACCAGAGGAACTTTGAGAGAGTGGTGTGGTTGAGTCAACTGTTTGTACTTTGTGTAAGAAACAACACAGTGGTGAATGTCTTTATGGTAGTGGAGTATGCCACCATTGTAAGAGGCTCGGACATACGAGGCATTCATGTCCTTTAAGAAGGACGTCAGGGGTTCCATCCGCTTCAGCAAAGAGCATTGTTCCAACTCCTGTGGCAGTACCGATTAGGAGTGGGTCGACTGCACCAAGGAATAACCTAACACCAGCTAGAGCCTATGTGATGACGTATGTGGAAGATGAGGATCCTACTAACAACGAGCACGGTACAAATTTAACGTTCACATCGTTCTTTTAGCATTTTGTTGTTGTTTGTTTGTGTGTTTAACGTGCTTAGTCGTGTGGTTTCTACTCCCCTTGTGCATATATGAAGTAAATGCTTAGTTGTCTGATTGCTTGTTGGTTGCGATTGATCAATTTTCGAGGACGAAATTTTTAGAAGGTGGGTAGATTGTAATAGCCCGAAAATTCATAAATCAAATTAAAACGCTTTAAAACGAATCGAGCACCAAAGCGTAATTCATGTTGGTTGGATCGGCATCAGTTACACGCCTTTCTTCCTACCCTCACCACGTTAAGTAAATCATCTTTCTTCCTACCCTCACCACGTTAAGTAAATCATCACCAAACCAGATTGAGGTTGATCGGATCTTCTGGTTCTTAGGCGTTGAATTGATCAGCAAGAATATTTAGAGTGGATTCTTGTTCTTAGCTTTCTTCATATTGGGTAACCGTACCTTGTCATCTATTCTTCTTCTTGTTTCTTGCATTTAAATCCTAATTGACTGCTCCCCACTCTTTTTGTATCCAAGTCGAAGAAGTAACCGGCTAAGTTCGTGTGATTTGAGGGATTCTAGAGCGTGTTCTTGTTGCCTTGTTTGAAGCATCTTTAAAGGCAAGTTCCCTTAGGTTTCGTCCACGTTTATATGATAATTTCTGAATTATAATCTAGGAGATATGCTGATGTGTACGTTTATGGTTTTAAGTGATGATTTGCCTAGACATGGTGTTTTTTTATATAGTACATGGTTCTGTTTTGTATGACCTTCTTAAATTTCTTCAGGTTGGCCGTCCATGTGACAATGTGCTATCTTGTAAATTGGCCGAGATGTGTATGTATTTATGAGTTAGCCTAATTCTTAATGGTTCTTGATTTTACCTGTATTGACTAATGAATAGTTAGAATGCAGATTAATATTTGAAATCTATATGTATTTGTTGATATGAGATTTATAGTTTCAGTCTCAGCTAATTGCATGCTTTCGATTTTAAGTTTAGCCTCAGGAATACATGAATTTGCTACTGGATGATCAATATGGCTAAATGCCTATGCAGTGTGAGTGTGTGACTACATGTTTATATTATGAAATTATAAATGTTCGTGACTTAGATCTTGTTGTTGTGGTTGTTGTATTGGTAAATTTTCGTATCTTGATCCAGCCCAGAACCAGGTCCAAATATTATTTGATATGGCCTCGTTATGGCCCATTAATCGGCGATCAAGCCCAATCCATGAGAACAATCGAATGTGTTTCAGTCACTCGACGACTTTGACTATTCAAGGTTTATCTCTCTTTGACCGGTCAAGGTTCATTTTTCATTGACCAGTCAAGCGAAAGCCAAGACCCTTCCCTTATCTTTAAATTAAATTATATAATGTAAATTTAGCCCCTAGAGTTTCATTATATAAAAAAATTGAACATTTTACATTTGCGGTTTAAGATTAATTCGTAATCAAAGTTGAAACAGTTTGACCGTAAAAAGTCAAAGTGGGAAACTTGTGCCCGGACGGAGGAAGTAATATTTATTACATATTTTTTAATTTCAGTATTTTTACATTGAATGGAACAAATGTTTTAATTTTTTATTGGTTGCCTGTTGTGAAGCAAGGCGGAAACCTCGTAGAAAAAGCCCCTGAATCCATCCATCAATCAATCCATCCATCCATGCATCCATCCATCCATCCATCCATATATTATGTAAAGCACAAGGGTCTAAACCTTATCAGATTAATTCAATCCCACGTGTAATTTTGTAGAATTATTTGTATTTTAGCCAGTATATATTTCATTGTTATTTTTTGTATGTTGTCTACATATATAGTTTTTATTAAATCTCATATAACTTTATCTACAAAAATCCGAAAAATATTTTGAACATATATTTGAATTTGTCGTGACAAGAGGAATCCATAAACACCAATCTTAAAAAGTATTATTTCAATAAATCATTTTATTCATTAAAATAAAATATAAATTTATTAAATAAGATAAAATGAATTAATGGAAATTTAAAAATAGAGTATTTATTAAATAAATTCAATCCTACGTGAAATTATGTGGAATTAGTTGAATTTTCAACCAGTATATTTTTCACTATTTATTTTTGTTATGTTGGTTGCATATATAGTTTTTATTAAATGTAATATAAATTAAATTTATCTACAAAACTCCGAAAAATATTGTGAACACATATTTGAATTCACCGTGACAAGACGAATCTATAGACACCAATCTAGATTATTATTATTAATTAAATAAATCATTTTATTTACTAAAATTATATATATATATATATATATATATATATATATATATATATATATATATATATATATATATATATATATATATATATATATATTAAGGAAGATAAAATGAAATAATGGAATTTAAAAAATAGAACATTTACTAAATATTTAATACTCCACCCATCTATTTAACAAGAAATTAATAGATATTTAGATTTTCAATTATAAATTTTGATTCTACGGTTGAGCAAAGACCGAATAGGGGGGTGGGGGGGGGGGCCCAGAATTTTGTTCCATGATGTTTTGCCAGGTTAAACGTGAGGCTAATATTTTAGCGCTCAGATTATCATTTGGGTGTTCTTATATATATAACTAGAACGTGAGTGTGACATCTAATTACAAATAATAATAAAAGTATATGAAGGTAATGCAATCGTTGTTTCTGATAATGAATTATTATTTTTTAGTTGAATTAAGATTTTGGATAGTGTGAATTGATCTGTTCCAATTTGATTAAAGAAGATGGAGAACAAATATTGGCGATCGTTGCTGTTTTTTTCTTTAATGATGAATTGATTTTGTTGGAGTTCAAGTAGGGTTTTGAATTTATTGGAGATGGCATATTGAGATTTTTTAATGATGAATTGTTTCTGTTGGGATTGATTTAGGGGCTTGAAATTTAATTAGAGAAGACAAATTGAGTATTTTTAATGATAAGTTGATTTTATTGGAGTTGCGTTAGGGCTTAGAATTAGAATAAATAAAACATGTTGGTTTTTTTAATTAAAATCTAATTTACATGTGTATCACAAATCGGTTCAATTTAAGTTAAATTAAGTACTCAATTGCACACTCTAATAGTTGTCCACTTACTCCCTCCGTCGCATAGAAGTTGTCCACTTTTGTCATTTTGGGGCGTCCCGGTAGAGTTGTCCACTTTCATTTATTTACCATATTAGGAACAATTATATAATTTTATATCCCCCACTACTTTTAAAAAAGTCAAAAAGTATCTTAAACAATCAAACCAACTACAATAAAGTCATAAAGTAAACCCCACATGTACTATATAGCGTTGTAATATTACTCTCCTTAAAATATGTGCATGAACAATAACGTGGACAGCTTCTCCGGAACGGAGGGAATATATATAAAAATACTAAGTAGCATTTACGTAACACACGTAGTGTGTTAAAGGGTTTTTATATAAACCAATGAATATGTGATTGAAAAAAAAAAGAGAAAACATTTAAAAATAATAAATAAAAGGGTGAAACTTACGCCAATGGGTAGGGCTGAGCATCGGTTCAGAACCGAACCGAACCAAATAAAACCGAAAAACGAAATAGTATGGTTATGTCAAACCGAGAACCGAACCGATCTCAGTTCGGTTTTGGCCCGAATCGAAAAATTCGGTTCGGTTCGGGCCAAAACCGAACTTAACCTAACTTTAAAAAAAAAAAATAGAAAAAATAGAAAAACACCAAAAAAAAAAATTTGGTCTTAATGACACAACAAAACATGTACTCAACTTCAAAAACAACTTCAGCTGCGGAACCGACGCATTAACAAAAAACAAAAACAAAAAAAGAGAGAAGAAATTTAAAAAGACTGGTGGGCATCAGCAAAAACAAACCCAACCCACCCATCCACACATTCATCATACACATCTGCAGTCTCCAAATAAAGCCCAGGAAGGTTCGTAACTGATCTTTTAAAAGTTCGCAGTTTACAGCACCTGATTGGAGTTCGATTGGACTGATTGGAGTTCGTAGAGAGTGACTGGAGCTCGATTCGACTGGAGGAACTCGGAAGATGGAAGATGGAGGAGGTCGATTGGACTGATTGGCCGGAACTCGGAGATCGACGTGGTCGACTGGTGGAGACTGGAGGAGATCGGCGTGGTCGACTGGCAGTCGACTAGTGGAGACTGGAGGAGGAGATCGGCATGGTCGATTGGTGGTGGAGGAGATCGGCGTGGACGCGTGGTGGCAGTCGACTGGTGGAGACTGGAGGAGGCGAGGAGCAGTCGACTGGTGGGCTGGAGGAATTTGGAAAGGATTTTGGGTGAATTAGGTTTTTGGATAAGAGTATTAGAGTAGTATAAAATATGAGTCTTCCATTTTTTTCGGTTTATTTCGGGTTGGACCGAAAACCGTCAGTTTTAAACCGAACCGAAAATCGAATAATTAAAAATCCTGGAACCGAGAACCGAACCTTGGTTCAAACCGAAAACCGAGTTTTTCGGTTTGGTTTCGGCCGGTTTTTCGGTTCGGTCTCGTTTCTGCTCAGTCCTACCAATGGGATTCGAACCCTGCACCTTCTACTGAAACAATGACACATGTACGTACCAGATTCAAATTGAATTAGTAAGATCAACGGATGAGATTTAAATTGCATTACAAACTTAGTGAAACTTTTTGAATTATTATATTACTTTGAATATACTGTAATATATGAAGTTGATAGGCTAAATCCACCTGATTCATTCAAATTCCAGCCATCCTACGTGGAATTTTGATACGGTTGAGCAGAGTCCGAATATGGGGACGTATTAGTGTTGTTGCTAAGGATCATGAGGGCAATGTTATTGCTTGGTGAATTTTTTTTATGTCTTATGGTTGCTGAAAATGCGGAAGATTGGCCAGCATAATTAAGAACAAAATTTGTTCGAGATTTTTGAGTGGCAACATGTAGTAATTGAAAGGGATTGTTCTTGGGTGATTAGATCTCTTAAATCGACAAATTTTAGCTTTGCCCCTTTGTTTCACTTTTCAAAGAAGTTCAGGTATTTGATGGAGAATTAAGCTTTGCCAAAGTAAACGTGAGGGTAACGTTTTAGCACATAGATTCTGGACATATGACATCATGAGTAAGGAGCATGCAAGCCATCAGAAAGGCTCATGTATCCGTTGAGACTAAAGGACAATGAACAGTACTACGCATTAAATGCATCGGTAATCTCGCAAAAGCAAGTCCTCTCTGAAAAATGAGATAGTGACTTCTGAGTACATAGTTCAAGATATAAACGGATATAATTTGATAAAGAGCACAACAGATACAATTCAAACGCCTCTCAAATTTATCTATATATATCACACGCTTAGATGCTTGAAGAACATACCTTAGAACGCTCTATCTTGCAAACTTACCATCAAGCAAAGTATTCTCTCAAGCACTCTACTATCTTTTCTGAAAGCTTTCTGTTGCTTGAAGAATCACTAGTAGTTCTAAGTTGTCCTGAACCTTAACAAGAGATTGTTATTCGTGAAAGAGTTGAACTATCAGATACCCTTTCTGAAGCTCATTCTCCAGAACGGACACCAATTACTTGGGTCAGTAAAGAGCAGACTGCCATCCACTGAACAAGTGCATTAAGTAGTCTCATTCTGTTTGGCTCTCTGTAAACATAACTGAAAAGTTATACGAGAAGCCTTTCTGACAAAACCTTATAACCAACACCATCAAGGCGTGGAGTAGAGGAAGTACTTGATTTGGAAAATCAGGGAACAACTCCAAGGTTATCTGAGTAGAGGAAGTACTTATCTCTAGGAGCTGGGGAATAACTCAGGGGGAACATTTGGTTTGGGAACCATTTGTTTAGGAATCTTAGAATAGGATTATTGTAAGGTGAACTCAATTATCTGTTCTAGTGAATTCTAGGTCTCAGAAAGACCGAAGTGGATTAGTTGGAGGATTACGCCACCTCCAGATACCACTATACTTGCTGTGTAATTTACCTTTTACGTATTTCAAAGCACACACACACATACTTATTGTTTATGCACTTACCTATCTTAAAGTCTTCCGCGCTCTGAATTTAAGTATCAGAAACCCCCAGGTTTCTGAGAAACTGTGTTTATCGACAAAAGTTTTAAAAGACTATTCACCCCCCTCCCCCCCCCCCCCAGTCTTTTACTTTGTCGTTATCTGGACCAACAATTAAGCTTTGCCAAAGTAAACATGAGGGTAACGTTTTAGCACATAGATTATCAGTTGGGTGTTCTTATGATGATGTTGGTTTCGTATATTTGTATTATCCACACCAAGATCGTTTTAGCATATATCGTCATATTGGTATATTTGTTACTAGACGTGCTTTTTCCAGTTACAGGAGATGGAAGAGATACACATGAGCTAATTGGTGGTGTGTTGATCTTTACATGTCTATCAACAACAATTCATACGTGAAGACTTTCAAGTTCCTTTTCTTTATTTATAAGATTCGATCGGTAGGATGAGGTATAAGGGTTCTCTTCTCTACGGTCTCTGGCTGGAAGGACTGGTTCTATCCAATCCGAATTCAACCCCGTTCGAAATAATCATGCCCAGGTCCGGTCTAGCATATACTCGAACCCGTTCCATACCTATGTTACAAGACCCGATCAATGCATTTTTTGATTTAGATAGTAAAAAGTAGATTTTTCTCCGACTGGGGTGGGGAGTCTACATATACTCTCTAGGCGGGGAAACTCTCTTCGATCTTCACTCTACTTTCTTGATTCATAACATGCCTGGGGATATGATACTCTCTAGGTGGGGAAACTCAATTCGGTCTTATCTCTACTTTCTTGATCTCCATAACAAGTCGGGTGAGGGGGAATCAGCTTATACTCTCTAGGCGGAGAAAATGTCTTCGATCTTCTCTGTACTTTCTTGATCTCGACGACGGGCCGGTTTGGGGGGGGGGGGTGACATACCATTGCGGGGTTGTTGGGAACCGGTGGGTTGGAAAAAATAACCGTAGCATGTGAAATTAATTAAGTTTGTATAATTTTTTTTTGTGTGTTGTGGGGTGACCACATACCACCGCAGGGTTGTTTGGAACAACTCTATTGATTGTGTTGTATACTTTTGTATTTTATTTTGGTTCCGTTTGAGAGATATTTGTTTTTAAAAAAAAACATGTACATGTTACTAATTAACAGGTTGGGTACGGTAGGACCCTATTTTTACATTTTTTTATAGTTAACATAAATGAACACATAAATTTATCTACCTTATTTTCTCGATTAATCCCTTTATATTTATTATTAAAAGTGAACTATACTGTGGCTACGGGTTAGTACTAGTTTTTTATTTAATCTTGGATTGAATTTCTTTGGGCAAAGTCAACCTAATTCTAATTGAACTAGACTATGGAAAATAAAACTACTATGTACTTATGTTCCACTACTATTTATTTAAAAATTCGGTTCAGTTTCACTTCAACATCTCCTCCTTTCCCCTTGGAAACCCCGGGAAAATCTGCAGGGATGGAGGTCTCCTCACCGCTTCGAAACCCCGAGAAAAATCTGCCTGCAATTGATTTGTTTCTAGCAAACACGGACTCCATTGATTGGATTGAAGTTTCCGTTCCAAGTTCCATGCACATTCGCACGCTTCACCCCAACCATGTGATCCGAGACTTCGCGTCTTGCTGCTCCGTCGGAAATCCTCCCTCCTACTTCGTCTGGTACGACGGCCGAAAACCATTTACTTTCCTGTTTAGTTTTGCAGATTTCTATTGCTGTTATTCGATCGTGCTGGTTTCCCTATTTCTATGTATCGCTGCTCTATTACGTGATTTATACTAGAAGCTAGGCGTAGTAGATAATGTTCACCTCAATCCATCGATAACCAGTAATTGGTGAGGTCGTTCATATTTCTAATTTCTAATCCTGGGGCTTCTAGTCCCCTATTTTTAAATTTTATAGTATAAGTCGATGAAAATAACACGTACGGACGGAATGTTCATTGATGGAGCAATCGATATTTTGGGAGCTTCATAATCAGTAATTCGTGGGAGTGCTATAATTAAAGATGAATGTGCTATGACTAGCTTCACTTTTTAAGCCTTCCTAATAAAAGTTCCTTGTTCTCGATCGACTCACACATCTTATAAAGACCACACAATGGTTATCACCGTGTGATGGCTGATTTATAGTATACGTTAGAGAAAGGAAGATGTACAGAATGTTCATCAATGAAGCAATCGACACGAACATGCTGTGACTAGGTTCACTTTGACACCATCCTCCAAGGTCCTGGATCCACCTATATTGTTGGTCTCAATGGACTCACTCATCTTGTCCTGTAAATATAATGATACATTTAGTCCTGACTGCACATAGTATTATATGTGGGAAACCTGATGTGTACTTGCCAATGAAAGGGGACTATAGTATCTTGTTCTATAATTGCTTCTTGAAAAATTGATGTGCATGTTCTTTTAATCTCTGTATTATCAAAGGGTAACATCTAGTGACTCAATGCTGCAGGAAAACTTGCCAAACTCGACCTAATATGCTGGATATTTTCAAGCTAGGTGGTCATAAGGAGAAATCAAAAAATGGGCTGCGGCTCGTATTTCCTGATGTTCTTTTCCAGTTTGCTTTTATCTATGAAGATGAGGTGATTATCATCAACCGTGGCATCATGATAGCTTATCTCTTTGCTCCTCATTCTTAAGCATCCAAAGAAGACACCCAATACTTGCTCACTCTATTTTCTTCTTTTTTTTCCAGAGCTTTTCTGCCGGAAATCGTTATATGCTTTATGCTGTTACACTCTCTGGGGTCGCTTATCTTATCAGATTGAGGAACAGCTTTGACTATCCTCATTCTTCATGTCTCATGACTGACGAGTTTCTTGAGCAGAACACTGAGATTAATCCTCATAATGGAGATATAACAGCAGTTGCAGCGACAAAAGGATGTCTCATTATAGGAAGGAGTGGTGGATCTGTTCATTGTTTCCAACTTGGCAGCTTTGACCCTAGTGCTCCAGGTCTGTAATGCTTCCGATGTTTGTATTGTTATTATGTGTCATTTATTGTCTTCTTTTTTGTCATTCTACTTGATCTCAACATTTGTATGAGAACTTCATCCTGGTGCAGAAGCTTAATTTTTTTTACCACATGTTCGATCACTAAGATATCCTTTACCTCTTCAATTAGTTGCTAAAAGTTTGCATTTACAGAGTTCCGTATCTGCTCATAATATCTCAACTAGTGCATGTTCATGTCATGTTAATTCACAATCCTGATGTTGTAAATTTTCAGGTTTTGTGTCTGACTTTCGAGATGATGCTGGTTTTGGCCGTTTGGGGGGCATATTATCAAGGTGTGCTTTGATTTTATGTCTTGCAGGATGTAGTTTCTCTCTGTTTATTGTAGGCACTTTTAGCAATCCCTCCGTTTTTTTAGATGCAATACATTTTTGGCATTTATTTAATAACACTACATTTCCTTGTATAAAATCTTCTACCTTACAACCGTATCAATATAATACCTTCACAAATCATATATTCAGTTATCCTTAATAATTATGCCAAAATTGAATGTATAGTTTCTAAGTAAACAGATGGAGTATCTCTTATCTGTTTGTGATTCTTATAGTTTGTTGTAACATTGTTTAGGAGTCCAACACTAGCCGGTGTAGCGGATTTAGCAATATCAGAGGTGCAGAATAGGTTGCTTGCTTTTGTACTTCATTCTGATGGTTATTTTCGAATCTGGGACCTTTCGACTTCTAGTGAAAGTTTCGCTCATGCAATATCAATGGCAGCACCGGAAGGCAAGTATCTCTGATATGATTTGGATAACTCTTTCTCATTGTCAAATTGATCGTGGTAATTAGGGTAATGTGAATATTCTAGATGAGTCAGAGAATGTGTTTGGTCCTCCCATTTCTGTGTTGGAAAAATGTGGATTTGGTTTGCGTGTGGCAAAATCATAAACGTATTAACTGTGAAAAAGGTTTACTCCTGAAGAAGAAAGGGATTTTGTGTGTGTGGTTTTTTTTTTTTTTTTTTTTTTTTTTTTTTTTTTTTTTGTTGGGGTGTTGGGTGGGTTGGGGGGGGGGGGGGATATTGTTCATACAGAGACCAAATGATGGACCAAGGAATAATGTTCAAAGACTTGCTACGTTTGTCCCTTAGTTTTAGAACATCTTCTTTCTTGGCACACCAAAAAAATCTTCCGACCAAACAAAACCACATCCCATACCATGCAAGGTTAGTGAGCTGTATGGTGTCAACGGAGCGCTCTCTCATCTTTTATGTCGGGCGACAAATGATTCCAGTCTTGAACTGTTAATTTTTTCTCTTGACAATGGACTCCATGACTAGAATACTATTGTTATAGAGCTTGCTTAGCTTTGTAATACAAGAAGGCTTTGGCTATCATCTGACATGAAGTTGTGTATATGGGGTAGATTAGCACATTAAGTGTAAAAAGGACACAGATTCAGCCGTCACCTACTTCAACATAGTAATATTGCCCTCTGTTTATGGAATGTAATTTTCTTCCGTGTAACATACATTGGTCAATGCCGAGGAGAATAGGATTTTATTTGGTCTTGTGGAAGAAAGTTGAGAGATGAAGATTCTAAACTCATATGGAATATATTCATGTGGTGAATCATTTGGTAGCTTTGGAGGAGAGGAAAATTAGATACCTTGTAGGCACCTAGTATTCAGGATCTCTTTTTTTCTTCTTAATTTCATGAGAGACACTTTCTCTGTTCTTTTTTTGGTGGAGGGGTGGGGGTGGTTTTTGCATGAAAAAACTATCATAATTTTTTTTGTCTAGTTTGCACCCGACGCTCCTTTTTTCTATTCTGTGTACTGAAACTATCAAGTTTTACGTTGAGTAGCAGCATCTGAAGTCTATAGGTTTCCAATTCTCATGTTAGGTTTTCCGTTTTTCCGTCACTGCGAATTTTGGATCCTAACCTGTTTACCTTTGAAGAATTTATCCATGGAAACCTTATGCATGTTAATGTTTTCTACATGATTATCTTCTCTTTCTCGATTTTTGCTGGCTATGGATGCTGAACTGCCTTTCCATTAGCAATCAACCATTTATAGTGGGGATGATCGTCTGAAATTTTCTTATTACTCAAAATGGTAACAGTAGTTTTTTTTGGCGTTGATAATGTCCAATGACATAAAAGGTCTGATGTAATCTCTTAACATACAGGTTCATCTCTAAGGCTCTGGGTGGGAGAAGCTGATAATGATACTGGCATTGTTCCTCTGGCTATTGGAACTTGGCAATTGGTACGTTGCGCTTGGTGGTTGATTTTGTATTGAATGCATATTTGTTCTCTGCTCAATTGCACCTTCTTTGCATTGATAATCTCTGATGTATGCTTCAGAAATGATACAATGCTGTAGTTACTTTTTGTTGGAGGATTCAATCATATTTGCTTTAATCCTGTGTAGCTTTATATTCTGACTTGAACTTGAGTTTAATCTATATCTCATGGAGGTAAAACTTCCCCAATGTGCTTTGAGTGTTCACTTTACCATACTGGTGGATTTTTTTTCTTTTTTTCTTTTCTTTGTAGAATGGAGTTTAAATCTATATCTCAGTGCCCCCCGGCCGCGGTTAGCTTGGTTTTGTAGAGGGTAGACAGTCTGGTTGGCTTGATGGGCCGCTTTAATCTATTTCTGACACATTACTAGACTTGTCAACTTACTGATGGTTTGATCTGGAATTCATATCCTATGGGGACTGCCGTAGGTGGTACTATGTATATAAAATGGGTAGCGGAGGCAAATTAGAGATTTGTTCAAGTGTTGTTTGGTGCAGCTATTAGAACCGAGTAATTTTGGGTCATGTGGTGATCGATTGAATTAGTACTAATTGGATATTTTAGCTTGAAATTCAACGAATTATGATATAGGAAGGAAAAAAAAAGAAAGATAGGGCTATCATTCAAAATTATATCCAGAAATGATACCAAGTAGCAATCCATGTGCTTTCTATTTGCACATCATCTATCAAGAGCACTGAATTTAAAGTGAAAGTTTTGCAAACACCTTCTGCCCCACTTCAATCTATTCATTGCTGGGGCCTAGGCTGCATGTTTGAGGGTGTTACTGAAATATGTCAGCCGATTATTTGTTCATGACCTATTAGGCGTAGATCACGTAAGTGTTTATATTTTAAGGCGTTTCAAGCTGTGGGACTTATTGTATTTTGTGGAATCGTCTATTGAACTTCTGTGACTGTGTTAGATAACTATGTAGCTGTAGGTGTCTAAAAATGGAGAATTGCATGTTTGGTGGATTTATGTTAGGTACTTGGGTGCTATTCTGCTGGTTCTGTGTTAGATAGTTCTCTTCATCGATTGTTAAAACTGAATTATGTCCTTTAGATTGCTGACATAAAATGTAGACTGGTTTATAGCCATTAATCCATATTTGAATATTCTATACAATTTCTTATTGAAATGTTTGAAGGATGCTGGCATGGATATATTACTATATTCCCTTCACTGTATGCCGGGGGATAGGATACCATTTTTGCTGGATCATTCTTATGAAAAGATTCCTCTGGGGGTGGTAAGTAAGACAGTTCATCCATTACACTTTTCATCTACCAGTTTAAAACTTCACATTCTGAATTCTGTCAGGGAGGACGGCCCATTGATGTTAGACTTGCCTCACACAAACTGTGGCTTATCAATGAAGAGGGACTCCTTGTGCATGACATAAAACAGTAAGTTACTAATCTTGTGGTTTATCGGTTACTCCCCCAACCAAAGATTACGAAAAGGAAAATTGCTAGCCTTCTCCAAACAAATGCACCCCAATTTAACCTTCTACAATAAAACAAATGGCAAGCTTGTGGCATTTGAATTTGACCGGTATTCCGATTAGAGTTTGTTATGTGCCAAAAAAACGCAAGTTTAGCACTTGTTTGTGCCAAAAAAATAGTTCAGTGCCTTAGCTGCAAAATTATGGATACCTCAGCATTGTTTTTGCAAGTTTCACTTGGCATAATATAATGTTGCATTGTCATAGGCTGTAGTTCTGAGACCCGTTCTTTATATCACATTGAGAAGATCTGTTGGCTACTTTTTGTTTCTGACACACTTGTCTATAAATTAATATTCTCTTGGATTTTCATATCATGTATCTCATATTTGATATTCAGTCATTTGATCTCTATTTATGCGCATAGCATTACTTTATGATTTCTGTGATATTAATCTGTTGTTTATGCAACTTAGCTAACACTTCCATTTGTATTTCAGGGGATCGACACATCACTACAATTTACGGGAAGCATATATTGCAGACCTGCTATTTCAAAGTTCGGATAATTGTTTAGATGATCTTCTCTGGCTTGCCCTTTCAGCATTTTCATCTTCGGAGGTAGGTGGCAGTAGCAACTCAGCCTTGTACATCTATTTTATTGACTTTCATAGCACATCAATGTCACGGTCTATAAACTTCATGGCCAGATATCGACTTTACGTAAGTTCAACGAAGTGTTTGCTAACCTGATTTTTTTGGTGAAAACAACTCAATAGTTACTTGAAGGGGGTCCAACTCCAACCCAACAACTTCTCCTTATGTAGCTTAAATTAAGAAAATCTACGTTCATTTTTTTTGTTTGCAAACACTACTATTCAGTTTCTCTAAAACTAAGTTGTATGTTGCAACTTGTAATTTATTGCAATCACCCACTAAACTGAAAATGGCAAAAGGAGATTTGCACTTACTAGGTTTTTTGAACAAAGTGTTTATAAAAGCTTATGTGAAGGAGCCATAGAAGCTTACACGGGATTGGCAATTTTCTTGCATTTGCAAATAACCATGATGCATATGTCCTCCTCCACCAGCACCACCTCTAGCTCAAACACTCAGACTAGCTTTCCGAAGTAATCGTATTGGAAACGTGCGTCTTTGCAATGGTAGGATAGTTTGTTACTGGATCAGAGCATTGGCAGTGGACTTTTGGTTGACGTTGACCTATAACATCTTATATGTTGAAACTATACAGTTTTATGTAAATTTGACTCATACTTGATTACTTCTGCGCAGGAGGAAGTTGCCCCATTTGTATCTTCTATTTTTTTGCATAGTTTGCTTTTTCATTGCAATGTCGCCCTGAGGCCAGCAGATTATAACAAGCACTTCACTGATTCAGAGTTTGGTTCTTTCACTGTGGATGGACTGACAAATGAAGTTTTGTCGTTAAATGAGAATCAGGTACCTTTGTGATTTCTTTCCATACCCCATTATTCAAGAAAACCACCATGTATGATTAATGTTTCTCTTACGTGGTTCCCATCCCATATTATTATACTTTTGCATATCCTGCTGTCTGGGCATGTTTCTCCTCTAAAAATA
Source organism: Plantago major (assembly GCA_026545765.1). Classification (NCBI taxonomy): domain Eukaryota; kingdom Viridiplantae; phylum Streptophyta; class Magnoliopsida; order Lamiales; family Plantaginaceae; genus Plantago; species Plantago major. The sequence continues at coordinate 13,391,041 of CM048843.1, forward strand.
ATCACAGAACTTTAATCTTCTGTTAAGTTTGAAAAATGATATTTTCTAAAGAACTGAAGCGTTTGTCAATTAGAATTAAAATGATAGGTGGGACTATATCTAGAAGGCCTATGTCCATCATTCTTCAATTTCTGTAGACAGCGGGTCAACTAGTAAACGTTGGATTTGTGGCAATTTTGTCATACCTTTTGAATTATGTTACTTGTGTTGTTTGCTGCTGCTCTTCATTCATCCCCTTGTTCATTTGTTAGTCATAAATAGGAGCAAAGGCATTGCTTGTTGAGGGGTGGGATTTATCTTTTATTATATAGGACAGATATGGCTATTTGACCACTCTAAATTTTATTATTCCGCATACACTTTCCCGGTTATCTTTCTTATTTATATTATTATTTTAATTCTTTCTTGTCTGAAACTTCAATCACCTGAATGTGACCTCAAAATATTTCTATTGTATAATTGTGTGCAAGTTTATAAAATTCACCTCAAAGTCGTACAAGAAAGTGGCTCTTTTAATTAATTGATTAATTTGATTTAGCTTCAGTTTTTATCTCTTTATTAGTCACATATTTTGTATCTTTATTAGTCACAGTTTTTATCGAAGAAGGAGATATTGCCGGAAGAAGAAGATTCATTATCTAAGTTGAAACTTGTTGACGGATCTGAGTCAGAACCTCGTGAGGGAAAGGAACGGCTGAAGGAGGAGATATGCGAGACATCTCCAAAAGAAGACGAAGATACTAGGATGATCTATGAATGGTCAGACGAGGAGTTGTTGAATAAGTTTTTCGATTACCTACGCATGCCATATGATAGGGTCGAAATCGCTCAAAATAAGTTGCCAGTTCTCCGCAAGTACCTACAAGAGGTTGAGGAAAGCGAGGTGTTCTTTCTTTCTCTTTTTCTTTATATTCATTTATTATAACATGGAATAATGTTGTTTTACTTCATTAGGTTAGTAGTACTCGGTTTTACTTGTAATGTTAGGAGGGACTTGTCGCTAGTGTTACTAGCACAATCAAAATTGTAGTATGCATCTTTTGTGAAAATACCTAGTTAATTTTTGTTTAAATTGATAGTAAATTGTCATATCGAAATTACTGTATGCTAAATTATGTTCTCTGCTTCTTATATTGTTGGTAGGGTTTTGATATCGAACACTTTCCCGGTTTTATAATGGGAATTACTTCCATTTGTCCATCTAAGTACCTTTCTGGGGGTCTTGATCCTTCTATGGAGGTGAAAGAGAATATTGCGTGCTGGGCTATCGAGGAGTACAATGAAAATAATGTAATACTTCTTTCTCAACTCTTCTATCTTTTTTGCTTGCTTTCTTTGTTTCTGTGGAGTGTGGACTACTTGGTTGAACTAGTGAATGAATCATATTTTTGTTTAGGGCTACCTTTCTTTTATATGTGAATTAGTGAACGAATCGGTGTTTTAAATCTTTGAAATGTTTAATTTGATTTTTCAGGGAACTTATGATGATGTCCAAGTGGAGAAAGTAAATCTCAGCGTTTCAAATTATTTTTTCTATTATATCACGTTTAGTGCTGTGGATACGACTACTGGTGAACGCAAGACATTCCAAGCTGTGGTGTCGCAGAACATGGTCAGGGCTGATGCGGACCCAGAAGTTGAATTCTGCAGGCTTAAAGCAACCTCATAAGGCAGAACATTCCCTCGTGTGGAATTTTTCAGATGTGAGAGTTGAAGCAAGTTATCCAATAATGTGCCCTAAAGAAAGTTATTTAGATACCATTTTTCACATAGATGCTTTTTTTTTTTTTTTTTTATAGTATAGATCCGTCTCTAGATAAGTTATTAGAGATCGTTTTTCAGGAGACTTTTAGTTTATTTGGCATGTGATTAAAATTAAGAAAACCAAGTTAAAATAGGTATTTTTAATCAGGTTTTCGTAATTTTAGTGGCTTCCAAACAATCACTTTATGAATAAAGGATCATTTTTAATTACTACGTGTGAGTTAGTTTTCAGTTTTGATAATGTATGAACTTTTTGAAAATCTACAAAAGTTATGCTAGATGTAGGGATACTAAACAACAAAAGTTAATACATTATGAACTATAGTACTCATAATACATGTGAGATGCACTTAGCTAACTGAAAGATTCAATAATTCGAGTTCATTATTTATAGAAACAGAAAAAAATAAAAGTTAGTAAACTAAGAGGCAAGACTTTCATGTAGATTAGGAAAATCAAGTTTTTAATGAAAAACGCAGCTGAATCGGACACAGATGGTTCGGTTATCAAAATAAGCCAGAAACCGGCTGCCTATATATACCCACAAAACAAAGCCATAAACATAAGCAGAAAACAGAAACACACATCATCCACTCCGCTCCGCCATCTTCGCCGGGAATCGTCTCCTCCCGATCGACACCAAATTGACGATCTACCTCGTCCTCGCCATCGAAGACGTCTACGTCGAAGTTCTCTCGCCACCATTGCCGGATTTCATCGATTTCGTCGGATTTCTTCAAATTCATCATGAATCAGGTAAATCGATTGAATAGCTTCGTGGTTTTTGTTGTTATATATCTGTTATATGGATTCATCTTGATTTTTTTCCTTTAAAATTTCAATTAGAAGTGCAATTTGACCTTTTAATTTTCATTTTTCATGATTTTACGATATGATGTTTCCAGATCTGAAACTAGATCTAAAATTCGTACAGTGAAAATCGAATTATTTCGCGCATATGTTATCTGGTACTTTGTTATGGTTTTAAGAGGCATTATTATGGTTTAAAGAACTAGTGTTATAGTTTTAAGCATCTCCGTTATATGTATTCATTTTATTTTTTTTTCCGTTAAAATCTCAATTGGAAGTGAAATTTACCTTTTTTTTTTTCCGTTTTTCGTTGATTTTACGATCTGATGTTTCCAGATCTGAATTCATACAGTGAAAATCGAATCATTTCGTAATCATATTATCTTGTGCTTTGCTATGGTTATAAGAGTTAGTGTTATAGTTTTAAAAATAAATGTTATGATTTTAGCTTGTGTTAAATGTTCTGCCTGTTATTGTTTTTAGCGCATCTGTTATAGTTTTAAGATCTATTGTTGTAGTTGTAAGCAGCAACGTTATTGTTTTTAGATTATGATGAACTATTTATAATTTGATTTTTTTGTAGATGTATTGTTATAGTTTTAAGAGGCACTATTATAGAGTAGCAAGTATAGATATCCAATATTTCTGATAGATACAACTGTCATAGCAACTTCTCATGAATCCAACTGAGATGACAAACTCATCAAATCTCTTATACCATTGCCTGGGAGATTGCTTAAGACCATACATAGATTTCTTCAATAAACAAGCTTTTGTGATTGCATTGTTCACTTTTACTCCATCAGGTGTGTGTGTGTATGTACAAGATTGCCATGAAGAATTGCTGTCTTCACATCCATTTGTTGTATATATAAACCAGATTGAGTAACAATTGACAACAATATTCTAATAGAAGTGTGTTTCACAATTGGAGAAAATATTTCATTAAAGTCTATTCCTTCTCTTTGAAGTGAACCCCTTAGCAACTAGTCCTGCTCTAAATCTCACATTTCCACCAGTTGCAGACTCATGTTATTTCTTGAAGATCCATTTACACCCTACTAACTTTGTATTTTTAGGAGCTGTGAGACCATGTATTGTTCTTATGTAAAGATTCAAGCTCATCCTGAATAGCATTTAACCATTGATGCTTTGATGCTTCTCTTTCCCTGTAACAACTTTTCTGTAGATGTTTGGTTCTAGATAGCACATATCTTCAGCTATACTGAGAGCATAGGAAATCATGTATGATTTTCCAACTCTTCCATATCCAAACATATCAGGTGCTTATCTGGTAGATCTTCTGGCTCTCTTAGATATCTGTTGATGTGGTGAGTGTCTCTCTAAATGATCTGTAACACCAGTTGTATCATCATTATTATGCACATGTGTATCAGATGCCTGTATATCATCAGCAGGCTCCACCTCAACCTTGATATCATCATTAATTACATCTGTAATTACTCCATCATATGTTTCATCAATAGGAGACACAAGTAGCTCAGTGTTAGCTCCATCTGCAGGTTTGAGTGGCATGATATCTTCATTGAAAATGACATTTATGCTTAGTATGCATTTCTTTTGATCTATGCTCCATAGTTTGTACCATTTAACTCCAGTGGGATACCTAAGAAATACACACCTTAAAGCTCTTGCATTAAGCTTATCTTGTTTGATATGCACGAGACAAAGACAACTAAATATCCTCAAATGACCAAACCAAATCTCCTCGGGTATTTTAAACTTAGTGCAGATGTGGGACTCTTATTAATGAGATAGCATGCAGTATTAGCAACTTCTCCCCAAAACTTCTTGCTAAGCCCTGAGCTGATCAACATACACCTGATTCTTTCAAGAATTATTCTGTTGATCTCTCAGCAATTCCATTTTGTTGTGGTGTACCAAGAATTGTCCTATGCCTGATAATTCCCTTATGTTTGCAGAACTCATTGAACTCACTTGATAGGTACTCAAGACCATTATCTGTTTTGAGATATCTCAATCTTCTCCCAGTTTGATTTACAACTTCACTTAACTAATCTCTGAACTTTGATAATGTTTCATCTTTTGATTTCAAAATCATGACCCAAACTTTCCTGGAGAAATCATCTATAACAAACATATTGTATCTTCCACCATTTAAAGTTTCAGTTCTAGCAGGCCCCCATAGATCTGAATGGACATAATCAAGTATTGCTTTGGTGGTGTGCTTACCAGTTTCATAGCTAGATTTGTGAGCCTTCCCTAGGACACAATTTTCACAGAAATTGAGCTTTGAGATTTGATCTCCACATAATAAATTTTGTTTAGCAAGTTCCCTTAGACCTTTCTCACTTATGTGTGCTAGTCTCCAATGCCATAGTTGAGTTTTGTCATTGCCTGACACAGTAGATACTACAACTGACACAACTTATCCTTGAAGATAATACAGACCATTTGTGAGATCAGCTTTAATGAAAGGTATATCATCCTTTAAAACCTTCATAACACCTCTCTCTGATCCATACTTATATCCCATTTTATCAAGTGTTCCAAGAGATATTAGATTTCTCCTTAAATCAGGTATCTAACTCCTGTGAGAATTCTAATAACACCATCATGCATTTTAATCCTGATATTACCAGTTCCCTTGACTGCACATGCATGGTCATCTCAAAGTAAAACATTACCACTGTGCTCATATTTAAAATTCTTAAACCATTCTCTAATATGACACATGTGGAAAGAACAACCAAAATCTAGAATCCAGTTTAAACCAGAGCTAGACACTACAAAAATATCCTGTTTTAGCGACGAAACTATCCGTCGCAAAAACAGGACCGATCCGTCGCTAAATCCGTAGCGACGGATAACTCCCCCGTCCCTAAACCTTATGTCACAATTTTTTGGCGACGGATAAGTATTCCGTCGCCAATTAGTTACGGAATATAGCGACGTATATTATTCCGTCGCTAAATCCCGCCACTAAATCATCCTTAATTCGTGTGAGATTTAGCGACGGAAAATTCCATGGGCAAGTTCGCCCTTAATTCGTGAATTTAGCGACGGATTTATTTCCGTCGCTAAATTTACTGGTTTTTTAAATTTTTTTTTTTGTATTTTAAATTCCCGTTTCACATTTCACCTGTTTTTTCACATAATATAATCATACATAATATACCCGAAACAATTAAATTGCATTAATTATCCAAACGTAGATAAATTGCATTATCAAATATTCGACGAATATAAATTATCCATACCGAAGTCTAAAGTATGCAAGCACAAGTAGCTAGAAGATGAGATAGTGTCAAAGTATGTAGCATAAACAACATAAGTCTGATGTAACTAAGAATGGGGAGGAGGCGGTGGGCGGTACTGGGAAGAAGTGCTGAACATCTAGGCCAAAGCGTCCATCTGCTGAGCCATACGAGCCTGTTCCTCAAGCACTTGCTGGTAAGCTGCCTTGGTCGCAGCTATTTCCTCGTGGAGAGGAGTCATCATCTCATGGACCTGGTCCTGTGTGAAGACATTAGATCGTGATCCTCCCTGGGACACTGAGAAGCTACTAGAACTCATAGCTGGGCCCAAACTTCCCAATCCATATGTTCAACCCTTGCTGTGCACTGGGTTGACGTCAAAGAAGATCTGGTCTTGCTCTTCAATTGACAGCTCATGACCGTCGATCATCCTCTCATCCATCCTCCTCTCCACCTCACTCTGCAATAGTAAAGTGCATACGAAATGAGATGCAATTTTAGGAATCACTTTAAAATACACAAATACAAATGTTAACCTTAAGAAAGAAACGTACCGCAATACGCTCGGCCCTCATGTCAGTCCAAATGCCATTCTTTAGCTTAGCCTTCTTGAAGTGGTATAGAGCACTCTTCGGCTGTCCTCTATTGGCCTAAAAAATATATGTGCAAACAAGTAGTTAGTTGATCGAAATGAAAGCAAAAAATCTGTTATGTATCGTCATATTCCAAGTCATAAACAACATATTTACTAACCGCCATCACGTGATCTGTAACAACAACTCGCGACCCATAATGATGTCTGGCAGTGCCCGTACCATGTCGCAGCTCAGTCAAACGATTTTGTATGTTCTTGAAAGATTGATCCTGGACAAAGGGATCCTTCCAGTACTCCTCCCAAAGTGCCCACTCCTCATCCCCCCCCCAAGTTGGTTGTCTGCGTGTCTCCTTCATTTTGTAAACCATTTTCCTATAGATGTCTGATCCTAAAGTCTTGAAAACAGAGTACAACTGGGGCACTAGGGCATTGGGAATGTAGTAGTCTTTCTACAACAATTCCAAACAAAGTAAAAATTACACCAGTTTAAAGAAAGATAATAATTTAAATATAACACCAAGTTTAGTGGCTAACATACCACTTAAATTGTGTGCAATAAGTTCATGAATAAACACCAACATATCACCCAAGTTTAGTGGCTAACATACCACTCAAATGACACAACAAGTTCATGAATGGTGACTAACATATCAAACCAAGTTTAGTGGCTAACATACCACTCAAATTGTCCTAAAATTGACTAACACAATGGTGACTAACATATCAAACCAAGTTTAGTGGGTAACATACCACTCAAATTGTCCTAAAATTGACTAACACAATGGTGACTAACATATCACCCAAGTTTAGTGACTAACATACCACTCAAATGACACAACAAATTCATGAATGGTGACTAACATATCAAACCAAGCTTAGTGGCTAACATACCACTCAAATTGTCCTAAAATTGACTAACACAATGGAGACTAACATATCACCCAAGTTCAGTGGCTAACATACCACTCACAGATATAGTGGCTAACATACCACACACATTAACACAACGATTAAAAGAACAAATAAAGCATTCATTGTAACATTTAAGCTTACCCAAAACTCATCAAAGTAAAAGTGCTTCATCCGGTCCGACATGTTTGTCCACTTCTCGCCTCCATGTCCCGACATCTCCCTCCTGTCCCTAAAGATTTTGCCGAGTTTATCCGAAGCAGCCGGTGGCCAAAACCTGTTATCAATGAGACAAACAATAAACGAATATTCATTAGTAAAATCATGTAACATATATTTATCTTAAGTTATGTTCTACAAATGCATAATACTTACTTGTTCTTGCCGTTGGGGAACAACAACAGCTTCCCCTGAAATGTAGCACCGTCTGTCAACGTGAGATAGGGACACCCGTCAGAGGGGTAGTCACCAGGAGCATGTGACGTAGAGGCCGGTGGAGTCTCTAGAACCTCAGACTGGCTGCTGCTCCTACCAATATCATATCTGACCAGAGGACTAGTAGCTCCACTCGCTGGTGTACTACCCGCACCAGAACCCGATGGACTCCCCTTACCCCTACACCCGGGAGGAAGGTATGTGGACTTCCTTTGGCGCGGCATCTGCAAGAGCATATAAGAAATTGCAGGAAATAATGTGTTAGTAAAGAATACATGAATATGCATGTAAAATATATACATTTGACATATATTAAAGCACAAAAAGTTGGGATAATCAACAACTAAGCATATATACACATAACAACTAAGCATACAATACACACATACCCTCCTCCTCCTCGGCTATTGTTAAGTCTATAAATTGGTCTTCATGCAGGTCTATGAACTCATCATCAGCATGTACAGGCTTTCTTGCGGGTTGATCGACGACCTCTTCTTGGTACGAGTTGGTAATTGAGTCGTCCTTATCAATGTACTCTACTCTGGAGCGGGCCTGTATATGCATCGCAGCCAACCAAATTACTTTATCGCGTTTCAGGCTTGGATATTCAATAAACACGACCTGGCGTGCTTGAGTCGCCAAGATAAACGGTTCATACTTAGTACGATACCTCTTCCTATGGTTAATTTCTACCATCTGATAGAGCTCGTGTTTCCTCGTACCACTTGGAGTAGGATCATACCAGTCAACATCAAACAGAAAGGTTCTTTTCAAAGGAAAGCCCGGATATTCAAGCCGCACAATTCGTCTCAGGTTCCCGTAGAAATCATACAAATCATCAGTTGCATCTTGATCTTGCCCCATGACACACACCCCAGAATTGCTTGTGGCCATGGCGGTGTTAGACTAATTGTGTTAAACCTAAGTCCATTTACTATGTACGATGAGAATGTGGAGACCTTTCTGTTTGGTCCCTCTGCTAGAACTCTAAATAAGGACATGTGACTTTGTTGACAGGATTTCGTACATACTCCTTGAACCAATATGCAAATTCTGTTTCCAACTTCTCTTGAAGCAGTTCTTCAATTACTCATCTGACATTGTTGGATTCTTCTGTTTGAAAAGGCTGTGGACACGATTACATGATTAGATATATATATAGTAGTTAGAAGTTAAAATCCATGTGTTAGCGTAAGAAAGCTACTCACCGAGCATAAATCTCCATAAATTTGTCAACTTCAGCACAGTTCGAGAGGACATAATATGTGGTTGCCTTCAGCTCCTTATCCGTCAGCCATTCTGTCTTTTCTTCTCCAATAGGTCTCCCTGAGACCCTAAAAATTGAAATGGCAACGTCGTCATCCTCTTCAACTTCAAATGTGTCTGCGTTTCTAGACGGCCTAGATGCCTTCGTCGGGACATGGTCCCCAAAGTAATAGGAGCAGAAGGTTGCAGCTTCCTCTCGCACGTATGCATTGGCCATCGATCCCTCAGGCTTGCCTTTGTTGCTGACATACCTCTTCAATTTCCCCAGGTATCTATAATGTATATATATTGAGGTAAGACAATGTAACTTGGGAAAATTCAGACTTTATATAAGTAAATGATTGCCTTGATTACACACCTCTCGAATGGATACATCCATCGATACTGAACCGGTCCAACAATCCTCGCTTCATGTGGGAGGTGAACCGGCAAGTGCTCCATACAATCAAAGAAGCTCGGTGGAAAGATATGCTCGAGCTTGCATAGAATCAATGGTATGTTGCTTTCAAGATTTGCTAACACTTCATCGTTAAGCACCCTTGAGCATAAATTCTTGAAAAATAAGCTCAGCTCGATGAGAGCAATCCATACAGGTTTAGGTAGCATTTCTCGAAATGCAACAGGGAGAAGCCTCTCCATGAATACATGACAATCGTGGCTCTTCATCCCATACATCTTTGTCCTCTTCACATCCACACACCGCCCCAACTTCGAGGCGTAATTGTCGGGGAACTTCAATCCCCTCACCTAATCAAATAGTTTGTTCCTAGAATCAGTGTCAATTGTGTAGCATGCCTTGGGCCACTGCCCCTTATCATTCTGCTTTGTCAACTCGGGCCTTTTACACAATGTATCCAACTCGGCTCTAGATTTAGGGGTATCCTTTGTTTTTCTGGGAATGTTGCAAATCGTGTTGAATAAGTTCTCGAACATGTTCTTCTCAATGTGCATGAAATCCAAGTTGTGACGTATAAGAAGACTGCTCCAATAAGGCAAGTCCCAGAAGATGCTTCTCTTCTTCCATCCACAATTTTTGCTAATTTTCTCGTTGTGCTTCTCCGACCCAACTTCAGTCACTTTCATAAGACCCAGCCTATCTATCTCCGCAAGTATTTCCGCACTAGTAAGTTGTCTCGGGGCGCCTTTGTTCACTACTTTGTTTGTCAAGAATTGAGTCTTGTTCTTCCTGAACGTATGGTCCTTTGGTAGAAACCTACGATGACAGTCAAACCAACATTCCTTTCTGCTCTCCTTCAGTCTAAATGCATCATTGTCTTCCATACAATGTGGACAAGCATTAAATCCTGCGGTTTTCCTTCCAGATAGCATGGAGTACGCAGGAAAATAACTCACGATCCACAGTAGTGCTGCTCTCAAGGTAAAGTTCTTCTTTGTTGACACATCATATGCCGGGATATCATTTTCCCACAACTCAATCAGCTCCTTGATTAGGGGCTGCAAGAACACATCCAGCTTCTGTGACGGATCATCTGGCCCGGGCACCAACACAGTCAAGAACATGAATGGTTCCTTCATGCACTCACCGGGGGGCAGGTTGTACGGTGTCAGCATGACTGGCCAACAAGAGTACTTCCGGTCATTTCCAAACGGGTTAAAACCATCCGTACAAAGTCCCAAGCGTACATTTCTAGGCTCGGCTGCAAACTCCGGGTAGGTCTTATTGAACTGTTTCCATGCGGGTGAGTCTGATGGATGCTCCATTCTACCCTCTCCTGGGATTACTCGCTCCTTGTGCCACCGCATTTTATCGGCACAAGCACTTGAAGCGTACAACCTCTTCAAACGAGGTGCTGGAGGGAAATACCACATTTTCTTATGTGGAAGATTTTTCTTCTGACGTTTCTTTGCAGCCCCCTCCTTGTACGTAACGCTTGTACCGGTCCTTACCACAGAACTTGCACTTTAGTAGATCTTTATCCTCCCCCCAATAGATCATGCACATATCCTCACAACAATCTATGGTTTCCATGGGCAACCCCATCCCCCGCATCTTTTTCTTCGCCTGGTAAAAGTTGGTGGGAACTAGGTTTTCTTCAGGACAAAGATCCGACATTACTTGTACCCATTCATTGAAGCTCGCTTCAGATTGCTGGCCATTAGCCGAGCCAACAAAGACAACTCGTTGAGCCTACACCCCGGATAAATTGGCTTCTTTGCTAATTCCAACAAGTCAAAGAACACCTGATCCGCAGGATTCGGAGGCTCCTCCACATCCCCCTCGGTTACTGGCTCGCTGGTGTCCATGAATTCTGGACCCGCAACATCATACACCATTTGCTCCATCCATTCATGATCATAATTAGCATCAGATGTAGACGTATTCTGAGTACTTCCGATCACAATTTTCTGCTTCCTTTTACGCTTTGAGAGATGCTCATAATCCATGAACGGTGCTCGTGTCTCACCATGATAACACCATACCTCATACTCAGACACGAACCCCTTACGTTCAAGTGCTCCACTACCGTTTCAGGAGGCAAAAATTTCTTATTCCTACATTTGTTCGCATTGCAAGGGCACTTCATCTTCCCCCCACTCAAATAAGTAGTCTGTGTAAGCGCAAAAGTGATGAAGGATTCAACCCCTTCCACAAAACTAGACTGAATTCTGCCATTAACTATGCGACGGTACATCCATGAACGATCGGGATTCATAATTAGATGATTAGCCTGACACATGTACAATTATTAGATTCATAACATGCATTTTACGTTAATATAATCACCAAATAGTCTCAAAACACTTAATTAAATCTTCATAATCTAGTGCATATACGAATTTATCGAATCAAAAGTACTACGTACTTACAAACATCCTAACATTATACTAATTAACAATCCAAATTCACAATCAATATATCAATTGCACATCTCAAAGTTAACTAGCTAGTATACTATAGTTCTCATAAACATACAATTGATCAAATTAGTCGAAATTAACAAAATTCCCAAATTTGTCAACATTCAAAACACTCAACTAAATCTTCCTAATCCTACTACATATACAAAAATATCAAATTAAAAGCCCTACATACTTACAAACATCCTAACATTATACTAAAAATCCAAATTCACAATTAATATATCAATTGCACATCTCAAAGGTAACACTCCGTAATATAAGCTAAACTAACTACTACATACTTACAATAAACATGCAATTGCTCAAATTAGTCGAAATTAACAAAACCCCCAAATTTGGCAAAGTAAGGGTTTTAGCCAAAATACCTTCGATTAAGCTGAAAAAAGATGAAATTGATTGACCACACGCGAGCTCCTTGTCCCACGAGCTTCGAGAAGACTCCAAAGTTGGCCGCAAAGGTGGAGTTTTGGTCGGAAATTGGAAATGGCGAAATGAAGAAGAAAGGAGGAAGAAAGAAGAAGCTGAAACGGAAATGGAGAAGAAGGGGTTCTGCCACGATTCTATATCCATTTTAGCGACGGATCGCTATCCGTCGCTGAAATCGATTTTCTATATATATATATATATATATATATATATATATATATATATATATATATATGTATATTTATTTTATTTTATTTTGGTCAACTTATTTAGGGACGGATATAATATCCGTCGCTATCCCCCGTCGCTAAATGGGGGATTTCTTGTAGTGAGAATCAGTGATAGAGAGTACCTTTGCATCATCATAGGCATTAGTAGCTTCTGCAAGATCTATTGTAGGAACTTCACCTTGATCTGAGACTGCTCCATTTATCTTCTCCCTTTTGAGTAAGAATTAGTTCTTCTTCAGATGGCCTGGCTTCTTGGTATGAAAACACTTTCTCTTCTCAGTGGTATCACTAGCTCCATTCACAAGATCCTTATGAGATTTGAACTTCTTGTTCCTTCCAGCTTGATTATTATTCCAGGTATGTTTCACTGATAAACTTTCAGCTGCAAGATCAGATTGATATCAAACAGTCTTCTGATCCAATTTATTTCTCACAACTTTATCAACATCTGATGCTTTTAAGTCATCAGGCTTATCCATCACTATTGCATCAATGAAGTGCTCATAAATCTTTGGTAGAGAGCTCAGTAAGCTCACAACCTTATGATCTTCACCTACTTTCACATCTAAATATTCAAGATCCATACACAATTTATTGAACTCATCCAATTGATCAATAATTGACTTGTTAGGACATCTTATATGAGAATAGCTTCTGCTTCATGTGCATTTTATTAGCAGTTGATTTTACATGATAGAGAGACTCAAGTTTGTCCCAAACTTCCTTAGCTGTCTTCTCCTTTATGACTTCTCTCAGTACTGCTTTATCTCCTAGTGAGAGAATCAGCGTGCTCCTTGCCTTCCCCATGATGATCTTCTTCTCCGCATCATCAATGTCCTTGGAAAATCCAGCATCACCAAGCAACGCCTGCTCTACTCCTTGTTGAACCAATAGAGCTTCCATTTTCGCCTTCCACAAAGAGAAATCGATCTTCTCCGTAAGTTTCTCAACTTTAAACCTTGCCATTGAAGACATTGGATCAGCTATCAGATCGTCTTTCCCACGGACGACGCCAATTGTTGCGAATAATCACAATTGAATGCAATCAAACTCCAATATCCGATCAACAATCACAATTCTCCGATCAAACTAATTGCGAACAAAAACAGTAAAGAACACAAGTGTTTACGTGGTTCGGCAAATGCCTACATCCACGGGAGCAATAAGAGAATGTTTATTGATCAACACAAACGGTTTACAACAAGCTTCAATCGAAAACTTGCAGAGAAAAGAAACGAAGAAGATGAAGTAAAGAGGAAGAAGATGATGGCAGTTATTTCTATTACAATGAAAAAACGTAATGAGAGAAAACAAAGTCGCATAAGCCTTTATACTCCTCAACTCCGCCTTCTGACGTCACGCCACGTTACTCCAGCCAACCAGAAGCCAGCAACGCATCACACTTAAGTAGAAACGCAATTTCTCCCACAAAACACGCTTTTTTACTTCTCAAGAACTAACATAACAAAACAGACACAATTGATGTGTTTTCTTCTCTTCTCCTCATTTGTTTATCACTTCAATGTAGTCTACAATTTTAATTAAAACGTCTATGTTCTCATCGCTAATATTTTTTCATATTAGATTTCACTAACAAGTTAGCCATATTAAATAATAATATGAATGTGTTTATTGATAACATAGACTCTTATGATACTTTGTGCATATCAACATGGGCGGATCTGGAGGGGCTCAAGTTTAGAATCATGCATCCACACTAATAAGACTTTAAATTTTAAAGCAAAGTATGTTTTAAAGTTAAAGAAAAGTAAGGGCTCGTAAGGACACCACCCTAATCATTTGTGGCAATTTCAAGAATATCGGCTAGAGTGTAATTAGTGCATCTAGTCGTGTTTTAAGAGTTTTAAGACGCCACCATGGGCTGGGGTAGGACCTTGCGATGCCAAGTGAGCTCGCGAATCATGTTAAGTTTTAAGACGTTTCAAGAGAAAGTTTCAAGTTCAAGTTAAAGTTTTCAACAATAACAAGTTCAAGTGTTTAAGGTCAAGTCCGGTCATAGGGTTGCATTGCATTAAGTAAGATTAAAAGATTTAAAAGACTTGAAGGTAGAACCTTAAGTCATGGCACGTGCGTGGAATTTGCTCAGTCAAGTGGTCACGACTGACCCTTGCTAAAATTATCAATTGTAGATATTTGAAGTCGAGCTGGTTGGAGTGGCGAGCGTTGCCGGAGCGGTGATCATTATCAGAAGATCTTTAACATTTCACTTTAACATCTTCAAAAGACTCTGTAATTTAAGGTTTCAAGATTCATGCCATTTATAATTCCGCTGCATTATTTTACTAGTTCACGAATTAGTACCAAGAATTTCATGCCAAGTCTTTTGACGTGCAAGGCATCTAGTAACGTTTTAAATTTTTATAAATCAAGTTCGTCGAATTTACAAGCTCACGAACTAGCGCGAGTCATATTTCCCTTAGTTTGTCTTTTTAAAATTCAGGGCGCTACAACTTGGTATGAGAGCCCAAGGTTTTAAAACCGGTTCTTACAGACCAAGAATTTTATGACTTCAGTTTTTTCACAATTGCATATCATGCTTGCATCAAAGAGTCATGTGGATAATGATCACTAGCCAGGCACCTCTCTACTTCGATAAGGCTTTTAATGTTTATATTCGAGTATGTGATCTTGCTAAGCCATCGATATGACTATGTTGTGCCATATAATTAGAATGTATAGTAGTAACTTGGTTGTTGCTTGTTTATTAAATGTATGTCTGGTATTAAATTTATATAGCATCATGAGCCGTAATAGAAATTCGAGGAACGACCATGCTAGTGGTAGCAACGTGAATCATGCGGGAAATCCAGTTACGATGGAGGCTTTGGCACAACTTTTGACTCATGCTAGGGCCCCAGAACCTGCAAGGAACCGCCTCACTGATTTTCTGAGGCTTAATCCTCCGACTTTTGAGTTTTCAGTCGACCCTGTAGAAGCAGAGGATTATACGGAGGACGAGAAGGTCCGCTTTGCTGCTTTTCGCCTCAAGGGCAATGCACTAGAATGGTGGAAGTGGGCGAAGACCCGGTATGAGCGGGCGGGAACTCCTTTACTTGGGAGAGCTTTAAGGCGGACTTCTACACGAAGTATTTTCCACTCAGTGTTCGACGTATTAAAGAGAACGAGTTTCTAAATTTGGTTCAGGAAAACATGTCTGTTAGACAGTATGAGGCTAAATTCAACAGCCTGTCGAGATTTGCGTCAAGATTTGTGGCTACTGATGAAGATTGGGCTGCTAGGTTCCAAGTCGGGTTAAACCCGATTATTAAGGCAGGGGTTGCACCTTTCGGGTTGAAGGTTTATTGTAATCTAGTTGACAAAGCTTTAGTGGTTGAGGAGGTTCAGATGGAGGTCAGTAAGGTTTTGTATCGCCAGGCCCCTCAGCACCAGCGTCCCATGCATAATACTCTCGACCAGGGGCAGAGTGGTGAGAAGAAGAGAAACGCACCAGAGGAACTTTGAGAGAGTGGTGTGGTTGAGTCAACTGTTTGTACTTTGTGTAAGAAACAACACAGTGGTGAATGTCTTTATGGTAGTGGAGTATGCTACCATTGTAAGAGGCTCGGACATACGAGGCATTCATGTCCTTTAAGAAGGACGTCAGGGGTTCCACCCGCTTCAGCAAAGAGCATTGTTCCAGCTCCTGTGGCCGTACCGATTAGGAGTGGGTGGACTGCACCAAGGAATAACCTAACACCAGCTAGAGCCTATGTGATGACGTATGTGGAAGATGAGGATCCTACTAACAACGAGCACGGTACAAATTTAACGTTCACATCGTTCTTTTAGCATTTTGTTGTTGTTTATTTGTGTTCTTACGTGTTTAACGTGCTTAGTCGTGTGGTTTCTGCTCCCCTTGTGCATATATGAAGTATATGCTTAGTTGTCTGATTGCTTGTTGGTTGCGATTGATCAATTTTCGAGGACGAAATTTTTAGAAGGTGGGTAGATTGTAACAGCCCGAAAATTCATAAATCAAATTAAAACGCTTTAAAACGAATCGAGCGTCAAAGCGTAATTCATGTTGGTTGGATCGGCATCAGTTACACGCCTTTCTTCCTACCCTCACCACGTTAAGTAAATCATCTTTCTTCCTACCCTCACCACGTTAAGTAAATCATCACCAAACCAGATTGATGTTGATCGGATCTTCTGGTTCTTAGGCGTTGAATTGATCAGCAAGAATATTTAGAGTGGATTCTTGTTCTTAGCTTTCTTCATATTGGGTAACCGTACCTTGTCATCTATTCTTCTTCTTGTTTCTTGCATTTAAATCCTAATTGACTCCTCCCCACTCTTTTTGTATCCAAGTCGAAGAAGTAACCGACTAAGTTCGTGTGATTTGAGGGATTCTAGAGCGTGTTCTTGTTGCCTTGTTTGAAGCATCTTTAAAGGCAAGTTCCCTTAGGTTTCGTCCACGTTTATATGATAATTTCTGAATTATAATCTAGGAGATATGCTGATGTGTACATTTATGGTTTTAAGTGATGATTTGCCTAGACATGGTGTTTTTTTATATAGTACATGGTTCTGTTTTGTATGACCTTCTTAAATTTCTTCAGGTTGGCCGTCCATGTGACAATGTGTTATCTTGTAAATTGGCCGAGATGTGTATGTATTTATGAGTTAGCCTAATTCTTAATGGTTCTTGATTTTACCTGTATTGACTAAAGAATAGTTAGAATGCAGATTAATATTTGAAATCTATATGTATTTGTTGATATGAGATTTATAGTTTCATTCTCAGCTAATTGCATGCTTTCGATTTTAAGTTTAGCCTCAGGAATACATGAATTTGCTACTGGATGATCAATATGGCCAAATGCCTATGCAGTGCGAGTGTGTGACTACATGTTTATATTATGAAATTATAAATGTTCGTGACTTGATCTTGTTGTTGTGGTTGTTGTATTGGTAAATTTTCGTATCTTGATCCAGCCCAGAACTAGGTCCAAATATTATTTGATATGGCCTCGTTATGGCCCATTAATCGGCGATCAAGCCCAATCCATGAGAACAATCGAATGTGTTTCAGTCACTCGACGACTTTGACTATTCAAGGTTCATCTCTCTTTGACCGGTCAAGGTTCATTTGTCATTGACCAGTCAAGCGAAAGCCAAGACCCTTCCCTTATCTTTAAATTAAATTATATAATGTAAATTTAGCCCCTAGAGTTTCATTATATAAAAAAATTGAACATTTTACATTTGCGGTTTAAGATTAATTCGTAATCAAAGTTGGAACAGTTTGACCGTAAAAAGTCAAAGTGGGAAACTTGTGCCCGGACGGAGGAAGTAATATTTATTACATATTTTTTAATTTAAGTATTTTTACATTGAATGGAACAAATGTTTTAATTTTTTATTGGTTGCCTGTTGTGAAGCAAGGCGGAAACCTCGTAGAAAAAACCCCTGAATCCATCCATCAATCAATCCATCCATCCCATGCATCCATCCATCCATCCATAGGGTCTAAACCTTATCAGATTAATTCAATCCTACGTGTAATTTTGTAGAATTATTTGTATTTTAGCCAGTATATATTTCATTGTTATTTTTGGTATGTTGTCTACATATATAGTTTTTATTAAATCTCATATAACTTTATCTACAAAAATCCGAAAAATATTTCGAACATATATTTGAATTTGTCGTGACAAGAGGAATCCATAAACACCAATCTTAAATAGTATTATTTCAATAAATTATTTTATTCATTAAAATAAAATATAAATTTATTAAATAAGATAAAATGAATTAATGGAAATTTAAAAATAGAGTATTTATTAAATAAATTCAATCCTACGTGAAATTTTGTGGAATTAGTTGCATTTTCAACCAGCATATTTTCCACTATTTATTTTTGTTATGTTGGTTGCATATATAGTTTTTATTAAATGTAATATAAATTAAATTTATCTACAAAACTCCGAAAAATATTGTGAACACATATTTGAATTCACCGTGACAAGACGAATCTATAGACACCAATCTAGATTATTATTATTAATTAAATAAATCATTTTATTTACTAAAATAATATATATATATATACATGTATATATATATATATATATATATATATATATATATATATATATATTAAGGAAGATAAAATGAAATAATGGAATTTTAAAAAATAGAACATTTACTAAATATTTAATACTCCACCCATCTATTTAACAAGAAATTAATAGATATTTAGATTTTCAATTATAAATTTTGATTCTACGGTTGAGCAAAGACCGAATAAGGGGGCCAAAAATTTTTTCCATGATGTTTTGCCAGGTTAAACGTGAGGCTAATATTTTAGCGCTCAGATTATCAGTTGGGTGTTCTTATATATATAACTAGAACGTGAGTGTGACATCTAATTACAAATAATAATAAAAGTATATGAAGGTAATGCAATCGTTGTTTCTGATAATGAATTGTTTTTTTTAGTTGAATTAAGATTTTGGATAGTGTGAATTGATCTGTTCCAATTTGATTAAAGAAGATGGAGAAGAAATATTGGCGATTGTTGCTGTTTTTTTCTTTAATGATGAATTGATTTTGTTGGAGTTCAAGTAGGGTTTTGAATTTATTGGAGATGACATATTGAGATTTTTTAATGATGAATTGATTCTGTTGGGATTGATTTAGGGGCTTGAAATTTAATTAGAGAAGACAAATTGAGTTTTTTTAATGATAAGTTGATTTTATTGGAGTTGCGTTAGGGCTTAGAATTAGAATAAATAAAACATGTTGGTTTTTTTAATTAAAATCTAATTTACATGTGTATCACAAATCGGTTCAATTTAACTTAAATTAAGTACTTGTAGACGCTCAGAAATCTACAATCAAAATTAGGGTTAGAGATTGGGGGGCAAACAACTAAGGCAAGGCAATATAAGCAGAGACGTGAGATTCCGAGGTGACACCGGTGTGGTGCCGACCGAAGGGACTCCGACGCTCAAGTTAGATGACTGATAGAAGGAGTAATCAAATGAAAGAAACAAAGAGGGAGAGATGGTGGCAAGCGTCGACTTATCCTGTTGGTTGAGTCGGTTCGGCTACGTGGTGGACGAACCGTGATCAGCTAAATGACCTTACGGAAGGAGCTAACCGCGATTGTTTGTGAGAGATGGATGATGGCGGATGGTTGAAGGTTGATGATGGATGGTGATGAGCGATGGTGGATGATGATAGGTGACGGCTGATGTTGATCAGAGAGCTTGAGAGAGATGGAGGCGTGAGAGATTGATTGCTAGGGTTTGTTGCAGTTAGAATGCGATGATCTCTACATCTCCTCAGCCTTCTCTATATAACCCACCCATCGTTGGAGTCTGCCCGCGAATCTCGGGGAGGTCGTTGGAACGGATTAGACCGTGTCTCAAGTAGTTAGGAGAGCGGACGTAAGTCGGTTGCTTACTGACGGACTAAGTCAGTCAAGCTACTGGAGTTGGTTAGTCTGTTAGTCAGGTGCTGACTGACAGAGTCAATCATGCAAGGTCGGGCGAGCTAGGTGAGCTAGCTAGCTTGTCGACCAGCTGGAAGGTGGACAAGGTGTGAGCTAGTCAGGTGGCATGCGGGCTGATTGGCTGCATGGATGACTCAACTAGGTGGGCTTGCTAACTGGCCTTTGGAGTCCAACTCACGTATGAAGTCAAGGCGGACTCATTAATGGATTGTGGGTTGGGCCGTAGCCCTGATGGGCCGATCCGTTAATCTAGTTGACAAGAGCGAATTTTGGCCAATACAGTTTGTCCCCCACTCTTCGAATCGAGTGTTTCGAGTCGGAGAGTAGAAATTTTATGCCCAAAAGAGTGATGCGCGCCAGATCGTAGGCCAATGATATTTTGCTCCATCAAAGGTATCAGTTACCCCGTAAGTATATCGGGATAACAAATGATAAGCTCATTGATAGGGAGAGCGATTGGATAGAGGTGTGGATGTCACTCGTAGTGATCTAGTGGTTAGCTTGGCAGAGCAAGTCATCAAACTTGCAATGCAGAAGCTCACTGACAGACACGCTTGGCTGGGAACAATCAACCTAGCGAGATGGATTTTTAATGACTAACATTCTCAGTTGGACAACTCAATCTAGTAAGTCGGAGATTTACAGACTGACATTTTCAGGACGAGCAATTCAATCTAGCAAGACGGGAACTTGCAGACTGAAAAATTGAAATTGGGCACTTCAATCTAACAAGATGAAAACTTGCAGACTGAAAAATTGTAAATGGGCAATTCGTTCTTGCAAGATGAAAACTTGCAAACTGAAAATTCTCAAGATGGACAATTTAGTTTAGTAAGACGGAGACTTGCAGACTGAAAGTTTTAGTTTGATAAGTCAACCGCAAGGTGGTAGCTTACAAGCACACACCTTGGTTGGATGAGCTGGAGCTTGCGGGCTAGCAATCTTAGTTTGAAAAGTCAACCGCAAGGTGGT
Source organism: Plantago major (assembly GCA_026545765.1). Taxonomy (NCBI): domain Eukaryota; kingdom Viridiplantae; phylum Streptophyta; class Magnoliopsida; order Lamiales; family Plantaginaceae; genus Plantago; species Plantago major. The sequence continues at coordinate 13,412,056 of CM048843.1, forward strand.
AGCTTACAAGCACACACCTTGGTTGGATGAGCTGGAGCTTGCGGGCTAGCAATCTTAGTTTGACAAGTCAACCGCAAGGTGGTAGCTTACAAGCACACACCTTGGTTGGATGAGCTGGAGCTTGCGGGCTAGCAATCTTAGTTTGACAAGTCAACCGCAAGGTGGTAGCCTACAAGCACACACCTTGGTTGGATGAGCTGGAGCTTGCGGGCTAGCAATCTTAGTTTGACAAGTCAACCGCAAGGTGGTAGTCTACAAGCACTTGATGCGTCACTTGGAAGTAGGATGTTCTGCATGGGCATTACTTCAATCGTGCTCATGATGTGTCAGCCTGCAACATGAGTGAAATCTATCCTCTTGGAGAGGTTTGGGGGGGTGGGGGGTGGGGCGATGACCGACCTGCCTAGCTGGGTTAGTTGACCAGCTAGCCCCTGGTCAGGTCGGCTAGTTGTTGTGAGAATTCAATCTCTTAGATGAAACATGAGCGTTGGTACCTTGACTGTGGGTGTTTGTTGACTGTTTGTATGTGCCAGACGGAGTGGATGACCATTGTCCTATTGTTTGGACTTTGTAATGTTGAGGATCCTTCTGGTTAGCCGGCGACTTCTCATGGATCGTTGTTGTCGAGGTTTTTCTACTCATTCAGACTCCCACTGTATTGGTTAGCCTGCAAGAACGTTGGACCCCCTTGGGAAGGAGGGGCATTAGACCGACCTGCCCAGCCGGGTTAGCTAACCGGCTTGCCCCTAGTCAGATCGGTTATTTGGAAGAGAAATCAATCTCGTCGGACAAAGTTGGACCATACCTTAGCCGTGGGTGATATGTTGCTCGTGGAGAGAAGTTTCTCTGACAAAGTAGGTGATCAATTATCAACTTCTTGGATGACGTGATTGTTTGGACGCTTCCAATTAGCTGCCGATTTCGCATGGTTTCAGTCGTCGGGTGTCACGATGGAAAGACTAGTAGCTTGGTCGGCTGTCAGCAAGACGTTCGGACCCCCCGGGAAGGTTTGGGGGGGGGGGGGGCGGTTGGCCGACCTACCTAGCTGGGTTAGGTGACCAGCTAGCCCCTGGTCAGGTCGGCGGATTGTAAATAGGAGTTAACCTCAACATGCGAGTATTTGGAAGGTGGGGCATTAGAAGTGATACCTTTTCAAGTGGATGGCATTCCAACTGTTAGCTACCTGTTGTCCTTCCTTGGTTTCCAGCTTGTAGGCTCCGTTGCCTACTACTTTGGTGATTTTGTAAGGACCTTCCCAATTTGGTCCAAGCTTGCCAGCTCCTGTCTCCTTGGTGTTCTGGAACACCTTACGTAGAACCCAATCGTCTTGCTTGAAGGTTCGCACGCGTATGTTCTTGTTGAAGTGTTCTGTAGCTTTCTGTTGATAGGCGGCACTCCGAATCATGGCTCTTTCCCTGAGTTCATCAACCAGATCGAGCTCGTGTGCCAATGTCGCATGGTTGGTCTGTTCGCTAGCCATTTTGTATCTTGCTGTGGTAATCCCACTTCTATGGGTATGTCTGCTTCAGTTCCATATGTCATGCTGAATGGTGTTTCTCCAGTTGGAGTCCTTGGTGTGGTTCGGTACGACCATAGGACGCCTGGGAATTCATCCGCCCATGCTCCTTTTGCTTGCTTCAGCCGTTTTTTGAGACTGTTCATGATAGTCTTGTTGGTCGACTCCACTTGTCCATTCGCTTGGGGATAGCGTGGAGTGGAAAATGTAAGCTTGATTCCCCATTCTTTGCAGAAATCTTGAAACTCATAGCTTATGAACTGGGAGCCATTGTCTGTCACGATTTCGTAGGGGACTCCGTACCTGCAGATCACATGTTTCCAAATGAAATTTTTTACCTCCGTGTCACGGAATTGCTTGAAGGCTTCTGCTTCCACCCACTTGGTGAAGTAATCGGTTATTGCGAGCATGTACACTCGTTGGCCTGGTGCAGTAGGTAGTTTCCCTACTATGTCCATCCCCCATTTCATAAAAGGCCATGGAGCAAAGGATGGGTGTAGCCTCTCTGGTGGGAGGTGGCTGATGTGTGAGTGTCTTTGGCATGAGTCACATCTTCTCACAAAGTCTAGAGCATCAGCCCTCATGGTTGGCCAATAGTACCCGGTTGTTAGTGCTCGGTGGGCAAGACTTCTGGCTCCGGAATGGTTGCCGCATTCTTCTGCATGCAATTCAGTCAGAACATGTCTGGCTTCATTATTAGTTACGCACCTGAGTAGGGGTCCTGAATAGGATCTCCTATAGAGTTGTCCGTCGAGGAGCGTGAAGCGGGCTGCCTTTGCCTTTACCCTCCTTGCCTCGCTTTTGACTTCTGGAAGTTCTCCGTTGGACAAGTACAATATTAATGGAGTCATCCAATTTGACTCAGTTGTTATATCGACCTTTATCGGTTGGCGGGCTCACCCTTCCATGTTGCAGGCCATTGTACATACACTACAGGAATAGTCATTGGTGCTGTGGTTTGGATGGACGATCCCAAGTTGGCAAGGGCGTCTGCGTGGTTGTTGTCCGTCCTTGGTACCTGCGAAATAGAGAACTCCTCGAAGGAGGACTGCAACTCCTTGACTAGCTGGAGATAGGCAGCCATCTTGGTGTCTCTAGTTTGGTAAGAGCCCTGCAATTGGTTAACTACTAACTGTGAGTCTGATTGTACCTGGATGATTTTTATGCCCATGTCCCGAGCTAAGTTGAGGCCAGCTATAAGCGCCTCATACTCGGACTCGTTGTTGGTTGCTTTGAATCCACATCGAATGGCTCTTTGGATTATGTCTCCGTCTGGCGAGGTAAGGACTATGCCAAGTCCACTTCCCTTGGTATTACTGGAGCCGTCAACTGAGAGATTCCACTGCACGTTGTTCTTTTCCTGCAAACAAAATAACTCCTTTTCTGCTTGACCTAATTCGGTTGGGGTGAAATCAGCTATGAAGTCTGCGAGTGCTTGAGATTTGATGGTCAAGGGGTTGGAAGGAGACGCTGCTTTCTTGAGCTCAACCGCCCATTTGGAGAGCCTACCGAGACTTGGGCTTGTGCAGGATGTTGCGAGTGGAAAGTCGGTGAGGACTAAGATTGGATGGCATTGGAAGTAAGGCGTAGCTTCCTTCCGAGGTGACTAGTGCAAGGCTAGCTTCTCCAAATTGGCCTGAAGTTCTGCATCTAGTAAGGACTTGCTCACGTAGTAGACTGGGAGTTGGTTTCCATCCTCTTCCCTGACTAGGACGCCGCTTAGTGCTGAGTCGGAGACTGCGAGGTAAACAAACAGAGTCTCTCCGGCCTTGGGCTTTGATAGCACTGGAGCTGTGGTAAGGTAACGCTTGATTTGTTGCAAGGCATCCTCACACTCGTCTATCCACTGTAAATCTTTACTCTTCCGTAGAGTGTCAAAGAATGGACGACACTTCTCAGATGATTTGGGTATGAATCTACTGAGGGCTGCTAGCCTCCCAGTCAATTTCTGCACATCTTTAACACACTTGGGGGAAGGGATGTTAGCAATAGAACAAATTTGATCAGGGTTAGCCTCAATACCTCTTTGTGTGACCAAGTATCCAAGGAATTTCCTAGAGGAGACTCCAAAGGAGCACTTGGCTGGATTCAACTTCATGTTGTATCTGCGGAGAACTGAGAAGGCTTGGCGGAGATGGTCTAGGTGTTGGTCGGCGACCAGGGATTTGACTAGCATGTCGTCGATGTACACCTCCAGGGTGTCCCCCAGCATGCTAGCGAACATGCGGTTGACTAGGCGCTGGTAAGTGGCTCCCGCATTCTTGAGTCCAAATGGCATGACCTTGTAACAGAAGGTTCCCCTCTCTGTGACGAAGGCCGTCTTCTCTTGATCTTCCGGGTGCATCAATATCTGGTTGTAACCTGAGAAGGCGTCCATGAAGCTTAGAAGCTCATGTCCTGCTGTAGCGTCCACTAGCATGTCTATGTGTGGAAGTGGAAAAGAATCCTCCGGGCACGCTTTGTTGAGGTCAGTGAAGTCTATGCACACTCACCACTTGCCATTTTTCTTCTTTACTACCACAACGTTGGCTAACCAGTCTGGGTAGTGTACTTCGCGGACTGATCCAATATCAAGTAACTTCTGGACTTCTTCATTGATAACTTTGTTCCGCTCTGGAGTGAACTTCCTCCGTTTCTGTCTGACTGGTGGGTAGTCTGGGTCGACCTCAAGTCTGTGGGTGATTACCTCTGGGTCAACTCCTGTCATGTCTGTATGTGACCAAGCAAAGCAGTCATGGTGAACTTTGAGAAATGTGATCAGTTGTTCTCGTAGCTCTGGTCTCAACCTTGCCCCAATCTGAACTTTGTGATCTGGATGGTCTGGGTGAATCAGAACTTCATCGAGCTCTTCCATCCCTGGCTGGTCTACCAAGGATGGAATTATAGCTTGACGGACTGTCTACGATCAGGAACTTTGTTGGTAGGTTGATGCCTTCCGCATAGACAGGAAGGGTAACACTCCCAACCGTGTACTTCTTTTCTCCACTGAAGCCATACAAAGTTGTCGGCTGACGAAGGATGGCAGCCTCATCTATGCCCATTTCTGTCAGAGCATCTAGGAAAATGATGTTAGCAGAGCTCCCATTGTCAATGAGAACTCTCTTCATAAGACAGTTTGCAATAAGAATTGAAATAACTAAAGCATCGTCATGAGGATTGATTAGTTGCTTAGACTCTTGGTCTGAGAAGCTAATAGTCAAGTCAGACGAAGAGGTGTCTGATGCCCTGCGAGCGTTAGGCTCAGGCCTTACCGTTTGCCTACTATGGCGCTTCGCCGCAGAGTATGAGACACCGCTGATCTCTGACCCCCCAGAGATTACGTTGATCACCTTGTTGGTCTGAGCGGCTCAGGCAGATCAGTGCCCTGCCGAGTGGCGAGGGTCTTTTTACCTTTGTCAGAGAGGTACTCCGTCAAGTGCCCTCTCTTGAAGAGCTCGGCTACCTCCAATCGCAGGGAGATTCACTCTGCATTCGTATGACCATGGTCTCCATGAAACTCACACCACTTGCTGGAGTTTCTTTGATCTGGAGGTGTCCTGAGTTTTCCTGGCCATCTAACTCTGTCACCCATGCTTTTCATGACTGCTACACACTCCTCTGGTTCAATGTTGAGGGAGTAACTCGGAGGCGGTGCTCGGGTTTCTGTTCTCCTCTGTTGGACTGGAGGGCGAGGTGGATTCACAACATGACCATGTCTTCTCTCAGTCGGGTATGGCCTAGCACGATAGTCTGGAACCCTTCGTTCAACTCGTCTGTCAGGCTTGGGCTCCTTGCGAACACTTTTGCTTGACATGTAAGGTCTGTTGGCATCATCCTCCTCCCATTTTATCTGAGCTCCATTGTTCGACAGGGGTACATGGTCAGCTCCTTGTACAACCCCGAGTTGGGTGGTAACCCTTTGCGGAAGGCGTTGACGGCAGTGTCCTTGTTACAATTGGGGATTGACACCTTCTCCTTGTTGAATCTTGCGACGTATTCCCTGAGAGATTCGTTAGGTCTTTGCCGGACGCTATATAAGTCGTCCGGCAGTTTCAAAAGCTTGCGACTGCTTGCGAATTGTTCCACAAAGCAGTCGACTAATTGGACAAAAGAAGAAATGAAATTGTTGGGTAAGTTGGTATACCATTGTAGGGCTGGTCCGATCAGACTGGAACCAAACCCTTTGCACATACATGCCTCACGGAGATCCCTGGGGATGGCTATGGTGAACATCCTCTGCTTGTACTGTGAGACATGGTCGTCCGGGTCCGTCGTTCCATCATAGAGCTTCATGCTTGGGAAGGTGAACTTGGTTGGCATCTCCACCAAGGCTATAACATCGGCGAAGGGAGAGTCAGCAAAGCTGTAGGGTAAGCTCTTCTTGATTGGTGCTGGCACTCCAGGGATCCTTTGGATCATCTCTTCCAAGCTCACCAGTTTGGAGGCTAGCTCCTCGTTGCTACTTCCGTGACCTGCAGAGAGGGTTAGCAAGTGATCTACCTGACTTGTGCTTTGGTTGCGTTGTTGAGGTGATTCATCGTTCATCCTTGGGTTAGCACCTTCGAACGAAACCCTCCTGCTGGTGGTACCCTGAGTGATCTCAAGGGATGGCCTTGGCGGAGCGCTCACCACTTGAGAGACTGGAGTTACGGGAATCACCCATCCTGTCTCTTCAAAGGTTAGCTGTCAAGCCTCAATCGTGTTGCGTGGTGGGTTCTCCACCCCAGTGCCATGAGTCAGTCGGCGAGACGAGGCCGCGTCCAATGTTGGAGCCTCCTGGTGGACGACAGACTCAACCCTTTCCTTCAAGAGCGAGTTCTCCTGGCGGACAGTGCGGTTCTCGTCCTCAAGGAGCTTGATCTTCTTGGCGTTCTCTTGCATCTGGGCCGCCAAGGTTTTGATCTGAGTGACGACGTTCACCTCCTCTACCTCTTCCAGAACGTATTCGTCTAAGTGCGTCATGATGATTGCTTAGCGTATCGCAGTTGTTGCTACTGGATTGTCTTGTTTGATAGCCGGGGCCCCACAATGGGCGCCAAATTATAGACGCTCGGAAATCTACAATCAAAATTAGGGTTAGAGATTGGGGGGCCACCGACAACCTGCAAGGCAACAATAGCAAACAGAGACGTGAGATTCCGAGGTGACACCGGTGTGGTGCCGACCGAAGGGACTCTGACGCTCAAGTTAGATGACTGATAGAAGGAGTAATCAAATGAAAGAAACAAAGAGGGAGAGATGGTGGCAAGCGTCGACTTATCCTGTTGGTTGAGTCGGTTCGGCTACGTGGTGGACGAACACCGGCAGTGGGCTAGCTGACCTTACGGGAAGGAGCTAGCTGGCAGTTGTCTGACAGAGATGGATGATGGCGGATGGTTGAAGGTTGATGATGGATGGTGATGAGCGATGGTGGATGATGATAGGTGACGGCTGATGTTGATCAGAGAGCTTGAGAGAGATGGAGGCGTGAGAGATTGATTGCTAGAGTTTGTTGCAGTTAGAATGCGATGATCTCTACATCTCCTCAGCCTTCTCTATATAACCCACCCATCGTTGGAGTCTGCCCGTGAATCTCGGGGAGGTCGTTGGAACGGATTAGACCGTGTCTCAAGTAGTTAGGAGAGCGGACGTAAGTCGGTTGCTTACTGACGGACTAAGTTAGTCAAGCTACTGGAGTTGGTTAGTCTGTTAGTCAGGTGCTGACTGACAGAGTCAATCATGCAAGGTTGGGCGAGCTAGGTGAGCTAGCTAGCTTGTCGACCAGCTGGAAGGTTGGCAAGGTGTGAGCTAGTCAGGTTGCATGCGGGCTGATTGGCTGCATGGATGACTCAGCTAGGTGGGCTTGCTAACTGGACTTTGGAGTCCAACTCACGTATGAAGTCAAGGCGGACTCATTAATGGATTGTGGGTTGGGCTGTAGCCCTGATGGGCCGATCCGTTAATCTAGTTGACAAGAGCGAATTTTGGCCAATATAGTTTGTCCCCCATAACGTGGGCGACTTCTAAAACGGAGGAGTATATATATACTACTTCTCCGTCCGTCCATATTACCCACTTTGACTTTTCGGTCAGTTGTCAACTTAGACTACAAATTAATCTTACACTGCAAATGTAAAATGTTCAATTAAATTATATTATGAAACTTTAGTACTTAAAATATCATAATATAATTTAATTGAATATTTTACATTTACCGTTTAAGATTTATTCGTAGTCAAAGTTGAAAATGGTTGACCGAAAAAAGTCAAAATGGGTAATATGGGATGGGACGGAGGAAGTAGCATTTACGTAACACACTACGTGTGTTAAAGGGTTTTTATATAAACCAATGAATATGTGATTGAAAAAAAAGAGAAAACATTTAAAAATAATAAATAAAAGGGAGAAACTTACGCCAATGGGTAGGGCTGAGCATCGGTTCAGAACCGAACCGAATAAAATCGAAAACCGAAATAGTATGGTTTTGTCAAACCGAGAACCTAACCGATCTCAGTTGGGTTTTGGCCTGAACCGAACCGAATTTTTCGGTTCGGTTCGGGCCAAAACCGAACTTAACCTAACTTTATAAAAAAAAAAGAAAAACACCAAAAAAAATTTTTGGTCTTAATGACGCAACAAAACATGTACTCAACTTCAAAAACAACTTCAGCTGCGCAACCGACGCATTAACAAAAAACAAAAACAAAAAAAGAGAGAAGAAATTTAAAAAGACTGGTGGGCATCAACAAAAACAAACCCAACCCACCCATCCACACATTCATCATCATACACATCTGCAATCTCCAAATAAAGCCTAGGAAGGTTCGTAATTGATCTTTTAAAAGTTCGCAGTTTACAGCACCTGATTGGAGTTCGATTGGACTGATTGGAGTTCGTAGAGAGTGACTGGAGCTCGATTCGACTGGAGGAACTCGGAAGACGGAAGATGGAAGATGGAGGACGTCGATTGGACTGATTGGCCGGAACTCGGAGATCGACGTGGTCGACTGGAGGAGATCGGCGTGGTCGACTGGCAGTCGACTGGTGGAGACTGGAGGAGGAGATCGGCGTGGTCGACTGGTGGTGGAGGAGATCGGCGTGATGCAGGTGGCGATCGGGTGGAGACTGAGGAGGCGAGGCGGATCGTTGGTGGTGGAGGAATTTGGAAAGGATTTTGGGTGAATTAGGTTTTTGGATAAGAGTATTAGAGTAGTATAAAATATGAGTCTTCCATTTTTTTAGTTTATTTCGGTTTGGACCTAAACCGTCGATTTTAAACCGAACCGAAAACCGAATAATTAAAAATCCTGGAACCGAGAACCGAACCTCGGTTCAAACTGAAAACCGAGTTTTTCGGTTTGGTTTCGGTCGGTTTTTTGGTTCGGTCTCGTTTCTGCTCAGTCCTACCAATGGGATTCGAACCCTGCACCTTCTACTGAAACAATGACACATGTACGTACCAGATTCAAATTGAATTAGTAAGATCAACAGATGAGATTTAAATTGCATTACAAAATTAGTGAAACTTTTTGAATTATTATATTACTTTGAATATACTGTAATATATAAAGTTGATGGGCTAAATCCACCCGATTCATTCAAATTCCAGCCATCCTACGTGGAATTTTGATACGGTTGAGCAGAGTCCGAATATGGGGACGTATTAGTGTTGTTGCTAAGGATCATGAGGGCAATGTTATTGCTTGGTGAATTTTTTTTATGTCTTGTGGTTGCTGAAAATGCGGAAGGTTGGCCAGCATAATTAAGAACAAAGTCTGTTCGAGATTTTGAGTGGCAACATGTAGTAATTGAAAGGGATTGTTCTTGGGTGATTAGATCTCTTAAATCGACAAATTTTAGCTTTGCCCCTTTGTTTCATTTTTCAAAGAAGTTCAGGTATTTGATGGAGAATTAAGCTTTGCCAAAGTAAACGTGAGGGTAACATTTTAGCACATAGATTATCAGTTGGGTGTTCTTATGATGATGTTGGTTTCGTATATTTGTATTATCCACACCAAGATCGTTTTAGCATATATCGTTATATTGGTATATTTGTTACTAGACGTGCTTTTTTCTGTTAAGGAGATAGAAGAGATACACATGAGCTAATTGGTGGTGTGTTGATCTTTACATGTCTATCAACAACAATTCATACGTGAAGACTTTCAAGTTCATTTTCATTATTTATAAGATTCGATCGGTAGGATGAGGTATAAGGGTTCTCTTCTCTACGGTCTCTGGCTGGAAGGACTGGTTCTATCCAACCCGAATTCAACCCCATTCGAAATAATGATGCCCAGGTACGGTCTAGCATATACTCGAACCCGTTCCATACCTATGTTATAAGACCCGATCAATGCATTTTTTGATTTAGTTAGTAAAAAGTAGATTTTTCTCCGACTGGGGTGGGGAGTCTGCATATACTCTCTAGGCGGGAAAACTCTCTTCGATCTTCACTCTACTTTCTTGATTCATAACATGCCTGGGGGATATGATACTCTCTAGGTGGGGAAACTCAATTCGATCTTATCTCTACTTTCTTGATCTCCATAACAAGTTGGGTGAGGGGGATCAGCTTATACTCTCTAGGCGGATAAAATGTCTTCGATCTTCTCTGTACTTTCTTGATCTCCACGACGGGCCGGTTTGGAAGTGGTCCAGTACTCTAAACTCTCTTCTATCTTCCCTCTACTTTCTCATCCATAATGGGCCCGGAGGATTGGGGGGGGGGGGGGGGGGGGAACCGTACCATGTGAAATTATATTTGCAGAATAATAATTTTTGTGTTTTTGGTGAGGTGATGCATACCACTGCGGGGTTGTTGGGAACCGGTGGGTTGGAAAAAATAACCGTAGCATGTGAAATTAATTAAGTTTGTATAATTTTTTTTGTGTGTGTTGTGGGGTGACCACATACCACCGCAGGGTTGTTTGGAACAACCCTATTGATTGTGTTGTATACTTTTGTATTTTATTTTGGTTCCGTTTGAGGGATATTTGTTTTAAAAAAAAAACATGTACATGTTACTAATTAACAGGTCGGGTACGGTAGGACCCTATTTTTACATTTTTTATAGTTAACATAAATAAACACATAAATTTATCTACCTTATTTTCTCGATTAATCCCCTTTCTATTTATTATTAAAAGTGAACTATACCGTGGCTACGGGTTAGTACTAGTTTTTTATTTTACTTAGTCTTATAAAAGTCCTATACTATTAAGAAAGTCCAAAAAGTCCACTGGTTTTCTACAGAAATTGGCTAGTTTTTACATTGACCCATTTTTCATTTTCGCGGGTCAAATTACCGGGTTTTCGGGTCGAAATTTATCCGGGTCATACCGTTTTAAATATGGGTATAGTATAAATAGGTTTTTTCCCCTTTTTTTCCTCATTTTCAGCAGATTCTTTCCATTTTTCGGATTTCTCTCCTTTTTTTTGGCGATTTTGGCGAAAAACCTAGTTTCTGGAGCGGTTTCATTGCGCGATTCTCAGGTAATGTATGTTTTTAACTCGATTCTCTTGTTTTTGTGTTCGTTTTTACCTTTTGTTGCTTCGTTTCTGCTTAATCGATGATGTATGTTTCAGTTTCGAGCGGTTTCGAGCAGTTGTTGCTTATTTTACTGTGTTTTCATCCCGATCCATCAGGTAATCTGTTGAAACTCGTTTTGTTTGCGTTTTTAAAGTTGTTTTCAGTTCGTTTTCTGTTTAATCGGTGATTTTAACCTTTTTTTTACTCGTTTTTGCTTGATAGGTATTAAATGGCGGAATCGAATACGGAACAAGTGAACACGGAGATTCCTGTCCTCCTTAATTCTGTTTCTGGTATAGTTTATTGTTTTTTAGTTCCTTTATGGTTCGTATTTGAGATTTTGTCGCTACATAAGTGGTTTTTTAGATGTGATTCATGTTGTAAGTTAGTTCCTGATGTGTTTTTGGTGTTTTCTGAGTTTTGATATGAGTGTTTTTGCTAGATTTATTCTTTTTACAGTTTGGATATGAGTTGTTTCGATCGGTTTATTGATTTGAGTTATGAATTTGTTCGCATATATTCGTAGTGTTTTGGATCTCATATGAAACGTGCAGATTTATGATTAATGATTTTTTGTTGCTTTGTTGTTGAGTTCGATTAGTTTCTTCGTTGTTGAAACTTGATTCATTGCGTTTTGTTGCTTCGTTGTCGTTGTTGTTGTTGCTGCTAATGGTTGATGATGATTGATGAGTATCGAACTCAAATTATTGCTAGTGTTGTAGTTTGTGCTATTGATGTAGTTTGTTGTTTGATTCAGTTTCTTCTCGCGCTTGTTGATTAATGTGTAGTCCTTTGTTTTACGATTTCGATTGGATGATCGTCCTCGCCGCCTCCTCCAGCCACTCGCTCGTCGGATTTTGGTGAGGATCCTCCTATCAGAATGTGGAGTTCATTCGACTCCAAAGCCAGTGCTTCTGCTATCAGAGTAATCTCTCTCAAACCTACCTTGCTTCAGTTGTTTGTTCATCTGATTAGATTAGGTAGTTGTTAGTTGTTACGCCTTCAATTATGAATTGAGGATAAGATTATGTGTTCTAATTGGTGTTTTTTAGCTGAAATTGTTTGAATTGAGGCCTGTTGATTGTTTCGTTGGTGATATTTTATCCTGTAATGTATAGTTTAGCTGATGTATGAGGTTGAATTTACCTTGTTCTGTTTGGTGTATAGTAGCTGAATTATCTTAATTTTTTGTCTAGTTTTTAGAGTATATTGTCTAGTTTTTAAGACATATTGTCTAGTTTTATTATCAAACATGAACATAATTGTCTAGGAAGTTTTGTCTAGTTTTTAGAGGATATTGTCTAGTTTTTATGAAATATTGTCTAGTTTTATTATCAAACATGAACATAATTGTCTAATGAAATATTGTCTAGTTTTATTATCAAACATGAACATAATTGTCTAGAAAGTTTTGTCTAGTTTTTAGAGGATATTATCTAGTTTTTACGAAATATTGTCTAGTTTTATTATCAAACATGAACATAATGTCTATGAAGTGTTGTCTAGTTTTTAAGAAATATTGTCTAGTTTTATTATCAAACATGAACATAATTGTCTAATGAAATATTGTCTAGTTTTTAAAGAATATTGTCTAGTTTTTAAGAAAATTTGTCTAGTTTTATTATCAAACAGGAACATAATTGTCTAGGAAGTCTTGTCTAGTTTTTAGAGGATATTGTCTAGTTTTTACGAACTATTGTCTAGTTTTATTATCAAACATGAACATAAATTGTCTAGGAAGTTTTGTCTAGTTTTTAGAGGATAATGTCTAGTTTTTACGAAATATTGTCTAGTTTTATTATCAAACATGAACATTATTGTCTAGGAAGTTTTGTCTAGTTTTTAGATGATATTGTCTAGTTTTTATAAAATACTGTCTAGTTTTATTATCAAACATGAACATAATTATTTAGGAAGTTTTGTCTAGTTTTTAGTGGATATTGTCTAGTTTTTAGAGTATATTGTCTATATTTTACTATAAATTGTCTAGTTTTTTGTATAAAAATTATATGTTTAGTATAAATTGTCTATGTTTTACTGTAAATTGTCTAGTTTTTTTTGTATAAATTGGCTATGATTTAGTAGAAATTGTCTATGTTGTTTGTTGTTGGTTTAGTTTTTTTTGTATAAATTGTCTATTTTTTACTATAAATTGTCTAGTTTTTTTAATTAAATATTCTATGTTTTAGTAGAAATTGTATATGTTTTTTTTGATGTTTTTGTTGTATGTACTAGGTTTTCGTAAAAATGGTGGCCGAACAAAGAAATTGAAACGTTGTGGAAGAAGGTGTCTACGAGTGTGATGAAAGCTATTTTGTAGATTTATTTAATGTTTTTAAAAATACATGTATTTTTATAGGTTGTAAAATTTTGATTATTTTGTATACTGAAATTTATTGTTTGATGAATGAAATTGAAGTTCATGTTTATTTTTCTAATTTTTTTTTCATTGGATAAATAGGTTGTTACTAATGTATGCATGTTAAACATAGACATTTTTACGATAAACATAGACAATTTGATAACAAAACTAGTCAATTTGATGAAAAAATCATAACATGTGGATTTGGATGAACATTTATGAGCTAAGTAACTTATTTTTTAAAGAAAAAATGCGGTTGATTACCAATGGTCGACCATGAAAAATTAAACCGTCTAGTTTTAAGGTAAATTATACAGTTTTAACGTTTTTAATTTTTGACTTTCCTATATATAAGGGTCTTTCAGAAACTAATTTCTTTTATTTAATCTTGGATTGAATTTCTTTGGGCAAAGTCAACCTAATTCTAATTGAACTAGACTATGGAAAATAAAACTACTATGTACTTATGTTCCACTACTATTTATTTAAAAATTCGGTTCAGTTTCACTTCAACATCTCCTCCTTTCCCCTTGGAAACCCCGGGAAAATCTGCAGGGATGGAGGTCTCCTCACCGCTTCGAAACCCCGAGAAAAATCTGCCTGCAATTGATTTGTTTCTAGCAAACACGGACTCCATTGATTGGATTGAAGTTTCCGTTCCAAGTTCCATGCACATTCGCACGCTTCACCCCAACCATGTGATCCGAGACTTCGCGTCTTGCTGCTCCGTCGGAAATCCTCCCTCCTACTTCGTCTGGTACGACGGCCGAAAACCATTTACTTTCCTGTTTAGTTTTGCAGATTTCTATTGCTGTTATTCGATCGTGCTGGTTTCCCTATTTCTATGTATCGCTGCTCTATTACGTGATTTATACTAGAAGCTAGGCGTAGTAGATAATGTTCACCTCAATCCATCGATAACCAGTAATTGGTGAGGTCGTTCATATTTCTAATTTCTAATCCTGGGGCTTCTAGTCCCCTATTTTTAAATTTTATAGTATAAGTCGATGAAAATAACACGTACGGACGGAATGTTCATTGATGGAGCAATCGATATTTTGGGAGCTTCATAATCAGTAATTCGTGGGAGTGCTATAATTAAAGATGAATGTGCTATGACTAGCTTCACTTTTTAAGCCTTCCTAATAAAAGTTCCTTGTTCTCGATCGACTCACACATCTTATAAAGACCACACAATGGTTATCACCGTGTGATGGCTGATTTATAGTATACGTTAGAGAAAGGAAGATGTACAGAATGTTCATCAATGAAGCAATCGACACGAACATGCTGTGACTAGGTTCACTTTGACACCATCCTCCAAGGTCCTGGATCCACCTATATTGTTGGTCTCAATGGACTCACTCATCTTGTCCTGTAAATATAATGATACATTTAGTCCTGACTGCACATAGTATTATATGTGGGAAACCTGATGTGTACTTGCCAATGAAAGGGGACTATAGTATCTTGTTCTATAATTGCTTCTTGAAAAATTGATGTGCATGTTCTTTTAATCTCTGTATTATCAAAGGGTAACATCTAGTGACTCAATGCTGCAGGAAAACTTGCCAAACTCGACCTAATATGCTGGATATTTTCAAGCTAGGTGGTCATAAGGAGAAATCAAAAAATGGGCTGCGCTCGTATTTCCTGATGTTCTTTCCAGTTTGCTTTTATCTATGAAGATGAGGTGATTATCATCAACCGTGGCATCATGATAGCTTATCTCTTTGCTCCTCATTCTTAAGCATCCAAAGAAGACACCCAATACTTGCTCACTCTATTTTCTTCTTTTTTTTCCAGAGCTTTTCTGCCGGAAATCGTTATATGCTTTATGCTGTTACACTCTCTGGGGTCGCTTATCTTATCAGATTGAGGAACAGCTTTGACTATCCTCATTCTTCATGTCTCATGACTGACGAGTTTCTTGAGCAGAACACTGAGATTAATCCTCATAATGGAGATATAACAGCAGTTGCAGCGACAAAAGGATGTCTCATTATAGGAAGGAGTGGTGGATCTGTTCATTGTTTCCAACTTGGCAGCTTTGACCCTAGTGCTCCAGGTCTGTAATGCTTCCGATGTTTGTATTGTTATTATGTGTCATTTATTGTCTTCTTTTTTGTCATTCTACTTGATCTCAACATTTGTATGAGAACTTCATCCTGGTGCAGAAGCTTAATTTTTTTTACCACATGTTCGATCACTAAGATATCCTTTACCTCTTCAATTAGTTGCTAAAAGTTTGCATTTACAGAGTTCCGTATCTGCTCATAATATCTCAACTAGTGCATGTTCATGTCATGTTAATTCACAATCCTGATGTTGTAAATTTTCAGGTTTTGTGTCTGACTTTCGAGATGATGCTGGTTTTGGCCGTTTGGGGGGCATATTTATCAAGGTGTGCTTTGATTTTATGTCTTGCAGGATGTAGTTTCTCTCTGTTTATTGTAGGCACTTTTAGCAATCCCTCCGTTTTTTTAGATGCAATACATTTTTGGCATTTATTTAATAACACTACATTTCCTTGTATAAAATCTTCTACCTTACAACCGTATCAATACAATACCTTCACAAATCATATATTCAGTTATCCTTAATAATTATGCCAAAATTGAATGTATAGTTTCTAAGTAAACAGATGGAGTATCTCTTATCTGTTTGTGATTCTTATAGTTTGTTGTAACATTGTTTAGGAGTCCAACACTAGCCGGTGTAGCGGATTTAGCAATATCAGAGGTGCAGAATAGGTTGCTTGCTTTTGTACTTCATTCTGATGGTTATTTTCGAATCTGGGACCTTTCGACTTCTAGTGAAAGTTTCGCTCATGCAATATCAATGGAAGCACCGGAAGGCAAGTATCTCTGATACGATTTTGATAACTCTTTCTCATTGTCAAATTGATCGTGGTAATTAGGATAATGTGAATATTCTAGATGAGTCAGAGAATGTGTTTGGTCCTCCCATTTCTGTGTTGGAAAAATGTGGATTTGGTTTGCGTGTGGCCAAATCATAAACGTATTAACTGTGAAAAAGGTTTACACAAGTAATGTCTCCTGAAGAAGAAAGGGATTTTGTGTGTGTGGGTTTTTTTTTTTTTTTGGTTGGGGTGTTGGGGGGGGGGGGGGGGGGATATTGTTCAAACAGAGACCAAATGATGGACCAAGGAATAATGTTCAAAGACTTGCTACGTTTGTCCCTTAGTTTTCTTCTCCATGGAGAAGAACATCTTCTTTCTTGGCACACCAAAAAAATCTTCCGACCAAACAAAACCACATCCCATACCATGCAAGGTTAGTGAGCTGTATGGTGTTCAACGGAGCGCTCTCTCATCTTTTATGTCGGGCGACAAATGATTCCAGTCTTGAACTGTTAATTTTTTCTCTTGACAATGGACTCCATGACTAGAATACTATTGTTATAGAGCTTGCTTAGCTTTGTAATACAAGAAGGCTTTGGCTATCATCTGACATGAAGTTGTGTATATGGGGTAGATTAGCACATTAAGTGTAAAAAGGACACAGATTCAGCCGTCACCTACTTCAACATGGTAATATTGCCATCTGTTTATGGAATGTAATTTTCTTCCGTGTAACATACATTGGTCAATGCCGAGGAGAATAGGATTTTATTTGGTCTTGTGGAAGAAAGTTGAGAGATGAAGATTCTAAACTCATATGGAATATATTCATGTGGTGAATCATTTGGTAGCTTTGGAGGAGAGGAAAATTAGATACCTTGTAGGCACCTAGTATTCAGGATCTTCTTTTTTTCTTCTTAATTTCATCAGAGACACTTTCTCTGTTCTTTTTTTGGTGGAGGGGTGGGGGTGGTTTTTGCATGAAAAAACTATCATAATTTTTTTTGTCTAGTTTGCACCCGGCGCTCCTTTTTTCTATTCTGTGTACTGAAACTATCAAGTTTTACGTTGAGTAGCAGCATCTGAACTCTATAGGTTTCCAATTCTCATGTTAGGTTTTCCGTTTTTCCGTCACTGCGAATTTTGGATCCTAACCTGTTTACCTTTGAAGAATTTATCCATGGAAACCTTATGCATGTTAATGTTTTCTACATGATTATCTTCTCTTTCTCGATTTTTGCTGGCTATGGATGCTGAACTGCCTTTCCATCAGCAATCAACCATTTATAGTGGGGATGATCGTCTGAAATTTTCTTATTACTCAAAATGGTAACAGTAGTTTTTTTCGGCGTTGATAATGTCCAATGACATAAAAGGTCTGATGTAATCTCTTAACATACAGGTTCATCTCTAAGGCTCTGGGTGGGAGAAGCTGATAATGATACTGGCATTGTTCCTCTGGCTATTGGAACTTGGCAATTGGTACGTTGCGCTTGGTGGTTGATTTTGTATTGAATGCATATTTGTTCTCTGCTCAATTGCACCTTCTTTGCATTGATAATCTCTGATGTATGCTTCAGAAATGATACAATGCTGTAGTTACTTTTTGTTGGAGGATTCAATCATATTTGCTTTAATCCTGTGTAGCTTTATATTCTGACTTGAACTTGAGTTTAATCTATATCTCATGGAGGTAAAACTTCCCCAATGTGCTTTAAGTGTTCACTTTACCATACTGGTGGATTTTTTTTCTTTTTTTCTTTTCTTTGTAGAATGGAGTTTAAATCTATATCTCAGTGCCCCCCGGCCGCGGTTAGCTTGGTTTTGTAGAGGGTAGACAGTCTGGTTGGCTTGATGGGCCGCTTTAATCTATTTCTGACACATTACTAGACTTGTCAACTTACTGATGGTTTGATCTGGAATTCATATCCTATGGGGACTGCCGTAGGTGGTACTATGTATATAAAATGGGTAGCGGAAGCAAATTAGAGATTTGTTCAAGTGTTGTTTGGTGCAGCTATTAGAACCGAGTAATTTTGGGTCATGTGGTGATCGATTGAATTAGTACTAATTGGATATTTTAGCTTGAAATTCAACGAATTATGATATAGGAAGGAAAAAAAAGAAAGATAGGGCTATCATTCAAAATTATATCCAGAAATGATACCAAGTAGCAATCCATGTGCTTTCTATTTGCACATCATCTATCAAGAGCACTGAATTTAAAGTGAAAGTTTTGCAAACAACTTCTGCCCCCCCCCCCCCCCGCAATCTATTCATTGCTGGGGCCCAGGCTGCATGTTTGAGGGTGTTACTGAAATATGTCAGCCGATTATTTGTTCATGACCTATTAGGCGTAGATCACGTAAGTGTTTATATTTTAAGGCGTTTCAAGCTGTGGGACTTATTGTATTTTGTGGAATCGTCTATTGAACTTCTGTGACTGTGTTAGATAACTATGTAGCTGTAGGTGTCTAAAAATGGAGAATTGCATGTTTGGTGGATTTATGTTAGGTACTTGGGTGCTATTCTGCTGGTTCTGCGTTAGATAGTTCTCTTCATCGATTGTTAAAACTGAATTATGTCCTTTAGATTGCTGACATAAAATGTAGACTGGTTTATAGCCATTAATCCATATTTGAATATTCTATACAATTTCTTATTGAAATTTTTGAAGGATGCTGGCATGGATATATTACTATATTCCCTTCACTGTAAGCCGGGGGATAGGATACCATTTTCGCTGGATCATTCTTATGAAAAGATTCCTCTGGGGGTGGTAAGTAAGACAGTTCATCCATTACACTTTTCACTACCAGTTTAAAACTTCACATTCTGAATTCTGTCAGGGAGGACGGCCCATTGATGTTAGACTTGCCTCACACAAACTGTGGTTTATCAATGAAGAGGGACTCCTTGTGCATGACATAAAACAGTAAGTTACTAATCTTGTGGTTTATCGGTTACTCCCCCACCCCCCAACCAAAGATTACGAAAAGGAAAATTGCTAGCCTTCTCCAAACAAATGCACCCCAATTTAACCTTCTACAATAAAACAAATGGCAAGCTTGTGGCATTTGAATTTGACCGGTATTCCGATTAGAGTTTGTTATGTGCCAAAAAAACGCAAGTTTAGCACTTGTTTGTGCCAAAAAAATAGTTCAGTGCCTTAGCTGCAAAATTATGGATACCTCAGCATTGTTTTTGCAAGTTTCACTTGGCATAATATAATGTTGCATTGTCATAGGCTGTAGTTCTGAGACCCGTTCTTTATATCACATTGAGAAGATCTGTTGGCTACTTTTTGTTTCTGACACACTTGTCTATAAATTAATATTCTCTTGGATTTTCATATCATGTATCTCATAAATGATATTCAGTCATTTGATCTCTATTTATGCGCGCATAGCATTACTTTATGATTTCTGTGATATTAATCTGTTGTTTGTGCAACTTAGCTAACACTTCCATTTGTATTTCAGGGGATCGGCACATCACTACAATTTACGGGAAGCATATATTGCAGACCTGCTATTTCAAAGTTCGGATAATTGTTTAGATGATCTTCTCTGGCTTGCCCTTTCAGCATTTTCATCTTCGGAGGTAGGTGGCAGTAGCAACTCAGCCTTGTACATCTATTTTATTGACTTTCATAGCACATCAATGTCACGGTCTATAAACTTCATGGCCAGATATCGACTTTACGTAAGTTCAACGAAGTATTTGCTAACCTGATTTTTTTGGTGAAAACAACTCAATAGTTACTTGAAGGGGGTCCAACTCCAACCCAACAACTTCTCCTTATGTAGCTTAAATTAAGAAAATCTACGTTCATTTTTTTTGTTTGCAAACACTACTATTCAGTTTCTCTAAAACTAAGTTGTATGTTGCAACTTGTAATTTATTGCAATCACCCACTAAACTGAAAATGGCAAAAGGAGATTTGCACTTACTAGGTTTTTTGAACAAAGTGTTTATAAAAGCTTATGTGAAGGAGCCATAGAAGCTTACACGGGATTGGCAATTTTCTTGCATTTGCAAATAACCATGATGCATATGTCCTCCTCCACCAGCACCACCTCTAGCTCAAACACTCAGACTAGCTTTCCGAAGTAATCGTATTGGAAACGTGCGTCTTTGCAATGGTAGGATAGTTTGTTACTGGATCAGAGCATTGGCAGTGGACTTTTGGTTGACGTTGACCTATAACATCTTATATGTTGAAACTATACAGTTTTATGTAAATTTGACTCATACTTGATTACTTCTGTGCAGGAGGAAGTTGCCCCATTTGTATCTTCTATTTTTTTGCATAGTTTGCTTTTTCATTGCAATGTCGCCCTGAGGCCAGCAGATTATAACAAGCACTTCACTGATTCAGAGTTTGGTTCTTTCACTGTGGATGGACTGACAAATGAAGTTTTGTCGTTAAATGAGAATCAGGTACCTTTGTGATTTCTTTCCATACCCCATTATTCAAGAAAACCAACATGTATGATTAATGTTTCTCTTACGTGGTTCCCATCCCATATTATTATACTTTTGCATATCCTGCTGTCTGGGCATGTTTCTCCTCTAAAAATAATCACAGAACTTTAATCTTCTGTTAAGTTTGAAAAATGATATTTTCTAAAGAACTGAAGCGTTTGTCAATTAGAATTAAAATGATAGGTGGGACTATATCTAGAAGGCCTATGTCCATCATTCTTCAATTTCTGTAGACAGCGGGTCAACTAGTAAACGTTGGATTTGTGGCAATTTTGTCATAGCTTTTGAATTATGTTACTTGTGTTGTTTGCTGCTGCTCTTCATTCATCCCCTTGTTCATTTGTTACTCATAAATAGGAGCAAAGGCATTGCTTGTTGAGGGGTGGGATTTATCTTTTATTATATAGGACAGATATGGCTATTTGACCACTCTAAATTTTATTATTCCGCATACACTTTCCCGGTTATCTTTCTTATTTATATTATTATTTTAATTCTTTCTTGTCTGAAACTTCAATCACCTGAATGTGACCTCAAAATATTTCTATTGTATAATTGTGTACAAGTTTATAAAATTCACCTCAAAGTCGTACAAGAAAGTGGCTCTTTTAATTAATTGATTAATTTGATTTAGCTTCAGTTTTTATCTCTTTATTAGTCACATATTTTGTATCTTTATTAGTCACAGTTTCTATCGAAGAAGGAGATATTGCCGGAAGAAGAAGATTCATTATCTAAGTTGAAACTTGTTGACGGATCTGAGTCAGAACCTCGTGAGGGAAAGGAACGGCTGAAGGAGGAGATATGCGAGACATCTCCAAAAGAAGACGAAGATACTAGGATGATCTATGAATGGTCAGACGAGGAGTTGTTGAATAAGTTTTTCGATTACCTACGCATGCCATATGATAGGGTCGAAATCGCTCAAAATAAGTTGCCAGTTCTCCGCAAGTACCTACAAGAGGTTGAGGAAAGCGAGGTGTTCTTTCTTTCTCTTTTTCTTTATATTCATTTATTATAACATGGAATAATGTTGTTTTACTTCATTAGGTTAGTAGTACTCGGTTTTACTTGTAATGTTAGGAGGGACTTGTCGTTAGTGTTACTAGCACAATCAAAATTGTAGTATGCATCTGTTGTGAAAATACCTAGTTAATTTTTGTTTAAATTGATAGTAAATTGTCATATCGAAATTACTGTATGCTAAATTATGTTCTCTGCTTCTTATATTGTTGGTAGGGTTTTGATATCGAACACTTTCCCGGTTTTATAATGGGAATTACTTCCATTTGTCCATCTAAGTACCTTTCTGGGGGTCTTGATCCTTCTATGGAGGTGAAAGAGAATATTGCGTGCTGGGCTATCAAGGAGTACAATGAAAATAATGTAATACTTCTTTCTCAACTCTTCTATCTTTTTTGCTTGCTTTCTTTCTTTCTGTGGAGTGTGGACTACTTGGTTGAACTAGTGAATGAATCATATTTTTGTTTAGGGCTACCTTTCTTTTATATGTGAATTAGTGAACGAATCGGTGTTTTAAATCTTTGAAATGTTTAATTTGATTTTTCAGGGAACTTATGATGATGTCCAAGTGGAGAAAGTAAATCTCAGCGTTTCAAATTATTTTTTCTATTATATCACGTTTAGTGCTGTGGATACGACTACTGGTGAACGCAAGACATTCCAAGCTGTGGTGTCGCAGAACATGGTCAGGGCTGATGCGGACCCAGAAGTTGAATTCTGCAGGCTTAAAGCAACCTCATAAGGCAGAACATTCCCTCGTGTGGAATTTTTCAGATGTGAGAGTTGAAGCAAGTTATCCAATAATGTGCCCTAAAGAAAGTTATTTAGATACCATTTTTCACATAGATGCTTTTTTTTTTTTTTTTTATAGTATAGATCCGTCTCTAGATAAGTTATTAGAGATCGTTTTTCAGGAGACTTTTAGTTTGTTTGGCATGTGATTAAAATTAAGAAAACCAAGTTAAAATAGGTATTTTTAATCAGGTTTTCGTAATTTTAGTGGCTTCCAAACAATCACTTTATGAATAAATGATCATTTTTAATTACTACGTGTGAGTTAGTTTTCAGTTTTGATAATGTATGAACTTTTTGAAAATCTACAAAAGTTATGCTAGATGTAGGGATACTAAACAACAAAAGTTAATACATTATGAACTATAGTACTCATAATACATGTGAGATGCACTTAGCTAACTGAAAAATTCAATAATTCGAGTTCATTATATATAGAAACAGAAAAAAATAAAAGTTAGTAAACTAAGAGGCAAGACTTTCATGTAGATTAGGAAAACCAGGTTTTTAATGAAAAACACAGCTGAATCGGACACATATGGTTCGGTTATCAAAATAAGCCAGAAACCGGCTGCCTATATATACCCACAAAACAAAGCCATAAACATAAGCAGAAAACAGAAACACACATCATCCACTCCGCTCCGCCATCTTCGCCGGGAATCGTCTCCTCCCGATCGACACCAAATTGACGATCTACCTCGTCCTCGCCATCGAAGACGTCTACGTCGAAGTTCTCTCGCCACCATTGCCGAATTTCATCGATTTCGTCGGATTTCTTCAAATTCATCATGAATCAGGTAAATCGATTGAATAGCTTCGTGGTTTTTGTTGTTATCTATCTGTTATATAGATTCATCTTGATTTTTTTTCTTTAAAATTTCAATTGGAAGTGCAATTTGACCTTTTAATTTTCATTTTTCGTGATTTCACGATATGATGTTTCCAGATCTGAAACTAGATCTAAAATTCATACAGTGAAAATCGAATTATTTCGCGCATATGTTATCTGGTACTTTGTTATGATTTTAAGAGGCATTATTATGGTTTAAAGAACTGGTGTTATAGTTTTAAGCATCTCCCGTTATATGTATTCATTTTGTTTTTTTTTTCCGTTAAAATCTCAATTGGAAGTGAAATTTACCTTCTTTTTTTCCGTTTTTCGTTGATTTTACGATATGATGTTTCCAGATCTGAATTCATACAGTGAAAATCGAATCATTTCGTAATCATATTATCTTGTGCTTTGCTATGGTTATAAGAGTTAGTGTTATAGTTTTAAAAATAAATGTTATGATTTTAGCTTGTGTTAAATGTTCTGCCTGTTATTGTTTTTAGCGCATATGTTATAGTTTTAAGATCTATTGTTGTAGTTGTAAGCAGCAACGTTATTGTTTTTAGATTATGATGAACTATTTATAATTTGATTTTTTGTAGATGTATTGTTATAGTTTTAAGAGGCACTATTATAGAGTAGCAAGTATAGATATCCAATATTATGATCCCCTTTCTGATAGATACAACTGTCATAGCAACTTCTCATGAATCCAACTGAGATGACAAACTCATCAAATCTCTTATACCATTGCCTGGGAGATTGCTTAAGACCATACATAGATTTCTTCAATAAACAAGATTTTGTGATTGCATTGTTCACTTTTACTCCATCAGGTGTGTGTGTGTGTACAAGATTGCCATGAAGAAATGCTATCTTCACATCTATTTGTTGTATATATAAACCAGATTGAGTAACAATTGACACCAATATTCTAATAGAAGTGTGTTTCACAATTGGAGAAAATATTTCATTATAGTCTATTCCTTCTCTTTGAAGTGAACCCCTTAGCAACTAGTCCTGCTCTAAATCTCACATTTCCACCAGTTGCAGACTCATCTTTTTTCTTGAAGATCCATTTACACCCTACTAACTTTGTATTTTTAGGAGCTGTGACACCATGTATTGTTCTTATGTAAAGATTCAAGCTCATCCTGAATAGCATTTAACCATTGATGCTTTGATGCTTCTCTTTCCCTGTAACAACTTTTCTGTAGATGTTTGGTTCTAGATAGCACATATCTTCAGCTATACTAAGAGCATAGGAAATCATGTATGATTTTCCAACTCTTCCATATCCAAACATATCAGGTGCTTATCTGGTAGATCTTCTGGCTCTCTTAGATATCTGTTGATGTGGTGAGTGGCTCTCTAAATGATCTGTATCACCAGTTGTATCATCATTATTATGCACATGTGTATCAGATACCTGTATATCATCAGCAGGCTCCACCTCAACCTTGATATCATCATTAATTACATCTGTAATTACT
This sequence comes from Plantago major, assembly GCA_026545765.1. Classification (NCBI taxonomy): domain Eukaryota; kingdom Viridiplantae; phylum Streptophyta; class Magnoliopsida; order Lamiales; family Plantaginaceae; genus Plantago; species Plantago major. Next base: position 13,436,918 of record CM048843.1, read on the forward strand.
CCATCAGATGTTTCATCAATAGGAGACACAAGTAGCTCAGTGTTAGCTCCATCTGCAGGTTTGAGTGGCATGATATCTTCATTGAAAATGACATTTATGCTCAGTATGCATTTCTTTTGATCTATGCTCCATAGTTTGTACCCTTTAACTCCAGTGGGATACCTAAGAAATACACACCTTAAAGCTCTTGCATTAAGCTTATCTTGTTTGATATGCATGAGACCAAGACAACTAAATATCCTCAAATGACCAAACCAAATCTCCTCGGGTATTTTAAACTTAGTGCAGATGTGGGACTCCACTACAAGAATCCATCCGTAACGGGACGGAAAGGGGCGACGGATTTTATCCGTCGCCCCTGTAGCGACGGATCGCTACTTGGGGCGACGGATTCTATCCGTCGCCCCGTTTGGCGACGGATAAAGGTTATCCGTCGCTCTGTAGCGACGGATAAAATTATCCGTCGCTAAAAATAGCGACGGATAAATCTATCCGTCGCTATGTAGCGACGGATAGATTTATCCGTCGCTACAAGGCCGGAAAATTAAAAAAAAAAAAATTAGCGACGGATAGATCTAGATCTATCCGTCGCTAAAAACCTAAAAAAAATATAATATATCTCCTCCACCACCTCCTTTTCTCCACTACTTCTCCTCTCCTCCTCCTCCCACCACCACCTTTCTCCTCCCACCACCACCATCCTCCACCACCACCATCTCCTCCCACCACCACCATCCTCCACCACCACCTTTCTCCTCCCACCACCACCATCCTCCACCACCACCTTTCTACTCCCACCACCACCATCCTCCACCACCACCATCTCCTCCACCACCTCCTTTCCTCCACCACCATCTCACCACCACCACCACCACCTTTCCTCCACCACCATCTCACCACCACCACCACCACCTCTCTCCTCCCACCACCACCACCCTGCCACCACCACCATCTCCTCCACCACCTCCTTTCCTCCACCATCCTCCTCCACCACCATCTCCACCACCACCACCTCTCTACTCCCACCACCACCGCACCACCACCCTGCCACCACCACCATCTCCTCCACCACCACCACCACCCTTCCACCACCACCACCTCCCACCACCACCTGCACCACACCCACCGCACCACCACTGCCGGAATTAATCCGTATACGAATATAAAAATTCGTATACGGATTTTATTTTTTTTTTAAAAAAAAAAAATGGGGCGACGGATAGATCTATCCGTCGCCCCATAATCATTTTTTTTTTTTTAAAAAAAGGTCAATCCGTCGTCCAATCCGTCGCGAATTGGACGACGGATTTTTATCCGTCGCCACAGCTCCAGGGGGGCGACGGATTTTCTATCCGTCGCCAGAGCTGGGGCGACGGATAGCTGGGCTGTACCGACGGATCTATCCGTCGCTATAGCCCAGATTTTTTGTAGTGCTCCTTAATGAGATAGCATGCAGTATTAGCAACTTCTCCCCAAAACTTCTTGCTAAGCCCTGAGCTGATCAACATACACCTGATTCTTTCAAGAATTATTCTGTTGATCTCTCAGCAATTCCATTTTGTTGTGGTGTACCAGGAATTGTCCTATGCCTGATAATTCCCTTATGTTTGCAGAACTCATTGAACTCACTTGATAGGTACTCGAGACCATTATCTGTTTTGAGATATCTCAATCTTCTCCCAGTTTGATTTACAACTTCACTTAACTAATATCTGAACTTTGATAATGCTTCATCTTTTGATTTCAAAATCATGACCCAAACTTTCCTGGAGAAATCATCAATAACAAACATATTGTATCTTCCACCATTTAAAGTTTCAGTTCTAGCAGGCCCCCATAGATCTTAATGGACATAATCAAGTATTGCTTTGGTGGTGTGCTTACCAGTTTCATAGCTAGATTTGTGAGCCTTCCCTAGGACACAATTTTCACAGAAATTGAGCTTTGAGATTTGATCTCCGCATAATAAATTTTGTTTAGCAAGTTCCCTTAGACCTTTCTCACTTATGTGTGCTAGTCTCTAATGCCATAGTTGAGTTTTGTCATTGCCTGACACAGTAGATACTACAACTGACACAACTTATCCTTGAAGATAATACAGACCATTTGTGAGATCAGCTTTAATGACAGGTATATCATCCTTTAAAACTTTCATAACACCTCTCTCTGATCCATATTTATATCCCATTTTATCAAGTGTTCCAAGAGATATTAGATTTCTCCTTAAATCAGGTATCTAACTCCTGTGAGAATTCTAATAACACCATCATGCATTTTAATCCTGATATTACCGTTCCCTTGATTGCACATGCATGGTCATCTCAAAGTAAAACATTACCACTGTGCTCATATTTAAAATTCTTAAACCATTCTCTAATATGACACATGTAGAAAGAACAACCAAAATCTAGAATCCAGTTTAAACCAGAGCTAGACACTACAAAAATATCCTGTTTTAGCGATGAAACTATCCGTCGCTAAAACAGGACCGATCTGTCGCTAAATCCGTAGCGACGGATAACTCCCCCGTCCCTAAACCTTGCGTCACAAATTTTTTGGCGACGGATAAGTATTCCGTCGCCAAATAATGACGAACTGGCGACGGATTAATCCGTTGACCAGTCCGTCCAAATTGGCGACGGATTACTTATCCGTCGCCAATTAGTTACGGAATATAGCGACGGATATTATTCCGTCGCTAAATCCCACCACTAAATCGCCCTTAATTCGTGTGAGATTTAGCGACAGAATTAATTCCGTCGCTAAATTCCATGGGCAAGTAATTCGTGAATTGAGCGACGGATTTATTTCCGTCGCTAAATTTACTGGTTCTTTAAGTTTTTTTTTTTTTTTTGTATTTTAAATTCATGTTTCACATTTCACCTGTTTTTCACATAATATAATCATACATAATATACCCGAAATAATTAAATTGCATTAATTATCCAAACGTAGATAAATTGCATTATCAAATATTCGATGAATATAAATTATCCATACCGAAGTCTAAAGTATGCAAGCACAAGTAGCTAGAAGATGAGATAGTGTCAAAGTATGTAGCATAAACAACATAAGTCTGATGTAACTAAGAATGGGGAGGAGGCGGTGGGTGGTACTGGGAAGAAGTGTTGAACATCTGGGCCAAAGCGTCCATCCGCTGAGCCATACGAGCCTGTTCCTCAAACACTTGCTGGTAAGCTGCCTTGGTCGTAGCTATTTCCTCGTGGAGAGGAGTCATCATCTCATGAACCTGGTCCTGTGTGAAGACATTAGATCGTGATCCTCCCTGGGACACTGAGAAGCTACTAGAACTCATAGCTGGGCCCAAACTTCCCAATCCATATGTTCAACCCTTGCTGTGCACTAGATTGACGTCAAAGAAGATCTGGTCTTGCTCTTCAATTGACAGCTCATGACCGTCGATCATCCTCTCATCCATCATCCTCTCCACCTCACTTTGCAATAGTAAAGTGCATACGAAATGAGATGCAATTTTAGGAATCACTTTAAAATACACAAATACAAATGTTAACCTTAAGAAAGAAACGTACCGCAATACGCTCGGCCCTCACGTCAGTCCAAATGCCATTCTTTAGCTTAGCCTTCTTGAAGTGGTATAGAGCACTCTTCGGCTGTCCTCTATTGGCCTAAAAAATATATGTGCAAACAAGTAGTTGGCTGATTGAAATGAAAGCAAAAAATCTGTTATGTATCATCATATTCCAAGTCATAAACAACATATTTACTAACCTCCATCACTTGATCTGTAACAACAACTCGCGACCCATAATGATGTCTGGCAGTGCCCGTACCATCTCGCGGCTCAGTCAAACGATTTTGTCTGTTCTTGAAAGCTTGATCCTGGACAAAGGGATCCTTCCAGTACTCCTCCCAAAGTGCCCACTCCTCTTCCCCCCACCCAAGTTGGTTGTCTGCGTGTCTCCTTCATTTTGTAAACCATTTTCCTATAGATGTCTGATCCTAAAGTCTCGAAAACATAGTACAACTGGGGCACTAGGGCATTGGGAATGTAGTAGTCTTTCAACAACAATTTTATACAAAGTAAAAATTACACCGGTTTAAAGAAAGATAACAATTTAAATATAACACCAAGTTTAGTGGCTAACATACCACTCAAATTGTGTGCAATAAGTTCATGAATAAACACCAACATATCACCCAAGTTTAGTGGCTAACATACCACTCAAATGACACAACAAGTTAATGAATGGTGACTAACATATCAAACCAAGTTTAGTGGCTAACATACCACTCAAATTGTCCTAAAATTGACTAACACAATGGTGACTAACATATCAAACCAAGTTTAGTGGCTAACATACCATTCAAATTGTCCTAAAATTGACTAACACAATGGTGACTAACATATCACCCAAGTTTAGTGACTAACATACCACTCAAATGACACAACAAGTTCATGAATGGTGACTAACATATCAAACCAAGCTTAGTGGCTAACATACCACTCAAATTGTCCTAAAATTGACTAACACAATGGTGACTAACATATCACCCAAGTTCAGTGGCTAACATACCACTCACAGATATAGTGGCTAACATACCACACACATTAACACAACGATTAAAAGAACAAATAAAGCATTCATTGTAACATTTAAGCTTACCCGAAACTCATCAAAGTAAAAGTGCTTCATCCGGTCCGAGATGTTTGTCCACTTCTCGTCTCCATGTTCCGGCATCTCCCTCCTGCCCCTCAAGATTTTGCCGAGTTTATCCGAAGCAGCCGGTGGCCAAAACCTGTTATCAATGAGACAAACAAGAAACGATTATTCATTAGTAAAATCATGTAACATATATTTTTCTTAAGTTATGTTCTACAAATGCATAATACTTACTTGTTCTTGCCGTTGGGGAACAACACCAGCTTCCCCTGAAATGTAGCACCGTCTGTCAACGTGAGATAGGGACACTCGTCAGAGGGGTAGTCACCAGGAGCATGTGACGTAGAGGCCGGTGGAGTCTCTGGAACCTCAGACTGGCTGTTACTCCTACCAATATCATATCCGACCAGAGGACTAGTAGCTCCACTCGCTGATGTACTGCCCGCACCAGAACCCGATGGACTCCCCTTACCCCTACACCCGGGAGGAAGGTATGTGGACTTCCTTTGGCGCGGCATCTGCAAGAGCATATAAGAAATTGCAGGAAATAATGTGTTAGTAAAGAATACATGAATATGCATGTAAAATATATACATTTGACATATATTAAAGCACAAAAAGTTGGGATAATCAACAACTAAGCATATATACACATAACAACTAAGCATACAATACACACATACCCTCGTCCTCCTCGGCTATTGTTAAGTCTATAAATTGGTCTTCATGCAGGTCTATGAACTCATCATCAGCATGTACAGGCTTTCTTGCGGGTTGATCGACGACCTCTTCTTGGTACGAGTTGGTAATTGAGTCGTCCTTATCAATGTACTCTACTCTCGAGCGGGCCTGTATATGCATCGCAGCCAACCAGTCCGCCTTATCGCGTTTCAGGCTTGGATATTCAATAAACACGACCTGGAGTGCTTGAGTCGCCAAGATAAACGGTTCATACTTAGTACGATACCTCTTCCTATGGTTAATTTCTACCATCTGATAGAGCTCGTTTTTCCTCGTACCACTTGGAGTAGGATCATACCAGTCAACATCAAACAGAAATGTTCTTTTCAAAGGAAACCCCGTATATTCAAGCCGCACAATTCGTCTCAGGTTCCCGTAGAAATCATACAAATCATCAGTTGCATCTTGATCTTGCCCCCTAACACACACCCCAGAATTGCTTGTGGCCATGGCGGTGTTAGACTCAATTGTGTGAACCCTAAGTCCATTTACTATGTACGATGAGAATGTGGAGACCTTTCTGTTTGGTCCCTCTGCTAGAACTCTAAATAAGGACATGTGACTTTGTTGACAGGATTTCGTACATACTCCTTGAACTAATCTGCAAATTCTGTTTCCAACTTCTCTTGAAGCAGTTCTTCAATTACTCATCTGCCATTGTTGGATTCTTCTCTTTGAAAAGGCTGTGGACACGATTACATGATTAGATATATATAGTAGTTAGAAGTTAAAATCCATGTGTTAGCGTAAGAAAGCTACTCACCGAGCATAAATCTCCATAAATTTGTCAACTTCAGCACAGTTCGAGAGGACATAATATGTGGTTGCCTTCAGCTCCTTATCCGTCAGCCATTCTGTCTTTTCTTCTCCAATAGGTCTCCCTGAGACCCTAAAAATTGAAATGGCAACGTCATCATCCTCTTCAACTTCAAATGTGTCTGCGTTTCTGGACGGCCTGGATGCCTTCGTCGGGACATGGTCCCCAAAGTAATAGGAGCAGAAGGTTGCAGCTTCCTCTCGCACGTATGCATTGGCCATCGATCCCTCAGGCTTGCCTTTGTTACTGACGTACCTCTTCAATTTTTCCAAGTATTTGTAATGTATATATATTGAGGTAAGACAATGTAACTTGGGAAAATTCAGACTTTATATAAGTAAATGATTGCCTTGATTACACACCTCTCGAATGGATACATCCATCGATACTGAACCGGTCCAGCAATCCTCGCTTCATGTGGGAGGTGAACCGGCAAGTGCTCCATACAATCAAAGAAGCTCGGTGGAAAGATACGCTCGAGCTTGCATAGAATCAATGGTATGTTGCTTTCAAGATTTGCTAACACTTCATCGTCAAGCACCCTTGAGCATAAATTCTTGAAAAATAAGCTCAGCTCGATGAGAGCAATCCATACAGGTTTAGGTAGCATTTCTCGAAATGCAACAGGGAGAAGCCTCTCCATGAATACATGACAATCGTGGCTCTTCATCCCATACATCTTTGTCCTCTTCACATCCACACACCGCCCCAACTTCGAGCGTAATTGTCGGGGAACTTCAATCCCCTCACCCAATCAAATAGTTTGTTCCTAGATTCAGTTTCAATTGTGTAGCATGCCTTGGGCCACTGACCCTTATCATTCTGCTTTGTCAACTCGGGTCTTTTACACAATGTATCCAACTCGGCTCTAGATTTAGGGGTATCCTTTGTTTTTCCGGGAATGTTGCAAATCGTGTTGAATAAGTTCTCGAACACGTTCTTCTCAATGTGCATGAAATCCAAGTTGTGACGTATAAGAAGACTGCTCCAATAAGGCAAGTCCCAGAAGATGCTTCTCTTTTTCCATCCACAATTTTTGCTAATTTTCTCGTTGTGCTTCTCCAACCCAACTTCAGTCACTTTCATAAGACCCAGCCTATCTATCTCCGCAAGTATTTCTGCATCAGTAAGTTGTCTCGGGGCGCCTTTGTTCACTACTTTGTTTGTCAAGAATTGAGTCTTGTTCTTCCTGAACGTATGGTCCTTTGGTAGAAACCTACGATGACAGTCAAACCAACATTCCTTTCCGCTCTCCTTCAGTCTAAATGCATCAGTGTCTTCCATAAAATGTGGACAAGCATTAAAGCCTGCGGTTTTCCTTTCAGATAGCATGGAGTACGCAGGAAAATCACTCACGGTCCACAGTAGTGCTGCTCTCAAGGTAAAGTATTTCTTTGTTGACACATCATATGCCGGGATACCATTTTCCCACAACTCAATCAGCTCCTTGATTACGGGCTGCAAGAACACATCCAACTTCTGTGACGGATCATCTGGCCCGGGCACCAACACAGTCAAGAACATGAATGGTTCCTTCATGCACTCACCGGGGGGCAGGTTGTACGGTGTCAGCATGACTGGCCAACAAGAGTACTTCCGGTCATTTCCAAACGGGTTAAAACCATCCGTACAAAGCCCCAAGCGTGCATTTCTAGGCTCGGCTGCAAACTCCGGGTAGGTCTTATCGAACTGTTTCCATGCGGGTGAGTCTGATGGATGCTCCATTCTACCCTCTTTTGGGATTACTCGCTCCTTGTGCCACCACATTTTATCGGCACAAGCACTTGAAGCGTACAACCTCTTCAAACGAGGTGCTAGAGGGAAATACCACATTTTCTTATGTGGGAGATTTTTCTTTTGACGTTTCTTTGCAGCCCCCTCCTTGTACGTAACGCTTGTACCAGTCCTTACCACAGAACTTGCACTTTAGTAGATCTTTATCCTCCCCCCAATAGATCATGCACATATCCTCACAACAATCTATGGTTTCCATGGGCAACCCCATCCCCCACATCTTTTTCTTCGCCGGGTAAAAGTTGGTGGGAACTAGGTTTTCTTTTGTACAAAGATCCGACATTACTTGTACCCATTCATTGAAGCTCGCTTCAGATTGCTGGCCATTAGCCTTACAACTCATTAGCCGAGCCAACAAAGACAACTCGCTAAGCCTACAACCCGGATAAATCGGCTTCTTTGCTAATTCCAACAAGTCAAAGAACACCCGATCCACAGGATTCGGAGGCTCCTCCACATCCCCCTCGGTTACTGGCTCCCTGGTGTCCATGAACTCTGGACCCGCAACATCATACACCATTTGCTCCATCCGTTCATGATCATAATTAGCATCAGATGTAGACGTATTCTGAGTACTTCCGATCACAATTTTCTGCTTCCTTTTACGCTTTGAGAGATGCTCATAATCCATGAACGGTGCTCGTGTCTCACCATGATAACACCATACCTCATACTCAGACACGAACCCCTTACGTTCAAGTGCTCCACTACCGTTTCAGGAGGCAAAAAATTTCTTATTCCTACATTTGTTCGCATTGCAAGGGCACTTCATCTTCCCCCCCCCCCCCCCCCCCCCAAATAAGTAGTCTGTGTAATTGCAAAAGTGATGAAGGATTCAACCACTTCCACAAAACTAGACTGAATTTTTCCATTAACTATGCGACGGTACATTCATGAACGATCGGGATTCATAATTAGATGATCAGCCTGACACGTGTACAATTATTAGATTCATAACATGCATTTTACGTTAATATAATCACCAAATAGTCTCAAAACACTTAATTAAATCTTCATAATCTAGTGCATATACGAATTTATCGAATCAAAAGTACTACGTACTTACAAACATCCTAACATTATACTAATTAACAATCCAAATTCACAATCAATATATCAATTGCACATCTCAAAGTTAACTAGCTAGTATACTATAGCTCTCATAAACATACAATTGATCAAATTAGTCGAAATTAACAAAATTCCCAAATTTGTCAACATTCAAAACACTTAACTAAATCTTCCTAATCCTACTACATATACAAAAATATCAAATTAAAAGCCCTACATACTTACAAACATCCTAACATTATACTAAAAATCCAAATTCACAATTAATATATCAATTGCACATCTCAAAGGTAACACACTACGTAATATAAGCTAAACTAACTACTACATACTTACAATAAACATGCAATTGCTCAAATTAGTCGAAATTAACAAAATCCCCAAATTTGGCAAAGTAAGGGGTTTTAGCCAAAATACCTTCGATTAAGCTGAAAAAAGATGAAATTGATTGACCACACGCGAGCTTCTTGTCCCACGAGCTTCGAGAAGACTCCAAAATTGGCCGGAAAGGTGGAGTTTTGGTCGGAAATTGGAAATGGCGAAATGAAGAAGAAAGGAGGAAGAAAGAAGAAGCTGAAACGGAAATGGAGAAGAAGGGGTTCTGCCCCGATTCTATATCCATTTTAGTGACGGATCTCTATCCGTCGCTGAAATCGATTTTTTTTATATTTTTTTCTTTTTATTTTTTATTTTGGTCAACTTATTTAGGGACGGATATAATATCCGTCGCTATCACCCGTCGCTAAACGGGGAATTTCTTGTAGTGAGAATCAGTGATAGAGAGTACCTTTGCATCATCATAGGCATTAGTAGCTTCTACAGATCTGTTGTAGGAACTTCACCTTGATCTGAGACTGCTCCATTTATCTTCTCCCTTTTGAGTAAGAATTAGTTCTTCTTCAGATGGTCTGGCTTCTTGCAATGAAAACACTTTCTCTTCTCAGTGGTATCACTAGCTCCATTCACAAGATCTTTATGAGATTTGAACTTCTTGTTCCTTCCAGCTTGATTATTATTCCAGGCATGTTTCACTGATAAACTTTCAGCTGCAAGATCATATTGATATCAAACAGTCTTCTGATCCAATTTGTTTCTCAGAGCTTTATCAACATCTGATGCTTTTAAGTCATCAGGCTTATCCATCACTATTGCATCAATGAAGTGCTCATAAATCTTTGGTAGAGAGCTCAGTAAGCTCACAACCTTATGATCTTCACCTACTTTCACATCTAAAGATTCAAGATCCATACACAATTTATTGAACTTATCCAATTGATCAATAATTGACTTGTCAGGACATCTTATATGAGAATAGCTTCTGCTTCATGTGCATTTTACTAGCAGTTGATTTTACATGATAGAGAGACTCAAGTTTGTCCCAAACTTCCTTAGCTGTCTTCTCCTTTATGACTTCTCTCAGTGCTTTATCCACTACAAAAAAACAGGGGTTTAGCGACGGAATTACAAAAAAACAGGCGTTCTAGCCCTAATTCGTAGTTTAGCGACGGATAATTATCCGTCGCTAAACTACTGTTTTTTTATTTTTTTTTAAAAAATTATTTTATAATTTTCACCTTTTTTTTCAACAAATATAATAAAAATTGCATTAATTAACAACAACGATTCGTCCAAAAAATAAATTATCCAAAATAAAGTCTACATATCCGAATATAAATCCAAATATCCAACAAAGTAAAAAAGTAGCATAGTATCCAAAATATCACAACATCACTAAGACGAGGGGCCGGGGGTATTCTTGCTCATATACAAGCGGCAGAGCTCTTCCATCCTCTGATTCATACGAGCCTGCTCATCCCTGAGATTTTCAATCTCACCGAGAGGAGTCACCGCTTCATTCACCATCCGCCGACCGCCTTACGTGTAAACACCACCATGTCCACAGATTGCTTTGGGACACGGAGAAGCTTCTGCGTCGGTGTCTCGCCATAACTACCAAGACCATAAACCCGACCCTTGTTGTCGGGTTGACTAATAGAAAGATCCGGTCTTGTTCTTCCACGGACAACTCCTCACCCTCGGCGACCTCTCCGCAATGATCCGCTCCACCTCACTCTGTAATAGTCAGTGTATACTGAAATGAGCTACAATTTCATATTTAATTTATAATACACATGCATATAACCTGTAACACTTAGCAAATACACATACCGCAATAAGCTCGGACTTCTGGTCCACCCAAACGCCGTTCTTGAACTTCCCCATCTTCATTTGCTCTAGGCAAGTCTTGGGTTGGTTCAGGTTCAGCTAAAGAACATTATATATTGCAACAAGTAGTTAGTAAGTTGGTAGGAATGCAAACAAGTGGTAAGTTGGTATAAATGAAAGCAATACACATGTGTACAAATCATGTTGTAATCGTAACACATATATATACTTACCGCGATCAAGGACAATGACTCGTGACCAAGTGATGACTGGCAGGCCCTTACCATCTCGGCTCACCACCGGTTCTGCCTATTCTTGTAGGACTGATCCTCGACGTGATTAAGTCTCCAATACTCATGCCACATAGCCCACTCTTCGTCCCCAATATGCCTATACTGTGGCGGCTTTCCTTTGTCTCGGTATTTTTTCATGTCAGCCACCATATGCCTATACAGGTCAGAGCCCAAACTCTCGAAAACAGGCCACATCTGGGGAATAAGGCCAGTCGGAATGTAGTATTTTTTTTCTACATTCCAATTCCATTCAAAGTAAAAATTAATGCCCCAAGGTCACAATTTCAAGATAAATAATGGTGCATTTCACCCAAGTGGCTAACATACCACACAAATTGTCCTAGAATTTACTAACACAATGGTAACTAACATATCACCCAAGTAAGTAGCTAACATACCACACAAATTGTCCTAGAATTTACTAACACAATGGTGACTAACATATCACCCAAGTAAGTGGCTAACATACCACACAAATTGTCCTAGAATTTACTAACACAATGGTGACTAACATATCACTCAAGTAAGTGGCTAACATACCACAACAAATTGTCCTAGAATTTACTAACACAATGGTGACTAACATATCACCCAAGTAAGTGGCTAACATACCACACAAATTGTCCTAGAATTTACTAACACAATGGTGACTAACATATCACCCAAGTAAGTGGCTAACATACCACACAAATTGTCCTAGAATTTACTAACACAATGGTGACTAACATATCACCCAAGTAAGTGGCTAACATACCACACAAATTGTCCTAGAATTTACTAACACAATGGTGACTAACATATCACCCAAGTAAGTGGCTAACATACCACACAAATTGTCCTAGAATTTACTAACACAATGGTGACTAACATATCACCCAAGTAAGTGGCTAACATACCACAACAAATTGTCGAAATATAAAAGCTTACCCGAAGCTCATCAAAGTAGAAGTGCTTCGTCTCAGCCTTGAGTGTGCTCCACTTTTCGCCTCCCTGGCCCGGCAACTCCCTCCTAAGCTTGAATATCTCATGCAGGTCGTCTGAAGATTGCTGAGACCACAACCTGCAGTTATGAATGACATATAGAAGAGTACATATATTTATTAGACAATTCATGTGACATATATATAAACACTTATCTTAAGTTATGTTCTACAAATGTATATATAATACTTACTTCCTAGGAACATTACACTAACTTCAACTTCCCTCCCATCGTAGCACCATCTCGGGTATATGGACACCAAGTCGGTAGTCACATCCCTGCCCCAACCACCACGTCCCCCCATGCTCGATCCATGGAGTCCGACTAACATGAGAGTAGTGCCGATCCACTGTGCTACTCTCGTGATAGTGGTGAACCTTGGGTCCCACTAGAGAGAATGGTAACTACACTTTCTTTGCCGGGGCATCTGCAAAAAGCACATGACAAACACAAACAAATTGTATTAGTATAAATGAAGACATGAGTTGGCATGTAATGGGAAAAGTAAGCATATAACAATTAAGATACATAATCCATGAACGACTTGTATGTCTCACCATGAGAAGTCCATACGTCATACTCAGCTACAAACCCCTTACGTTTCAAGTGTTCCACTACCGTTTCTGGAGGTAAAAATTGCTTATTTCTACATTTATACTGGGTGCAAGGGCACTTCATCATCCCCCCACTCAAACAATTAGTCTGTGTCAGTGCAAATGTAACGAAGGCATCAACCCCTTCCACAAAACTAGGTAAAACTCTGCCATTAACTATCCTTTGGTACATCCATGAACGATCGGTGTTCATTGGATGATTATATAACCTGACACGTTTGAATTGATTAGATCGTATTTTTTCATCTCGATTCCCATTTTCCCATTTCTTGCATGTTATAAAGTTTTTGTCTCTTACCAAAATTCCCATTACAAATAAAGCATTCCAATCCTTTAATACGAATTTATAAATTATAAATTACATGCATTTTACGAATGTAATCACCAAATTATATCAACACACTTCATTAATTAAATTCTCATAATTTATAATCTAGTACATGTATAAATTTATCAAATGAAACAATTGCAAATCTTAATTAACATACTTAACATACTTAAATAAAAAATACGACATACTTAACATTATACTAATTAACAATTCAAACAATTGCACATCTCAAAGTTAATTAACTAGATAGTACACGTATTAAATTAGTCTAAATTAACTAAATTTTCCAAATATGTCAAAAAGTCAGGGTTTCAAAACGAGGTACTAAATATTCATAATTTTACTAAATATACACCAATATCAAATTAATTAAAAGCCCAACATACTTACAAACACACTAACATTATACTAAAAATTCAAATTCACAATCAATATATATCAATTGCACATCTCAAAGGTAAAACATTACCTAATTACCTCTAAACTAAGTGCTATATACTCTCCATTTACATTCAATTGCTCAAATTAGTCCAAAGTAACAAAATCCCCAAATATAAAAAATTAGGGTTTACCTTCGAATCCGGAGAAATGAGCGGATGGAATTTGAGATTGACGGCAAAATTGACCTCCTTGATTCACGAGCTTCGAATGGACACGAAGAATGGACAAAATGGTTGAGATTTGGACCGGAATGGCTTTGGCCGAAATGGGGAGAAGAAAGGAAGAAGAAGAAAAAATGGGGGAGGGAAGCATTCTGCTTCCCGTAATAACCTGCAACTCTAGCGACGGATAGACTATCCGTGGCTAGAAAAAGGGTTTCTTGTAGTGATCTCCTAGTGAGAGAATCAGCGTGCTCCTTGCCTTCCCCATGGTGATCTTCTTCTCCGCATCATCAATGTCCTTGGAAAATCCAACATCACCAAGCAATGCCTGCTCTACTCCTTGTTGAACCAATAGAGCTTCCATTTTCGCCTTCCACAAAGAGAAATCGATCTTCTCCGTAAGTTTCTCAACTTCAAACCTTGCCATTGAAGACATTGGATCAACTATCAGATCGTCTTTCCCATAGACGACGCCAATTGTTGCGAATAATCATAATTGAATGCAATCAAACTCCAATATCCGATCAACAATCACAATTCTCCGATCAAACTAATTGCGAACAAAACAGTAAAGAACACAAGTGTTTACGTGGTTCGGCAAATGCCTACATCCACGGGAGCAATAAGAGAATGTTTATTGATCAATACAAACGGTTTACAACAAGCTTCAATCGAAAACTTGCAGAGAAAAGAAACGAAGAAGATGAAGTAAAGAGGAAGAAGATTATGGCAGTTATTTCTGTTACAATGAATAAAACGTAATGAGAGAAAACAAAGTCGCATAAGCCTTTATACTCCTCAACTCCGCATTCTGACGTCACGCCACGTTACTCCAGCCAACCGAAAGCCAGCAACGCATCACACTTAAGTAGAAACGCAATTTCTCCCACAGAACACACTTTTTTACTTCTCAAGAACTAACATAACAAAACAGACACAATTGATGTGTTTTCTTCTCTTCTCCTCATTTGTTTATCACTTCAATCTAGTCTACAGTTTTAATTAAAACGTCTATGTTCTCATCGCTAATATTTTTTCATATTAGATTTCATTAACAAGTTAGCCATATTAATTAATAATATGAATGGGTTTATTGATAGCATAGACTCTTATGATACTTTGTGCATATCAACATGGGCGGATCTGGAGGGGTTCAAAATTTAAATTTTTTTATATGTAACATTTTTAAAAATTTAGAATTTCGCCCCCTCTTAACCCGAAAAAACCTTCATGCATACCAACGCTTAATGGTAGACAAGAAAGTTCTTTGACGAGATTGGTAGTACTATCAAAGTAGCTCTCTTCTATGGTTGTATTAACAGAATCAAATCCGCGAACTAATCTATATTAATTCACGTCGGATCTCCTCACTAGAACTCAGACAGTCGATTCGTCGGATGTGGTAAAACGGCCAAATTATTCGTAAAACTCGGAAGAGGAGCGTCATCGTCATCAGTCACTCATCACCAAATACATAGTTTGTTTCAGTTGGTAAAGTATGGTGCAAAATTCTCTGCAATTTAGTAGTGTTGTTATTATGCTTCTAAATTAACCGCCAATCGCAAAATCACCCAAAATTGAAAATGAAGAGCAGCTCCTGGCGGCGGTATGAGCTCTGGTTTCTCGTCCTATACGCCGTCGTTTTCTACGCCATTATCATCCGTCGCTCTCTTCAGCTTGCCCACGGTTAACCTAATTGCACCGATCTTCTGTATCTCAGTCTATATATCTACGTTTATCATTTTAATTTTCGCTGATTGTTTGGTGACTGTTTGTATTTGCAGATCATGGCGCAAAGCTTTACGGTTTACGCCCTGGTTGGCTCGCAGGTCAATTCAATGTACGCCACTTTACATACTGTGTGTTACTGCGAGTTTACGTCAACGGAAGTTGCGTTTACATAGGAAATGGAGATCAGTTGATTTAGATTTTTGGAACTATTTTGAGTTGGAATTTATGAAGATTGAATGCTCAAGTAGCTATAGTTGTGGATGTTGGGATCGCAATGTATTAGGATGCTAGTATTATAAGTAGCTTTTTCTCATGTACCACTTATATTAGTCCTAATGAATTGGTTAGTGGATGATGATTTTATTTTTTGCCTGATTCTTGCTTAGGATGTCTCTGATGCTCAATGGAGAAACTTTCGAGGGAACTTACCTATCCTCAGTGTGGTTTTCGGGATTTTTACTTTGATTGCCAGCATGTTCAGAACCATTTTTAGTTTGAAGGCGAATGGAATGTCTGTTGTTTGGCTTCTGATTTCTCTAGCTTATCTGTCATATCTGCATGGAGCCTGGTATTTATATCAGCAAGCTGCGATTGTAGTAATTTGGGGTGGCTTTATTCATAGCTCTGATGTTTTCCTTTTCTTTCCTTGCAGCATCTTATTTATTATTGCTATCGCTTTGGCTAATTTTCTACTGGTGAAGGTGAGTAGTTTCGAATCGGCTTGTTTCCTCGTCGTCATTCTATGGTCCATGAATGTTTTAATAATGTGGGATATTGGTTGTGTTTGCGTAGGGTGTCGGTTCTAGTTTATTAGTAGCATATCCAGGATCATCCTTTTAACATTGGTTTTGTGATCTGAGAGGTGGTAAGATGCTATTATGGTAATGGAGAGTTTGAAAGAGAGAATTTCTTCATCTAAGTCTGGATTAAAAAGTTTCCATTTCTGTCACTAAGTCTGGATTAAAAATTTACCTGCATGTTGAACAACAATTTGCAGTTTTACTTTATTTTATGATTGACTAACTTGACTGCTATGTTTTTGTCAACTAGAAATTTGTGAATTTAACGTTGTTTGAATTTTATGGTTGCATGGGGATCAAGCTTTCAAGATCAATCTTAATAACTACTCTGTAATTCTTCACTTAATTAAATGAAGTTTCTAATACTCTCATGTTTACCAGATGCTTGTTTCTGCAGATTTTTGCAAGGACCAAGTATTTTTCATTTGTACTGTGGATTGTTAACTTATCATTCCTCATATGTAATCGTATTTACGAGGGATATAAGTTCTCCAGCTTTGGGTAAATTTTAATTTGTCCCAATTCTAAATCTGTAGTTAGTTCTAAGAGACTCGATTCTTAATATTGTTTTCTGTGATGTAGGGACCGCTGGGCTCACTTGGATAACTTTCGTGGCACTTTCAGATGGCATATCTGCTTTAATTTTGGTATATATAAACATTTCTTTTTTGGATTTTAGTAACTACTCCTTCCCTTGAAATTCTTGTTTTCTTCAGTGAGATTATTTAACTCAGATTGCCGTGGGGTCTTACGTGTTCTGTTCTTTTTGGCAGATAACAAACATGGTTCAAAAGTTCAAATATTTCTAAGATCATGCTAAGATCAACAGCTATCTAGTTTTACAATAACATCCAACAATCTTAACAAAGATAATGGCTCCATCGCAAGTTTGTAACTGCTTCGTTAGTTTTTCGTGTCTCTATAAGTGAATTTCCTAATAGAGTTTATTAAGGGTTACATAATCCATCAATAACCTGGAGAATCAGGTACTAGTACTTCCACACTAATACACAATTCTTTATGTGACGTACTCTTTCTAGTACTTCTACGCAAGTACTTCGAGTTCTATAATTCTCTCACAGTGAAATTATAGTTATTTTTGCCTTTCCTGAAGGCATATTGTAATTGTTTTGTGCCATAGCCATAAATTGATTATGACGACAACTCTTAGTAATGCTATCATGAATTTAATTACCTAAGAGCTTACTTGTATTCTAAGGCTTCAGAAAAATCAAACGTACTAATATAACGAACTGGCGTATCTTTTTGAATCTATACCCTGTGTTTAAATGCTTCATCAGGTACATATCGCATATTCATATTACGTATCACGTATTAGACGTAGTAAGGATTAGGTAGCCCACAGTTTAGTTGCATGCATGAATGCATCCTTGCCAAGAGAAAAAATTGACATAGACATTCAGCTAAACAAAATTCTTGTCGTAAGTACCCAATACATTTTATTGAACCTAACCAACATCAAATATATAGAACAAAGATGCAACTGTTGGATTTTGGACCGCTCTTAAAATAGTGGATGCAGGTCAATTTTCGATGCATTTCATATTTCTTTCTTTTCCTTAGAAATGGAAAAGGGTGGATGATCTTGATAGACTCACAAGAAGCAAAAACGTTAGCGAACTAAACGAAAGTTGGAAAAAAACTCCATACTATGTACGAATTACTATATGCATTTTCTGACTTTTATTTTACATATAATCTCAACCATACAGATAATAATGGTACTGGTAATGAATCCTTCTCAGAATTTTTCCCATCTGTCCCACAACGGGTATAGTTTTCTTTTTCCCATGCAAAAGCTTCTTTTGGCGCCAGAAATGTTATGCATTCATCAAATGATTCATAAATTATTCGGTTTTCTAGAAGCGAGATTCATATACTTCGACTTGTTTTCCTCCACCTTATTTCTGTGATGAGAAAAAATTACTTTCATATTATATTCTTTCTACACATGTATGTACACACACACACACACGAATGGATTTTGTACTGACTGTAAATCTTCCTTTTATTTTATTCTTATCTTCTATATTTATATTTATTTTGCAGTTGTTCTGCGTATGATAAGCTTTGGGTATGACTACCACTGGGTTGACCAGCATAAACATTTTGATCAAAAGGTATGGGGCATACTTTCACTTTCTGTCGAGCTCATTCCTTCTTTAAATATTGATTTTTCACCCCTCCCACCTGAATCCAACCTAATTATTACTAAGAGATGTGGGTGTATGATATTTTGTATTTTCTTCAACATTCTTTACCCCAAGCTTGTTTCTTTTAGTTCTGATATAATAGGTATAACGTAATGGATCTTAAACTTCCTACAGCTTTTGGGCTGTGTTTCAACTTTCACCACTGTATGCTGTAGTTTAAAGTCTCAACAAAATCTGACTAAGCAGAGCTGGAGAATCTTCACATTTCTAAGAGCATAAGAAAATAGTCCACATATATTACACTTGCCTTGTACCTATATGCTAATTAGACCGATAGCTTGCCTTTGTCACGTTTTTTTTTCTCTGTTTCCCTCCCCCCCCCTTTTTTTTTTTTTTTTTTTTGCATGGATATATACTATCTAGATCCTAGATCTGGCTGTCTCACAAAATTACACCAGAGTGTTGCTTTCCACGGGACATTCAACATTTAACATCTATTTTGGTTACGGCAGAAACATATTCAGCATTGTGACTACTGTTCATCAGGCAAGACATGCTTCCATCTCTTACAGGTGATTATTCCATTTATGCTAGTTAAAGGGTTTTTCATTTTGAAGTTAATTCAATATGTTTTGACGTTGTGTCATTTCGACAACCTTTGTGTTGATACATTCTCCAGGAGAAAAGGGCTACAGACGACAAGTTTTCCTTTCCAATATACTTGTGCTATTTGGTATATGCCCCCCTTTACATTGCTGGGCCGATCATTAGCTTCAATGCTTTTGTTTCACAGGTTTGTTATAGTGGTTTTGGTCACTGTTGTTTTTCTTCTTAAAAAATTAAATAAATTACCTTCTCAGGATCTTACACAGACAAGGTTGACCATGCACTTTATGTAAACATCTGTAGAAATTTTATGAACTCTGTCACCATGTTTGTGGCAGTTAGATTCTCACCAGAAGATCTACTCATCTGGACAAGTGGCTTGGTATGGATGTCGTTGGATTTTTAGCCTTCTTCTAATGGAATTGATGTCACATATGTTATACTACAATGCCTTTGCTAGTAGGTGCGTGCCATATGCAAAAAATTCCATAGATAAAATTAAATTAGATAACTTCATCTTAAGTGTTACAATCTTGGTTGCAGTGGTCTGTGGAAGCATCTATCTCCAATGGACATTTTTATAATTGGATATGGTGTAAGTGCTGAAAGCTTGTTATTCTCCTGTTCATGATAAATCAATTTGAGCTATTAGTTTATTTAGTTGTGAGTTAATTGGTTATTAGCATAGTCTAGCTGATGAAAGGATTTTCAGTCTTCTGATATGTGCACTCTCCTCCAATATTCTAATATCGCAATTTGTGTTGCACATACCAAAAAAAGAAAAGAAAAGAAATTATGTCGTACAATTTATGTGGAGTTGTTTATCAGAATGTTTTGTCCATGATATTGTGGTACATTGTTGGACACAGGTTCTGAATTTCATGTGGCTTAAATTTTTCCTCATCTGGCGCTACTTCAGATTATGGTCTATGGTATGTTCATCAAGATTCACTTCTTTCTCCATGCTAAGCTTGCATTATGATAAAATATGACATTAGTACTATATGTGTTGTAGGTCAATGGCATTGTTGCTCCTGAGAATATGCCAAGGTGTATAAACAATTGTCACAACCTTGAAAGTTTTTGGAAAAACTGGCATGCGTCGTTCAACAGATGGCTTGTTAGGTAGCATTTCTATTTCTACTTGTTTGGTTTCAATTAATCTTGTAGTTAATTTATGAGGCTGACAATTGCTTGTTCTGTCTTTTAGGTATGTTTATATACCTCTTGGGGGTTCTCAGAAGAAGCTGCTAAATGTTTGGGTCATTTTCACCTTTGTTGCTGTGTGGCACGATTTAGAGTGGTACTATCAGATTTCTAGAATTTTAAGAGCATTTGAATTAATCATTAATATCATGTACTAGTACTTAATTGCAAACTGAAAGTTTGGTGTTATGATTTCAGGAAGCTTCTTTCGTGGGCATGGTTGACATGTATATTTTTTATCCCAGAAATGCTTGTGAAGTCTATGTCGAGTGCTGTTAAGGTATCTATATATTTTAGCATTGTATATTGCGTATCAATTGAAATTTGAGAAACAAATGTTGAGCTTCTAATTCAAGAGTAAGACTGGAAGTAATCTGTGACCAATAGGTTTAGGTTCATTAGTTTGCACATCATACTATATATTAAAACACAGTTTCGGTTTTTACCAAGCCCAATCATATTTTGCCAACTCAGTTTTTCATTCCTAACCTGGCATATCCCATGTTCCGACATCTGGACATTCTGATGTGTAAATTTCTGAAGGAAACTATTGTTTCCAAATCTATCCCTAACCGTTACACTATATCAATTAAAAATTCAGTAGAATGGGATATTAAGTGGAGCAGCAGGTGTTACAATGGAATTATAAAGGCAACATAAGCATCCATCTAAAACATCAAATATTGTTGATATAACTGAATGAGTTAAATACCCGAAACATCAATTTGTGTGTACTATCAATCAAGAAATTTATGTGTGTATTCCTGCGAGCATACAATCATTTGGGGGTGCTATTTTATCACAAATTTAACCATGTTTACATATCTCATTCATTTTAGGTGGAGGGTCCTCTCAGAGAATTTGTTTTTCGAGAACTTAGTGCTGTTGCTGGTGCAGTTACTATCACCTGTCTGATGGTTTGTCTTCTAACTGATTGTCATTAATCCGAAAAGTGTCTTATTAAGATAGCTTCATCATCACTTGTCTGATGTACACGTCTCTTATAAACTTTTGTCCAACAACTGAACCTGTTTTTCTTTCTTGGAGTAGCTAGTTAAGATTAAAGAGATTTATTTAGTTGATCTGAAAGAAAATACTTAAATTAGTTGGAGAAGCATGTCCTTGTCGAAGCTGAACTACATTTTTCTCATAATCTATTTTCTGCACAAGTTGCCTCTAATTTGTTTTACTAGTCCCCCCAAAAAAAAAAAAACACCCCAAATCATCAAAAGTTGTGGCGAAGCGAGTTTTAAAGGTTTGGGATGAATATATTTGAAGTAGTTTGGTCATGGTGACACCGGACACGGTTTGAAGAGCATAATGTATCCATATTGTGAAGCTACTGTACCTACTGTCTATGATATCTGTTGTGATCTCGTCAGTGCCCTCCATCATGGACAGTCTTCAAAATTTGAATTGCCTAACTTGAGAATGCTGTTCTTGCAGGTGGCTAATCTTGTTGGATTTGTAATTGGGCCCTCAGGCATTAATTGGCTGGTTTCTGGATTCCTTCAAGAAGAAGGTTTGCTTCTCCTCTTCTTAACCTTAATCAGTAATGATGTGACCTAATTGTAAATTACCAACACTTACAGGCTGGCCTACACTTGGTTGGTTGCTAATTACATTCTATGTTGGAACAAAGGTATAAAGCACAAGACTCTGTACGAACTTTTTTTTCAGTAGTTGCAACTTGATTTAATTAAATGAATCTAAAATGCAGCTTATGTTTCACATTGCTGATGCTAAGCAAAGGAAGGAGAGGACTCAATGACCTGAAGGTGTTTTTTTTTCCCCTTTTTCTTTTCACCAAGTAGACAATAAAAGACAGGTGCCAATGCAACTAGTGTCACAGACAGGCGTTGAACAATCTTATAAGTATGAAGTGAATCAGTCAAATTTCCATTAGAATTTTTGCCAAGTATAGGTTATGCTGCACTAGTTGATCGACACAAGTTTGACTTTGATGGATGACTTCTTGTTTTCAATTCGAGATAATGTACTGTGTATCAGCATCTGATGTATTTTGGTTCTGAAAGGTTGATCATGTCCATAAGTGCTTTTTCCAATTATTTGTCAGTCATTTCGTGTTAGGTATGCTTTGCCATGGTAGGACGGCATGAGATTTTGGCTTCAAGATGGTCTGGTGAACATGGAACACAAATTCTACGCCCTTTTAAGGGACTTGGTCACTTGGGGAGTTATGAGATTGGCTTTGGTAAGTACCTGAATGTCATCACTCTTGGAATGCTATTCCGGGAAAGAATTGTAGTGTATCAAAACCATTTTGTAATCTGGATCTGAAGTGCAAAAAACCAAAACCATCATCCACATGACATGATAACTTGTTAGATATTGAGAAAGGTCCTGTATTGTTGGTTCTGCTAGCACGAAATGCCTCCTTATTGTATTATACTACAAATAGACATCAATATTTACCAACATTACTTGTATTTATTCATGGAACTCTTTCCAGACTTCCAGTTCCTTTGAAAAGTTTCCTCTTTACTTCTTGATTTAGCCTTAGAAAGTAAATGTCTGAATTGGGACCACAGTATCAGTTTTAGCATTATCTGGTAGACGTAGCATACAGTATTGGGAAACTGGTTTAGCTATGAAAAAGATCACATCGTATTTTATGGAAGTGAAAAGCATATCTGTACATGTGAAGAGAATCATAAAGACCCTAAACAAGAGGAAGCAAATAACATCACACATGACAATTGACGTACTAAATACAACAAGAATATACTTCTCAGAACTTGATGAAAGAAAAATACAAGAGCATGAATTTCATCTTCACATAATCAAACAACCACCATTATCATAGGAATAGCTGACACCAACGAGCTGGCATTGTTTGCAACATGGTGGAAGTGGTTCGCTCTTGGATTTTTCGGCTTCTTCAGGCTTCTTGTTAGGGCCAAAGCTTATGAGTTCTCTAAATTTTTTGGCTTTCTTGAGTTCGTTAGCTACACACACAGGATCAACTTCTCCCACGACAATTAACGTTCCCTTCTCAATGTTCACGGTTATCTCATCGACTCCTGTTCAATGTCGTAGATTGATTAAACACAAGACGTACAGTGTCTAAAACCAGATATTTGAAAAGTCCCACATGCACAGTTTCTACAAGAAAATAATATGAATGTACCTTGCAGCTTGGCAACTACTTTCATATATTCAATCTTGCATTTCTCGCAATTGATGGCCACCTTGAGTTCAATCTTCTGCAATAGCGAGACAAAAGAAATTGAGAAACAGTATATCACAAATACGTACGATTATTGAAGTTACTCACTAGTTAGGTTATATGAATGTAATAATGTACATGCAAAAATTACATTTATTCCCATTCCAACAAGCGAAGTAATGAAAAGAGCTTTGTTAAGAGAAAATGAGAAGAAAATTTTAAGTGTAGAGAATTGGTTCAAATTTCGTATTGATTTGGTGTCTCTTAAATAGTGACACGCAGAGTAACGTGTGTCTCAATCATACACGCTTCATTGAATTTTTCAAGTCACAATTTCATTGGCTTTGGTTGTTGCAAGATTGTTACGAGACTTGACCATATTTTGTGGTTAAAGTACCCTAATTCTTCAACTAATTACTGTTTTAGAATAGCTGTTTCTTTAACAACTTGCCTAAGTAAGGACTTAGTATGCTAATCTATGATACTCAATGTCAAGGGCAACATGGCTACAAGAATTATATTCCAAGCAAAAGCAAGTTTAAGTCAAATCTATTCAATGTTTTCTATCTTCGCGCGTGGAATATACTTATATACAAATAATAGGAAATAAAGACTGAACGAAGCAATATTTTTACTAGCTTAGCTAAGTGATAAATCTATTTTGGAAATAAACTTTCGAAGCAATGATTTATTTGGCAACTCAAGGTTAGTTGATTAATTCAATAACTACATCATCCTCCGGTAGCTTATTAAAAAATTGAATTCGCTGATTTATTTTATATTTTTATATTTAACAATTCATCCAATTTATTAGCTTTAAATGACAAGTAATTTTTTAAAAATCCAACATAGTTACAAGGAGCATAAAAAATGCTCGTTAAGCAGACAAGAAAAATCTACGTCTACATGATTACAATTTACAACCAATATAAATATAAAACTCCCAAAGCTACAAAACCATGATTTCGAACAAGATTATTATTAGAGGCTAGTTGGAGGAGTTCCCCATTATCTAATATGTCTAGGCATTTAGTTTTAAATGTCAAGAGTGAGACGTTGTAACCAAATTCAACATGCGCGGAATAACCAACGTTAAGATAATACCCCTAAATAAGCTTTAATTGATCTCCAAACTATTTTCTTAAAAAGGTACAAAACCAGTACATATTTAACTTCAGCCCAATATGATCAAACTAATACAATCCCACTATACATGTACAAATTGGATACACCACAACGAGACCAAATTGCACCAGAATCTCAATACTTCTATATAATATAATTAGCTTACAACATACTATTATCTAGTAGCTAGCTGATTAACTTATTAATCAGTTTTGCTAGACTGATTCATTATGTCATTACTACTGCTTTAAAAAAGGTGCAATTTGGTCATTTTAGGCCAGCCATACCCTCTCAAGTCTAAAAGACTAGCTAATAACTTATTAATCCTCAGTTATTTTCGTCTAAAAATTCATTAATTTCATTTTAATTCAGTTTAGTTCTGCTTAATTATTTTTTATACTAAAATTTAGTTAAGTTCGGTTTTGACGATGACAACATAGCCTAATTAGTTTTGTTAAACTAATTCATTACTATTTAGTACTAGTTGCAATTTGGTCATTATAGTTCATCTCAAGTCATTTAATGGGTTTTTTTACATTTCACTCTATTTTCCTTTAGAAATAATACAATTCATTTAATGCAAGAACAAAGTTTTTGTTTAATTTCACGAGAGCTTCAAACATTCGATCCTTTTTCTTCTTAGATTATAAGCACATGGAAAAAAGAATTGCTCAGACGTATTGGAAAGCTGATCACATTATTTAATCCACATAGGAAGGAAAGTGACTATGTATTGTATACTTTTGGGATCAATCGCAAGTTGAAGGTTTGACTCAACATTTTACCAAAAAGAAAGACTAATAAGTTTGTCAACCCTAATATTTTTTTGAACCAGTTGTGAAATTTTCTGTATTAAGAAAAAACAAGTAGGGAAACTGATCGATAACTATTTTGGCAGTATATATTTGTATTTATATATAGACACCTTGCCATGAAAATCTATATTAATTACTACTTATAGGTACCTATAAGGCTATGTTATCTTCGTCTGAACTGAATTGAATTGAACTGATTTGAATTGAATTGAACTGATGAATTTATTTATAGTATAAAAAACAACTAAGCAAAACTGAACTACACTGAACTGAAATGAATAGTTTCTTAGATAAATATAATATAGCCTAAATACCACTTGTGTATTCAAAATTGTACGTACCATGCTTAGTTAACCACTTGCATTGATGATGCTTATTTTCTGCCGAGGACAGAACTAGTTGGATTAAGGACTCCTAAATTTTATACCATACATACAATTATATACTTCGATATCCCACTCTGGTTTAATTCGGGTTTCGATATCCAACTTTCTTCAATTATAAGTAGGAGCATTCATGTATCAATTCGTTCTGATCCGATCAGATTGTTGGATAATCACAATCCAACAATTTGAAATCCGATCCGAACATTCAAATCGGATTAATCGAATCCTATTCTAAAATCCGAGAAAGTGAGTGCAGTAAAGCACTAACTTGTTGAAATTAAAGACTCCAACTTATACAATCTGACAAACTATAGTATTTTAGAACATTTGCCCAGAAATTAAAGACTTCCAAAATTCTCGACGAGGTAGTGGCGCCGGTCCAAGGCAAACCATCCAATGCGCTATCTTGAATGAAGATACATATGATTTTTTTTCGGATGTGATCACATATCGATTCTTCTGAGCCGGTCGGAGCAACAGGATGGTGCATAAGCCATGGGGCTGTTAGTGAAGGAAATTACTATTGAGAATTTGGGACGGAGGGCGTGTGTGTGTGTGTATATATATATATATATATATATATTTTGTGGAAAGTAAATTAAACTGTGTAACTATTTGTTATGATATTCATGTTTCCAGTTGATTTCTGGTTTTTTTTTTGAAACAGCTACCCAACCTGATCTCACAAGTCAACAGAATCATACATAATAGGTGACAACAATTTTTCCAAGCAGCTCGGCTGTACCATTTGGTTACTGTACTCCTTTTCCATTTTCCATGCCTCAAGAGTGATTCTACCAGATTCAATACCAACTTGTGTACACTTAATGGTACTCCTTCACCTTTGCTTTCAAATTAACACCAAGGTGCTTCAACACAACCGTCAATTCCATGAAGTTTCAACATCAAAACATTGCCAACACCTCTACACCCTCTGCCTTAACAAGGCAAGTGGCAAGCAATTTAAGGTGTGGTCATGAACCACTCAAAAGATTATTAAGGACTATACTAATTACACCCCTCCACCTTATGTTTTCAAACAAGCAAGTGGCAAGTAATTTAAGATGTAGTCATAGGTGGACTTAACCCTTGAGATCCTAATTTGTTCATAAATTACCTTCAACAAAAACCAAATATATATATAATCGATTGAGTAGCAAGAGTATCAGAGATTTAAAATCTAATATATAACTATCTACTAGTACGAACTTTTAAATGAGATGAAATTATAATAAAACTGTGGAGATAGATTGAATTCAGAGTGAAGGAAGAAGTCTGAAGAAATAAGGAGTGTTACAGAGAAACAGTTAGAGAAACATCAGGTTTCCTATCTGAACTGGGAAAGGAATAACGAGTATTTCATATTTGAGTTGGGAAAGGATTGAATCTTATTTTACTAACTCAAGGTGATGTAGGAGGCGTAGGAAATCTTATATATGCAGCCTTGGGGTGTTTGTTATACAAGAAGACAAAAAAAGACAAGACAAGAGAATTGCTATTCCATAACAAAATCTTCTTATTCTTCTAGTTTGCGATTAAGCTCTGTTTTCTCGATTATCTGTCAATCGACATTGTTAGGATTGGTTGTATCTTTGTCATTGCATTGGTCAATAAAAGAATCTCTAGTTTTCTCCCGTGGATGTAGGCATTCGCCGAACCACGTAAATCGTTGTGTTTCGATTATGTTGGAGTTATTGTTTTGAGTTTTGTTTTATTGATTGTTGGTTTAACTGTCATAGTAATTGTTGCTATAACAGTGATTGTGATTTAGCTGTGATTTGAGTTGATTGATCATTATTGTTGGTGATCAAGTTCCAAGAACGATACGCAACAATTGGCGCCGTCTGTGGGAAGAAGGAACAATCAACTCAGGAGTGGTTATGGTGACAATGGCAAGGTTTGACATCGAGAAGCTTACAGATAGAATTGATTTCTCATTATGGAAGGCAAAGATGGAGGCTCTACTAGTCAAACAGGGATTAGAGGAGGCGTTGCTTGGAGATGCCGGATTTCCTAAGGATTTTGATGAGGCTGAGAAGATGCGCATCATAGGAAGGGCAAGGAGCTCCCTGATTCTTTCATTAGGAGACAAAGTCTTGGTAGAGGCGATAAAGGAGAAAACAGCTAGGGCAGTTTGGGATAAATTGGAGTCCCTTTATCATGTTAAATCTTCTGCAAACAAGATGCATCTGAAGCAAAAACTCTTCTCATTCAAGATGAGAGCTGATAGATCAATCATTGATCAACTGGATGAATTCAACAAGCTGTACATGGACATTGAATCATTGGAAGTAAAGGTTGAAGACAATGACAAGGCAGTGATATTGTTGAGCTCTTTACCCAAAAGCTATGAACACTTCATTGATGCTATTGTTATGACCAAACCAGATGACCTTACAGCTGCAGATGTTGAAAGGCATTAAGTAATAAGATGGATCAAAAGAATGTGGGCAACCAACCTGATCCTGCAGCTGAGAGCTTGTTTGTCAAGCAAGCATGGAACAAACATCAAGCTGGTAAAACAAGACGTCTGGCAGGCCAGGAGGCGTAGGAAATCTTATATATACAGCCTTGGGGTGTTCGTTATACAAGAAGACAAAAAAAGACAAGACAAGAGAATTGCTATTCCATAACGAAATCTTCTTATTCTTCTAGTTTGCGATTAAGCTCTGTTTTCTCGATTATCTGTCAATCGACATTGTTAGGATTGGTTGTATCTTTGTCATTGCATTGGTCAATAAAAAAATCTCTAGTTTTCTCCCGTGGACGTAGGCATTCGCCGAACCACGTAAATCGTCGTGTTTCGATTGTGTTGGAGTTATTGTTTTGAGTTATGTTTTATTGATTGTTGGTTTAACTGTCATAGTAATTGTTGCTATAACAGTGATTGTGATTTAGGATGTCGAAACGATAAAATATTTTCAGGAATAAGGAAATCAAAATGATTCTTAGAAACATACATTTCTTCTTGGTATTTTGGATTTGAATTATTGTTGGTGATCGAATTCCAAGAACGATACACAACAAAAACAAAGGGCAGTTCATGGTCGACATTAGAAAACGAGTACTAATAAATAAGTTGGCTTGTGAAAACCGAGATAGGGAAAAAATGTTCACAATAATTCGCAAAAACGTTTGAGAAGAGAGGAATGGTACTAGACTGGCTAAGAAAGGGACCAGTTTATGGTCGACGTTTTATGGATATAAAATTAGCCCATCAATACCTTTAATTTTTTTAAAATTGTTGGTCCAGATAACGGCAAAGTAAAAGACTAGAGGGGGGGGGGGTGAATAGTCTTTTAAAACTTTTGTCGATAAACACAGTTTCTCAGAAACCTGGGTTTCTGATACTTAAATTCAGAGCGCGGAAGACTTTAAGATAGGTAAGTGCAGAAACAATAAGTAAGTGTGTGTGTGCTTTGCTGAAAAGTAAATATAGAAAGGTAAATAACACAGCAAGTATAGTGGTATCTGGAGGTGGCGTAATCCTCCAACTAATCCACTTCGGTCTTTCTGAGACCTAGAATTCACTAGAACAGATAATTGAGTTCACTTTACAATAATCATATTCTAAGATTCCTAAACAAATGGTTCCCAACCAAATGTTCCCCCTGAGTTATTCCCCAGCTCCTAGAGCTAAGTACTTCCTCTACTCAGATAACCTTGGAGTTATTCCCTGATTTCCCAAATCAAGTACTTCCTCTACTCCACGCCTTGATGGTGTTAGTTATAAGGTTTGTCAGAGAGGTTTCTCGTATAAATTTTCAGTTATGTTTTCAGAGAGCCTAATAGAACAAGACTACTTAATACGCTTGTCCAGTGGATGGCAGTCTGCTCTTTACTGACCCAAGTAATTGGTGTCCGTTCTGGAGAATGAGCTTCAGAAAGGGTATCTGATAGTTCAACTCTTTCACGAATAGCAATCTCTTGTTAAGGTTCAGGACGACTTAGAACTACTAGTGATTCTTCAAGCAACAGAAAGCTTTCAGAAAGGGTAGTAGAGTGCTTGAGAGAATACTTTGCTTGATGGTAAGTTTGCAAGATAGAGCGATCTAAGGTATGATCTTCAAGCATCTAAGTGTGTGATATATATAGATAAATTTGAGAGGCGTTTGAATTGTATCCGTTGTGCTCTCTATCAAATTATATCCGTTTATATCTTGAACTATGTACTCAGAAGTCACTATCTCATTTTTCAGAGGATCGCTTAAAGATTTCTGCCGATGCATTTAATGCATAGTACTGTTCATTATCCTTTAGTCTCAACGGATACATGAGCCTTTCTGATGGCTTGCATGCTCCATACTCATGATGTTATATGTCCAGAATCATATCCCAAAAGTAAGTTAATATACTTAAGAAAGGATTAAGGACATAGTCTTTCTGAGTTAGACTAAACCTTTATGTCTTCATAAACCTTGTGCAATCTTCAGTCTTCTAATCTTCAGAAAAGCTCCATTGCTAGGATTGATCTTCATGGTCTTCTTGAAATAAAAATTACACTCAGAGACCTATAATCCTAATACAAGATTTACTAGACTAATCATACTCAGTGATTTCCTCTTTTACAATGTTCAAGTGAACCAAGAGTACTTAATCACCTTTCTGGCTAAGATAAGAACATGTGATGAGTGATCAAAATACTAACAGATATTCCTAACAAATTTCCCCCTTTTTGATCAGTCATCCATGACTATCTTTTAAGTCCTATTACAAAATTGTAATCCTGGAAGAGAAAACAATCCACCACTTAATCATTTCAAATGATATTCAATTTTAGTTGAATTAAGTGCAGAAAGTAAACATCAACCAAATCACAAGAAGTGATCTTTCCTGATAAGTTGTCATCTATTAAAATGTATCTGAGAGTATGATCTTCAGATAGGTACAGTTTACAGAAAGAGATGCAACTTTTACATATAGTGAATTTTAGAAACAATCAGCAAGATTACAAAAGTAATAAAACATACTAAGTAAATTAGAACAAAGGAGAGTCCAAGCTCCAAGAGAGTATTCTAATGTTACTAGTCTTCAAGTCTTCAGAAACACAACTTGGGTTTCGATACCTCAAGTTCTTCAGCACCCTTTCTGGATCAGTTGACATGATCATCCACTTTTCTGCATTCTTGGACATAGTCATAAAGAATCCTTCTGACAGAGAGCTCTGTCTTTCTGGACAATTCACATATTTCATGGTAACTCTTGCCAAGCTTGTGATTCTTCCGCAGAAAATGTTTGACCCAGAAGTACTTTCCCCAGACCCAGGCATGGTCTACTTGCAGCTGAGATAGGTTGAAATACTTGTATATTTCTTCCAGATAATGTAAATCATCTATGTATTCATCCAATGTCATATAGAATGACTCATAGGTTAAAACACCTAGTTTGTTCTTCCTGCTGTAGCTACCATCCAGTTTTCTTACCTTGTGTACATCATTAGGTTTTGGGTAAGGACAGGCAAAAGAAAGATCCATCTTTCTGGATTCATTCCTCTTTTCTACTTCAAAGTTTAATCAGTCATGAAGGTGCTCAGGTTTTAGAAATTCTGGCTTGCCTTCTCTCCATTTCAGGATCTGGTTGAGGATGGGAGTTGGAAACTTATCATTGACAAGTAGATGTTGTAGTTCCAGAATCCAATACCCTCTCTTGTTCAGAATGCACCTATATGAAGATTCTTCATTACTAGTCTTCATATACTCAATGTGGGCATCAGTTGGCCTTTCTTGATGTGTTTCATTGCTTATTCTTCCAAACTGAAAATCCCTTCTTGCTCTTATGTTTGGTGGCCTTCTGTCAGGAGATCCTCTAACTCTTTCTTCCTGCCTTGGGGCTGCGCTGGTGGATGTTCCTTGTATAGACTTGGTGTTTCCAGAAGGAGTTCTGGCTGCTAAGGGCTTTGCTGCCAAAGGAGGTTGTGAAGTAGTTGCTTGTCTCCTTTTCTTGTGAAGTGGATGTTCATCAGAATCATCCTCATCATCATTGTAGTCCAAAATTGGAGATTTGCAGCTTTCTTGACCTCTTACTTCTCCTTCTTCCTTTTCTTCTTCTTCAGAAGTCTTCTTCTCTTCTGAGATTCTAAGGGACTTGGTTCCCCTAGTGACCATACTTCTCAGCCTTCTGGCTGGTTGATCTGGAACAACTTCTTCATCAAGGGTGTCTCCAGTGGTGTCCTTAATGACAAGTTGACTTGAGGAGGGAGGATTTGATTGTTTTCTTTTTCTTCCTCTGCCTTTCTGAGGCATCTCTTCTTCCCCCTTAGTCATGAATGACTGACTCATGATAGCATAAGCTTTAGAGAGAGTTTCAAAGTTTTTCTGGAGATTGTTGTGTACCCTGACCAATTCTTGAAGTTCCTTCTTCAGCTCTTTGTTCTGTCTAACCAGTTCCTGCTCCTTTGTGTTGAGCTCTTCAAGTGGCCTTAGGGTGGCGTTGGCTTGCAGGACAGCATGGCTGACTTCATTGTGTTCAGCTTGTTGGGTATCTTGATGAGACTTGGGAGGTGATGATGATGGAGCTTTCTGAGCAATTGAGGGAGTAGCCTTTTCTCCACTTTCTTTGCTAGCTTTCTGAATCCCGCCTTGTCAGTTGGGATCATCATTCTGATCATCATCATCATCACTCTTGTTCTTTGTTTCTTGGTTTGGATGCTCAGAGGGAGGTTCTTGATAATCATTTTCGTCCATCTCCTCATCATCTTCTGAAACCAGGTTGATCACATTTGGGAATGTAATCATCCTCCCATTAACTTCTTCTTGTTCAGCAGGATAAGTAGTGAGCTTGCTGGGCAAGGCAGGATGGGTAACCATCCGCTTGGTTTGAGCATCCGCAGACTTGAAATCTGCTATAAGTCTTTGTGCTACTTCATGAATGAAGTCTTCATGCATCAGAGTGGCAAATGAGTAGGACTCTGTTGGGAACAATGCATGGATATAATCTTCCAGATTGAAGGCGATTGCTTTCTTTTCGACGCCGACATTTCTGGCTACTTCGTAAAGGTCACCTTACGAGTTTCGCCATTTCAAGCACTTGAGATGTTTCTTTAAAGTGTGCTTCTGGAAAGCCTTGAGTAAATCAACTGGCACTAGACTTTGAGCCTGAAAGAAAGTGTTCAAGTTAGTTTTGCTCAAACTACTTGAGTTAGTATCTGTGTGCAAAAGTAAGCTTTCTGAGCATACTTGTGTAAAAACACTAGGCTCATCTGCTTGGATTCTTGCTTGCTTGGGCACAGAGGCCTCAGATACTTTGGTGTGAGGAGAAGTTTTATCCTCATCAACCTTTCTTTCTGCTTGAACCTAAGAATTAAAATCAAATATGTTTAGAAACTGTTAACAGAAAAAGATAGGTGGAAAAGTGCTTTCTGAGACTTCACTTACTTCCAAGTGAGGAAGCTCAGTAGCATGTTCCTCAGAAACCTTGGGGGTTTCTGGCACCTTTTCTGCAGATACTGCTTGTTCAGCAGTTTTAGTTTCTTTTGGAGGAGATAAGACCACAGTCTTTCCTTCCAATTGTTCTTCTGACTGAGCCTGTAAGAACAAACATAAAAGATTTAGTAGTGGGTTTTCCAGAGCATTCTTTGAAGAAGACTATTACTGATTACTTACCTTCGCAGCAGAAGGCTCAGTAAATACTTCCTCAGAAAGCTTTTCAGCCTCTGGAATCTCTAGGTTTTGGGGTGTTGGTTCCACCACCACCACTTCCTCAGTTGGAGCCTAAGAAGAGACATTAAGAAAATTAGAACATAAGATAAGAGCATTTTTAGTTATTTCTTGTTCAGAGATAACTTTACTACCTGTAGGACAGGCTCTTCTTGATGTTCTGAGGTTGGAGGAACCTCTTCTAGATTCAAGGGGGTGGACAAGTTTTCTTCCCCTTGAAAGTGTGTCTCCAAGTTGGCATGTAACAAATACAGCTTATGAGTAACAAGTTAACATACAATTATGTTGACATGTTAGATACAAACTATCTTTGTTACCTGAATAGAGTCAGGCTGATCATTGATCTCTTGGACTTGTGGTGATTCCACAGTCTCTCTGTGCTCATTGTTGTTCTCCTCTGCAGTATCATTCTGAGTCTCCATCTCAGTTTGATCCCTTTCTGAGAGTTGAGCTCTCTCAGAAGGTTGATGAACCTGTTCAAGAACAGGGTTTTCTTCAGCAATATTAAGTGCTGGCATTGTGAATGTGGAAGCAATGGCAACATCTTCCATCATTCTATCTTCCTCATCCAGGCCTTCTTCTTCTTGCTGGGCAGAGGGGCTCTTGTCTTTCTGAAGAGCTGAGCTTGATGCTCCTCCATGGGTCTCATACTTGAATCTTTTGAGTACTTTTGCAAGTACTTCATCATCCTCAGAATCACTATTACGTGTTGGTGCGGACTCCATCTATGATATTTCTATCATCTCGGAGAGTTACGAGCGATTTGGTTCAAGACTCTGGGAATTTCGAGTTGCCTTCGAAGGCCCAACATCTTCTGAGACCTTGTCTCCAAAAGGTTGCGCCTCTTGTATGATTAGGGGCTTGGAGGCTCTTTTGTTATGAGTCCTCTTTCTCTTGGCAACTGGAGGTTTAGCTTGAGCTTGCTCAGAGACCTCCTTACCTTGCTGTGCAGTTTCTTCTTCTTCGCTTTACGAGTGCGTTCAAGAACAAGTTTCCCTTTTCTTCAAAAGCGTGTCAAGAGAGAGTTGGACTGGATTTCTGCCTCTCTCGAGTGATTCCCATTGTTTCGAATGTAATGATCGAGACCAAAGAGCATATTGCTTTTGGCTCAAGGCCATTGATGATTTTGGGCTCAAATTCCTCAATATGTCCAAGGAATTTGTTGCGCGTATTTCCCCAATAGAAGTGGGTTTCCTGCCCTTCATGCTTCTTGTTCAGAAGATGCATCATCATCCATCTCTCCATGCTTATCTGGTCTACTCCACCTTTGTTGCCATCAAAGCAACGGACTAGAATAAGAGCTAAAGTACTCCATTGTTTCTGGAGATGACTAGTTCTGATGGCCTTCAGAACAAAGTCTCCTGGGCAACCTTTTGCATTTTCTATCTGGATTGCTTCAAATAGCTCTTTGACGCCTTGAATCATGGAAGCGTCCTTGATGTTGATGTCTTCAAAAGTTCCTCGATTTTTCAATCGGAATATCTTGCAGAAAGTCTTGCAGTATAGAACAATTTCTTGTCCTTGGACTTCAGTCTGCATGTATTTTTCTTCTTTATCATTCACAACTTTTGTGAAGATTTTGGAGTTGTTATAGAACTCCAGTACATCCAGTGTGGATAGTCCACTGGGTGCAGCAGATAGAAGCTTGTAGATATGGGAATTCTTCAGCATCCCTAATATCAGTTTCCTTTCTGGTCTTGAAGATATAACTGCTGGTACATATCTCTTTACTAGAAAAGCTCCCCAATTCATTTTGTGGTTAGGATTCTAGTCCGATGGGGTAAACTTTCCCAGAAGGCGTTTATTCAACACCTTAAGTTCCTTTCCTCCTTGCTTTTCAGCAGGAGCAGATGATACGACCTTAGGGTTCTTGGTGGTCATCTTCTTGGGTGCCATCTCTTATATAGAGTTTTGAGTGAGTGTTTTTCAGATGAATTTCGCACAATTAATCGAGATTAGTCTGTCTTTTCAGAAGACTAAGCACAAGAAGTTGAGTTTGCAGAGGGGGTTTTGCAGAAATCTTGAGAGCTTTTGCTGTTTTGATGCAAGTTTGAAATTTCGAAATTGGTAAAAGTGTTTGTCTTTTGCCCAAATCCTATATATATAGCAGACAAAATGTACATAGATACAACATACATATAGCTGAATATGAATGCGTGTCTTTGCATCTGCATAGGCGTGGTACGTCCTTTGTACTTCATTAAATGCGTAGTGGGCCATGTATGCATTTCTCAACAGACATTACTTGCTTTGTTTTAATCTCAACCGTTGAGATCAAACGTTTATTCATCAAGGGCTTATATTGAATATCTTGTAATGATATCAATCAACAATTGGTAATGTGCCGACTTGATGGATTTTTAATATGCTACATTCATTGTGTCACTTAGTAAAGAGTAGGAACACTTAATCGTTTGAGCTTTTCATTCTGAGTGTCAAGTCCTTATCTATATATTGTTTATCATGAAAATGGTAAAGATACAAGATATTGCACATGTTTGACTTTCAGAACTTATACCTTTTGGGCTTTGTGTGTCCATTTCTCTTTATGACTAAATAGCTTTCTGAATTCAAGTGTCAGAAGCTTCGGTTGTTTGAATGTTTTTGACCCACTCTCAATAAGTAAGTTCTAGTTTTATTTACTTATTGGGCGTGTACCAACCTTTGCCTTTCTGGATACCCGTTCCAGAAATGTTTTGCCTTTCTGAGTGTTGCTACTCAGAGACCTTTGCATCACTTCTTATCAACTTGGCTTTCTGAGAACCTGTTCTCAGAGGCCTACTCACTTATTCAGATTTTAGAGATTCAGGACAATTTTTCAGTCCTTAGGCAACTCCATTAATCCAAGATTGTGTCTCAAAGTCAAGAACCGGCTTTCTTGTAAGGGCTTGGTGAAGATATCTGCAAGTTGGTCTTCTGTGCCAATCTTGAGTATCTCTATATTGCCTTTCTCAACATGGTCTCTGATGAAGTGGTGTCTAACATCAATGTGCTTTGTTCTGGCATGGAACTTAGGGTTCTGTGTTATTGCAATAGCACTTGTGTTATAACAGAAAATGGGAGTTTTCTCTTCATTGAGTCCATAGTCTCTGAGTTGTTGTTGAATCCACAGAATTTGTGTTGCACAACAACCAGCAGCAATATATTCAGCCTCTGTGGTAGAAGTTGCAATTGAGTTTTGTTTCTTGCTAAACCATGAGACAAGTCTAGTTCCCAGAAGCTGACAAGTTCCTGAGGTACTTTTCCTATCAAGCATTGATCCAGCATAATCAGCATCTGAGTAACCAGCCAAACTCAATCCACTTTCTTTAGGATACCACAAACCTACATCTACTGTACCTTTCACATACCTTAATATTTTCATAGCAATGTTGTAGTGTGATTGCATTGGATTTGTTTGAAATCTAGCACACACTCCAACTGCATATTGAATATCGTGTCATAAAGAAGGTAAAGTAGTGAACCTATCAATTTCCTATACTTGTGTTCATCAACACTCTTATCTGATTCAGTATAGGTCATCTTGGTTCCTATGCTCATAGGTATCTTAGCATTCTTTTCAGAAGGCTTAAGATTGAACTTTGTGAGCATGTCTTTTGCATACTTTGTCTGACTAATGAATATTCCATCATTGAGTTGCTTGACTTGCAATCCTAGGAAATAGTTCAATTCTCCCATCATGCTCATCTCAAACTTACTTTTCATGAGATTTGCAAAGTCATCACAATGTTTCTTGTCCTTAGATCCAAATATGATGTCATCAACATATACTTGAACTAAGAGTAGTTTCCCATCATGATTTAAAGTAAATAAAGTTTTATCAACTTCACCTTTCTTGAAACCACTTTCCAGAAGGTATTTGGCCAAAGTGTTATACCATGCTCTTGGAGCCTGTTTCAGTCCATAAAGATCTTTCTGTAGCTTATAGACCATTCTACTTTCTGAGGAAACTTCAAAGCCAGGTGGTTGCTCAACATAGACTTCCTCAGCAAGTTCACCATTCAAGAATGCACTTTTGACATCCATGTGATAAACTTTAAAGTCTTTATGAGCTGCAAATGCTAGAAAGAGTCTTATTTCATCCAATCTGGCAACAGGTGCATATGACTCATCAAAATCTAAACCTTCAGTCTGGGTGAATCCCTTGGCAACCAACCTTGCTTTGTTTCTGGTTATTTCACCAGATTCATTCATCTTTTTCTGAAAACCCACTTAGTTCCAATCACAGATATTCCTTCTACAAATGGAACTAGTTTCCAGACTTTGTTTCTCTCAAACTGATCCAACTCTTCTTGCATTGCTGAGATCCAGTCTTGGTCTCTTAATGCTTCTTCTATAGTTTTTGGTTCAATGTTTGAGATAAAACATCAAAAGAGAGAATTAGCATTTTCAGCTATTGCTCTCCTAGTCCTAACACCTTGATTGATTGGTCCAATCACATCTTTTGCAGGATGATCCTTGATCCATCTCATCATGGGTTTAGGGCTAGTATGGTCAACATCTATGTGATCTGAATGTGAATCACTATGATTATGACTTGATACTTCTTCAGTATCTGTGACATTTTGCACCTCAGAAGGGCGGTGAATGTCTGACACTTTCTCAGTGTGAGAGATTTCTGGGACATGTCTGTCAGAGAGGTCATTTCCAGAATTAGCTCTCTGATGAACATCTTCAGTTTCCATTTATGGAATTCTCATAGGAAATTCTTCATCATGTCTGAGAATCATCTGGTTGTTACTAGGCATTTCATGCTTTTCTTCGTTAGAGTCATCCTCCCTTTCCTTAATGATGTTTTTCCTTTCTGAGGGTTCTTCTTCAGAATCCTTTATCATTAGTTCCTTGAACCTTTCTGAGAGTTCATCAGCAAGGGGTGTTTTCTTGCTTCCTTCATAGAATACAACATGAACTGATTCTTCAATCTTCTTTGTTCTTTTGTTGTAAATTCTGTATGCTTTGCTATTCATAGAATAACCAAGAAACACACATTCATCTGCCTTTGGTTGAAATGTTCTTAGATACTCTTTTCCATTGTTAAGAACAAAACATCTACAACCAAATACTTTTAGATGTTTGATATTAGGGGGTCTACCAACCAAGAGTTCATAAGGGGTCTTGTCATGGTGTTCGTTTATCAAACATCTGTTCTGAGTGTAGCATGTTGTGTTCTGACTTCAACCCAATAAACTTCACTTATCTCAGTGTCAGCTAGCATTGTCCTTGCTGCTTCTTTAAGTGTTCTATTTTTCCTTTCTGCAACACCATTTTGTTGTGGTGTTCTTACAGAGGAAAGTTGGTGTTGTATACCTTGGCTGGTACAAAACTCCTTAATGTACTGGTTGACAAACTCAGTACCATGGTCTGTTCTGATTGCAGATACCTAGTCATTTTTCATGACTTCAAGCTTATTCAGCAAGTTTGGTATCTCCACCCTTGCATCAGATTTGTGCTTCAGAAAGACAACCCAAGTGAATCTTGAGAAGTCATCTACAACAACAAGACCATACTTCTTTCCTGCATAACTAGTTACAGATGATTCAAAAAGATCCATGTGTAATAGTTGCAGTGGTCTAACACTAGAGTGTCTGATTTTGGACTTGAAAGAGATCTTAGATTGTTTCCCCATCTGACAGGCAGAACAGATACCATCCTTTCTGAAAGATGTTTCGGGAAGGCCAACCACTAACTCTTTCTTGGCAAGTTTGTTCAGAGTTTTGAAATTCAAGTGACTCATTCTTTTGTGCCATAACCAGTGCTCTTTTGTGTGACCTGATTGACTCACCATGAGACATTCTTCAGTTGTGGCAGATGCCCAGTCGGCAACATAAAGAATGCCTTTCCGCCGAGCAACCAAGACTGTCTGCTTTGACTCATTGTCAATAAGTTTGCAATACTTTGCTTTGAATTTCACAGTAAATCCCTTGTCTGCAAACTGGCTCATGCTAAATAGATTATATTTCAAACCCTTAACATGTAATACATCAGTGATTGTTAATGATCCTAGTTTGACGTTGCCATATCCCAGAGAGGGATTTAATTCTCCTCCAGCAAATCTGATGTCTGGTCCATTATTGCAAGCTTTGTACTTGACCAGATTTGCTTTGTCTCCTGTCATGTGCTTTCCGCATCCACTATCAAATAGCCATTGAGCCTTAGTCCAAGAGGCGTCGCACAAAAGCAGAAAGTGAGTTAGGTTCTTGCTTGAGATAGAACCATTTAGACTAAACATTCTTCCGAGGAATCCACATTTCATGAATTTCTTGGGAGTTTGTTTTGTCTAACTTGATCGAAGGAGATGCAATAAAATCGTAATTTTGATCTCAATTTTCCTTCTTGTGGTGTTTCTAGGTGTTCCTTTTGGTGCTTTCTGGACCCTGGGTTTCTGGGATTGCTTTTCAGCAAACTTAGCCTTTCCGCCGTGTTCCGTCTAGCTCGCATTCGGTTTTCGGTGGCTTGAGATTTCTTCCACTTCATCATTGCTACGTGCAATATCAGCCTTGCGCCATTGTTCTTGTCCTTCCTTATATTGTTGCAGAAGAACTTTTCCAATAGCACGATAGCCAATGCCATTTCGAACACCTTTGACTTTCTGAATACGTTCTTCAGAAGCCTTACTAGTTTCTGCACCATCTTTATTTTCAGAAACCTTATCCACAAGTTTCTAGTGAACTTGTTGTTCTTTCAAAGGCTGGGTTTCCACTCCTTTTCCTTTGTCAACTACCCTAGCTTTCTGACCAATGCTATAGGTGGTTGAAGAACCATTCTGTTGACTTTTTACAAAGGTCAACCTTTCATCACTCTTCTTCAGAGGAGATGAATTACTTGATTGTTCATCAAGTCCAAGTCCACCTTTCTCAGAGTGATCTCTCAGATAGGATTGAACCTCAGTAAGAGTGTCACTAGCCTTTGCATAAGATTGGAAAGATAGCTCTTTCTTTCTGAGTTCTTCATTCTCAGAAAGAAGCTTCATCATTTTCTTAGTAAGTTCATCCAAGGCTAGTTTGTGAGAATTGTCATTCTCAAATATCTGAGATTTCAGAAAGGCTATTCAGCGTTCTTGTTCTCAGATACTATGGTTAGCTCAGAAACCTCTTTTTCAAGAGTTTCTTTGCTTTCCTCTAGAATTCTGGTTTTGGATTGTGCTTCCAGAAATTCTTTCTCATAACGATCCAATTCACTCTCGACCAACTCCAGATCCTCAATTCCATCATCACTCTCATAGTACATAAATTGTGAATTTGTTAGTTACCTCATCAGCCATAAGACACATTTCAATGTTGGAGATGTCTGGACCAGCAATCTCAGCAACTCCACACATTTCATTCTTCTTAAGGCCGAAGTCGATTACATCGTGGGTGATTCCACACAATTCTGGTGATGGTAGGTTTGAGTCATCTGAATTTCTATCTTCAGAATCTGTCTCAATGTCCAGAGCATCAAGTTGAATTTGAATCTTCTTCCTTTCTTCAGTCAGTAAGGCCCTTTGATTTCTCTTGAAATTTCTTCTATCCTTCTTATCACCTGTCTTGAGCTTGTTTAAAGCAGGACAATCTCTCTTGAAGTGACCAGGCTTTTGACAATAGAAGCAGATATCATTTCCTATTTCTGCAGCTTCAGTAGTAACACCTTTCTGAATGGGGGTGTTCAGAGAGTTGTTCATTTGTATGTTCTTGTACTGATGATAGTTTGGGCCAAGGTGCTTTTTCAGCTTTTCTTTAGCTTTTCTTCTCTCAATCTCTTGACTCACAAATTTCTTCATGTGTCTTACTGCTAGAGCATTTTCTTCAGATGCATATTTGGTATCCTTCTTTTCAGAAGTACCTTGAGAAACTAGAGCAACACTTTGCAACTTTTCAGCTGTTTGTTCTCTCTGAGTTATCTCATAGTCTACAGTAGCAAGATGAGAGAAGAGCTCTACTGGAGTAATATTTGGCATCCCTTGATTGAAATAAAAGAACTTAGTGTGTTCCCAGTTGTGATTGAGACTTCTGACAATAGTCTTAATCTTTTCTGACTGGGAGTATCTATTGCTTTCACCAAGTGCAGCCATATCACTCATAAGAGTAGTAAATCTGAAATCAAGTTCTTCCAGAGTTTCAGTGGGACCTTGTTTGAAGTTTTGGAACTTCAATTTAAGAACTTCGAACTTGTTTTCGTTGGTTTTCTCGGCCCGCATGATTTCTTCAATCAATTGCTGCACAACTTTCGCCGTTTAGCACCCAGTTTACTAATCGTATGTGCTCAGGTGTCGATCTGATGATGATATTACGAGCTTGACCATCCAATCTGTGTCTCTTGGCATCTTCAGATGTCCAGAGCTCTCTTGGCTTGTCTTCATACACAATGCTTCCACGAGCAACATGACCACTATCACTAGCAGCCATATCCTCGCTTTCATCTTCCTTGTCTGAGGCTTTTCTTCCATCAGACACCTCAGTAACTTGTTTGAGTTGTCTGATTTTGATAGGCC
Source organism: Plantago major (assembly GCA_026545765.1). Classification (NCBI taxonomy): domain Eukaryota; kingdom Viridiplantae; phylum Streptophyta; class Magnoliopsida; order Lamiales; family Plantaginaceae; genus Plantago; species Plantago major. The sequence goes on from CM048843.1 coordinate 13,479,130, forward strand.
CTTCATTGATGGCATAGATCATTTCGTCACTAATGGCCTCCAGATGGAGCATCATGTTGTTCTTCCATTTCTCGTAGTTTTCCGGCTTCAGAATGGGCGCATCACTCAGAGACATACCTGCACACTTAACATACAAATTATATAGTCCTCAGAGAGGGACAAAGTTTCTTCACCTATCTGGGGATCTAGGTTCAGTGCAGAAGGCTTGTGAACCTCCTGCTCTGATACCACTTGTTGGTCCAGATAACGGCGAAGTAAAAGACTAGAGGGGGGGGGGTGAATAGTCTTTTAAAACTTTTGTCGATAAACAGCTTCTCGTAAACAGGGGTTTCTGATACTTAAATTCAGAGCGCGGAAGACTTTAAGATAGGTAAGTGTAGAAACAATAAGTAAGTGTGTGTGTGCTTTGCTGAAAAGTAAATACAAAAAGGTAAATAACACAGCAAGTATAGTGGTATCTGGAGGTGGCGTAATCCTCCAACTAATCCACTTCGGTCTTTCTGAGACCTAGACTTCACTAGAACAGATAATTGAGTTCACCTTACAATAATCCTATTCTAAGATTCCTAAACAAATGGTTCCCAACCAAATGTTCCCCCTGAGTTATTCCCCAGCTCCTAGAGCTAAGTACTTCCTCTACTCAGATAACCTTGGAGTTATTCCTTGATTTCCCAAATCAAGTACTTCCTCTACTCCACGCCTTGATGGTTTTGGTTATAAGGTTTGTCAGAGAGGCTTCTCGTATAACTTTTCAGTTATGTTTTCAGAGAGCCTAATACAACAAGACTACTTAATATGCTTGTCCAGTGGATGGCAGTTTGCTCTTTACTGACCCAAGTAATTGGTGTCCGTTCTGGAGAATGAGCTTCAGAAAGGGTATCTGATAGTTCAACTCTTTCACGAATAGAAATCTCTTGTTAAGGTTCAGGACGTCTTAGAACTACTAGTGATTCTTCAAGCAACATAAAGCTTTTAGAAAGGGTAGTAGAGTGCTTGAGAGAATACTTTGCTTGATGGTAAGTTTGCAAGATAGAGCGTTCTAATGTATGTTCTTCAAGCATCTAAGTGTGTGATATATATATAGATAAATTTGAGAGGCGTTTGAATTGTATCCGTTGTGCTCTCTATCAAATTATATCCGTTTATATCTTGAACTATGTACTCAGAAGTCACTATCTCATTTTTCGTAGAGGATCGCTTAAAGATTTCTGCCGATGCATTTAATGCATAGTACTGTTCATTGTCCTTTAGTCTCAATGGATACATGAGCCTTTCTCATGGCTTGCATGCTCTATACTCATGATGTTATATGTCCAGAATCATATCCCGAAAGTAAGTTAATATACTTAAGAAAGGATTAAGGACATAGTCTTTCTGAGTTAGACTAAACCTTTATGTCTTCATAAACCTTGTGCAATCTTCAGTCTTCTAATCTTCAGAAAAGCTCCATTGCTAGGATTGATCTTCATGGTCTTCTTGAAATAAAAATTACACTCAGAGACCTATAATCCTAATACAAGATTTACTAGACTAATCATACTCAGTGATTTCCTCTTTTACAATGTTCAAGTGAACCAAGAGTACTTAATCACCTTTCTGGCTAAGATAAGAACATGTGATGAGTGATCAAAATACTAACAGATATTCCTAACAAAAATAAAAATAGGTGCTCCCATAAAATTGCTAATTGAATAACAACTCGACCATCCATCGTATAAAATGTACCAAAAAAAAAGACGGCTCCTAAGAAGAACCCGTTGGAACCACCGCGTCCCCGTGGCCGCCCGAAGAAGCAGGGGACTCCGGCTAACGCATCGGAATCATATGAGAATCTGGCGTCATCGAGTAATACGGAGGAGATAGTTTTGTGTCATTCGCGGGAGGAATCAAACTCGGGGATCGAGAATTTATCGATTCCGATTGGGAATGAATTGGTGCGATCGTCGGCCGCTACTACGGTGGTCCCTGATATTGCGAATGTTGGCTCAGATTTACATAATAGAGACATCGAGGCAGAGAAGACCTTGGACTTAGAGGAGACGATTACCGATCCAATTCTGGAGAAAACACAGATTGGGGAAACCTTGACTGAGAATCCTATAGAAAAACCCCTTTGGGTCGATGTTATCCGAGGGAATAGACTACCGGATCATGGAAAGAAAATTAAGTATGTCCCTCCGGATGTCATTGATGGTGAGGTTGAGGTCGTAATTGATGATGAGGATGTGGAATCGGAACTCAAATTTTGGGAGAATTCATTGATCTTCTTTGTGATGGGAACAGACCTGACCATGAATGCTGTTAAGCATGATCAAATACTGGAATTTTGTTAAGCTGCCGGAACTATTCTACAATGAGGAAGGATACTTCATCATCCGTTTCCAGAATGAGGAAGAGTGGAAGGCAGTCATGAAGAACGAACCTTACTCTCTCTTTGGAAAGACGATCATTCTTTTGCGTTAGGTTCAAAACTTTTCACTACAGGAGGATTTACTCCGCACCATGCATGTGTGGGTCAAGTTTCCCAACCTGCCTCTGCATCTGTGGGGGGAGCGGAGTATTGCAAAGATAGCCAGTACGGTAGGTAAGCCGATGGTTACAGATGAACGTACTGCTAAGAAGCTCAGAGTTATGTATGCCAGGGTAATGATAGAGGTGGATGTAACGAAGGAATTAAGAAAATCAGTCATCATCAAGGACAAGAAAGATAAGCGTATTGAGCAACTGGTTGAATATGAGTGGCAAACCCCGTTATGCGTAAGGTGATAATAGGTAGGTCATCAATGAGTAGGTGAGGTGGGTCGTAGACCCATGCCCCCTCGGAATCATGAGCAGAAGACTGCTGACAGAGGCCAACGATGGGTAGCACGGCGAGATGGACGTACTGCTCCGGAGAGAGTGCAAAACGGACCTAGGCAGCAGCAACTAGCTGCGCAAGAGGCGGGGAGCACTGTTCAAACCGGACAGAGACAGGGAGCTAATGGATCTCGGCAGATGGTGCGTGAGGAGGCAGCTACGAGTGGGGCAGGTGATGGCAGAGTGGTGTACTGCCCTGGTTCGAGCCGTAGTGACCCGGGCGGACAGCTACGGAATCCTCCAGCGGATAGGCAATTAAGTGAACATGACATTGTTTTGTGGAATGGTTTTGCGGCTTTGGAACCTTTGATTGGCTCCGAGGCTGAGCAAAACCGATTATTATGATTGTTTGGAACATTAGGGGGCTAAACAAAGTAGTAAAATTTCATGAGATTGGCTCCCATCTCTCTGATCTTAATGTATCAATTGCTGCTCTATTGGAAACAAGGGTAAAGAAAGTCAAGATGGACCGAGTTCGCAGGCGTTTGGGATGCAAATGGTGCTATCTTGATAATTATGATGAACATGACAATGATCGTATTTGGATTCTTTGGGATGATCAAAAGATTCATGTTCGATTGGTAGCCCCGTCGGATCAATATATTCACTGTGGAATATACTCTCTGGATGGCCAACTTTCACAGTTGATTACTTTCGTGTATGCACATAACATGCTTGAGCAGCGACGCAATCTCTGGGGTGATATTAAACAGTTGGCGACACAAATCGGGGACCCGTGGATGGTAATAGGTGATTTTAACAATGTACTGCACTATGATGATCGAATAGGAGGGAAATGTGTGGTGGCGGCGGAGTTCCGGGACCTGGCGAATATGATGGATGTTACAGGATTAACCGAGAAGGACACGATTGGAGACCACTTCACGTGGTCAAATAGGCATATCTACTCCCGCATTGATCGCGCCATCTGCAACCCTGCATGGTTCCAAAAATTTGATGCTATGATACTTAGGGTTCTGGAGCCTGGGATATCTGATCACACCCCGTTATTTTTGCAGATGGAGGTGGTGAATAGACCGAGAAAACGTCAATTCCGATTCATAAACAGTATTGCTACCCATGATCAGTTCCTTGGGACCGTACAGACGAATTAGAGGCATGGTGGTACGGGGCAGCCGATGTTTACGGTTTGGAGACGGCTGCTTGGCCTCCAACCGCATATGAGGACGTTGGGGAGGCAGCATGCGGGGGCACGGGTACGCTTGGACAGCGCCCGCGTAGAGCTCCTAGCTACGCAAGAAGATCTTCTCCTCGACCGTTTCGAGGTGGGGCGGATTGATAGAGTCAAACTAGCTTTCGCTGAGGTGGTAAAGTGGAATGAGATCGAGGAATCACTTATGGCACAAAAGGCGAAGGTTCACTGGCTACGTGTGGGGGATGGAAATAATGCTTTCTTTCATGCTGTCGTCAAGGATAAGAATCAGCAAGTTGGACTTAAGAAACTGGTTACGACCGAGGGAGTGGTTTTGACAGAACACGGGGCGATGGATAACGAGGTTCTTAGGTTCTACATGGCACTTGTGGGTACAAAGTTGACTCAGATAGATGGAATTGACATTGAGGCGCTAAGGAATGGGAAGCAACTAAATCGGCAGGAAAAACTTGGGCTTATTCGAAAGGTGACTGAGAAGGAGGTTTGGGAGGCGCTACACGGTATCGGCGATACGAAAGCCCCAGGTATCGATGGATTTAATGCCCGGTTCTTCAAAGTTGCATGGCCGATGATAACAGTGGACGTCCTTGCTGCTATATACGATTTCTTTGAAAATGTGAGGTTATACAAAGCAGTGAATTGTACTCTAGTCACTCTTATCCCGAAGTCGACTGGAGCCTGTACTATGAAAAAGATGAGGCCTATCTCGTGATGCACTACCCTGTACAAGATTATCTCCAAGATCCTTACAAACTGGTTAAGTAATGTCATTAACTCTGTGGTGGATGAAAGCCAATCTGCTTTCCTCCCGGGAAAGGTGATACATGATAACATTCTTCTGGCCAGTGAGTTGGTGAGAGGTTATGATAGGAAGAATGTCTCCCCGCGGTGCATGATCCAAATGGATTTACAGAAAGCATATGAAACTGTGGAATGGAGTGCTTTGGAAAGAATTATGGATGAACTTACCTTCCCGGTGTAGTTCACGGATTGGGTCATGCGGTGCGTGTGTTCAGTCTCGTATAGATACTCCATTAATGGAGCTCCCTCACGGCTTCTAAAGGCGGAAAGGGGTTTGCGTCAAGGTGACCCTATTCCCCCCTACTCTTTGTGATTATGATGGAGTACCTCCACAGGGTTTTGTTGCAAGTAAAGAATTCCCCAGATTTCAATTTCCACCCGGAGTGCAAACGGTTAGATATTGTGAATCTTTGCTTTGCAGATGATCTGCTTCTATTTGTCAGGGGTGATCCCCAATCGGTTACGATCCTTATGAGCCAATTCAATAAATTCTCGAGAGCCATGGGACTTGTAGTAAATCCGCATAAATGCCGTATATACTGTTAGGAATATCTGTTAGTATTTTGATCACTCATCACATGTTTCTTATCTTAGCCAGAAAGGTGATTAAGTACTCTTGGTTCACTTGAACATTGTAAAAGAGGAAATCACTGACTATGATTAGTCTAGTAAATCTTGTATTAGGATTATAGGTCTCTGAGTGTAATTTTTATTTCCAGAAGACCATGAAGATCAATCCTAGCAATGGAGCTTTTCTGAAGATTAGAAGACTGAGGATTGCACAAGATTTATGAAGATATCAAGGTTTAGTCTAACTCAGAAAGACAATGTCCTTAATCCTTTCTTAAGTGTATTTACTTACTTTTGAAATATGATTCTGGACATATGACATCATGAGTATGGAGCATGCAAGCCATCAGAAAGGCTCATGTATCCGTTGAAGACTACAGGACAAGAAATAGTACAAGTGCATTAATTGCATCGTAAAAGCCCATGATCCTCTACGAGACATGAGACAAGGACTTCTGAGTACTCATTTCAAGATAAGTATGGACTGAATTTGAATTTTGTCTAACGGATATCATTCCAACAACTCTCAAATTCATCTATATATATATATATATATATATATATATATATATATATATATATATATATATCACACACTTAGATGCTGAGAAATACAACACCTTAGAACGCTCTATCTTGCAAACTTACCATCAAGTAAAGTATTCTCTCAAGCACTCTACTACTCTTTCTGAAAGCAATAATCACTAGTAGTTCTAAGTTGTCCTGAACCTTAACAAGAGATTGTTATTCGTGAAAGAGTTGAACTATCAGATACCCTTTCTGAAGCTCATTCTCCAGAACGAACATCAATTACTTGGGTCAGTAAAGAGCAGACTGCCATCCACTGAACAAGTGTATTGAGTAGTCTTGTTCTATTAGGCTCTCTGAAAACATAACTGAAAAGTTATACGAGAAGCCTCTCTGACAAACCTTATAACCAACACCATCAAGGCGTGGAGTAGAGGAAGTACTTGATTTGGGAAATCAAGGAATAACTCCAAGGTTATCTGAGTAGAGGAAGTACTTAGCTCTAGGAGCTGGGGAATAACTCAGGGGGAACATTTGGTTGGGAACTATTTGTTTAGGAATCTTAGAATAAGATTATTGTAAGGTGAACTCAATTATCTGTTCTAGTGAATTCTAGGTCTCAGAAATACCGAAGTGGATTAGTTGGAGGATTACGCCACCTCCAGATACCACTATACTTGCTGTGTCATTTACCTTTCTGTATTTACATTTCAGCAAAGCACACACACACTTACCTATCTTAAAGTCTTCCGCGCTCTGAATTTAAGTATCAGAAACCCCCAGGTTTCTGAGAAACTGTGTTTATCGACAAAAGTTTTAAAAGACTATTCACCCCCCCCCCCTCTAGTCTTTTACTTTGCCGTTATCTGGACCAACAAGTGGTATCAGAGCTGGAGGTTCACAAGCCTTCTGCACTGAACCTAGATCCCCAGATAGGTGAAGGAACTTTGTCCCTTTCTGAGGACTATATAATTTGTGTGTTAAGTGTGCAGGTATGTCTCTGAGTGATGCACCTGCTCGATGCCGTAAAACTACGAAATGGAAGAACAACATGATGCTCCATCTGGAGGCCATTAGTGACGAGATGATCTATGTCATCAATGAAGGGCCTATCAAAATCAGACAACTCAAACAAGTTACTGAGGTGTCTGATGGAAGAAAAGCCTCAGACAAGGAAGATGGAAGCGAGGATGCGGCTGCTAGTGATAGTGGTCGTGTTGCTCGTGGATGCATTATGTATGAAGACAAGCCAAGAGAGCTCTGGACATCTGAAGATGCCAAGAGACAAGGATTGGATGGTCAAGCTCGTAATATCATCATCAGATCGATACACGAACATACGATTAAGGTAAACTGGGTGCTAAACGGCGAAAGTTGCTCGCAATTAATTGAAGAAATCATGCGAATCGAAAACCAAGGAAAACAAGTTTGAAGTTCTTAAATTAAAGTTCCAAAACTTCATACAAGGTCCCACTGAAACTCTGGAAGAACTTGATTTCAGGTTTACTACCCTTATGAGTGATATGGCTGCACTTGGTGAAATCAATAGATACTCTCAGCCAGAAAAGATTAAGACTACTGTCAGAAGTCTCAATCAAAATTGGGAGCACACTAAGTTCTTTTATTTCAACCAAGGGATGCCAAATATTACTCCAGTAGAGCTCTTCTCTCATCTTGCTACTGTAGACTATGAGACAACTCAGAGAGAACAAACAGCTGAAAAGTTGCAAAGTGTTGCTCTAGTTTCTCAAGGTACTTCTGAAAAGAAGGATACCAAAGATGCATCTGAACAAAATGCTCTTGCAGTAAGACAAATGAAGAAATTTGTGAGTCAAGAGATTGAGAGAAGAAAAGCTAAAGAAAAGCTGAAAAAGCATCTTGGCCCAAACTATCATCAGTACAAGAACATACAAATGAACAACTCTCTGAACACCCCCATTCAGAAAGGTGTTAGTACTGAAGCTGCAAAAATAGGAAATGATATCTGCTTCTGTTGTCAAAAGCCTGGTCACTTCAAGAGAGATTGTCGTGCTTTAAACAAGCTCAAGACAGGTGACAAGAAGGACAGAAGAAATTTCAGGAGAAATCAAAGGGCCTTACTGACTGAAGAAAGGAAGAAAATTCAAAATCAACTTGATGCTCCAAACATTGAGACAGATTCTGAAGATGGAGATTCAGATGACTCAAACCTACCATCACCAGAATTGTGTGGAATCACCCACGATGTAATCTACTTCGGTCTTAAGAAGAATGAAATGTGTGGAATTGCTGAGATTGCTGGTCCAGACATCTCCAACATTGAAATATGTCTTATGGCTGATGAGGTAACTAACTATTCACAATTTCTGTACTATGAGAGTGATGATGGAATTGAGGATCTGGAGTTGGTCAAGAGTGAATTGGATCGTTATGAGAAAGAATTTCTGGAAGCACAATCCAAAACCAGAATTCTAGAGGAAAGCAAAGAAACTCTTGAAAAAGAGGTTTCTGAGCTAACCAGAGTATCTGAGAACAAGAACGCTGAAATAGCCTTTCTGAAAGCTCAGATATCTGAGAATGAAAATTCTCACAAACTATCCTTGGATGAACTTAATAAGAAAATGATGAAGCTGCTTTCTGAGAATGAAGAACTCAGAAAGAAAGAGCTATCCTTCCAATCTTATGCAAAGGCTAGTGACACTCTCACTGAGGTTCAATCCTATCTGAGAGATCCCTCTGAGAAAGGTGGACTTGGACTTAATGAACAATCAAGCAATTCATCTCCTCTGAAGAAGAGTGATGAAAGGTTGACCTTTGTAAAAAGTCAACAGAATGATTCTTCAACCACCTATAGCATTGGTCAGAAAGCTAGGGTAGTTGACAAAGGAAAAGGAGTTGCAACCCGGCCTTTGAAAGAACAACAAGTTCACAAGAAACATGTGGATAAGGTTTCTGAAAAGAAACACAACCCTCAGACATGCAACCATCCACATTGCTGTATTACTAGGAAGGGAAGAATTGCTGGAATAGGCAAATTCTCTACTGTACCATTTTATGAAAATAAAGATGGTGCAGAAACTAGTAAGGCTTCTGAAGAGCGCATTCAGAAAGCCAAAGGTGTTCGAAATGTCATTGGCTATCGTGCTATTGGAAAGGTCCTTCTGCAACAATATAAAGGAGTTATGAAAAATGACAAGGTATCTGCAATCAAAACAGACCATGGTACTGAGTTTGTCAACGAGTACATAAAGGAGTTTTGTACCAGCAAAGATATACAACACAAACTTTCCTCTGTGAGAACACCACAACAAAATGGTGTTGCAGAAAGGAAAAATAGAACCCTTAAAGAAGCATCAAGGACAATGCTAGCTGACACTGAAATAAGTGAAGTTTATTGGGTTGAAGCTGTAAACACAGTATGCTACACTCAGAACAGATGTCTGATAAACAAACACCATGACAAGACCCCCTATGAACCCTTGGTTGGTAGACCCCCTAATATCAAACATCTGAAAGTGTTTGGTTGTACATGTTTTGTTCTTAACAATGGAAAAGAGTATCTGAGAACATTTCAACCAAAGGCAGGTGAAGGTGTGTTTCTTGGTTATTCTATGAATAGCAAAGCATACAGAGTTTACAACAAAAGAACAAAGAAGATTTAAGAATCAGTTCATGTTGTATTCTATGAAAGAAGCAAGAAAACACCCCTTGCTGATGAACTCTCAGAAAGGTTCAAGGAACTAATGATAAAGGATTCTGAAGAGGAACCTTCAGAAAGGAAAAACATCATTATGGAAAGGGAGGATGACTCTGACGAAGAAAAGCATGAAATGCCTAGTAACAACCAGATGATTCTCAGACATGATGAAGAATTTCCTATGAGAATACGTAAATGGAAGCGAAGATGTTCATCAGAGAGCTAACTCTGGAAATGACCTCTCTGACAGGCATGTCCCAGAAAGCTCTCACACTGAGCAAGTGTCAGACATTCACCGCCCTTCTGAGGTGCAAAATGTCACAGATACTGAAGAAGTATCAAGTCATAATCATAGTGATCCACATTCAGATCACATAGATGTTGACCCTACTAGCCCTAAACCCATGATGAGATGGATCAAGGATCATCCTGCAAAAGATGTGATTGGACCAATCAATCAAGGTGTTAGGACTAGGAGAGCAATAGCTGAAAATGCTAATTCTCTCTTTGGATGTTTCATCTCAAACATTGAACCTAAAATTATAGAAGAAGCATTAAGAGACCAAGACTGGATCTCTGCAATGCAAGAAGTGTTGGATCAGTTTGAGAGAAACAAAGTCTGGAAACTAGTTCCATTTGTAGAAGGAATATCTGTGATTGGAACTAAGTGGGTTTTTAGAAACAAGATGAATGAATCTGGTGAAATAACCAGAAATAAGGCAAGGTTGGTTGCCAAGGGATTCACCCAGACTGAAGGTCTAGATTTTGATGAGTCATATGCACCAGTTGCCAGATTGGATGCAATAAGACTCTTTCTAGCCTTTGCAGCTCATAAAGACTTTAAAGTTTATCAGATGGATGTCAAGAGTGCATTCTTGAATGGTGAACTTGCTGAGGAAGTCTATGTTGAGCAACCACCTGGCTTTGAAGTTTCCTCAGAAAGTAGAATGGTCTATAAGCTACAGAAAGCTCTATATGGACTGAAACAGGCTCCAAGAGCATGGTATGACACTTTGGCCAAATACCTTCTGGAAAGTGGTTTCAAGAAAGGTGAAGTTGATAAAACTTTATTTACTTTAAATCATGATGGGAAACTACTCTTAGTTCAAGTATATGTTGATGAAATCATATTTGAATCTAAGGACAAGCAACTTTGTGATGACTTTGCAAATCTCATGAAAAGTAAGTTTGAGATGAGCATGATGGGAGAATTGAACTATTTCCTAGGATTGCAAGTCAAGCAACTCAATGATGGAATATTCATTAGTCAGACAAAGTATGCAAAAGACATGCTCACAAAGTTCAATCTTAAGCCTTCTGAAAAGAATGCTAAGATACCTATGAGCATAGGAACCAAGATGACCTATATTGAATCAGATAAGAGTGTTGATGAACACAAGTATAGGAAATTGATAGGTTCACTACTTTACCTTACTGCAAGCAGACCTAATATTCAATATGCAGTTGGAGTGTGTGCTAGATTTCAAACAAATCCAATGCAATCACACTACAACATTGCTATGAAAATATTAAGGTATGTGAAAGGTACAGTAGATGTAGGTTTGTGGTATCCCAAAGAAAGTGGATTGAGTTTGGCTGGTTACTCAGATGCTGAATCAATGGTTGATAGGAAAAGTACCTCAGGAACTTGTCAGTTTCAGGGAACTAGACTTATCTCATGGTTTAGCAAAAAGCAAAACTCAATTGAAACTTCTACCACAGAGGCTGAATATATTGTTGCTGGTTGTTGTGCAACACAAATTCTGTGGATTCAACAACAACTCAGAGACTATGGACTCAATGAAGAGAAAACTCCCATTTTCTGTGATAACACAAGTGCTATTGCAATCAAACAGAACCCCAAGTTCCATGCCAGAACAAAGCACATTGATGTTAGACACCACTTCATCAGAGACCATGTTGAGAAAGGCAATATAGAGATACTCAAGATTGGCACATAGACCAACTTGCAGATATCTTCACCAAGCCCCTACAAGAAAGCCGGTTCTTGACCTTAAGACATAGTCTTGGGTTAATGGAGATGCCTAAGGACTGAAAAATGTCCTGAATATCTAAAGTCTGAGTAAGTGAGGTAGAAAAGAAGTAGGCCTCTGAGAACATGTTCTCAGAAAGCCAAGTTGATAAGAAGTGATGCAAAGGTTTCTGAGTAGCAACACTCAGAAAGGCAAGACATTTCTGGAACGGGTATCCAGAAAGGCAAAGGTTGGTACACACTCAATAAGTAAATAAGATTAGAACTTACTTACTGAGAGTGAGTCAAATACATTCAAACAACTGAAGCTTCTGACACTTGAATTCAGAAAGCTATTTAGTTATAAAGAGAAAAGACACACAAAGCCCCGAAAAGTATAAGTTCTAGCAGTCAAACATGTCCAATGTCTTGTATTTTTGCTATTTTTATGATAAACAATATAAAGATAAGGACTTGACACTCAGAATGATAAGTTCAAACGATTGAGTGTTCTTACTCTTTACTAAGTGACATAATGGATGTAACTTGTCAAAAATCCATCAAGTCGGCACAATTCCATTTGTTGATTGATATCATTACAAGATATTCAATATAAGCCCTTGATGAATAAACGTTTGATCTCAACGGTTGAGATTAAAACAAAGCAAGTAATGTCTGTTGAGAAATACAGACATGGCCCACTACGCATTTAATGGAGTACCACGCCTATGCAGATACAAAGGCACGCATTCATATTCAGTTGTATGTATATTGTATCTATGTACATTTTGTCTGCTATATATATATATAGGACTTGGACAAAAGGCAAACACTTTTACCAAATCCGAAATTTCATACTTGCATCAAAACAGCAAAATCTCTCAAGATTTCTGCAAAACCCCTTCTGCAAACTCAACTTCTTGTGTTTAGTCTTCTGAAAAGATAGACTAATCCCGATTAATCTTGCAAAATCCCTCTGAAAACACTCACTCAAGACTCTATATAAGAGATGGCACCCAAGAAGATGACCACCAAGAACCCTAAGGCCGTATCATCTGCTCCTGCTGAAAAGCAAGGAGGAAAGGAACTCAAGGTGTTGAATAAACGCCTTCTGGGAAAGTTCACCCCATCTGACTGGAATCCAAGTCACAAAATGAATTGGGGAGCTTTTCTAGTGAAGAAATATGTACCTGCAGTCCTTTCTTCCAAACCAGATAGGAAACTGATATTGGGGATGCTGAAAAGTTCCCATATTTTCAAGTTTCTGTCTGCTGCACCCAGTGGACTATCCACACTGGATGTGCAGGAGTTCTATAACAACTCCAAAATCTTCACAAAGGTTGTGAATGATGAAGAAGAGAAATACATGCAGACTGAAGTTCAAGGACAAGAAATTGTCCTAGACTGCAAGACTTTCTGCAAGATATTCCGATTGAAAAATCGAGGAACAATTGAAGACATCAACATCAAGGACGCTTCCATGATCCAAGGTGTTAAAGAGCTATTTGAAGCAATTCAATTAGAGAGTGCAAAGGGTTGCCCAGGAGACTTTGTTCTGAAAGCCATCAGAACTAGTCATCTCCAGAAACACTGGAGTACTTTAGCTCTCATTCTGGTCCGTTGCTTTGATGGCAACAAAGGTGAAGTAGACCAGATAAGCATGGAGAGATGGATGATGATGCATCTTCTGAACAAGAAGCATGAAGGGCATGAAACCCACTTTAACTGGGGGGGAAGTACGCCTTCAACAAATTCCTTGGGCATATTGAAGAATTTGAGCCCAAGATCATCAATGGCCTTGCTGAGCCAAAGGCCAATATGCACTTTGGTCTCAGAAGTTGTCACATTCTGGAAACAATGGGAATCACTCTCAGAGAGAGGCAGGAAATCCCAGTCACCAACTCCCTTTTCAGACACGCCTTTGAAGAAAAGGAGAGACTTGCTCCTGAGAAAGCACTCAGAGAGGCAGAAGAAGAAGAAGCGCTGACAAGGTGATAAGGTTTCGAGCCGACATTTCAACCTCAAACTGCCAAGAGAAAAAGGACTCAACACAAAAGAGTACCTAAGCCCCAACAAAAAGAAATAGAGGCACAACCTTCTGGAGATAAGGTCTCAGAAAATGTTGTTCGCCCAGAAAGGCAGTTCCAGAAAGCACCAAAGATTCTGAGCCAGGCAGCTCCAGAAATCTCCAGAGATGATAGAAATATTATAGATGGGTCAGCTCCCAATCTGGACAGTGACTCTGAAGAGGATGAACAAATCCTAGAGGCACTCAAGAGGTCCAAGATAGAAACACATGGAGGAGCATCTAGCTCAGCTCCTCAAGGTCAAAGGAGCACTTCTGCCCAGCAGGAAGAAGAAGGCCTGGGAGAAGAAAATAGAATGATGGAAGATGTCGCCATTGCTTCCACATTCACAATGCCAGCACTTAATGTTGCTGAAGAAAATCCTGTTTTAACACAGGTTCTCAACCTTCTGAGAAAGCTCAACTCTCAGAAATGGATCAAACTGAGATGGAGAGTCAGAATGATACTGCAGAAGAGACCAACAATGAGCACAGAGAGACTGTGGAATCACCATAAGTACAAGAGCCCAATGATCAGCCTGACTCTATTCAGGTAGCAAAAGTAGTTTGTATCTAACTTGTCAACATTAAAATGTTAACTTGTTACTCATAAGCTTCATTTGTTATAGGCCAACATGGAGACACACTTTCAGGGGGAAGAAAATTTTTCCACCCCCTTGAATCAAGAAGAGGTTCCTCCAACCTCTGAACAACAAGAAGAGCTTGTCCCTCAGGTAGTACAGCTATTTCTGAACAAGAAATAACTAAGTTAAAAATGCTCTTAAATCTTGTGTTCTAATCTTGTTAATGCTCTTATTAGACTCCAACTGAGGAAGTAGTGGTGGAACCAACACCCCAACACCAATTAAGAGATTCCAGAGGCTGAAAAGCTCTCTGAGGAAACATTTACTGAGCCTTCTGCAGAGAAGGTAAGTAATCAGTAATAATCTCCTTCAAGAATACTCTGGAAATACCACTACTCAATCTTTTATGTTTGTTCTTACAGGCTCATTCAGAAGAACAATTGGATGGAGAAACAGTTGTGTTATCTCCTCCAAAGGAAACTGAAACTGCTGAACAAGCAGTATATGCAGAAGAGGTTCCAGAGACCCCAAAGGTTTCTGAGGAACATGCTACTGAGCTTCCTCACTTGGAAGTAAGTGAAGCCTCAGAAAAGCATTTTTTTTCCATCTATCTCTTTCTGTTACATAAGTTCCTAAAACATAATTGATTCTAATTCTCAGGTTCAAGCAGAAAGAAAGGATGCTGAGGATCAGACTTCTCCTCACACCAAAGTATCTGAGGTCTCTGAGACCAAACAAGCAGAAGTCCAAGCAGATGATCCTAGTGTTTCTACACAGGTATGCTCAGAAAGCTTACTTTTGCACACAGATACTAACACAAGTGGTTTGAACAAAACTAACTTGATCCCTTTCTTTCAGGCTCAAAGTCTAGTGCCAGTTGATTTACTCAAGGCCTTCCAGAAGCACACTTTAAAGAAACATCTCAAGTGCTTCAGACAATGGCAGAAACTCAGAAAGGCTGACCTTTCTGAATTAGCCAGAGTAATCGACGTCCCAGAGAAGAGAGCAATCGCCTTCAATCTGGAGGATCACATCCATGCATTGTTCCCAATAAAGTCCTACTCATTTGCCACTCTGATGCATGAAGACTTCATTCATGAAGTAGCACAAAGACTTATAGCAGATTTCAAGTCTGCGGATGCTCAAACCCAAGA
The DNA here is from genome assembly GCA_026545765.1 of Plantago major. NCBI lineage: Eukaryota > Viridiplantae > Streptophyta > Magnoliopsida > Lamiales > Plantaginaceae > Plantago > Plantago major. The sequence continues at coordinate 13,494,510 of CM048843.1, forward strand.
GCAGATGGTTACCCATCCTGCCTTGCCCAGCAAGCTCACAACCTACCCAACTGAGCAAGAGGAAGTTAATGGGAGGATGATCACACTTCCTGATGTGATCAACCTAGTTTCTGAAGATGAGGAAGAGATGGACGAAAATGATTATCAAGAACCTCCCTCTGAGCATCCAAACTAAGAAGCAAAGAACAAGGGTGATGATGATGATGATGATCAGAATGATGATCCCCAACCTGGACAAGGCGGGATTCAGAAAGCTAGCAAAGGAAGTGGAGAAAAGGCTACTCCTTCAAATGCTCAGAGAGCCCCATCATCATCACCTCCCAAGTCTCATCAAGATATCCAACAGGCTGAGCACAATGATGCCATAGAAGAAATTTCAGCCGCTGAGTTCAGGATTGAACAACTCAGAAAGGTGTTGGAAGAAGAAAAGAGAATCAGTATTGAGTGTCAAGCTCTTGTTGATGAAAAGGAGGCCAAACTCAAGAAGCTCAAAGAAGCTAATGCCAAGGAATTGGCACTCCTAGATGAGCAAGAAAATCTGAAGAATGCCATTGTTGTCACAGCTGCTGAGATAGATGCCATGGATGACAATGATGATGAAGAGCATGATGCTGAGGCTACATCAGAAAGACCTTCTACATCCTCTCAGAAAGGCCAACATACTCCAAGGCAAACAAAAGATGTTAGCCAGCTTGCAAACAATCCCAGAGAAGGATTATGAGAGTGATGCTAAAGAAGACCGCAACTTGATTACTGCAGAAGAAGATGAGAGACTTATCACTCAGCAAAAGAGAGCCCTACTTTCTCCTCATATCTTCTCTGCACCAGGTAGTTCAAGAAGTGAAGAGCACCGTGCAAGGAACAGTGTCTTTTTGGAACTCAGAGAGACACTAGTTGCCCAAGACACAGAAGTGCTGAAATCCATCCCAGGAGAGATGAAGCCATTGTCGCCGCTTACTCAACAGAGCAACCAAAGATAGCTCTCTCTCGGAAAGACCTAGGGTTGGTCAGGATGAGGATTGTAACAATGCTAATGCAAAGATTGAATGAAGCCATGCCGTCTCCGCAAGCCAACGCCATCCTAAGGCCGCTTGAAGAGCTCAACAGAAAGGAGCAGGAACTGGTTAGGCAGAACAAAGAGCTGAAGAAGGAACTTCAAGAATTAGTCAGGGTGCACAACAATCTCCAAAAGAACTTTGAGTCACTCTCTGAAGCTTATTCTATCATGAGTCAGTCATTCATGACTAAGGGGGAAGAGATGCCTCAGAAAGGCAGAGGAAGAAAAAGAAAACAATCGAATCCTCCCTCCTCAAGTCAACTTGTCATTAAGGACACTACTGGAGACGCCCTTGCTGAAGAAGTTATTCCAGATCAACTAGCCAGAAGGCTGAGGAGTATGATAACTAGGGGAGCCAAGTCCCTTAGAATCTCAGAAGAAAAGAAGACTTCTGAAGAAGAAGAGAAGGAATAAGGAGAAGTGAGAGGCCAAGAAAGCTGCAAGTCTCCAATTTTGGACTTCAATGATGATGAGGATGAATCTGATACAGATGAACATCCACTTCACAAGAAAAGGAGACAAGCAACTACTTCACAACCTCCTCTGGCAAAGAAGGACTTTGGCATGTAACTCCTTCCGAAATACCAAGTCAATACAAGGAACATCCACCAAAGACACCCAAGGCAGGAAGAAAGGGTTAGAGGATCTCCTGACAGAAGGCCACCTAACAGAAAGGCAAGAAGGGATTCCCAGTTTGGCAGAGTAAACAGAGAAACTCATCAAGAAAGGCCAACTGATGTCCACATTGAGTATGTGAAGATTAGTGAAGAGTCTTCATATAGGTGCATTCTGAACAAGAGAGGGTATTGGATTCTGGAACTACAACATCTACTTGTCAATGATAAGTTTCCAACTCCCATCCTCAACCAGATCCTGAAATGGAGAGAAGGCAAGCCAGAATTGCTAAAACCTGAGCACCTTCATGCCTGGCTAAACTTTGAAGTAGAAAAGAGGAATGAAGCCAGGAAGATGGATCTTTCTTTTGCCTGTCCTTACCCAAAGCCTGATGATGTACACAAGGTAAGAAAACTGGATGGTAGCTACAACAGAAAGAACAAACTAGGTGTTCCAACCTATGAGTCATTCTATATGACATTGGATGAATACCTAGATGATTTACACTATCTGGAAGAAATATACAAGTATTTCAACCTATCTCAAATGCATAGACCACTCCCGGTGCAGGGAAAGTACTACAGGTCAAACACTTTCTGCGGAAGAATCACAAGCTTGGCAAGAGTTACCATGAAATATGTGAATTATCCAGAAAGACAGAGCTCTCTGTCAGAAAGATTCTTTATGACTATGTCCAAGAATGCGGAAAAGTGGATGATCATGTCAACTGATCCATAAAGGATGCTGAAGAACTTGAGGTATCTGAACCCAAGTTGCATTTCTGAAGACTTGAAGACTAGTAACATTAGAATACACTCTTGGAGCTTGGATTCTCCTTTGTTCTAATTTACTTAGTATGTTTTGTTACTTTTTGTAATCTTGCTGATTGTTTCTGAATTTCTCTATCTGTAAAAGTTGCATCTTATTCTGTAAACTGTACCTATATGAAGATCATACTCTCAGATACATTCTAATAGATGACAACTTATCAGCAAAGATCACTTCTTGTGATTTGGTTGATGTTTACTTTCTGCACTTAATTCAACTAAAATTGAATATCATTTGAAATGATTAAGTGGTGGATTGTTTTCTCTTCCAGGATTACAAATTTGTAATAGGACTGAAAAGATAGTCATAGATGACTGATCAAAAAGGGGGAAATTTGTTAGGAATATCTGTTAGTATTTTGATCACTCATCACATGTTTCTTATCTTAGCTAGAAAGGTGATTAAGTACTCTTGGTTCACTTGAACACTGTAAAAGAGGAAATCACTGAGTATGATTAGTCTAGTAAATCTTGTATTAGAATTATAGGTCTCTGAGTGTAATTTTTATTTCCAAAAGACCATGAAGATCAATCCTAGCAATGGAGCTTTTCTGAAGATTAGAAGACTGAAGATTGCACAAGATTTATGAAGATATCAAGGTTTAGTCCAACTCAGAAAGATTATGTCCTTAATCCTTTCTTAAGTGTATTTACTTACTTTTGAAATATGATTCTGGACATATGACATCATGAGTATGGAGCATGCAAGCCATCAGAAAGGCTCATGTATCCGTTGAAGACTACAGGACAAGAAATAGTACAAGTGCATTAATTGCATCGGTAGAAAAGCCGCTGAAGCACAGTCCTCTCTGAGACATGAGACAAGGACTTCTGAGTACTCATTTCAAGATAAGTATGGACTGAATTTGAATTGTGTCTAACGGATATCATTCCAACAACTCTCAAATTCATCTATATATATCACACACTTAGATGCTGGGAAATACAACACCTTAGAACGCTCTATCTTGCAAACTTACCATCAAGCAAAGTATTCTCTCAAGCACTCTACTACCCTTTCTGAAAGCTTTCTGTTGCTCGAAGAATCACTAGTAGTTCTAAGTTGTCCTGAACCTTAACAAGAGATTGTTATTCGTGAAAGAGTTGAACTATCAGATACCCTTTCTTAAGCTCATTCTCCAGAACGGACATCAATTACTTGGGTCATTAAAGAGCAGACTGTCATCCACTGAACAAGTGTATTAAGTAGTCTTGTTCTATTAGGCTCTCTAAAAACATAACTGAAAAGTTATACGAGAAGCCTCTCTGACAAACCTTATAACCAACACCATCAAGGCGTGGAGTAGAGGAAGTACTTGATTTGGGAAATCAAGGAATAACTCCAAGGTTATCTGAGTAGAGGAAGTACTTAGCTCTAGGAGCTGGGGAATAACTCAGGGGGAACATTTGGTTGGGAACCATTTGTTTAGGAATCTTAGAATAGGATTATTGTAAGGTGAACTCAATTATCTGTTCTAGTGAATTCTAGGTCTCAGAAAGACCGAAGTGGATTAGTTGGAGGATTACGCCACCTCCAGATACCACTATACTTGTTGTGTCATTTACCTATCTGTATTTACATTTCAGCAAAGCGCACACACATACTTATTGTTTCTGGACTTACCTATCTTAAAGTCTTCCGCGCTCTGAATTTAAGTATCAGAAACCCCCAGGTTTCTGAGAAACTGTGTTTATCGACAAAAGTTTTAAAAGACTATTCACCCCCCCCCCCCCTTAGTCTTTTACTTTGCCGTTATCTGGACCAACATATACTGTGGTGGAGTCAGTGGCCCCACCTCAGTTACTTGGGATCACGGGTTTTGTGGAAGGCCACTTACCGGTGAAATATCTTGGAGTGCCACTTACTACCCGGAAACTGACGGTTCGACTGTGTCAACCCCTCATCGACCGATTTACCGCTCGAATTAAGCACTGGATTTCGAAGCTCTTAAGTTACGCTGGTAAGATGCAACTTATTCGGAGTGTCTTACATGCTATGACTAACTACTGGATGCAGGTTTTTCCTATGCCAAAACAGGTGATCCGACATGTTAAAGCTCTCTGCCGGTCCTTCCTATGGAGTGGCATCGAGGAAATTACGAACCGAGCCCCTATAGCATGGGATAAGATCTGTGATACGAAGAATTCTGGAGGTCTGAATCTCACATCATTGATTGAGTGGAATGCGTGTATTGTCACCACGCTGCTCTGGAACTTATGCCGTAAAGCGGATAAATTGTGGGTCAAGTGGGTACATAGCTACTATATCAAAGAACGGGAGGTGATGGATGTGGAACTCCCTACAGATGCCTCCTGGATTTTAAAGGCCATCATGAAGAGCAGAATCCTGGTCCAGCATTCAGCGGCTTGGATGCAAATGGGGCTCACGGGGAGGTTCGATACTAGAGCATTATATGAGGAGCTGCGTGGAACAAAGGTTGATGTGCATTGGAAGAAATGGTGGTTTGACAATAAAGCACAGCCCCGGGATCAATTCTGCACTTGGATGGGGCTAAATAATCGGCTTGCAACAAAAGATAGGGTGCGACGGTGGAACCCGAACATTTTGCCGACCGCGATTACGCCGAGGATGAATCTATGCATCTCTTCTTCGATCGCCTGTACTCACGGTGATTTGGCGTGTCTTTGGCGTGGGTCTCCAGCGCACTCCACGGACTTGGGATGCTGAATCGACTGGCTTTGCTTGCAACTACGAGGTAATGGCTGGCGAAGGAAGATACTCCGGTGTGCCTTCACGGAATCTTTTTATGCGATTTGGATGGAGAGAAATCAAGTAATCTTCAAGCAGAAACCCATGAACGTTAGGCTTGATGAAATTATAGTCAATAATGTTATCAATAGATGTTGGCAGGATATAAAGCTGCGCAATTATTGTGCTTTGCTTATGCTGAACTAGAATAGGGTGGTTGTTCTGGTTATGTTGGCTTACCTAGATCTACGGATCAGTTTTGTACTTAACTGTTGGAATGGAATAAAGTATTTTTCGGTTTAAAAAAAAAAAATGTACCCACATTCATTTTTGTAGCTTAAGTAATTAGTAGGAGTATTTCATTTTGAATAGGATTATACATTCATAGTCACGTCAATTTGATACTTAGATTATATATTATTTTTGTTAATTTTTTTTTCGAATAAGAATACCATTCTATTACTTAAACAATTGCATACAAACAAGAAGATCTAGGCAAAGTAACCTTGCCTAGGTAATGCAATTGATTCTTCAATGGAAAAAAATATTGTAAGCCTTGTGCCCTTGTATATCATTCTTAGCAATGGTATGCTATTTTAATTGCATTGCCAAAATATATATATCTCATTTCACTTTCTTTAACCTATTTTCCGCTTTACTTTTGTATTTAGCCTTAGAAAGTGTCTCAAATCACAGTATCAATTTTAGCATACAGTACTTAAATTGTATTGGGAAACTTATCGAGTTAGTAAAGAGATCACACTGTATTTTTATTGGAAAGTTCTATAAAAGTGATTGCATATATTCATGTTAAACTGATCAGATCATAAGAGCGAGCCCAAATAAGAAATATCATATTTAATTATACTAGTACATAAAACTTTGCATAGTAAATACAACAAGAATATTATTCTCCGTTCTTAATTACAGAATAATACGAGGGCATGAAGTCATATGCACGGATGGGCCAGGATTGAAATTCAGGGGTGCGGATATATTATTTTAGAAATTTAATGGCGCGAAAGACTAAAATTTTCAAAAGTTCAAGGGTCATGAACTCATGATATGTCCGCACCCCTACTACATATCCTGCACCTCATCTTCACAGGATCGAACAACCACCATCGTCATATGAATAGGGGATACCAAACCGGCTTGCATTGTTTGCAACACTGTGGGAGGGGTACGCACTTGTATTTTTCAGTTTCGTCGGGCTTTTTGTTCGGCCCAACACTTATTACTTTTGCCACTTTTTTGGCTTTGCGGAGTTGGGTAACCACACACACGGGATCAACGGTACCCACAACAACCAATGTTCCCTTCTGAACGTTCACAGTTATCGCATCGACCCCTGCTCGATCAATGTCGCAGATTGATTATGCACTTGGCTAGCTAGACAAATAACTATACGTGAATTGTGATAATGTAATGTATGTACCTTCGAGCTTAGCAACTACTTTCATGTAGTCAATCTTGCATTTCTCACAATTGATGTTCACCTTGAGTTCAATTTTCTGTATATATATAGAGGCCAAATAAATTAATTGAGAAACATCATATTACAACTGTGATTCTTGAAGCATACCAAGCCAATACAATGTACATGAGCATACATTACCTTGATGTCCATGACAAGAAGCCAATTAAGATATGGAAAAGGCTGTTTTTTGTTTTGTTTTTGGGATTAGGAGAAAATTATTGATATTAAAGGGAGTGATTTATGTTGAAATTTTGTGATGAGTTGATGTTTCTTAAATAGTGATACTAGGAGTAATATGTCTCGATCATTGAACTTTTCAAGTCACAATTTCATTGGCTTATAATCACTACTTGCAAATTGTTAGGACACTAACTATATTTTTGTAATATATAAGGACACCAATTGTAGCTTCTTCATTAGTAGTATTAACCAAGATTTGATGTTTCTTGCAACTTTGTATAAGCTAGCTAGGACTAATAAATATGCTCTAATTTATGATAATGATCAACCGCAACATGTTTACAAAATTATATTCTAATGTAAGAGAAAATTGTGTCGTATCTATTCAGTATTTTGTATATAGTTTGGTACTGCAACATATTACCTAATTAATGTTGCGGGTAGAAAAATTCCAAATTATAAATTTACAGGGATATTAATACTCATTTTTGGCTAGATACAGCCATGCCCTTAGGTCTTAACTTCAATTTAATTTCGTCATTTCACTCTAAAATTCAATTTGAAGTGGCTTAATCATCTTATGTAATAAGGACACATGTTTTTGCTTCATGATACTTGTTCTTTTTATTTTTTGTTTAAGGTAGTTCTTTCATTTATTCCCTCCATTTCTTCCTAGCTCTTATGTATATGTATGTGCGTATAAGTCAAACGATCGGAAGTTATGCGTCCATATGAATTTTTGAGCTGACAAACTCATAAATAATAAAATAATGTAATACTTTATTATATGTGTAAATTTAAGATTTTTTGTTGTAACAATTTTAAATTTGATTATAATAAAAATTTTAGTCTTTGTGGGAGATGGGAGATGATACACATTGACCTCGTTTTTTCCTTGTATTGTTCAATTTGATGGCATTGTTAGTAATTAATAATTCACAATAATGAGGAGTATTATGGAAAATTATAGTTACTCAGCACAAAATTCTGGATGTACCAAATTCCAGAATTTCCATGGTATTTTAGAATTTAATACGACTAATTAAGTATATCTGTCAAAATGAATCAAGCTGGATTATGTAATGTGCAAATTCACTTCAAACTAAACAAGTCACTGGTTGGAGTTGGTTCTTTTTTGTTAATTTTTTTAAAAATTAGAGCCAAATCACTGAAAAGAATTCAATTAACTCAATAACATGCCAAACAAAATAGAATGAGCGCAAAGAGTTAAAATTCAAAAAAAAAAAAAAAAAAAATAAAAAAATAAAAAAAATCTTCACTTGAACCCCAAAACTTATAGAATCTTGAGGCTCTGAATATAAGTGGCCAAAGCCAACTATTTCATTCCGAAAGAAAAGAAATTGTAGGGTTTTGAAAATTACTCCTTTTTTTTTCGAACTTAGTTTTTGCCTAATTTAAATAAGATTCCTTATTGGAGTTGGAAATGTCGTCGGACTCGGACCCGGCTCGTGGGAGTTAGCTGGAGACATACTTTGAGCCTCACAGAGCATCTTACTTCCATTTCCGTTTTTATATTGTGAGCCAGATGTTCGGTGATATGTGACAAATGATTAATGTTTCGAGAAGTTAAAATATTGTCATGTAGTCTTATATTCATTTTATACGAAAAACGTTTAAAGTTTTGCCAAAACTATTTAAAGGTTGTGTAAAGGTAAAATAAACGCTTTATAAAAAAAATTCATTGTTTGTACAATATGTATCTAATGTGACACGTCAAATTTTCAACGTTTTGCGACCTCAGTAGACAAGAATGAGAAATTCATGCAATCTATGTAAAGCATGAATTTCACCCCTCCAATTTAATGATCTAACTATTTAATCCAAACCCAAATTCACATGTAAATGGTATCCAGGTAAAGTTTCATCCGACCATATTGCAAACTTGAAAAAATCACAATCAGAATAACTACGGTCAGATAAGATTTCACCTGCTCAATCACATATTGACATGTTTTGTTTCCATTAAATGTAAAAACTTGAAATTAAAAAAAAAAAGTTCATTTTTTTAAGAAAATATATATTTTTATAAAATGTACAGCATAAATTTGATTATTTTTATTAATATTTATATTTTTTTAAACTTAAATATTTATAGGGCGAATGGACGATTACTAGGCGTTCAGGTGATTTGTCGCATTTGAGTATAATGACACTTGGCATTCAAAACAAGTTTTTCATCATCGTAGTCATTGCGAGTAGTACTAGAGATGTTGCAACTAACTTAGTGATGAAATGGTACATGGTAGCTAGATTCACAAACTTACGCAAATGTGTAACATACACTTTTTTTATTTTTATGAATCTCCATTACTTTAAAGTTCCCGCACATATATTACCTGTAATAATTTATCACCACTATTTGAAATCATTTTGTAGTGCTCCGTGTCCAAATCTTGGACTCCGGGATATTCTTCCGCTTTGATATATATGGACGTTCGAGCTCAGTTTCAATAACGGGTTCCCTGTCAATTGAAAATCACCGGGGGTATTTTAATAAGTCGGGTATGGGCTGGACACTTCCCATTTACAGGTCTAGGTGAAATCACCTCTTCTCTCAAGTTAAGTTCAATGTTTGAGAATCATGTTTAGGTGGCTTAAATATCTTTGTAAATCTCATCCGCACTCAAAATTATTATTTACTTATTTTCAAAAATACAAAAATATATTAAGGATAAAGCAAACGTTTACAGGAGATACTCGACAAATATTCAACTTACACCAAAATCAATCATAATCAACCATCAAAGACTAACACTCCAATTCGATCCACTTCAAGGGGCACCACAATATGTAATGGTTTTGAAACCAAAACTTTCATGAACAACTCTTCTGAATTACAATATCTTAGGGTTAAAAAGTCCACTAAATTCCAAACTTTGTCTCTTTCCACTTTTCTCTTCAACAGTGACTTTAATTTATACATTTGATTAGACTTGAAATGAATATCTTGCATGCCTTAGATGCACAAATTCTGTAATATCAACATTCTATCTCGGTTAAAAACAACATGAATGAATAATATATACGTATATAAGTAGACAATTACTTTCAACTGGTATGAGAATTTTGGATTATTCTAAAATTAAATAAGTGCAGTTTCAACTAAAAGCGAACAATATCATACTATCGTAATGTATATTACCCAAGTTATAACCGCTCCGGTCTAAAGAACTGGATCTCAGTTGATTAGTGGTTTTGTACACTAACCATAAATTGGTCAACAATTATTGCCTTGCATATACAGAATGAGTAGAAAAATGAACGTGTTTGTAGTATAATGAAAAGTCATGCCACCCATATCGATTTTTTTGGCATACTCTAGAAAAAATTAAGTATTTTACAGATACAAAATCTTGTATACCTGCATTAATAAAAACTTAAATATTTCTTATTATGATTGTAATGTTTGTCGGTCTTGTTTAATCTCTATAAAGACAGTCTCTCAGGAAACTTGCTCCAATTGTAGTCGATCTTTATTACAACTAGTATACGAAACTTTGGATGGAAGTGAATCACACATCTCTCCGTGAAATTGAAAGGGTCAAACAAGTAACCAAACCGTTATACTGGAAGTACGTACGTACATAAATACAAGAAGAATATATATGATTCTGATCCGACCGATGATCTTAATTAATGGAAAATACAAGAGCAAGAAGTTCATCTTCACATAACCGAACAACCTCCGTAATTGTCATATGAATAGCTAACACTAACTAGCTGGCACTGTCTGCAACACGGGGGGAGTGGTGCGGGTGGGGTTGGGGGTCGTGGTGGAGGTGCTGCTGGTGAGTTAGGTCCAATGCTTATGACCTCTGCAAATTTTTTGGCCCTGCGAAGTTGGTTGACTACAGTCACAGGATCAACGGTACCCACAACTACCAATTTTCCCGTGTCACCATCACCCATGGTGATCTCATTGACCCCTGTTCAATGTCATAGATTAAACGTACACTAATCAGGGTCGAACATATACATTTTTATATTGGGATGAAAGTATTACATAGCTCAAAATTAGATTTGCTAAACACCAATATTACAATGATAAACTCTCCCATGCACACGTTTTAGGATAAAATATTCTACATTTGATGAAGTTCCAATTTATATTGATTGAAAATGTGACTTAAGTGTATCTACAATTTAGGTGGTGAATACATATATACATACCTTCTAGCTTGGAAACAACCTTCATGTATTCAGTCTTGCATCTCTGACAATTGAGGTTAACCTTGAGCGTAATCTTCTGCAGTAGTGAGACATAATAAAGTGATTAATTAAAGAAATTGATAGAGAAATTAATAATACTATATATACATTAATTACTTCGTAAACTAGAAATGTGATTCTTGAAGCTAGCTAGCATGTAGAAATTATATACAATAAAAAAAATTCTATGGAATATTTTATTTTACCATTATTGCCATGTCGACGAGAAGCTAAGAAATGAAAAGGGCTTTTTTAATTTGTGTATAAGAGAAAAGAAGAAGAAAAATAATGAAAAATTAAGCTAGTGAGTTGGTTGAATTTTGTAATGAGTTTGGTGTTTCTTAAATAGTAACACGAAGAAGAAGTATATGTGCATGTCTCGATCATACACGCTAGATGGATTGAACTCTTCAAGTTATCACTTTTGCGAGGAGACTAACATTATTGTCATACTTAGACATTATGGGTAAATAAATCTGCAGTACATAATTTGGCCAATTTTTGGCCTTAGCCCATTAGGCTTATTAATTATGTTACCCTAAGCTAGCTAATTCTTCAACTACCTAGCTAGCTGATTAATCTGCTACTTAATTAGTAAGTAATCAAGATATTAATTGCTACTTCTTGTAACTTTCCCAAAACTATATTCATAGAGTTAAATGCATAATAACCCCTGAGATATTAATAATGTGCGCGAAACCCATATGAGTTAACGAATTAGTACCAAACTCCTCTGAGTTATTAAAAATGGACACAAAACCCTCCACCCTTTATTTTTAAAGTGTATGAGGTACACTCTCATTAGGTGCGACTATAGATGTTTGTTTATGTTATCTTACACCAAATCAATGTAAAAAAAAAAAAAAGACCATAGTTATTAAAAATATACGCAAAATCCCATGGAATTCTTATAAAGACATTGCAATACCCCTTTTACATAAATATTAAATATACATGATGAATTCGTATTGTGTGCAGTTTGATTCGTTAGTCCAAATTTTCGAAAATATTAAAATGACTTAAATTTGAGCTATTAAAAATAGTAGAACTCTACTTTTTTCCTGGTTAAATGAACAACAAAAATCGATCACACTATACTGGTTATATAGCACTGAAATATATAAATAACAACCATAGATAACACTAATTAAGATTGTCATTACATATCAACAACATATACCAATTCCTTATTAGTGTAAACGGAAAAAAGTGAGGGCAAAAGATAATAAACTGAAACTATGAATGTCCAGCCCACATAGTCGCGTTAATTTGGAGTAAGAAAACTTAAAAGAACATCCATTGTCACACCTAACATGAGCACGCCGTAAAAAAAAAAAGGCTGAGGGATTTCCACGCACATGTTTTAATAACTCGGGGGGTTTTGCGAACATTTTTCATAACTCATGGACTAATTTATTAACTCAGGTGGGTTTCGCGCACATTTTTTAATAACTCATGGGGGTTTGGTACTAATTTGTTAACTCAAGGGGTTTCGCACACATTTACAATAACTTAGGGGGATATTTTGCATTTATTATAAGATATTTTAGATTATTCACACAAATTAAGACAACTCTCTCTTCATCAATAGTTTTTTATAAAATATCGAAAACAAAAATGTTGTTGTCTTGGATAAATAAATCAACCAATGGAATATGAGAATTATCCTTGCTTTTTGTAAAGTCCAACAAAAAATAAATGAATAACAATAAAATAAATGGATTAGATGCATAGAAAATGGTGAAAATACAAAATCACATGGTAAAATCTCTCAAAAAATTTATATTAAATAAATAGTTAATAAGCCAAAACATCTTATAAAAAGAATAGGGATTACTGTACTAAGTCAATGATATACATCCAAGTGCAACATGCATGCCATGCATGCCTATATATCTATCTCCTTTCCCTTTTATTTTATATATAATAATACATAAACGTACCCGGGGCGCATTCAGAGGAGCATAGGCACATAGCTACTTCTAATATTTAGTGATGCAGATATTAATCATAAGATTGTAGTTAAAGATATGATGCTTATGATGTAGCGACTCGCCAAAGTTTGTCTAGGAGGAAACTATTGGTTTGCAATTTAAAATTTCTAGAAAATAAGCTGGAAGGAAACTTATGTCATGTGTTATAGGAGTAGGCTAATTAAGAATGTCGTCAGTAACATTACGATTATAATTATTAGTTAATTTAACTTAGTCTATGCATATTTATGTCAATCGATTACCGTTATGTACGTAGACAAGTGATGTTGGGTTTCATGAGACTTAATTTGGAATAATTAATCATAGTCTGATTTGAATCAAAGGTGTGTCGTGTAGCACAATTGATGGACATAATATAGATTGATGAACCATGTTGGGCGGCAATTGATTGGGAGATCAAGTTGTATAATTTGCGAACATTTCAAATATCAAACTTTGAAGGACAGCTTCAAGGTTTTGACTTGGACGAATTAATGTAACTTTTTTATCATAGAGAAGGGAAGACAATAAAAATTGTCAACCCCATTTCTAAAATGTAACACTGTTTAGGTGCGGTGGAAGTTATAAATAATAATCGATACGTATTCTGTTAAATATTATTGCTTTATTCTATTTTAAAAAGTATAAACTTTTATTACTACGTATTCAAATTAAAATTGAAAAAAGGTATAAGAAAATGCTCCGAAATCATATAACTATTTCACCCCAGTTTTAAGAAATCTTAAAGATATTGAGAACAATAGTCATAACAAAAACTTGTACATATTTTTTCAATAATTATTCATTCATAATAACTTCAGAGTTAAATTAGTGTTTGCTATGAAGTAATCGTATTATACTTGATCAACTGGAAAGTCTCATGATACGTGCATAAGTGATTATACAGAAAGTAAAAAAAGACATGTAATGATAAAATGAGACAACTATATCAATAACAGTTCAATAGCGATCATGCTGACTCATAAGAAGGTGGGGCGTTACAAAATCGATTCCCCAGCTTAATTTAACTGTACTATGTTTTTATAAATATATCACTTTAATTAACAACTGTAGGGCAACAGTGAAGGTACGTGATGGAGAACCAACCTCGTGGAGTGTTCCTATATATATCATCATCATTCGCGTGATCACTAGCTAGCTTTGGAGTGATTAATGAAGTCAGCTTCAATTTAACAAGTCAATTTTATCTCTACTAGCTAGTTTTCTATCTTTAACCCTTGATTGTTTAATCATAGTGGAGTATTAATTAATTTGTATCATGTGATTCTTGTCAATGTTATAACTAGTATTTACGTAACACATTACGTGTTAAGAGTTTTTATAAATATATATATATATATATATATATATATATATATATATATATATATATATATAATTGAAAAATGAGAAAATATTCAAAAATAATAAATAAAAGTGAGAAACTTACACTAATGAGATTCGAACCCTGCAATTTCTACTTAAACAGTCACAGATGTACGTACAATATTTAAATTGAATAAGTAAGATAATCGGATGAGATTTATATTGAATTACAAACTTAATGAGATTTTGTGAATTATTATACTAATTAGAATAAGTGCTAACGTGGCAATTGGTTTGACTATTAAATTGGGTTAATACCACGAAACAACCGGCTTATTTTTAGGAATTGACGGCATACTTTGGATTTTGTTAAGAGCTTGGACTAGCTTGGACTCGCTTGGATTAATGAGGTTTTGGCAGCTTATATATTGTGGAAGTTTGGTTAGATTGTTGATGTAATATGAGGTGTGGGTGGAGATTATATTTTTGTAAGGTTTCGATCTTGGTTTTGGTTTCGGTCAATTGACCATGTATTATGTTGTGAGCATTGCTTGTGCTCTTATGACTCTATATTTAATAAAATTTTGCTGATTCAAAAAAAAAAAAAATTAGAAGACCATATTGACATGCAAAGAACCTTTCAATAGCTAATAGCATACATATGGAAGTGGAAAAGATAAGTGTATATAGTATTTAATAGGTATGCAAAGCACGTACAAGTCATAGCTGAAATTAATTACTCCTATTTGTACTTCAAGCCAGTATAAAAATGGAACCCGGCCGGCCCAGGCCCATCGGAATACATATATACAAGGAAGGATTCAGTAATTGTGCCCGAGAGGCCGGGACTATGTACGTATAATAATTAGGCCCAAAACCAAACTCATATGAGCTAGCTTATAAACTTGTGTTCTGTTCCATTTACTCGTGATTTCTTCTTTGGGAAAAGTTGTGCCAACGCCCAAATTGGACGTCAAAGCTCAACGAGCGAACTGTGGAAATTGAATTTATTCAAATAACGATCGAAACAACACTGTATCATAGAGTGCAAATGTAAAAAAATGTTTATCACAGAGTGCAAATGTACAGTTTTCACACCTAAAACTATACATTTAGTGTGACGATATACAGTTTTTCGCTATATCATAGAGTGCAAATGATACAGCAGTCATTTTTCGAAATATCATTTCCCAAGCGGTAACGGCCCAAATCCTTCCCTTCTTCGTTTGATTAATTTTGTTATCGTCTATTATCTCAACAAAATAAATACATTATTGAACTCAAAGGTAAATTGCAATACAAAATGTAGATGATAGATACTTGCATTGATAGAATTCCACCTCATCTAAAAGTTTGAACTCATAGAGAGTTGTTGAATTTAGCCACTTATATTGATACTTCAATATGCGTTAATTTATGGAAACTACCTTGGAAGTGATCAATGTGACATATTTGATCTTACGTATGCAATATTCAGTCATCCCAAACTTACGATAAGCAGGGGACCAAGGATTATTAAAGTATAGAGTATGGTATTATTTAGAAGTTTAGGGAAAGAAATTTCAAATTATTGAGAATACTAGAATTGAAACACCGCGCCATGTCTTTCCCAAAGAAAAGTATATATTAAAATTTTATGGGCAAAAGACGAGGGCAATGTTTGTTTCGCTGGACGTGCAAATTTTGGATTTCATCAACTCATTAGTCTAGTGCTATTTATTCAATCTTTCAGTATACTAACAAATGATAACCATGCATTAGAGATCCATAGACCATAGCATTTACGTATCGGGCCGGCGAAATGAAGAAGACTCTTGTGGATTATGATGAAGATGGAGGGATACTCATACCACACCTGTTGTAAGAGGCTTTCAGATATAACCTGCTCGGATGGCGCGGATCCAATTGAAGCGGTTGAGCGATCGTTTTGGTTTCATGTATGAACGGAGAAGAGAAACACGCGCAAGAAAGAAACTTGTTTTGCGCTTTCAATGCCAATATTGGCTCTTATCTTATTATTAATATAAATTGTAGTAAATACATGCGTAAATTTATTTTTTCAACTTTTGGCCACTCTAGTTCCGTTCCTGATCGATAATAAAGGTTCCAATTTTCCTAGAGAATGTAACAATTTGGAGGATGATCATAGATATCATAACTCACAGCCACAAGCTGGCATTGCTTGCAACACGGAGGAAGGGGTTTCACGTCCGGTTCCTTCTTGTCATCGGGCTTCTTGTCATCAGGCTTCTTATTCGGCCCGACGCTTATAATGTCCACAAATTTCTTGGCCTTCCTTATTTGAGTAGCCAAACAAACAGGGTCAACTGTCCCAATCACTGTCAATATCCCCTTCTCAGTGTTTACCGCTAATTCGTCTATTCCTGTACGTTCAATCCAAACTCAAATTAATGTAGGAACGTAACTCACATTTAATTTCACTCAAAATAATAAAGTGACTACAAAAAACGTAACTTTTAGACATTTACGATCATACCTTGTAGTTTGGCAACTGTTGTTAGCAACTTGGCCTTGCATTTCTCACAATTAATTGTCACTTTCAGTTCAATTTTCTGCGAAGATGAGTAAAAGAATATATAAATATGAATGGTTATCAATTATTATGATATATTTCAATAGTCAAGAAAGTGTGAAATCGAATGAGAACGAAAGTTGGGCGTTCGTTACCTTCACGGTCATGACTAAAAGTTCCCACAGAGTTGAAAGAGCTGACCTTTGTTAACCAATAATCACAACACAAATGAGCCTTAATTATAAGTCCAAATGGTCTTAGCTTGATGCTAACTTATATAGCTAGAGATCGATCGATGATAGACAAGTAGACTGTCTTAATCAAAACCACGCATGACTAAGATTATAGCATTACTTTGTTTTATCTAGCTTAATAATAGACATAAATCGATAGGAGTAAGATTAACTATTCTCACAATAATGGTTTTTGTTTTATAACTAATCAAAATAAATGCTAGTTTGCTTGTCTTGCTAACTACTCTGCCTAATCTCAAAGTCAGTACATGCACTATGACTATGTATAGTATGTATGTATATGGCCAATGATGATCGATCGACTAGAGAATTACAATTAACATGCATGCAAAAGAATTATTAGGTCGGCAAAGAAAAAGAAAATTACATTAAAAAAGGCTCGTGGCGAATATTCTCTTTGCAATTTACAACCACTTTGTGAAAATGATGGGTAACTGATCTTCGTATATAGTAAAGAAATTGTGACATAAAGGAAATGCTAATTGTATTTTCATGCACATCTTCAACCAGTAGTAGTACTGTAATAGTAAAGCTAATTTAATTGATAAAGTAGATGTTAGCTTATTAATAGTAGATACTTATTTGATTTGATTAGGTAGCTTATGCAATAGCTGATTTTTTAAATAGAAAGAAACCAACAATTTTTGTTTTTTTAATAAATCTGTTGATACGGAAATATGTCCAATCCATATGCCATGTAGGCGTGTCTAAGACAACTAATTAAATTATTCAAGATCGGTCCGACCTCACATGGTCCGCCCAAAGTGAATTGACCAGTACGCCGAAGTCACTACTTCCCCACAGCTAGTCCGAGCTAGCTAAGGAAAGGACTTGTAAACCTGACCAGGTCAGTACAGAGATGCCTAACGGACCGTACGAGAGAACCTCGGATGCCACCATTATTCTAAGACCAGACGTGTATAACAGAACCACTGAGATACTTCCGTGGGACTCTTGCTGGACATCCAGAGTCACCCAAGGGCGATCAACCAAGGCATGTTTGTCCGAGGGACTAACACGACCCAACAGCGGAATAAAGACTCAGAGGAAAAGGTCCAAACTACCCTCCCAGGCCCACTTATCCAGATTGGATCATTGTCCACTAATGGGCCAGGGCCAAAGGTAGATTGGTGTCCAAATCTGGATCAGACACTGGCATCATCTCATGAGCTACCATGAGTATGTGATAACTATAATACAAAGACTAGGTCCAAGACCTTAAGGTAAGTGGGAGACAATACAAAACTATAACCTCCCTCATAATTATTACATTGAGAGCTTCCAACTCTCTTGAGTAAAAGTCTCTTACGGATTGACACAGTAATCCGCATCAGTCTAACCCCCCACTTAGTCGCTTTGGTGACTTGGTTCGGACGAGCAATCCATCGGACCTTCAAGTTGGAGGCGGGGTACAGACCGTGTTGCTTGTAGTAGTTTAGTTAGTTAGTGTTTGAGGTTTATCCCTCAACATTTTGGCGCCGTGGGAAACGCACAAAAAGCATCTGTGTTTCAAGTGAACCAATGGCAAGAACAAGACGAACAACAAGAGTTGGTACCACAGAAGTAAGAACTCCACCACCGCCATGGGACGCCCATTCACCCGGGACGCAGGGTCATGACAGAAGGGAAGATATCCAAGTGAGGGACGACACCTTCCTTCCTCGGAAGAAGATGCGCCCGAGCTTCCGACAGAGCTCAAGGCCCACCCCAACAATTCACGATGCTCGATGGACGATCGTCGCACTAACGACCTTGGATTGAGCGAAGTGCAGTTTGACAGGCTGCTAACGATCATCCAAGGATGCCTGGGGTCCAACAATGCTCCTCCACAACAAACCACTCCGCCAGTGGTTACGCCCACAGCAGAGCCAATGTTCAGGAACGGACACCGTCCGATCGAGCAGAGATTGGGGGATCAGCGACCCCAAGAGGATTTGCGAGATCTATTGGACAGGCGGGCGTCGGCCTCTCAGATCCGAGGGGAAGGAAGCCGCCAAGTGAGGAGAGAGCATCAAGACGTGAACGATAGACGCCCGGAAGCCCCACCCCCAGTGCCCCCGAGGGACAGAGATCAAGTGGCGGAAACCATTCCAAGAGCCCGCATGAACGACCTCCCCGCGGATGCGGCCATGCATCCGAGGACAGGGGAGATCATAACGGCAGACGAGATCTATGTCCAGCAAAAGGCTTTAGAGGCTCAGATTCAAAGCCTCGGACGTCTCGTAAAAGATCACGAGCAGATAACTACCAGCGCGCCAAATCCCCTGTGTGACAGTATCATGAGAGAGAAGGAGAGAAATAGGAATTCAGACCAAGTGATCCCAAACTTGGAATACTACTATGGGGACGCTTGTCCCGTGGGTCACCTAACCCGCTTCAACAGCAAGATGGATTCCAAAGGAATGAGCGACAACACTAAAGCCCTCACTTTCTCGTCCACTCTCTTCGGAGCTGCCATGGATTGGTATACCTCTTTGCCGAATAAATCAATACACAGATGCGCACTGTCTTCTAAATTCTTGGCTCGATTCGGCAAATCCAAGAGGAGAAAACGTACCGTGGAGCATCTAGCAGGCGTTATACAGGGAGAACACGAGGATCTAAGGACTTTCCTAGATCGTTTTCACACGGAGGTTCTTCGGGTTGAGCCACACAGTATTAAAGAGCGGGTCCGACACCTGTATGCTAATACTCTCAACTCGGAACTCCGAAGAAAACTCTCGAGTCAAGAGGTAAGGAGCGAAAAATACTTAGAGGACATCTGTGAGGAGGTAATATATGGAGAGGATTACAGAAGGAATGTTCCAGTGAGGGCCAGCTCCAAGAAAGCGAAGGATCCGGCGAAGCAAGATCAACGCCCGGCAAAGTCCGATTCGAGAAGGGATCAAAGAGACAGGGGTTTTCACAGGGAGAGAAGTCCGCCAAGACGATATGCGGACTATACCCGGCTCAACAGACCAAGATCCGACATCTTGGCAACTATTGTTGAGAAGAAGCTGGACGTTCAATGGCCGAAGCCCCCTCACGGCGGCCGTAAGAGTAAGAACGCAAAAGGCTATCAGAAGTTTCAGTGTCGCGGACACGAAACGGACGACTGCATTCAGCTGAAGACAGAAGTGGAACACCTGATAAGGGATGGAAAACTGAAGGAGCATATCTATAAGGACGAACCTGCGCGACAAGATAGAACGGAGCAAAGGAGAGAGGAGAGGATGACGGAACCACCGCCCCACTCACTGCCTTTGCCACCTCAGCCAACCAGCTATCCACCCCATCTGGACCAACGCTCTTACCGATATGCTGACGATATCGAAATGGAAAATGCCCCATACAGCGGGGTGATCAACACTATTGCGGGAGGACCAACGGGGGGAGATAGCAGGAACGCAAGGGAGCGCATCACAAAAACCTCAAAACAACGACCGAGCATATGCTAGTCCGGCGATTCCAGGCACTAACGCCATATCGTTCGATGACAGTGAAATTCCTCCTCCTACGGCAGGGGGAGGAGACATTGAAAACCCAGATGTCCCACTGGTGGTCTCCTTGACCATTGCAACCTACCGAGTGAATAAGATCTTGGTTGACACCGGAAGCTCCTCGAACATCATCTCTAAAAGGACACTGGATCAGATGGAATTGGGTAGAGTCCGATATGGCAGAGTGCACACCTCCATATTAGGATTCGGAGGAGGAACTGTTTGACCCCTCGGAAGTATCATGTTACATGTCTTTCTCGGTACCTTTCCGGCGAGGGTGACACAAGAAGTCCGCTTTGTGGTGGTCGAACAAACTTTCGACTACAGTGCCATCTTCGGACGCCCAGGTCTCAACCAGCCCGAAATGTTTCATCTACTCTCCACAACAGGATGAAGTTCCCAACGGCCTTTGAGTCGGACAAGAGCTCGATAATGTCGAGAAGCGTGGAATGTTATATCATGTCCACAAGAAGGCGTCTGCGCAGGCCGACATACAAAGTGACTCGACGCTACCGCCCTCCCACCCAGGAAGGAGGACTCACAAGTCAGAATAGGAAGCCAGAAGGAAACATTTCCTAGAACAACGCGAATCGAGCCCCGTGAGACCCTTAGAGAGATCGAAATTATTGCTGGCGATCTCGAGAAGAAAACAAGGATCGGGACCGAAATGAATGCAGAAGTAGAAATGAAGCTCGTCGCTTGTCTCCGAGAGAACAGTGATGTGTTCGCCTGGAGTACCGATGACCTGAAGGGGATCGACCCACGGGTTACAGTTCACCGTCTGAACATGGATCCTTCGGTCAAATACATCCGACAGAAAAGGAAAGACTTTGGCCCCATCAAGGATGCAATCATATCCGCCGAAGTCGATCGACTCCTAAAGGCAGGACACATCGAGGAAGTCCGCTACTCCGACTGGGTTTGCAACGTCGTTCTGGTCGAAAAATCGCCAGGCAAATGGCGGATGTGTAACGACTTCACAAGGTTGAATAAATTTTGCCCCAAGGATCCGTATCCATTGCCACGGATAGATCAACCGTCGATTTACCTCCGGCAAACCGCCGAGCTTCATGGACGCATACCAAGGCTTCTATCAAATTCGGATGGCCAGGGAGGACGTTAAGAAAACGGCCTTCTTCGCGGCAGGAGGAGTTTACTGCTTCAAGGTGATGCCATTCGAACTGAAGAACGCGGGAGCCATCTACCAGCGACTGGTAAATCAAATGTTCAAGGATGAGATCGGAAAGACGATGGAAGTTTACGTGGACGACATGCTCGTTAAAAGTAAGACTGAGGAAGAGCATATCGAGCATCTCAACAATTGCTTTTCCATCCTGCGAAAGTATGGGATGAAACTGAATCCGGAAAAGTGCACTTTCGGAGTGAAGGGAGGAAAATTTCTCGGATACATGGTCACGGAAAGGGGAATCAGCGCCAATCCTGAGAAAATCAAGGCGATCCTAGATCTACCACATCCGAAAACCCTTAATGAGGTACAGCGGCTCATAGGAAGTCTCATGTCCTTAAGCCGTTTTATTTCCCGGTCAGCCGAGAAAAATCTTCCGTTCTTCAAAACCCTCCGGAAAGGAGAGAACTTTGTGTGGACCGCGGAATGTTCTGAGGCTTTCGAAAAATTGAAAGAATACCTCCATTCCCCTCCATTGCTCTCCAAGCCCGTCGAGGGAGAACCACTCTACCTCTACCTAGCAATTACGGAAGAGGCAATGAGTTCCGTCCTAATACGGATTCAAGCTAACGAGCATTTGCCGATCTACTATCTTAGCAAAGCCACAGGCGGAGACAAGATATGTGAAGATCGAGAGACTCGCATACGCTTTGGTTTACACCGCCAGACAGTTAAAACCTTACTTCAAATCTCACAAAATAGTGGTACTAACTACGGAACCTTTGAAACAGGTCCTAGGAAAGCCCGACCAATCTGGACGACTCTCTAAGTGGGCGATCGAGCTCAGCGAATACGACATTTGCTACCAGTTCGTCACCAAAAAGGCTCAAGTCCTCCGACTTCTTGGCGGATTACCCGTAAAAAGATTCGGAGAAAGTCCCCGACAAGCCGGTTCGAGTGCTTAATCACCAAACATGCAATGTAAATCCAAATTTCCAAAGTTTAACCCAGAAAACTTTGAGGAAGCCCAGTTCCTCAATCGACCCCTCCCTTCATTAGAGGAGGAAACTCGGGTCAACCAAATGTTTCTACTTGCTGATGATCCCAGAGACTAGAATCGAGAAGTAGGCTTCGGTAATTAAACGAAGTATGAAAACATGCCAGTAATACAAAATACAAGATTAAGTTTATGGCTTATAGATACGAGTGTCCTTTTTATGCACATTACTTCTAATTTCCGCTTTAAAAATCTATTCCTATATGTAAATGTAAGCGCCTACTCTATAAATAAATAAATAAAAATACATTGACCCCAGTTCGGACAGCATCGGAACAAAAATCACTGGCGGGAATGAACCAAGAACGGAACTGCAACAGCTCGCAGGAGACCTCCAAATCAAGGAACATCCTTCTGATATTTGGACATTGGAAGTCGATGGTTCTTCCACTGGAAGAGTGGGAGGGATTGGAATCTACCTTAGGAGCAAGGCGCTGAACTCGACTATGCGCGGTTTCCTTGGACTTCAAAGTTACAAATAATGAGGCGGAGTATGAAGCGCTCTTAATGGGTCTGCGATCGCCAAGTCTCCAAGCCCGGAAGGTCAAAGCTTACACGGACTCACAGCTTGTCCAAGCCCAATTTTCAGGAAATTTTGCCACGAAGGGTCCTTCAATGATCAAGTATCTTGAGCTACTCAAGAATGAGGCCAGCCACTTCGAGGAATTCACCCTGGAAAAGTTTGACAGAGTTTGGAACGAAAGAGCCGACGCCTTGGCAAAATACGCATCTGCTACAGCGGCTTTGGACACAAGGAGAGTAATTTTACTCACCATCACTGACTCATCCATCATGAGTTCTAGTTCAGCAGTCATGATACTCGACATGGGGAGGAACTGGATGACCGACATTCTTAACTACCTCAAGGACGGATCTCTACCAGCCGATCCGAAGGAATCAAGGAGTGTGCAGTGCCGAGCAAACAGGTATTTTATACTGGGCGATGATCTATACAAAAGATCTTTTTCCGGGACCCACCTGAGATGCTTGAACCCTCAAGAAGCACAGACCGTGCTTGAAGAGATACACAACGGAAGTTGTGGGAGTCATTCCGGGGGGAGGACCCTCGCTCAGAAAATCATACGACAAGGCTATTATTGGCCCACCATCGGTAAAGACTCCGCGGACCACGCCCGGAGATGTCAGGATTGCCAATACTACGCAAACATCCCACATCGCCCGACGAACCCTATGATTCCGTCAATCATAGCGTGTCCGTTCGATCAGTGGGGTATCGACATTGTCGGACCATTTCCTAGGGGTACCCAGCAGAAGAAGTTTCTCATTGTGGCTGTGGAGTACTTTACCAAATGGGTAGAAGCCGAGGCTGTCGCGACCATTACAGAGAGTCGAGTGCGAACCTTTATCTGGAAGAATATCATCTGTCGCTTTGGCCTGCCCAGGATTCTCGTCTCGGACAATGGTGCCCAGTTCTCAGGACATAGGCTGAAGGAATGGCTGGCGTCCTTCAAAATCGAGCAACGATTTACATCTGTTGGATACCCGCAAGCCAATGGACAGGCTGAGTCCACAAACAAAACAATAGTCAAAATCCTCGAAAAGCGATTGAGAACCTCGCAAGAAAGCTGGGCGGACGACCTGGAAGGCGAAGGCGGGGCGATCGCACCACCGCACTGATCGCGCCCAAGAAACTCCCTTCTCTTTGGTGTACGGTTCAGAGGCAGTCATACCATCCGAGGTTGCTGTTGAAACTTTGAGAATCCAAGAGTTTGAAGACAAGGCTAACCGAGAAGCTCGGATATTCGAGCTGGACATGTTTGAACAGAAAAGGTCTGATGCACTGGCGAACATCCTTAGGTATCAGGCAACCGCCGCCCGAGCCTACAACAGGAACGTTCATGCGGCAAACTTGCAAGTCGGGACCTAGTGCTCGGGCCGACATCTTGAGCAATGTTGGAAAACTCAAGCCCAAGTGGGAAGGACCCTACAAGATTATTGGGGCCAAAGTAAATGGCAGTTATGTGTTAGAAGATGAGAACGGACGTCTCCTCAGGCGTCCGTGGAATGCTAGAAACCTCCAGAAGTTCTATGCTTGAAGAAAATTGCGCGGAGCTCCGTCATGTTGATTGATCATTTCAATATCAACCATCTGTTACACGGAACTCCGCCGCCTGCTTTTGATCCTTTTGTCATCGCCATCGCCCCAAGTTGTAATTGAATTTTACAAATCAATACAACCTCTATCTTCGATTTCTAATGTTCGATTAGCTACAAAGAAAGCAAGAGATTTCGCTCACTTAGACGTAATTACACTTAATATAGTCTGTACAATTTGCAATCACGGATCGATATCCGAACACTACGGAAAAGGCGAAAATGCTTACGGGATACGTCATCTCACAACAAAGATCCTTCCCCGTAAGAAAAAGCTTCCTCCGGGTCAAAGCGGAAGGGCCCGGTTTTCGCGGAAACCAGGAACTCAATCTACCTGCACACAAGAAAATGATTAAGCATGCCGGAATCCGTCGGGATACCACCCAAACATGGAAGGCAAGTCTGGTATCCGGGGAAAACAAAGTGCAGATAGAAAGAGATTTCTGCCTCACCGGCTTTAGACATTCAAACTCTCTTGAAATTCGGAAACCATTTCCAATGTAAGAGAGATTTGAACCACTAAAGTAGGGTTGGAAGAAAGTAGAGGAAACGAGCAGATATAATTCAAACTGAGATCTATGCTTTACGGTGACTGATCTTCAACGATTTTCCCCTCTAGACCCACTCCACTCTCAAACTCAGGATAAATGCCGATTTGAGAGTGGACGAGAGTCAAGAGGGGAAAACTATTCAAGAAACCGTCTTTTTGCTTTTGAGTAGATTGGGAAAGTGGAAGTTGGATTTGCACGACTGAGGCCAAGAGAGTTCCGCAGTATTTATAGAAGTGGCGAACCAATGTGCGTCCGACGCGTCAGAACTTCGACGTCGACAATGGGCTTAAACTATCCATTTGGGTTGAACAGTGTTGGGCCAGACGGATTTACCCAGTCAAGCCCAAATGGGCCCATCAACTACGTCCGAGTTTTTTAGCCATTCTTTACAAAAAAGTATGCATCAGTTTTAGCCAACGAGGTCTGCAAGAAGGAAAAGACGGAGGTTCCACTCGAGGGAAAATAGTTCGAACTATATAAAAAATTATTCGAACATCTACGTACAAATATTACAGTCCGACAAAAGCCAAAGAAAGAGTTACATGCTACCACGGGGCCTACCCCGCCTTGAACATCACCATTGCCCAGAAGTTGAACCTTGGGATTCTGAGCCACCGCCCTGGGCCTGGCAAGCTTGCTGCTGCATCCGAATTCTCCTGCGAATCAGCTTCAGCGTCCGCTCACGCTCCTCTTCAACCAGTCTCCTGGCTATTCTTGGACATTGAGGGGGCTCACCTTCATAATCCAGGACGATCGGATCACGCCAAGTTCCCCTGCCTGGATAGATGGGCGGATGCATGTTTCCGCACGCACAATTCACCCAGTGACCGTACTCATCATCGCTCGATTCCAACATTATCAAGACTGGAGAGAATGAGGGAAAGTACAACAGTGAAAAAGGGAGAATTACCACACCCTTATTTATAGTGGCAATAAGTCTTTCAGATTTTGACATCTGTCAATCATCCGACGACTAAGAAGATGAAAAGACGTAGTCATAATGACTATTCCACTGTTTCACCTTCCTCCTTCTAGAAAAATCTCGCATCCCAAGGGACGAACCGTCCGGGTATCGAAAAGATGATAGTCTAATTTCTACATCAGATACCATCTCCAGCGATCCGTGCGCTTAAGAGATGGGTAATTTACAATAACTCAGCTTGTGAACGACAGGTAAAGAAAGGAACGAAGAAGAGGGCAAGTAAACGCTCGGAAGCATAAGAAGTTCATATCATCGGATAAAATACGGAATGTTGTCATGAATTTGAAAGATAATCCGAGTTATCAAAAGATGCAAATACAACAGAAAAAGCCAGTAAATACAGAATTTCTAACGGGGCATACCCCAGACTTCTCTTCAGGCCCCAGTCTGGCTTGGACCAGCCTCCTCAGCTTCGGGCCGATTGGTGGCTTCCACAGCAAGAGCTTGAGCGTGGGCGAACAAGTCGAA
Source organism: Plantago major (assembly GCA_026545765.1). Taxonomy (NCBI): domain Eukaryota; kingdom Viridiplantae; phylum Streptophyta; class Magnoliopsida; order Lamiales; family Plantaginaceae; genus Plantago; species Plantago major. The sequence goes on from CM048843.1 coordinate 13,521,473, forward strand.
ATCAGCGGGAAGATCGAGAACGCGGACAAGAAGGGCAAACCACTTTTGCAGGAAGGCTCGATAATCATCGAAGGGTACAAGGCCCACTTTCAGAAGAGCTTCCGGGATGAGCCTCGGAAGGAAAGGCCCGCCGTTCTGGATCTCAATCTCACCTTCATTGGTGACCAGTTCCACGAACTCACACGCAGCCAACTGCTCGTCCGAGACGCTATCGACGGGCACTTCGACACCATTCGCATCCGCAGAAGGGATTAATCCCTCCGCCTTCCAGTCAAAGTCTGGTGGAAGCAGTCCCTTGGACTGCAGCTGTCCGATCCGGACACAAACCCATCCAGTCGGGCGGCATCCGACTTGTCCGCCGTCAGAAACTTGAAAGAAGCAGAATTCAAGAAGTCACGGCCAGCGTAAAGACGGACATATCGGAGGCCTCCGACCAGGAAATTCTTAAAATCCAGGAAAGCCTGCATCGCCTTGTCGACGAACCTCTCCTGGTGGTCGAGTTCCGCCTTGACCTTCTCCCAGCTGGTCTTCAACTTATGGACCCTCACCTCTTCCTCCTTCAACCTCATCTCCAGCTGCTTCACTTTTTCCGCCTCGTCCGCGGATGTGGCCACAGCCTTGTGAAGGTCCTCTTCGATGGTGGCCCGTTCACTAGCCTTCCACTGCATGGCCTTGATGAAGCACCCAAGCTGGGGAAACATCCGAGTAGATACAAGTTATATTTGTGTCACATTAAGAACAAAGCAAGTAAATTAAGGACAGATTATTTACCCGCTGATACAGAGCATCCAACCCTCCGACACGCTCCATTTCTGGGAGTCCGCAAGCACACTCGTACTCCTTGTCCAGAGCGGCTTGGTCCATAGGAAGGACAACGGACAACTGCTGCCTCTTCGCTGCAGCAGGAGCTTCCGAGCTTGCCGCCCTCTTTCGTCCCGAGACAATGGCGTCCCGCATAAAGACGTCTCGGGGTGGAGCTCGAGTGTTGGCAGTGGCACTCCAGAAAGTGAGCCTTACCTTATCGAGCACCGCCAAGGCCCGGAGTCTTCACGGCCTTGCTCCGCCTTTCCTCTTCGGCAAACACAAAGAAGATTTTCGGATCGACATGGCGGACCAGGAAGTATTGATTATCTTGGTCCTCTGACCAGCTGCGACTTCAAGGGCCTGTTGTTCCCCTCGCAACCTCTTCTTCTCTCCGAGAGTTGACATGATGTAGTCAAACCAGTGAGCTGCACAGTAAACCAAGGGCGTTAGAAACAGACGAGCTAAAGAAAAATTATCGGAATTGCGGACACTTGTGAACAAAATAAGGTATTATGAAAAGGAGGGAAAATGTCTAAGTCTCCACAATGAGTCTCATCAAGTCCGTCTTCCTCCCACTTCTACCTCACCGGTTAGTCCGCAAAGGTAGGGAAGTGGTGGAGATCAATCCGTGAAACGGTAAGTAGGTCATACTTCTTGTGGATGGCCGCCACCCACGGAGCCACATTCTTTGGAAGAGGGCGCCAGTCCGGGATGCTCTCCCTCAGAAACTTTGTGGGCAGCCCCCACTGTTCTCGCTGCCTCTCGGACTCTCCTGGTCTCAGGGCCATGCGTTAAAACGCACTGTCCCCACCACTTTGACCCTAATGACGAGATGGAGTCCGAGATAAAGTTGTAGGGCTTCCTATTCATGAAAGTGTAGAATAGTGGATTCCCCGGACTGAACGAGACATGGAATAGCTGCCTAAAATTCTCGAAGTTTACAGGCTGCCCTTTCTTCTTGCAAAAGACTACAAAGCAAATAAGGTTACCCAGGGACTTGGGGATAACCTGACTCGGACCTATACCAATATGGTTCAGGATGTTTTTCAGCTCTGTGGGAATGAGAATTTTCCATCCGCAGGAGAAGGCTACCTCATGCACGCACATATACCCGGCGGATTGTAAAAGGCGTGACCAGGCTCGGGAATCATGATTTCGACGGAATCAGGGATCTCCCACTTCCGCCTCCACTCGGGGATGTCCTCCGCCCTAACCCTGGACGGACACGTAGGAAGCAGCCCGTCCGCGTTTAATTCTCCAAATCGATCCACTATGGTAACAATGACGCAGATTTAGGAAACTTTACTCGGCAGCGACCCTCGATTATTTGAAGATTGATCGAGCAGGCGCAATGGATGTAATGCAATCCGCCGACTGGATCGTCTAGAGGGACGAGTGACAGGAGATCCTTCTTCTTCTTCCTCCTCGCCCTCACCTTCCTCTTCCTCACCATCTTCTTCGTCCTCGAGGACACCTTCGGGTCTTCCGGACGTACTTGGCTTGGACGGACCTGCTTCTACCTGAACACGGTCCTCCACTCCGTCCTCGAACATCTCCACGTCATCAGCCTCATGCTCGCTGTCGCCTGCCCGTTCGAGTTGAAGCGCATTCGGATCTATAGGCCCTCCCACACCGCCTATAGTCCGAGATTGGACCAACGTTCTCGCCTCATCAACACCGCCTTCGATCACTAGCCTGTCTGTCGGGGGGTTATCTGTTTCGTGGGTTCCGTGCCTAGCGTCGGAATCTCTGGAAGAAAGGACGTCCACAAGAAAGTCTCCTACGGACATGCTCAGATCCACGGACTCATCGCCCAAACCTACTCCATCTCGTAATCTCAAGACCGTGAACGTTTTGACTATCGCTCCCGGACATCCTAGGGCAGAAGGAAACGGATCAGAAACGATGATTGTTATTGTCCGAGAGTTCATTTATATGTCTTATTAAGTCCAGAGACCCGCGAAAAAGTCTAAACCCTAAGATTTTCTACACACAGAAGGACAGGGACCCCAAGACACCGGCACATGCAGCTGTGCCATTGGCACCATGATCTGCCCCTTATGGCACGATGACAAAAGAAGAAACTTTATGGCCAAATGCCACGACCCACACTGATTTACAAGTAAACATGCATGGTCAAGACAGGTTGTGTCGGACAGGACTTATCAAATGAGAGTACAAGACATCAACGAAGAAAATTGGCATATTATGAGCATGCAGCAGAAACACATCAATTATTGTCTAAACCAAAGGTATCGCAAAAGTCAATTATCAAGACAAAGCGCAATTACAAGCAAAGAAGGGAAGCTACACTAGACATGCAATAGGTGTATAGCGAATACATGCAATTTAAATGAGGCCAAAGAAGGATACTTACTTGCTAAATATCCAAACGGAGAACTTCCACGGATAATCGAGCTGGGGTAATGCACCGAGGTTATAGATCTCAGCTTGATGGCCCGAAAGTCTTACAAGTCCCAGTTGCTCGGATCGACCTTGCGTTGTTTGAATTGCTTAAAGATTGCTCTGAGTTTCGAGATTGCTAAAAGTGTGAAAATGACTGATGGCCTGACTATTTATAAGGTCATTATGGGATAGCCAAGAGTCACGTCGCTTGGATTTGAATCCCAACCGTTGATCCTCTCCAATCCAAGGGTGGTACCGCTTCGCGAATGGATGGCTGCCAGAACATCGCATTTAATGCTGGACAGACGCGTCACATCAATCGAACTGGGCGCCCCAACCGTTGATGTCGTCTTGATCCAACGGTCGCGTCTCTTTACTCGGGATCTTTCTCCCGTGGGACGAACGGACAACCTATTGGGCCTCTTGGGCTTTTGAAGAGGACAAATTCAACAATCGGCCCAACTGACAGCTTCCACACAGCTGCGTCAGATCCTAACCGTACTCGGACACATATATCTCGGATACAAATACCTTTTCCTCTACAATCCCAGTTATACGATAACTCGGACTGTAGACGGAAAAGGGGGGGGGGGGAAAGAGATATATTGAATCCTTGAGGACACGGATGACGGGTCACGACAAAAAGGATTTTTTCCCTTTTCTCTTAATTAACGATTCGGACACGTTCCACAGACACGACTAATCCCTCATAGTTACCAACTATCTTCTACTAAGATACTTGGAAACTGGGGGGACATATGTTGATACGGAAATATGTCCAATCCGTTAAGGGCGCCATAGAGCGTGTCCTAAAAGATCACGGCTTAACTAGCGATTCAAGATCTTGGTCCGACCTCACATGGTCCGCCCAAAGTGAATCGACTAGTACGCCGAAGTCACTACTTCCCCACAGCTAGTCCGAGCTAGCTAAGGAAAGGACTTGTAAACCTGACCAGGTCAGTACAGAGATGCCTAACGGACCGTACGAGAGAACCTCGGATGCCACCATTATTCTAAGACCAGACGTGTATAACAGAACCACTGAGATACTTCCGTGGGACTCTTGGCTCGGACATCCAGAGTCACCCAAGGGCAGATCAACCAAGCAGACAGGTCTGTCCGAGGGACTAACACGGACCCAACAGGCGGAACAGTACTCTCAGAGGGAAAAGGTCCAAACTACCCTCCCAGGCCCACTTATCGGTATTGGATCACTGTCCACTAATGGGCCATGGGCCAAAGGTAGCATTGGTGTCCAAATCTGGATCGTACACTTGGCATCATCTCATGAGCTACCTCATGAGTATGTGATAACTATAAATACAGCACTAGGTCCAAGACCTTAAGGTAAGTGGGAGATAATACAAAAACTATAACCTCCCTCATAATTATTACATTGAGAGCTTCCAACTCTCTCTTGAGTAAAGTATCTTACCGGATTGACACAGTAATCCGGCATCCGCTTCTACCCCCACTTAGTCGTTTCAGGTGACTTGGTTCGGACGAGCAATCCATCGGACCTTCAAGTTGGAGGCGGGTCTAGACCGTGTTGCTTGTAGTAATTTAGTTAGTTAGTGTTTGAGATTTATCCCTCAACAAAATCAATCTCAACAAGTTTATGAAATTAGCTAACTTATAAGGTATCGGTCAGGGGTGAAGGGGAGCATGACTTGGGTAGGGATTAAGCCCCACTGCCCCACCCTTTACCCAACCTGCTTTTAAAACAAAATATTTTTTTTTTAAGTATGAAAATAGACCTACCCGATATTTAATAAAGGTAGAGTAAATAGGATAGGTCCAATATAGTTAAGATATATTCTTAATATATTTATTACGTCCTTCTGTACATTAAAAGTTTCCTAATCTCTCACTTTCTCTTCAACAAAAACTCAATTCAAATGTGAAGACAAACAAGTTGATTAAATTGGTAAAGTTGTAAGTGAGTGATAAAATAAGAGTATATTGAATAAAATAATGTTAAAGTAGGTTAGATAAATAATAAAGAATTAGTTAATGTGATAAAAACTTTTCATTTGTGGGTTAGAACTTCTGAAACATAAAAAAGAAAACCTTTGAAGTTATTAATTGAACCAAGAGGGTAATATTTTGTCTTTTTAGAACAAAAATATGTCAGTCTCTATACGTAAAAAAAAAAAAAAAAATTTCAATTGCGCCTAAGGCTGCAAAGGAGTCGAGCTTTTTCCGAGCTGCACGAGCTCGTCTCGAAAAAAGCTCGACTCGCTCGAGCTTAAATTATAGCTCGAGTAAATATTCGAGGCGAGCTCGAATACTGAGAAGCTCGGCTCGAAGGCTCGACGAGCTACTCGAAAAAAAAAATTAAAATTAAAAATTATATATATATATATATATATATATATATATATATATATATATATATTCTGGGGAGGTCCGTTTAATTGAATTGCAATTAAACTCGGCCCACCCTTTTATTTTAGTAGTAGTATAAATAGAAATAAAAGGGTGGGCCGACTACAAATATTCTATTTCACGTATTTTGGATAATAAATACATATTTTATATCTCTATATATCGCAGATTTGTCTTCAAAAATCTAAGACTCAAGTGTTTCTATTGTTGTCTTGGATCCACAATGAAACCTATGGATCCTTCGGATTGGTCTATTCTTTCGAAGTATCATAAACCTTTCGACCCATCCTGCATTTTGTCTTTTTTGTTCCATGTTGTAATAGAACCATAAATTCTTACTTTAGTTATTAGACGAGATTTTAGGAAAAGATTCTTTCTAGGTTCTAGGAAAGAAAAAATCTTTGTTTTTTGTTGTTCGATGCGAAGACACAGGAAAAAAAATCTTTATCATTCTGTTTCGAATGAAAGGAATTTGATCCTATTCATATCATAGTGAAGTCTTACCCCCAGATTCCAAAAAAAAATAAAAAGAGAATCCTTTTTCACACTTCTTGTTAGTAGTGATTGTTTAGTCGGATAAGAACTAATAGCTAATTGGAATATATGTCAATATATTCAAATTCACGCTAGAATAATTGACAGATATACAAATGGACAATAGAATACTTGACAAAGATTTGAATTGAGGATATGGTCAATTGATCTTGACAAAGTGAATTGACCATATAATAATAATTGAATCTTGACAAAGATTCGAATTGACCGTATAATAATAATTGAATCTTGACAAAGATTCGAATTGAGTTTTATATATATATATATATATATATATATATATATATATATATATATATATATATATATATGTATATGTATATATATATGTATATGTATATGTATATGTATATGTATATATATATATATATACATGTACATGTATATATATATATATGTATATACATGTACATGTATATACATATATATACATATGTATATATGTATATGTATATACATGTATATACATATATATATATGTATATACATATTATGTATATACATATATATACATATATATATTCGAGCTTTCGAGTCGAGCTATATTCGAACTTTGTTAGTTTCGAGCTCGCGAGCAGAGTTAAATTCGAGTTTTAAAAAATTAATTTAAAGAAAATATGAAGCTCGCGAATGAGTACATTTTCTTTCGAGCTCGAGCTCAAGTTATGTAGCTCGGTCGAGCTTCATACGAATTTTTCTTTAACGAAGCTCGGCTCGGCTCGGCTCGGCTCCAGCCCTGTGAGGCACACCCATGACAAGATCCTAACTTCACCCTGGTATCGATTTAACATTCAAGTAACATATTTATTTGAAAATAAACTCATCAAACTTATAAATTAAGGAATAATTGAGCTACTACTAGACATAGTGTGCTAAGCAATACTACTTTTGTAATTGATCATCGATTGCAAAATAGATATAAATGTAATGCAAATACTTACTGACCTCGTTGTGTATCTTTAAAGTGCACTCTGAATAGAAGCTTTCAAATCTTAGTAACAAGAAATCAGACAGTGTATGCGTTATAATATATAGTACTTCCTCTTGCCCACGGCTTTGGTCTTTGAAGTGCCCCATCATTTACGCATAAAATCGTTTCCAGGAAAATATCAAATTCTTTGATTTCCTTTTTCTCACGTTAACTCGTCAAGAATTGTCAACATAGACAATTCAGTTTCTACTCGGTAAAAACAAATTGATAAGATCAGTGATAATTTGTGAAAAAAATACAAAGAGCGCTAAAATTAAGATTCTTATATAGTACGTAGTATAGTACTATTAGGCTCTAGGAGCCTTTAAGACTACCCGCATTGGGTGACGGCTTGACGCCACCTACCGTAACGATCCGTGACGAGATTTTGTCAGACGTGACGCGTCACGGAGCCGTCACGGAATTTCGATTTTTTTTTTTTTTTACATATTTAACATATTGTAAGAGTGTTTAGAAGTTGAAATTAGTAAAATTGCATTTTTTAAACTCGTTTTATAATTTATTGGGCAAGAGGCAGGAATATATTACAACAAACCGCTGAAAATTTAAAAACTAAATGGAAATGCAACAAACACACAACACACGAATGCATTAAACAAACAAACATACACTACACGATTGGTGACGCTCAATCTCCACGGTCAACTCATTCTCCAAATATGTTCCATCAAGTCCCTTTGGAGTTCTTCATGCGTGCACCTACTGTGCATTTGCCGTGAAAAGTTCATGTATTCCGGGATAGAGTTTATTGTTGATTGTGCTCGTCGGATACGAACTCCGTCAATCACATGGGGTACATTCTCACGGGTATCTTGTTCGAACTCTTCGATTTCCTTGTCATAATTTAGGTATTTGTGGCGCTCATCCTCAACTATCATGTTGTGGAGTGTGATGCAGCAATCCATAATCTTTTTGAGTGTGTCCCTGTTGTGTGCAAGGGCGGGATTTCGTACAATTGCAAATCGTGCTTGCAGTACTCCGAAAGCACGTTCCACATCTTTCCAAGAGACTCGACGCCGGAGAATTTGGCTTCTTTGTGCGTTACCGGATTCGGGATGGCAGGAACAAATGTAGCCCAAGCTGGGTAGATGCCATCGGTTAGGTAGTAAGGCATGTTGTACTGATGGCCATTGACCTCAAAGTTAATCTGAGGTCCCGTGCCGTTCAGGAGATCGTCGAACACCGGTGAACGTTGCACGATGGACAAGTCATTGTATTTTTCGGAAATCCCGAAGAATGAATGCCATATCCAAGTATCTTGGGATGCTACTGCTTCTAAAACAAGGGTAGGCTTTTGCTTCGCCTTGAAATTGACCGTGCACTTGGGGACAGTTCTTCCATGTCCAAAGTGCATACAATCGATACTCCCAAGCATGCCCACAAATCCTCTTGGCGTTGATTGCGAATCCTTGAGCATCGGCCTCGTTGGCCCTCCGATATATGTTGGACCAAACTTAGCCACCACAAGATCACAAAATGCGAAAGACACTTGAGGGCCGTGCTTTCACCAAGTCGGCAATACTCACAACCGAAGTCGAAGCCCATAAGCTAGCATACGAATGGGCTGCGGTACATTTTGTAGTGTGGTTAACCCCGGCCAAGACCATCCGGCTTGCACACAAAGTAATCATCTTGACGACTACACCAGCAATCACCCGTTCGAACAACGACCTCTCCATTACGAATCTCCGTCGAAATTTATCTCGCATATGGTGGGTTAACCTCAAGTAGTCTTCCTCCAATTGTTTGCCACGCTTCTCGACAATGTAAGCACGCTTCTTCTTAGGCCGTTGTGGCTCGTCCGGTTGTTGATGTTCTTTGGAATTGTTGGATCATATTTGGTACATTTTGCATTATCATGGTTTGGATTTGTGCGAAAGGAGTGGATGAAGAAGAACTAGCAAGCTTTCATCATCGGATGATGAATTGGACATGATTATCTTTGGAAAATTGAAGTAGATAGAGTATTTTACGTAGTTAAGAAAATGGAAGAAGGGATGAATGCAAGTAGTTTGTTGTGTATAAAATGTGTTCTATGGTTGCATTATATAGACAAGGTTATGCGAGATGTGTGACTCATTTCTTAGTCATAATGAGTCGATCGCATTGGATTTCTCATTAATTGAAGATAAGATGTCCGAGATGTATGACTCATTTCTTAGTCATAATGAAATGATCGCATTGGATTTCTCATTAATTGAAGATAAGATGTCGAGATGTATGACTCATTTCGACAAAGCAAAGATAAGATGCCCGACAGTAAGGATAAATCACAAGACTTACTTTCCGTAACTCAAATAATTCAAACTCAAATTCATATTCAAATTCACAAATATATCTAAGAATGTTTAAATACTGAAAACCTAACTTGCTGGAAAGGAAACCTAATACAAAAGGAATTCTAACAACTATTAAAAATTACAAAAAGTGCCCAAAACTTATAAAAATGCGATTTTAACCCTCCAAACGATCTCCGTTGGCCGAAATCCATCGTACATCATGGCAAAGCGATGACTTTTACTCAGAACACCATTTCTGCATGGAAAACACTAAGCTTTCATCGAAATCTGACACTTCATTTTCACATCAAAAGCACACTGATTTTATTACAACGGGCACTTGGAAGAGTAAAACACAAACAAGCCACACTTCGGGAAGTAAAAAACAAGCAAACCGAAACAAGCAAACCGAAACAAGCAAACTAAAACAAGCTCTCAACTTCAGCCATTACTCGGACGGAAACAATTCCTTCTGCAGTGCATCACAAACTCCCTTATGTGCTGCGGTCAAGTTAGCATAGTTCACCATAAGTGTCATCCACATGTCCATCTTCTTCTCCTTCATCTTACGTTCTTCCTTTTGCCGGGCAAACTCCAGCTTCTGTCTTTCCAACTCAAGGTATTGGGGATAACTTTCATTAAAGTTAACCCATCCCTCGCTCATTGCATCCATTGAGGAGTTGCCGGACCTACCAACTCTAGCCATCTTCTTTGCCTTGTCACGACCCATAGGACGTTTGCTAGGCGTGACACTGACACTGTCCTCACTGGGGCGCTTGCTCCCACTACTAGCACCTGCTGATGCCATTGGTTGGTCATCATCAACTAGAACATCAACCCTCGGAGTTGTTGCGGCCTTCTTGTATGTTTCCTCCAAGTTCATCCTCGTTTCCCACTCTGGGTACTGTTTCATGGCATCCCACTGCTTGAATAGGTTGAATCCGGCGTTACAACCGGACTTCTCTTTGTAGAATTCACGGTCATTTGATTACATTGGCTTCATTGTAGCCACTCCGATCGCCGACAACCCTAGTAGCACGATCCACACAAATCACCCACCAATTAATGTCATCTCTCATCCGCTTAAATCTGAGACGAAGTGAATCATGACTCCGCTTTTTTTCCAAACCGGACATCCTCCCATCTCTCCGCACGTCCTCGAACTTCTCCTCGACTTTCTTGAACAAACTTGCATACCTCTGATTCGTGCCAATGATCGGATTTGCGCTAACGGCCATGTAACAAGAGATGAGAACCAAGTCCTCATTCGTGTTGTAGGGTGAGCCACGTCCTTCGCCTTTATTGGTCGTCCCTCCTTCCGTGTCTTTGGCTTTCCCTTTCCCACGCCTCCGCATCGGTTGAATTTCAGGCTGCGTCTCAGGAACAACTTCCGGTGGTACTTGCGAAAACATTGGTGTTTGTGAGATTGGAGAATGGTAATTTTGAGTGTAGGGGTCTTCGTACGAGCTTTCGAACAAAGGGCGAACAAAGCTCGGTTGTGGAGAGGTGTTTTGTTAAGCTTTTTCATGCACGCTCAGAAGCTTGGTGTGTTTTCTTGCATCCACCTCGGAGTTCGGAGTGAACAAGTTTCCGTCCATGTCACGGAAAATTGAAGTGGAGATGGTTGGTGTTTTGGAGTGAAGAGAGTGTTTTGAGTTTAATTAAGAGAGAAAGAGGAGTTGGAGATGGGATGATCCAAATATAGTCAAGACTGATCTCATTTTATAGATCTCGAAAAAATAAAGCCGTTGATGATTTTTATTTATTTTTTGCATTTTTATTTTGAAAGTTATAACCGTTTGAAATTTAAACGGATTTAAAAAAAAAAAAATAATAATGACACATGGCTAGGCTGCTGCCATGTTGAGCTCCGTCCCGTGGGTCGACGGGAGGCAAAATGACGCCATCAGGTGACGGCCTGCATTTGCAGGCCGTCTAAAGTGTCACACAAATCCTCAAAACTAACTCAGCAAAATGTTAGGTGTTTGATAGGGTAATCTATACCTGAAAATTAACTATAGTAATTTTCAAATTAATTAGTCAACTAATTAACTTATTGATATTCACAAAATGGACTTAATGACTTGTCATATTGATCAAGTAAATTGGAATCACCTGACAAAACGACTAATTAATCGAGTCATATCACATACCGTTATCCGTTAGAGTTAGCTACCTAGTAAAATGTAGTATAAAAGTTATAAGTAGTTCTACTCTTCATGCAACGGCCTGCCAAATAGTCGTTAATTTTGTCCGCAAACACAAACATAGATAATTATTGAAGGGTCGTTTATGAACATTTTAATTAATGAATGTTTAGTCAAGACAGGTAAACTCTTTGATTGGTACTTATATAAATTATTAAATTCCAAACTTCTCTATAATTTGAAGTTTTGACCTCTGAATGACATAAAATTCTATCATATAGTATAGAGCATCCGACTCACTTCAAACTTAAGAAATGTTGATTGGTTCAAATTCAGTTGTAATTTTTTAGGGTGATGTATTTTCGGAGCATTTTTTATGCATGTAAAACTTTTATATATATATATATATACATATATATATATGTATATATATATATACATACATACATACATATATATATATATATATATATTTTTTTTGCCATTTTAAAAAAAATACTTAAAATATTAGGAACAAGTGTGATACAACACCACCTTTGTAATTGGACTTTGGACAGCCTCTCGAAAGGCTCAAAGGCATTTGTTCCTTGTCCTAAAATGGCATGAATGCCATTATTTATATAAAATGTAAAAATTGTATGAATTGATATTACTTCATTTATTTTGCAAAGCAATTAAATCCTTAATTTATTTTTTAGTATAATGCAAATACTATTTCAATTATTGGAAAGAACCCAAAACGTCGTTGCATGTAAGGACAAGGGATATGCGTCGTGATTAATTGACCGTGGAAACTTGTATTATGGTCGTCCAAATTGCGTTAATTAGATGTCATGCCCTTTCTACCCTAGAAAACTCGATCCTACCAGATTTATTTTATTTAAAAAACCAATACAAGGCAAGATGACAACTATAAACAGACAAATCCCACACCACATGGTTTCCCATTAATAAAGCCAAAGGTTTCCCATTAATAAAGTTTTGCCTTGTCTCAATATGCGACTGGATCTCATATTTTTCAAGAAACTGTCTGCCCAAAATATAAAATCAACGTTACATTGTTTATCTCCAAATATTATATAATTAATAAGTATTCCAGACAATGTAGATATATCATCACAAATGAAAAGGTCATGGAGTTAGTTCTCAGTAATCTTCAGCTAAAAAATTATTAATTTCAATTAAGTTCAAATTTACTTAGTTATTTTTTATACTACAAATAAGTTCAGTTTTATTTAGATCTATTCAGACGAAAAGAAGAGAGACTTATGAAACTCTCGATTCTCGAGTCTTGTTTTAATTTTTTATTTATATAGTATAAATTTATCATTTCAATTCACAACTTGGAGAAAATGTTGACAGCCTATAGATTCAGTCACCAGAAAATGATAGAAGGCTTGAAAATAAGTGAAAATGACTAATTAAAGGTAGGCTCTAACTTATATTTTTGCAATAATCAGGTTGGATATATAATTATCAGTTGATGTTGGGGTATGAATATATGATGATATATTATTGACTTGAACCTGGTCTAATTTTGACCTGTGTTGTGCCCATTCTACAATCTACATATAGCTTCCCATTTCATTTTCTACTTTTCCTATAACAAAGGATGAGCACGACATGCACAAAATATCAGTTTATATTATATGTCGTGACTCGTGACCACTAATGTTACACTTCATACGGACAAATTTCCATTTTATGCTTTAATTAAATGTTTCACAATTTCCTCATGGAATTCACTATCTACTACTTCCTCCGTCCCCGAAATAGCTTTCCACTTTAACTTTTTACAGTTACACTTCATACGGACAAATTTCCATTTTAATTTGCATTTACATGGATTGAGTTATCTCATTGCGAAAAGGGACCTCAACTTAATAGATCCATCAAAATTGGACTAGTATATATGACAAAATGTGAGCTGAGTGTGGTTCATCTTAAACTTCTTACCAAATGTATAACTTAAAGAACTAGAGTACCAGACCTTAACTTAAATTTGTTGGGGTCAATGAATTACTCGGTGTAGGTCAGTCATGATCGTCTCATAAATTTTTTACGAAATTGTAACTCAAGGAACTAAACCGAGGTGGTATATATAGTTTTAATCTTTTTTAAGTTTTGGACAATATGGCTTTTGGTGCACTGAATTTGATTCATGAGTGGTGTGGGCTGTTTTAGGGGGGTGTAGTACTGTTGGATTTTGAGACTTGGTTTGAATTGGAGCTCCTTTTGTTAAGATAAACAGTTTGAAGACCATACGGGGATATCAACTAACATTTTTTGAGGTATTATCTATCATGTTGGTCAATTCATTCATGTTAGGTTTTGTTGTAAATTACTCTTTGCTACACAAAATGAAGATGGGATGGCTATTGTTTTTCCATCTAAATTAAGATATAACATAAAGTTTGCTTGTAAGAATAGCTAAAGATTGAGAGTTTGCCCTTATACTTGTATTCCAGGTGAGGTGGAAATATTTTATATTTTGACCGATCATTTCTTATTGTTGAGTAAGTCTCCACGCTCTCTAGATAATCGGACCTATATTGTCAAGAAAATCATCGATGTTATTGATCAAACACTTATGTTCTCAACATTGGTGTTTTTTCATATTACAATAAGATTTATTTTGTTAACAACATACTGTAGACGTTTTGATTAATAACATGGATGATTTTATTGGTAACATATATCGTGTCTAGATAAGTTATATAAAGACTGTCTCTTGTGAGACTTTGTGTTTATTGTTTAGGTAACTTGGTTCGGTTATTAAAGAAATATTTACCAATTCAAAAATAAAATTGGGGCTGTACTATTGGAGTATTGGTGTTTTTAGCACAAACATTGCTTACTAGGCCCAAAACGTTTTAGGGCCGAGTAGAGATTGGGCCAAAAGTATATGCCCAGATTTGATGTGGCGAAGTAAAAAGTATCAAGTAGGCTTGGGCCAAGCCCAAACTAGGCTGCAAGTCCGATTATTATTGGCGTGCCAAGTTTGGGCCCAATAAAACCCAAAACCAATTCAATTACAGAAGCGAGGCCTGGACTTATTGAAACTCCGCTCAGAATCACACAGCTCGTTTTACAAAGCCTAGTTAGGCAGTAAACTTGAAGATTAGACATTTCCATAACCAGTTGCGTCTTGCTGAATTGCTCTTAATCAATCTGAAACATCCAAAGTTTTAGCCTGGGCAAGAATCAAATTAGTATGTATGTATTTGGAAGTGAAAAAAAAAAAGAGGAGCTCCAACTCGTTTGAGAAGTTAGGCCAAAAACTTAATTTGACCGTAGAGGAGCCCAAATAAATACTGAATGTACCTCCGCCGTAATTCTTTTCTTCTTTTTTACAGAATTATTAATAGAGTAACTAGAGTTTGTAAATTGATTGTTTATTATACAAGTGTTGGGGGTAATTAACAAAGCGTCATAAGAGAATGTTTTTATTTTCACAGTATGTTGATTGTTGATCTCTATGTTTGACAAGTAGGTGAATGATTGTTTTCCGCGTAAGGAAGTTGGGAACACAATTGTTCATTAAGGTTTGGAGATTATGTCTTGGATATTTAGGAAGCTTTGTGATTAGACATTTAGAAATGATGATTAAAGTAATTAGGGGTAGCCAGGTTAAAGTTTCAAGATAAAGTGTCCAACAACACCACCAAACATTGACAATGTCCAATAGTTGTTGGTGCATGAATGGATTTGTTGAGCTCTAAATCTCGTGATGTGAATATTCGACCAATGAGATTTGAACACAATCTATGCACCCTAACCGTTTCTAATATTAATCACTTAAAATAACATTCCTGTGTCACAACCTGCGAGTTTAGTGTAAAACTTTAACTACAAATTAATTCTGAATTATAAAAATTCAAAAAAAAATATATTGGAGTATGAACTTACATATCCCGGTTCTTCTCCAAATAATTTTCTTAAATTCTGTATCATTATAGTTTAAAAAAAGTTTGACATGTTAATTTGGAAGGTATTTTTTAACTAGTCGGAGGAAGTATGTATTAGGAGATTGGATACTGTCATCTTTATGTCCATTTCACAAATGAAAACTTACGCTTAAAGTAGTAGATAGAAATCTCCTTATTCTACAATCTAATACGATGAAAAATGAAACTTCCTCAATTTTTGCGATGCACAGTCCATGTTTGTAAAATCGCCGCACTTAAGGGTGGACCAGGAATTATATACATCCACTCATCCAGGGCTAAGTTAGAAATATATAAATAAATTTATCAATAAATTATGGTCCAGGTTATATATCCCAAAAAAAGTTCTCAATTACTAGACTCAAATACTATGTAAAAAAAGAAAAAAAGATTTTATTTTCCGGTGCACCACGACTCCCAGTCGGGATTTATTAGACCCTCCTCCAATTGTCTCACCATTCACTGTAGCAGCGGGTCCAGTACTACAGTGGACGGTCATGCCTATAATTACCAGTGTGAAAGAATTATTTTCCCTGCCTCTTCTCATTCATCAATCGCATATATATACAAGTATGTATAGCTAGATATCAATAAGGAATACTATTCCAATTATACTTCTAATTACCAACATTAAGCAATCATAATCCTATTATACTTCTAACACTCCCCCTCAGTCGAAACGGGAGGTTGATGAACGTTGAGACTGTTTCGAAAAACGTCAAACAATACTTGTGAAATTCCTTTGGTGACACGTCGACTCATAGTTAAGACTCGGCAAATTTCATCCATGACGTGCTACGTTGATGTTGTATGAGAGCAGGCGAGGCAAAATGTATGGGCTTGCTGTGGGTGAGATCCAATAAGACCAGCTTGGTGAGATGGACCGGACGGTGGGCGATACCAAGGGGCAGTCGGTATGGACAAGGAGGATCCAAATTTGGTACCCAACTCCACTGAAGTGCTCGAGTCTGCAAAAGTCAGGTGGAAGGAGGTCGTAACCTCAGGCGAGGTACCAGAAGTCATGGCGACATAATCTGGGAGAGGCGCCACACGAGACGGGAAAGTTAGGAGAGGAGAAGAACGAGATGGGACAAAGAAGACGAGATGACAACGGAAGAAGAAAAAACTTAAGCACCCAGAGCAGACATATAGAGAGACACCCAGAATAGGTAGAGAGGATATAAGACCACACAGAGGCTGACGAAGATCCAACAACAACTTGAGCAGAAGAGGTTGATGAACAGAGAGGCTGGGCGGAATCATGGAGGCGGCACAAAGACAACTATGGGTGCCATTGCTGTAGCCAAGAAAGAAGAAAGGAAACAGTTTTCGTATGTAGTAAACTGCACAGCGCAGTCGTAGGAAAACAATGTTTCCCGCCAGCTCAGCCGTTGGATCGCCCTGAGAATGTGACCACAGGTAGCTAACACACGAATATACATTGTGGACGGTGGAGATCGGATTCCAAGTATATGAACCTTTCCAAACGTTCTGTCGAAGTCAGCTGCTATTCTGGGAAGAAAGAAGAAGAAAAAGCAAATTGCTCGAGGAAGGCGACAGCGCGTGGAGAAAACGCAGCAGTAGAGCTGCGGGAGAAGAAAGTGGCTCAACCGCATAAGAAGAAGAGAAATCCGTTGCGTAATCAAAGGAGGAAGACCTGGCCGGAGGAATTGACCACCAGAGAAGAGAGCGGCTCAGCCGCGTGGAGGAGAAGAGATGCTAAGAGCTTGAGAGAGGCAACCGGAACGGTGGAAGCCGTTGATGCGGCTTGGGAGGTGAACGAAGTAGGAGGCTGGAGAAGAGGCGGCGGCGTTAGGGTCCCCGTGGGGGGCAGCGGCTAGAGGAGGAAGGGGAGCACGCGTGGAGAGATAAGGAGAGATGGGAGAAAAGAGAAGAAAGAGAGAATGGCAAGGGCAATCAGATTGATTGCATTGAGGGAAAAAATCAGAGAAATTTTAGGGCGGAAGAAAGAAAAGAGGAGAGGCAGGATCAATGCTCGTTGGAGACTTACATGGCTCTGATACCATGAAAGAATTATTTTTCCTGCCTCTTCTCATTCATCAATCACATATATATACAAGTATGTATAGCTAGATATTAATAAGGAATACTATTCCAATTATACTTCTAATTACCAACATTAAGGAATCATAATCCTATTATACTTCTAACACAGTGGACGAAAAATTAGACCATGTAACCCCCCAAGTCATACTTACCTACATTGTGCGCATATTTAAGGTAGTATATGGTTACATGTACAATAAATAAAATAGCTAAATACACCATTCCTAAAACACACGACTCATTAGAAAGAAAAGAATCCATCATGTTGGATTTGAGCCTAAGACCTTGCCAACACATATACATCCCTCTATCGTACGAAACTTTATATACATTTGTTATGTTTAAATGTCCTATAAAATATTATACATTATTGAAAAGATTAATTACCCCATACATAACCATAGAACAAAGAATAAATATTTTTTATCTTACTACAAATTACACGTTTTGCTATTAAAATTACATATTTAACCACATCCCTACGTGTCATAAATTTCAATTTTTGGCCTAATTAAAATTAGGGGGGGAACCTATTTAATGCATTAGTAGTCGGTAATACTTGGGGAAATTCCGTGTTACGTAATCTGGTAGTGTACCAGAGCAATAAAGTAGGGTAAGCAATAGTTGAGATGATTATCCAATAATTGAGAAGTGAGAACTTAATTATACTACTTGCGGAGGAATAAAGATAGACTGATAAGACACATTAATTTCAAACATTTAAAAAATTACTTCGGATCCAGATTGGGTCCGATCAGATCACGTTCACGGCACAATCGAAGGTCCCTCAACTTCTTTATAGTAAAAAACAAAAAAAACTAGAATTAAAAACAATGATAAGGCCAAAATAGAAGCCTAAAATATACTTAGAAATCAATGTAACGCACATAACAGTGGAGATAAAATGATATTTCAAAATTTTAGAAGGATGAATTACTGAAATAGTATCAAACTTTTAAAAGTTCAAAGGTAAAATATACGAATTTTAGAGAGCGGACCGCACCTTTTAACTCGGTCCTGACAATAGATCATGTATGATGTAATATTACCTAGGTGTTAACTTTAGGATTACGGAGGCATGTTTCGTGCAGTGCTTCCAAAAGTAGAAAACGTGGTTTACAATTCTGAAGGACCGCAACTTTTGCTACTGATCATAACACACAGCTTGGCTTAATTTGTGTTGGGTTGGGTTGGGTTGGGTTGGGTTGCTATAAATAGTTTGTTTACCTCCCACTTTCTCTCATTTCCATTCCACTCCCCAAAACACCAATCCATCTTTCCATTCTTAATTTTGTCTTAAAAGATTAAATCTTACTTCTACTTTCCCATTCATTACTGACAAAACACAACAAATTTTAGCTGCTCCGGCCTTTGATATTTCATCTTTACTGCTACTATAGAGTGCTAGCTATAAATCTATAATCTTCATCCTTGTTGAAACCATGGCTGCTGTTCAGAAGATTGTTTCATTACTGGTGTTGGTGATTATGTTGAGCTGCAATTGCAGAGTGTATGCAGATCCAGATTTGCTCCAGGATATTTGTGTTGCTGATCTCAATTCTGGTAACTGATTTCTCCAAACAAAACTGTTAATACTCGTTTCACTAAAATCATTCCAATTTGTCAATTTGACTTTGATCACAAATCACTCACACGATCAAATTGTAAAAGATATAGTGAAACGTGTGAGTATTTACTAATTATTTTACTCCAATGTGTATTGCTATTTAAATTGCACATTCGCAATATTTTGCAACACATATGAGCTCGAATGATAACTTTTAAGCAGGACAGAACGAGCGCGCAAACAATAAATAATGTTTATGAATGCTCAATCCATCACCTTCTTTTTATTTTTTGGCACCCACATTTCATTCAATTCAATCCTTGACAGCTACTACTTGTTATGTATTGTATCTTCTAGTGTGATACTTATCCGTTGCTACATTATTCATAGTCATTGTTTACTTTTATTTTCTTCATCAATTGCTACATATAGCGAGCACTGTTTATTGAATAATTGACCAATTTATTAGGGGTCGTATACTTTCTTTGTCTTACAGCATATGTCACGTTTTTAAAATTTTGCAAATCATGCACTAATTTGACTCGCTTGATACTACAAAACTATTTTATTCTACTAATTTTACCTTAAATTTTGAATTACTATATCAAAACTAAATGCGATATTTATCCGCTACTTGTTACATTTTCACTAGGGCATCTTCCAATGTGATACTTATCGCGTTGCTACTGGCTACCCTATTCATAGTCATCGTTTACTTTCATTTCCCTGTTTGCAACATATAGCGCACACTGCTTATTGAATAATTTACCTATAAAAATCATGGGTTAAATGTAAAATACTCCTTAAGTTATTGTAAATGTGCGCGAAACCCCCTGAGTTATTAAAACATGTGCGTGGAACCCCTCAGCTTTTTTTTTACAGCGTGCTTATGTTAGGTGCGACAATTGATGTTCTTTTAGGTTTTCTTACTCCAAATTAACGCGACTAAGTGGACTGGACATTATAGTTTCAGTTTATTATCTTTTGCCCTCACTTTTTTCCATTTACACTAATAATGAATTGGTATATGTTGTTGATATGTAATGACAATCTTAATTAGTGTTATCTATGGTTGTTATTTGTATATTTCAGTGCTATATAACCAGTGGTGTGTGATCGATTTTTGTTGTTCATTTAACCAGGAAAAAAGTAGAGTTTTACTATTTTTAATAGCTGAAATTTAAGTCATTTTAATATTTTCGAAAATTTGGACTAACGAATCAAACTGCACACAATACGAATTCATCATGTATATTTAATATTTATGTAAAAGGGGTATTGCAATGACTTTATAAGAATTCCATGAGATTTTGTGCATATTTTTAATAACTATGGTCTCTCTGTTTTTTTTTTTTTTTTTTTTTGCATTGATTTGGTGTAAGATAACATAAACAAACATCTATAGTCGCACCTAATGAAGTGTACCTCATACACTTTAAAAATAAAGGGTGGGGGGTTTTGTACCCATTTTTAATAACTCAAGTGGTTTGGTACTAATTCGTTAATTCAAGGGGGTTTCGCACACATTATTAATAACTCAGGGAGTGTTATGCATTTAACTCATAGGATCACAAAGTCTCATGAGAGACGATCTTTATCTAGAGACGGCCTATGTTATTAATCACAATATCTATGTTATTAATCAAAATATCTATATTGTTAATGAAATAAGTATTGTTATAATATAAAAATTATCAATGTTAAGAACATATGTGTTTTGATTAATAATATCGATTATTTTCTTGTCAATATAAGTCCGTTTTTAGATAAATTATCTAGTGACCGTATCTCTGGAGACTTGCTCATTTAAGAGTGTTGGCACCCCTGATTTAAATCTTATATAAATTGGTTTGTATTTATCATCCAACTAGCCACTTTCTCACCCACCTTGACTTTCAACTCTTCCATCGATCTGCTGCTTTATTTCACTGCAAAGTTAATTCACCAGTAGTTGTAGGAGTATAAGTATTAAATAAGATGATATTATTCACTATATTTATAAAAAAATGTCTCACAATGGATATTCGTTGATATAGGCAGATAACAAAAGATTATTTTCAAGAGAATGACAATCTGGATAATTAATCTTTGGGCTTAAGCATCTTCTCCTAAAAGACAAATTTGGTAAAACTTAATTATAGCTTAACTTAAGCAGTGCGAACGCATAAAATTTGATCGGGGTAGCAATATTCAAAATTCATAAGAATGCAAAAATGTTTACAAGTTAACCATAAAATTTACTTAACAA
The DNA here is from genome assembly GCA_026545765.1 of Plantago major. Lineage (NCBI taxonomy): Eukaryota > Viridiplantae > Streptophyta > Magnoliopsida > Lamiales > Plantaginaceae > Plantago > Plantago major. The sequence continues at coordinate 13,542,872 of CM048843.1, forward strand.
TATAATTGACCCCGACGATTCGCCATATTATAAAACTTCTAAATGATAGCTTCATTTGATACACCTTTATAATATCTTTTCAAGATAAACCCTCAAATTATCATTCACTATTTTTCACCCATTTTATTCCGAAGCCAATTCATAACAATGTTCATAGAAGAAAAATATATTAGTATGAGTTAAAAGGTAAGAATTAAAACAAAACAACTATAGAGATTAGAGAGGAAGATTAAACAATAATTGAAGATCAACCTTTGCACACTTTCTAATACAACACACCGTCACAACTCACATACCACTATCAATTTGCTTGTTGTGTACAGTGTACTTAGTTTACAAGAATTAGTTTACTTTGCAAAATTGCAAATCACATCAATGAAAATGAAAGGTTTGTTATACCCCGATCTTATTTTCGATGGTCTCACCCTCTCACTGTAACAGTGGGTTCGGGATCGAATTTTTCCAATTCAAGTAAACAAAGCTCTCGGCCCTCTTTCCTCACATCTCAGCCAATATTGATTATTCAATCGCCACAGACCCAGACCACTCCCTCAGTCTCTCTCTCAAACATCTATCTCTATCAGCTATCCCTAACATAATGCCAATTCGATTTTTATGGTATCCGTATTTTTCAAGTTTGCAGAAAATTAAACTTTAGGGTTTTCTTACCAATTACGAGGATGCTTCTTGAGTTCTTGTTGATTGAAGTCGGAAGTTTCTGAATTTGCTTCGTGGTTCATAGATCCGATTCAGCAAGTCTTTATTTCTGAGATTTTTGGCCCTGTCATTTGCGTTTATAGGTTTTGTATTGAATTAGTGTATTAGATCGTCACTCTGCAAATAAGCAAGAGATTTGTATGTTCCCTGTTTTTCATTTGTGATGATTTTCTTTTGGATAATTTCCTTTTCAGATTCTCTACGATGTAGTAAATAAATGGAGTATTTTATTAAAATATTAATGACCAGGGGTATTTTAGTCAATTCGCATGAAAATTCGGCTCGCCCCTGAGCTTAAGCATCACACACACACATTTGCCAAGTAATACTCTGTACACAAGTCACATATCACTGTATTAATAGTTTTAAGTTGAATAATACGAAATTGGAATGTCAACTTGGACAAGAACATTTGATTTTATTTATTTTCTTCTCTATACAGCCGTGAAGATCAACGGATACCCCTGCAAGTCAAACGTCTCGGCCGATGATTTCTTCTTCGCCGGCATATCCAAACCTGCCCCCACCAACACGACCACCGGATCAGCAGTAACCGGAGCCAATGTCCAAAGAATTCCGGGCCTCAACACCCTCGGCGTGTCCCTAGCCCGTGTTGATTATGCCCCTGGAGGCATCAATCCACCTCACACCCACCCACGTGCCACCGAAATCGTCTTTATTCTTGAGGGCGAGCTAGATGTTGGATTCATTACCACTGCCAACGTCCTCATCTCCAAGACAATCAAAATGGGAGAGGTTTTTGTATTCCCTAAAGGCCTTGTGCATTACCAGAAGAACAACGGAAAACGTCCAGCTTCAGCAATTGCCGCTTTCAACAGCCAGTTGCCAGGAACACAGTCGCTTGCTGCCACATTGTTCGCAGCAACGCCTGCTGTGCCTGATAATGTTCTGACCAAGACTTTCCAAGTTGGGACCAAGGAGATTGAGAAGATCAAGTCCAAATTCGCACCAAAGAAATGAGAATATATGAGTGATTATATATATATTGTTTGGGTTAGGTGGAAATTTGATACCCATTATTTCTGTGAACATTGTTGAATAATACAAAAGGTTGTAACATGTTAATTAATTAAGGTTATTCATTCTCTTACGTTATCTAAAATAAAGAGTTCATTTCTTGGAATAGTATTCTACTCTACATCTAGCATCATCCTCTAGGGACACATTAGTGTCATGAACTAGTAATGAAAGTTGATGAAAATGAAGTTAAACTGTTACTACAAAATTCCAGATTTTCCTGAATCCGAGGATCGTATCCCTCCTACCCGAGTATTTGGCACCCTCACCTAATTTATACAAATATAATTTTTTTTCACCTAATTTATACTATAATTGTGGATTTTCCTATTGGTTAGTGCTATATCAAGATAAGTTCCGCTTAAGTCGAACGACTTAACACGAACGGATCGCTACGAGCTAAGAAGGATTAACCAAATCGCACTACGCATCTACTATCAAGAAATCATCTATATCTCGGTGGCACTGACCTACGGAACCCGACCTATCATCTAGTGATAAGGAAGAACGGCCAAGAACGTAAAGGAAGATATACCGACCGTAAGAGGTATATCCGACCTATCAGTATCCGACGTTTACAATAGGTCCGAGCCTGGACCAGTAGTGATTCATATCCCCAAAATCCGAGACACGTGTCATTAAAGGACACGATTCCGAATTTTATGGAACTTGGTCCCCTGACCTTCTCTATATATAGACCTCATTCATCCCTTCTCGAGCCTCATAGGTGCTTTTTGGAGCTAAGGCGCGCTATTCCGGCCTAAGACGATTTTTACCCTCAACATATTGGTGTAGTCTGTGGGAATCGAACAAGAATCATCATGCCTCGCCGGACAGCATCAATCCCGAACCTCCTCCGATAACCGACCCACCTGGTCACACAAAGCTACAGACACAGGTCGGACCCTCTCAAGTCGACGGACTCCTTTCTTCCTCTACTCCATCCGAGCAGGAACAGAATCCCGAGCCTCAAGGCGAAGAAGGGGACGGGAGAAGGAGACCCATTTCACTAACCCAGCATACCGATAGGAATCCCGTTGATCGGACGATTCAAGATCCGGCTTCCCAGGTGATACCGCAAGAATTCGATGGCATCATTGCAGCCATGGAGACTCGGATCGAGAACCGACTCCGGAGAAATATACCAGTACAAGAAGAACGTTCCGAATCTCGGACCCAGTCGATTTCGCACAGGATTGGACGACCCGCTCGAAATCGAACGCGGAATACCAGAGCCACACGCCGACCTCCGACCGACTTGAGGGATGTTCTGAATGGACGTACTCGGACGACTAACTTCCCCCTTGAAGAGAACTTAAACAATAATCAAAATAACAGAGATTAACCGAGACCTAGTAACCGTGCTCCAAGTCCAAACCGAGATACAAACCAGCAAGAAAGAGAATGTCTTGAGAATGAGGACATGTATCAGGAAGAGGATCAAGTTCAATCCTTTACCAGGGAAGAAATTGCCATCCGACAAAGAGCACATGCTGTCGAACAAGATCGATTAGAGAAAATGATACAAGCCAGAGAGATTGTGTCCTTTGGTGAACCGCTTGATCGAAATCCAAGTCCGTTGAGCCCCGCAATCCGAGCCGCTGTACTACCAGAAAACAGAGTTGTACCCACTAACTTCGACAAATACGACGGAACCACTTGTCCAGTGGGGCATCAGGTCTGGTATGAATGCGCATTGTCTGGCAACGGATTCAGCAAGCACATTTATGCTCATTCCCGGGTATATTCTATGGGAAGGCGATGGATTGGTGGCTAGAATTGAAACCAGGGTCAATTACCAGTTACCAAAAACTGACGGGCGCTTTCGTCCGGAATTTCGAGAATACCGAACCAAGAAGAAACCCATTACCTACATGGCCAACACGATACAAAGAAACAACGAGACTTTGAGAAGTTTCATAACCAGGTTCTATGACGCCTTGTTATTAGCGGAAGGACACTCTTTGAAAGAAAAGATGGGATACTTGTACTCTAACACCAAGCATGAAGGCCTGCGAGCACTAATCTCTGAGGGGAGAGTGAAAAGTAAACGAATGTTAGATGATGCAGTGGAAGGCTTCATGGCAGGGGAAGAATACCGGAAGCATTATCCCACCCGCACTAAAGAAAAGAAGGAGAGGAATGAGAAGAATGAAATGAGGACTCCACAGAATCCTCAGAATGAGAGAAGAAATAATGATAATCATAGAGGATTGGAAACAAGGAGAAGAAGCCCTCTCAGGAGATACGCCAACTTTTCGATTCTAAGCTCCCCAAGAACCGAGATCCTAGCGGCAATTGAAGACAAGGGCTATGGACTCCAATGGCCTAAGAAGTTCAAGGAAAACCGACAGTCTAGAGTCTCGAACCAATACTGTCGTTTTCACAAGCAACCTGGGCACCAAACTGAAGACTGTGTGGATCTCAAGAACGAGATAGAAAGATTGATCGAGTTAGGATATCTGAAGAATTACATAATGCACCGGGACGATCATCAGCAGCAAACGAGGGGAAGACGACCCAGACCTCATTCCCGAGAATGAACTCCCAGCGAAAGACCTGAAAAGAACGCCAGAACTCACACAGGTCGGGATGATAATGATCAAGGTTATCATGAATATTAAGAGAACACACCTCAGAAAGGGGTAATCTGCTATATCACAGGGGGACCTGCAGGGGGTGACAGCCGAAAAGCTCGAGAGTTGATGGTTAAGAGCATCAAAAGATCAGATGATACCATGGTCAACTCCATCCGAAAAGGAGCCAACCTTATTTCCCTTGATGAATCAGAGGCTCCTCCATCGTGTGTCGGTCAAGGAAAAATCTGTGATCCGGACTTACCTCTGGTCATCAAATTGGATATTGCCAACTACGCTGTCACTAAGGTATTGGTTGATACTGGGAGCTCTGCCAACGTCATATTCACAGAAACCCTGGAATTGAAGCCAGAAGGACTCAGAAGTGTCACGACATCATTACAAGGATTTGGGGGAACAGAAGTGAAACCACTTGGAAGCGTCTACCTGACAGTCTCAATGGGACAAATGTCGTATCGAGTGACTCGAGAAGTGCAATTCCTTGTAGTAGACTCACCCTTCGACTATACAGTCTTGTTTGGAGGACCAGGCATCAATACTTTCAAGGCAATTCCCTCTACTTTCCATCTCAAGATGAAGTTTCCAACCCCTCACGGGATAGGGGAGATAGTAGGAAACAGAAGAGAGGCATGGGAATGTTATTCCCTATCAGCTAGGCAGATGTCAGTGCCAAGATTAAAAGGAGGTTCACACTCGGACCTTGATCCGAATCAAGGTACCAAGAAGATGTGTTTTCCAATCATCACCAAAATAGGGAGCATTCAGGAATACAAGGTTATCCCAAAACAACCCGCAGGTCAAACCCCCAAGAAAAGATTTCTCAGCGAAAATCGGATTGAATCTCAGTGTGAAACCAAAGAAATACAACTGCAAGAAGGTGATCCCGAGAAGGTTACCAGAATAGGAACAAGTATGACTGTAGAGTCCGAGCTCAAACTAACTACTTTCCTACGGGCAAATATGGATATCTCTGCAGGGGGGGGGGGGTTGAAGATCTCACAAGAATCGATCCAAGGGTTATGGTTCACAACCTACATGTAGATCCAACCATACGACCCGTCCGACAGAAAAAAGAGGGATCATGGAATAGAACAGGATAAGATCATTGCCGGTGAGGTAGAAAAGCTGCTGAAAGCAGGACATATCAAGGAAGCCCATTACTCAGAATGGTTATGCAACGTTGTTTTGGTGCAAAAATCTCCGGAAAAATGGAGAATGTGCAATGATTTTACCACACTGAATCAATTCTGTCCTAGAGATCCTTATCCGCTCCCAAGAATAGACGTTCTGGTAGATTCCACCGCAGGTTGCGCACTCCTGAGTTTCATGGACACCTTCCAGGGCTTTTATCAAATCAAGATGGCAAAAGAAGATGTAGCAAAGACCGCTTTTGTTACCGCAGGAGGGGTATATTGTTTTAATGTAATGCCTTTTGGATTCAGAAACGCTGGTGCCACCTACCAGAGACTTGTCAATCAGATGTTCAAAGAAGAGATTGGAAAGACAATGGAAGTATACGTAGATGACACGCCGGTAAAAAGTAAGGAAGAAAGCCAACACGTCATCCACTTGACCAAGTGTTTCTCTATACTCAGAAAGTATGGAATGAAGCTCAACCCCGCGAAATGTACCTTTGGTGTTAAAGGAGGGAAGTTCCTAGGATACATGGTGACAGAAAGGGGAATTGAAGCTAATCCTGACAAAATAAAAGCAGTCTTAGACCTTCCTCATCCGAGAAACTTAAACGAAGTACAACATCTTGTAGGCAAGGTCATTTCACTCAGCCGATTTATATCTCGGTCAGCCGAGAAAAGTTTACTGTTCTTCAAAGCTCTACGAAAGACTGCAAACTTTGAATGGACAGACGCTTGTAGGGAAGCCTTCGAAGAGCTAAAAAAGTATCTGGTCAGCCCACCTCTTTTGGCCATCCCAGCACCCGGGGAACCCCTGTACTTATATATGGCAATAAGCCCAGAAGCAATAAGCTCGGTAATGGTCAGGATATTCCAGAACGAACATCTTCTCGTCTACTACCTAAGCAAAGTACTTACAAGCGCGGAAAAGAACTATTCAAAGATTGAGAAACACGCTTTCTGTGTTGTCAACGCAGCTGCCAGATTAAAACCATACTTCATGTCGTATGAGGTGATAGTTCTTACTAGCCAACCTTTGAAGAAAGTTCTAGGGAAACCAGAAAAATCAGGATGCCTAGCTAAATGGGCCATTCAGCTAGGAGAACTTAACATCGAGTACTAAGCACCTACAGCCAAGAAAGCCCAAGTTCTTGCTGATCCTGGCTTCTTATTCACCAAGGACAGAAGATGAAGTACCCGACAACAAGACCAACGAGTCGCTAACTCTAGTGGCACACTTGTCCAAGCAAGTGGTAACAACATCAATATTGACTCCCTCCTCAGAACAAGACCAAGTTATGAAAGAACCAAAGTAAGAGTTAGTACTGCCTCCACCACCACCTGGTGAACCTCCACAGAACACCGTCATCATAAAGGCTAATAACCGACAAGTGGAAGAACCAATTGAAGAAATATGGCAGTTATATGTCGATGGATCTGCGAGTCATGGCATTGGAAGCGTGGGTTTACTACTGATAAGTCTAGAAGAAGCCGAGTTAGAATATGCAATCAAACTCGACTTCAGTGTTACCAATAACGAAGCCGAGTATGAAGCCTTACTAACTGGACTGAAGCTGGCAAAATCAGTCATGGCTAAAAAAGTACGAGCCCATACTGACTCTCAACTAGTAGAATCTCAATTCCGGTGAATTCTCAGCAAAAGGACCTTCCATGATCAAATACCTTGAGGTCCTCAAGAACACCGTTAAACATTTTACGGAATTCACGCTGTCTAGAATTCCAAGGGCAAAGAACGAGAGAGCAGATACATTGTCTAAGCTTGCTCAGCATCTGGAGCCATTGATACACGCACAGTCGTCCTCATGACTTCCAAGGTACCATGCATCTCCAAAGAACTAATCTCTTCGGCTATCTTCGCAATTACTTCAGCCGAGGATTGGAGATTTGATCTGATTAACTACCTTACCAATGATACTCTGCCCTCTGATAAGCATGAGGACCGCAAGCTACGAAACAAGGCCTTGAGATATTTTATGATTGGCACAGACTTATACAAACGACCCTTCGGAGGAACCCTCATGTGGTGTCTTAACCATACAGAAGCAAAGATTGTACTAGCAGAAATCCACCAAGGTAGTTGCGGGATTCACTCAGGGGGTCGATCGTTGGCACAAAAAGTAGCCCGCCAAGGGTACTTCTGGCCCACGATGCCGAAAGACTCTTTCCAATTCTCACGAGGATGCAATGACTACCAAAAGTTTGCTAACATCCCACATAGGCCTACCCTACCTATGATTCCTTCGAGAATTACATGTCCATTTGATCAATGGGGCATAGACATCGTTGGTCAACTACCAATTGGTATAGCCCAAAAGAAGTTTATCATCGTGGCCGTCGAATATTTCTCTAAGTGGGTTGAAGCCGAAGCCATGTCCATTATTACAGAAAAGAAAGTGATAGACTTTGTCTGGAAGAACATAATTTGCAGATTTGATCTTCCTAGGATACTTGTAGCAGATAATGGAGGGCAATTCTCTGGGGACAGGATGAAAGAATGGTGCAAAGAATTGAAAATTGAACAACGATTTCCTTCCGTTGGATATCCTCAGGCCAACGGACAGACTGAAGCAACCAATAAGACCATCGTCTCCAACCTCCAGAAAAGGCTTCAAGAATCGAAAGGAGACTGTGTGGAAGAGTTAGATGGGGTATTTTGGGCATATCGTACCAGTGCAAGAACTTCTACCCAAGAAACCCCGTTCGGGTTAGTATATGGATCCGAGTCCATAATCCTAGCAGAAATTGCCATGGAAACTTTGTAGATCCAAGGATACTCTCCTTCTGAAAACCACCATACCGGGGTCTTCGACTTGGACATGCTAGACACTGTCCAAAGCGATGCATTGGCAAGAACGATGAATTACCAGTCTGTCATGGCAAGATCTTACAACAAACACGTGCATACCAAGAATTTTCAGGTCGGAGATTTAGTCCTCCGACGAGCCGACATCTTAAACCTGTTGGGAAGTTGCAACCTAACTGGGACGGTCCCTTCAAAGTGGTCCGAGCCAACTAGAATGGTATCTATGAACTAGTGGATTCAAGAGGCAAAGAACTCAAACGTACTTGGAATGGGAAGAATCTTCATGTTAGGAATATCTGTTAGTATTTTGATCATTCATCACATGTTCTTATCTTTGCCAGAAAGGTGATTAAGTACTCTTAGTTCACTTGAACATTGTAAAAGAGGAAATCACTAAGTATGATTAGTCTAGTAAATCTTGTATTAGGATTATGGGTCTCTGAATGTAATTTTTATTCCAAGAAGACTATGAAGATCAATCCTAGCAATGGAGCTTTTCTGAAGATTACAAGACCGGAGATTGCACAAGATTTATGAAGACACCAAGGTTTAGTCTCACTCGGAAAGACTATGTCCTTAATCCTTTCTTAAGTGCATTTAGTTACTTTTGAAACATGATTCTGGAACATATGACATCATGAGTATGGAGCATACAAGCCATCAGAAAGGCTCATGTATCCGTTAAGACTAAAGGACAATGAACAGTACTATGCATTAAATGCATCGGCAGAAATGCTGCAAAAAGCAAGTCCTCTCTGAAACAAGAGATAGTGACCTCTGAGTACATAGTTCAAGATATAAACGGATATAATTTGATAGAGAGCACAACAGATACAATTCAAACGCCTCTCAAATTTATCTATATATATCACACACTTAGATGCTTGAAGAACATACCTTAGAACGCTCTATCTTGCAAACTTACCATCAAGCAAAGTATTCTCTCAAGCACTCTACTACCCTTTCTGAAAGCTTTCTGTTGCTTGAAGAATCACTAGTAGTTCTAAGTTGTCCTGAACCTTAACAAGAGATTATTATTCGTGAAAGAGTTGAACTATCAAATAACCTTTCTGAAGCTCATTCTCCAGAACGGACATCAATTACTTGGGTCAGTAAAGAGCAGATTGCCATACACTGAATAAGTGTATTAAGTAGTCTTGTTCTATTAGGCTCTCTGGAAACATAACTGAAAAGTTATACAAGAAGCCTCTCTGACAAACCTTATAACCAACACCATCAAGGCGTGGAGTAGAGGAAGTACTTGATTTGGGAAATCGTGAATAACTCCAAGGTTATCTCGAGTAGAGGAAGTACTTAGCTCTAGGAGAGGGAATAACTGTGGGGAACATTTGGTTGGGAACCATTTGTTTAGGAATCTTAGAATAGGATTATTGTAAGGTGAACTCAATTATCTGTCTAGTGAATTCTAGGTCTCGGAAAGACCAAGTGGATTAGTTGGAGGATTACGCCACCTCCAGATACCACTATACTTGCGTGTTACTTACCTTTCTCAGATTTATCTTCAAAGAAAGCACACACACTTACTTATTGTTTCGCACTTACCTATCTTAAAGTCTTCCGCTCGAATTTAAGTATCGAAACCCCCGGTTCTCGAGAAACGTGTTTATCGACAAAAGTTTAAAAGACTATTCACCCCTCTAGTCTTTTACTTTGCGTTATCTGGACCAACAAGTGGTATCGAGCAGGAGGTTCCCAAGCCTTCAAGATCAACCTAGATCCCCGATAGGTGAAGAAACTTTGTCCCTTCGAGGACTATATAATTTGTGTGTTAAGTGCAGGAATGTCTCCGAGTGATGCACCTGCTCAAGCCGTAAAACTACGAAATGGAAGAACAACATGATGCTCCATCCGGAGGCCATTAGTGATGAGATGATCTATGTCATCAATGAAGGGCCTATTAAAATCGCATAACTCAAACAGCATCGAGGTGTCCGATGGAAGAAAAGCCTCGCATAAGGAAGATGAAAGCGAGGATGCGATTGCTAGTGATAGTGGTCGTGTTGCTCGTGGAAGCATTATGTATGAAGACAAGCTAAGAGAGCTCGGACATCCAAGATGCCAAGAGACATGATTGGATGGTCAAGCTCAGAATATAATCATCGATCAACACCGAGCACATACAAGGTAAACTATGGGTGCTAAACGCGAAAGTCACGGCAATTGATTGAAGAAATCTGCGAACCGAGAAAACCAAAGAAAACAAGTTCGAAGTTCTTAAATTGAAGTTCCAAAACTTCAAGCAAGGTCCCACTGAAACATTGGAAGAACTTGATTTCAGGTTTACTACTCTTATGAGTGATATGGCTGCACTTGGTGAAAGCAATAGATACTCCCAGCCAGAAAAGATTAAGACTATTGTCAGAAGTCTCAATCACAACTGGGAACACACTAAATTCTTTTATTTCAACCAAGGAATGCCAAATATTACTCCAGTAGAGCTCTTCTCTCATCTTGCTACTGTAGATTATGAGACAACTTAGAGAGAACAAACGGCTGAGAAGTTGCAAAGTGTTGCTCTAGTCTCTCAAGGTACTTCTGAGAAGAAAGATACCAAAGACGCATCTGAAGAAAATGCTCTTGCAGTAAGACACATGAATAAATTTGTGAGTCAAGAGATTGAGAGAAGAAAAGCTAAAGAAAAGCTGAAAAACATCTTGGCCCAAACTATCATCAGTACAAGAACATTCAACTAAACAACTCTCTGAAGACCCCCATTCAGAAAGGTGTTAGTACTGAATCAGCAGAGATAGGAAATGATATCTGCTTCTTTTGTCAAAAGCCTGGTCACTTCAAGAGAGATTGCCCTGCTTTAAACAAGCTCAAGACATGTGACAAGAAGGACAAAAGAAATCAAAGGGCCTTACTGACTGAAGAAAGGAAGAAGATTCAAATCCAACTTGATGCTCTAGATATTGAGACAGATTCTGAAGATGGAGATTCAGATAACTCAAACCTACCATCACCAGAATTGTGTGGAATCACCCACGACGTAATCGACTTCGGCCTTAAGAAGAATGAAATGTGTGGAGTTTCTGAGATTGCTGGTCCAGACATCTCCAACATTGAAATGTGTCTTATGGCTGATGAGGTAACAAACATTTCACAATTTCTGTACTATGAGAGTGATGATGGAATTGAGGTTCTAGAGTTAATCAGGAGTGAATTGGATCGTTATGAGAAAGAATTTCTGGAAGCACAATCCAAAACCAGAATTCTAGAGGAAAGCAAAGAAACTCTTGAAAAAGAGGTTTCTGAGCTAACCAGGGTATCTGAGAACAAGAGCACTGAAATAGCCCTTCTGAAAAATTAGATATCTGAAAATTAAAATTTTCACAAACTAGCCTTGGATGAACTTGATAAGAAAATGATAAAGCTGCTTTCTGAGAATGAGGAACTTCGAAAGAAAGAGCTATCCTTCCAATCTTATGCAAAGGCTAGTGACACTCTCACTGAGGTTCAATCATATCTGAGAGATCCCTCTGAGAAAGGTGGACTTGGACTTGATGAACAATCGAGTAATTCATCTCCTCTGAAAAAGAGTGATGAAAGGTTGACCTTTGTAAAAAGTCAACAGAATGGTTCTTCAACCACCTATAGCATTGGTCAGAAAGCTAAGGTAGTTGACAAAGGAAAAGGAGTAGCAACCCAACCTTTGAAAGAACAACAAGTTCACAAGAAATTTGTGGGTGAAGCTTCTGAAAAGAAATACAACCCTCAGACATGTAGCCATCCACATTGCCATATTACTAGGAAAGGAAGAATTGCTGGAATAGGCAAATTCTCTACTGTACCATTTTATGAAAATAAAGACGGTACAGAAACTAGTAAGGCTTCTGAAGACCGCATTCAGAAAGCCAAAGGTGTTCGAAATGGCATTGGCTATCGTGCTATTGGAAAAGTCCTTTTACAACAATATAAGGAAGGACAAGAACAATGGCGCAAGGCTGATATTGCACGTAAAATGTAAGTGGAAGAAATCTCAAACCACAAAAACTGAATGCCAAAGCTAGAAGGAACACGCCAGAAAGGCTAAGTTTGTCAAAAGCAATCCCGAAACCTGTGGTCCGAAAGCACCAAAAGGAACACCTAGAAACACCTCAAGAAGGAAGATTGAGATCAAAATTATCGATTCTATTGTTTCCTTCGATAAAGTTAGACAAAACAAACTCCCAAGAAATTCACTAAAATGTGGATTCCTACCGGAAGAATGTTTAGTCTAAGTGGTTCTATCTCGAGGCAAGAACCTAACTCGCTTTCTGCTTTGTGCGTAACTCCTCTTGGACTAAGGCTCAATGGCTATTTGATAGTGGATGCGGAAAGCACATGACAGGAGACAAAGCAAATCTGGTCAACTACAAAGCTTGCAACAATGGACCATACATCAGATTTGCTGGAGGAGAATTAAATCCCTCTCTGGGATTTGGCAACGTCAAATTGGGATCCTTTACAATTACCGACGACATATGTTAAGGGTTTGAAATACAATCTATTTAGCATGAGCCAGCTTTGCATAAGGGATTTATGTGAAATTTAAAGCAAAATATTGCAAACTTATTGACAATGAGTCAAAGGCATACCTTGGTTGCTTTCGGAAAGGTAGTCTTTATGTTGCCGATTGGGCATCTGCCACTACTGAAGAATGTCTCATGGTGAGTCAATCTGGTCACACAGAAGAGCACTGGTTATGGCACAAAAGAATGAGTCACTTGAATTTCAAAACTCTGAACAAACTTGCCAAGAAAGAGTTAGTGGTTGGCCTTCCCAAAACATGTTTTAGAAAGGATAGTATCTGTTCTGCCTGTCAGATGGGAAAACAATCTAAGATCGCTTTCAAGTCCAAAATCAGACATTCTAGTGTTAGACCACTGCAACTATTACACATGGATCTTTTTGAATCATCTGTAACTAGTTATGCAGGAAAGAAGTATGGTCTTGTTGTTGTAGATGACTTCTCAAGATTTATTTGGGTTGTCTTTCTGAAGCATAAATCTGATGCTAGGGTGGAGATACCAAACTTGCAAAATAAGCTCGAAGTCATGAAAAATGACAAGGTATCTGCAATCAGAACAGACCATGGTACTGAATTTGTCAACCAATACATAAAGGAGTTTTGTACCAGCAAAGGTATACAACATCAACTTTCCTCTCAGAAGAACACCACAACAAAATGGTGTTGCGTAAAGGAAAATAGAACCCTAAAGAAGCAAAGAAGGACAATGTCAATGACATCGAAATAAGTGAAGTTTATTGGGTTGAAGTCAAACACAACATGCTATACTCGTAATGTATGTTTGATAAACAAACACCATGACAAGACCCCTTATGAGCTCTTGGTTGGTAGACCCCCTAATATTAAACATCTGAAAGTGTTTGGTTGTAGATGTTTTGTTCTTAACAATGGAAAAGAGTATCTAAGAACATTTCAACCAAAGGCAGATGAAGGAGTGTTTCTTGGTTATTCTATGAATAGCGAGCTTCTGAGTTTACAACAAAAGAACAAAGAAGATTGAAGAATCGCCCATGTTGTATTCTATGAAGAAAGCAAGAAATCACCCCTTGGTGATGAACTCTCAGAAAGGTTCAAGGAACTAATGTTAAAGGATTCTGAAGAAGAACCCTCAGAAAGGAAAAACATCATTATGGAAAGAGAGAATGACTCTGACGAAGAAAAGCATGAAATGCCTAGTAACAACCAGATGATTCTCAGACATGATGAAGAATTTCCTATGAAAATTCCTGAAATGGAAACTGAAGATGTTCATCAAAGAGCTAATTCTGGAAATGACCTCTCCGATGTGCATGTCCTAAAGCCCTCACATTGAGCAAGTGTCAGACATTCAACGCCCTCCTGTGGTACAAAATGTCATAAATACTGAAGAAGTATCAAGTCATAATCATAGTGATTCACATTCAGATCACATAGATGTTGACCCTACTAGCCCCAAACCCATGATGAGATGGATCAAGGATCATCCTGCAAAGGATGTGATTGGACCAATCAATCAAGGTGTTAGGACTAGGAGAGCAATAGCCGAAAATGCTAATTCTCTCTTTGGATGTTTCATCTCAAACATTGAACCTAAAACTATTGAAGAAGCATTAAGAGACCAAGACTGGATCTCTGCAATGCAAGAAGAGTTGGATCAATTTGAAAGAAGCAAAGTCTGGAAACTAGTTCCATTTGTAGAAGGAATATCTGTGATTGGAACCAAGTGGGTTTTCAGAAACAAGATGAATGAATCTGGTGAAATAACCAGAAACAAAGCAAGGTTGGTTGCCAAGGGATTCACCCATCAAGGTTTAGATTTTGATGAGTCATATGCACCGTTGCCGATTGATGCAATAAGACTCTTTTCCGCCTTCAAACTCATAAAGACTTTAAAGTTTATCAGATGGATGTCAAAAGTGCATTCTTGAATGGTGAACTTGCTGAGGAAGTCTATGTTGAACAACCACCTGGTTTTGAAGTTTCCTCAGAAAGTAGAATGGTCTATAAACCATGTAAAGCTCTATATGGATCAAACAGATCCAAGAGCATGGTATGATACTTTGGCCAAATACCTTCTGGAAAGTGGTTTCAAGAAAGGTGAAGTTGATAAAACTTTATTTACCTTAAATCATGATGGAAAACTGCTCTTAGTTCAAGTATATGTTGATGACATTATATTTGGATCTAATGACAAGAAACTTTGTGATGACTTTGCAAATCTCATGAAAAATAAGTTTGAGATGAGCATGATGGGAGAATTGAACTATTTTCTAGGATTGCAAGTCAAGCAACTCAATGATGGAATATTCATTAGTCAGACAAAGTATGCAAAAGACATGCTCACAAAGTTCAAACTTAAGCCCTCTGAAAAGAATGCTAAGATACCTATGAGCATAGGAACCAAAATGACCTATACTGAATCAGATAAGAGTGTTGAAGAACACAAGTATAGGAAATTAATAGGTTCACTACTTTACCCATCGCAAGCGCATCAGATATTCAATATGCAGTTGGAGTGTGCTAGATTTCAAACAAATCCAATGCAATCACACTACAACATTGCTATGAAAGTATTAAGGTATGTGAAAGGTACAGTAAATGTAGGTTTGTGGTATCCTAAAGAAGGTGGATTGAGTTTGGTCGTTACTCGATGTCGACTATCTTTGGATCAATGCTTGATAGGAAAAGTACCTCAGGAACTTGTCAGTTTCTGGGAACAAGACTTATCTCATGGTTTAGCAAGAAGCAAAACTCAATTGCAACTTCTACCACAGAGGCTGAATATATTGCTGCTGGTTGTTGTGCAACACAAATTCTGTGGATTCAACAACAACTCATAGACTATAGACTCAATGAAGAGAAAACTCCTATTTTCTGTGACAACACAAGTGCTATTGCAAGCACACAGAATCCCAAGTTCCATGCCAGAACAAAGCACATTGATGTTAGACACCAATTCATCAGAGACCATGTTGAAAAAGGCAATATAGAGATACTCAAGATTGGCACAGAAGACCAACTTGCAGATATCTTCACCAAGCCCCTACAAGAAAGCCGGTTCTTGACCTTAAGACATAATCTTGGATTGATGGAGTTTCCTAAGGACTGAAAAATAACCTGAATCTCTAAAGTCTGAGTAAGAAAGGTAGAAAAGAAGCAGGTCTCTGAGAACATGCTCTCAGAAAGCCAAGTTGTTAAGAAGTGTTGCAAAGGTTTCTGAGTAGCAACACTCAGAAAGGCAAAACATTTCTGAAACGGGTATCCAGAAAGGCAAAGGTTGGTACACACTCAATGAGTAAATAAGACTAGAACTTACTTACTAAGAGTGAGTCAAATACATTCAAACAACTGAAGTTTCTGATTCTTGAATTCAGGAAACTATTTAGTCATAAAGAGAAAAGACACACAAAGCCCAAAAGGTATAAGTTCTGAAAGTCAAATATGTCCAATGTCTTGTATTTTTACCATTTTCATGATAAACAATATATAGATAAGGACTTGACATTCAGAATGATAAGCTCAAACGATCAAAGTGTTCTCACTCTTTACTTAGTGACACAATGAATGTAGCATTTTAAAAATCCATCAAGTCGACACATTACCATTTGTTGATTGATATCATTACAAGATATTCAATATAAGCCCTTGATGTATAAACGTTTGATCTCAACGGCTGAGATTAAAACAAAGCAAGTAATGTCTGTTTAGAAATTCAGACGTGGCCCACTAAGCATTTAATGAGAAACGTGTGTGATACCACGCCTATGCAGATACAAAGACACACATTCATACTCAGTTATATGTATGTTGTATCTATGTACGTTTTGTCTGCTATATTTATAGGAATTGGGCAAAAGACAAACACTTTTACCAAATCCAAAATTTCATACTTGCATCAAAATAGCAAAACCTCTCAAGTTTTCTGCAAAACTTCTTCTGCAACTCAACTTCTTGTGCTTAGTCTTCTGAAAAGATAGACTAATCTCAATTACTTGTGCAAAATCCTTCTGCAAAACCACCTATTCAAAACTTTATATAAAGAGATGGCACCCAAGAAGATGACCACCAAGAACCCTAAGGCCGGATCATCTACTCCTGCTGAAAAGCAAGGAGGAAAAGAACTTAAGGTGTTGAATAAACGCCTTCTGGGAGATTTCACCCCTTCGGACTGGAACCCTAGTCATAAAATGAATTGGGGAGCATTCTTAGTGAAGAAATATGTACCAGCAGTTATACCTTCAAAACCAGAAAGGAAACTGATATTGGGGATATTGAAGAATTCACATATTTACAGGTTTTTATCTGCTGCACCCAGTGGCCTATCCACACTGGATGTACTGGAGTTCTACAACAACTCCAAAATCTTCACAAAGGTTGTGAATGATAAAGAAGAAAAGTACATGCAGACTGAAGTCCAAGGACAAGAAATTGTTCTTGACTGCAAGGCTTTCTGCAAATTGTTCCGATTGAAAAATCGAGGAACTATTGACGATATCAACATCAAGGACGCCTCAATGATTCAAGGCGTCAAAGAACTTTTTGAGACAATCCAGTTGGAAAATGCAAAAGGTTGCCCAGGAGACTTTATTCTGAAAGCTATCGTAAGTCATCTTCGTAAACACCGAGTACTTTGGCTCTCATCACCGTCCGTTGCTTTGATGGCAACAAAGGTGGAGTAGACCAGATAAGTATGGAGAGATGGATGATGATGCATCTTGAACTAGAAGAATGAAGGTGAAACCCACTTCATTTGGGGAAGTACGCTTCAACAAATTCCTTGGACATATTGAGGAATTTGAGCCCAAAATCATCAATGGCCTTCTTGAGCCAAAAGCCAATATGCACTTTGGTCTCGTGATATGTTACATTCGAAAACCATGGGATTACTCAGAGAGAAACAAGAAATCCCACCACCAACTCCTTTTCGGACACACCTTTGAAGAAAAGGAGAGAATTGTCACAGCAAGTACTCGTAAAGGTCAAGAAACTACACAAGAAGGTGAGGAGGTTTCGAGCAAGCTCAAGCTAAACCTCCACCGCCAAAAGAAAAAGGGCTCAAGGCAAAAGGACCTCCAAGTCCATAAACATTCAAGAGGCACAACCTTACGGAGGCAAGGTCTCGAAGATGTTGTTCGCCGTAAAAGGCGCCCAGAAGCCCCAAGAATCAAAATGATCGCCTCGTAACTCCGAGATGATAGAAATATCATAGATGGGTCTGCCAACAGCAATGATTCGAGGACGATGAAGTAATCGCAATAAGTTTCAAAAGATATAAGCTTGAGACCCAAGGAGGAGTATCAAACTTAGCTCTTGAAAGATAAGAGCCCCTCCGCCAGCAGGAAGAAGAAGGCACGGTGAGGAAGATAGAATGATGGAAGATCTGACATTGCTTCCACATTCACAATACCAAAGACTCAATATTGTCAAGAAAACCACGTTCTTGAACAGTTCCTCAACCTTCCGAGAGAGCTCAACTCTCGAAAGGGATCAAACCGAGATGGAGACTCGTAATGATACTACAGAGGAGAACAACAATGAGCACAGAGAGATTGTGGATTCACCACAAGTCCAAAAGATCAATGATCACCGACTCTTCGTAGCAAAGTAGTTTATATCTAACTTGTCGACATTTCAATGTTAACTTGTTACTCATAAGATTCATTTTGTTACAGGCCATATTGGAGACAAACTTTCAGGGGGAAGTTAATTTGTCAACCCTTCTGAATGAAGAAGAGGTTTCTCCAACCTCGTAACAAGAAGAGCACGTTCTCTGTAGAATGAAGTTATCTCTGAATAAGAAATAGCTTGCTTGAAAAATTAATATCTTGTGTTCTAAATTTCTTTTTGTCTTACTTTAGGCTCTAACTGAGGAAGTAGTGGTGGAGGGACCAACACTCCAAAACCAAGAAAATCCAGAAGCTGAAAAGCTTTCTGAAGAAGCATTTATTGAGCCTTCCGATGAGAAGGTAAGCACTCAGTAATAATCTTCTTCAAGAATGCTCTGGAAATCCCACTACTAAATCTCTTATGTTTGTTCTTACAGGCTCAGTCAGAAGAACAATTGGAAGGAGAAAAATTCTTGAAAACTCCTCCAATAGAAACTGAAACTGCTGAACAAGCAGTATCTGAAGAAAAGGTTCCAGAAATCCCCAAGGTTTCTGAGAAAGATGCCACTGAGCTTCCTCACTTGGAAGTAAGTGAAGTCTCAGAAAGCATTTTTCCACTTATCTTTTCTGATAACAAGTTTCTAAACATATTTGATTCTATTTCTCAGGTTCAATCAGAAAGAAAGGATGCTGAGGATCAGACTTCTCCTCACAACAAGGTATCTGAGGCCTCTGTGCCCAAACAAGCTGAAATCCAAGCAAATGAGCCTAGTGTTTCTACACAGGTATGCTCCGAAAGCTTACGTTTGCACACAGATACCAACTCAAGTGGTTTGAACAAAACTAACTTGATCCCTTTCTTTTAGGCTCAAAGTTTTGTGCCAGTTGATTTACTCAAAGCTTTCCAGAAGCACACTCTCAAGAAACATCTAAAGTGCTTCAGACAATGGCAGAAACTCAGAAAGGCTGACCTTTCTGAAATAGCACGAGTAATCGACGTCCCAGAAAAGAGAACAATAGCCCTAAATCTGGAAGACTACATCCATGCATTGTTCCCAACAGAGTCTTATTCTTTTGCCAATCTGATGCATGAAGACTTCACTCATGAAGTAGCACAAAAACTTCTAGCAGATTTCAAAACTGCGGATGCTCAAACCCAAGAGCAGATGGTAACCCATCCCGCATTGCCTAGTAAGCTCACTACTTACCCAAAAAGAAGAAGAAGAATGGGAGAATGATTACATTCCCAAATGTGATCAACTTGATTTCAGAAGATGAAGAAGAAATGGACGAGAATGATTATCAAGTACCCCCTTCTGAGCATCCAAGTCAAGAAAACAAGAAGGATGATGATGAAGATCAGAATGATGATCCCCAACCTGGAAACGGTGGGATTCAGAAAGTTAGCAAAGGAAGTGCAGAAAAGGCCACTCCTTCCAATGCTCAGAAAGCCCCATCATC
Source organism: Plantago major (assembly GCA_026545765.1). NCBI lineage: Eukaryota > Viridiplantae > Streptophyta > Magnoliopsida > Lamiales > Plantaginaceae > Plantago > Plantago major. The sequence goes on from CM048843.1 coordinate 13,562,758, forward strand.
ATCACCTTCAAAGTCTCATCAGAAAACCCAACAGGCAGAAGAGAACGATATACTTGAAGAGATATCTGCCGCTGAGTTCAGGATTGACCAACTCAGAAAGGTGTTGGAAGAAGAAAAGAGAATCAACTTAGAGTGTCAAGCTCTTGTTGATGAAAAGGAAGCCAAAATTCAAAAGCTCAAAGAAGCTAACACCCAGGAATTGGCGCTCCTAGATGAGCAAAGAAATCTAAAAGATGCCATTGTTGTCACAGCTACTGAAATAGATGCCATGGATGACAATGATGATGAAGACGATGATGCTGAGACTGCATCAGAAAGACCTTCTACATCTTCTCAGAAGGCCAGCACACTTGATGGAAAGCAGAAAAAGGTTGTCAATCTGCAAACTATTCAAGAAAAAGATAATAAGAGTGATGCTGAAAACAACCAAAACTTGATTCTCGACGCAGAAGATGAGAGACTTGTCACTCAACATAAGAGAGCTCTACTTGCTCCTCATATATTCTCCGCACCAAGTAGTTCAAGAAGTGAAGAGCACTGCCGTAAATAGTATCTTTTGGAACTCGGAAAGACACTAATTGCTCAAGACACGAAGTGCTAAAATCCGTCCCCAGAAGAGATGAAGTCATTGGTCAGACATTACTCAACAGAGCAACCAAAGATAGCTCTCTCTCGAAAGACCTAGGGTTGGTGGGGATGAGGATTGTAACAATGCTAATGCAGACTCAATGAAGCCACCATGCCGCTACGCAAGCCAACGCCATTCTTAGGCCACTTGAAGAGCTCAACAGAAGGAGCAGAACTGTTAAGCGAACCACGAAGAAAGAAATCCAAGAATTGGTCGGTGCACAATAATCTCCGTAAAAACTTTGACTCACTCTCGAAGCTTATGCCATTATGAGTCTCATTCATGACTAAGGGGAAGAAGAAGAGATGCCTCAGAAAGGCAGAGGAAGAAAGAGAAAACAATCTATGCCTCCCTCCTCAAGTCAACTAGTCATCAAGAACACCGGAGATGCCCCTGTTGAAGAAGTTGTTCCAGATCAACCAGCCAGAAGACTGAGAAGTATGGTCACTAGGGGAACCAAGTCCCTTAGGATCTCAGAAGGGAACAACCAGAATAATCCTGAAAAAGGAGAAGACCAAGAAGAAGGAGAAGTGAGAGACCAAGAAAGCTGCAAGCCTCCATTGTTGAATGATGATGATGAGGATGAATCTGATACAGATGAACATCCACTTCACAAGAGAAGAAGGCAAGCAAGCACCTCACAACCTCCTCTGGCAGCAATGCCTTTGGCAGCCAGAACTCCTTCTGGAAATACCAAGTCAATACAAGGAACTTCCACCAAAGACAAATTTCAAGGCAGGAAGAAAGGGTTAGAGGATCTCCTGACAGAAGGCCACCCAACAGAAAAGCAAGAAGGGATTCCCAGTTTGGCAGAACAAACAGAGAAATTGTTCAAGAAAAGCCAACTGATGTCCACATTGAATATGTGAAGACGAGTAATGAAGAGTCTTCATATAGGTGCATTCTGAACAAGAGAGGGTATTGGATTATGGAACTACAACACTTACTTGTCAATGATAAGTTTCCAACTCCCATCCTCAACCAGATACTGAAATGGAGAGAAGGCAAGCCAGAATTGCTAAAATCTGAGCACTTTCATGCCTGGCTAAACTTTGAAGTAGAGAAGAGAAACGATGCCAGAAAGATGGACCTCTCCTTTGCCTGCCCGATGATGTACACAAGGTACGAAAAATGGATGGTAGCTACAGCAAGAAGAACAAACTAGGAGTTTCAACCTATGAGTCATTCTATATGACATTGGATGAATACCTAGACGATATACACTATCTGGAAGAAATATACAAATATTTCAACCTATCTCAGCTGCAAGTAGACCATGCCTGGGTCTGGGGAAAATACTTCTCGGTCAAACATTTTCTGAGGAAAAATCATAAACTTGGCAAGAGTTACCAAGAAATATGTGATTTGTCCAGAAAGACAGAACTCTCTGTCAGAAGGACTCTTTATGACTATGTCCAAGAATGCAGAAAAGTGGATGATTATGTCAACTGATCCAGAAGGGTCTCAAGAACTTGAGGTTTCGAACCTAAGTTATTTTGAAGACTTGAAGACTAGTATCTTAGAATGTTTACTTGAGCTTGGACTCTCTGTTGTTCTAATTTACTTAGTATGTTTTGTTACTTTTGTAATCTTGCCGATTGTTTCTAAATTTCTCTATCCGTAAAGTTGCATCTCACTCAGAATCGTACCTTCTCAAGATCATACTCTCAGAAACATTATAATAGATGACAACTTATCAGCAAAGATCACTTCTTGTGATTTGGTTGATGCTTACTTTCTGCACTTAATTCAACTAAAATTGAATATCATTTGAAATGATTAAGTGGCGGATTGTTTTCTTCCGGATTACAAATTTGTAATAGGACTTTAAAGATAGTCATGGATGACTGATCAAAAGGGGGAAATTTGTTAGAATATCTGTAGTATTTTGATCATTCATCACATGTTCTTATCTTTGCCAGAAAGGTGATTAAGTACTCTTAGTTCACTTGAACATTGTAAAAGAGGAAATCACTGAGTATGATTAGTCTAGTAAATCTTGTATTAGGATTATAGGTCTCTGAATGTAATTTTTATTTCCAAGAAGACTATGAAGATCAATCCTAGCAATGGAGCTTTTCTGAAGATTACAAGACCGGAGATTGCACAAGATTTATGAAGACACCAAGGTTTAGTCTCACTCGAAAAGACTATGTCCTTAATCCTTTCTTAAGTGCATTTAGTTACTTTTGAAACATGATTCTGGAACATATGACATCATGAGTATGGAGCATACAAGCCATCAGAAAGGCTCATGTATCCGTTAAGACTAAAGGACAATGAACTGTACTGTTAGATATTTTGTTAGAATATCTGTTTAGATTTTGTTCAGCAACATGATGACTTATCTTAGTCTCAGAAAGGTGATTAGTACTCTTGGTTCACTTGAACATTGTAAAAGAGGAAACCCACTAAGTATGATAGTCTAGCTAATCTTGTATAGGATGTTAGGTCTCAAAATGTAATTTTTATTTTATGAAGATAAGACCAAGAAGAAGACATCCAAGCAGAAAGCTCAACAAGAATTGAAGACTTGAAGAAAACTGCACAAGATTACTGAATCTGTTGTTCAGATATCTTAGCCAGATATCTTGTAGACACGAACAGTTTCAAACAAACTATGTCACAAGAGATATCTGAGAAATGAGATACATATCTGAAGACAAGGAAAGTGTCCACAGATATCTGTTCTCAGATACCTTGAGCGTTAAACACGTTTCTGAAAAGAAACAAGGTTGTTTCAATCAATACAAGTGGTATCTGAAGAATGAAGATAAGGACATGCAAAGAATCAGACAACAAGTCTAGTCTCTGATACAATGCATAGTTCAGTTGACACTACAGGACAAAAAGTATAGTACAATGCATTTAATGCACGGACAGAGATGTCTGAGTAAAAGCAACGGCAACTTCTGAGAAGAAGACAAAACCTGCTACAGTACTATACACATAGATATCGATAGTTTGAATTTGAGCCTAACGGATACCATTCAAATGGCACTCAAATCCATCTATAAATATCAACACTTAGACAGCTTGAGAGACACACACGACACATTGCATACGCTGAAACATAGAACTCTGAACATCCTACTCTCTCAAAGCAACTTACTTATTATCAAAGCTTTCTGTTGCGACTAAAGCTTGTGATCTTGAGTAAACACTGAAGTTCTAAGTGTCCTGATCCTAAACAAGCAAAGCTATCTGTGAAGGAGTTGAATCAAAAGATCAACTATCTGAGATTCATTCTCTTGAACAGATTTCATAAGACTTGGGTCAGTAAAATCGAACTAGATACCATACGCTGTAAAGTGTATTAAGTAACTAAGTTCACAGAGCTATCTGAATAGCTGAAAAGTTATTAAGACGCTCATCTGACAACTCAAACCAACACCAAACCAAGCGTGGAGCATGAAGTACTTAGTTTGAAAAATCAGGGAATAACTCCAAGGTTACCGGAGTATAGGAATTACTTGATTTGGGAAACTAAGGAATAACTCCAAAGTTTTTTAGTATAGGAAGTACTTAGCTTGGGAAGCTAGGGAACAACTCAAAGGTTTCTGAGTATAGGAAGTACTTGGTCAAGCTAGGGAACAACTCAGGGGAACATTTGGTTGGGAACCAATTGTTCGTAATCTTAGAATAGGATTTTGTAAGGTTATCTCAATTATCTGTTCTAGTGAATTCTAGGTCTCTGATAGACCGAAGTGGATTAGTTGGAGGATTACGCCACCTCCAGATACCACTATACTTGCTGTGTCATTTACATTTCTGTATTTATACTTCAGCAACACACACACACTTATTAACTGTTTCTACACTTATCTACATTAAGTCTTCCGCACTCTGATTCTAAGTATCAGATATCCATTGAGATATCTGAGAAACATTTGTTATCGACAAAAGTTTTAAAAGACTATTCACCCCCTCTAGTCTTTTACTTTGCCGTTATCCGACCAACAAGTGGTATCAGAGTAGGAGGTTCACCACCTTCAGACCGAACCTAGATCCCCATAGGTGAAGGAACTTTGTCCATTTTGAGGACTTTTTAATTTGTGTGTTATGTGTGCGGTATGTCTCGAGTGATGCACCAGCTCAAACCGTAGAACTACGAGAAATGGAAAAATAACATGATGCTCCACCTTGAAGCCATAAGTGACGAGATGATCAAGTAATAAAGAATGGCCCAATAGTCATTCAACAACTTAAGCAAGTCATGGAGGTTTCAAGTGGAAGACAGAGATCAAAGCGAAGGATCTTCACAAACAGATGTGTCAACTAGTGGAAGATCTACTGGTCACGTTATTTACGAACCAAAGCCCAGAGAACTCTGGACGTCGAAAGATGCCAAGAGGAATCGTCTGGATGGTCAAGCTCGTAACATCATCATCAGATCAACACCAGAGCACATACGGTAAAGCTGGGGTGCTAAACGGCGAAAGTTTCCGGCAACCGATTGAAGAAATCATGCGAACCGAGAAAACCAAGGAAAACAAGTTCGAAGTTCTAAAGTTGAAATTTCAAAATTTCAAACAAGGTCCCACCGAAACTCGAAGAACTTGATTTCAGATTTACCACTCTTATGAGTGATATGGCAAAGACTTGGGAAAGCAATAGATACTCAATCAGAGAAGATTAAGACTATTGTCGGAAGTCTTAACCACAACTGGAGCATACTAAATTCTTTTATTTCAACCAAGGTATGCCAAATATCACAAAGGGAACTTTTCTCTCATCTTGCTACAGTTGACTATGAGACAACTCAGAGAGAACAAACAACCAAAAGTTGCGTAATGTTGCTCTAGTTAATCAAGAAACTTCAAAAGAAGAAAAGCAAGGAGGAGATCGAGGATACTCTTGCCAAAGCAAATGAGTAAATTTGTCACGAGAAATTGAGAGAAGAAAAGCCAAAGAGAAGTGAAAAGCATCTAGCTCAAACTATCACCAAGACAAAATATCAGAGCTCATTGAACAAGCCAATTCGTAAAGCATCATGTCTTGAGGAAGCGTAATTGAAACGATATCTGCTTCTATTGTCGTAAACCCGCCACTTCAAGAAGGATTGTCCGCCTCAACAAACTAAGGACGGTGACAAGAAAGACAGAAGAATCTTCCGAAGAAGCCAGAAAGCTTTGTTAACTGAAGAAACAAAGAAAATCCAGAGTCAACTGGAGGCTCTAGACGATGAGATGATTCGAAGATGACAATTCAGATGATTCAACCTACCATCACCGTAATTATGTGGAGTTACTCATGACATAATCAACTTCAGCCTCAAGAAGAATGAAATGTGTGGAGTTGCTGAAATTGACGGACCAGACATCTCCAACATAGAAAACTGTCTTATGGCTGATGAGGTAACACATACTTCTTGCTACACTTATGAAAGTGATGAAGAGGAAATAAAAAATCTAGAAAATCTCAGGAAAGAACTTGACATCTATGAAAGAGAATTTCTAATGATTCGAGCTAGAGCCGAAAACCTCAAGAAGAAAAGAATTCTCTTGAAAAGGAAAATTCTCAATTAGTTAAAGATTCTGAGAGAAAGGATGCTGAAAACGCATTTCTCAAAGCTCAGATATCTGAGGCTAAAAAGTCACATGAAGAAGCAATGGCTGAGTTACGAAAGAATTATGAAAATCTTCTTTCTGAAAACAAGGAACTCAAGAAGAAAGAACTATCTTTTCAATCTTATGCCAAAGCTAGTGACACTCTTACTGAAGTACAATCTTACTTAAGAGATCCTTCAGAAAAGAAAGGACTCAATGAATACTCAGACAGATTGTTCTATTACTCTGAATAAGAGTAAGGAGAAGAGAACATTTGTAAGTACTCAGCAAGACGGTTCCCATGCAATCTATAGTATTGGTGAAAAGACAAAGATTGTTGACAAAGGAAAGGCAGTTGCGACTAGACCTTTGTGGGAAAAACAAGTCAAAAACAAAACTGATGGGTACGTCTCTGAAAAGAAACACAACACTGAAAAGTGTAAACACCCACAGTGCTATGTCTCTCAAAAAGGTAGAATTGCAGGAGCTGGCAAATTCTCCCATGTCACTTTTTATGGAAAGAAATTGGATCAACCAGAGACTAGCAAAGCTGCTGAGAAAAGATCTCAGATAGCTTCAAGTGCTCGAAACGGTATTGGCTACAAAGGCATCCGAAAACAACTTGCTCATGAGTACAAGCAGGAGCAAGAACGATGGCTGAAAGCTAGAATTGCTCAAACCAATTATCAGAAGTGGAAGTTAAATCAAGCCACTGAAAATCAATGCTGTGGCTAGAAGAAATCTGGCAAGGAAGGCTAAGTTTGCTGAAAAGCAAACTCAGAAACCTGACAGGTATCTAAAAGCATCATATGGAGCACCTAGGAACACACCAAGGAAGAAAATAATTCTTACTAATGATAACTTTCATTCAAACAGAATTCCTCCTTACGTTCCTGTCAGACAAAAGCATATTTCAAAGAAATTCATTCAAAAATGGATTCCTACTGGAAGAACTTATGATTCGATTCCCATCAAAGATATGAGAACCTAATCTCCTGCTTTCACAGTGCAGAATGCTTCCTGGACTAAAGCACAATGGCTATTTGATAGTGGATGCGGAAAGCACATGACAGGAGACAAAGCAAATCTGGTTGACTACAAAGTTTGCAACACAGGACCAGATATCAGATTTGCTGGAGGAGAATTAAATCCTTCTCTGGGATTTGGCAACGTCAAATTGGGAACTTTAACAATCACTGACGTATTACATGTTAAGGATTTGAAATACAATCTATTTAGCATGAGCCAGTTTGCAGACAAGGGTTTTACTATAAAATTCAAAGCTAAATACTGCAAACTAATTGACATGAGTCAAAGCAGACAGTCTTAGTTGGTCGGCGGAAAGGCAGTCTTTATGTTGCCGATTGGGCATCTGCCACAACTGAAGAATGTCTCATGGTGAGTCAATCTGGTCACACAAAAGAGCACTGGTTATGGCACAAAAGAATGAGTCACTTGAATTTCAAAACTCTGAATAGACTTGCCAAGAAAGAGTTAGTGTTGGTCTTCCCAAAACATCTTTCAGAAAGGATGGTATCTGTTCTGCCTGTCAGATGGGGAAACAATCTAAGATCTCTTTCAAGTCCAAAATCAGACACTCTAGTGTTCGACCACTGCAACTTTTACATATGGATCTTTTTGAATCATCTGTAACTAGTTATGCAGGAAAGAAATATGGTCCGTTATCAGATGACTTCTCAAGATTCACTTGGGTTGTCTTTCTGAAACACAAATCTGATGCCAGGGTGGAGATACCAAACTTGCTGAAAAAGCTTGAAATCATGAAAAATGAAAAGGTATCTGCAATCAGATAGATCATGGTACTGAGTTTGTCAATCAGTACATAAAGGAGTTTTGTACCTGCAAAGGTATACAACACCAACTTTCCTCTGTAAGAACACCTCAACAAAATGGTGTTGCAGAAAGGAAAAACAGAACCCTTAAAGAAGCTGCAAGGACAATGCTAGCTGACACTGAGATAAGTGAAATATATTGGGTTGAAGTCAGAAACACAAACTGCTATACTCAGAATAGATGCTTGATAAACAAACACCATGACAGGACCCCCTATGAAATGTTGGTTGGAAGACCTCCTAATATCAAACATCTGAGAGTATTTGGTTGTAGATGTTTTGTTCTAAACAATGGGAAAGATTATCTGAGAACATTTCAATCAAAGGAAGATGAAGGTGTTTTTCTTGGCTATTCCACAAACAGCAAAGCTTACAGAGTTTACAACAAAAGAACAAAGAAAATTGAGGAATCGCCATGTTGTATTCTATGAAGGAAGTAAGAGAACACCTCCCATTGATGAACTCTCGTAAAAAGTTCAAAGAACTGTTACTGAGGGATACTAAAGAAGAATCCTCAGAAAGGAAAAACATCGTTATGGAAAGTGAGGATGACTCTGACGTAGAAAAGCTTGAAAAGCCTAGTAACAACAAGATGACTCACAAACATGATGAGGAATTTCCTATGAGTTTTCCAGAAATGGAACAGGTTACTGAGAACCTTCATCATGGAGAGGTATCTGAAAATAAGAATGCTGAAATGCATGTCTCAGATATCTCTAACACTGAAAAAGTGTCAGATATCCATGACATTTCTCATATGTCAGATATCTTAGATACTGAAAAAGTATCAAATCAAAATCCTAGTGATTCACATTCAGATCACCTGGATATTGATCCTACTAGCACTAAACCTTTGATGAAATGGATCAAAGATCATCCTACAAAGGATATAATTGGACCAATTAATCAGGGTGTTAGGACTAGGAGAGCAATAGCTGAAAATGCTGATTCTCTCTTTGGATGTTTCATCTCGAATATTGAACCTAAAAGTATAGAAGAAGCATTAGGAGACCAAGACTGGATCTCTGCAATGCAAGAAGAGTTGGATCAATTTGAGAGAAACAGAGTCTGGAAACTAGTTCCATTTATAGAAGGAACATCTGTGATTGGAACTAAGTGGGTTTTCAGAAACAGAATGAATGAAACTGGTGAAATAACCAGAAACAAAGCAAGATTGGTTGCCAAGGGATTCACTCAGACTGAAGGCTTAGATTTTGATGAGTCATATGCACCAGTTGCCAGATTGGATGCAATAAGACTCTTTCTAGCCTTTGCAGCTCATAAAAATTTCAAAGTTTATCAGATGGATGTCAAAAGCGCATTCCTAAACGGTGAACTTGCAGAAGAAGTTTATGTTGAGCAACCACCTGGCTTTGAAGTTTCCTCAGAAAGTAGAATGGTCTATAAATTACAGAAAGCTCAGATGGATCAAACAGCTCCAAGAGCATGGTATGACACTTTGGCCAAATACCTTCTGGAAAGTGGTTTCAAGAAAGGTGAAGTTGATAAAACTTTATTTACCTTAAACCATGATGGGAAACTACTCTTAGTTCAAGTATATGTTGATGACATTATATTTGGATCTAAGGACAAGCAACTTTGTAATGACTTTGCAAATCTCATGAAAAGCAAGTTTGAGATGAGCATGATGGGAGAAATGAATTATTTCCTAGGATTGCAAGTCAAGCAACTCAATGATGGAATATTCATTTGTCAAACAAAGTATGCAAAAGACATGCTCACAAAATTCAATCTTAAGCCTTCTGAAAAGAATGCTAAGATACCTATGAGCATTGGAACCAAAATGACCTATACTGAATCAGATAAGAGTGTTGAAGAACATAAGTATAGGAAGTCGATAGGTTCACTACTTTACCTCACTGCAAGTAGACCTGATATTCAATATGCTGTTGGAGTATGTGCTAGATTTCAGACAAATCCAATGCAAACACACTACAACATTGCTATGAAAATATTAAGGTATGTGAAGGGTACAGAGGATGTAGGATCTGGTATCCTAAAGAAAGTGAATTGAGTTTAATGGTACTCAGATGTCGATTCCTTTGGATCATTGCTTGATAGGAAAAGCACCTCAGAACTTGTCGGGCACTAGACTTATCTCATGGTTTAGCAAGAAGCAAAACTCAATTGCAACTTCTACCACGTAGGTGAATATATTGTCATTTGTTGTGCAACACAAATTCTGTGGATACAACAACAACTTAAAGACTATGGACTCGATGAGAAGAAAACTCCCATTTTCTGTGACAACACAAGTGCTATTGCGATTACACAGAATCCTAAATTTCATGCCAGAACAAAGCACATTGATGTTAGACATCACTTCATCGAGAGACCATGTTGAAAAGGCAATATAGAGATACTCAAGATTGGGATCAAGACCAACTTGCGATATCTTCACTAAGCCACTACAAGAAAGTAGATTCTTAGCCTTAAGACATAGTCTTGGACTAATGGAACTACCAAAGAGTGAAAAGTTCGTATCTGAACGGGTATCCGAAAAGAGAGAAGAGGTATCCGAACGGGTATCCAGAAAAGAGAGAAGAGGTATCTGGAACGGGAACCCAGAAGTCAAAAAGGCTAAAGAGCAAAAAGATAGCTTAAGATCTCTGAGACGGGAACTCAGATATCTGAATCATTCTATGAACGGGGAACACAAAAGAGAATAGTATAACTATCTGCAGTCAACTACTCTCTTGAATCTCGCACTATTTCTATATTGATGAAAAACTTGGGAAAATCCTAAGTATAAGACAAATTCAGATCTAACAGTTGTCCTTGCTCCAAATGTAATTGTGATTCAGATAGCTATTAGCCAAAATTCATTAAATGGGCACAATTACATTTGTTGATTGTGATCATTGCTGGAGAAGCAATGGTGACCCTTGATGAATTCAAGTGATTGATCTGTACGGTGGAAATTAATTCACAGTAAGTAGTGGACTGTTGACATTCAAACATGGCCCACTAAGCATTTAATGCCGAACTAGCTTTTGCTCACGCCTGTTTGCAAATCACAGATACGTATACACAAAATCAATTTGTATGTATTTGTCTGTTGAGATTCACTTGCTATATATATAGGATTTTGGCAAATGAAATCACCTTTGCCTAATCCGAAATTTCAACTTGCATCAAAACAGCAAAAACCTTCTCCTAATCCTCTGCAACTTCTCTAAAATCTCTGCATTTCTTGATTAAGTTTTTCTGAAAAGAATCACTCAATCGAATCTCTTTCAAACACTAGCTTCAAATCCTTACTATATAAAGAGATGGCCTCCAAGAACACTTCTACGAAAATCCTAATCCTCCACCGGTCACCGAAAAGCAAGCACCAGAGTTAGTTATTGTTAACAATCGATGGTAGGAGCTTTCAATCCTCGACCATTGGACTTCAAGTCACGTAATGATTTGGGGTGGTGCCATGGTTGAGGAATACCTCACTACCGAATAGAGAACCAAGCCGACATAAAGCTAAATCTGGACAAGCTTGAAAAGGCACATATCAAGGGCTTTGTATCTGATCTCCCTAGTGGAATTTCATCACTTGATGTGTTTGAATTTTACAACAACTCGTGATTATTTCTGTGTATCCAAGGCAATCAAATAGTGTCTATCAAAACCTCTGTCCAAGGAAAGGAAATCCTTCTGGACTTAACAACTTTCTGTAAGTTGTTTGAGGTTCAAAATCTTGGAAAGGATTTTGAAATAAACACCAAGGATGAGGAACTCCTTGAAGGTGTTAAAGAACTTTACAGTGATGTGTGTGATCTTGAGAAATTAGATACACCCACTGAGTTCAAACTTGCTGACATCCGAACCAGACATCTGTTGGTTCACTGGGATGTACTGGCTTGCATTCTTCACAGATGCTTTGATGGTCTACAAGGAGGTGCTGACCAGATAAGCCAAGAACGATGGATCATGATGTTCTTGCTGAATCAACAAGACAAAAGGCTGGAAAACCCTTTCAACTGGGGAAAGTACGCCTTCATGAAATTTGTGAAGAAGATTCAAGGCTTCGAGCCTAAGATTGTTAAAGGACTAGCTGAGCCAAAGGCCACAGTAGGATATGGTCTGAAAATATGCTATTTGCTGGAAAAGCTTGGCATTGAGCTCAGAGAGACGGCTGAAATAGCCAACAGTAACTTACTCTACAAGTATGAGTATACAAATCTGATGAAAAAGGTTACTGGGTCTCAGAAAGGTCCTAAGAAGAGAAAATCTGAAAAGATATCTGAAGAAAAGGTTGCGACCAAGAAGCCCAGAACTTCAAGAAAGAAGTCTGCTGGCAAATCAGAAGACACACCCAAAGAGGTTGTCAATTCTCAGAAATCTACAGACATGGCAGATGAACTCATCAATGCTGCAAAAGAGTTATCACCTACTGAACAAGTAGACTCAGCAAGAGAAAGTGCTTTCAGAAATGTTGCGACTAATGCAGAAAGCCTTGCTGATGAACTCATGAATGCTGCCAAAAGTGGTGAAAAACACCAAGCCCCATCTGCAGAAACCGCAGGAATAATGGACCAATCAGTTCCCAATGCTGATGAGAGCTCTGACGATGAAAATGATGAACTAGTCATCTCTCAAGTCCTAGAAAAATCAAAGAGGGCTAAGGTTACTGAACAAGTAACTGGTGATAAGGTATCTGAAGAAGAACTTACACCACAGGTTGCTGAACCTATAGCAAAGGTTGTTGGTGCAAACACATCATCAGGGAATGACTCTCTTGCACAACTTCACAAAGCCCTGATGAGTGGTATCTTAGTATTGGCGGAATCTTGATGGAAATGCCACATCTAAGAATCTGGAAGAACATTCTACTGATCAATCTTCTGCTTCCAGACAACCACAACAACCACAACAGCCACAAGTGGTTGATGAAATGGTAAATGAACTCCATTTTGAAATACCAGCAGTACAGTATGCTGAAGAAAATCCTAAAATTGAGCAGGTTTCCCAACTCAATGAGAGGGATCAAACTGAGACATCTACTCAGAATGATCAACCAGGGGAGGCAACTGAGTTGCATACTCAGGGAAGGTGTGAAGTACTAGAAACTTCAAACAAAGAAACTGAACTGGGACAAGACGGCCAATGTATAGAAAGGTCTCAAGTTCCAGAGACCAATCAGCCTGAAACTGCTCGGGTAAATGACTGGTTTAACTCTTACCTTGTGAAATTTTTTATACTTATCTTGTTACCTTACAAGAATCTCTTTGTTACAGGCTGAGTTAGAAACGGAAAAACAAGAGGAAGCTGAAAAGCTTACCTCAGATACTGAAAAAGTGCCACAGGTAAATAATTCTTAAAGAGAACTAATTTTTCAGTAAAAATGTTTGAATGCTCATTAATGATAAATGTTTTTAACAGGCTCCAACTGAGATGGAAGAAGATAAGGCAGAAATGCCAGAGACAAACCCAGAAACCAACAAGGTTTCTGAAGCACACATCACTGAGCTTTCAAACTTGAAGGTATATAAAAATCAGTGATAAGTACTCTTCATCCTGGGTTATCTTAAAACTTCTTCTAAATTATTCAATACTATCTACTTACAGGCTCAATCAGAAGTAGAAGTGCAAAGGAAAAAAATTGCAACATCCCCTGCACCTATGGAAATTGATGATGCATCAAGGCCTTCATCACAAGAAAAGATTCCAGAGACTGCACAAGTCTCTGAGAAACAAGTATCTGAGCCTCCCATGGAGGTAATTGACCTCTCAGATATCGGACTTGTCACTTAAAGTTCTTCTTGATAAAATTTCCTAAGTATTGTGATAATGTTAATTCTCAGGTTCAAGAAAGAAAGGTTGATGAGGACCAGACTTCCAAGTCTTCACCTCACCACAAGATATCTGAGACACCAATTGTCCCAGTAGAACAAGTATCTGAGCCTGATGTTCATACTCAGGTAACTCAGAAACTAAACTACATTTCTACTCAGATATCTACCAAAGTTTTGAAACTCACTCAAAACTCTTTCTTTCAGGCTCAAACAGATGCAAAGCAGGTTCCCATTGAAGAAACAAGGGACCTACTTCACTTCTTCAAAGCTCACACTTTGCCAAAGCACATTCAATGCTTCAAGAAATGGCAGAAGTTAAGGTGCTCGATCTCTCGAAATATTGAGAATAACGATCAACCAACCAGACGGGCACGAGCTCTTGACCGAAACATATGTCCAAGCAATGTTCGCTCTGAACAACATACAGCATGACTCTACTACACAAGGACTTTTCCAGAGAAGTGGCGCATAGTTTGATACATGCCTTTGAACAGGCAGATGGTCAGACAAGATTACAGATGGCATTCAAGCCGGTTCTACCCCAGACTCTGCAATTCATACCTTCTGAACAAGAAGAAGTTAATGGGCAGAAGATCACTATCCCAGAAGTGATCAATCTTGTATCTGAAGATGATGAGGAGGAAGAAATGAATGAAAATTTCTTTGATGAACCTCCCATTGATCATCACCAAAAGGATGATAATGACAAAAAGGATGATGATGATGCTCCTGCACCAGGAACCGGAGGAATTTCACAGAGAAACAATGCCTCAGCTGCTGAAAAGCAAACTGAGAAGACTTCACAGAAATCTCCGTCTTCATCACCTTAGAAATCTACTCATCCATCTTCTCACCAACACGCAGTTCCTACTGAGCAAGTAGTTGAGTTTTTTGAAGAAACCAATCAGAAAATATCAAACACTCAGACCAGAAGTGCTCAACTCAGACAACTGTTGGAAGAAGAACAACAGCTCCATCTTCAACTGGAAGATCAAATAGCTCAATCCAGAGAAAGGCTTGATCAACTAGAAGATCAATACCTCAAAGAAATGAATGCTTACTCTGCGGTTAACGAGCTACGAGATGTGCGAGATCGCCAAAGAACTCGACATCAAGAAGTATTCAAGTCAAGCATGATGCTAAGGCTGCATCATCTTGAAAGAAGTACCATCCTCCTCCCAGAAAGGAAAGAAACCAATCTCTGAGATGGTTGCTGGACTTGATACAATTGATGAAAATGTCCAAGAGGATGAAGATCACTGGGCTAATCCCTCAGATGATGAAGAAGACAAGACTTTGGCAGGACACCGCCATGAACATCTAGCGGTTTCTCACTTAAAAAGAAAGTTGATTGCTCCTACAATCTTCAACAAACTGCCAAACGTCCACTCTCAAGAGTACATGAGCAGGTACCAAGTACTAGCTACTCAATAAGGAGATGTCTTCACAAAACAAGGAAGTAATTGCCCTCTCGAAATGAGAAAGTTCATCGAGCTCATCACTCAAAGAACAACTAGCATGATCATTGCTCGGAAAGATCCGGGAATGACAAGGACGATGATGTGTCTTTAGTGAAAAAGCTTTTCAAGAGGCAAGTTACACCGGAAAAGCAGATGACATCCTAGGCCCATCAAGAGCTCACTGATAAGGACAATGGACTTATCAAGCAAAATCAAGAGCTCAAAGCCGAACTTCAGAAGTTGGTCACTGCCTACAACTATTTACAAGGGCATTTTGACTCTCTCTCTCTCTCAGATTCCTTTATGAGACTGAGTCAGCCAACAATGACTAAGGGGGAAAGAAAGTACAAATCTGGACCTCAAAGTCAGGGGGAATGGGAAGAAGGAGATGAAAACAAGAAGAAATCTGGAGTCTTTGCCGAAAGGAAGAAGAAAACTTCCCACCACCACTCGTAATCTATGAATCCTCCTCAAGCCATTTGCTTCCAGAGACCCATCAAGGAACCAAAATGATAACAAGGGCCATGGCACAGAAACCTCCAAGGAGTACCAAGGCTCCAAGGAGAAGACAAGTTAGAGGGATTGATGAATCTTCTGAAGAAGAAGAAGAAGGTCAAATCAAGTCCCTGGGCAATGAAGAAGGCTGCAAAGATCTCACAAGAATTGATCTTGATGATGATGAAGAGACTGATGAAGATGAAGCTCCTCTTCACAGAAAAAGGAAAATTGAAAGCCTAACTGAGCCCATAGCTGCAAAGCCACTAGCAGCTAAAACACCCTCTGGAAATACCAAGTCTATCCAGGGTGGTAGTTCTTCAAGCAACAACCCCAAGGAGAATTCAAGACAGAAAAGGAACAGACTGAGAGCTGAGCAAAGACAAAGTCAACTTCCACTCAGGCCAGAAGAAGCCAAAATTGAGTATGTGAAGTATGACAATGATTCCTCTGTCTACAGGTGCATCCATCAGAAAAATGGCTATTGGATTCTGGAACTTAAGCATCTATTGGTAAATTCAAGATTTCCAGAACCAATCCATAAACAACTCATGGCATGGAGAAAGAATAAACCTACCTTGATCAACACCAATCACATCAAAGCATGGTTGGATTTTGAAGTTGTCAAGAGAACTGAAGCCATGAAGAAGGACCTCTCTGATGATTGTCCATATGGAAAGCCAGATGATGTGCACAAGATTCTGAATATCACAGGAACAGGCACAAGACCAAGACTTGCTGTGGAACCCTATGAGTCGTTCTATCCATGTAAGATCAATACAAGGGTGACATCAGATATCTGAAGATTATCTACGAATACTTCAAGCTTTCAGATATCAGAATAGAGCATGCCTGGAAGTGGGAAAAGTACCTATGGGTCAAGCATTTTGCCAAGAAAAATCCTACCAAAACCTATAAAGAGGTCTATAGATTTGCCAGAGACACAGAGATGCTCGTCAGAACTCTTCTTTATGATTATTCTGATGACATCAAAAGGTTTGGAGATAGGAAATTTGCAAACTGATCCATAGAAATTTTGTTGAAGACTTGAAGATTGAAGACTTGAAGACTAGTCTATTAGGATGTTTACTTGGAGCTTGGTTACTCCTGTTGTCCTAATTTACTATGTAATTTTTGTATTTTTGCTGACTGAGCTTAATTGTATCATGTATTAAAGTTATCTGTAATCCTTAGTTGCGACTTATCTGAAGAACTTACTCTCAGATAATATTTTATAAAAGATAACTTGTCAGCAAAGATCACACCTTGTGATTTGGTTGATGTCTACTTTCTGCACTTAATTATATGATTTGAAAGATCATAAGAAATGATTAAGTGGTGGATTGTTTCCTCATCCAGATTTGTAATAGGGAAGATAGTCATCGTTGACAGATCAAAATGGGGGAAATTTGTTAGATATTTTGTTAGAATATCTGTTTAGATTTTGTTCAGCAACATGATGACTTATCTTAGTCTCAGAAAGGTGATTAGTACTCTTGGTTCACTTGAACATTGTAAAAGAGGAAACCCACTAAGTATGATAGTCTAGCTAATCTTGTATAGGATGTTAGGTCTCAAAATGTAATTTTTATTTTATGAAGAGAAGACCAAGAAGAAGACATCCAAGCAGAAAGCTCAACAAGAATTGAAGACTTGAAGAAAACTGCACAAGATTACTGAATCTGTTGTTCAGATATCTTAGCCAGATATCTTGTAGACACGAACTGTTTCAAACAAACTGTGTTACAAGAGATATCTGAGAAATGAGATACATATCTGAAGACAAGGAAAGTGTCCACAGATATCTATTCTCAGATACCTTAAGCGTTAAACACGTTTCTGAAAAGAAACAAGGTTGTTTCAATCAATACAAGTGGTATCTGAAGAATGAAGATAAGGACGCAAAGAATCGCATAACAAGTCTAGTCTACGATAATGCATAGTTCCGTTGACACTACAGGACAAAAAGTATAGTACAATGCATTTAATGCACGATGAGATGTGCGAGTAAAAGCAGCGGCAACTTCGAGAAGAAGACAAAACTCACATGATTATACACACAGATATCGATAGTTTGAATTTGAGCCTAACGGATACTATTCAAACAAAGACTCAAATCCATCTATAAATATCAACACTTAGACGACTTGAGAGACACATTACACGACATCATATTTGAAACATAGAACTCGAACATCCTACTCTCTCAAAGCAACTTACTTATTATCAAAGCTTTACATTGCGACTAAAGCTTGTGATCTTGAGTAAACATCGAAGTTCTAAGTGCCCGATCCTAAACAAGCAAAGCTATCGTGAAGGAGTTGAATCAAAAGATCAACTATCCGAGATTCATTCTCTTGAGCAGATTTCATAAGACTGGGTCAAGAAATCGAACTAGATACCATACTGTAAAGTGTATTAAGTAACTAAGTTCACAGAGCTATCTGAATAACCGAAAAGTTATTAAGACGCTCATCGACAACTCAAATCAAACCAACAATCAAACCGGCGTGGAGTAGTGAAGTACTTAGTTTGAAAATCGTGGAATAACTCCAAGGTTACCGAGTATAGGAAGTACTTGATTTGGGAAACTAAGGAATAACTCCAAAGTTTTTGAGTATAGGAAGTACTTAGCTTGGGAAGCTAGGAACAACTCAAAGGTTTCGAGTATAGGAAGTACTTGGTGAAGAAGCTAGGAACAACTGGGGGAACATTTGGTCAGAACCAATTGTTCAGAATCTTAGAATAGGATTTTTGTAAGGTTATCTCAATTATCTGTTCTAGTGAATTCTAGGTCTCTGATAGACCGAAGTGGATTAGTTGGAGGATTACGCCACCTCCAGATACCACTATACTTGCTGTGTCATTTACATTTCTGTATTTATACTTCAGCAACACACACACACTTATTAATTGTTTCTACACTTATCTACATTAAGTCTTCCGCACTCTGATTCTAAGAATCAGATATCCATTGAGACATCTGAGAAACATTTGTTATCGACAAAAGTTTTAAAAGACTATTCACCCCCCCCCCCCCTCTAGTCTTTTACTTTGCCGTTATCTGGACCAACATGTACTATGCATTAAATGCATCGGCAGAAATGCTGCAAAAAGCAAGTCCTCTCTGAAACAAGAGATAGTGACCTCTGAGTACATAGTTCAAGATATAAACGGATATAATTTGATAGAGAGCACAACAGATACAATTCAAACGCCTCTCAAATTTATCTATATATATCACACACTTAGATGCTTGAAGAACATACCTTAGAACGCTCTATCTTGCAAACTTACCATCAAGCAAAGTATTCTCTCAAGCACTCTACTACCGTTTCTGAAAGCTTTACATTGTGAAGAATCACTAGTAGTTCTAAGTTGTCCAACCTTAACAAGAGATTGTTATTCGTAAGAGTTGAACTATCGATAACCTTTCAAGCTCATTCTCGAGCGGACATCAATTACTTGGGTCAAGAAGAGCAGATTACCATCTGTGAACAAGTGTATTAAGTAGTCTTGTTCTATTAGGCTCTCTGGAAACATAATCAAAAGTTATACAAGAAGCCTCTCGACAAACCTTATAACCAACACCATCAAGGCGTGAGTAGAGGAAGTACTTGATTTGGGAAATCGTGAATAACTCCAAGGTTATCGAGTAGAGGAAGTACTTAGCTCAGGAGTCAGGGAATAACTCAGGGGGAACATTTGGTTGGGAACCATTTGTTTAGGAATCTTAGAATAGGATTATTGTAAGGTGAACTCAATTATCTGTTCTAGTGAATTCTAGGTCTCAGAAAGACCGAAGTGGATTAGTTGGAGGATTACGCCACCTCCAGATACCACTATACTTGATGTGTTACTTACCTTTCTGTATTTATCTTTCAGCAAAGCACACACACTTACTTATTGTTTCTGCACTTACCTATCTTAAAGTCTTCCGCGCTCTGAATTTAAGTATCGTAACCCCGGTTTCGAGAACTGTTTATCGACAAAAGTTTAAAAGACTATTCACCCCCCCCCCCCCCTCCAGTCTTTTACTTTGCCGTTATCTGGACCAACACTTCAAAAATTATATCCCTTAAAGTGTGCTAGGGCTTGTTCTTCGTTTGTGCATATTGACACAAGTATTTTGTAATAATTTTCCTAACGAGTTCATGTAGATGAAACCACGACTTTCGACTTATCACTGTACTCAAGTATCTTGCACTTTACGTTAAGAGGTGGTGAAGTATGCTACACTGAAAAAGAATAAGATCAAAACGTCACTTTTACATTTGAAGTGAAATAATCGAAAAGTACAAAGGTTACGTATACATGGTATGATAATCTAAAGAGTACAAGACAAATAGGGTTCGTCCTCTCTCGAGTCGGATCCAACCTCGGCCCCAGACGTGATCTCGGAACAACGACCTCAGTGACCTGTCTTCGCTTACGAGCAGAACGTTAAAAGATACTCTAGTAAATGAAAAAACAAGTCACGGAGGACGATGGACCGAGACAAAAGATTCGGATGAAGGAAACCACGCCGACCCTCGGAAACTATCATCCAAGAGACCGTGAAGGCTACTCCGAGCTACCCATCCTAATCCGACGTGGTTAACAAACGATGATTCAATCTGTGAAAAATAGAAAATGCAAGATATCAAAGTCAAAGAATATAAGGTTGTACTCACCGAAATAAAACGAGTATACCTGGAAAGGACGGAGATCCGACCTAAACGCAACTCGATGAAACAAGTTGTTTCCTCGGATATCCCGACCGTGGTAACTTGGCATCATTTACGCGTTTAACTCCGAGAAGCACCCAAGTAAATGACCGCCAAGTTATCGAGGCTGAGAGACCGAGAAGAAATCATTAAGAAAAACCCATTGACCGAGATGTCAACAGAAATAGCCTTCTACGTCGGTTCTTAGTACGCATGTGCCCAACAAAAAGCCTCTATTCCTTAAAAAGCTCTCTTGGGCACACCCATACAAAAGAACCCACGATCGACCGGCAGAACGATAGACTGTCGACCCAACTAAGTACGGAACTCCAAGCTGTGACCCCCCCCCCCCCCCCAACCGCCCTAAGACAAATACAAAAAAATTCTCTAAGTGCGGTGAGGAGGGTCACATCCCCGAGCCCCATACTTTAAAACGTTCGGACTTTCAGTATTAAAAAGGGGGAAGAAAGGCAAAGCAAGGTAAAAGTGTGAAAGTAACCTTTTACCTCATCCGTATTTATAGGAAGCAAACACCCATCAGATGTTGCCACGTGTCACGGATCCGACGGCCAAGCGCTAAAAAGACGTAGTATTAATGGGAGAATTGATCGTTACATCTTCCCAAAATAGACGTTTGATCTGACATATCTGAGCCACTGACCAATCGTGAACATATCCTAATATTTTCTATCTTTTTATCTAGACTCGAAATCTTGATAGGTCGGGTCCAAGCCACCGACCAATCGTGAAAATATCCTAATATTTTCTTTATAATCAAGACTCGAAATCTTGATAGGTCGGGTCCGAGCCATCGACCAATCGTGAAAATATCCTAATATTTTCTATCTTTTTAATCAAGACTCGAAATCTTGATAGGTCGGGTCCAAACCACCGACCAATTGTGAAAATATCCTAAGCATTTTTTATGAGTCCGAGCCACGAATATGATATTGGAATTCAACAAACAAAGGAATGCAAACATACACGAGCAAGTCGAGGCATTCATAACAAATTCCGACCCATCACCCACACCAGCAAAAATACTTGGATAGGTCGAGGGTGATCAAGTTGGAGTCAAAACAAAACAATTACTCCCTCACAAGACCGAGGGAGATAGCCTTAATCAAAATAAGAATTCAGATTGTTCTAAAATTAGAAAAACATAAAACAAAAATACGACAAATTTTAAGAACCGAACACAAGCGCCCAGCCTTCAGTCCAGATTGATGGGGCCTTCTTCTTGGTGTGAATTCACCCCCACATTCTCCTCGGTCGGATTCACCTGATGACCATGTCCACATCTTCCGCATTCTCGTCCAGATCGGCATCCAGGAGCTCCACATCATTGATGACCGGCAGAGTAAGCACCGAGTCATCATCAGGTCGGACATGCCCTATGATGGGCACCGGCAACTTCATCCATGGATCATTGGCCGCCAACCACTCAAACTCTGGCTGAAGACATCCGGCATTTATAACTCTCGGCAACCAGCTCGGATAGAAAGTTACAGCCGGAGCATCAACATGGCTCGGAGCAACCATCGACCAAAACTCACTCTAAAAGAGTTCTTCTTGGTCAATCTCCACGGGGAGAGATTCCATGTTAGCTCCAAACTTTGGATCAACCTGCTCGGGAGTGGGCTCAAGATCGGCCAACACCAGATTAGCTCTTTTCAGCTGAGCCAGGCAATCCGAGAACGCCTCCGTCCTATTCTCGGCCTTCACCGTCATCTTTGAAAAGCCAAAGGCCGGAGACCCCAGAAAGTCAGCCACAGCTTCAAGCCTTGTGGACTTGGCCTCTGAGAGAAGCTTCGATCTCAACCTCTGTCGAGCATCGGAAAAGGAGTCCGAGTGAGACTTGTATAGCTCGGCCTGCATCCGAGCCGACTTTAGCTCCGACTCTTTAGTAGACAGAGCCTGCTTCAACGATGCAATGTCGGATTGCATAGCCTGCTCGGCAGTTTCCTTGGCCCGGCTCATCTCAGCAAAGCTTTGCTTGGCCATCTTCGTTCGCTCTTCCAGTTCCGCCCTGCCGTCTACGGCCTACTCCTTCTCCGACCGCAGCTTCTTCAGCTCACTGTATCAGAGGATGTTTCACTGAGCTCGGATCATACCACCCCAAGCCAGCTTCATCAACTGCAAAAAAATTTGAAAAACAAAGATTGTTGTGATCGGAACCACAAAACATAAAAACTCTCGGATATACAAATATTAATTCTTACCTCCTTGTTGTGATCCAACAAAGATTGGGCATAGGCATCCTCGGCCATGTCCATCACCCGAGCCTCCTCGGACTGAGAAAGTGTCCAAGGAGCCGATGGGTCGTAGGTCCTCATGACCTTTCGACCTCCTTGGCTTGCCCCCTCCTCCAACGGCCTTTTACCTCGGCCCTGTGCATCCGAGGTTCCAGGTGAATTGGCCGGTTGGGTCCGGGACACATTGCTACCACCCACCGGATTTCGCCCACCACACCGAGCCATTGAAGTAAGGGATTGCCTCGGAGTCCTCTCGTCCCCAGTGATGTTGCCCTTCCCGACCCCGAGACCCCGAAGACCGGAACGGGTCGTCGACGTACCGACAGAACCTTGCTGGGTCCCCGACCCGCCACCAACTTCAGTCCTGGGCTCTAAATGGGCAGCCAAATTGACAGGCGAAGCGATTGGCAATGTGGCCACTAACTTCTTAGACTTCCCGGGGACGAAAACCATGTCCCACAGAGCTTCATTACCCTTCAACATCCAATAGCCTACAAAAAATACAGTCAACAACAATGGTTAACAAACCGACCTACCGCGATGACTCGCAGGAAAGAAAAATAAAACAAATCCTCACCGAGGGACTTGTTGTTCGTATATGTGGGATCGGGTGTTATACCCGCAAAAAAAGGTATAGGTTGATTAACTAAAACAAAAGGGAAGTACAGACGCTCTAATTCTAAGTTAGCAAAATTTGCCAGCCAAGTTGGTCAACTACTCTTCTTTCCGAGCTTGACCGACCGAGGCTCATCCCCTTTAAAAAATTTCAGAGGCACATTAGTGGGACCTCGGATGTCTCTGAAATAAAAGAACTTCGTCCACCAATCCAAGGCTTGGGACGAAGTCATATTATGCAAAAATTTGAATCCGAGCCGAGCCGAGAAATAGAAAAAATGTGGATTGCCGGGACATCTGGCAATCTTGAAGAGTTGGAGGAAGTTGGTGACATTCAACTCCAAGTTATAACTCTTCATCATCACCGCCCATCAGATAAGAGTTGCGAGACCAATTGCCGCCACCTGGGTCGGACACGTTGAGATCTCTCGTAGGATCTTCTGAAGGTCGGGATGAATTGGAAGCCGCCAACCATTCCCGATTTGCATCGAGAAGACTGAAATAAATCCTTCTGGCGAATTATAAAGTTTTTGATCCCCGGAAGGGATCCGGAGCTCAATGTAGGAAGGAATGTTGTGGTTGAATCGAAACTTCATCAACTCTTCCCTCGTTATGGTTGATGCACAGGTCGGAATCAAACCGTCTTCATTTAGCTCGACACCGGCGAAGAGGGGCCCGATAGGCTCCGACCTAGCAACCTTCACCTCTACGGCCTGCGTGCCGCGTACCTGCCCGGCCCTGTTCAACTTGGGCCCAGCATCTTCGACACGTCTCCTCTTTCTCCGAGGCTCTGCAGCGGCCTCTTCTTTGTCTTCCTCATCCGACCCGTCTTCCCCTTCTACTTCTTCGACAGGACCACGGCTACTCTCTGCAATGTTCTCTCCTTCCTTCGTGCGCAGCTTGGATTCACCATCCGACTCTTCATCACCTTCTTCATCTTCACCTACCTCCTCATCTTCAGAACGGTGCATATCTCCTAAAGATAGCCGAGCTTGAGCCGCTGATGAGGACTCAGGAATTGACCCTTGCATCAACGCAAGTCTCTCCCTAGCCGACACTCGACCACCTAAGTTCAACCTCTCAACAAGAAGTTCATCAGGTAGCTCGTTGAACCTTGGTGCATTGCCGACAGGGCACCTGTACGATCCACCAAGCCCGACGCAAAGCCCCGGAGGAGCCCTTTCGGAACTCGGCTTCACAGAAACTGTCCCAGAGCTCGGCTTCACAGTAGCCTGGCGTCCCCCAGATCCACCAATTGGCCCTCCTCCACCGAGCTTTCAGACGCCAAGAATGAGTCCCCCGACTCGTTATGATCATATGATCTACCCTCCAATTGGTGTTGACTATCATCACTATGACTGCTCATGATTCTATCAATCAAGAATACGTATAAGGGAAAATCCGAGACGCAATTAGCATAAAACCCGACATTCCCAGGATCGGAGGACTGTTCAACCCCGACACAACTCCTACTAAAAATAACGAACGACAAAAGTAAAGGTCGGAGAACGAGATACTTACATTTTTTTGTTGCTCGGAGGTTTGATTTAAGTCGAAAATCCGATCTGTTCTGACACTCTTGTTTCTTGAAGCTCGAAATTACTATTTCAGCGCTCTGGCACTTGAAGATTTGGAAGCAATGTAAGAAGTACGAAATGGTATATGGCCTCCTATTTATAATGAGCCACTTACCCTCAACTGCTCCCGCTCAACATCACACTTTATGTCATTTCGCAAATCAAGGAGAAAAACATCATTACAACGACATAGGAACTTGTGTCGCATTTAATGCGTCTGAAACGTGTGTTACAATGAACAACTGCCACGTGTCCTTCACCGACCTACACGAGAAGAAACGTTCAAATCGATATATGTACTACAATTTCTATCCTACCGACCTACCACACCTCGGTAACATAGAAACTGCAGGGGGCAAGTAGGAGATATCTTAAAAACGTTTTTTTTTTCTATTTGGTTAAGTCCTCGACCTACATAAACTTGGAAATTTCACATCTATCTTTACAAGATATATGGAAACTGGGGGGACTTATGTTATACCAAGATAAGTCCCGCTTAAGTCGAACAACTTAACACGAACAGATCGCTACGAGCTAAGAAGATTAACCAAATCGCACTACGCATCTACTATCAAGAAATCATCTATAGTATTTAATTATAAAAAATTAATCAATAATGCAGTTTTATAATAAATGATGAAAAGTGCCATTTTAATTGTAAGTGGGACTCTTTCGTGAAATGATGTACATGTTACATGTGGTATTATATGCTTGTATACTAGTCCATGGCTCAAGCAATGATATCGTGGTCTGTTTAGTCTCTTGTTGATGCAGTTTTGTAAATTTGATCATTACGTATGTGTATTTAAGTTGCGTTTCACCATGTCAGCTTGTTGTTCGCATTCACGTAGGATTCATGCATGTAGGGAGATCACTCTAATAAAATGTAAGTTATAGGATTCAAGTTAAAGATCATGTAATAATTAACGGGCTCGTAGAGGAAATCTTAGCACCACATGGCTCAAGTCAA
Source organism: Plantago major (assembly GCA_026545765.1). Lineage (NCBI taxonomy): Eukaryota > Viridiplantae > Streptophyta > Magnoliopsida > Lamiales > Plantaginaceae > Plantago > Plantago major. The sequence continues at coordinate 13,588,676 of CM048843.1, forward strand.
GTATTCAAGTTATTAATGTTATTCACGACTGGAATGGGTACTAGTACTCCGACCGGTAATTCATGTCATGCCATGTATGGCCACCATAGGCGACGGGTTAACCTACGATGCCATTAAAAAGCAAAGATGTTAATCAGTTCAAATCAAGTAATGTTTAAGAGGTTAAGTCAAGTCAAGTTATGAGGGTCAAGTCATGTTAAGGTTAAGTGCATTAAATTAATTAAAAGGTGTAAAATACGCAAAGATAACCCCTGCGCCAAGACGCAGATTTAAACTTGCTAATCGATGGTTGACTAACCCCTTATTTATAAACACTTTTAGGTGATGAACTGGAACTACCTGGAGCGGGAACTGGCGTTCCAGATCAGTGATCATGGCCTACATCAGTTTATCGTCACAATTGCTCACTTTTACTTGAATCATGCATCATACTATCACTTAAGAACTTTATTTCTAAGTGCGGTTTGCGCAAGACATTTGCACGTTTATGCTTCCGCATTTTTACGCTTTATGTTCACGAATTTCATGACATGGACGGTTGGCGCTTTTTGCGTCCTTTCACGATTTAAGTTCAATTAAAGTCGTAATCGTCGTTTTTACAAGTTCACAAGTTAGCGCGAATTATATTTTTCATAGTTTGTAAATTAAAATTTATGGGCGGTACAGTATTACTCATAAAACATCAGATATTTATTTGTTAGTGATTTTGTATAGTGTTATACTATATATAAGGTTCTACACATCATGCATCCTTTGTAAAATACAGTATAGTGCAGTTCCCTTGGTCATCTTGATGAAAATGAAAACCAAATCCACTTGACACACAACAAACACACGTAAATCAATCAAATCCAATTCCAATCGAAATACACCTCCCTACAAATCAAATCATACCACCAAAATCAACCGCCCTAGACGACCAAAACCCTAACGCCGCCGTCATCATCCTCTCCGATTGACGATGAAGGCGACTGTCGATTGAAGAAGAAGGGTTGAGTCTGAATTCGCGTGAGAAATTGGAAGGACGAAGAAGAAGATGTTATATTATGATGGGTTTTGGGTTGGGTTGGGTCAATATTGATGTTGGGTATTATCCAATCCAATCCAACCCAACTCTTAAATTTTGGGCAATGGGCTGGGTAAACAGGACTGACTGACTATTTAGAGGTGGTGAGAAATCAACTCTGCAGCTTACTTTCCACACGCGCCGCCTGAAAATGAGCTGCTCGGCCCTATTCTCCGTCAACAATTCACCGTCCTTTGCCTTGCACCGCTCACTACCCACCAATTATTCCTGCCGTATCACGCCAGTTAAGTGCGTAATTGACGTACGCGCACCAAACACCACCCAAAATCCGCCCCTTCCTGAGAGCAGAGCGGCTGAGATAATTGCCGACGAGAAGAAGTTCATTGTGGGCACTTATGCTAGAGCCCCACTCGTCTTGTCCAGTGGAAAAGGTTGTAAATTGTTTGATGTTCAAGGCCGAGAGTATCTCGACCTAACTTCTGGTATTGCTGTCAATGCTCTTGGCCATGGGGATTCCGATTGGTTAAGAGCGCTTACAGAGCAGGCTCAGCTTCTTGCGCATGTCAGCAATGTTTACTACACTGTTCCTCAGGTCAAACTTTGCTTCTTTTTCTTTTTCTTGCTTTGCTTTTGATTTTCAGTTTCAAGATTGGATTTTTATGCGCTTTGGTCTGTGTTGGAAATATGTGTAATCATCAATTGCACACAGGTGAAAATTTGGTTCTTGTTTGTTTGCTTTTGATTTTGAGTTTCAAGATTGAATTTTTATGCTGTTTGGTCTGTGTTGGAAATATGTGGAATCATCAATTGCATAGTGTTGTGTTGTTCAAGGAGATGTGGATGCCTGCGCCATTCTTTGGGAGAATTTGATGGACTGTACTTGACAAGAACTTGTGTTAGTGTTATACCTTCTTAAGGTTACATGGGTGCAATTTCAGTGTTCTTAATAGTTAATGTGTGCAAGTAAATTAGGAAAATGCGCTTAACATTTCGGTGGGTGGGTCTTGTTCTTCCTAATGTTTTGGGGATATTGTTAATATGTTCAATGAGATCTCTTAGGAGATTGAATAAGCATCGATGTTAGGACTATGTTGTCTTTTAGATAAATGTATATAGTATATGTTTAGGAAAGGTTTATTAGCTAATGAGCAGTGCCTGTTCTTGAATCTGTGCTGCCAAATTATGAGTAAAAGAATTAATCTTGCAGATAGAGCTTGCGAAGCGTTTAGTTGCCAGCTCATTTGCTGACCGGGTGTTCTTCTGCAACTCTGGAACTGAAGCTAACGAAGCAGCCATTAAGTTTGCAAGAAAGTTCCAGAGATTTACACACCCTGATAACAAGGAGCCACCTGTCGAGTTTCTTGCATTCTCGAATTGCTTTCATGGTAGAACAATGGGGTCTCTTTCATTGACGAGCAAAGAGTATTACAGAACACCATTTCAACCTGTTATGCCTGGGGTGACTTTTCTAGAGTATGGTGATGTTGAAGCGTCAGTGAAGGCAATAGAAAGTGGAAAGGTTGCTGCTGTATTTGTGGAGCCGATTCAAGGAGAAGGTGGTATATATAGTGCGGCAAAGGAATTTTTGCACTCGCTGCGTGTTGCATGTGATAATGTTGGGTGCCTTCTTGTCTATGATGAGGTAAAGGTTCCCTTTATTTCTTTTTTTTATAAGTTTTTGTGTAAGGAAAAAGAAAAAACCCGACTTGCTTCTAGATCAAGAATCCCAAGTTCTCATACTTAATTTTGATCATGATCTAAAATCTAAATTCTATGTTACCATCACCATTATTTTCATAGTATGCATGTATATGGAAGGGGAAATGTTCTTGTGAGTGTGTCCTTGATAAATTGACTAGTTGTTATCGACTGCTGTATCACAGAGTGAGGTGGATAGATTTATGCCATTTGGTTCTTAATTAAACCAAATTGTAGTACAGCAAACAGTGCTCCATATTTTTACATTGTTTTTCATATTCTGTATAAAGTTTCTTTTATAATCTAAAGCTCATTACTAATTACTTTCTCACTGAATTTCTTCAGCAATTTTAGATTTTGTTCGTCTTCTATTTCCTCAAACTTCTTAACAGCGTTAAATTTGGCCTGGAATGTTTATGAATTATGATGCTCCTGTTGAAATGTTTTCCTGTCCGTTGCCAAATTTTTTATGATCCTCCATAAAACATACATTATTCATAGTTCAACAAAATGCCGATGCCTTTTAGTTTACAGAGAAGTTCAACTTTTCTACTGCTGCACATCATCCGTCCGTCTTATGATTCTTTATCCTCTAAAGCAGCACAATGAAGGTAGAAATTTGACTACCTTTCAGCACTGGTCAGAAGTTAGTAAGTCTATTGCTACGAGCATATAGTAAAAGGTTGTATGAACAAAAGCCACTAGATCTCTATCTCTGACAAGCACTGTAGTTTCTAGTTTATGCTCTTTCAACATTCTTTTAACCTGTTTCAAGATTCATTTGGGGAAGAAATTCTCCGACATATATCATGGATAACCAGAACAGGTTAACTTTGCTTTGCAAGTGTAAATTTGTAGCTATGATCATATTGCAGTTGTTGCTTAATCTCATGTAAATCTGTAAATCAGCATCCTTATAGGAAAAAATTACAAACACAAACAATATTCATGAATTCTGGCTGGCCCGTTCAATTTCAACTCTAGAAATAAAACATTGCAAATGTGTTGGGCTAAATTGTTACTTCATGATATTTATCTTAATCTTTCTTAATGAGAATCTGTAAATGTATACAGCATAGTACAGTATTATTTAACAATCTTATTGTGTGCCTATGTTCACAAGGTACAATGTGGGTTGGGCCGAACAGGATACCTGTGGGCCCACGAAGCATACGGCATCTACCCAGACATAATGACTCTTGCAAAGCCCCTGGCCGGAGGTCTACCCGTTGGCGCCGTGATGGTAACTGAAAAGGTCGCGTCTGCTATAAGTTATGGGGACCATGGCAGCACTTTTGCAGGTAACCCTCTCGTCTGCAGTGCTGCAATTGCGGTCCTTGACAAAATATCAGATCCTGGGTTCTTGGCCAGTGTCTCGGAGAAAGGCCAGTACCTCAAGGACTTGTTAGTGAAAAAACTGGGTGGAAACTCACACGTGAAAGAAGTACGAGGGTCGGGATTGATAATTGGCATAGAGCTCGATGTATCTGCATCTCCACTAGTCGAGGCATGCCAAAAATCTGGGCTTCTGGTTTTGACTGCTGGGAAAGGAAATGTAGTTAGGATCCTTCCACCATTGATAATTTCGAAGGAAGAACTGGAATCAGCTGCTGAAATCTTGACCAAGTGTTTGCCTGTACTTGATGAGACTGTTAACAAGAATTAGTCCGAGTACAGATGATCTAGCATAGACTAGACTAGACCATTAATATGGGATTTCCGCGAAGCGTATGTCATTTACTACATGTAATATTTCTATCCATTATAGAGTTTTTACTTTCCTGGCTGTATGAGAAATTTGGACAGAAATAATTCTGTTTCTGATTGCAACTTTGCAAGCAAGGATCATTATTCATCAATGCTGTAAATATTCCCCAAAACTTTTAGCCCTCATTTTATATGGGTTATATTAACTCGAATTGCTGGTTAATGTGCTTATGCATGTAACATTATCTCCGTTAATTTACGCTCAAACGGATCTTAAGAAAAGTTAATAAAATCAAATTTTATGGGAGAATTTCCCGACCTAATCCTTCTTCATGTTAAGGATGCATGGGTTAGCTACACTTTTTCTATCATACGGCATACGGCATGTTGTAGGAAGAGGAAACCGTCACAAAAAACTATACTATCTATCGATTAATTTAGCATTGGGTTGATAGTAGTATCATAGGGGTATAATAGTAATTTCATACTCCAATTCCAGGGGCAGCAATTGAGGTCCCTTGCGCATACATGCGCTCGCTCTTGACTGCAGATAGGAAGAGTGTTGTCTTCGAGGAGACCCTTCGATCACGCCAGTTAGGGGTCTACGCGGGCAGGTGCGGACGGTTTTTTACCAAAAGTCTAACCGACCCGCCATATGCGGGTGGCACTAATACTAAACCATGGCGGGTGTGTATTTTGTCAAACCGTGGTGGATCGGGTGACACTTAAGGTGGGTGGTGGGCAGTTTGGCGGTTCTCATACGTACACACAAGGGGAAACATAATTGCAAGAAGAGGTGAAATCAACAATATAATCTTTCTCAATGGTTCATGCATATATGAGACAATAAGTCATTTATGCATTTCAAGTAACATGCAATACAAAAACTATGAAAAGTCATATTTATTGTAGTAAACTAACATCTAAACATGAAGAAACTTCAGTTATGCTAGTGGACACATTGAAATATAAGGATGTGATAGTAAGAACTAATAACTATATGCAATATAAACCTAATTTTATTACTTATTTGCATTATATTAGTAATACCAATAATAAATACTCCCTTCATTTCAGAAAAAGTGTTACATTTTACTATTTTGCGGTCAACTGTCTCTGCGTTTGACTACAATTTACTCTTAAACGATATTAATAAATAAATTATTAAAATTATATAATGAAAATTAGTAATTAAATTTTTATTATATGATTTTATTAAATTATTTACTATTATCATTTATGAGTAATTTGTGGTCAAACTCAACATACGATTGGCCAAAATCAAAATGTAATACTTTTTCCGAAATATGAGATATTATTAGCAAGTATGGCGGTTTTGCATCCCTAAACCGCCACCCACCCGCTTAAGATCTTTTCAAACCATAACGGGTTTTGGTAAAAAAATTAACCGGCCGTTGTGATTATGTGGCGGGAGGTGCGGACGGTTTTTTTTAACCCCTAACGCCAGTTGTCCCGAGAAGCTCTTCGGTAGTTTGGTGTGGAATACAAGTCTCACCGTATTAAGGTTTACAATTCTGAGGGACCGCAAGTTGGGTTGCTATAAATAGATTGTTTACCTCCTCCTACTTTATCTCTGTTCCTTTCCACTCCCCAAAGCACCAAACCATCTTTCTATTCCTTTCTTCTCTTCTCTTCTTTCTCCTAAAAAAATCTCACTTCTTTCTCCTTCATACTACTGCGACTCCTTTACCAACTTACACACACAAAATTTTAACTACTAGTAACTTACTATTGTTTTTTCTTGATCCTTTAAAGCATGGCTGTTGTTCAGAGATTGGTTTCACTAGTAGTGATAGTGATGATGTTGAGCTACAACAGCAGAGTGTATGCAGATCCAGATTTGCTCCAGGATATTTGTGTTGCTGATCTCAATTCTGGTAACAATTTTTTCCAACTTTACTCTTTTTCAAGTTGATATTTTCAGATGAACAAAATTCACTGTGAAAATGTTTCGAATTTCTTACCCCTCTTCTGGTCTAGTATTATTTTTCTTAGTTGACATTTCATTTAATGCTTCACTGGAATCACTGTCCCTTGTGTACATATCTTGAAATGTAGTAGCACTACTAGACTACTACTATGTGATAATTGTGCATGATATTCGTTCTTATCGTTTACTTTGATTTTTCTGGTTGTCATGTTGGTTAATTGACCAATTTAATTTCAAATTGATTACCTTGTAGTATTAATGATCGATGCCACTGGCTAGCTAGTTTCTCACACACCTTCACTTACATCAACTCTTCTACTCCCAAGTCCTGAAGCCAGTCAAAACATCTGCAAATTTTCTTTATACCCGTAATTTTACTTTCAAGTGTTTATTTCAAATATAAACTCTTGCACTTGCAACCATCTAACACAAATTATCACACAGCCGTGAAGATCAACGGATACCCCTGCAAGTCAAACGTCTCGGCCGATGATTTCTTCTTCGCCGGCATATCCAAACCTGCCCCCACCAACACGACCACCGGATCAGCAGTAACCGGAGCCAATGTCCAAAGAATTCCGGGCCTCAACACCCTCGGCGTGTCCCTAGCCCGTGTTGATTATGCCCCTGGAGGCATCAATCCACCTCACACCCACCCACGTGCCACCGAAATCGTCTTTATTCTTGAGGGCGAGCTAGATGTTGGATTCATTACCACTGCCAACGTCCTCATCTCCAAGACAATCAAAATGGGAGAGGTTTTTGTATTCCCTAAAGGCCTTGTGCATTACCAGAAGAACAACGGAAAACGTCCAGCTTCAGCAATTGCCGCTTTCAACAGCCAGTTGCCAGGAACACAGTCGCTTGCTGCCACATTGTTCGCAGCAACGCCTGCTGTGCCTGATAATGTTCTGACCAAGACTTTCCAAGTTGGGACCAAGGAGATTGAGAAGATCAAGTCCAAATTCGCACCAAAGAAATGAGAATATATGAGTGATTATATATATATTGTTTGGGTTAGGTGGAAATTTGATACCCATTATTTCTGTGAACATTGTTGAATAATACAAAAGGTTGTAACATGTTAATTAATTAAGGTTATTCATTCTCTTACGTTATCTAAAATAAAGAGTTCATTTCTTGGAATAGTATTCTACTCTACATCTAGCATCATCCTCTAGGGACACATTAGTGTCATGAACTAGTAATGAAAGTTGATGAAAATGAAGTTAAACTGTTACTACAAAATTCCAGATTTTCCTGAATCCGAGGATCGTATCCCTCCTACCCGAGTATTTGGCACCCTCACCTAATTTATACAAATATAATTGTGGATTTTCCTATTGGTTATGAAAATCAAGACTTGCTCGAAAATGAAATGTTTCTGGGTGTTTTCAGCAAACCAAAAAAATGAAATCATATCATTCTTAAATTAAGCTACATGAGTGGCATGAGTTGCACAAGATAGAACTTGTCGTAAACACAACTATGTGTGCATTAGACAAGAGACTGTACTTGTGTACTTGTAATCTTACAAGTTACAAGAGTGCTAATTAGTAATCAGAACATGATTATGGTGGGGAACTTCAAAATCACTTGTTTCTAAAGCAATTACATAATGCAAGGAGAAATAGACATGCCAGCTATACTGTTTATCGAATGAGGAGATTGACATGAGAACTAATTCAACATAAAGTCCAGTTCATTATTTGAATAATGGATCATTAAGACAACAACAGCCTGATTATCAAACTGTTAAAATTAAGCTTAAGCTAACAGGCAACAGCAGCTCGATTATCACACTGTTTTAGTTAATCTAAGTAACTATTCACCTAATAAGCATAATTGTTTATATAACAGGATATAAAATATCCTTTCAAGAAGAAACCATACAAAGGGAAGGAATATTCAAGTACATCAGATATCTAGTTAAACTGTGGGACCCACGGCTATAGTGAGAGGGTGAGACCACCCGAGGTAAGACCGGGGTCGAATTTCTCCTAGTTAAACTTATCATGCTAGCCTAGCAATTGAACTTGAAAGTGCATCAAGAAGAGGACCAATCTCCAGATGGGTTAGTTGGTCAATTACTAATATACAATAGTCAATGTCTTAGTTGATACCTAATTGTTTCTGTCTGTACTCCCATTTTTTAACTGGAAACCCCATCACTATTCTGCAACCCAGCATGGTGGCCTTATATCTTTTTACATCACCAGAGTGATTAGCAGAAAGAATATACCACTACTTCATTACCAAATCAAATTCTATTGAGTCTCATCTTCTCAGCACCCACGTGATATAATGACGTTATGACTCCACAGAAATATGGAATTGTTTAACTCATAAATCTTGAATGGAATAGGTTAGCAAACCATTGAATTGCAGCAAGAAATAGAAATGCAATTGCTCACAAAAGCACCACGAACGTGTGCAACTGGCATACAAAGAAAAATACAAGAAGGAATTCTAGAAGCTGACAAAACTAGCATGAGAAACAAAGTATAGATATAGAAGAACCCAAATGGTCTGAACTGAATTCATGTTTCTAACAAGTTTCAAATGCCACATTACCAGTCAAATTATTCTCACTTTCCCGGGGTTTGCTGCTTGCCATCAGGGATTGCAAACAGGACTATAGGTTTTGATGGTCGGACAAGAGGGGCATCACATCGGAAATAACCTTTTCTCTCCAACTGTATCACATCTCCACGATTCAAGTTTCGCATATCAGATTCCCCAAGAGCTGGTGTCTCCTTTCTCGTACAAGGATTGACCACGTCAACAAAATCTTCGTCTTCCTCAAGCTGTAAAGCATTGAGACTCAATAAATAATGACATGAAAAATAAACAAGTTGAAAGAAGTAGGATTATTTTTCGAGGTTAGAAAATTAGATTGATATTCCTTGCCCCAAATCTCCTTGTGTTATTTTCGTTGTAAAGTAGACACTTCTATTTCCAAAATCTTGCACTGAAATGCCTTTCTTTTTTTAATCTGAAACTTTTTTCAGTTGTTTTCTGCACCAAAACTTTTTAGTCTTGGAAAGGATTTCTGGTTTAGAGCGTGTAAAAGAAAACAAAAAAGAGTAACATGCAACATAAATAGCAGGTTTTCTAATACTTTTTTTTTTTTTGGGGTGGGGGTTGTTTTCCAATCTGAGCTTGACAAAAACATATAGATGTAATCGTAATCTTCAGTTTCAGGGAGTCACCTTCTTCTTTGTAATTAGATAATCAAAGTCCACCAGGGTCAGTTTGACTAGCTCATTGGTATCTGCCAACCAAGTGAGCTTCAACTTTGTATTCTTAACGTTTCCTTCCAGATGCAAAACTCCCACTAGCTGAGTAACAATTCCATTCTCATCCTTCTTGATTTCTTTCACGATGGCATTTCCCCAATCTTTTAAGGTTACCTCTTCATTGACCGAGATGGATTCAGCATCAGCATAATCTATCCATATCCTATTTGAATAGGTAACAGATTTGTCTCCAGCACCCTCATACTTCTTGTGTTTGGGTACGATACGAACAAAGAGATCTTTCGGGCCATCGGTTAAAATGAACAACACACGTCTTTCTTCAACCACAGCAGTATGCCTTGGGCAAACAGGATCAATGATCTTCTTGTTGATTGCCCAGAGTTTGTCCCATTCCATAAGATTGAGATTCTTTGACGCACCCTATTAATTTAGAAAATGTTAGAACTTTTGCCATCGAACAGATTTCAAGTAATAAATTAGAAAATCATCAAATTTCCTCCAAGCCATGTTACAGATGGCGAAAGATACGGAGCAGAGATCAACAAAGAAACCACTTTGAGACAAAGTCATCTACTTGGTTCCCATGTATTAACACACCCTACAGGGAGATCACAGTAACAATTTCAAAAGATGTGGAAGGGGGTGGTGATGATATGTGTACTATTTAGCGAAGGTCAACGTTAAAATATTACAGTTGATTTTGATAAATACTACTACGATAAGCATATTTTGCTCATTCCATATTTATCAATCATTGAACGGCATACCTGCTCCAGAATGAACTGAATAAGGGCTTCAATTTTCAACCCCCTTCGGACAATACCTTGAACAGTGGGAAAACGAGGATCATCCCAACTTTCAACTTTCCCGTTCTGAACAAACCACAGCAGCTTCCGCTTGCTAAGAAGTGTATAGACCATGTTTAGCCGACTGAATTCATATATGTGTACTTTGTTGAACCCCATATCAGTTTGAATTCTGTAATATTGATCATTACGATCATGGTACTCACTGGATCTTAGTGCATGGGTAATGCCTTCCACAGCATCGACAAATGGACAGCAGAAGTCATATGTTGGATACACTTTATATTTAGATCCAATCCTATGGTGAGGAGTCAAATTGCAGCGGTAATAAACCGGATCCCTTAAGGACTTATTTGGATCCTGCATGTCGAGTTTTCCCCTCACACAGCACATTAAGCCCCTCTCAGAACCAGCTATCATTTCATTCCACAATTTCAAGTTTTCATCTACACTATTGTTCCTGCACTTGGATTCTATGCCATCCATTCTCTCTTGCTGCATTTTTTCACGTGGGGTATCATCCACATACGCCTTACCCTCACGAATCAATTTTTCAGCCATTTCCATAAGCTTGGGAAAGTGATCTGAGGTATATGTTATAGTACTGTATTTAATTCCAAGAGTTGCAATATCTTTCAGAAGATTCTCGACAAACTCACTGCTCTCCTTGTCTGGATTCGTATCGTCAAACCGTACAATCACCTGCCCTTTGTACCGATCCGCAAAATATTGATTCAGTAATGCAGCTTTCGAGTGGCCTATGTGGAGATAGCCACTAGGCTCTGGTGCAAAACGTAATTTGACCTTTCCAACCTCAGCATCTGGGAGATCTACCTCAAATGTGGCTCGACTGCTGGCTTTTTCAACCATGTGGGACCCATTCTCTGTTGCAGCTGACCGTGCATTAGAAGCTTGAGACTCTTTTGACTTGGATGATACCGCCTTTGTTGATGAGCTTTTTTTACCAGTGTATGTGGCAACAAAGTCACTCAAGGCTGCATCATGCTCTGAAAAGATTGAGTTGAACCACCGTACCAGGTTCTGGTACTTTTTGGATTTCCTCAAGCTTTCCCATCTCAAACCAGCCCCTACAAGTGGTCAATTGTCAGCCACATAGGCAGGGAAAAAAAAAATAGAGCATGCATTGGCATCCAGAAGGAACCAATTATTTAAGAAAAATATATACAAAGAAGACAATGTGACTCCAATCCAAAGACAAAAGTCTCTCAAAAATTAAATAGACAATCAACTTTCAATTATAATATTAATATAAATATAAGAGAGATTAAATGAAGTATGTAATTTTACCAGCAAGGCGTGCCCATACTGAAACATCAGCAATTGAAAGGCTATCACCAACTATGAATGTGCTGTGCAATAAATGCGCATCCACAAAGCTACATGCACCCTCAAATTCAGACCCCAAACTGAATACAGGTGCGTAATCAATCCATTCATCAATCTAGAACAGACACACAAGTAAATGAATAAGAAAACTGCAGCAATGGGCGGAAAAAGAACAATGAACTACGTGATCCAAACATAAGAAAAAGTTTCCAGAAAAAGGTACCTTGCTCGACTGGTACGCATCCCGGCCATAGAAATAAGGAAGATTAGCAATCCTTCCAATATATCTCAAAAGAACACAATCCCCATGAAGCTTCTCCCTGGTATTATAATTGGGAAAACGTTAGTTTCTCTGTCTCTTCCAATTAGAGATTAGCATTTCTAAGCAAAACTGTACAAGTACATGGTTTGATTCAATTCGAATCAGCAACCAAAAATCCTAGTGAAATATATGGAAATGGATATTTTCTTCTATTCCAAACTAAGCTCCACAAACTAATCATGTAGCAGCCCATAAGTATTCATTCGTTCACACTACATGGACACTCAAAAGCAACAATTTGAATAATTACTTCCTCAAACACACACCTATAATAATGTATAATCAGACACAGAGTTGCGAAATCTACATACCATCATCATATGCAGATGTTAAACCCTAAAGCAAACTGCAAATGTACATGGTTCAATTAATCAATTCAATTCGAATCAGCAACTTAAAGTCCTAGTAAATTAGATGGCAATGGCTAGTTTCTCCTATTCCAAACTCAGCTCCACAAACTAATCATGTAACAACCGGTAAGTATTCATTAATTCACACCACATGGACAATCGAAAGCAACAATTCGAATAATCAACTCAATTGCTTCCTAAATCACACACCTACAGTAATGTATAATCAGAGACAGAGTTGCGAAATCTACAAACCATCATCATATGCAAATGTTAAACCCTATAGCAGATAGAGTAAATTGAAGTGGGCATAAAGGAAAAAATAGTACCCGTTGGATAAGAGGAGCGAGGGAGGAGATCCAGAAGCAAGAGTCGGAGTCGTTGTAAAAGGAAGGGAGGCGATCTTAGCGGCGGCGATGGCGGCGAGAGGCGGAGCATCGGCAGCTAGATGGAGCTCCATCTCAAACGAATAGGGCTCAACTCAACTGGACAGAGAGAAAACAAGAGGGTGTATAATTTGCTCTGTGTTGGGTAATTGTGAATTTACAACATTTGTTATCTAGTTATACTTGTGGTTTTGTTTGATAAACTATTCCAATCTCTAGATATGCTGCTTTTATAGATACGAAAAGAATATTGCTGCGTAACTTCCTAGAAAATAAGTAACTTTTTATTTTAGAAACTTTGAAAACAAATTATTTTTCAATTTAACTTAAAAAATATGAAACAAAGATAATGTACTTGATATTTTCACAATATAATATTATTATATTTTTTATGGTGTAATGCCGAAATAATTTAGATAATAGTTTATGAAAATAGTCAACTGAGAAAGCTATTAGTAGGACGGGTAGAGATAAGTGACAGTAGGAATACATGTCCACGTACGAGAATTTCAAATAGTTACAACATCTACCTTTATTTTCAGGAATCCATCAAAACTCCAAAATTATTTGATTTTAAGCAATCTTAATATGATTAATGGTGACCAACTAGAAAATTTATCGGTGCACGAATAAGTGAGGAAAAAGTATACGGTGAAGGACATATTTTGTGAGTCTAACATACTCCCGAGTCCCGAGAGCGCGCAATACATGAGTAAGCAAGTGTACGACGCATAATTCTTCAGCACACGGTTTGATTTAGAGTGGCTGCTTATCTCATTACTCTAGTCATGGTTTTGGATGTTATTTTAGTGAAATGAAGAAGTCACATTAACTAAAAAGAGAGAGAGATTAGCTTGTGGGCGTCAAATACAAGTAGCAATTCGAGATGCAGCTTTAGAAAAGCATAAATTTTGCATTCTAAAGAGCTATTGACTGGAAAAGGAAACAGTGTCAATAAAAAACCAACAGCTTTGAGATGATGACTGAAGAAGCAAGAGATTCTGGACCAAAGTGGGTTTCTTAGACCCTACACCCTCCCACTCACTACTCACTTTAGTAACAAGTCCCACACATAGAGGTACACTGCTACTATTAGAGGGTGAGACCATTGGAGGAGAGTGTAGGGTTTAATTTTCGCCCAAAGTGTAGTTTGAAACTCAAATCACCATGTTTGACTGTTGGATTCGACCTATGTTACATAGGTTAAAAAAGTAAGCACAAAAACATCAAACTTTCATCTAACTCCTCCAAAACAACGTTCTGCAACAAACAACACAGCTTACATAATTTACAACGCCAAAGTGGACAGAAATCGAAAAGGAAACCAACTTGGGAACCGCGTTCAAGATTTACATGTTGGGTTTATTAGTTGCCATTGCAAGTTCAACGGATATGATGAAAGTCGAACGTGCCGCCTCTCTCAGATACTGGACCTCTCCATTCATAAGCTTCACCAGTTTTCGGCTGATTAAAAGGCCAATGCCATCCTCTGATGCTTCTGCCTCGTTTCCAAACATTTGGTTCAGTAATGTTTGTGGCACTCCTCCACCAGTATGTGTTATCCTGCACATCACACAGTAAAACTTAAGGTACGCGACTAGTCCTGTTTCAAATTCAAAGTCGGCAACTAAAGCAAACTCATACAGTTTTAGATGGTAATAAATTAATAATCAGGTAGATCCATGGTTGTTGAAACCCACACAACACCTCAGTAAAGCAGACAGTTAGTTATAACTTTTTTATCATAGAACACCAAATGGACAAGTTTGAATGTCATCGATTGTACCTCAATTCCAAATGGCCAAGTTGGACAGATTCACCTATTGAATCTCTAGTTAAAGTCGCTGCAACTCCAAGCTGGCCTCCTCTCGGAGCAAAAGTAACTGAAGTCAGCATAAAAGTAGCTAGGACTTGTTGAAGCCTCAAACTGTCACCATACAGCGTTTCGTTCCCAAGACCAGGATCCAAATCATCAACTATCATGATACCCTTTCCGTTGCTTTTCATCATCACCTGACTAATGGAAGCAATCAAGACATCGTGCAGCTTGAACTCCATCATCTCTAATTCCAAGTACCTGATAAGAGACGAAAGAAACGTTCTAAGACACTAATTTCATGCAAGAAAAACATCTCATTCACTAAGATAATTGTTGAGGATAATGAACTAATTTTTACCCTTCAATAATACGGTCAAGATCCGTGTCATCAAGAATTTTATTCAGCTGGCGTTGACAGTGAGCACTGGTCTGTAAAAGTTTCTTCTGCTCGTCGTTCAGTTGAGTTCCTTCCAAAAGTTTCCGCGAAAATATAATCCCAGAAAGCGGATTTCTAATCTCCCTTCTAATGTAAGACAGCACCCTCAGCCTCTTCAGCGCGGTTTGCTCCGATAGCCTTTGAACATGAAGTGCTTGCTGGAGCTCCTGACTTGCCAACTGCAAGAAACAGAAAACTCCAGTAACCGAACCCTCGGAGTCCAGCTTTTTGCTCACACTCAACAAACACTCTACGCACTTCCCGCTCCTGGAGAAAAAACCAAATGGTATCTTTTCGGAATCATGACCTGTCACTGCATTGTTAAATACAATTCCAAGTTTCACATAGGCCTCTTGATTCTTGAGACGGCAGCAAGCTGTCTGTGTGCCAAATACCTCTCCGATGAGCATTTTATTAATCACGTTTTCTTTTTTACATCCAGATATTTTTTCCATGGCTGGATTCCATTCAGAACACCAGCCAAACTCATCTGTACCAAATATAGGAGGAATCAAGGGGTTAGGATTCTGTACTATGGCTCTGTAATCTCCTTCGATTTTTGTGAACTTGTCCAACATGAACTTCTGTTCTGTTATATCTTGTGCAATAAAACATACTCCTATGACGCTCTCCTTCACATCCTTGCTTGCACACGCGTTAACAACTAAAGTAACGGGGCCAGACTCGCTCTTCAACCCGTGTGTTTTGATCTCAAAGTGAACATTTTGTTCTTCTTGACCTGGTCAGAGAGGACAGTAATTAATGCCTACGTCAGTCTCTAGAAAAGGTCAGGCATGTCTAAGTGTGAGGAACTTAAAGGAACAAGTCCAATAGAAGAAATGAAGACATAATTGATTTAAGGTGTGTAATAACAGTTCACTATAAATAAAAACCTGAAACGTCAGTGTTTGTGAGTGCAGACTGTGTGAGTAGTTATGAGTTCCAATAATAACCAGCGTACACCCAAATTCTTAAAATCAGCTTCTGTAAATTAAGTGCCTAGTTGCAAAACTTTCAACTTTCATGTAATTGCAAAGTGATTAAACGAAGTAGAATGAGGTAAACGTAGCATTTAAGTGGGTGTTTGCAGATGCGGATAAAAAACAGTGGAAACATAATAAGTTGCCACAATCAGCAAGGTTGGTGATTCTTTAAAAAGCCTTGTGGAATTCTGTTTATAGTACTACTATAATCAGTATTTGCTCATTAATTTAAAAAACTCAAATAAAGCATTGCATATCATACATATAAATAAGTATCATGCAAGGTAAGTATAATGTTGTTTTGTCTTGATACATACCTTGAAGAGCCAACGCTAACATCTTACTAACTGCATCAGTCGAAGTGTCTTCAACAAGTTCAAGAAATTGCCTACCAATTGCTTCATCAACTGGAAGACCAGTCAAATCAGCAATTTTTGAATTCCAGCCATTTACATGTCCATCTACATCAACAGCCAAGATGGGAACAGAGGCTGTTTCGATCAAACGAACCATTTCAGAAGTCACTGCTTCCAGCTCCTGCATACCATCAAGTCTCATATCATTAAGCCTCGTATGAATCACCTTAGTGTCCAATTCCATGCCTTGAGACTCTTTAAACGAGTTTCTTAATATGAGCTGCAAAGAGTGAATTGCATCCATCTCAAAGTCCCTCCACGGTAAACTGCGATGCTTCACAACTTCCAAAAATGCCTTGAATGATGAACGTGGATGCATTTTACTACCATCATCCTTTTCACCTGGCTCATGCTTCGCCCCTCCCCAGCGAACTTCTGCGGCTGTATGTGATCTAAACCATAATAGCCAGTCACTTTCGCTAATTTTCACAGCTGCCATTCCTGAAATAGCACCACCAAGAGAAAGAGCCCCAGGAAAACCGGCATCATGTAAGCTATCCGTACTCAAACCAGTAGAATCCCGGTGGTACTCATCGAGCCAAGAAACTATGTCCCGGATCTGATAATCAGTTGGAGTCAATCCCAACTTATATTTGGTTTCTTTGTACAGTAACACAGCACCATCACATTTTACAAGATCCATCACGTTGGGGCTCTGGGACACAATACCTAAGGGTGCGTCCCGCAGAAGCATATCACACAAGAGAGTTTGAGTCCGGAGAATATTCTTTTCCAGCATCTGGTTCTCCAACTCCAACTCCTTGTTGACATGAATGGCAAATACTTGTGCAAGAAACTCACATGCATATCTTAAAGGAAACGGGACAAACCTTGGAGTTGTGTTATGGCAAACAACTAAGCCCCAAAGTCTTTTCCTATTTTGTGACTGTACCGGTTCTGGCCCCTCTTCATCCCCATCATTGATTACAATCGCCATGACCAGAGATGCAATCGAATTCATGTTCTCCATGTACTGTAGATGGCAACTATGTGGAGCCCGAAGCGTCGAGCCACATAACGTAAGATCAAAAGGAAGCTTCTCATCTTGAACAATCCTGACATGTTTAGCCCGACAATCACATATCATTCTAACCTTATTCTTCATAAACAAAAACCGAGCAGCCTGTGGAATATCTGTAGCCGGATAATGCAAGCCAAGGTAAGGCTCAAGGCCTGGCTTTACTATCTCCGTGAAAACCTCGCCATGATCATCTTCGTGGAACTTATAAACCATCACCCTATCATAACCAGTAAGTTCAAACACTTCTTGCACCATTGTATCACAGAGCCTTTCCATGCTGCCACTAGGTAAAGACTGTAAACGGGTGATAGCTTTCGCAGCAAGCTTATAAGACTGCAGAGCCCCGGCAGCAGTCATCGGGACTTCATGCGGCTTCACAGGCTCAAAATCTATTATTAAACTACCAGTAACTCTATGGATTATGGCGTAAAATGGCTTTCCGGAAGTTTTGCAATGAACCAATATTGGGTTCAGCAAAGAAACCTCACCGAATCCCAAAGCTTTTTGCAAAGCTGCAGCACTAGGAGCGGTGAAGATGGTTCTAATATCAGATCCAACGCCCAGAACCGGGTGGTCACCTACACTTGGCACCGCATGACTCACCATTGTAAGCATTTCGGATGCATTTTCACTGTAGGCAATCACTCGGAATGTTTTTTCATCAAGGGCTAATAGACAACCAAATGGCTGGATTGCCTTGCCTTTCTGTATCTGATGGAGGTAAGCTGTAGTAACTTTGTCGGGTCTAGGTCGATGGTCTCCAGGGGTAGAAGTTGTTGCTCGTATTGAACTGGAGTAATCGAACGAGCTACCTGATTCCTCAAAGTCTGCATGGAGCTTCGCATCTATGGAGGTTTGTGCGATCACCCTAGCACTGTGTCTTGATCTTGCAGAATTTGTAGAAGACTGAACGGGTTGTGAAGCTGACATTCTGACTCAAATCTGAAGATAGAAAACCAAACTGGTGAAAACACAGTTTCAGTAAAAAACTTGATGACGAGAAACGGCAGCTAATTCAACTTCATTCACTACATACCAAATTCAAACCAGATGCATGTTCCAATATTCTGCCAATTAAAATCTGAACCTACTTCCACCTATATACAATCTATAACACCAGACAGACAATTTCAGAATCACAGTCATTCACTTTCATGGAAAATAAAACAAAATGTGTTGGTTTTGAAACTGATTCGATTTGAGCAACACATATCTCCGGACAACTATCTACTTTACATGAGCAAAGAAACAGCCTTCGAGTACATACTAACAGCCTGGAGATTACATTTACTGGAACAGCTCAAACAAAAGAAGGAAACATTCCCTATAAGTCCCGATCAAATGAATTCGAGTTGATTGCAACACAACGAATTAGGAGAAGATCTAAAGCCTAAACAAGATAATCAAGCATTATGATTCCATCACTCCGGTATCCGATTCAAGTAAATGATCAGAATTGCATCAAGAACCCCATATCTGTCAAAGTTTTCGACCTAAAACGACAGTGAGCGTATACCTCAAAAACACTTTATTCTATACTCGAGACACAACCTAAACAGCCATTTCAGCTGCTTCTATAACAATCCAGGACCCAACCTCAGAACACTTGGGCACTGAGGTAACTACTCTGAATAAGTTGACTTATGCATCATAGTTAAGCAGAACTACCTCAACAAGTAAAGTAAAGTGATTTCACTGCAATAGCTCAAACAGCTCAAAAAACTTGCAATAACAAAACCAAACCCTGAATCGAACTACCAGCTAAAGAGATAGAGCTGAAACCAAAACCTCAAAATAAAGCAACATAAAAGTTTCCCCTTTACAGTACCTTATACAGAAGAAAGACAGCAGATGCAAGTAAAAAAAGCAAGAAAGACTAACCCTTTGAATCAGCTGACAGAATCCAAAGAAACAGGGTAGTGAAAAGGAGGAGACTTTAAGACAATTTCACCATGTAAGGAAATCTTGATCGGCGTATCTATAACAGAAACCCAAATTACAGGTGGGGACCAGGAGGGTGCTGCTATCTGAGAATGCCCACCATTTTTTGGTATTAAAGAAACAATATCTTTCTTCTTGGGACAAATATACAGATGTCCAAGTTCATTTCCCTAATTTAGAATGAATTGATTTTAGGTGGTGGGGTTTTGTAATAGCTAAGCATAATCTACACTTCCCGAAGTGGGAATTACTGGGAGCATCTGTAGATTGTGCAGAGATTGGGAAAAGGATGGTTTTTTTTTTCTTTCTTTCTTTTTCTTGTTCTTGCTTTTGGTTTAGTTTAACCGGCAATATGCATTATTTTAGGGAAAGAAAGATTGCTAACAGTGGCCGTGAAGTTTCCATATATAGTTAATTCTTGGACAATTTGTGGTGATTGGGACCACTTTTTGCTGTTAAATCATCAGTTTTTTCTTTTTCAGAAATGCTGCTTTTTTTCTTAATGATGATGGTAGTGTTGTAGTGTGTTCTTTCTCTTTCTTAGTTGGGATTTTCACCCAACAATTAACATGTGAAATTGCCGAATA
Organism: Plantago major; assembly: GCA_026545765.1. Lineage (NCBI taxonomy): Eukaryota > Viridiplantae > Streptophyta > Magnoliopsida > Lamiales > Plantaginaceae > Plantago > Plantago major. Next base: position 13,608,733 of record CM048843.1, read on the forward strand.
AACGGATGCAACTTGCATTTTCCTTTTTACAACATCGACTAATGGGTCTATCTCTGGTAAATTCGCCACATGAAGTACTTACTGTATTCTTATTTTCACTTTGATTTACTACTAAATTTAACGTTTGTCTGCTGTTACTTAGATCAAGATGAATTTTAAGTTGATCAAGAATAGTGTGTCCTTGACCTTGCGCTTCATCTACTTGAACCAAAGTTCGATTGTCAGATTCGATCGGATGTTTGGCTGTGGACTTGAGTTGGAGTATCTTTTTGTGCCAAAAGTTTTATTAGAAAAGTCAAGCAGATTATTTGAAGTGTTGATTCAATTAATAAAGGCATGTATGTTTGGAGAAAGGTTGAATCGACACCAATTTGCCTTAAGCCAATTTAGGAGTAGATTTGACTTCGAAAGAGAAGCACTTCAATAGTTATAACTCGAGCATTAATGCATGTGTTCTTGTGGTTACATTACATTTGATATTTATAGGCGGTGAGCCGTGAGCATCCAACTTTTAGGTATTTGGGCATGCTCCTTTTTTTTTTTTTTATTAATATTGGTGGTGTAAAATACTTATTTGTGTTCTTAGCTAAGCTGAATTTTGAAATGATATAACCTAATATTTCCTCCGCTTCATAGATGCTTTGGTATTAACACAAGTATGGTGGTTATAAATCGAGATCATCATTTGTTATATTGATAGCAATCACGTTTATATTTGAAAAAAAATTAAAAGATCAATGAGCAATTTTTCCTAGTATTGTATATACACGATTGCTTTCAATATAATAAATGATGCCCTCGATTTAACATCACCCCAATTATTAAGGTGAATGTGTAAAAAATAATTTATATTAATGAAGTAGTAAGTAGAGGATAAAAAATAATATAGTGATTAATATATATAAACTATGAAAGAGAATGATTAAAAGATAAATAAGTGTAGATAGTGGGCTCTCATTTAAGAAAATATAAAGCTTATAAAAAAACCTCCATAAATGACAAAAGTGTAAAGATTTAATGGAATGGGGAGTAAATCTTTTATGTTATGTGTTCAATATGCCTTGCTTTCAAGTAAAGCAGACAATAATCGTGTCTAGTTGAGTAGGTGATTTGAAGGTTAAACTAATAATTACTACCTCCGTTCCAATAATAGCTTTCTAGCTCTTTACTTTCTCTAATATTAAGGAGAATTAATAAAATATTAGTTTGTGTGGGGTATTATGTTGGTAAAGTTGTAATTGAATGATAAAGTAAGAAAGAGATTGAATAAAATGATGATAAAGTAGGAAATAGATATAATAAAAAATTAGTTAGTGGAATAAAAAATTTCTATTAATGGGTTAGAAAGTTTCTAATGAAACGTCAAAAAATTAAAGTTAGAAAGTTATTAATGTAACGTAGCGAATACCACATTAAATGTGATTAGGCAATACTAATCATTAACGTTACTTTAAATTCAAAGTTTCCAAGATGCTTACACAATTGAGGTTTGCACAACGACTAAGTTTCGTTTGTATGTCAGTTAATGTAAATTGTTTATACTACCACTTTGTTCAAATCGGATGTGATATAAAAGTCCAAGTAATAGGAGTAATCCAAATTAATGTATAGTTGAGGGGTGGTGAGGTTGTAAGTGGAGAGGTGAACCTGAGTGGTACTAGTAGACATTGAATCTTGAGTGAGGTGAACCTAAAAACGAAAGGAAGGGGTTAGATCCTTTCTTGTCGGTTTATCTTAGATTTAACGTATCAAAGTAGGATGGTCAAGCTCAGGCTCAGTCACGCGAATCTCCTTCCCTCCCGTCCTCACTTTATTTACTTCATAAATAAACTAGGGGTTGGGGGATAATAAGGAAGCTAGTGGAAGTCTCGAAAAGTCAAGGCCGGAAACAGCAAGAACAGACAAAATTTTTAAAAGACCAAAATTCAAGACTTCAAGCTTGGAAGAAGCACAACCTTGGAAGTACCTCAAACTTAGAGTTCAACAACTATATCTACAAGATTCTTGAAAACTAGGGGATTTATGATATGTTGAAATAAGTTTGACCCTAACCCACCAAGCCAAATGTCCTAGCCTTATAAAATATCAAGCCAAAACAAGTCCATTATAGGGAAAGCTAATGGGTCCGACCCTGAATACCCAAAAACAAAGACTAAAGACTAAGGGATTCGCACCAATATTGGGTCTGGCCTCGTGGATTAGACCCTACGAGGTCCGACCTCAACTACAAAGGAGAAACATACATCGAGACCACTACCTAAGAGTGAGGACAGAGCTTAGGGAGTCCGACCTTGAGGAACTCCTCCTTTTACAGTGGTAAGCAAGACAATGTGTATGACCTAAATGCGTCGTCCTATCCTGACCTCACATGCCTGGATATGATAAGGTCGACAAGCTCCCTGTTAGTCAATCTTGTCCTCTCATGCTTCGCCTACAAATAGGAGAGCATCTACTCCTTATTAAGGTAATCAATTACTTGCAACATCTCTCCCTCTAAATCAATATAGGACCGAGCCTAAGCTTGACCATCCGATTTGGCATGTTGAATCTAGGCCCGCTCTGTCTTAGGTAAACCGGAAAAAAATGGTTTGACCCATCATCTTATTTTCAGGTTCACATCAATCAATGTTCAAGGTACACTACCACTCAGTTCATCTCACCACTTACAATCTCACCACCCCTCAACTATACATTTACTTTGAATCATCCTTACCACTTGAACTTCGATTTTAAACAACATCAAGATGAATGATTTAGAACACATTTACATTTGAAATTGATATATGCTCTCGTACAATATTATCAATTTTGGTAATAGAATATAATTTGTGCATAAGTAGGACATGTAAGATCAAGTGACCAATCCAAGATGAAGATACTTAAACTCAAGTCTTAAATTCTACTTCAAACAAACCACCTACAACATTCGAAAATGAAATTTGTTCTAAGTAGAGCTACATGATTAGCAATGTACAAATATAAATAAAACCTACATTTTTCCACTAGCAAAAAAAACCAAATGAAACCCCCACATGGTCACATTTAACCAATTTTGCTGTTTGCAAGTTTATCCTTTTCTTCCCCTAAAAATGTTGAATGACAAGGATGATTATGAAGATATGGTGCAAACGTTGAGTTGCATGGAGAAAAGAACAAGATGAGTAGAAGGATGTTGGCTAAAGGGGAGGCCATACCCCAACGGCAAGTGTCGATTGGCACCTTCGTAGGAGTATTAAATAACGTAACACACAACTACAGTCTACAAGTGGCCAAAATGTTATGGGCTTCACGTGGTCTCCTCATCACACCCATAGCCATGTCTCATCTGAACTCAACTCCCCACGAATCAAATCAAAGAAAGAATAGTGATTCATCACACTCCATCCACCCAATTCCCAATGACTTCATACATCAAAGATTCACATGCAATCTTAAAATTATACACATTCTGCTTAAATCAAACAATTGTATAAATTTTATGAAAAATTTATTTGATATTAAGTTGATATTTTAAGCCATGTTTGAGCAAGTTTTGTTATGAGCCAATTTTGCATTCAAGTCACAGATTCGTTCAATTTTTTAATTAAAATTTATTAATATTTTATTAGGAGCGTGTGTAGTTCACACGCCGACTTGACGGAAAATCGACTAATTCACGCTAATTCTTACTAATTCGGTCAAAGTTAACGGTTCCGTTAAGTTTGACTAACGGAGTACCAAAATTGATTTAATACAAAACTTAAGCATCAAAATTGAATGATTACAACTTGCGATCCAAACGATTTATCACAACTTACGACTAAAAATGAATTTTTCCCCAATTTTTAAGGAAAATGTATAGAAGTATGTGGTCCCCAAAAATATGTGGTGGAGAATGAGTATGAAATATTAATTGAGTGGAAAAGTACATGTGAGCCCGAAAATGTGTGGTTAGAAATGAGTTTTATTATAAAATTAATTTCTATAAAAGAAAATATAACACTTTTAGTGAAACGCCCAAAACGGAAAATTGTAACACTTTTAGCGAAACGGAAGGAGTACAATATATAAACATTAAAAATGTATAATCTATAGGTAAATTAAAGTAATACTACCTTTTATTATTTGTTGTTTGTGATAATGCATAAAAATTTGTGGAACGACCGGTTAAAATGAAAAATATATGAAATTCCGGAGTATGGAGTTTCTATGAGTGAATAACTTTTTTTACAAGGCCAATGAATACAATAATACATTTATGATTTATTTACGTTATCCCATTCCTATTTAATATTATTCCTTCCATTCCGATTCATCGTTATCATTTCAATTTGTCTGTGGGCAAGTAGCAAAGCATATTGAGACGTCCAATCTGTCAAGTAAAATCTAAGCATTACATTTAAAAAGATTTTTGCACCTTTCTTTCTTTTAATTTCCACAGTCAGATTGACTACTCCGCGCTATAGATGTGATCGGGACTTAAACTCAAGACTTCTGTTCGAATATAACCGAACGGAACGGATTGCACATCGATCACTTCAAGGATGGCAAGACATAATCTAAATTGTTTCGAATATTCATAAAATCATAAGTTTCAACATATTGCATTCCACCCTGAATAATATTAATGGAGTATTTAAGTAGACATACTTTTAAAGAGTATTTTTAGATGATTTAAAAAAGTAAAACTGTATGAGAACAAATTAAAATGTTGGACCTAAATCGATTAATGTTTAGTAAGTAACATTACATTGTTCAATATTAGTGTAGTATTACAGGTTTCTTTCTTGATTAAACCATATCACATTCTTCAATAAGGAGGTGGAGAGAAAGAGGGTTGAGGAGGCTTCTAGATTATCATATTGGCACAAGTTTTTCCAATCCTAGCTCTCTAAATTAGTATTTTACCAGCTGTATTGATTCCTACATTAAGTTACTTAAGTTATAAAAAACTACATTTACACTTAGTAGAAAAAATAGTTTCGATTAGATAACGTAAACTACTAATTGAGTAAGTTAATAAAAAAGTGGTTTTACAGTATGTACTTACCATTATTTCAAACTTTGATCATGATTTTTATCATTAACTCTGATTTTAAAAAAAAAAGAAAAAGAAAAAGAAAAGGTGCATGGAAGTTGAAGTTTTGATGAATGGCCTGATCCGGCCATGAAACCCGTGACAGACACTTGTACTGAGGCAACTAGCTAGCATTGATATGATACTACAACTTAATTGGTAGTCCCAGGGGAGCACAATGTCCAGTACATTGTGGCAAATTTTTGGTGTGGACACATTGTCATTTACAAATGTCTTATTTAGCTACAAATCCTAATTAATGCTAGCTACATAATAGGTCTGCCACAACCTATAACAAAGCTTACTGTTCCAAGGTAATTACCTAGTTGCCCAAAGCATGTAATTAAGAATTGCTGCCCAACTACCTCAATCAATGAACTTAATCAACTACAAACAATATGTTTCATCCCAAATCAGTAGTTGTTTGTTTACGCCCAGTTTGAAAGAATGGATTTTGCTGAAGAACAAGAGGTGCCCAGCGAAGCCCGTGTCCGCCGTGGAGATCAATCGAAACCAAGTCCGACTAAGAGTGGCAAGTTTCCATATGTGTGATAATGAATGCTCTATTGTTTACTTTCAATTAGGGTTTTTGGTAGGATAACAATTCTTTCTATTTGTTGTTGCTCTGTTTTATATAATAGGCGCTGGGATGTCCAGTGGTTATGGCAAGGCTGTGAAGACGAATTCAGAATCTTCTGGGTACTCAAACAGCGAAGACTCATCGAGTCAAAGAAAAACGTGATTCGAAGAGATCGGGCATCTAATATTCAGGCGTTAAACGACTCGGGTGCGTTGCTTGTTAATTCGTCGTATCTGTGAGCATCAGTAACAAATGCAACTGCCCATTTCTGAGGTGGGAGATCAGTAAGGAAGTGTTGGGCCTTTTCACCGCCTTTTGCAATGAACCTGTGGAATTATATTTATCTCGTAATAATCAAATCTTGTAGCAGGGCAGGAATATAGCACAATAATGTTTGACGCAAGCAATAGAAAGAATCCGTGAACAGTAGTAGAAAGAAACCAGCAAGACGTCAACTGGATCACCAATCCCTTAGTTTATTAGCCAATCTGACCACACAAAATTCTATGCAGACAATCAACGAGGACTTAAGCACTGTTTTGCACATCCAATCCTCATCATCATTTAAGCAATATGTAAGAAAACCAGCTGAGTAGTTGAGTGATGTTATGCAGTAAAATTAACCTCCATGTGTGGCAGTTTTCAGTGAACAAGTATACACTTACACATGTAACAAACTGTTTTCATAAAAATAACCAAAAACTCCTCACCACGAAATACATGAAATTTAATTAAGCTCTAACTAATCAGATCTTGTAGCAGGGCAGGAATGTAGCACAATAATGTTTGAGGCAAGCAATAGAAAGAATCCGGCTAATGGATCATCAAATAAAAATTGTTTAATAATCCATCGACACATGGAATGATCTGACTACATACGAAAACCAACTGGAGTATGTACCTCATCTGAGGTTGGGCACATCATGTAGTTTCTGTAAGCATATTGACAGGTTTATAGCGGAATGAGATCATAGATATAGAAAGCGTGTGGATTGGTCATGATACTTCAATTGGATGAATAGAAGTCGAATGTAGAACAAAATAAGTAATGAATGAATGATCAGAATAAACCTGTGGATTGCCTCGTCGAAAAATCTCCTATTGGGTGCATAGGCAGCATCTTTTAGTAGCTTGCACATGTGATTCTTGAAGTTGTCAGAGTACTGCCGGCCACTATAAGCAGTCCGCAAGTTCTTCATCGAGTGATATAGGCAAAAGTAGTTAGGGGGTTTGTCATATACATCATCGAAAGCGCTGAGGAGTCTCCCGGCCCTATCGGATATAAACATTAACTCCCTTTCGTGAGTTGCATTCTCTTTGAGCTTCTCTAAGAACCACCTCCAATTGTCAGTGTTTTCAGTTGCCACCATAGCAAACGCCACGGGGAACAGCCCTGCAATAGCATTTTTTTTTTGGTGGAAAATAAACTATTATTTCAGGGAATTGTACTAATGAGTCAAATATATTTTAGGTTAATGAGCACGTACCGTTGTTTCCATCCTTGGCGGTTGCTGATAATAAGGTGCCCTTGTAGCGCGATTTCATGAAAGTTCCGTCAACAAACAACATCGCCGGCATGTTTGAATCCTTCCAAGCTTGCAGAGTAAGATATGAAGATCCGCTTGAATCTGTTCGTTTGAGGTTCTGTCTCTAGTGTGACAATAGTTCCCAGGTTGTTTTTTATCAACGCATCAGAGTACCATTGGAGCTCGTCAAAAGAGTCGTGGAAGTTCCCAAAGAGAGGCAAACATTGTTACTTGGAATGTGGGTACGAATTTTTTATTACAACGCGTGGCATATAAGTCCATGTCAGATTTGCCGTAGTAAAGAACACTTGTACCGAGTGGAGCCCAGCGGATAAATAATTCTGCCAGAACGATGAGACATCGTTGTTGTTAGAACTGCGCAACTGGCGTATTACTTATTGATTGAGAAAAGATCGAAGTATAGGTTGCGAGAGCAAGCTTGTTTTGATGAATAAGCCTCTTTAATGAGTTGGGTATGGATTATAATTTTTGCAGTTGTATGAAAACTTTCACCCAAAGGTTTCCCAAATGATAGATGGTTGAGAAAAAGATCGATGAGGTGTCATTAGCGTTTCCATTTCATCTGGGCTGGACGGGCAAAATAGAAAAGTCATAAAACATTTTGCTTTCGGTATTGAAACTACTAAGGTTGAAGTATAGGTCCCGAAAAGAATATTGCAAACGTAGCAACTTGTTTTGACGACTAATCATCTTTAATGACATGGGCCGCCCCAAGTAAAAGTACTACGCGATTTGAGTTGGGCATGGACTGTAATTTCTGCAGTTGTACCAAAAGTTTCGACCAAAGGTGTCGCAACTGATAGATACTTGACAAAAGATCGATGAGATGTCAATGGCGTTAAGATTTCATCTGGGTTGGACGGGGCAAAATAGAAACGCCATAAAACGTTTTACTCTCGGTATTGAAACCGCGGAGGTGGAAGTGTAGGTCGCGAAATGAAGATTATTTTAACGAACGGAAATAATTGGAATGTGGGTGCGAATTTTTGGTTATAGCGCGTGGCATATTAGGCTCCACTCGGATGTGCCGTAGTAAAGAACACTGATGAGACAATATTCTAACGTCTCATTTGGTCCTTTTTAGCGGTCTTTGTCTTTAGTTTTATAGTCTTTTTAGTTCGTTTTTACGCTTTGGTGTTTTGTTTACATTTTGCAGAAATCGATGTCTTTTGAGCTAAATGAGAACAAGCTGCTTAGCATGGCTCGCCGCGGCGAGGGATTCAGTCTGCCGCGGCGAGATTTTACGAGCTTGGAGCTGGAAATTGCAAGAAGGCTCGCCGCAGCGAGGAAATCAGTTCGCCGCGGCGAGATTTAGCGAATGTATATCTTCTGCGATTAAAGAAGGCTCGCCGCGGCGAAGGAATTGGTCCACCGCAGCGAGATTTTGCGAATGAAGCTCCTTCTTTAAGATGCAAGCTCGCCGCGGCGAAGGGATTTGCCCGCTGTGGCGAAATTATACGAGAGCTATATATTTTTCGATTAAGAAGGCTCGTCGCGGCGAGCTATTCTTTCCGCCGCGGCGAGATGCGCAGAACATAATTTTGGTTTTTCCTTATTAGTTGGGAATTGGGATTTTTTCTAATATACTTCTTTTAACCTAGTTTTTTAGGAGAGCTCCTAGATTGAGACATTGATATTGAGACATCTTTGGAGCTTGGTTATTCATTGATTTTACGCATCAGGATTATTGGTATTGATTTCTCTATTGCTTTCTTCTTTGCAATTCGTTCTTTATCTTTATCGATTGAATTGTATGTTATTGCGTGCGAGTTTCTTTGTATAGAGGAACTTTTATACCCTAGTGTCGCGCTAATAAGCCGGGAAAGAAGGAGGAAGGAAACTACTCTATAAGAAGTCTAAAGAAGATGTTTATCTATTATGAGTAGCTAAACACCTTTGAATACAGTAGTATGTGAAGGTTATGCATATTCATTCTAGGGTTTATCAAATCACTCATATAGGTTAGTCTTGTATAAAATCTTCGTAAAAACCCTTCAATTCGATAAGTCCGTATTAAATTCTCTAAATTGTTCATGTTTAAGGATCGCGAATTGACGACTCACGATTTCTCTAGTATAATATATTCTAAGAACAATTGGTTGAATCGAATTGATTGATTTACTGTACAACAACCGTGTGACAAATATGAGTGATATCCCTAGTTCGAATTAGCATAATTGTATCTTCCTACTGTATTCACCTTTCTTTCATTGTTAATCGTAATCTTAGCTTTAGTCAATCTAGTTAGAAGTATACAAAACCATCAATCAAACTGATACTGGCAAGTATCTGTTTACTCTCACTGCCACGTAGCTTGATTAATTCCCTAGAGATCGATCACGAGTTAGGCTTTAATCTGCAACTACAGCTTAATCTCTAATTGCTTTTTTAGAGTATAATTTGAGCTTATCAAACACTTATACCAAGTGGAGCCTAGCGGATAAATAATTCTGCCCAGAACGATGAGATGTCGTTGTTGTTAGAACTGTGCAATGGGCATATTACTTATTCATTCACACAAATTGAGAAAAGATCGAAGTATAGATTGCGAGAACAAGCTTATTTTGACGAATAAGCCTCTTTAATGAGTTGGGTATGGATGATACTTCAATTGGATGAATAGAAGTCGATGAGATGTCAATGGCGTTAAGATTTCATCTGGGCTGGACGGGGCAAAATAGAGACGCCATAAAACGTTTTCTCTCGGTATTGAAACCGCGGAGGTGGAAGTGTAGGTCGCGAAATGAAGATTATTTTGACGAACGAAAATAATTGGAATGTGGGTACGAATTTTTGGTTACAGCGCGTGGCATATTAGGCTCCACTCGGATGTGTCGTAGTAAAGAACACTTGTACCAAGTGGAGCCTAGCGGATAAATAAAATGCCCAAAACGATGAGATGTCGTTGTTGTTAGAACTGTGCAATGGGCGTATTACTTATTCATTCACACAAATTGAGAAAAGATCGAAGTATAGATTGCGAGAACAAGCTTATTTTGACGAATAAGCCTCTTTAATGAGTTGGGTATGGATTATAATTTTTGCAGTTGTATAAAAACTTTCGCCCAAAAGGTTTCCCAACTGACATAACGAATCGATCACATTAATAAGTTGATTAAGAAAACAGGTTATGTGTTAGATTTATAACCCACTGTAGATCACTTATTAACTAAAAGAGGACAAAAAAAAAAAAAAAGAATTTGCATAATAACATGGACTAATGGAAAGAAAATGTGCTTCATTAAAATGGAGTACTAAATTTTGAAGAAACAGAAACCTGTGAACAATGCCGCCCTGATTCAAGAACTAACACAGAAGACTCAAATTCAAAATTGTCAAGAGAAAACTGGAGGGAATGCATAGCAGATTGTTATATGGGATATGAATCTGACATGATGAAACCTACAAAAACAAAACCAATTCATCCACTCCTTAGACTTGAGAAGTTGTCAAGATGGCAACTAGCCCAAGCATGTGAACTAAAATCCGCCTAATCAAGTGCCAATATGAATCTGACATGGTGAAACCTACAAAAACAAAACCAATTCATCCACTCCTTAGACTTTAGAAGTTGGCAAGATGGCAACTAGCCCAAGCATGTGAACTAAAATCCGCCTACTCAAGTGCCAGCTGGCAGGTGTTCGCATCATGGTTGCCTTTTTTACCACATCGGCTGCATTTGAATTGGTTCTTCTTTGGTTCTGCCCGTGATTGAATCCTTTGATTCTTGGGTCGGCTCGGTGGCTTCTCGTGCAGTGGTGGCAGAATCTTGAAGGGTTGGTTTAGGTCAATGAACTCATACTTGTCGGTTGTAGGAACAGGTACAATATCTCGCGAGTAGACATTTCGATAAGTGTTGCTGAAAAACACATGCTCAACCACTTTGCGGATATCCCAGTGCTGTCGGGAAATGCAGGCAACCACATGGTAACATGGAAAACCATGTATTTGCCACTGGTAACAGCTGCACTTGTGTGCATTTTGATCAACCTGCGTAAGAATAGGCAGAGGAATAATGAGATAGGAGCTGTTTCTGGGTTATTTTATCGACCGTATGAAATTGATTAAAATGGAGAAGTTATATATGATGGAGACAGTACCACGATAGATTCCTGTGAGTACACTTCAAAGACTCCTTCACGGGTTGTGGCGGCTATGGTTAGATTCTCTCCAAGAGCTAGGGCGATGTTCCATTTAGCTTCATAGGTTGGTGTTAGCGCCCCCATCCATGTAGCTACATCAGCTCTCCTCTCAATGAACCACCTCATTATTTGGTGTCTCATCGAGTCAAAGAAAAACGTGATTGGAAGAGATCGAGCATCTAATATCCAGGCGTTAAACGACTTGGCTGCGTTGCTTGTTAATTCTCCGTATTTGTGAGCATCAGTAACAAATGCAACTGCCCATTTCTGAGGTGGGAGATCAGTAAGGAAGTGTTGGGCCTTATCACCGCCTTTTGCAATGAACCTTTGTTGGGTTACTCTGCATAACAGCAACATATTTTGGTAGTCTGCGTCGGTGACTAGGGAACATTTGTTGTCTCCTGTGATCTCATATGTAAATGATGGCGGGTCTGGTACGTAAGCATTGGTGTTATCTGAACGGAAGAGAATGAAGACAGGTCAATTGTCAGTTGTCTGACAAAGTTGAATAGCTAAATAAGCACATACCAAAATACAGGAAAGCATCGCTGGACAATAATCGATCCTATGGCAGCATGACATCTTTCTCGTGAACGTTTTAATACATATAACTATGAAGTGAATGGTGTTGCTAGGCATATTTTGGTGCTCTATATTACTATTATCAACAGGACACGCTTGCAAGCTATATATAAGTAACAAGAATAAGTTGATGCATTGTCTACTACCAAAATATCAGTAACAAGAATGAGTTGATGCATCTTGTTCACTGTATAAGAACAATAGCTGGGCACATATATAGCATATAACAAAAAAACATTACACATAGCATTTCACATAGCATTTTGAGCATATAACAAAAATATCATTGTTCTTTTTTCACATTAAATACATGATTTTTAAATGTGTTTGTTCAATTAAAAGGGGGTTATTTTTTAGTGAAGTAAATTAATGACATGAAGATTAAGGAAGACATTCATAGGATCATTGCAAGAGCATAAAACAGTATCACCAACCCAACTGAGGCTTATTAACAGAATTGACAAATGGAACAATGGGCGCATTAGATGAAAAGGAGTAAAGAACAGATTATTGATTGCGAAAACAAGATGAATTGCACATAACCTTTGAATCTGATGATGAATTGGCGGAAGTCGGTCGCCTCAGTTGCCGGAATTTGTGCCCATTGATCTCCGGCGATACATATGATAGTGACTTGGAATTCGTTATCTGAAGACGCCATATTTTTTGTTACTGATCGTGTGCAAGCTTGTTACTGATCATGTGCAAGCTTTTGTTATGTGGATGACTCTTTGCCAATTTTTGAATTTGAATTAGCAATTATGCCAGTTAATTATTCAAGGCAGATTTATGGAGGCATGATAAAAACGCCTATTCCCAATGAAATAGTAGGCTGACACATACTAGATAGCTATTTACAATGTTTTGTGAAGATTATGGACTCAATGACATGAATTTGTATGTCAATAACATAATTTACAAAGTTCATGGGCTTACACCAAAAAAAGCCCACATGGTGTTACTGCAGATTAAATAACCCGGTAGTCCCAGTTCACATGAAGAGATCATTTACCTTCCTCGGGCCGAAGAAAAGAATATACTGAATTATTCCATTCCTCTTAATAATTGTCACTTTAGATTGCATTGTAGTGAGCATTCTCATACCTTCATTACATTATTATTATTATTATTTGGGATTTGGATTTTGAATTCATCCTCATATATTGTTGCATTTGAGTGGGCATTCAACTATTGAGTGTTTGTGTGTTGATTCTAATAGTTTATTTGGTTGTATATATGCGACGTAATATCAAATTTTCTTTTAAAAATAAGTGGGCAGCAACTATCGTATGTCAATATCTACTGGAAATTCTTTTTGCACTAGTGCCAGGAAAATTATCAAAAATTCAAAATACATTTATTTATTAAGTCAAAACTTAAACCTACACGAGGTTTTCTGAAATCACAAAATTATACTACATTCGTCCCGCAGAACTTCATACATTTACCATTTTTAGTCGTCTCAAAGAACTTCATACATTACCAAAAAAAGAAGCTACCCCACACCCAACAAATAATAAACAATCTCAACTTTTCACTCAAATTACACATTTTACCACTAAAAGTACATTTTTTCCACATTTTTTTATATTCTATCATTACTTCAATTTTTCACACAAAACTGCGCGTTAGGGTATGAAGTTCTCCAGGACGGAGGGAGTAGAAGTCTTCATAAATCCAAAGTAATAAACATGAACTAATTAGTTTGAGTTTGTACTAAAATGTAAGAAATTATAGTAGTTGTGTATCTGATAGCATACAGGACCAACAAGAAACAAGAAATAAAAAAGAAAACCAGCCCAAAAGATCCATTTTCACGTCAGTGCAAAAGAATTTGGGGAAAATTCTTTTTAAAGAACCAATTGACCATAAAATTTCAAATAAATACCCCATCAATTAGTAACTTTTGGGAGAGACCTACTATAGTGAAAGACCGGGAGACCAATCCAAATATATAAACTACGTATAATCCAAATCCATTTGGATCGTGTATATAAAATCAATCCAGCACTTGTTCACGCTTCTATCTCTAACAAATAAAAACCTCCACCACTGGCTTCACTTTTAGAAAAGTAACCTCCAACACCACAACCAACACCAACACCACCATAGCCGCCGCCACCTTAGCCACTGCTATCACCACCATATCCACTGCCACCTTCCACCACCGCATCCATAGCCACCGCTGCAACCACCATATCCATCGCCACTGCATACATAGCTTTCACGCTTTCACCAACACCTCGGCAAACCGACAACACCGTTATAACCACCACCATCGCCGCCATGACCACTGCCTCACCCACGCGCCAAATCCGCTCAATCGTGGTGATATTTGTTTAATCTATCTGATTCAATCTCCTGAGCTTATAAATCGAGTTGAATCCACCTAAAATGGAGGTATTGATAGAACTATGGAAACCGGCGAAGCTATGATGGTTAAATCTCCGACGAAGTTGCATACCGAAGTATTGTTGAAATTTTGACTGATGAACCTTTACATATTGTTGATCCACAACTAGGTATGATTTCATCATTTTTTTACTATTTCTTACCGTACACATGATTTCAGATCCCGAAAATGTGATGTTTATTGTTGGTCCAGATAACGGCAAAGTAAAAGACTGGGGGGGGGGGGGGGGGGGGGGGGGTGAATAGTCTTTTTCAAACTTTTGTCGATAAACACAATTTCTCAGATATCTGTGAAGATATCTGATACTTATTTTCAGAGAGCGGAAGACTTTTTTTGATAAGTGCACGTGCTCAGCAATATATGTGTAAATACTTAGCAAGGTAAATAAAGCAAGTAATAAATTGCAGAAAGTAAATAACACAAGTCTTTATAGTGGTATCTGAAGGTGGCGTAATCCTTCAACTAATCCACTTTGGCCTTTCTCAGACCTAGAATCCACTAAGACAGATAATTGAGGTAACCTTACAAGTATCTTCTCTCGATTCCTAAATACACTAGGTTCCCAACCAAGTGTTCCCCGGCTTTCTCAGCCAAGTACTTCATGTACTCAGAAACCTTTTGAGTTATTCCTTAGTTTCCCAAACTAAGTACTTTCTATGCTCAGTAACCTTGGGAGTTATTCCTTAGTTTCTCAAACTAAGTACTTCCTGTACTCCACGCCGATTAAGGTGTTGGTTAAGGTAATTTGTCAGGTGAGCTTCTTTAATAACTTGTTCAGTTATGCAGATAGCTCTATGAATCAAGTATACTTAATACTTTTCAATGTATGGTATCTTGTTCTTTATTCAAGAGAATGAATCTCAGATATGAAATCTTAATTCCACTCATTCACAAATAACAATGCTTGTTAAGGATCAGGACACTTAGAACTTTTGTGCTACTTAGAATCAAGAGCTTTGGTCGCAACAGAAAGCTTGAAGGTAAGTAGTATGCTTGAGAGAGCTTGTGTGAATATTCAGTGTAGTTTCTATGTGTGTAAGTTCAAAGTGTGTTCTCAAGCATTCTAAGTGTTGATATTTATAGATGAATTTGAGTACCGTTTGAATAGTATCCGTTAGGCTTAAATCAAATTCAAACTATTGATATCTGAGTATAGTACTGTTGCACGTTTGTCTTCTTCTTCAGAGACTACCGTTTTTGTTCAGGCATTTTTGTCCGCGTATTTAATGCACTGTACTCTACTTTGTTCTGTAGTGCCAACGGAACTATGCATGCTTTCTGAAGCTTTGCACGTCCTTTTCCAGAGATTATCACAACTCCAGATACCACTTGTTAAAAATATATTGTTTCCCGGAAACATAATCTTTATCCAAGGTATCTGAGTGTAGATATATGTGGGCACTTTTCCTTGTTCAGAAACCTTGTATTCTCAGATATCTTTTGCAACACTTTGTTTATTGAAACACTTGTTTCTTCAAGATATCTGGACATCGGTATCTGATAACCTTTGTCTTCAGCAATCTTGTGCAGTCTTCAAATCTTCAAATCCTTTGAACTTCTCCTGCTGGATGCCTTCTTCTTGGTCTTCTTCGGAAAATAAAAATTACATTCAGAGACCTAACATCCTATACAAGATTTGCTAGACTATCATACTTAGTGATTTTCCTCTTTTACAGTGTTCAAGTGAACCAAGAGTACTAACCACCTTTCTGAGCTAAGATAAGTCATTAGGTTGCTGATCAAAATCTAAACAGATATTCCTAACATTTATTGTGAACGATATGATGTTAATACATCGGTAAGGTCCATGATTAATTCATGAAGATGTTGTCTGCAAATGCGATGTTTTACTCTCGAAATCTGATGTTTATTGTCAACAACGTGATGTTAATATATTGGTAAGGTCCATGATTTATTCACGAAGATGTTGTCTGCAAATGTGATGTTTCACTCTTTGAATGTGATGTTTATTGAGAATGACATGATGTCAATGTATTGGTAACGTCCAATATTTATTCGTGAAGATGTTGCCTACAAATGTGATGTTTGACTCTTGGAATATGATGTTTGTGGTGAATGACATGATGCTAATGTATTGGTAACGTCCAACATTTTTTCATGAAGATGTTGTTTGCAAATGTGATGTTTGACTCGTGAAATATGATTTTTGTGGTGAATGACATGATGCTAATGTATTGGTAAAGTTCAACATTTATTCATAAAGATGTTACTCCAAATGTGATGTTTAACTCTTGAAATATGATGTTTGTGGTGAATGACATGATGTTAATTTATTGGTAATATGATACATGTATTCCGTTGTGTATATGCACATGTGATGTTTGACTCTTGAAATATGTTGTTTGACTTTAATTATATGAGTTTTAACATGTTGTAAAAATCAGCAGTTAATAATGATGATTTGAGCTCATTGATACATGATTCAAGCAACATATATATCATATGATTCATATGTTTGTCATAAATTATATGATGTTTTCCTTGAAACGTATTATGTTTACTTAATAAACTTATATTATATATGTAGTTTCGTACATACATGATGTTCATCCGTGGGTGGAGAGGAGTATGCAGGTCACACATTAACAGACCACATTAACTATATTAGCCGACGAAGAACAAAACTTTTCGATGATGCTGATGCTCAAATTGTGTTGGATGCACTGAAAAGAATTAGAAATGATGATCCAAAATTTTTCTTTAAATAAAAATTGGACGGGGAAGGAAAATCATGTGCACTATTCTGGCGGGATTCAATGAATGATGTTATAAGAACCAGATACAGAGATGTTTATGTCATAAAATATTGATGTTATAGTTAATACAATATTGTTGTAATAAGTTAAAACATGTGAATGTTATAATAGCAGAATATATGATTTTATGGTTAATATATATGATGTTTTAGTCAAAGTATATGATGTTATGATTATAACTTTTGTATCTGGATTTGGTCGAAATTAAATATTCAGAATATATGATGTTATGGTTTTTATATATAATGTTTTAGTCAAAATTTATGATGTTACGATTGTAATTATTGTTCCGGATTTGGCGAAAATTAACTATTAGAACTGGATTCTATTGTATACTGGATCTGGATCCGCAAAATTATAACTATAATCTAATAATGTCTAATATGGATCGGTCTCTCATTAACTTTAGGAGAGACCGTCTCTCCCAAAGTTTGTATCAATGAAAACACCAATTCAAAATAGAACCTTTTACCTTTACACACCCTTAAATGTACTATTATACCTCTAAATTATTCAAAAATGACCTAATTCTAAAAATTTATTCTATACATTACTAGAAAACGCGCGTGTTATTGTGGCACATAGTTACAAAAGATGGAAGAAGTAAATGAATGTAAGTAGGAGTATTGTTTTTTATGATGATGGATTGCATTTTGTTGTAGTTGAATTAAGACTTGAAATTTAATTGGAGAAGAAACAAATAATGTTAAAGAATTAATTTGGAGCAAATGGACGGACAAAGAAGAAGAAGTAAACATGAAATATAAATAAATTAGGTGAGAGAAAATGTTGTCAGCCTTTGTAAACCTTGTCAGAAAGATAAACGTAGAAGTTTACTGTATGTTGGTGAGTGATTTAATATCGGAGAAAATTTCTCTGTAGTTACATACACGCGCCTAGTTATTGTGAATGGGTTTGTTCAGCGTTTTTCTCACTTAAATTGTACTGTAGTTCGTGAAATTGAGTTCCAATCCAATTTTCTCCACGCGCCAACCATTTGGTTATTATATTGTTAATTATATTTACTTTAAATTTTTTCTTATAATTTTATAATATTTTTTTTATTTTTAAATTTTTCAATTTCAGTTTTTTGTAATATTACGTATAGTTCAAATATATAGTAGGAGTTTTATATATGTTTATTGTATTTTACATTAACAATGATATCAGTCGAACAGTATGTTTGCCATGGATTTTGATAACCTGCAAATGGACATTTAAAAGAGGCAAAGAAAAACATGAAACATGGAATTTTTATTTGATAACTTGCGGGTTACAACTTTCGTTGATCTCTTGATTCCTCTCTCTAAGTACCGGGGCCTCAGAAGCTTGATCCGAATTTTGGGTTTAACCTACAATTTGGTAGTAGGGAGTTTATCATGTCTTCCCAAGGCAAATTTAAGTCGACGGAGGCGTTTGTGACTTAATCCATCTCCAACTGTGAAACCCTAATTAAGATCTCCTATTTATAAAAGAATTATAACTTAGGGAGTAAGATACAGTCTTCATCCCAAAACTAGATGAACTCTAAATGGCTAAGATTTGATATTCTCCATATATCTAATCTAAAGACAACACAAATTTATGAATTTTCGGTGTCTACAAATGCCCCCTCGAGACCAGTTGTAGAGACTTGATGGCGGTTGCAACTTGGTCTCGAAAACTTGATGGAAAACTTGAAGCTTGGTTTGACATGCCCCCAAAGGTGATTTAGCATGCCCCCATTGAATCTACAAACATGGATTTTTAGATAGTGGAGATGAAGAGCGAAAATCGTCCTTTGGACGTCTGGAATTGTTCTGTGGATTTTAAACCGCATGAATGGACATTTAAAAGAGGCAAAGAAAAACATGGAACATGGAATTTTTATTTGATAACTTGCGAGTTACAACTTTCGATCTCTTGATTCCTCTCTCCAAGTACCGGAGGCTCAATAGTTTGATCCGGATTTTAGGTTTAACCTACAATTTGGTAGTAGGGAGTTTGATGGAGTCGTTTGTGACTTAATCCATCTCTAACTGTGAAACCCTAATCAAGATCTACTATTTATAAGAGAATTATGACTTAGGGAGCAAGATACAGTCTTCATCCAAAAAAAACTAGATGAACTCTAAATGGCTAAGATTTGATATTCTCCATATATCTAATCTAAAGACACCACAAATTTACGAATTTTCGGTCTACACAGTAATAGTACATTACATTACAGACTATTAAATTTATAACTGGATGTGTACAGTTAATGTACATGGTGGACGGAGACTGTTGCGGTGGTTGAGCGGATCTAGTGCGGTGTGGACGTAGGTGGTGGCCAGAAGAAGGTGGTGGACTTGGGGGCTGGACGGATCTGGTCGGAGGGAGGAGGCTGCGGGTTGAGGGAGGATCTGGTGGTGGGTGGTGGTGAATCTGGTGGTGATGGGCTGGTGGTGGCAGGAGGTGGATGGTGCGGAGGTGGTGGGGATAGAGGCACTCCGGTTCTGTTTCGAAATGGTGGTGGTGCGGAGGTGGGAGGCCGGTAGTGGTGGTGGCCTGGTGGAGAGAATAGAGAGAGGGAGAATAGGATGGAGTGATAGAAGTGTGAGTGATGGAAGGAAGGAAGAAGATGTGAGGGTGTTGTGGTCAATTCGCGCGTGTAATGAGAGTAACTGGAAGTGTGAAAAGTACTAAGGGCCTGATTGGTTCGAAATGCATTTGGCCTTGGTCAAACTGCACATCTAAGGCCCGAATTTTGTGGTGTTTGCAGATGCAGTTTGTGCGAATCGCATGACGATTAGTAGATTTGACGTCATTTCGATCGTTTGGAGCACTAAAACGCATTTCAATTACATTTGCATATTGGTTTAGGTGCATCTCCATATTGGAGAAACCCTAGAAGATGACGAATTGGGGGCAATTTGGCGCCAACACAAATATAGTACAATAATTATTGTGACAAAAGATGTACGTATAGTCGATAATCGTTTTGACATATAATTGACGTATTTTGACACCGACCACTACTTCCAGCATCGTTCTGGATGAGAACATAAAGTTCGAAATCTAATTCGGTTATCTGAACGCGCTTAATCGTAATGGCGTTGGACATAAAATCTTGGCCACAAAAGACTAAATATTCTCGGTGGTTATATAAGACGAATAGTCAATATAATTAGACGTTTATTGATGTTATTGGTGGACATTCAATAATCGATAATCGATGATTGATGTTATTGACAACGAAAACTATTTATGTATTGTTACGGATATGAGAATATCCGTCTTAAGCAAATGCTCGTTATATACAAGATAGTAATTGATGTTAGTTTACGGATATTTTATTTTTATTTATTTTTTAACATGTTTACCATATTATAAAAGTGTTTAAAATTTGAAATTAATGTGCATTTATAAATATTTTTTTAAATTAAGAATATAAAAGTCGTAAAATTTAAAATGATCGAAATATAGTCAAGAGTGATCTCTATTTGTAGAGGACGAAAAAAATATGAAAATCGGTATAAATTTTATATTTTTATATTTTATGAATTATGACAAAAAAAATAACAAACAATAATAAAAAAAAGTGCATGACAATTGGTAGTAGAAAATTTTAATCGTTTAAACATAAATCTCAAATACATGAGGACCCCCATGCATTTGAAATGCTACTCCCACAGCATTTTGAAATGCAAGTCCGCAAAAGTGCATGGGTTTTACGAAACACATTTGGGCCGAAACGCATTACAATGCATCAAACCAATCACCAGATGCATTTCGGTCAACCATTAAAACGCATCACTTTGCATCAAACCAATCAGACCCTAAGTGTGTGTTTGCAAATGCTTTTACTAGTGTTTTTTTTGTTTGCTTTTGTTAAAAGTTGATTAAAGTTGATTTTAAGTAAAAGTCATTAGTGTTTGATATATTATACAAAAAACAGCTTAAAGTTGTAAAAGTATAAGTTTTAGTGTTTGCAAAAATTAATTTAATTATTTGATTTTAATTGGAAAAAAAGCTATTACCTGCTTAAAGCAGATAGAAGCATATTAGGTTCTAAGATATATATGATTCTGCTTTTTTAGGAGGATTCTGAGAAGTTGTAATATAAAACACTAAAAAACTACTTTTGATTCTTCAAAAGCACAAAAGCACTTTCTTTAAGCATTTGCAAAATTGCAAACACAAGCTAATTCATCACAGTGAATCGTATAAGGAATTTTTACGGTATCTGTCTAATCCAACAATGTAGTAGTTTGATGAAAGGCCAGAAGCAGTGGTAGCTCGTTTCCCCTAGTCCAGATAAGTTTGAAGATGGAGCATTTTTGTGTTTCTGAAATGAACTCTTGTCTATCATCAAATTTCTTTCCTTCATAGAAAGCAGCTAGCTAAGACACCGTCAACACCCATCTCCCTTCTCTTTAAAAACAGCAGTCTATTATTGGTAAGACAGAAAGGTATTTCTTTATCGCACTTAACCTTGCACGAGCAATAATATATTTGGTGGAAGCAAAAATGCAATGGAGTATAGAACTTCTAAACCATTATAGAATAACCACATTCCAAGGCATATAAATTACTATACTAGAAGATGAGCCACAGCGCGCCTGACAAAATATACTGAAGAAAAAGAAGCTACCATCATAACCTAGGCTAAGAGAACAAATCAAGGAAGACGAACGATATGAGGGATCCAAACAAGATTGCTTGAAGCAATGCCATCTCACTTTCAAGAAATTCTTCTTCTTTTTTTTTAAGTGCAATTTACATACATATAGTGATTTTCTGAAATCATTATAGACAGAGAACAGAAAACAAGCCAATTTACCCTTTAGGAACTACCTTGTAAGATAACAATGACCCTTCACCATCAGCAATCTGAAAAGAGGAACTCTTATGCACCTCCATAACAAGACGCAGTGTCAGTATTAAATACACTGCTGATCATGGTGTCATGTACTCATCGGATACGAATATTTACAGTCACAAACAAGTTATTATGGAAGCAAATTTACCAGAAGTCAACATATCAACTAACCATCTAGTTCCCCTGTTTATCTTTTCAGGCACATAAAGCATTCACGATTGCATTCGTTTAGTACCACTAATCAACCCAAGCAAAGATTTCTCTTCACTTTTTTCCCTTAAACGAGAACAGCATCTCTCATGCAGCTTCTTTTAAGTCTCCTTTTTTTCCCCTGGCACAAATGTTTGTATGCTAGTGCACTCTTACATAAAGCATGTTAAATTAGCCAAATAAAGTTTGTGTGTGACCTGACAATATATCGCTTGCATGAACACATTTGGCAAATGCTTTATCATTGGATATACTCGAACCATACACACTGGATTCTTCTATTTCAGAAACTCAGTCCTCTGGAGGAAATTAGATATCCACATGCCAAATTAGATGAATTGCTAATATAGATGATAATGTGAACAACAAGGCAATGCATTAAAAAATTCAAATCACAGAAGGTTGTAATAAAATTTCACTGATGTACCACATTTGACTTCTTTTTATTTGCTAGGCCAGCAAGTTTACGGAGTCCTTTCCGGCTATCCATCTACCTAAATTAATCAAGAAAGGTGAGAAATGTTCTAGAATTAACAAGTTATCAAACTTTAACAACAATTAAAACCACTCCTTATATATTCTGTTTATTAAGAATTCATATAATCTTATCAGCCCAGAATCACAGAGCTATGTGCTTTTATTTTGACATAGTTAGGGAAATATCAGAGAAGCTATCTACACTTACAATCTTCAGAGATGAACGATATATGTAAAGTTACTTAACAACAGACAGAATACTGATTATCTTGTGAGCAAAAGTCACAAAGGCATAGCTACATGGTTTTATTCTGACATAGTTCAGAAAAAAAAAGAGAAGCTAACTACACTTACGATCTTGAGAGATGAGCAATATATGCAAAAGTTACGTAAATACAATTGGAAGACGATTCGTACTATAATTGAAATAGGACCAAATAAAAAAAAAAAAAAAAAAAAAACTAACAATGTCGCTAGCCATACAGATGCCAGCTTATGATTTACCCAATTCCCATCCAAAATTACAGGGTTCAACATTACTTCAGAATAAGTGACCATTACCTAGAATGATTATTGTGCATCCCGAATAATCAATGCTTCTTTATCACACATGAATACAACACAGTTCATAGGCAACCAAAGCACTTAGCTAATGCTAGAACAGATTTATGTAAGTATGAGTTGATTCACTAAACCTTAAAACTAACAATGGTATACAATTCCAGTTTGTCTCATAACGAATTTCATCACCCTACTCAATATAACCATCTTATCCTTTGAACGTTCCAACAGTTCTTAAGCAAACTCTACAATCTACAAAACTAACAATGTATACAATTCCAGTATGTCTCATAACGAATTTTCATCACCTACTCAATATACATCTTATCCTTTGAATTTTCCAACAATTATTAAGCAAACTCTACAATCTACAAAACTGACAATGTATATCATTCCAGTATGTCTCATAACGAATTTCATCACCCACTCAATATAACCATCTTATCCTCTGAACTTTCCAACAAATCTTAAGCAAACTCCACAATTATAAAACTAACAATGCAATGAACATTATCCACAAAGAAAGACACTTTCTTTTTCCTTGTAACCATTTGAAATTTCTCCACACATCAACAACAACTAAAAACCAGCAATGTAATTCAAGACAAGAGAGAAAAACCTCTTTTCAAAAACCAATTCTAAGCATCCAAATGGGGATTGCATTCATTAGAATAAAAATCATTCTTTTCAATAAGACCTCTCAACATATTGAATGTAAAAGCCGGACTGTTAGGATCACTGGTAGGTGAGCCACTAACCGACGAATCCAAAGTAAGCGGTTGCTTCAAACATAAGCAAAATCTGCTTCTACCACACCCACCGGAATTTACCGGACTTGGGTTTTGCTTCTTTCTACTGTTGTGCAATTTCTTGCCCTTTCTTCTCCGAAACAAAGACACCCCTTTTCCCTTTTTCCCACACTCTTGGCACTTTCTGGGTTCCGGTTGATCATCCTCATCGTCAACATTAGTGG
This sequence comes from Plantago major, assembly GCA_026545765.1. Lineage (NCBI taxonomy): Eukaryota > Viridiplantae > Streptophyta > Magnoliopsida > Lamiales > Plantaginaceae > Plantago > Plantago major. The sequence continues at coordinate 13,632,894 of CM048843.1, forward strand.
GTCGGTCCTTATCAGACATCAATTGAAACGGAATTTGAGGGGAAAGGGCTGATCAGAGAATCAAGAAACATGGCACGATGTACGGCGGCATAGTAGTATATAAATGGGACGAGAAAGATTAAAACACGAGTCTTTACGGAAAAGATTAGAAATTTAGAAAAGAAGAATCGGGAGGTAACTAATTTTTGAAAGTGTGAGAAATTGAAATTGAGAAGGTTGAGTTGAAGTAGAGTTATTGTTCATATATCATGTGTGGTCGAATTTAACGCCATAAGTTGTAGTCTCTCTGACCCTGTATGGTCTATCTGGATGACAGCTGCTACTTTCTATTTGCAGTTTTCTTCCATCTTTGTTTCACTTGTGGAATTTCTAATTTCATCTTCCTAGTTCCTCCAAGGCAATAACTAAATATCCATGTTGGATGGTAATCTCATGGTTATAAATCTCACCGAAACATACTCTATACCTTGTACTTTCTAAATTTTTATTGTTTTCAAAATATTACGAGCAGTTTTGAAAAATACTGATGTCTTTAAAAAGATTCGAAATTTCTTTGTTTTGGAAGAATACGAAACATATTCTGAAACTGAGATTTTAATCCATGGCTATATAAAATTTAATCCGACTCATCTATTATCGGTGGCGGAGACAGAAATTTTGGAGAAGAACGTTGTGAAGTCCGTGAAATTGAGAGGGAATACAAAAAAAGAGCACGCAAGAATTGAACACGGGCACATAGTTTGTAGGCTATAACATTTACCCCCAAACAATGTTGATACTTTACATTTATGTCACATATACAATAGATATAACGACCCGGACCACTAATGGTAAGTAGCGATTCTTCGTAGACGATTCTACAGGTGATATCTGGCCTCTTGTCAACACATGTCATTTCCTGCGCACCAACACATGTCCTTTCCCGCGCACTTTGTCCTCACTCGTGCGTGAACCGGGAGACTTCCCAGTTGGTCATACATCCTAAGATTGCTCCAGAGCAAGCACGCTTAACTCTGGAGTTCTTGTGGATGGATTTCCCGAAAAAAAAGGTGCACCTTGTTGGTATGAGTAGCGTTCTCGATCCCTTTAAACTCTTTGGACTTGACTTGAAACTTTGGTGTGTTACACTAGATGTATCATGGCCAAAATCCAGGCAAGATAACTGCCTCCCCACGCTATAGCTTCCCACTGCCCCTGCCCATGGTGGATAATGTTAATCGTAAACCATGACCAATAAGTTTTCTCCTTCAAACCTCAGATGTATTTGGCTGTGATAGATAGGTCTCATAGATAAAATATGTCGTAAAAACATATAAATATTTCATAAGTATATATACAAAAATCAAGCTTGATACTAGTACAAGCTAATATTATTCATGTGACAATGATCAAGTTTGAACAACTAACACAAGTTTGATACAAATCCACAAATTTTGAAATTAAAAACTAGTTAAGCCGCAAACAATAATAAAATTGATGGACATTGTTAAACGGTGTTCAAAATAGTTAATATTTGTAATTTTGTATACACCCTTTATCTGTGTTACTATTAAGCTTGCTAACTAGTCTAAACCTAGATAGAGACGTTAAGCCAGACAATTACTTTTGTTATGTTTTGGGGTTGTTTCGAATAATGTCAGAAGTTCAGGGACTGGTTTGTTATTATTTGAAGTTGGTTTGTTGAAAGGCGGCAGAAGAAACGTATTTCATATGGGTTAATGATAATGCGACTTTGTGCCATCCGTTGGATTGAAAGTGTTTGTTATGATCTATGATTCTTCGCTACTCGAGCGGTTATTCTTCTTCTTCATCAGATAAAAACAGAGTAAGAGAGCTTAGCTTGCAGTTCAGATCAATTCCAAGTTCCACATTTCAGTTTTTCGTGTTCTCTGTGATTGAGAGCGTTTTGTGAGCTGTTGTTGTGAGTATTGTATAGCGAGTTCAGACTGTATTTCGTTTCAGTTCTCTGTAACAAGCTTGTAGTTGAGATACCAAAAGGATCAATAAAATCACCGATTCTCCGTGGATGTAGATTGAAGCGATTCAATCGAACCACGTAAATTCTTTGTGTGATTGCTTATTGGTGTTTGATTGGTAGTTGGTCGATTGTGCGTTCGAGATTGGATACTTAACAAGTGGCGCCGTCTGTGGGAAGATCGGAGGTGATCGAAGAAGTATTCGATTGTTTCATCGCCGTGTGAAGATCAACTATGGGTTCTGCAAAGTTTGATATCGACAAGTTTGTTGGTACGAATGATTTTGCACTATGGCAGGTCAAGATGGAGTCGATTCTGTTGCAACAAGGGGTAGAGAAGGCACTTCTGCCTCAAAGTGAACTTCCGGCAACTGTTACTGAATTGGAATACAAAACTCTGTCAGCCAAAGCCAGAAGTACAATTCTATTGAGTCTGGGAGATGAGCAACTACGAGAAGTTGCCAAGGAGAAGACAGCTCTAGCAGTTTGGGAGAAGCTTGATTCGTTGTATCAGACACGATCATTGGCCAGAAGATTATATATGAAGTCTCAACTGTACTCTTATAAGATGATTGAAGATCGGAGCATTCTTGAACAGCTTGCCTCATTCAATAAAACCTTGAATGATTTGGATAATATTGAAGAAACTCCACTGCCTGATGAAGATAAGGCTATAATTCTGCTTATCTCCCTTCCAAAGTCATATGAGAGTATAAGAGATGCTATAGCTTTTACAGGTCAGAAGAAACTGACATTGGAAGAAGTTCAATGTCTGATAAGGCAAAAAGAAATGCAGAGAAGTCAAGCAAATGGTGGAAATGCATCTGGTGAAGGTCTAATGATTAGGAGCAACTTCCACAAGTCAAAGCCTCAGCAACAGTTTCAGAAAAGTAAATTCAACAAGGATGTAAGAAATAGAGCCCCTGCATCTGCTGCAAATGTGAATAAAGAGACAAGAATTTGTCATCACTGTAAGCAACAAGGGCATCTGAAGAAGAACTGTTTTCTATTAAAGAAACAGAAGCTCAACAATCAAGGAAACAACACTATTCATGAATATACCAGCAATGCAGTGTTTGATGGAGAGGTTTTGAATGTTACTGATGAACAAGCTAGTGATGAGTGGATTTTGGATTCTGGATGTTCTTTTCACATTTGTCCATACAAGGAATGGTTCTCAAGGTTAGATACAAGTTATGGAGGCACTGTAATGCTGGGAAATGACATGATCTGCAGCATACAAGGAACAGGTGACATTAAGCTGCAGATGAGTGATAATTCTGTGAAGCTACTCACAGATGTCAGGTATATACAACTCGAACGTAAGAAATTTAATTTCTCTTGGCACTTTAGAGAGCAAAGGCTTCATGTTTAGTTCTGAAAATGGTATGCTTACAGTGTTCAATAAAAATGCTTCTGCTGTCATGAGTGGTGTTAGGAGAAATAAACTATACTACATGAGGTGTAAAGTGATCACAGGTGATGTACATGTAACTAGTGTGGATGACACTGAACTGTGGCATAAGAGAATGGCTCATGTTAGTGAGAAAGGCCTGCTTGAATTACATAAGAAACAAGTGTTTGACACCAGCAAAGTTGACAAACTAAAGCCCTGTGAGCAATGCATTCTGAGTAAAGCAAAGAGACAACCTTTTTCAACTGGTAGCCATACAAGTGAAGCACCCCTAGAGTACATTCATTCAGATCTATGGGGACCTGCTTCTGTTAAAACAAATGGAGGCTGCAGATATTTCATGTCTATTATAGATGACTATACTAGGAGAGTGTGGGTATATGTGCTGAAACATAAAAGTGATGCATTCTCTAAGTTTAAGGAGTGGTGTGTAGAAGTTGAGAATGAGAAGAATCTTAAAGTCAAAATATTGAGGACTGATAATGGCTTAGAGTTTCTATCAAGAGATTTCAACAATTTCTGCAGTGAAAAGGGCATAAAGAGGCATAGAACCACACCTGGCACACCACAACAAAATGGCCTTGTTGAAAGGATGAATAGAACACTTTTGGAGAGAACAAGGTGTATAATGTTTCAGTCTGGTGTACCAAAGTCATTTTGGGGAGAAGCTGTTTCTACAGTATGCTATTTAGTTAACAAAACTCCTTCATCTGCTATTCAAATGAAAACACCAGATGAGCTGTGGTATGGTGGCTTAAAGGATTACTCACACCTTAGAGTGTTTGGTTGCCTGGCATATGTGCATATCAGGCAGGACAAGCTTGACCCCAGGGCACTGAAATGCATCTTTATTGGTTATCCTAAAGGTGTGAAAGGATATAAGTTGTGGTGTATTGAGAAGAAGTCTCAGAAAGTTATAATTAGCAGAGATGTAATGTTTGAGGAATCTGTGTTTCCTTATAAGAATAATGATCAACCTCTCACTACTGATATGCATAGCTTCAAGGATTCTGAGATTGAGGTGGAGCTCATGAAAGTTAATGATCAAATAAGGGAAAATCATGAAGTTGTTAGTGACTTTGATATACCACAAGGTTTCAGTGGTACTGAATTGCCAGTAAATTCAACTAGTAATGATTCAACTCAGAATTCACCTGTGAGAATTAGCACATCCCTGAGATCACCTGTTATGAACAATGCACCACAGCACAAATAGCAAAAGCAAGTGCATCTGCAATGATAATCAAGCGGTGAAGTCTCTCAACCTGTGGTGGTAAAAAGGAACTACTCAAGAAGGAAGGTAGCTCCTGTGGTTACTGATGAAATAAGAAATTTTCAGTTGGCTAGAGATAGAGAGAAGAGACAGCACAAGCCAACAAACATGTATGGTTTCAGTAACATGGTAGCTTTCTCTCTAAGCACATGTCATGACATTGAATTTCAAGAGCCTCAAGATTTTAAAGAAGCTAGTACATGTGCTCAGAAGCAAGAATGGTTAATTGCTATGCAGGAAGAGCTACTATCTCTTGAGAAGAACAAGACTTGGGAATTAGTTGATAAACCAGCTAACAAGAGAATAGTAAGTTGTAAATGGATATATAAGAGGAAAATTGAGGTCAATACCACAGAACAAGTGAGATATAAGGCCAGATTGGTGGCTAGAGGTTTCACTCAGAAAGAGGGTGTAGATTACAATGATATATTCTCACCAGTGGTCAAACATACTTCAATAAGGCTGTTACTGAGTATAGTAACTCAATTTGATCTGGAGCTACAGCAATTAGATGTTAAAACAGCTTTTCTGCATGGTGATCTTGAAGAAACCATTTATATGGCTCAGCCTGAGGGATTTATTCTACCAGAGAATGAAGGTAAGGTATGCCTGCTGAAGAAATCACTATATGGACTTAAACAAAGTCCTAGACAGTGGTACAGAAAATTCAGTGATTATATGGATGAAATTGGTTTTATCAAATCAATGTTTGACAGCTGTGTGTATCTTAAAAGGAATGAATCTCAAGTCATTACATATCTACTGTTGTATGTAGATGACATGTTGATTGCCAGCAGTAGTGTTGAAGAGTTACAGCAGGTCAAGAAGCAACTGAGCAATAGATTTGAGATGAAAGATTTGGGAAATGCAAGAAGAATTCTTGGTATGGATATTCTCAGGGATAGAAAAGCTGGTACACTTAAGCTGAATCAAGGTGATTACTTGAAGAAGGTTTTGCAGAGGTTTCATATGCATGAATGCAAGTCAAGTAGCATTCCTTTAGCTCAGCATTTCAGGCTCTCACTGGAAAATAGCCCTGAAACACCTGAGCAGGTGGAGCATATGAGTAAAATCCCTTATGCAAATGCTATTGGAAGTATAATGTATGCAATGGTATGCAGCAGACCAGATGTTGCTTATGCAATTAGTGTTACCAGCAGATATATGTTCAGTCCTGGAGAATACCACTGGGATGCAGTAAAGTGTATATTGAGATATCTTAAGGGATCTTTAGATATTGGAATCAAGTTCTGCAGAGATGATAAGTGGTTTACAGATCCTATATTGGGCTATGTTGATGCAGATTATGCTGCAAATCTTGATAATAGAAGATCTCAGTCAGGTTATCTCTTCTCTTTGTTTGGATCAGCTGTTAGTTGGAAATCAAACTTACAGAATGTAGTTGCCTTGTCAACAACTGAGTCAGAATACATGGCTATTCGAGGTCGTGAAAGAAGCACTATGGTTGAAAGGCATTATAAATGAGTTTGGATTAAGTCAAGGAGCTGTTACTATCTTGAGTGATAGTCAGAGTGCCATATATCTGTCAAAACATGAAATGTTTCATGAAAGGTCCAAGCACATTGATGTAAGATTGCATTTTGTCAGAGATATCATAGAGAAGAATGAAGTAAAGATAGCAAAGGTGTCAACTGTGGATAATGCAGCAGATATGATGACCAAGCCTCTGATTCCAGCTAAATTCAATCATTGTTTGAGTTTAGTTGGGATTAGAAATGATTGAAGATCAAAGTACAGAGTACTGTTACCACTGCCAGGTGATTAGGTGGTGGTGAATAAGAGAAAATGAGGTGTGTTGTTGTTTCTGAAGGTTATTCTCAACAAGGTGGAGATTTGTTATGTTTTGGGGTTGTTTCGAATAATGTCAGAAGTTCAGGGACTGGTTTGTTATTATTTGAAGTTGGTTTGTTGAAAGGCGGCAGAAGAAACGTATTTCATATGGGTTAATGATAATGCGACTTTGTGCCATCCGTTGGATTGAAAGTGTTTGTTATGATCTAACGGTTACTGCTACTCGAGCGGTTATTCTTCTTCTTCATCAGATAAAAACAGAGTAAGAGAGCTTAGCTTGCAGTTCAGATCAATTCCAAGTTCCACATTTCAGTTTTTCGTGTTCTCTGTGATTGAGAGCGTTTTGTGAGCTATTGTTGTGAGTATTGTATAGCGAGTTCAGACTGTATTTCGTTTCAATTCTCTGTAACAAGCTTGTAGTTGAGATACCAAAAGGATCAATAAAATCACCGATTCTCCGTGGATGTAGATTGAAGCGATTCAATCGAACCACGTAAATTCTTTGTGTGATTGCTTATTGGTGTTTGATTGGTAGTTGGTCGATTGTGCGTTCGAGATTGGATACTTAACAACTTTAACAATCCAAAGCTTAAGGTTTAAATTGTTTAAAATGTGACTGATCATACCAAATTACCAACAATGCGCATCTTCTTTTTTTTTTCTTCGAAGATCAATCTATAAGGAGTCCTCCAAGGATAAATGTGTTGGCTATAGATCAATTTTTTCCTCCACGCAAAAACTGCCACTAGAAGCAACCTTCTTGGTATGCACGTTGTAGTGCTTGCATATGAGTCAGAGATTAGTCATTCATAATCACACTAGTCCAATTCTTGCTTACATACTAAAACTGTTGGTTTATGTTGGTTATAGACAATATTCATTATTCAACAACATATTGTGGAGCATCTGGGAGATATAATATAGAATCACGAAAAACCAATGCAATTAGCATGCCATCTGATTCTTAATAACAGGACAAACACACTAATTAAGATCAAAGATCAGATGTTACAAATCACCTGATGTAATGTAAAATTCTTGGAAGCTCTCAGTACATCCAGTAGAGAAGACTTGGCTAATACAGCTTCTAACTTGTCATTGATGATGATGTTCTCAATATCTTCGGCAGAATACTTTCTTAGAAACTCCTATAAAATGCGAGAAATCATTAATTCTCACTGCGCCGGAGTGAATAAGAAATTAAAAATGCGTTTGATACATTACGATGGATGAGGATAGAAATTAACTTGCAGAAACATAGGAGGAAAAAAAGGTATCTTGGGTGCAAGAACTGACCAGATGAACCATGAGTGTCTGCAAATGATACACAATCTTCAACATCCGAAAGTGAGTTCACTTGAGCTATCAACCTAAGATAAACACAGCTCAACTATCAAAATTTTCAATCAGCTGTAAAAACTAAACAATGTAATCATCAACCATTCAACCTGGTTGCTGTAATTCGTGGCAGCAGTAACTGCTCTCTGGGTTTCAGCTAGTGAGTGAGCTATAACCTGGTTGAAATCGATGACGACTGCAAAACAAGACTGAGCCATCATAGAGAATGCTTTAAATATTGTGACAATTGTAAGATAGAATTGTGTTGAATTACCTGATCAATTCAACCAGACTGGGTAACAAAGTGTCTTTTACACTCGCAAGTTATTTGATCAGGTTCATCTGAAAATTAGGGAAAAAAAAAAGGAAATTCTTATGCACTAAAGTTACTTGGTTCTCATGCAAGGATGGAACACCATCTGATTATAACTTTTCAAGGAAGACCTTTGGAATGCTTGCTACCAAAGCAGCAATCGTGGAAGAGCAGTTAAATGTAGCAGAGCTCAGTGAACCAAATCCTGCAAGGTCAGTTTCGAAACCATTCAAAGAAGAACAATTGTCAAAAAGACCAGATAAGAGAAGAAATTAGAGAATAAGAGCTGCTTGCCTGCTTTGACATCTAGCTTGATATAAAAAGAGTAACTAAACCATTCTATCAATAGAGTCTGCAATGCCAACTTGCTTAACAATTTTTAAAAACTAATATTGTTTTTCTGGTATTATAACTAACCCTGACCAGGAAAACGATAATGTCAAATCGTCTGAATATAATGAGAATTCTTTCAACAGACTTCTAACATGCAGACCACTGACTATCAAACTTCTCTCAGGATCTGTAAAATAACTAGAAAATTGAAGAGTGGCAGAACAACTTTTGATTTTTGTTAGAACAAAGTTGCAGAATATCGCGAGTAGAGAACTTTCTACGCTTGGCACCAAAAATATTAATTGGGTAGTCACCACACGATTCACTGGTACATGACATGAATGCATTCAGCATAGGACGTATTTCCACTTTAGATGCAGACGAGGAACAATTAACCAGTGAATTTGTTCTGGGGCAGGGAAAGTGAAGATCAGAGTGCCTGTATTAGAAATCTTGTCGACTATATGAACATCTCCAATCTGTGAGCTTATAAGTTGGAAAGTAATTCTCCGTAGGTGCTTTCTATTTCAATATCTGAAAGCTCAAGTTTCTAAATGAAACTATGAAACTATCCAAAAGGCGGTCATGCAAGACAAATTCATCACGGTGAATAACATTGAACTACTAATCTACAGGTATGACTCAGACAATATTCACATCGTATCAGAAAGTTTTATGGTATCTGTTGTTAAGTCAACAACGTAGTAGTTTAATGAAAGGCCAGAAGCAGTGGTAGCTCGTTTCCCATAGTCCAGATAAGTTTGAAAATGGAGCATTTTTGTGTTTCTGAAACGAACTCTGGTCTATCATCATATGGAGAATTAATCAAATTTAATTTCCTTCATAGAAATCAGCTAGCCAGGACACCATCAACAGCCATCTCCCTTCTCGTTAAAAAGCACAGTCTATTATCGATAAAGACAGAAAGGTACTCCTATATCTTTATCGCACTTAACCTTGCACGAGCAAAATATTTGGTGGACGAAAAATGCAATGAAGTATAGAACTTCTAAACCATTATAGAATAACCACATTCCAAGGCATATAAATTACTACTGTACTAGAAGATTAGTCACACCGCGCGGCCAAAATATACTGAAAAAAAGAAGCAACCATCATAACCTAGACTAAGAGAACGGATCAAGAAAGAGGAACGATATGAGGGATACAACGAAGATTGCGTGAAGCAATGCCATCTCAGTTTCAACAAGAAAAAATTTAAAGTGCAATTTACAAGTAATATAGGTCCATGACATTTACTTGACATCCCACACAAACTTTAAGTCTCTAATTAATGTTCTTTCTAGCGACAAATCCTCTCCTACTAGCCATTCCAGTTTTCAATAACGAGATACATGCATCAAAATTGTCTGTCTTACTTGAGACAATGCTGATAGCAACAGAAAACAAGAACACAAACCTGAAATTTGTTAAAATGTTGCCTGATACAGTTACAATAACCTAACTTGAAGTACTATCCAAGATTTAGATCACAGCTAGAGCTCTATTCCATAGATATTTTGATTTTTTCATGATAAAAGTAAGCAGACATAGAATCTGAATATACCACTGATGCTTTATGTGGATTCCCATTCCTTCACTCTCGCAGGCTGCCCGGTGAGACAAGGCTCTCAACAAAAACACATCCATCTAGAAAATCAATCACATCATCATTAACTAACATAGCATCCTTTGCTCGTCATTTCAAATTAAACACACACAACTTCTTTGTAGCTTTTACCAACACCATCACTCGGTCTTCATCTTCCCCAATATAACACAGAGGTTTATGTGAACTTAAGTCAAGATTGTATTTGTAGGGACGAAACCTGAATTTGAACCAGGACTCCGGTATTCCATATTCTTTCATCATCCAAGTATCAATAACTCCTCCAAATGTCAAGTACGTGTGTACGATACACAGACTGTGAATAGCAAACTAAAGAAAGCAAGGCGTAAGAGTACTTTCCGCAGCAATAGTTGACTTGTACTTTAAGCATTACTGTCTTGTTCAATCTTTCATTTTCTTTTTCGATCCTTCTTCCGCGTTTTATCCTACCCTGCAATGGCGAATTCTGGTGAGAATTCTGGTGATTTGCCCAATAATGGTTCAGGTGTAGCTCGAAACATGGTTGAGTAAAATCCTTCTGATGATCATACATCGCCGTATTACTTACATCTGTCTGATTCACATGGAATTTTGATTGTGATGCATCCGCTTGTGGGCTCAAATTACGAATCATGGAGCTCAGCTACGATTATGGCGTTATCTGTCAAGAACAAATGTGAATCTGTTGATGGTACACTCATTCCTCCTTCTCCTAATAATACTATTCTTTATTCTGCTTGGAAACGTGCCAATAATCTTGTTACGATTTGGTTGCATAATTCTATTTATGACGAAATTTGTCAGAGTATTCTGTATATTTCATCTGCTAATGAGCTTTGGGTGGAATTAAAGACTTGTTATACATGGAGTACTAGTCTTAGAGTTTTTCACTTGGAGAAATATTTGAGTAGCATGACTCAAGGTGCTAAATCTGTTTCTGCATATTATGCTTCTTTTAAGGGAATTTGGGATGAATATGTTGCGCATCGTCCAATTCCTTTATGTACTTGTGGAGGATTGAAGCTTATGGTTGAGTTGCAGAAACATGATGCTGTTGTTAAGTTTCTTGTTGGCTTAAATGAGTCTTATGCTCATGTTAGAAGTCAGATTCTGATGCAAAATCCTATTCGTGCTTTGGCACAAGTATATTCTTTGGTTTTACAAGAAGAAAGTCAGAGAGATCTGAATACTACACCATATACTAGTCAGGATGTTATGGCTATGTGTTCTACACAACAAACTACTAATGTTTTACCAGCTGACTCAGTTGCTTGTCTAGCTAAGAATCAAGCTTACAACAAGTTTAATAAGGACAAGAACAAGCCTAAGTGTTCTAATTGTGGGTGTATTGGTCACACTTTCAAGACTTGTTACCAGCTTATTGGTTACCCACTTGGATGGCAGGGCCCAAAAGGACCTAGAAAAGCTCAAGCACATGCAGCTGTAGCAGATCATGAGGAGAATTCTTATGGTCATTCAGATATGTCACCTGAGTTGTATCAGCAGTTTCTTCATTTCACAAAGTTTCAAGCTCAGATGAATCAGTCTTCTATGACTATGCCAAATGATTCAGCTCCTCACACTGCTGCTGTAGCTTTTGCATCACCTAATGTGCCTGAGACAGGTATAGAACGGAATGCATATGCTTTATCTTATACTTCTGCTTATGCATTATCTTCATTATCATTGCCTATACATGCAAACAAGTGGGTACTACATATCATATGATTTGTGATATTACTTCTTTTACTACTATTCCCAAGCATGTTAGTGTGGAAATTCAACTTCCCACAGGTGATACAATACTAGCTACTCAATGTGGTGATGTTCACATTCCTGATAAGCTGATATTACATAATGCTTTATATGTTCCTAGATTCAGCTTTAATCTAGTTTATGTCAGGCATTTGACTATTAATGAAAATATTGGTTGTTATTTCTTGAAAACTTGTTGTGTTTTGCAGAACATAACAACACAAGAAAAGATTGGTTACAGTGATTTAAAGGATGGACTGTACCAATTGCCTTCTCCATTGTTGAACCAGACTGCTCATGTTAACTCTGCAAGCACAAGCTCTTATAATGCAAGTTTGTGGCATCTTAGATTAGGTCATCTACCTTTGAGTAAACTCAGTACTATGTCACATCTTTCACTTTCTAATTGTAAAGACAATGTCTCTTTTAAATCCTATGATGTATGTCATTTTTGTAAACAAAAGAAAGTACCTTTCAATGAAAGTTTTTCTACTGCTCAAGATATTTTTTATCTTGTTCATGTTGATATTTGGGGACCTTTTAGTGTTCCTTCTTACAATGGTCACAAGTACTTTCTTACAATTGTGGATGACAAATCTAGATGCATTTGGTTGTACTTAATGAAAGCCAAGTCTGAAACCAAAATTCATCTTTTACACTTTTATAATCTTGTGCTTACTCAGTATAACAAGAGAATAAAGTCAATATGGACATGAGTTCAATATGGTGCAGTTCTTTTCCAGTTTGGGTATTTTTCATCAACACTCTTGTGTTGAGACTCCTCAACAGAGTGGGAGGGTTGAGCGTAAGCATCAACATTTGTTATCTGTGGCTCGCTCTTTAATTGTTTCAGTCAAATTTACCTCTTATTTTTTGGTCTGAGTGTGTCCTTATTGCCTGTCATCTGATAAATCGATTACCTACTCCTGTTCTTGCTAACAAGAGTCCTTATGAAATGCTCTATAATGAATTACCTGATTATTCTTATTTGAGAGTATTTGGCTCTCTTTGTTATGCTTCCACTTTCAGTGTTAACAGGTTAAAATTTGATAGAAGAGCTATCAAGTGTGTTCTTTTAGGCTATCCCACTGGTTATAAAGGATATAAATTGATCAATTTGGCCACACAACAGGTATTTATATCAAGGCATGTGCAATTTGTTGAAGATGTTTTTCCCTTAAAATCAGAGATTTCTTCTATTACTGATTCTTCCCATGATGTACATTTTAAAAGTTTAGTTGATTATGATTTTACTTCTTATGACACAACTGACACAACTTCATCTTCTCTTGATATAATAGATATACCTGTTGTTTCTCCTAATGTTTCAGATTTTGCAGATACAGATAATGGAGATTTAAATAGTAATGAGCCTGCACATGACAATTCTTCTTCACAGATGGGAAATTCTGTTTCTGTATCTTCTCAGGATCAAGTTGATGTTAATCTCAGAAGATCAACAAGGATTAGGCATCTATCTACAGCTTTGAAAGAATATGACATTACAATGCCACCCTCTTTACAACATAAAGATAGTAATGCCAATGCAGTTATACAAGTTGATCTTCCTACATCAACTACCAGGTATCCTATCATAGATTACATATCTAGTGACAGGTTATCCTCTTTTCATAAATGTTTTACAGCTTCAATTTCTGTAGTTTCTGAGCCAACTACTTATAAACAATCTATACAACATAATGAATGGATTGATGCTATGAATTCTGAATTGGCAGCTCTTGAGAAAACTAAGACTTGGGAGCTTGTTCATCTACTAGAAAACAAGCACACCATTGGTTGGAAATGGGTTTATAAGGTTAAGTTTAAGGCTGATGGAACTATAGAGCATTACAAGGCATGTTTAGTTGCTAAAGGTTACACTCAAGAGAATGGTTTAGATTACTTTGAAACTTTTTCTCCAGTTGTTAAACTAACCACTGTCAGATGTCTATTAGCAATTGCAGCTGCAAAAGGATGGTTTTTACATCAATTAGATGTAAATACAACTTTCCTTCATGGTGAGTTAAGTGAGGAGGTTTATATGACACCTCCCCCGGCTATTATCAAACTGGTGACACTAGAGTTTGTAAACTTGTTAAAAGTCTCTATGGACTTAAACATGCAAGCAGGCAATGGTTCTTCAAACTACAGGAATCTCTTATTTCTATTGGTTATTCTCAGTCTATTGCAGATACTTCATTCTTCATTAAAAGTACTGATACATCTTATACGTGTTTACTTGTATATGCAGATGGTGTTATTCTTGCAGGAAACAATATGGATGAGATTGTCTTCGTGAAGCAATTTTTACATGAGAAGTTTACTACTATAAAAGATTTGGGGGAGCTCAAATATATTCTTGGCATGGAAATTGCACGCAATGATACAGGCATTTCTGTATGTCAACGCAAATATACTCTTGATTTACTTCAGGAGACAGGTTATACAAGTAGCAAGCCAAATTCAGTTCCTCTGTATTCTAAAGAGAAACTGGATAAAGATAGTGGCGTTTTACTTTTTGATCCACAGGTTTATCGGCGACTCATTGGACGTATGATGTATTTGACTATCACACGACCTGACATTTCTTTTGCCTTGCAGAAGTTGAGTCAATACATGTCTGCTCCAACTAATATTCATCTGGCTGCTGTTCATCATGTGCTCAGATATTTGAAACAATCTCCAGGACAAGGCCTTTTCTACTCTTGTCACAATGATTTTCATCTCAAGTGTTTCTCCGATAGTGATTGGGCTTCCGGTAGTGATACAAGGCGCAGTACTTCAGGATATGCGTGTTTCTTGGCAATTCTCTCATATCATGGAAATCGAAGAAGCAAACCACTATTAGTCGATCATCTGTAGAAGCAGAATACCGAGCTATAGCAGTTGCCACGTGTGAGATTCAGTGGTTATTGTTTCTCCTCAAGGATTTTCACATAAATCATCAGGACAGACCAGCTCTTCTATACACAAATAGCATGTCTGCCTACCACCTTGCTCACAATCCCGTTAATCATCAACGCACCAAACATATCGAGGTCGATTGTCACGTTATACGAGATAAAATCGTTGATGGAACTATCAGTTTGCTTCATCTCTCAAATGTTGATCGGATCGTTGACTTATTCACTAAACCATTGGCTTTACCCTTGTTCAAACACTTTATGTCCAAGCTTGGTGTCCTAAATATCCACACTCATCTTGAGGGGATGTGAAGAATAGCAAACTAAAGAAAGCAAGGCGTAAGAGTACTTTCCGCAACAAGAGTTGTACATCCCAATTCAACAGTTATAACACAGGGACTAGACTTGTAGTTTAAGCATTACTATTAGTACTTAGCGGTTAGTTAGTTACAAGATTAGTTCTATAAATAACAGAGCTTTAGCTCATTGTAATTCACTTGATTCTATTCTTTGTAATCAATTCATTTCTCTATCAATACATATTGATTCTTTACATAGACAACCCCTTGAACAAAAGCTTCACAATACAATTCTACGCCATCGGCATTAGTAGGTACAGGAATTACACGAGACTCCTCAATGGCCAAGTCAAAAGCCAAAATAACACTTGACATGGGAAATTGTGAGTCATGAGCGCACCAATGGAGAGCTCCATTCACAAGGGGCACCAGAAGCCATAATATGAACATGTGAGAAGGTAAATTGTGATTCATCCTAGTCATGTTTTTACCGAATAAACGGTAACAACACCACCTCTTTTGTAATGCTCAATTGTTACAATTTTGTAATCATTGTTTGAAGCATCATAACCAAATCCACATATTTTAGGCAAACGACATGGAAGATTTAGTTTGCTTTCCTGTTCCGTAACTGGATTCGGTACGCTCACATATTCCATTGTAACTGGATTCACCAAAATCATATTATCATGATTATCGAGTATCAAAACCAAGCCATTACAAGAACCCAATACCTCAACCCAAGTGTCAGGCATATATTATCATGCTTCTTCGAGACACCTTCGTCCTTTATAGGTAAACTGATAGTGTGGATGGAGGTATCTGTGATGATTTGACGGACATTTTCTTGATACATATAGCCATCGGGGGAGAGAAGAAGGAGAGTTTCTTGGTAAGGTTTACGAGTGAAGTGTAAATTGATGAATTGGGAATTGGACAATCGAGCTCTCCAAAATCTTCACAAACACCTACATCTGCCAACTGATCTAGATGGGAGTTTTGAGGAGATTTCAAGCAAAATTTCATTAGGGATATCAGGTTCTCCATTTCAAGCTCAATTTCAGGAGAAAGGATTGAGGAGTGCAAGTTGTGTTGAAATGAAAGTGGAATAAATGGGAAAAAGGAGCATGTTAAATGCATACTAAAAACATGACAATTTTTAACATATTATAAAATTCTTTATTTATTGCAAAAATCTGTAGAAACTAGATAAGTGTGAAAATCATGTAGAAACTTAACTTTCTAACATCTTTTAAAATATTTGAAATGGATTAAAGAAAAAAATTCTAGAGTCAGTGTTTAGGGAAAGATTAAAAATCGTAAAAACAAACAAGTGTACCTACATACAAAGTCATTTGACCCTGTTGTTAAAATTCACCATGTAAATAAATTGATGGGTAGAACTTAGAAGAGTTTAATTTCACTACAATGCTTTCATGACATTGCCACGCAACAGAGTCGGGCAAAATGCATAGATAAACAAAACTTCATGTTTTGAACAGCAAAAAGTGAATGATATCATGCCAAGTTGCCTGTGAAAACACCATTGATGTACATCTAGAATTTAGGCCATCTTCACATTCTTCAAATATAGTGAAACTCTTGCTCTTCACAAACCATCTTCTCTACTTCCCTGTCACAACAACCAGTGAAATCATTCTTCAGGCACATCCTGGTAGATTATATTGTGAACTTTCAAGGTCTACTAGTGATACAGACAGAAATACCTAAGTTCTTTTTCGATTTCCTTGTTATTGGGGTCCAAACGCAAAGCCATCTCAAATGCTTCCGCAGCCTTCTTGTAGTTCTGCAGATATTAAAAAATTATGATGCAAATGTCTGGAGTTGTTGAAAGATACGTTTCATGAAACACTGAAGGCTTGGATAAGGAATGAGTCTGAGAGCTCAGCTTACTTTAAGAAGTTTGTAAGCCCCGCCTTTCCTGTAGTGTGCTTTAGGCAAGTTCGGATTCAAGTTGACAAAAGCCATGGCATCATCTAAAGCGTTCTCACCATCACGCAAGTGGAGCCAGCATAGGCTTCTGTTAGAGAAAGATGTCCAATCCGAAGGCTTTAACATTATTGCCTGCTACCAAAGATTAACAGTTTACTATTTCAGATTTTATCAGTAAATTAAACCACATATTAATAAAAGTACATTGTCAATCATCGTAATAACAAAGTCCACTGTGAAGGGGTGATTGAATTTTACCCTTGTGTACCAATTCAAAGCTTTAGATAATTTTTTGCCTTGAATGCATCACTTCCATTTTCTTTACATTTCAGAAAATTTTAGATAGATATAAGTTTAAAGAGGGCAATTTAATTGCACCATTATCCAAAAATATAACGTAAAAAGCAGACGGAGGGGACCATCAAGAAACTCACCCAGCCAATAACATTAGGATCTGCACCATATTTCACCAAGCACTCGACCATTCTATGCTGATCCTTGCAGACAGCACGAAAAAGAGCATTCGTATCACCTTCATTTACGTTTGGGTCTCCTCCAGCCTGGAAATAGATTCAAGATAGTCATTAGGTTTCAACTTTCAAGACTAAACAAACAATTCCTTGCAAGTTAACTAAATTTTTTTGTAGTATTATCTGTAAAGTCTGTGTTGACTTAAGTAATTTGAATCCAAGATTCTATCCCAATACACTGTAGTATAATATTGAAGCAGTTAAAAAGTGACCTTTTCATCTTTAAATTGTGGGCTTATTTAGTAGGAAACAAACTAAATTAAGATGTAGATAGAACTGGATGCGAATTTCCTGCAGGTGAGAACAATCTATGATATACCTTTAGCAGCAGCTCCAAGCATTCTACAGATCCAGCATTTAATGATGATATAACCGGACTAAAAATATTTCGTCCAGTTAAATTTGGCTGGGAAAAAACGGCGTGATGAGTTTTCTTTTGATGTTTGAATGATAAATGCAAATGTGAATAAGATAAACTTAGACAGAGATAACAAATACTAGAGAACTGGGCTAGATATCAAGGTAACAACACATAGCGAAACATATGGATCAATTCCTCAACTACACACAAATACTACGTGATAAGTAGATTGTTATTAAATGAATGGCAGGACATCACTATCAACTATCAGTAATTCAGCAGTCAGCACCTACTTGAAAGAAATTCATCAGACCAGATCAGAAATCTAAGTTACTGGGATCCGACTCACATTAGCACCATGTCTCAGTAGGACTTCAACCGCTTCTTTCTTTCCAAGTGATGCAACCATTTGCAATGGAGTAGACGGACCTTCTACTGAGTTTACATGATCAGCCCCTTTAGATTCAGTTTGGTTGTCTTTTTGTCGGACCGAAAAAATAGATTATTTGAAACAATCCAATTTCTCCAGCCCGCCTGAAGCCCTCAAATTTATACATGAATAATCATATTTCAAATACCTTCTATGAGGAGGTATTTACTTTTGAATTATCTTCTTCCTCGTGAAATGTCTAATTTTATACAAACTTCCCATTAATTACTAAATATGTCATCCCAATCCAAGAACATCAATCCATTCACATCAATGCACTTTTTTTTTTCCCTAATTTCCACCTTCCATTTCTTCTTTTTATATTTTCCTAGTTTTGCATTTTTTCGTTTTCATTTTTTCCGTTTCCTTAGTTTCCACATTTTTTTCTTTTTTTTTTCCCTAATGGTTTCCTAGTTTTGAACCATTTCTTTTTCATTTTGGACCTCTGTAATCTTTATTTCTCTTTTCTACTCATTTACTTATAAGGCAAAAATTTTCTTTTATACTTTTTTTTTTTTTGGCGTATTTTATGTATTTACATTAAAATTAATTTCATTTGTTTAATAGTATAACCAACTTTTTTAAAAGAATGATTAAACAAAACAATACTAATAATTAAAAAAATTGTTAGCGTTGCTTACGAGAATAACGATGATAATTTAGAGTTGTCGGTTCAAGAACATTTTTTTCTTCATCATTTTTTGAAATATTCTAGCATATTAAATATGTGCAGATTTTGACAGAATATAGGCAGAGTATATATGTGTTTTGAATACAAAATATGCATCGTTAATTATATATATGTGGATTTTTTTACTTTATATATTATAAAAATAACATTTATATAGTTAAAAGTTACCTGACCTAAAATCCTGGCTCCGTCACTGACTTTGGCGTTTTACATGTTTCAAACTTTTATATTTAAAAGTAGGAAAATTTATGTTTAGATGGGATTATAAACATATGCGATGTTGATTTCAATCGACAAAAACAATTATTCTACGCATGAGATGAAAAATATGGGATTATAAATTTCACTCATATAAAATATTGATCTTATAAGGAAATATGTATTTCATTAAGATAATTATTACGCAGATTAGAAACAATATTTATAAACTAAATTTTAATTGTCAAGTCATATAAACTAAAAATCGATGCCAAAGTTATCAACTTTGGCAACGTAACTATGGATGCAATAATTTCAAAGATTTTCGGATAATATTGTATACGAAATTCATAAGATCAAAATTCCAGAATTTCCCGATTAAACAAGTGAATGTGGTCAAAATTTGTTCCCCAAATTTATGCTCACATGTAATTTTCACTAAATCAAATTGGAAATCAAACTCGATTTTATACAATAAGTGGAAAAACATAGATGTATATCAGTAATTTCACTTTGCTTTATCCTACTGAATAATCCAAAATCAATTCAGAACCAAACTGGATTTTATTGAAAATAATCACATTCGTAAAGTCCAACGAAACAAGATTTTTAGACGAAAACCCCCAAACATAATCGAATTACTTAAATGGGGCGAATAATCCAGTTTTGCAAAATGAAATACCCCTTTTCAACCCAAACGGATACTTAGAGATCAAGAGTTGTAAAATTTCCGCATTTCCTGAATTATTCAGAACCACATTTGAATATGATCACACTGAAACAGTAGTCATGTACAAATTGGGGATCAAAAAAATCACTATGACCAAAATGCGGAACATGTATAAAACATTTCAACCAGACATACATTAAATTTTTTTTAGAAAACTGAATATACCGGTATTAGCAGCCCAGTGCAAGGAAGCGCACCCATCCGAATCACTTAGAGATAAATCAGCACCAGCTGCGATAAGAAACTCAATAGTTGACAGCTTTTGAGCCGCAACAGCATGATGTAGTGGAGTACATCCTGCGAAACAAGTTATAAGAATTGACAACTACTACAGAGAGCTGAAAGAAAGATTGAATAATACTACGATCGAAAAAAAAGGAGGTGGGAGAAGTACCCTTTGCATCTCTGGTATTGACATGAAGCTTAATCTGATTAACTAGATAGTCGCATATATCGGTGTTTCCTCCAAGAGCGGCCAAGTGATGCTCAGTTCTCTCTTCACTGTCGTTTGCGCTTAGAAATGTCATGGATAAGCTGTTACCATTTTCGCACTCTTCTTCTGCTATCTCTGAAATTAATTACATACTTACATATAAATCTTGCTCAAATGTGCGAAAGCTGGTAAGTTGAAAATAAGATCGTTTGAGTTAAATAAAATCGCCTTTTGAAAAGATCAAAATCGCCTTTTGAAAAGAGCCATTTTCGCACTGTTATTCTGCAAAAGATGATCGAACAGGGCAAGCAAAAGATAACAGACATACTCTCACGAAAGAGACGAGCCGCAAATGAATTTCTTGACATGGTTGATTGGAGTTCTTTAAACTGCAATGTAGTAGAATAACAGTGGACTGTCTTCAATTTCAAGTTTTTTTATACGTAGTAGTTTTATAATTTGGTGACTGTGTTAGGTTTACTAATAAAAAACAGACGAATTAAGAAGAACTATGGATAATAACGGAAATGGCGATTTCACACTTAAATCACAAAATACAAACAAACAGTAATTGAATCAAAGCAATAACAATCAACACAAGATATAATGAGCTTCGGCACGCCACATCGGCATACTGCTCGGGAGAAAAAACGATCACGATTTCACTAATCACCAAATCGAAATACAAGCTTACAGAAAACCGATAGAAAACTGCAATCGAACAACTACAACTCTTCAATCCGAGTTGATAACCACAATTCTAGCTATCCACGATCTTTACCGCTCTCACAACTCTCGATTACAGATGAAAGAATACAGAAAGAGAATATATCTATACAACAAAGAAGAATCTGTTATATACACAGGAGAATAACGGCACAAGAAGCAGCATCCATCCAATTAAAAGGCTTCTGTTATAATCCTACGGCTCAGATCAATCCAGCGCCTTAAACTCATCCTTCTTTGCAAATAAACCCTTCAAATCTTCAAGTTTTGCAGACAAACCCCCAAAGTTTCCAAACTTTACAATCTCCACCTTGAATGCAAAACTCTTCTTCCAACCTATAATGAAACTGTGATGTTCTTCTCCAAGAACTGCTGTCACACAGACAGCTGGGAAATAACCACAAACCTTACTAGTACACTTGAGATGTCACACAGACAACTCAAGACTCTGACATACCAACAAGATCAACACAAAACTTGAACTTGTTGAGCGGAAAAGCTTTAGTAAGCATATCAGAAGCATTCTCCTCAGTAGAAATCTTCTGAACTTCAATTTCCCCATTCTCAATGACTTCCCTGATGAAATGAAACCTTACATCAATGTGCTTAGTCCTTTCATAGCACATTTGATGCTTCATAAGACACAGAGCACTCTGACTATCACAATGAACAGGAATCTTATCTTGATTTAGCCCAAAATCTACTAGAATTCCCTTAAGCCATTGAGCTTCCTTAATGGAATCTGTAGCAGCCATATACTCAGCTTTAGTGGTGGATTAATGCAACCACAGACTGAAGATTAGACTTCCAGCTAACAGCAGAACCAACAAATGTGAACACAAAACCAGTTTGAGATTTTCTGTTATCAAAGTTTGCTGCATAATCAGAATCAACAAAACCTTGAAGATACTTGTGATCTTCCTGATAATCATTTATATACATAATCCCCAGATTTGCAGATCCATTTAGATATCTCAAGATCCATTTCAAAGCCTCCCAATGCTTGATTCCAGGATTTGCCATGTATCTACTAGCAACAGAAATAGCATGTGCTGTATCAGGTCTGCTACAAATCATCAAATACATGATACTTCCTACAACATTAGCATAAGGTACAGTCTTCATGTATTTCTCATCATCTTCAGATGCAGGTCTCATTCTTTCTGACAACTTGAAATGTGCTCCTAGTGGTATAGAGACTGGTTTTGCTTCATGCATATTCAATCTCTTTACCACTTTCTTGATGTAGTCAGCTTGTCTCAGGTGTAGAGTACCTTCAGCTCTATTTCTGCAAATATCCATACCTAAGATTCTCTTGGCATCTCCTAAATCTTTCATGTCAAACTCACTGTTGAGAGCTTTCTTAATTTCATTGATTTGAGTATTATCTTTGCTCACAATAATCATATCATCAACATATAAGAGCAAAAAGGCTTGAATAAGAGAATCTGATCTCTTTATGTATACACAGCTATCATATAAAGATCTTTCAAACCCAATTTTCAACACATAATCATCAAATTTCTTGTACCATTGTCTTGGGCTTTGCTTGAGTCCATATAAGGACTTCCTGAGTAAACAGACTTTATTCTCATTCCCAGGTAGAATAAAACCTTCAGGCTGACTCATGTAGATAGTTTCCTCAAGATCTCCATGTAAGAAAGCTGTTTTAACATCTAATTGTTGCAGTTCCAGGTTGAAATGAGCAACCATAGCTAACAATATCCTAATTGAAGCATGTTTGACTACAGGTGAGAAAATCTCATTGTAGTCAACTCCTTCTCTCTGAGTGAATCCTCTAGCCACCAACCTAGCTTTATATCTCAGATACTCAGACTTTGCAACTTCAATTTTTCTTTTAAAAATCCATTTACAACTGACTAGTTTCTGACTTGGTGGTTTGTTCACTAGTGACCAGGTACAGTTCTTTTCTAGTGAATTAAGCTCTTCTTGCATGGCTAAAATCCACTTATCTTTATCACTGCATGATATAGCTTCACTGTAGGTCCTAGGCTCTTGATATTCAATCTCCTCAGCAACACTTAAGGCAAATGATGCCATATCTTCAAATCCCAGTCTAACAGGTGCTTTATGAGTTCTTCTATGTCTGTCCCTTGCTAGTTGAAAACTTCTCAGGGTTTCACTGTCAGCAATGTTCCTACCACCTGGTCTCCTTCTTGGAGGTGATACATGAGAAGAACTAGTAGAAGCTCCACCTGAATCTGCATTTTCATTGCTATGCTGAACTGGAGTATGCAAGTGAGTGTCATCATTTGCATTTTCTGTTGTTTCTCTGAGCTCATTACCTGAATTACCAGATAACTCCACCTCAAAATTAGCTTCCATTTCTCTGTTTGTTTTATCACCAGAGTACTGAGAGTTGTAGGGCATGGTTTCTTCATCAAACACCACATTTCTGCTAATGATGACCCTGGTTTTTCCTTTCTCTATGCACCATAGCTTATAGCATTTAACACCATGTGGATACCCAAGAAAAATGCACTTTAGTGCCCTGGGCTCAAGCTTGTCTTGAGTAATATGAGCATATGCCATGCAACCAAAAACCTTGAGCTCAGAATAGTTGTAAGGCTTCCCATACCACAACTCACCAGGAGTCTTGAAGTTTATTGCTAAAGATGGACATTTGTTGATCAGAAAACATGCAGTTGTGACTGCTTCAGCCCAGAAATGCTTAGTAACACCTGCAGTAAATATCATACACCTAGTCCTTTCCAACAGAGTCCTATTCATTCTCTCAGCTAGGCCATTTTGCTGAGGAGTGCCTGGCATAGTGAGATGCCTGCTTATACCATTTTCTCTGCAAAAAACTTTTAAACTGCTCTGAAAGAAATTCCAGGCCATTGTCAGTCCTTAGGTATTTTATACCTCTACCGTTCTCATTTTTCATAAGAGCATCAGACTTATTCTTCAAGATATAAATCCAGACTTTTCTAGTGTAATCATCAATGAGACTCATGAAATACCTACCTCCACCATGTGAGGCTACACTAGCAGGTCCCCATAAGTCAGAATGAATGTAATCAAGAGGCTCAACTGTAGAGTGAGTAGTAGTGGGAAAACTATTTCTTTTAGATTTTCCCAAAATACACTGCTCACAGAGTTGTAGCTTCTCTAATTTTTTTTTCTTTAATTAAGTTTTGTTTCTGAAGCTCAATTAATCCTTTCTGACTTATGTGACCTAGTCTTTTATGCCAAATGTACACCCTGAATCCATGATCATCTTCTGAAGCTCAATTAATCCTTTCTGAAATGTACACCCTGAATCCATGATCCATCTATCTGAATTTGTGGTATCTATAACACTCAACACATGAGCATCTTCTGTTTCATCTATGTTACCTGCAAAAACATGAGATGTGTTAGTTATGTTTGCATTGTGATTCTCTGGCCTTCTTTTAAACATGGGGCAATCTTTCTTCAGGTGACCAGATTTGTGGCAATGAAAACATTTTCTCATCTCCTTGAACTCAGTATGTTGTTTGTTCTGTGGAGTTTGAAAATGTTTCTTGGAATCATTGAATTTCTTTTTCTGCTTCTGTGACTTTTGATATCTAATATTCAATCCTTCACCAGGAATCTCACTACAGTTCCCTTCCTTCTGTAACTGCTTTGATCTAATAGCAGAAACTACATCTGCTAAGGATAACTCAGATGTATTTCCATAGAGTAGTGCATCCTTCAAATTATCATACACCTTAGGCAGTGCATTAATGAGTAGAATGGCCTTGTCTTCATCAGAGATTTGAACATCAATATTCTCTAAGTCATCAAGTGACTTGTTGAACACATCCAGTTGATCTTCTAAGCTCCTTTCCTCCACAAACTTGTATGAATATAGCTTTTGTTTCATGAACAACCTATTTGCCTTGGATTTAGTCATGTACAGACTCTCTAATTTCAACCATAATGCAGCAGCTGAGTCTTCTTTTGACACTTCTCTCAAGACTTTATCACTCAGGCTAAGAATCAATGTACTATGCGCCTTCTCTAAGATCTCATTCTTCCTTTCAACAGTTAACTCAACACTCATCTTGTCAGCCCCTTTCAATGCCTCTATTACACCCTGTTGAACTAACAGTGCTCGCATCTTCACTCTCCATAATCCAAAATCATTCTTCCCATCAAACCGTTCAACATCAAAACATGTAGAACTCATGATCATTGTAATCTATCAATCAGACACAAACGATTAATCCATTCCCACAGACGGTGTCAATTGTTAGGTTTACTAATCAAACACAGACGAATTAAGAAGAACTATGGATAATAACGGAAATGGCGATTTCACACTTAAATCACAGAATACGAACAAACAGTAATTGAATCAAAGCAATAACAATCAACACAAGATATAACGAGCTTCGACATGCCACATCGGCCTACTGCTCGGGAGAAAAAACGATCACGATTTCACTAATCACCAAATCGAAATGCAAGCTTACAGAGAACCGATCGAAAACTGCAATCGAACAACTACAACTCTTCAATCCGAGTTGATAACCACGATTCTAGCTATCCACGATCTTAACCGCTCTCACAACTCTCGATTACAGATGAAAGAATACAGAAAGAGAATATATCTATACAATAAAGAAGAATCTGTTATATACACAGGAGAATAACGGCACAAGAAGCAGCATCCATCCGATTAAAAGGCTTCTGTTATATCCTACGGCTCAGATCAATCCAGCGCCTTAAACTCATCCTTCTTTGCAAATAAACCCTTCAAGTCTTCAAGTTTTGGAGACAAACCTCCAAAGTTTCCAAACTTTACAGACTGAAAAGGCGAAAAGAATTTGTAACGTCGGATGGGATTAATCATCCCAAGATGCGCATGCAAAACAGCCAATTCATTATGCCGCCATTGGAAATATAAATGGTCGATTCCTCTTCTTTGCACATATAAGCCCTAATATACCCTATAGTACGGTCAACTATAAAAACGTGTTGTAAATGTCCTGCCAATCACAACCAAGTCGGATTTAAATTTTCATTATATAGTTCGACTGAAGATTTTACCATTACAGTTTGAAATTAATTCGTGGTTAAAGTTCGATTTTGTTGACTGCAAAAAGTCAGAACTGGACAGTTTCTAAAGTACGGAGGGAGTAGGTACCAATTGGTTTCTGTATTTGGGTGCACTTGTGGTATCCGAAATTAATAAAAGTTTTTAAAATATTATATGAGTGACTGGTTTAAGGTTTATGTATCTGGAGTGCAATAAAATACTACTTGTTTTACATACTATTGAAGAACATTAATTAGTCATGATATATAGCATTCTAGTAAATTAATGGATGATAAGTTTCAGGCAAACTATAGCAATATCTCTTGAAGGAAAAACAGAACAGAACAGATTGAAAGAGTGGTTGTTCATATGTTGGTGTGCTGTGTTCCTTCCAAAACTTCAACTGATTTAGATAATACTGGTAACTAGTCATCCATATTTAATATTTTATATTGTTACCAAACAAGCATATACTGCAAGTAATTAGGTGAATCGACCAGGATTTCACGTGTTGAGTTATGCTGGTGAGGCATTGTTGGGTACTATGCAAAATCATTGGCGGAGACGATTGGATTCCTGCTACTGGGGTGCCTTTTTGGCCTGAATTGTGAGAGTACAATACTACTTCTTCGTCTCGGAACAAGTTTCTCACTTTGATTTTTTACGGTCAAACTTTTCCAACTTTAACTACGAATTAATCTCAAACTGCAAATGTAAAATGTTAAATTTTTTTATATAATGAAACTTTAGGGGATAAATTTTCATTATATAATTTAATACTTATTGATCCGTCTCAACCCATTGCCAATTACTATCAGGAACCAACCCAACTTATTGACATCGATAATGGCAATACTCCCCTCAGTCCAAATCTGAACTCCCATTATTCCGTTTTGATCCATCTCAATATCAACTTTTATACTTAAAGTGGAAAATTCTTATACCTATCTCAAACTTTAATCACCCTCTTTCTTACTTTATTCACTCTTTCACTTATTTTATTTATTCAAACTTACATTTTCTAAATTGGGCTTGGAACGAGGTGATAAATAATTTACATTTATTGATCTGAGTACCCAACTTACCAGGGTGGCAAATATTTAATACTGAAACCGAACAATATCATTCTATCGTATCTAAATTGACTGTGTCTATGCCTATAATAAAATTCACCGTAAAGAAAAAAACACTAATTTGTACAAACTAAGGGTTAGAGATATGACTAGAAACTCTATAATCTGTAACGTCCAAAAAGTTTCAAGTTAAATTTCATATAGATTAAAGGGGTTGAGAAAGCTACGCATACCAATAAGGTGAACCTTTCTTATCGGGAATCCATCTATTAGAACTCTAGCGTGCTTGCTCTGGAGCAATTCTAGAATGGGTGACCACCTAGGTGACAAAGTGTGCGGGAAAGTATATGTGTTGGTAGAGTGGAGCCATCCTATCACCCAAAAAGTTGTCTATGAATAATTGCTCCGGCCTAAATGGTCGGGGCTCGATCGATTAGTGTTCGGATTATCATCCACTCCGGCCTAAATGGGCGGGGCTCGATCGATTAGTGTTCGCATTATCATCCATGCATACCAATTATACTAATTAAGATGGTGATAATACCCTTTTTCCACACAAAGTCAAATTAGTATATAATTCTGAAGGAAATTATAAAAAGTGATACAAACCAGAGTAACACAAAACAGGGCTAAAGAGAGCGGAGAGCATTACCTTTATCTACAATTTATTTCTTCCATCTATCATCCCATTCCCATACCGCACGTACACCGCCAATTAATACACAAGGGGAATCATATATTATATCTATTATATATATTGAGGTAATTAAATAAATCATCACGGTTATCTAATGTATCTCTCCTTTTTAGAACTCTTTTGAGATGGACATCCTGTGTCTAAAATATAATTCAGCTAAATGGATAAGCAAGGAAGTTAATTGAGACAAACTAACAGTCTCTAATAATATGCAAATTAATTGGGATGGATAATCATTCCCAACTGTTGAATATTACTCGACTAAAAATTATTTGTTCCTTTCAGAGACACAATTGTGACGGATGATTTGGTGCTACCAAATAAGTTACAATTTATTGTGGAAGCATCTATAGCTCCCAGAAACTAATTTTTCACACCAACTGTATTCTCTCCCTAATATTTGGTCACTAATGTTCATTTTTCTTGTAGTGATCGAGCACTAGTAACCTGCTACAACACCGAAGTATCCTCGTCCAATGTCACTTACTAAATATCAAATTTATTTTTAACCACACATTTTTTTGTCTACGTGTACTTTTCCACTCAATTAATATCTCATACTCATTCTTAACCAAATATTTTTTTGGGACCACATTTTATATTAAAAATTATGCAAATCAAATTGTTTCACTTTTACAGAAACGGAGGGAGTATCTTTCTATTGACTATCCGGGTCCTTTCCTTTTCTATTATTTCTATTCATGTTTGACATGGAGGTAATCTGGGAATGATACAGATGTATGACACATAGGATTATGCATATATAGAAGATGATTTTGAATCATGGTAAATTGGTTCTTGACAGCTGAAAGATTTGTCCAGGGCTTGCTTCTTTTGCTTTTGAGGAAATTTCTAATTGCTTTTTGAGCTTTAGTGTTGTGCTTGTAATTTTGAATTAATGTATCTTCAGATAGTGGGATTATTACTTTGGAGTTTGGCCTAAGTGCTTGAATACATATTACATATGATTCTTGCAAATATTCATCACTGTTTCTTGGATTTTTATTGGCTTAATCTGTGTACGCTAGAGAATTCCTTCATATGGTTGTCGAGCATTTCGAGGAACAGAAATACCGTAGTTCATCACGGGAAAAGCAATCATCATGCGGGTGCCATTTAGTTTGCTGGAAGTTACATTCATGCATTTAAGGAGATCAAAATCACTTTCCGAGTCCATGACCCCCAGAACTTGAAGTTCTGGCAACTAGAAAACGATGACTAAGGGTCGTGATAGAAGGCAATTGGTGAAATATAGTGTAATTAAAAAAAAGAAAGAAAAAAAACCTGCGGATGAAGAACTGGCCGGTGTTAAAACCGGCCACTTCTTCATCCGCAGATTTTTTTCTTTTTCTTTTTTTTTGAGTGTCTAAACATCAAAATTTGGACATGGTTTATTCTTGAAAGTTGTAGATATTGGTCTTATCTATGCGTGGACACCAAGATCAGGTCAATCGGAGTTCATATGAGAAATTTATGGCCAAAATGCCAAAGCTGCTTCATCGTAGTTCGGATTTCGCGCGCTTTCACTTAAACGGCTCTAAAATATTCGTCCGAACTCCGAATCCACTTCCGTTTCGACTGATCAACTCCGTTTTCAACCAACTTTTAGATCATGGAACTTTCATGCTTCCATTAATGCATTAATATGTACTGGTTTAACCTTGTTTCAATGCGTTTTCACCAAACACCTATAAAACACACAAAACACGAAAACGTAACAAAAAACTAATAAAACTCATAAAAACTATACTTGAAAGTTCTAATAAATTAAAGGTGGTTGAAAACGGAGTTTATCGGTCGAAACGGAAGTGAATTCGGAGTTCGGACGAATATTTTAAAGTCGTTTAAGTGAAAGCGAATTGAGCATTTGCCATAACTTTCTCATATGAACTCCGATTGACCTGACCTTGGTGTCCACGCGTAGATACGACCAATATATACAACTTTCAAGAAAGAACTATGTTCAAATTTCGATGTTTAGACACTCAAAAAAAAGGAAAAAGAAAAAATCTACGGATGAAGAAGTGGCCGGTTTTGAACATAGAAATTTGAACATAGTTCTTTCTTGGAAGTTGTAGATCTTGGTCTTATCTACGCGTGGACACCAAGGTCAAGTCAATCGGAGTTCATATGAGAAATTTATGGCCAAAATACCAAGTCTGCTCCATCGTAGTTCGAATTTCTCGCGCCTTCACTTAAACGACTCTAAAATATCCGTCCGAACTCCGAATCCACTTCCGTTTCGACCGATCAACTCCGTTTTCAACCAGCTTTCAGGTCTTGGATTTTATAAACGAAATATTTTCCGAAATTGTTTTTTAAAATTTTTCGATTTATGTTTAGTGTTGTTATTTTGTGTTCGATCGTGCATGTTAATGTTTTTGTGTTTGAGTTGGGGACATTTTGGTAAAGTTAAAAATATTTTGTGTTGCGTTTAGTCGAAAACGTGTTGTGTTTAGTATCGCCCGTAAAATTAATCAACCAAAGTTGTATAATCAAAGAATTTCAAACTAAAAAGCAGAACGAGTGAATGACATTAAAGAATATTATTATTACCGGAAGAGGTGAATCAGAGGCCTTAAATTTCCCTAATCTTCTCTTCCAATCAATGGGATTAAGAGCAGCAGCAACAACCTTAATCAAGACCTGATCTTCCTGAACTTGAGGCAACTCAACATTGTTTTCCAGCTTCAAAGCCTCAACTCCACCATACTCACTGTAAGTCCAGGCCTTCATTTCAGATGGGATTGAAGCTATGCTTGTTGAAACTTCAGTAGCAGCTTGTGAAGATACTTTCAGAGATGAAAATGGAATGCGTTTTTGGGTGTAGATTCTTGATGGCTTCTTGAGGGTATTAGTGGTTGGTTTGGAGGGTGAAAGGTGAATGTGGTGTTTGGGTGATGGAGATAGGAAGGTTCTTGAAAGTGGGAAAGTTGTAGAAGATGGGACTGTTGCTGAATTCATGGCTGGTTCTTGCAACAAGCAGCTTGGCTTATCGGTTTTTGACAACTCAATGGAATATACCATAACGGAAAAACGAGTTCAGATTAATCGAGTCACATGGAAGATTTCAAGGAAGAATCGAAAGAATCAAAAGGAAGAAGAATTACTGGCGTTTCAGTTGGGTGAATTGTGAAGAATTAGGGTTGCCTCCTTCAATGGAACAGAGAAGAAATGAAGAATGGAGGGAAAATGTGAAGGAAAGTCAGATTTATCATCTCAGTTTAGGGTTTGGAGAGTACAATGGAATTTTCAAGTTCAATTTGAGGGGTATAAATGACATTTCACGTGGCCTCTATTTGTGTTTCAAAACCTCTCTATAGATGCGTTTCGAAACCCCTCAATTTTCGAGGGATTTTGAAACGCATCTATAAAAGGGTTACAAACCCCGGCACTCATCCCAATGCGGACTTTACAAATACAAAACACAAATACGAAAACACTACCAATCAATGTAAAATGGCCAGTCAACCCCTCAAAACACACAACTTACTCCATACCAATCACACCCTTAGTTTGAGTTGGATAAGATGATTATCCAACATTTAGAGTTTTAATGATGGTTTAGATGATGTCCCATCAATCAGATCAACCGTTCCACAACATGCAGTAATGCAACTTTCACAAGTTCATTGATGATTATTGCTAAATTATATAGTTATTAGTAGTCTCATTATTCTTTTAAGAAAAAATGTTGGCCAATCGTATGATGTTTGTAAGTTTAATATGATAATGAACAAAAAAAATTTGCGTTAAAACGTAGTGTAGTGAAACGCGTAGCGTATTACTCAAATTCTAGTTAACTAGTACTAACTCGTGGCGATGCCACGGTATAGTTATTTTTAATAATAAATAGAAAGGGACGAAAAAATAAATTAATCGAGTAAATAAGACTTGCAAAAAAAAAAAAAAAACGTTCATATATTAGTTGTAATTCAAACTCAACATAAAATAAAATAAGGAAAGATGTTTTTCCCTAACACATTTTCCTGAAGCCCCCCTCCAATACGCAATAACCATAAGTTTCCTGATGATTTCAACCTTGACCTTGGATCCACCATAATTGTAAAATAACAAATATAAGTACATATTAGAGAAATTCACTCACGTACGTCTTTTAAATAATCAAGGAGGTGCGGGCATGATATCGTGTTTGCTACCCTTCAGTATAACTGGTTATATTTGTTTTAAGTGTCCAATAAATACGACAACTTATCTACTGAATGGTTTCTCATTGACTCCCACTTGCACTTCTCATTACCTCTCTAACATTACGGTCAAAGGCCTAAAAAACAAATTATATTATTCATGAAGGCCTTATCATGTGGCAATGCAACGACATAAATTGCATTGTGTATAAAAAAAAATGGAAGGCAATACGGAGTACAATTTAATAACGCAAACATAACGCTACCTCCAAATTTTGTTAAACACCTACTTGTAAACCAAAATAGCGGTGAATTCAGTTCATTAGTTAAAATTATAGTATTATTATTAAAGTTGAGTTCCAATGTTGCAAATATAAAATTCTTTGAGTTAAAATTATAGTATTATTCTTAAAGTTGAGTTCTTAAAGTTGAGTTCCAAGGTTGCAAATATAAAAAAATTTTGAGTTCCAAATTTGGAATCCTTTTTTTGAGGATTTTACCACAAAACGTGGTTTATTAGTCAAATTAAAGTTTTCAAGTTGTAATTATCTCATTTTCAAAGTTGGTTTATACATCGAATTTAGTTGTCAAGTTCAAATTACGTACCCCATTCTTAGAGAATATTTCCATACATTGTGGTTTACCCTTTCAATAGAGTTCTAAAGTTGTAATTACCTCATTATTAGAGTTGGTCTGAGTTCCAAATGTGCAACTAACTATTCCAAATAATGAGTTTTACCTTTCAATATAGGCTCCAAGTTATAATTATCACATTTTTGTAGTTGGTTTGCTCGTCAATTTGAGTTTTCAAGTTAGATTGACCACATTTTTATAGTTGAGTTTATACTACCAATTGAGTCGAGTCCATAAGTTGGAAGTACCATTTCTTTGAATAAGTTCTTCATATAGCATGGTTTAGTCTTCGATTGTAGTCCCCAAATTGTAATTATAACAATCTTAGAGTTTGTTTGCCCCTCGACTTGAGTTCTCAAATGAAATTATCATATTCTTAGAGTAGTTTACCACATAAAGTGGCTTACGTTTCTAATATAGTTTTACGTTTAAATGATTTCAATCGTAGAATATTTTTACCGTTTGAACAAAATTCCAAATTCGGAAATATCTCATTGTTAGATTATTTTCAAATGGCATAGTTCATCCTTGCATTAGAGATCCCAAGTTGAATATCAATTGAGTTCAGTCCATAAGTTGGAAGTACCCTTTCTTTGAATAAGTTCTTCATATAGCATGGTTTGGTCTTAGATTGTAGTCCCCAAATTGTAATTATAACAATCTTAGAGTTTGTTTGCCCCTCGACTTGAGTTTTCAAATGAAATTATCATATTCTTAGAGTATTTTACCACATAAAGTGGCTTACATTTCTAATATAGTTTTACGTTTAAAATATTTCAATCGTAGAATATTTCTACCGTTTGAACAAAATTCCTAATTCAGAATTATCCCATTGTTAGATTATTTTCAAATAGCATGGATCATCCTTGCATTAGAGTTCCCAAGTTGAATTATATTATTCTTACAGTTGTTTTGCCCTTCAAATGGAGTTCTCAATTAAGAATCACTTCATTCTTAAAGTTGAGATTAACCTTTGAATTGAATTTCCAAGTTAAAATTATCTCATTGTTAAAATGTGTTTACCCTTTGAATTGAGTTCCTGAGGAATTTATGTATTTCTTCCAATAATTTTTTCATATAGTGTGGTTTACTATTCAAATAGAGTTCTCAAGTTGAATTTATCCACTTTTTTGAGTTGCTTTTAACTTCAAATTGAATTTTGAAATTGTAATGATCCCATTCTTAGAATTTTGTTT
This sequence comes from Plantago major, assembly GCA_026545765.1. Taxonomy (NCBI): domain Eukaryota; kingdom Viridiplantae; phylum Streptophyta; class Magnoliopsida; order Lamiales; family Plantaginaceae; genus Plantago; species Plantago major. The sequence goes on from CM048843.1 coordinate 13,666,746, forward strand.
ACTTTCACGTTGAACTCCCATGCAGGAACAATCTAATTCTAAAATCTGAGCTTACCGTTCGAAGTAATTAAGTTTTCAAGTTTTTTTTATCTCATTGTTATAGTTGATTTGTCATACGAATTGATTTCCCTAGTTAGAATTATCCCTTTTTTTGAGTTGAGTTTACTTTCGAATTAAGCTCCTGTGCTTGAATCATTCCTTCATTAGAGTATTTTTCCCATATAATGTGGTTTATTATCCGAATAGAGTTTTCAAGCTGTAATTATCTCATTCTTATAGTTTGTTTGACCTTGGAATTGAGTTCCCACGTTCTAATTATCTCATTCATAAAGTTGAATTTTACTTTTCGAGTTGAGTTTCCAAGTTTGGATTATCCCATTCATAAAGTTCGTTTATGCCTCGAATTGAGTTCCTAAATATTGAAATTATCTCTCACTTAGCCATATCAGATTTTTCAAAATCAACACCTGCTAAATGGTCTTTTGTTTAGATTAGTACTCACAGTTCAAACAATTACAGATGATTCCAAATTTATAATGTACTTTGAAACTAATTACAACAAATCCAAAAATTCAAACATTATCTAATTTTATAATGATTTTTTCACTTAAATATGGAATGCAAATTAAAACACCGCCTTATATGGTCTATTAAATTGAATGAGAATATTTAATGATATATACCAATTAAATAGTGATTTCCGTTTAGAGTCTTTTATATGGAAAAATTGAATGACATACCAATTAAAGGATGACCCCTTCCTATATAAACGCTGCTAACGTTCAACACAAACTCATTACAAACCCTTTTAAGAATCAAACTATTACGAACTGTCAAGTTTCAAGCCACAATGAACCGCTTTGTGTTTATTTCGACCATTCTTTTGATTTCACTTCTAACAGTTCAAAACTGTAAGCATCATAGTTTTATACTTCTCTTTTTCGATTGTACATTTCCTTGTTGTTAAATCTATTTATTTATATTAATCTCCGTGTTATTAACAAATCTTGTTAAAATCTACTTGTGATTGCAGGTGAGGCGCAGACAGCTCGTCGTTGCTATACAGAGATAATTGACCTCGGTGGTGGTGATTGTGTTCAAGATCAATGTTTTCAAGAATGTGCCAAAAGGCAGGGAGGACATTTGACAAAGGGAGTATGCATAGAAAGTGATGTATGCCAATGCTCTTGTATTTGATGTTAGAATTTACTACATTCATTTAAGAGATGAGCTAGGCGTATTACATTAAATTGATTATAATTAAATAATCAATTAATTAAATTTCTAAGAGCTTTTGTCCTACTTTATTATTCAATATTATTCGCTATTTCTTGGCTTCGAACACCAGTTTTAATTTCGATATATTGTTTTCTGGAATTCTACAACAGGGGAGGCTTAAAAATATCCAATTAATATTATATTAATGTAAATTATTTGACTCTACCAATTATTCATGTGGGAGGAATGTGGACTTAATTATCTATATCTATATAAAAAGAAGACATTTTTAAGCCTTGTACACTACAAAAAATCAGGGAAAAAACGACGGGAAGGGGCGACGAATCGCTAAGGGTAGCGACGGATTTAATCCGTCGCTACCCTTGGCGACGGATAAAAGTTATCCGTCGCTACAGAGTGACGGATAACTTTTATCCGTCCCTCTGTTAGCGACGGATAATTTTTTCCGTCGCTAATGTGTTGACTTTTGATTTTATTTAAAAAAAATTCAAAAATTTACGACGGATAGATTATCCGTCGTAAATTATTGAAAATTTAATTTAAAAATAAAAAATAGGGACGGATAAATTATCTGTCGTTAATTTTAAAAAAAAATAATAAAAAAGAAATTAGGACCGACGGATAGCTAGAAAATAGTGAAAAACGCAGACAGCAACCCCATTTTCACCATTTTCACGTCTGCTTCCAAATCTTCCTCCTCTCTTCCTCATTCGTTCTTCTCCACTTTCCGGCCAAAACTCCACCATTCCGGCCAATCTTGGTGTCAATTCGAAGCTCGTGGGACAAGGAGCTTGGGTGGTCGATCATTAATTTCATCTTTCTTCCGCTATTTTTCCCGCAATTTGAAGGTATTAGGCTAAACTCTAACTATTCTAAATTTGAGATTTTTGATAATTTGGATCAATTGTATATATGTTTGTAAACAAATATGGTAGCTAATATATGTTATATGAAGTAGTGGGTTAAGCTTGGGGTTGTCAATTAATTGATTTTGTTGTGAAATTGATTTAGTGTTTGATGTTTGATTGATTAAGCTTGATTTTCATGTTTGATGTTTGATTGATTAAGCTTGATTTTCATGTTTGATGTTTTTGTATATATATTACGATTAGTGTTTTGAAACCCTAATTTTTTGACAAATTTGGGAATTTTGTTAATTTCGACTAGTTTAATGTTAAATATATATATCAAATTAGTATTACTAGTTAATTAGTATAATGTTAAGATTTAGTTAATTAACTTTGAGATTGCTATCACTTAAATTGTTAATTAGTATAATGTTAAGTAGTTTTGATTTGATAAATTCATATATGTACTAGATTACGAGGATTTAGTTAAGTGTTTTGACTTTTGAGACCATTTGTTGATTATATTAACGTGTAATTTATAATTTATAACTCGTAGTAGTAAGTGGTTGAAATGGTTAAAATATATGGGAAATTTTGTAACACATCGAACACTTAATAATTAATCATGAAATTATAAGGAACGTATAATAATTAACAATTACTCTCGACAATCTCGGTAGAATTGGAATCGATCTAATCAATTAAATATGATCTAATCAATTGGAACGTGTCAGGTTGCAAAAGTATCTAATGAATTCCGACCGTTCATGGATGTACGATCATACGGCGGTAAATGGCAGAGTTTGTAGGAGTTTTGTAAAAGGGGTTAAAGGTTTCATCGCGTTTGCCATGGGACATCCGGCTTGTGCAAATGGGGGGTTGATAAAGTGTCCTTGCACATTGGAAACCTGCATAAACAAGCAATTTATGACTCCTACAGCGGTATTCGAGCACTTGAGACGTAATGGATTCATGCCTGAGTATCATGTATGGATTCATCATGGTGAGGAAGCACCGTCCATGGCATACCTCCAATGGAGGGAGAGACGGGGTTTGGGGCCGCCTATTGACTACTTTTTTGGTTGTCGGAACATGTGCATGGTGTATTGGGAGGAGGATGTAGATTTGTTGGAATGCAAGTTCTGTGGTATGGAGCGTCACAAGTGGTGAGGAGGGGGCTGCAAGAGAATGATGAGTTTTATCCGTTTTGTCTTTAGGCTTGTATAACTAGTAATCATTAGTTGATATATGAAACCAAACATTATGGTAAAATTGAAGCTAATGTAACTTATATTATGTAATGACGTAACAATTGATTGAAGCTAATATAACTTATATTATGTAGCAATTTATTGAATTATTGTGAAATTGATTTATTATCGTAAATGATAGACCTCGATCTAATGAATTCAAAATGTGTCAGGTTATTATCTAATTATTCAATGAATACCGATCGTTCATGGATGTATTGTCGTACTCTAAATGGCAGAGTTCAATCGAGTTTTCTGAAAGGGGTTGAAGGTTTCATTGCATTTGCAATCTCAAATCCGACTTGTGTAAAGGATGGGTTGATAAAGTCCCTTGTACAATGAAAAAGTGCAGAACAAGCAATACCTGACTCCTACAGCGGTAGTCCAGCACTTGAGGAAAAATGGATTCCTGCCTGCGTATCAGGTATGGAATCATCATGGTGAGGAAGCAGCACCGTCCAATACATATGAACAATACAGACAGCGTGGAAGGAAGAGAAAAAATGAACAAGTCGGGGAACAAAGTACATCTGAAGGCGATGCTATTCGAGCTCGAGTCGAACAAATGGTGTATGATGCTGTAGGGGCAGAGTTCATGGACACAAGTAACACTGAAACCGAGGGGGAGGTGGAGGAACCACCGAATCCCGAGGATCAGGTGTTCTTTGACTTGTTAGAATCATCAAGGAAGCCGGTTTATCCGTGGCTCGGCTAATGAGTTGTAAGGCTAATCGCCAGCAATCTGAAGCGAGCTTCAATGAATGGGTTGACGTAATGTTGGCCCTTTGTCCTGAAGAAAACCTAGTTCCCACCAACTTTTACCAAGCGAAGAAAAAGATGCGGGGTTTAGGGTTGCCTGTGGTAACTATAGACTGTTGTCCGAAAATGTGCATGATCTATTGGGAGGAGGATGCAGATCTAAGACAATGCAAGTTATGTGGTAAGGAACGGTACAAGCGTTACAAGGAGGGGGCTTCAAAGAAACGACAGAAGAAAAATCTCCCACATAAGAAAATGTGGTACTTCCTCTAGCACCTAGTTTGAAGAGATTGTATGCTTCAAGTGCTTCTGTCGACAAAATGCGGTGGCACAAGGAGCGAGTAATCTCGGATAATGCAGAAGATGGTAGAATGGACCATCCAGCAGACTCACCCGCATGGAAATCGTTTGACAAGACATATCCAGAGTTTGCAGCCGAATCTAGAAATGTACGATTGGGACTTTGTACGGATGGTTTTAACCCGTTTGGAAGTGACCGAAAATACTCTTGTTGGCCAGTTATGCTCACACCGTACAACCTGCCCCCCGGTGAGTGCATGAAGGAGTCATTCATGTTTCTGACTGCGTTGGTGCCTGGGCCAAAAGATCCTGGACTGACTTTGGATGTTTTCTTGCAACCCCTAATCAAGGAGCTGATTGAGTTGTGGACGGATGGTATCCCTGCATATGATGTGTCGACCAAAAATAACTTCACCTTGAGAGCAGCTCTTCTTTGGACCGTGAGTGACTTCCCCGCGTACTCCATGCTATCTGGAAGGAAAACCGCAGGGAAATATGCATGTCCACATTGCTTGGAGGATACTGATGCATTTAGACTGAAGGGTAGTGGAAAATTTTATTGGTTTGATTGTCATCGTAGGTTGCTAGAAAGTGACCATTCGTTCAGGAAGAACAAGGATCAATTCTTGAAAAATAAAGTCGTAAAGAAAAAAGCCCCGAGATGACTTACTGGGGCACAAATTCTTGCGGAGATTGATAGGTTGGGTCTTATGAAGGTGACTAAACTTGGGTGGATGAAGCATAACGAGAAAAATTGGTAAAAAATGTGGTTGGAAGAAAAGAAGCATCTTCTGGGACTTGCCTTATTGGAGCAGTCTTCTTATCCGTCACAACTTAGATTTCATGCACATTGAGAAGAACGTGTTCGAGAACTTATTCAATACACTTTGCAACATTGAGGGAAAAACAAAGGACCATGCGAAGTCTAGAGCCGAGTTGGATACGTGGTGTAAAAGGCCTGAGTTGACAAAGAAGGATGATAAAGATAAGTGGCCGAAAGCGTGCTACACAATTGATAATGCATCTAGGTCAATTCTGTTTGATTGGGTGAGGGCATTGAGTTTCCCAGATAATTACGCCTCAAATTTAGAGAAGTGTGTGGATTTTTGAAGAAGACAAATGTTTTTGGGATGAAGAGCCACGACTGTCATGTGTTTATGGAGAGGCTTATCCCGGTAGCATTTCGAGAGCTACTACCTAAACATGTATGAACTGCTATCACCGAGTTGAGCTTATTTTTCAAAAATTTAGGCACAAGGGTGGTTCATGACAAAGTGTTGGAAAATCTTGAAAAGAACATACCATTGATTCTATGCAAGCTCGAGCGTATCTTTCCACCGAGCTGGTTTGATTCTATGGAGCACTTGCCGGTTCACCTTCCACATGAAGCGAGACTTGCTGTACCGGTTCAGTATCGATGGATGTATCCATTCGAGAGGTACTTGGGGAAATTGAAGAAGTATGTCAACAACAAAGGTAAACCTGAAGGATCGATTGCCAATGCCTACATTTGAGAGCAAACTGCAACCTTCTGCTCTTATTACTTTGATGAGCACGTCCCTACGAAGACATCAAGGCTCTCGAAATGCGTATACATTCAAGTTCAAGCGGATGATGAGTTTTCCCTATCCGCCTTAGGGTATCGGGGAGACCTCTTGGTGGAGTTAAGAAAGAATATCTTACGGGAAGGAGTTGAAAGCGGCTCAATATTATGTCCTCAATCAGTCTTTGAGGTTGACAAGTATATGGTGCTATTTGCGAGGTGAGCAACACTTTCTTTAAATTTTAATATAGCTACGTAAGTCTCTACTTCAATTATAGACTTATCATCGAATCAATGTTTGCAGTGTTTTCAAAAAGCGTTATTTGGAAGAAAATCCTCAGATGACAGAGGATACACTAGAGGAACTACTTGACTCAAAAATGGAATCAGAATTTCCAGATTGGTTCAAAGAGTATGTCCGGAATCCTATTAACAACGTCACATGCCTATACTTAAAGGCTCTCGCAGAGGGGCCATTCAAAAAGGTCTACACATTCCCAGGTTATATAGTCAATGGCCTTAGGTTCCACACGACTGAATGTAACACGGCCATGGCGACAAGCAACTCCGGGGTGTGTGTTAAGGGTGCAGATTATGGAGACGCTGCTTTGTTTGATTTCCACGGGAAGCTAAAACGAATAGTGAGGATTGAATATCCCGGCTTGCCATTAAAACGAACCTTCTTGTTTGATGTTGAGTGGTATTATCCTAATCCAGGAGGTACGAGGAAGAACGAGCAGTATGAAATGGTTGATGTAAAACACAAGAAGAGGTACAGAACCAAGAATGAACCATTTATTTTGGCGACTCAAGCACGACAAGTGGTGTTTCTTGAATATCAAAGTAGGAAATGCGATAAGGCGGAATGGTTAGCTGCGATACCTATTCGTGCTCGCTCGAAAGTGGAGTACATTGAGAAAGACGACTCAATTACCAACTCGTACCAACAAGAGGATGTCGATAAACAAGCAGAAAATCCCATAGACGCGGATGTTGAGTTGTTTGATCCGCACGAGGACCAATATGTAGACTTAGAGGACGGCGATAACGGTATATTATGTGTATTATAACTAGTTAGTAGTTGATAACACTTGAGTATTTCTGTTCTGCATGAAAAATGGTTACATGTGTTATTATAATTTGTTCTGTATTATAACTCGTACTAACACATTTTATTGTATTTGTTACATGTTTTTGCAGATGCCGCGACAGAGACCACGACTTCTCTCTGCACGTCTCATGGACAGGTCGAGGGGTGAGGGCTCTGGTAGTCAGAGCAGCAGGTCTCGGATTCCTGAGACCCCACCAGCAAGTGATAGCAGCAAGGGCTCTACCAAAGAAGCAGACAGGAGGAGGAGGACGATTGTCCCTACCTCGAGTGGGATGCACAGAATCCCAACGTTACGTGGGACGGGTTGCCGGTGATTTTTCCTTTGGGTCCTGCCAAGTAAGTATTATACATTCTTCTTAAATATGTAAAACATAACTTATGATACTTGACAAGTATAAATTGTTGTACTAAAGTAATTAATATTTGTTTCTTGTATCTTATACATTAACAACAGTTTATGGCCTCGGGAGGTCCATAATAAACTCGATGACATCATTCGGAGCAGGAGAGAGCCACCGGGGAAGGGTGGTGAGTGTTGGTCTCACATTTCGGACCACATGAGGACCGAGTACTTTGATGAGCTGCGGGTAAGTTAAAATATGACATTCCTTTATTTGTAATTATAATCGTTGTTTTAATATGAGTGGTATGTTAGCCACTATATGTGAGTGGTATGTTAGCCACTTTATTTGGGTGATATGTTAGTCACCATTGTGTTAGTAAAATTTAGGACAATGTGAGTGGTATGTTAGCCACTGTATGTGAGTGGTATGTTAGCCACTTTGTTTGGGTGATATGTTAGTCACCATTTATGTTATGTTCTTGTATCTTATTAAATTTATGTAACATGGTGACGTTATATATATTGACTTTGGATGTTGTATGAAATTGAGAATGTAGAAGGAGTACTTCATTCCCAGCAGATTGATCCCCCAGATATGGCGTGTTTACGAGACCGTGGGGTCTAAATTATACAGGGATATGGTCCATACTTGGAAATGCATTCGGGATCGGAAAGGCCCAATGCTTCCACAGGTTGATGCAGAGGAGTGGGCCCTTTGGGATGCCTACTGGGCTCGAACTGATGTCAAGAATAATGCCTACATCAACAAACAGAACCGGACATCTCAGTCTGAGACAGCAGGAAAGGCCGTTCAGCACCTTGGGAGGCGATCTACTGTCACTGATTATTATAAATCGGTAATTATATATATGTTTTTTTTCAATCTAGCATTACGTGTATGTATTGTGTCTCTGCTCTATTACTTGTGAGATGATAAATGGTTGACTATATATGTTGTTCAGATGTCAGAGGGGGAGGTGAAATCCAAGTATGACATCTTCAAAAAGGCCAAGCTAAAGGACGGGATATGGACTGACTCCAGGGCCGAGTCTATTGCGGTATGTTTATGTTGGTTAAAGTTCATATTTGTACACTACTACAAGTTATTTTTGAAAAACATTAACTGATCATGATATCTGCTATTTACGATTTCAGGCTGAGATTAATGCTCAGGTAGCGAGGCAGGAGGAAGAGACGGGTGAGGTGCTGTCAACTGAACAAGTTAACAAAATCTTCTTAGAGGTGAACTAACCGAACAACAAAGGACGAATATATGGACTCGGGAGCCTCGGTTTGAGCTGGGCTAGTCCTAACTACTCCTCATCATCATCCCAGCAGTCTAGACATCAATTTTTCACACAGGCCCAAGTCTCGGATATGGTGTAGTCACAGGTTTCAGAACATGTTGCACGACTAACAGAAGAGATGGAGTGGCGCGGCAGAGAACGAAGGGAGGAGAACGAGCGTCTTGGGTTACAGATGGAGGCTTTCATGTTCCAGTTCGGCCAGCACCCACCCCCGTTTGGTAGCTAGTTATGTTTATCGTTACTTTAGACTATGTACGTTCAGATATATTATATTTAGACTTGTTCGTATAATTAAGACTTATTTGGATCTTCGGTTTGTTAACTTATGAATGATTTATCATTTATTGAATATTTTCCGTATTCGTGATTTATTATCGAGCATTATATTGATTAAATATGTGAAATACGAAAAACAGGGATTAATATAATAAAAAAAAATTAAAAAAAATATTTTGTGACGGAATTAGTGAGGGAATTTGAGATTCCGTCACTGATTCATACCAATAATGTAGCGACGGATAAATATTTATCCGTCGCTACATTTAGTGACGGAATTTCAAATTCCGTCACTAATTCCAATAATACATGTAGCGACGGATAGATTCTATCCGTCCCTATATTGGCGACGGATAGAATCTATCCGTCGCCAATAATCGAATTTTAAAAAAAAGGAAAAAAAAGTCTAATTAGATAATCCGTCGCTACAGCTCCAGCGGGGCGACGACATTATTATCCGTCGCCCCATCCGTCGCTAGAGTTGGGGCGACGGATCGCTGGTCTGTAGCGAAAAATCCTTGATTCTGATTGGTCGAAATTTCTTAGTTTTGGCCAAACGAAATGTTCCGATTGGCTAGGAAAAAAATAAAAGCTGATTGTATTCCTCTAGCTCTTTTTGGCGCCCACACTTCGACTCCTCAGGGTGACACTTATTCTTTCATTTAATTTTGGCACCCACACATCGACTCCTCAGGGTGACGCTTATTCTTTCATTTACTCCAACCTGTTTATACAGAGAATTCATACAAAAAATTCTCAAATCCAATTGACTGTCAACATATGAATATGATACACAAACGTGTATTAATTAATTGGTTTTTAGTTTAATATTCTAGGTTATAAAACTACAAAACGAAAAGCAGGCACATTCCAAGTTATCAATTAATCACATGTTATTATAACATTCGAAGGTCTGGTGATGGTTTCGTATGGAGTTTAACACAATAATCAATTTTGGTGAATGGAAAAAACCTTCAAGTTATTTGTCGGTTGTGGTATTCATTAATACGATGTTAGAATTAAAGATTTGGTAGTTTTAATTGAGTTTTAATAAATGAATAATAATTAATTTTAATTGAGTTGTGAAAAGTTGTGTTTGTGATAAAGTTTAAATTTTGTAGGTCTCTATAGGTTGTTATATAGAGTGTGTAAGAGTAAAGTGATTTGTGTAAGATTTTTGAGATTATTTGATTGGTCTTAAGATAATTTGATTGGTTTAAGGTGTTATACTAATGCTCTGTTCTATTCGTCTGAACTAAATTGAATTGGACTGAATTTATTTGTAGTATATAAAAAATAACTAAGCAGAACTGAGCTGAAATTAATGAGTTTTCAGATGAAGAGAACATAAAAAAGTAAAGCGAGTGACAAAAAGTAGGTAGAGGGAGAAAATCTAATTGAGTTGTTCAGTTGAATTGAAAACGGATACTGTTACGACTTGACTAAAGTCGCTAGACAAACAACATGAGAAATTAGGCAACTGGATTAAATTTGAGTTTTAATCCTTAACTAATTAGCCACATAATTAATAAAAAGTAAACAAAGTAGTGTGGGAGAGTGTTTATAGATAATAGACGGAATAATATATTGTTAAGAAAAAAAATTAATCTTCTCAAGTAAAAACGCCTATATTATTTTGTTAACAAAAAGTATATCTTTTTTTTTGAGAATATCGATATTACAATCATATTAGATCAATAATATATCATTCAATCTATCATGTATCAATCATTACAAACGTATGAACTAATCTATTAGAGCGAGAATACACTAATACACAGTCCAGGCACTCACATGATTCGTCCCTATAACCTCTGGAATTATGTGCCCCATCCTAACATATTTAGCTATCCTCATTGGCAAAAGTATTTATTATTTACGAAAAACACCAATATTGTTAATTTATCGGTAATAACTCTAATGTGTGTCCGTATTTTTTTTAATCTCAAGTAGACCTGCTCTTAGAAGAATTATTTTGAAAAATATCTTATTCTTAATAATTATTGCATTTTTTGTTATATTGTTCATCTATAAGAGATTTGATCTATTACGACTCATAAATTTTAGGACTCTTTGTAAGAATTACAAAAATGAATTAAAAAATGCCTTAAATTAAATTAACTGAAAGAAGGAAAAAAAATAGAACTTCTAAGTTTAGTCGTAATTTTAAAATTATGACTTTTAATTCGTACTTGCACCGAAAATATGGTACACCCCTTTGTAATTTTAAATTATGACTTTTCATATGTAATTTTCATCTCTTATTAAGAGTTGTAATTTTTAATTACAACTCTTATTTGCATGATAAGACTCTTTCTAAAGGTCGAATTAGATCAAATCTCTTCAAGTGGACATAGATTTTGGATGAAACAAGTCAGAGATCGATTTGGTTTAGCTATCAAGATTGTAGAAGATAGTTGTTCATGTAAAGCCCGATAGTTGATAATTTATGATTGTCGTTTTTTTAATAGATAATACAATTAATTTAAAAGGTACATGGCAACAATCCTGCAGGCCTTAAAGTACAAATCAGAATCAGCTAAAGTTTGTAACCAAATAGGGGTTATGTCCCAAACATACGCAAAAGGACTTGGGGATACATTCAAAATGGAAGGGGCAAAAAGTGGCAGTTCGGTCCCTCCAACACGTTAAATCTTGCACTTCTAAGCATGTTTAGGTGATCAGCTGTTCCATTTACTTTCTGGCACACAAATGTGAAAGTCAAAGTATCAAACGCCTCCTGAAGGTGCCTGATGTCCTGAAGCAGGGTCTGGTGCTCTGCAGCAGGCACATGGGTCATGTTGATACGTGAAACAATATCGTTAGAATCAGAGTAAACTACTAAATTTTTATAAATAGAGTTCGGAAAAAGTTAAGTCCTGATCTAATGGCCCAAAATTCAGCAGTGTTGTTGTCTATCACTCCTATGTAGGCTGACCGAGGCTTGGATGAACTTACCTCTAGTATCTCTGATGACGGCACCCGTCCCTGCAAAACCTAGGCTTCCCCTGGCCAAGCCATCAGTATTTAGACTAAAAAACCTTCCCCGGGAGGGTTCCATGGGCAATGGATGAAAACTTTATTCTCTGCACCAAGGGGTGCTTGAGTTTGCTAAGGTTGATTTTTTTTTTTTTTTTTTTTTAACTTTTGCCCATAATAATTGATTGATAGGCTTATTTATGAAGATGAAACTATTCCTACTATCCCGGACAAGCCAAAAGGTAATTAAATCCCTAAGTTGAAGATCAAAATTTAAATCAAAAGAGAAGATTATGGAAGGAAGGATACCGGTGAGGTTGCAATCATGCCTCGGGAAGAGCAGGTGACAGACAAAATGATAGTTATTGCATTCAAAAAATAAATGATGGGTCGTTTCCTCATCTTGATTGCGGAGTGGGCAGTTAAGGTGGGGACTTGATTCCTCTATTAGAGCCACTGCTGGGTCGGAAGTCGTTCTTGGACAACCAACAAGTGAACCATACGAATTCTAGGAGTGTCCTAAGGTTCACAATCTATGCCAAGGTAGATAGGTCTAATAGGAGGGGTCTGCAAAAGGAAATGATAAGAACTTTTTAGTGTAAAATGGCCAGAGGGACTCCAAGCCCAGTATTGAGAGTCATCCTGAGGATGAAGAAGTAGAGGAATACTTTCATCCCGAGCCTTAAGGTGAATGGGTAGAAGGCGAATTTTCTCAGGATCCCAAGAGTGGCGGATGGGGTCCATAAGGTCCTTGAGTTTGAGAAAATGGGGGGCAAGGTTGTGATCTCCAAAGAGAAGGTCTGAAACTTTCTGGTTGCCAATCTAGCAGTGGTCCCAGAAGTGGATTGAGTTTCCATTTCCGGGGATCCAGTTAATAGTAGTTACCTCTGGGATTTGACCGTGGAGCTATTTCCAGAACCAACTATAATGGGGTGTGGAGGCACTATCCAAAAATTCCAAATTTAGAAAGTACTTGGATTAATAGGTACGAGCCCAAAGGGAGGTCACTCATTAGTGATGATATAATGATGGCCCATGAAATCCTTCACACAATAAACTCCAAGAAAAGAACCAAAAAGCCCTTCGTGGCCTTTAAGATGGATGTAGCTAAAGCCTATGATAAGCTTGAGCGTCCTTTCATCCTCAAAACCTCTAGCTATTCAACTTCCCTCAGGCTTTTACGACAAAATTATGATTTGCATTCAGTCAGTATCGTTCCACCTAAAAGTTAACGGTAAGTGTTTGATCCCTGGTATCCCGAACGAGGCTTACGTCAAGTAAATACTCTTTCACCTTACTTCTTCATCCTATGCCAAGAACTCTTGGCTCATATTATTGTTGAATTGGTCAATCAGGATATGCCCCACCCACCTTTCATCGGCAAAAGAAAGGAGAATCTCCAAATCCCAAACATTTGTTCACAGATGATTTCTTGATTTTCTGCCAATCCACCAAGCATGACACTAGACATCTCCAACTTTGCCTCAATAACTATGCTAAAAATAATGGACAATTTATTTGTTGGGATGAGTCTAGATCCATTATTCGCCCAGTTCCAGCCCTGAAAGGAAATGTCGAATCGCGAACCACCTGAGGGTCATCAATAATAAACGTACAGATAAGTACCTAGGACTGCCCTTCATAATGTCGCGCAAAAAGGCAGACATATTTAACCATATTGTGGACCATGTCCACAATCACCTTTAACACGTAGTACAACAAACTTTTGTCTCAAGCCGGTGGAGATGTACTCATCCAGTCAGTCATCAACTATATCCCGTCTTATACCATGTCTGCCACCAAAATTTCCCGATCCATCACAGGCCGAATCGATCAACTTGCTACCCACTTTATGTGGAGCGCAGCCCTGGATAAACACTCAAATTCTAAATCAGTTGGAAAAATGTTTATCGGCCCATATCTCAAGGTGGGTTGGGCCTTCGGGATCTCACCGCGTTCAATAAATCTTTCACCCTTAGAACCGAGTGGCGTTTACAATTTATGATCGTGGTTGATGATTATGCATTCGGCGTTCTGTTATCAACAACCAATAATATCAAATTCTTGCCACTTGAACTAGCTCAAGTGACAACGTTTTCTTTTCTTTATGTGTATTAAAAATATGAAAATGTATTCAGCCGTGTATAAATCTTGTGCGTCCATGTTATAGACTTTTGGCTAAGATTTTAAGGCTCCAATGAAGTCTCTTTTGGGAACGAACAAAAAATTATAAGATTTTATTAGATATTTGTAAAAATTCAAGATTAAATAGAATTTTAAAGGTGAACATGATTTTGCTTTTATGAGTTTAGTTTTTTTCTTTTTAATGAAACATATGTGGGAGTATATGTGAAACAAAAAAAAACAAAAATGAAGACTTTAGCTAGGAGAGAAAATTCCACATCATTCTAAACACATCCGAGTTTGATCCATGATGCATAACATCGAGGAAAATTGATCAATGTAATTAATGTAGGGAAAAAAATTTCAATCCTAGGATATAGCCCATCTATTGAGATGAAGTTTCCACCCGATTTCCAATCTCGGTATGTTTTGTTATGACGACAAACAAGAGTTATGGGCAATCTCTCTCATGGGTTTGTCAGGCACAACAATATTTTAACCTTCCAGAACAATCTAAAGCTTTATGGGTTCTACTGAGCTCGCGTTATGATTGTTGCATCGAAGATGCTCGGTTTTACTCTTTTGGATGTTTTCATCTTATTTGCATTATGTGTCCACATTGAAACACCAAAATTTTGCTTTTTTACCCTCGAGTATCCACTAACCATGGACTAGAATGGTCTCGAAGAAGTTTTCGCGGCAGAATTTCTGCCAAACCATTAGTTGCTCTAGATTGCCTAACCATATGATTGTCCGGAAGGTTGGACGTGATAAGGCTTTTGATGAATATTGGTCAGGCTTACGATTTGTGCAATTGCACAATGCTCATAGTTACTAATCTTTGGAAGCATATCATTGAGGCAAAAATGATATCTGGAATCAACAAGGGCCAAAAGGTTTTCATTCATAGGATGATGATGAGCTCATTCGACGAGACGAAGTTCCCTATCAATTTTTATAGGAGACAGGGTCCCCATATCCGCCCACTTAGATATGACCACAAACAAGAGTCACGAAAAATCTCTCTCACATGTCGACCTCTACCTCCTCTCACCCGTCTTCAACCATGACCATTTATATTTTGCTCTCTCTAGAGTTACCAGCGGAAAGGGATTGAAGATATTGCTTTGTGATGAAGAGGGTAATGCATATGACAAGACAACCAACGTGGTTTATAAATAAGTGTTGGACAAGTTATGAGGTGATTTTATCTTTTATGTGTATAAACTTTAAGAAATGATTTTAAAACCGAATATGTTTTTTATAAGTTCGTGTTCAATTTCTCTAATTAACATTATCAACTTTTTTACAGGTATCGATGACTTCCGATGCAATGTTGAAGCGATTAGATCATGCATTTCTCGCACATTGTAGTTTGCATATCTTCGTCAACTTTGACATGTTATTATACAATTTATTCATTTCTTATTTTAAATTTTGTGTCCATGTCGGGCCATTGACTAGTATTTAATAAAATAACAATTTTTTTGCTTATCATAATCACTCAATTTTAATTGTGATGTGTTGGTCATGGTATTTGGAATGCCATTTTAATAGAACCATCTTTGATATGTAAGATTACGCTGCACTGTTTTTCCATGAATGAAATTGATATCTTCTTCCTAAAAAAAAAAAAATTTTTGGAATGCCATTTTAATAGAACAATCTTGTTTCCACATTTAATTGAGTTGGACTCAATTAACTTTCTTCCATCTCTCTAGGATTCTTTCATCCCAATAACAATCTATTTTACTTGCACTAATCATTCTTCTCTATATAACCTAGATAACAAACCTGCAAAATCTAATAAATTTTTTAGGAAATTACATAAACATGTCACTTTAGATGGTGCAATAACATATAAAGCTAGCTTAATAAAACTATTACAAAAAGTTCCAATCTATTTTTTGGTGCCCTAAATCTAATTAAGTTGAGGAACAATATGCGCCTCTTGCTGGCTTAGTCCTGACCCCTTATACATTTATGTATCTGCTCTCATCAATTTCCTGCCAAAGCGAGTCCATTAAATGGATTTTGTCTTTTTCTGTAAGATTCCAATTGACCTTTCCCCTTTGCTTTGTTGGAAAATATGCAAAGCAAACTCTATGTTAACGCAGTAAAATTCGAAAATTTTATTGCATATTGATCTTGATTCAATGACTATATAACGTAAAACAAGCAAATCAATACTTACTTGTCGCACTAGCTTTCCAAACAACAACTTTAAAACCTTAAAGCTCTTCTGCGGATCTGTTCGTCAAGTACTTCAAATCTGCTCGTCATGTATAAGATGTTGAACCCAATACGTCATGATTAACTTCCTCTACCTTGGTATCCACGGGGATTTATTCTACCGAAGAACGCTAGGATGTTCTTGTTCAAAACTAGATTAAACTATTTAGTGAGTAGGGTTATGGAGAATAGAATTATGAAGATGGGCAAGCAAGAGAAGAACGTGTGTTGTGTATATCTATGATCTCACAGATCATATATCAAGTAGTATAATCCGACTAGTGTACATTTATAATAGGACTCCTAGCCTAGTTGGTTGTGCTTTAATATTTTATCCATTAGGTCATGGGTTCGAAACCCATTAAGCACAATTTATTTTTCCTTCATCTTTTTTGGGCTTTTGTATTTGGACTTCATTCCAATTTGGTCCAAATAACCCTTCTTGCTTTAATTAATTAAATCCAATTTAATCTAATTAATCTTTCTTCAAATATAAATTAAATTCAATTTAATTAATTTACTTTCTTAAAGTATAACAATTAATTAAATCCGATAAATCCATTTTGACTTATTAATTATTTCTATAAAATATAATCAATTCTCAATAACAATAAATTAAATATTTATTAATCCAATTAATATTTAAATCACTCTAATACTTAGTTGGTAGAACAATCACCTCAAAGTGTGATCCACAGGACCTTATATGTAGTAAACACTAATCTAATTAAGGTTTGGTGAAACTCATAGATAATTTACCAAACATTCTTAGTACATAAGGAACGTTTGTGATGAGGATTGCAAACCACCTGTAATTTAGAACTTATGATGATACAGCCCTTTCATT
This sequence comes from Plantago major, assembly GCA_026545765.1. Classification (NCBI taxonomy): domain Eukaryota; kingdom Viridiplantae; phylum Streptophyta; class Magnoliopsida; order Lamiales; family Plantaginaceae; genus Plantago; species Plantago major. The sequence goes on from CM048843.1 coordinate 13,683,904, forward strand.
CGCGAACACTCGATTAAGTCTAGAACTTGATTTAGTGTCTGTTCCAATAACTTAATACATTTATCTCATTCTACTAATTGATCCATAATATTTGAACACAATTCCAAATATATATCAAACTAGTAATGAGAAGTTAAGTATTCTGTCCAAGTCTAGTTTGAGGAATGAATCCTATCTTGGTTCAACTAGTACCAACATGTGATTCGTGATATGCCCAACACATGCCGTATCTACCCCTAAAAGGAGTGCAAGCATTGGTCATGGTCAAAGCATACCACTCTACACATGTAGTACGTATTTACCTCAAGTCAAAGAACTATTACACCACCCTACAAACCGTTACTTCCGTAGACACGTAAATAGAGTACATCAAACGGTTTCTCGGCTGGGTATGCCAACACTCTCTAAAGTGTCCATGTGTCCATCACGGATTACCAAGTAATTCGTAGTCGTGAGAACTACTACACCCTCAGAGGATATGATGCAGACCACATGTCAATTTCCAATGCATCATCCATATCCCATTCTCGATAATCATTGATTGGGGCTATTTTAGAGCTATGTTATGTCACTCAAGATCTCACATCTATATCATATATTAAGCCAAAAAGAATTTGAGCCATTCTAGGCTATCCACATCATTTAATTAGTTGTCAAAATTCTATTCTCTGATTGGTCAATTCATTTGCTTGGTTGTTAAATTATTTTGTTTTGATTGGTCTAATTTTGCTGATGTGGTATGATCTGGACAAAGTCAGAGCCTTCAAACTACGTTTTATGTAGAAAACGGTTCTCTATTTTGGAAGGTAGCATTTCAACAGGTCATTTATTTGTTTAATTGTCTTAAACATGGAAAATAGATTTTTAACCAAAAAGACAACATTTTGTGTTACTTCTCACGTATTAAAGGTAAGGTGATGCAATCTGATAAAAAATGAAATATTTATGCGATGTTCTAGACTTGTTAAGGTGTCCTACATAATCATGTCAAAAAATATTGCATTATATTTTAATTGTGAAATTGCAATTTCGACTTTAGAAATTCTAGGAGGGACGTCTCCTATAAATTTGTCGTGTATCATGCACTCAAATTTGCCATGTATCATAACTGAGAAGATCGAGTTGGTTTTTAAATTCACTCAAATTTGGTCATCATACATGCAGAGTTTAATTCGTGGACAACTTGAGCCATTTTAAAATGTCCACCTCAAACAATTATGTGGCAAATTCTTATATTGTGATTGGTCCATTATTTAGCTGATTGTTAGATTCTTTTGTTCTGATTGGTCAAGATTTTAAATCCTGGTGATGTGTTATGATATGCACAAAAGTGCAATTAAGCAAACATTCTAAGTACAAATTTAATTCTCTGTTTTTTGCTAAACGTGGAAATTTTAATAGACCATAATAACTCAATTCTATAAATTTAATTCTCTGTTTTGTGATAATTTTTAAGGAAAGTTGACAAATTCAGATCTTAAAAAATACTGTATTAATGAGGATCTAAATTAGTTTAAACCATTCTAATCACCACGTCCAAAAATTCAAAATTTTACATTTGAATATCTCCTAAATATCACATGCGGTAATTCCCATGTTTCATTCATTCACTCATATCTGCAGCCTGCAGGAAGAGAAGTGTAGACTGTAGAGTTCGGAAAGGCAATTGTTCACTCATATATTACAAGTCGATTGTTGACTGATGATCAATTGTTAATGATGATGAGTCCAACTTCAATTTTGGAAAAATATGAGTGGTGAAGGGTCATTCTAGATTTTGATAATTTCAGTAGTAATTGGTTTAATTGAGTTGTGCAAATTTAATTGACCGGATTTTAAGTGAGTTTTAACTGATGAATAGTAATTAAATTTTAATTGAGTTGTAAAAATTTATGTTTAGTAAAGTGTCAAAACGTTATCATAAAATTTGAAATAGACGTGTATTAATGAGAGACATGAGAGACGGATTCATATTCTTATGCATATGTATAATGTTTTATACAATATCAGTAATGTTTTATGAGTGAACATTTTATATCATTTTTTATGTATATGTATATCACCGATGTTCTTAATAAATTCTCTAATATTTTTTTATATAACAGTAATGTTTGTCCATCCCTTTTAGTTTCACCATAAGACCATTTCTCAGGAGACTTACTCAAACTTTATAGGTGAAAGCTATAAAAATTGTGTCTGGGAGATCATGTGGAGATTTTAATTGAGTTCGTTAAATCAAAATTGGTAAGATCAGTCCAACTAAAAAAATGACAATTCAAACAAGAATGAACTGAAGACTAAATTTTAGTGGACGCTTAATGGCATGCCAAGCAGCCGGTTAATTCTCAACTAAAATTATTGATGTTATAGATAAAAACGTCTATGTTGTAAATAAAATGATTTTTTGGTATAAAACACCAATGTTGACAACATACACGTTTCTAATAATAATATTAATAATTTTATTAACAACGTAGGTCGGTCTTTAAATAAGCTATACTTTGTGCCATTTGTTTAGTTGCATTTTCTTATTCCCGTTACAGAACAAATGTCATGTCGTGTTCGTTCTGTACACCAGAGATTGAGAAGAAGTTGGAAACATAGTAATAAATCTTGATTTGAGTCTATAATTGTATTTATGTTGATTATAATATCCGGGTGCTTAATTTATTAATTAGATTAATTAAATGAACTAAGTAATGATATTTAATGTAAATAAAAGTAAGTTTGAGGGATAAATTCTTGCCAGAAAATGAGATATGTCGGGGGGGGGGGGGGGGGGGGTTGCATAGTATATAAATGCAATACATGACATTTGTTGTGGTACGAAGGGAGTATTTATTAAGTTAGAGTAATTCTCATGCAATATTGTATATAGTAAATATAAAACAAACGAACAAACAATAACATTATTACCGATAATGTTATTAATTAGATTTATTGTATATTCCATATGTATTTTTTTTCTTTCTAATTTCATGTTAAAATTATTCCAATATTCTGGTTTGCCATATGTCGAGAGAATTTGCTAAGTGGATATTTCATGTCAGTGACAGTGTTGATATCAAGATTCTCGATACTATACTTATTTAAGAAATGAGAAATTCTAATTCAACCATTATGATAGCAAATATATGTCATTATTGGAGCATTTAACCGATCCATCACTTGACTCAGAATATTTCTCATCATCGATTTTTCTCTTGCATCGACTAATGTTGTAGTTGATGAGATTAATAATTAATTTGTTATGTCGAAAATGCCCGATGAATGTGTCAAGTACTCAAGTAGGGATATCATTACAAAGGTGAATGGTGTTGAGAATTGTCACGGGGATGTTTTCACAGCAGTTCTTGAGAGCTCAAGGTTCGATGGATGCATGTATGATCATGATGATGCAAAAACATATCATCGAGGCAAAAATGATATGTAAAATTAATGTAAGGAAAAAACTTTTTATTCTTATGATGATGATCCAATCTCAGGAGACCAAGTCCCCATTCAATTTTGATAAATGTAACATCATAAAGTTTCAGAGAGTTTAAAAGTATTGAGAATGTTACTTATACTATAGAGGTGCACCCTTATTCTCGGGAACCACCCAGAAGGACTCAAAGTTAGGCGTGCTTGCTCTAAAGCAATCATAGTATGGGTAGGTGATCCACTATATAAGAAGTTTATCTTTGCGCGCACGAGTGACAACAGGGTGCGCTGGAAAGAATATGCACGTGTTGGTTTTTGGGCCAACATATCATGGGAAAAGCATATAGGAGTAACAGTGTTGGGCCTGACCCACATGGGGATGGGTGTTATAAATGGTATTAGGACCGAACAAATCGTTAACGTATAAGGGTAGACACTTCGTTAGGCATTGCACGACGGGGACGTTCATAATTTAAGAGGGGGTGAATGTAATGTCTCAGATTAAAAAAAAAATTAAATTGATAGATCGCTAGCATACCAGTATGGTGTAGTTTTCTTTTATAGAATTCATACATAAGAAATCCATAAAAGCATGCTTTCGTTGGAACAATATTATAAATCTTGGATGAGGCATTCATATGTTCTCCCAGTGTGCAAAAAATGAAATGTGTGGATTTATGGGGTCAGAATATCACCCGAAGAGCAGTACATGGGTAACCGCTCTAGCCAACAATAGGATGAAGCATTACAAGACCACCCATATATTGGTCTAATTTGCTATGATAATAAAGAAGAGCCAGTGACAGTATCTCACTTTCACGTCGAGATCCACCATCCTCACCTGTATTCACCCAATGTTACTTATATGTTGTATTTTCTAGATTCACTATCACGAATTGACAACTTACTGGTCATAATGGGCACCCAGACCCAATCTAGAACCTTTTAGTTGAACATGGTCCGTACTAGATTCGAAAATGTAAAACCAGACTTCGACCAAGATTTTAGGAATGGGTCGAATCGAGAGTTCGAGATCCGTTGTTAGATTTTTTAATAGAATCATACTTCTTTCTTGGAGCACAAATTATTATGAAACACATTACAAAATCCTAAAAAAAAATACAGTATTTCAATCGGGACGGGTTCTACTTTGTTCGTACCAACGTGCACAATCCCGTTTAAAATAATTATGTCCGGTTTAGGGTATCTGCTGGAAACTGTGTCATATCCATGTAACAAAACCAAGACACTACATCGATCGGGCCGTAATAGATTATGTTAGTTTATATAATAATTTTGTGGTGCCCTCTCAACCGCCCGAATTTTTTTCACCAAAACATGTCAAGAATAATACTCCCTCCGTCCCGGTTTCATCTTTCTGCGGGTCCGGACATAAATTTTAAGAGAAAATTGAATAAAGTAGGAGAGATGGTGATAAAGTAAGAAAGAGAGTGAATAAAGTATGACAAATAGTGAATAAAGTAGTAGATAGATTTTCCAATTTAAGGGATGAGAAGATGAAGTTGGGACAACCCAAAACGGAATGCGGGAAGATGAAACTGGGACGGAGGGAGTATTAGTGAAAAAGTTTGGGGACCACCCAAAAATATTTCTACCGAAACATGTAAAGAATCATAATAGTAAAATCTATATAATACATTAATCAAAAAATATTTAGAGCCATTCTAGAGTGTTCAACTCAAACAATTATTTGGCAAAATAGAGAGCTCTTATTGGTCCATTTGTTTCCTTGATGTCCAATTCTTGAATTCTGATTGGTCAAAACATTTTTATTTTTATGATGTGTTATAAGTTGGCAGATTATTTAATCTCAGTTTGTATTTTTAGAAGACTAAATGGTTTGGATTCATACTCTACTTTCTCAGACCATACCCACCAATAACTGTTAATAACGGTCTCGGGTACTAAACGAGTTCAAAACTCAAATGCACTGGAGGTTGCATAAAAAGCTACGGTACCACTACAAGAATACTGGCAAATAAAGACGGATATTAGCGACGGATTCTATCCGTCGCTAAATAGCGACGAATCGCTACGGATTAGCGACGGATAGAGCGTTTCGCTATTCATCGAAACATTGCAAGCCTTTGAACCTGAATTTTTACAAATGACATTATTTTTCACTATACCCGTCGAGTATCGACGGGTCATTTACTAGTTCTTAGTGATAACATAAAGCTCATGGGAACACATATGTAAACAATTCCAGACAAACAGATAATAATATTTACATACTGTAATGCCTATTTATAGAAGAACAATAATCATAAATAAATACTGAATCGAATATGTATATTTGTCCTCAATTCAATTGTCTCTAAGACATATATACTTTCATGCTTAGCTTACTTAATTACTTCCCAGGCACACATTCTACCTACTTAACCTGAAATCAATTAAGTAAACATTCAAACTAATAATTAATGTATAAACTAACACACATGCAGATTAAGGTTGTTAGTTTCAACTGAAACTAATGAAAATAACACGGTTAATGCTGAAACTAATTGGTGAAACTAACTGAAATCAATTAAACTAACATTGTAAATAATATTTACTGCTGAAACTAACACTCATGTCGATTATCATGTTGACTTCAACTGAAACTAACGAAACCAACATTGATAATTCTCAAACTAACTTTTTGAAACTAACACACTTGGTGTTGAAACTTATAAAACTGACGATGCTAAAACAAATGTTGAAACTAATGGTGTTGGTGAAACTAACTGAAACCAATTAAACTAATATTGAAACTACTTATCGCTCAAACTAACACACATGTCAATTATGATATTGGTTTCAACTGAAACTTATGGAACTAACACCGTTAATATTGAAACTAACTATTGGAACTAATACATTTGGTACTGAAACTAATGAAACTAACACCGTTAATGTCGAAACTAACACATTTGGGGCTGAAACTAACACCGGTGATGTTGAAACTAATGAAACTAACATTATTATCGATTCTAAAACAAATGTTGAAACTAATGGTGTTGGTGAAACTAATTGAAACCAATTAAACTAACATTGTAAGTAATATTTACCCATGAAATTAATACTCATGTCGATTATATCATGTTGGCTTCAACTGAAACTAATATTATTTTGTTCTGAAACTAACATTGTTGGCCCGACAACGCTTAATTAGAGTTTAGGCCGGTTCCAGGGTGGTAGCCCCTAGACCCGGCCTAAACCCTAATTAAGACCGTAGCTCCCCGATGGTGTATTCAAACTCAGTTGATTGTGTTCACCATTTCCCTTAGGGTTTTAGAATTATGAATTCCTGAAACTAATACTATTTTGTTCTGAAACTAACATTGTTGGCTCTGAAACTAATTTTAATGAACCTGAAACTAACATTCTGAGTTTCTGAAACTAACTTTAATAAACCTGAAATTAATACTAATAATGCTGAAACTAATACTATTTTGTTCTGAAACTAACATTGTTGGCGCTTAAACTAACTTTAATGATCCTGAAACTAACTTTCTGAGTTCCTGAAACTAACTTGGGTTTTTCTATTCTTAGGTCGGCTTCGTACCGACCTAAACACTGGTCTTCGTTAAATGATCGCCACATGTCATTTAATTCAATCTGAACCATTAATTTTGGTTCGAAGTCATTTAATCAATAATTTTTTGTACGACATTATTATAAATTTGGTCATTAAAACCGGCCATTTCTTCATCCGCATGGTTTTCTTTTTCCTTTTTTTTGAGTGTCTAAACGTCGGAATTTGGACATGGTTCCTTCTTGGAAGTTATAGATCTTGGTCTTATCTACGCGTGGACACCAAGATCAAGTCAATCAGAGTTTATATGAGAAATTTATGGCCAAAATACCAAGTCTGCTCCATCGTAATTCGAATTTCGCGCGCCTTCACTTAAACGACTCTAAAATATCCGTCCGAACTCCGAATCCACTTCCGTTTCGACCGATCAACTCCGTTTTCAACCAGCTTTCAGGTCTTGGATTTTATAAACGAAATATTTTTCGAAATTGTTTTTTAAAACTTTTCGATTTATGTTTAGTGTTGTTATTTTGTGTTCGATCGTGCATGTTAATATTTTTGTGTTTGAGTTGGGGACATTTTGGTAAAGTTAAAAATATTTTGTGTTGCGTTTAGCCGAAAACGTTTAGTATCGCCCGTAAAATTAATCAACCAAAGTTGTATAATCAAAGAATTTCAAACTAAAAAGCAGAACGAGTGAATTACATTAAAGAATATTATTATTACCGGAAGAGGTGAATCAGAGGCCTTAAATTTCCCTAATCTTCTCTTCCAATCAATGGGATTAAGAGCAGCAGCAACAACCTTAATCAAGACCTGATCTTCCTGAACTTGAGGCAACTCAACATTGTTTTCCAGCTTCAAAGCCTCAACTCCACCATACTCACTGTAAGTCCAGGCCTTCATTTCAGATGGGATTGAAGCTATGCTTGTTGAAACTTCAGTAGCAGCTTGTGAAGATACTTTCAGAGATGAAAATGGAATGCGTTTTTGGGTGTAGATTCTTGATGGCTTCTTGAGGGTATTAGTGGTTGGTTTGGAGGGTGAAAGGTGAATGTGGTGTTTGGGTGATGGAGATTGGAAGGTTCTTGAAAGTGGGAAAGTTGTAGAAGATGGGACTGTTGCTGAATTCATGGCTGGTTCTTGCAACAAGCAGCTTGGCTTATCGGTTTTTGACAACTCAATGGAATATACCATAACGGAAAAACGAGTTCAGATTAATCGAGTCACATGGAAGATTTCAAGGAAGAATCGAAAGAATCAAAAGGAAGAAGAATTACTGGCGTTTCAGTTGGGTGAATTGTGAAGAATTAGGGTTGCCTCCTTCAATGGAACAGAGAAGAAATGAAGAATGGAGGGAAAATGTGAAGGGAAATTCAGATTTATCATCTCAGTTTAGGGTTTGGAGAGTACAATGGAATTTTCAAGTTCAATTTGAGGGGTATAAATGACATTTCACGTGGCCTCTATTTGTGTTTCAAAACCTCTCTATAGATGCGTTTCGAAACCCCTCAATTTTCGAGGGATTTTGAAACGCATCTATAAAAGGGTTACAAACCCCGGCACTCATCCCAATGCGGACTTTACAAATACAAAACACAAACACGAAAACACTACCAATCAATGCAAAATGGCCAGTCAACCGCTCAAAACACACAACTTACTCCATACCAATCACACCCTTAGTTTGAGTTGGATAAGATGATTATCCAACATTTAGAGTTTTAATGATGGTTTAGATGATGTCCCATCAATCAGATCAACCGTTCCACAACATGCAGTAATGCAACTTTCACAAGTTCATTGATGATTATTGCTAAATTATATAGTTATTAGTAGTCTCATTATTCTTTTAAGAAAAAATGTTGGCCAATCGTATGATGTTTGTAAGTTTAAAATGATAATGAACAAAAAAAATTTCCGTTAAAACGTAGTGTAGTGAAACGCGTAGCGTATTACGCAAATTCTAGTTAACTAGTACTAACTCGTGGCGATGCCACGGTATAGTTATTTTTAATAATAAATAGAAAGGGACGAAAAAATAAATTAATCGAGCAAATAAGACTTGCAAACAACGTTGACCGTTGTATCGGTGGTAGTCCTTCATTCAATTCTATATGACCTAGTCTATTTTTTGGTAAATATGAAAAGTGTAAAATATGACCCATCATAACATATTTTCTTTGAAAGGGCTAGGATACAAACCGAATATGTTTAGGACCCGACGGTTGATAACATATATTTTATATCGGATCCTCTACTTGTACCTGACCCATTAAATTAATGTACACAAAACGGGCCGGTCATCGAACCGGGCAACCAAAAAATGATGGTTCAATCGGTTCAACCGGTCAAACCAGTGGTTAATCCGGTATGCAGTCACAAATATATACCTACTCTCAATTTTATATAAGATGTTTGAATTTGTATATATTTAATATGAAAATATAATTTTTGGAGATTCTATATCTTCATCCCCCTTTGCACAATTCTATATGCACACAACCACTTTAATTTAATTTTTGCTCATTTATTTTGTGTGGACTCTATAAAAATCTAAAGAGTCTTATAAGTGTAAGATTCATTTGTGAGATAAAATGAAGAAAAAAGTTGTCTTCATTTTTGTGAAAAAAAACCAATTAATGAATATTTATGTATGAGAGATAATGAATAATCGTAAGAGATAGTGAATAAACCAATTAATCCTAGTACTAACCCGTGATGATGCCACGGAATAATTCACTTTTAATAATATACCAGAAAGAGGATAATTCAATCGGCATAATTATTAGAGTACTGATCAAACTAACAACAATACATGCTCATAATAGAATTTAATCGACTGCAAAGCAAAAAAAAAAAAAAACGTTCATATATTAGTTGTAATTCAAACTCAACATAAAATAAAATAAGGAAAGATGTTTTTCCCTAACACATTTTCCTGAAGCCCCCCTCCAATACGCAATAACCATAAGTTTCCTGATGATTTCAACCTTGACATTGGATCCACCATAATTGTAAAATAACAAATATAAGTACATATTAGAGAAATTCACTCACGTACGTCTTTTAAATGATCAAGGAGGTGCGGGCATGATATCGTGTTTGCTACCCTTCAGTATAACTGGTTATATATGTTTTAAGTGTCCAATAAATACGACAACTTATCTACTGAATGGTTTCTCATTGACTCCCACTTGCACTTCTCATTTCCTCTCTAACATTACGGTCAAAGGCCTAAAAAACAAATTATATTATTCATGAAGGCCTTATCATGTGGCAATGCAACGACATAAATTGCATTGTGTATAAAAAAAAATGGAAGGCAATACGGAGTACAATTTAATAACGCAAACATAACGCTACCTCCAAATTTTGTTAAACACCTACTTGTAAACCAAAATAGCGGTGAATTCAGTTCATTAGTTAAAATTATAGTATTATTCTTAAAGTTGAGTTCCAATGTTGCAAATATAAAATTCTTTGAGTTAAAATTATAGTATTATTCTTAAAGTTGAGTTCCAAGGTTGCAAATATAAAAAAATTTTGAGTTCCAAATTTGGAATCCTTTTTTTGAGGATTTTACCACAAAACATGGTTTATTATTCAAATTAAAGTTTTCAAGTTGTAATTATCTCATTTTCAAAGTTGGTTTATACATCGAATTTAGTTGTCAAGTTCAAATTACGTACCCCATTCTTAGAGAATATTTCCATACATTGTGGTTTACCCTTTCAATAGAGTTCTAAAGTTGTAATTACCTCATTATTAGAGTTGGTCTGAGTTCCAAATGTGCAACTAACTATTCCAAATAATGAGCTTTACCTTTCAATATAGGCTCCAAGTTATAATTATCACATTTTTGTAGTTGGTTTGCTCGTCAATTTGAGTTTTCAAGTTAGATTGACCACATTTTTATAGTTGAGTTTATACTACCAATTGAGTCGAGTCCATAAGTTGGAAGTACCATTTCTTTGAATAAGTTCTTCATATAGCATGGTTTAGTCTTCGATTGTAGTCCCCAAATTGTAATTATAACAATCTTAGAGTTTGTTTGCCCCTCGACTTGAGTTCTCAAATTAAATTATCATATTCTTAGAGTAGTTTACCACATAAAGTGGCTTATGTTTTTAATATAGTTTTACGTTTAAATGATTTCAATCGTAGAATATTTTTACCGTTTGAACAAAATTCCAAATTCGGAATTATCTCATTGTTAGATTATTTTCAAATGGCATAGTTCATCCTTGCATTAGAGATCCCAAGTTGAATATCAATTGAGTTCAGTCCATAAGTTGGAAGTACCCTTTCTTTGAATAAGTTCTTCATATAGCATGGTTTGGTCTTAGATTGTAGTCCCCAAATTGTAATTATAACAATCTTAGAGTTTGTTTGCCCCTCGACTTGAGTTTTCAAATGAAATTATCATATTCTTAGAGTATTTTACCACATAAAGTGGCTTACATTTCTAATATAGTTTTACGTTTAAAATATTTCAATCGTAGAATATTTCTACCGTTTGAACAAAATTCCTAATTCAGAATTATCCCATTGTTAGATTATTTTCAAATAGCATGGATCATCCTTGCATTAGAGTTCCCAAGTTGAATTATATTATTCTTACAGTTGTTTTGCCCTTCAAATGGAGTTCTCAATTAAGAATCACTTCATTCTTAAAGTTGAGATTAACCTTTGAATTGAATTTCCAAGTTAAAATTATCTCATTGTTAAAATGTGTTTACCCTTTGAATTGAGTTCCTGAGGAATTTATGTATTTCTTCCAATAATTTTTTCATATAGTGTGGTTTACTATTCAAATAGAGTTTTCAAGTTGAATTTATCCATTTTTTTGAGTTCCTTTTAACTTCAAATTGAATTTTCAAATTGTAATGATCCCATTCTTAGAATTTTGTTTACTTTCACGTTGAGCTCCCATGCAGGAACAATCTAATTCTAAAATTTGAGCTTACCGTTCGAACTAATTAAGTTTTCAAGTTTTTTTTATCTCATTGTTATAGTTGATTTGTCATACGAATTGATTTCCCTAGTTAGAATTATCCCTTTTTTTGAGTTGAGTTTACTTTCGAATTAAGCTCCTGTGCTTGAATCATTCCTTCATTAGAGTATTTTTCCCATATAATGTGGTTTATTATCCGAATAGAGTTTTCAAGCTGTAATTATCTCATTCTTATAGTTTGTTTGACCTTGGAATTGAGTTCCCATGTTCTAATTATCTCATTCATAAAGTTGAATTTTACTTTTCGAGTTGAGTTTCCAAGTTTGGATTATCCCATTCATAAAGTTCGTTTACGCCTCGAATTGAGTTCCTAAATATTGAAATTATCTCTCACTTAGCCATATCAGATTTTTCAAAATCAACACCTGCTAAATGGTCTTTTGTTTAGATTAGTACTCACAGTTCAAACAATTACAGATGATTCCAAATTTATAATGTAGTTTGAAACTAATTACAACAAATCCAAAAATTCAAACATTATCTAATTTTATAATGATTTTTTCACTTAAATATGGAATGCAAATTAAAACACCGCCTTATATGGTCTATTAAATTGAATGAGAATATTTAATGATATATACCAATTAAATAGTGATTTCCGTTTAGAGTCTTTTATATGGAAAAATTGAATGACATACCAATTAAAGGATGACCCCTTCCTATATAAACGCTGCTAACGTTCAACACAAACTCATTACAAACCCTTTTAAGAATCAAACTATTACGAACTGTCAAGTTTCAAGCCACAATGAACCGCTTTGTGTTTATTTCGACCATTCTTTTGATTTCACTTCTAACAGTTCAAAACTGTAAGCATCATAGTTTTATACTTCTCTTTTTCGATTGTACATTTCCTTGTTGTTAAATCTATTTATTTATATTAATCTCCGTGTTATTAACAAATCTTGTTAAAATCTACTTGTGATTGCAGGTGAGGCGCAGACAGCTCGTCGTTGCTATACAGAGATAATTGACCTCGGTGGTGGTGATTGTGTTCAAGATCAATGTTTTCAAGAATGTGCCAAAAGGCAGGGAGGACATTTGACAAAGGGAGTATGCATAGAAAGTGATGTATGCCAATGCTCTTGTATTTGATGTTAGAATTTACTACATTCATTTAAGAGATGAGCTAGGCGTATTACATTAAATTGATTATAATTAAATAATCAATTAATTAAATTTCTAAGAGCTTTTGTCCTACTTTATTATTCAATATTATTCGCTATTTCTTGGCTTCGAACACCAGCTTTAATTTCGATATATTGTTTTCTGGAATTCTACAACAGGGGAGGCTTAAAAATATCCAATTAATATTATATTAATGTAAATTATTTGACTCTACCAATTATTCATGTGGGAGGAATGTGGACTTAATTATCTATATCTATATAAAAAGAAGACATTTTTAAGCCTTGTACACTACAAAAAATCAGGGAAAAAACGACGGGAAGGGGCGACAAATCGCTAAGGGTAGCGACGGATTTAATCCGTCGCTACCCTTGGCGACGGATAAAAGTTATCCATCGCTACAGAGTGACGGATAACTTTTATCCGTCCCTCTGTTAGCGACGGATAATTTTTTCCGTCGCTAATGTGTTGACTTTTAATTTTATTTAAAAAAAAATTCAAAAATTTACGACGGATAGATTATCCGTCGTAAATTATTGAAAATTTAATTTAAAAATAAAAAATAGGGACGGATAAATTATCCGTCGTTAATTTTAAAAAAAAATAATAAAAAAGAAATTATGACCGACGGATAGCTAGAAAATAGTGAAAAACGCAGACAGCAACCCCATTTTCACCATTTTCACGTCTGCTTCCAAATCTTCCTCCTCTCTTCCTCATTCGTTCTTCTCCACTTTCCGGCCAAAACTCCACCATTCCGGCCAATCTTGGTGTCAATTCGAAGCTCGTGGGACAAGGAGCTTGGGTGGTCGATCATTAATTTCATCTTTCTTCGGCTATTTTTCCCGCAATTTGAAGGTATTAGGCTAAACTCTAACTATTCTAAATTTGGGATTTTTGATAATTTGGATCAATTGTATATATGTTTGTAAACAAATATGGTAGCTAATATATGTTATATGAAGTAGTGGGTTAAGCTTGGGGTTGTCAATTAATTGATTTTGTTGTGAAATTGATTTAGTGTTTGATGTTTGATGTTTGATTGATTAAGCTTGATTTTCATGTTTGATGTTTGATTGATTAAGCTTGATTTTCATGTTTGATGTTTTTGTATATATATTACGATTAGTGTTTTGAAACCCTAATTTTTTGACAAATTTGGGAATTTTGTTAATTTCGACTAGTTTAATGTTAAATATATATATCAAATTAGTATTACTAGTTAATTAGTATAATGTTAAGATGTAGTTAATTAACTTTGAGATTGCTATCACTTAGATTGTTAATTAGTATAATGTTAAGTAGTTTTGATTTGATAAATTCGTATATGTACTAGATTACGAGGATTTAGTTAAGTGTTTTGAGACCATTTGTTGATTATATTAACGTGTAATTTATAATTTATAACTCGTAGTAGTAAGTGCTTGAAATGGTTAAAATACATGGGAAATTTTGTAACATATCGAACATTTAATAATTAATCATGAAATTATAAGGAACGTATAATAATTAACAATTACTCTCGACAATCTCGGCAGAATTGGAATCGATCTAATCAATTAAATACGATCTAATCAATTGGAACGTGCCAGGTTACAAAAGTATCTAATGAATTCTGACCGTTCATGGATGTACGATCGTACGGCGGTAAATGGCAGAGTTTGTAGGAGTTTTGTAAAAGGGGTTAAAGGTTTCATCGCGTTTGCCATGGGACGTCCGGCTTGTGCAAATGGGGGGTTGATAAAGTGTTCTTGCACATTGGAAACCTACAGAAACAAGCAATTTATGACTCCTACAGCGGTATTCGAGCACTTGAGACGTAATGGATTCATGCCTGAGTATCATGTATGGATTCATCATGGTGAGGAAGCACCGTCCATGGCATACCTCCAATGGAGGGAGAGACGGGGTTTGGGGCCGCCTATTGAGTACTTTTTTGGTTGTCGGAACATGTGCATGGTGTATTGGGAGGAGGATGTAGATCTGTTGGAATGCAAGTTCTGTGGTAGAGAGTGTCATAAGTGGTGAGGAGGGGGCTGCAAGAGAATGATGAGTTTTATCCATTTTGTCTTTAGGCTTGTATAACTAGTAATCATTAGTTGATATATGAAACCAAACATTATGGTAAAATTGAAGCTAATGTAACTTATATTATGTAATGACGTAACAATTGATTGAAGCTAACATAACTTATATTATGTAGAAATTTATTGAATTATTGTGAAATTGATTTATTATCGTAAATGATAGACCTCGATCTAATGAATTCAAAATGTGTCAGGTATTATCTAATTATTCAATGAATACCGATCGTTCATGGATGTATTGTCGTACTCTAAATGGCAGAGTTCAATCGAGTTTTCTGAAAGGGGTTGAAGGTTTCATTGCATTTGCAATCTCAAATCCGGCTTGTGTACATGATGGGTTGATAAAGTCCCTTGTACAATGAAAAAGTGCAGAAACAAGCAATACCTGACTCCTACAGCGGTAGTCCAGCACTTGAGGAAAAATGGATTCCTGCCTGCGTATCAAGTATGGAATCATCATGGTGAGGAAGCAGCACCGTCCAATACATATGAACAATACAGACAGCATGGAAGGAAGAGAAAAAATGAACAAGTCGGGGAACAAAGTACATCTGAAGGCGATGCTATTCGAGCTCGAGTTGAACAAATGGTGTATGATGCTGCAGGGGCAGAGTTCATGGACACAAGTAACACTGAAACCGAGGGGGAGGTGGAGGAACCACCGAATCCTGAGGATCATGTGTTCTTTGACTTGTTAGAATCATCAAGGAAGCCGGTTTATCCGGGGTGTAAGCTCACTGAGTTGTCTTTGTTGGCTCGGCTAATGAGTTGTAAGGCTAATGGCCAGCAATCTAAAACGAGCTTCAATGAATGGGTTGACGTAATGTCGTCCCTTTGTCCTGAAGAAAACCTAGTTCCCACCAACTTGTACCAAGCGAAGAAAAAGATACGGGGTTTAGGGTTGTCTGTGGTAACCATAGACTGTTGTCCGAAAATGTGCATGATCTATTGGGAGGAGGATGCAGATCTAATACAATGAAAGTTCTGTGGTAAGGAACGGTACAAGCGTTACAAGGAGGGGGCTTCAAAGAAACGACAGAAGAAAAATCTCCCACACAAGAAAATGTGGTACTTCCTCTAGCACCTAGTTTGAAGAGATTGTATGCTTCAAGTGCTTCTGCCGATAAAATGCGGTGGCACAAGGAGCGAGTAATCTCGGATAATGCAGAAGATGGTAGAATGGACCATCCAGCAGACTCACCCGCATGGAAATCGTTTGACAAGACATATCCAGAGTTTGCAGCCGAATCTAGAAATGTACGATTGGGACTTTGTACGGATGGTTTTAACCCGTTTGGATGTGACCGAAAATACTCTTGTTGGCCAGTTATGCTCACACCGTACAACCTGCCCCCCGGTGAGTGCATGAAGGAGCCATTCATGTTCCTGACTGCGTTGGTGCCTGGGCCGAAAGATCCTGGACTGACTTTGGATGTTTTCTTGCAACCCCTAATCAAGGAGCTGATTGAGTTGTGGACGGATGGTATCCTCAAGATATGATGTGTCACCAAAAAGAACTTCACCTTGAGAGGCTCTTCTTTGGACCGTGAGTTACTTCTGCATACTCCATGCTATCGGAAGAAAACCGAGGAAATATGCATGTCCACATTGCTTGGAGGATACTGATGCATTTAGACTGAAGGGTAGTGGAAAATTTTGTTGGTTTGATTGTCATCGTAGGTTCCTAGAAAGTGACCATTCGTTCAGGAAGAAAAAGGATCAATTCTTGAAAAATAAAGTCGTAAAGAAAAAAGCCCCGAGACGACTTACTGGGGCACAAATTCTTGCGAAGATTGATAGGTTGGGTCTTATGAAGGTGACTGAACTTGGGTGGATGAAGCATAACGAGAAAATTGGTAAAAAATGTGGTTAGAAGAGAAGAAGCATCTTCTGGGACTTGCCTTATTGGAGCAGTCTTCTTATCCGTCACAACTTAGATTTCATGCACATTGAGAAGAACGTGTTCGAGAACTTATTCAATACACTTTGCAACATTGAGGGAAAAACAAAGGACCATGCGAAGTCTAGAGCCGAGTTGGATACGTGGTGTAAAAGGCCTGAGTTGACAAAGAAGGATGATAAAGGTAAGTGGTCGAAAGCGTGCTACACAATTGACAATGCATCTAGGTCAATTCTGTTTGATTTGGTGAGGGCATTGAGTTTCCCAGATAATTACGCCTCAAATTTAGAGAAGTGTGTGGATTTTTGAAGAAGACAAAGGTTTTTGGGATGAAGAGCCACGACTGTCATGTGTTCATGGAGAGGCTTATCCCGGTAGCATTTCGACAGCTACTACCTAAACATGTATGGACTGCTATCACCGAGTTGAGCTTATTTTTCAAAAATTTAGGCACAAGGGTGGTTCATGACAAAGTGTTGGAAAATCTTGAAAAGAACATACCATTGATTCTATGCAAGCTCGAGCGTATCTTTCCACCGAGCTGGTTTGATTCTATGGAGCACTTGCCGGTTCACCTTCCACATGAAGCGAGACTTGCTGTACCGGTTCAGTATCGATGGATGTATCCATTCGAGAGGTACTTGGGGAAATTGAAGAAGTATGTCAACAACAAAGGTAAACCTGAAGGATCGATTGCCAATGCCTACATTCGAGAGGAAACTGCAACCTTCTGCTCTTATTACTTTGATGAGCACGTCCCTACGAAGACATCAAGGCCGGCTCGAAATGCAGACACATTCGAAGTTCAAGCGGATGATGAGTTTTCCCTATATGTCTTTAGGGTATCAGGGAGACCTCTTGGTGGAGATAAGAAAGAATATCTTACGGGGAAGGAGTTGAAAGCAGCTCAATATTATGTCCTCACGAATTGTGCTGAGGTTGACAAGTATATGGTGCTATTTGCGAGGTGAGCAACACTTTCTTTAAATTTTAATATAGCTACGTAAGCCTCTACTTCAATTATAGACTTATCATCGAATCAATGTTTGCAGTGTTTTAAAAAAGCGTTGTTTGGAAGAAAATCCTCATATGACAGAGGATACACTAGAGGAACTACTTGACTCAAAAATGGAATCAGAATTTCCAGATTGGTTCAAAGAGTATGTCTGGAATCCTATTAACAACGTCACATGCCTATACTTAAAGGCTCTCGCAGAGGGGCCATTCAAAAAGGTCTACACATTCCCAGGTTATATAGTCAATGGCCTTAGGTTCCACACGACTGAATGTAATACGGCCATGGCGACAAGCAACTCCGGGGTGTGTGTTAAGGGTGCAGATTATGGAGACGCTGCTTTGTTTGATTTCCACGGGAAGCTAAAACGAATAGTGAGGATTGAATATCCCAGCTTGCCATTGAAACGAACCTTCTTGTTTGATGTTGAGTGGTATTATCCTAATCCAAGAGGTACGAGGAAGAACGAGCAGTATGAAATGGTTGATGTAAAACACAAGAAGAGGTACAGAACCAAGAATGAACCATTTATTTTGGCGACTCAAGCACGACAAGTGGTGTTTCTTGAATATCAAAGCAGGAAATGCGATAAGGCGGAATGGTTAGCTGCGATACCTATTCGTGCTCGCTCAAAAGTGGAGTACATTGAGAAAGACGACTCAATTACCAACTCGTACCAACAAGAGGATGTCGATAAACAAGCAGAAAATCCCATAGACGCGGATGTTGAGTTGTTTGATCCGCACGAGGACCAATATGTAGACTTAGAGGACGGCGATAACGGTATATTATGTGTATTATAACTAGTTAGTAGTTGATAACACTTGAGTATTTCTGTTCTGCATGAAAAATGGTTACATGTGTTATTATAATTTGTTCTGTATTATAACTCGTACTAACACATTTTATTGTATTTGTTACATGTTTTTGCAGATGCCGCGACAGAGACCACGATTTACCTACCACCGCATGACGGTCTTGGGGCAGGTCGAGGGGTGAGGGCTCTGGTAGTCCGAGCAGCAGGTCTCGGATTCCTGAGACCCCACCAGCAGGTGATAGCAGCAAGGGCTCTACACCAACAGCACGACAGAGGAGGAGGACGATTGTCCCTACCTCGAGTGGAATGCACAGAATCCCAACGTTACGTGGGACGGGTTGCCGGTGATTTTTCCTTTGGGTCCTGCCAAGTAAGTATTATACATTCTTCTTAAATATGTAAAACATAACTTATGATACTTGACAAGTATAAATTGTTGTACTAAAGTAATTAATATTTGTTTCTTGTATCTTGTACATTGACAACAGTTTATGGCCTCGGGAGGTCCATAATAAACTCGGTGACATCATTCGGAGCAGGAGAGAGCCACCGGGGAAGGGTGGTGAGTGTTGGTCTCACATTTCGGACCACATGAGGACCGAGTACTTTGATGAGCTGCGGATAAGTTAAAATATGACATTCCTTTATTTTTTATTATAATCGTTGTTTTAATATGAGTGGTATGTTAGCCACTGTATGTGAGTGGTATGTTATCCACTTTATTTGGGTGATATGTTAGTCACCATTGTGTTAGTAAAATTTAGGACAATGTGAGTGGTATGTTAGCCACTGTATGTGAGTGGTATGTTAGACACTTTGTTTGGGTGATATGTTAGTCACCATTGTGTTAGTAAAATTTAGGACAATGTGAGTGGTATGTTAGCCACTGTATGTGAGTGGTATGTTAGACACTTTGTTTGGGTCATATGTTAGTCACCATTTATGTTATGTTGTTGTATCTTATTAAATTGATGTAACATGGTGACGTTATATATATTGACTTTGAATGTTGTATGAAATTGAGAATGTAGAAGGAGTACTTCATTCCCAGCAGATTGATCCCCCAGATATGGCGTGTTTACGAGACCGTGGGGTCTAAATTATACAGGGATATGGTCCATACTTGGAAATGCATTCGGGATCAGAAAGGCCCAATGCCTCCACATGTTGATGCAGAGGAGTGGGCCCTTTGGGATGCCTACTGGGCTCGAACTGATGTCGAGAATAATGCCTACATCAACAAACAGAACCGGGCATCTCAGTATGAGACAGCAGGAAAGGCCGTTCAGCACCTTGGGAGGCGATCTACTGTCACTGATTATTATAAATCGGTAAGTATATATATATATATATATATATATATATATATATATATATATATATATATATATATATTTCAATCTAGCATTACGTGTATGTATTGTGTCTTTGCTCTATTACTTGTGAGATGATAAATGGTTGACTATATATGTTGTTCAGATGTCAGAGGGGGAGGTGAAATCCAAATATGACATCTTCAAAAAGGCCAAGCTGAAGGACGGGATATGGACTCGTGGCCGTAGTCTATCATGTATGTTTATGTTGGTTAAAGTTCATATTTGTACACTACTACAAGTTATTTTTGAAAAACAGTAACTGATCATGATATCTGCTATTTACGATTTTAGGCTGAGATTGATGCTCAGGTAGCGAGGCAGGAGGAAGAGACGGGTGAGGTGCTGTCAACTGAACAAGTTGACAAAATCTTCTTATAGGAGAACAAACCGGACAACAAAGGACGAATATATGGACTCGGGAGCCTCGGTTTGAGCTGGGCTAGTCCTAACTACTCCTCATCATCATCCCAGCAGTCTAGACATCAGGTTTTCACACAGGCCCAAGTCTCGGATATGGTGCAGTCACAGGTTTCAGAACATGTTGCACGGCTAACAGAAGAGATGGAGCGGCGCGACAGAGAACGAAGGGAGGAGAACGAGCGTCTTCGGTTACAGATGGAGGCTTTCATGTTCGATTAAAGACCCACCCCCGTCTGGTAGCTAGTTATGTTTATCGTTACTTTAGACTATGTACGTTCAGATATATTATATTTAGACTTGTTCGGATAATTAAGACTTATTTGGATCTTCGATTTGTTATCTTATGAATGATTTATCATTTATTGAATATTTTCCGTATTCGTGATTTATTATCGAGCATTATATTGATTAAATAGGTGAAATACGAAAAACAGGGATTAATATAATAAAAAAATTTAAAAAAAATATTTTGTGACGGAATTAGTGAGGGAATTTGAGATTCCGTCACTGATTCATACCAATAATGTAGCGACGGATAATTTATCCGTCGCTACATTTAGTGACGGAATTTCAAATTCCGTCACTAATTCCAATAATACATGTAGCGACGGATAGATTCTATCCATCCCTATATTGGCGACGGATAGAATTTATCCGTCGCCAATAATCGAATTTAAAAAAAAGGAAAAAAAAAGTCAAATTAGATAATCCGTCGCTACAGCTTCAGCGGGGCAACGACATTATTATCCGTCGCCCCATCCGTCGCTAGAGCTGGGGCGACGGATCTATCCGTCGCTACAGACCAGTTTTTTTGTAGTGGTACCTTGCAGAATCCTTGATTCTGATTGGTCGAAATTTCTTAGTGTTGGCCAAACGAATTGTTCCGATTGGCTAGGAATAAAATAAAAGCTGATTGTATTCCTCTAGCTCTTTTTGGCGCCCACACTTCGACTCCTCAGGGTGACACTTATTCTTTCATTTAATTTTGGCACCCACACATCGACTCCTCAGGGTGACGCTTATTCTTTCATTTACTCCAGCCTGTTTATACAGAGAATTCATACAAAAAATTCTCAAATCCAATTTACTGTCAACATATGAATATGATACACAAACGTGTATTAATTAATTGGTTTTTAGCTTAATATTCCAGGTTATAAAACTACAAAAAGAAAAGCAGGCACATTCCAAGTTATCAATTAACCACATGTTATTATAACATTTTCGAAGGTCTGGTGATGGTTTCGCATAGAGTTTAACACAATAATCAATTTTGGTGAATGGCAAAAACTGTCAAGTGATTTGTCGGTTGTGGTATTCATTAATACGATGTTAGAATTAAAGATTTGGTAGTTTTAATTGAGTTTTAATAGATGAATAATAATTAATTTTAATTGAGTTGTGAAAAGTTGTGTTTGTGATAAAGTTTAAATTTTGTAGGTCTCTATAGGTTGTTATATAGAGTGTGTAAGAGTAAAGTGATTTGTGTAAGATTTTTGAGATTATTTGATTGGTCTTAAGATAATTTGATTGGTTTAAGGTGTTATACTAATGCTTTGTTCTATTCGTCTGAACTAAATTGAATTGAACTGAATTTATTTGTAGTATAAAAAATAACTAAGCAGAACTGAGCTGAAATTAATGAGTTTTCAGATGAAGAGAACATAAAAAAGTAAAGCGAGTGACAAAAAGTAGGTAGAGGGAGAAAATTTAATTGAGTTGTTCAGTTGAATTGAAAACGGATACTGTTACGACTTGACTAAAGTCGCTAGACAAACAACATGAGAAATTAGGCAACTGGATTAAATTTGAGTTTTAATCCTTAACTAATCAACCACATAATTAATAAAAAGTAAACAAAGTAGTGTGGGAGAGTGTTTATAGATAATAGACGGAATAATATATTGTTAAGAAAAAAAAATTAATCTTCTCAAGTAAAAACGCCTATATTATTTTGTTAACAAAAAGTATATCTTTTTGTTTTGAGAATATCGATATTACAATCATATTAGATCAATAATATATCATTCAATCTATCATGTATCAATCATTACAAACGTATGAACTAATCTATTAGAGCGAGAATACACTAATACACAGTCCGGGCACTCACATGATTCGTCCCTATAACCTCTGGAATTATGTGCCCCAGCCTGACATATTTAGCTAACCCTCATTGGCAAAAGTATTTATTATTTACGAAAAACACCAATATTGTTAATTTATCGGTAATAACTCTAATGTGTGTCCGTATTTTTTTAATCTCAAGTAGACCTGCTCTTAGAAGAATTATTTTGAAAAATATCTTATTCTTAATAATTATTGCATTTTTTGTTATATTGTTCATCTATAAGAGATTTGATCTATTGCGACTCATAAATTTTAGGACTCTTTGTAAGAATTAAAAAATGCCTTAAATTAAATTAACTGAAAGAAGGAAAAAAAAAATAGAACTTCTAAGTTTAGTCGTAATTTTAAAATTATGACTTTTAATTTGTACTTGCACCGAAAATATGGTACACCCCTTTGTAATTTTAAATTATGACTTTTCATATGTAATTTTCGTCTCTTATTAAGAGTTGTAATTTTTAATTACAACTCTTATTTGCATGATAAGACTCTTTCTAAAGGTCGAATTAGATCAAATCTCTTCAAGTGGACATAGATTTTGGATGAAACAAGTCAGAGATCGATTTGGTTTAGCTATCAAGATTGTAGAAGATAGTTGTTCATGTAAAGCCCGATAGTTGATAATTTATGATTGTCGTTTTTTTAATAGATACTACAATTAATTCAAAAGGTACATGGCAACAATCCTGCAGGCCTTAGAGTACAAATCAGAATCAGCTAAAGTTTGTAACCAAACAGGGGTTATGTCCCAAACATACGCAAAAGGACTTGGGGATACATTCAAAATGGAAGGGGCAAAAAGTGGCAGTCCGGTCCCTCCGACACGTTAAATCTTGCACTTCTAAGCATGTTTAGGTGATCAGCTGTTCCATTTACTTTCTGGCACACAAATGTGAAAGTCAGAGTATCAAACGCCTCTTGAAGGCGCCTGATGTCCTGAAGCAGGGTCTGGTGCTCTGCAGTAGGCACATGGGTCATGTTGATACGTGAAACAACATCGTTAGAATCAGAGTAAAGTACTAAATTTTTATAAATAGAGTTCGGAAAAAGTTAAGTCCTGATCTAATGGCCCAAAATTCAGCAGTGTTGTTGTCTATCACTCCTATGTAGGCCGACCGAGGCTTGGATGAACTTACCTCTATTATCTCTGGTGACGGCACCCGTCCCTGCAAAACCTAGGCTTCCCCTGGCCGAGCCATCAATATTTAGACTAAAAAACCTTCCCCGGGAGGGTTCCATGGGCAATGGATGAAAACTTTATTCTCTGCACCAAGGGGTGCTTGAGTTTGCTAAGGTTGATTTTTTTTTTTTTTTTTTTAACTTTTGCCCATAATAATTGATTGATAGGCTTATTTATGAAGATGAAACTATTCCTACTATCCCGGACAAGCCAAAAGGTAATTAAATCCCTAAGTTGAAGATCACAATTTAAATCAAAAGAGAAGATTATGGAAGGAAGGATACCGGTGAGGTTGCAATCATGCCTCGAGAAGAGCAGGTGACAGACAAAATGATAGTTATTGCATTCAAAAAATAAATGATGGGTCGTTTCCTCATCTTGATTGCGGAGTGGGCAGTTAAGGTGGGGACTTGATTCCTCTATTAGAGCCACTGCTGGGTCGGAAATTGTTCTTGGACAGCCAACAAGTGAACCATACGGATTCTGGGAGTGTCCTAAGGTTCACAATCTATGCCAAGGTAGATAGGTCTAATAGGAGGGGTCTGCAAAAGGAAATGATAAGAACTTTTTAGTGTAAAATGGCCAGAGGGACTCCAAGCCCAGTATTGAGAGTCATCCTGAGGATGAAGAAGTAGAGGAATACTTTCATCCCGAGCCTTAAGGTGAACGGGTAGAAGGCGAATTTTCTCAGGATCCCAAGAGTGGCGGATGGGGTCCATAAGGTCCTTGAGTTTGAGAAAATGGGGGGCAAGGTTGTGATCTCCAAAGAGAAGGTCTGAAACTTTCTGGTTGCCAATCTAGCGGTGGTCCCAGAAGTGGACTGAGTTTCCATTTTTGAGGATCCAGTTAATAGAAGTAGTTACCTCTGGGATTTGACTGTGGAGCTATTTCCAGAACCAGCTATAATGGGGTGTGGAGGCACTATCCAAAAATTCCAAATTTAGAAAGTACTTGGATTTATAGGTACGAGCCCAAAGGGAGGTCACTCATTAGTGATGATATAATGATGGCCCATGAAATCCTTCACACAATAAACTCCAAGAAAAGAACCAAAAAGCCTTTCGTGGCCTTTAAGATGGATGTAGCTAAAGCCTATGATAAGCTTGAGTGTCCTTTCATCCTCAAAACCTCCAGCTCTTCAACTTCCCTCAGGCTTTTACGACAAAATTATGATTTGCGTTCGGTCAGTATCGTTCCACCTAAAAGTTAACGGTAAGTGTTTGATCCCTGGTATCCCGAACGAGGCTTACGTCAAGGAAATACTCTTTCACCTTAGTTCTTCATCCTATGCCAAGAACTCTTGGCTCATATTATTGTTGAATTGGTCAATCAGGATATGCCCCACCCACCTTTCATCGACAAAAGAAAGGAGAATCTCCAAATCCCAAACATTTGTTCACATATGATTTCTTGATTTTCTGCCAATCCACCAAGCATGACACTAGACATCTCCAACTTTGCCTCAATAACTATGCTAAAAATAATGGACAATTTATTTGTTGGGATGAGTCTAGATCCATTATTCGCCCAGTTCCAGCCCTGAAAGGAAATGTCGAATCGCGAACCACCTGAGGGTCATCAATAATAAGCGTACAGATAAGTACCTAGGACTGCCCTTCATAACACTACAAGAAAATTGGGAAAATCCGACGTTATGGGGCGACGGATTTTATCCGTCGCTTATTAGCGACGGATAACTTATCCGTCGCTAAATTGGGCGACGGACCCAAGTTTGACTTTTTTTTTAAAAAAAGGAAATTATTAACGACGGATAATTTTATCCGTCGTTAATATTTTGATTTAAAAAAAAAACAAACGGGTCGACGGATTGATCCGTCGCCCACTGGGCCGACGGATACGTGTCCGTCGGCCCAGTTTTCATATTTTCGGACAGAGGGCAGAATCTCTCATTTTCTTCATCTTCTTCATTCTTCCATCCTCATTTTCTTCTTCTCCTAAATCCGTTTTTCGGCCAATCATCCGTTATTCCGGCCAATCTTGGTGCCTAATCGAAGCTCATGTGACAAGGAGTTTGATTCTTCGATCAATTTCATATTTCTACCGATTAATCAAGGTATTTTGGCTAAAACCCTAGTTTTTAAAAATTTGGGAATTTTGTTTATTTTGATTAATTTGAGAAATTATATGTATATGTGATAACTATGTAGTAGTTAGTTTAGTTAATTTCATCAATTATATATAATTTGATAGTTAGTTTAGTTAATGATAGGTATGATATGAATGTATGTAGTATGTTAAGTTTGGTATGTATGAATGTATGTAGTTAGTTTGATTTGTGTGTTAAGTATATATAGTTAGTTTAGTTAATTTGATATGTTTGTTAAGTATAGAAGTATGTACTTTTGATTTGATAAATTTGTATGTTAAGTACGTAATTTGATATGATATATGTAGTAATTCGATATGTATAGAGTGATTAGTTAATTTGATATGTATGTTAAGTATATAATATATGTACTAAGAGGTTGAAATGGTTAAAATATATGCCCAATTTTGTAACATATCGAACACTTAATTAATAATTAATTTATAAGGAACATATAATAATTAACAATTAACCTCCACAATCTTTTTATCCGAATTGGAATCGATCTAATAAATTAAATACGATCTAATCAATTGGAACGTGTCAGGTTAAAAATAAAGTATACAATGAATTTCGATCGTTCATGGATGTACTATCGTACGACGGTAAATGGCAGAGTTTCTAGGAGTTTTGTAGAAGGGGTTAAAGGTTTCATCTCGTTTGCCATGGGACGTCCGGTTTGTGCAACTGGGGGGTTTATAAAGTGTCCTTGCACATTGGAAACCTGCAGAAACAAGCAATTTATGACGTCTACAGCAGTATTCGAGCACTTGCGACGTTACGGATTCATGCCTGAGTATCATGTATGGATTCATCACGGTGAGGAAGCACCGTCCATGGCATACCTCCAATGGAGGGAGAGGCGGGGTTTGGGGCCGCCTATCGAGTGCCTTTCTACTTGTCGGAACATGTGTATGGTGTATTGGGAGGAGGATGTAGATCTGTTGGAATGCAAGTTTTGAGGTAGGGAGCGTCACAAGTGATGAGGAGGATCGTGCATGAGAATGAGGAGTTTCATCCGTTCTGTTCGATAAACAAGCAGAAGATCCCATAGAAGCAGATGATGAGTTGTTTGATCTGCACGAGGACCAATATGTAGACTTAGAGGACGGCGATAACGGTATATTATGTGTATTATAACTAGTTAGTAGTTGGTAACATTTGAGTAATTATATGTGTTATTATAATCTGTTCTCTATTATAACTCGTACTAACACATTTTATTGTATTTATTACATGTTTTTGCAGATACATGAGAGGTCCCCACCTATCGCCCCACCACGCATGGCCGCATGATAGTAGTGGTGGGTCGATGATGAGGAGGGCTCCGATGGAGGCAGCTTGTCTCGGATTCCTGAGACCCCCCCCCCCCGGCAGGAGAGAGCAGCCGTGGCTCTACTAGTCAGCACAGACACATGCTGGAGGACGACCACGACGATTGTCCCTACCTCGTGTTCGATCCAAACCATCCCAACGTCACGTGGGACGGCTTGCCAGTGATTTTCCCTGTTGGTCCTGCCAAGTAAGTATTATACATTCTTCTTAAATATGTAAAACATAACTTATAATGATAGTTGACAAGTATAAATTGTTGTACTAAAGTAATATATATATATTCGTTTCTTGTATCTTATACATTGACAACAGCTTATGGCCTCGGGAGATGCACAACGAACTAGGTGACATCTTCCGGAACAGGAGAGAGCCACCGGGGCAGGGTGGTGAGTGTTGGAGCCACATCTCGGAGCGCATGAGGGCCGAGTACTTCGATGAGCTGAGGGTAAGTTAAAATATGGCATTCCTTCGCTTGTAATTATAATCGTTTTAATATGAGTGGTATGTTAGCCACTATATGTGAGTGGTATGTTAGCCACTTTATTTGGGTGATATGTTAGTCACCATTGTGTTAGTAAAATTTAGCCACTATATGTGAGTGGTATGTTAGCCACTATATGTGAGTGGTATGTTAGCCACTTTGTTTGGGTGATATGTTAGTCACCATATCTGTTATGTTGTTGTATCTTGTTAAATTGATGTAACATAGTGAGGTTATACATGTATTGACTTTGGATGTTGTATGAAATTGGGAGTGTAGAAGGAGTACTTCATTCCCAGCAGGTTGATCCCACAGATCTGGCGTGTTTACGAGACTGTGGGATCCAAACTGTACAGGGATATGGTCTGTTCGTGGAAGGCCATTCGGGATCGGGGTGGCGAAATCCCTCCACAGGTTGATGCAGCGGAGTGGGCCCTTTGGGATGCCTACTTGCGCCGAACTGATGTCCGTGACGCGTTACACCAACAGGTGTAACCGGCATCCCGACCGACACGGGCAGAAGGGCCGTTCACCACCTTGGGAGGCGATCTACTGTCACTTATTATTATTATCAATCGGTGCGTATATATGTGTTTTTGCAATCTAGCATTACGTGTATGTCCGAAGTCTCTGCTGCTCTATTCCTTGTAGATGATAAATTGTTGACTAGATCTGGTTTGATTCAGGTGGCACGGGGGGAGGTGACATCCAAGTATGCCATCTTCAAGAAGGCCAAGCGTAAGGGTATGGACCGAATCGGGCCTCGTCTATCATGTATGTTTATGTTGCTTAAAGTTCATATTTGTACACTATTACAAGTTATTTTTAAAAGCGATGGCGATCATGATATCTGCTATTTACGATTTCAGGCTGAGGTTGATGCTCAGGTGGCGAGGCAGAAGGACGAGACGGGTGATATGTTGTCAACTGAACAAGTTGACAACATCTTCCTAGAGGTCAACAAACCGAACAAGAAAGGACGAATATATGGACTCGGGAGCCTCGGTTTGAGCCTGGCTAGTCCGGGGTGCTCCTCATCATCATCCCAGCAGTCCAGACGTCCGGTTACACACAGGACCAGGTCTCGGAAATGGTGCAGTCGCAGGTCCGGAAACAGGTTGCTCGGCTAACTCAAGAGATGGAGCAACAAAGGGACGAGATGGAGCGGCAAAACAGAGAACGAAGGGAGGAGAACGAGCGCCTTCGGTTACAGATGGAGCAGTTCATGTCCCAGTTCCGCCATCACCCACCCCCGTCTGATAGCTAGTTAGTTATGTATCTGTATGTTCGGATTTTTTTTCATATTTACACTTGTGTGGATAATTTCTCCAGCTCCGGATATTACTTTTTTTATTCTAAATTTATTGAAATATTTTCCGTATTATTCATTTATTATCGAACATTATATTGATTAAATAGGTGAACTACGAAAAACATGGATTAATATGAAATAAATAGTGACGGAATTAGTGACGGATTCACAGTGACGAAATTAGTGATGGAAATTCACAGTGACGGAATTAGTGACAGAATTTCAGATTCCGTCACTAATTCCAATAAAATGTTGGACGACGGATAGAATCTATCCGTCGCTAAGTATAACGACGGATAGATTCTATCCGTCGTCCAGTTTAGCGAAGGATAGAATCTATCCGTCGCTAAAGGTAACGACGGATAGATTCTATCCGTCGTTACATATAACGACGGATAGATTCTATCCGTCGTTATATTTCGATTAAAAAAAAAGTCAAATATATAATCCGTCGTCCAATCCGTCACAAATTGGACGACGGATTATCTATCCGTCGGCCCAACTCCAGCGGGGCGACGGATTTTTTATCCGTCGCCCGATCCGTCGCCAGGGCTGGGGCGACGGATCGTTGGGCTGAAGCGACGGATCTATCCGTCGCCCCAGCCCAGTTTTTTTGTAGTGTAATGTCGCGCAAAAAGGCAGACATGTTTAACCATATTGTGGACCATGTCCACAATCACCTTTAACACGTAGTACAACAAACTTTTGTCTCAAGCCGGTGGAGATGTACTCATCCAGTCTGTCATCAACTATATCCCGTCTTATACCATGTCTGCCACCAAAATTTCCCGCTCCATCACAGGCCGAATCGATCAACTTTCTACCCACTTTATGTGGAGCGCAGCCCCGGATAAACACTTAAATTCTAAATCAGTTGGAAAAATGTTTATCGGCCCATATCTCAAGGTGGGTTGGGCCTTCGGGATCTCACCGCGTTCAATAAAGCTTTCACCCTTAGAACCGAGTGGCGTTTACAATTTATGATCGTGATTGATGATTATGCATTCGGCGTTCTGTTATCAACAACCAATAATATCAAAAAATTCTTGCCACTTGAACTAGCTCAAGTGACAACGTTTTCTTTTCTTTATGTGTATTAAAAATATGAAAATGTATTCAGCCGTGTATAAATCTTGTGCGTCCATGTTATAGACTTTTGGCTAAGATTTTAAGGCTCCAATGAAGTCTCTTTTAGGAACGAACAAAAAATTATAAGATTTTATTAGATATTTGTAAAAATTCAAGATTAAATAGAATTTTGAAGGTGAACATGATTTTGCTTTTATGAGTTTAGTTTTTTTCTTTTTAATGAAACATCTGTGGGAGTATATGTGAAACAAAAAAAACAAAAATGAAGACTTTAGTTAGGAGAGAAAATTCCACATCATTCTA
Source organism: Plantago major (assembly GCA_026545765.1). NCBI lineage: Eukaryota > Viridiplantae > Streptophyta > Magnoliopsida > Lamiales > Plantaginaceae > Plantago > Plantago major. The sequence goes on from CM048843.1 coordinate 13,714,565, forward strand.
AACACGTCCGAGTTTGATCCATGATGCATAACATCGAGGAAAATTGATCAATGTAATTAATGTAGGGCAAAAATTTTCAATCCTAGGATATAGCCCATCTATTGAGATGAAGTTTCCACCCGGTTTCCAATCTCGGTATGTTTTGTTAAGACGACAAACAAGAGTTATGGGCAATCTCTCTCATGGGTTTGTCAGGCACAACAATATTTCAACCTTCCAGAACAATCTAAAGCTTTATGGGTTCTACTGAGCTCGCGTTATGATTGTTGCATCGAAGATGCTCGATTTTACTCTTTTGGATGTTTTCATCTTATTTGCATTATGTGTCCACCTTGAAACACCAAAATTTTACTTTTTTACCCTCGAGTATCCACTAACCATGGACTAGAATGGTCTCGAAGATGTTTTCGCGGCAGAATTTCTGCCAAACTATTAGTTGCTCTAGATTGCCTAACCATATGATTGTTCGGAAGGTTGGACGTGATAAGGCTTTTGATGAATATTGGTCAGGCTTACGATTTGTGCAATTGCACAATGCTCATAGTTACTAATCTTTGGAAGCATATCATTGAGGCAAAGATGATATCTGGAACCAACAACGGCCAAAAGGTTTTCATTCATAGGATGATGATGAGCTCATTCAACGAGACGAAGTTCCCTATCAATTTTTATAGGAGACAGGGTCCCCATATCCGCCCATTTAGATATGACCACAAACAAGAGTCACGAAAAATCTCTCTCACATGTCGACCTCTACCTCCTCTCACCCGTCTTCAACCATGACCATTTATATTCTGCTCTCTCTAGAGTTACCAGCGGAAAGGGATTGAAGGTATTGATTTGTGATGAAGAGGGTAATGCATATGACAAGACAACCAACGTGGTTTATAAATAAGTGTTGGACAAGTTATGAGGTGATTTTATCTTTTATGTGTATAAACTTTAAGAAATGATTTTAAAACCGAATATGTTTTTTATAAGTTCGTGTTCAATTTCTCTAATTAACATTATCAACTTTTTTACAGGTATCGATGACTTCCGATGCAATGTTGAAGCGATTAGATCATGCATTTCTCGCACATTGTAGTTTGCATATCTTCGTCAACTTTGACATGTTATTATACAATTTATTCATTTCTTATTTTAAATTTTGTCTTCATGTCGGGCCATTGACTAGTATTTAATAAAATAACAACTTTTTGGCTTAGCATTATCACTCAATTTTAATTGTGATGTGTTGGTCATGGTATTTGGAATGCCATTTTAATAGAACCATCTTTGATATGTAAGATTACGCTGCACTGTTTTTCCATGAATGAAATTGATAGCTTCTTCCTAAAAAAAAAAAAAAAAAAAAAAATTGGAATGCCATTTTAATACAACAATCTTGTTTCCACATTTAATTGAGTTGGACTCAATTAACTTTCTTCCATCTCTCTAGGATTCTTTCATCCCAATAACAATCTATTTTACTTGCACTAATCATTCTTCTCATTACAACCTAGATAACAAACCTGCAAAATCTAATAAAAATTTTAGGAAATTACATAAACATGTCACTTTAGGTGGTGCAATAACATATAAGGCTAGCTTAATAAAACTATTACAAAAAGTTCCAATCTATTTTTTGGTGCCCTAAATCTAATTAAGTTGAGGAACAATATGCGCCTGTTGCTGGCTTAGTCCTGACCCCTTATACATTTATGTATCTGCTCTCATCAATTTCCTGCCAAAGCGAGTCCATTAAATGGATTTTGTCTTTTTCTGTAAGATTCCAATTGACCTTTCCCCTTTGCTTTGTTGGAAAATATGCAAAGCAAACTCTAGGTTAATGCAGTAAAATTCGAAAATTTTATTGCATATTGATCTTGATTCAATGATTATATAACGTAAAACAAGCAAATCAATACTTACTTGTCGCACTAGCTTTCCAAACAATAACTTTAAAACCTTAAAGCTCTTCTGCGGATCTGTTCGTCAAGTACTTCAAATTTGCTCGTCATGTATGAGATGTTGAACCTAATACGTCATGATTAACTTCCTCTACCTTGGTATCCACGGGGATTTATTCTACCGAAGAACGCTAGGATGTTCTTGTTCAAAACTAGACTAAACTATTTAGTGAGTAGGGTTATGGAGAATAGAATTATGAAGATGGGCAAGCAAGAGAAGAACGTGTGTTGTGTATATATATGATCTCGCATATCATATATCATGTAGTATAATCAGACTAGTGTCCAATTATAATAGGACTCCTAGCCTAGTTGGTTGGGCTTTAATATTGTATCCATTAGGCCATGGGTTTGAAACCCATTAAGCACACCTTATTTTTCCTTCATCTCTTCTGGGCTTTTATATTTGGACTTCATTCCAATTTGGTCCAAATAAACTTTCTTGCTTTAATTAATTAAATCCAATTTAATCTAATTAATCTTTCTTCAAATATAAATTAAATCTAATTTAATTAATTTTCGTTCTTAAAGTATAACAATTAATTAAATCCGATAAATCCATTTTGACTTATTAATTATTTCTATAAAATATAATCAATTCTCAATAACAATAAATTTGTTAGAGAATAAATGTACAAGAGTTAGTATTGGGTTAGAATTGTTATAGGTCCAACTGTTATGATCTCTAGAAAATTCTTTCTATTGTATAAATATATGTTTGTACTTTCTCATTATCATATCAGAATAAACTCTATTCTCTTCTTCTATATTTTATCAACACGTTATCAACATGATAGTGCGCAACCAACCGATCTTCTACGACCGTGGCTTAACAAGAATACGGGATTTAATCAATTTCTTTCTCTCTTCTTAATTAGTATTGTTGAGAACACGTATGTTTATTGATACTAATAAATTTACTTGTTATGTATTACAGGTTGACAAAAACATATATGAAATCATTGTCCAAGGAGAAAAGACATGTTTGATTGGCTATTTATGACGACCGGTTCATTAATCTAGATCACTAATTAATCACTTAGCTCGTACTTTTTACTTGCAGGCATGCTATATACTTGTGAGTATATAACTAACCCACTCACAAGTCTGAGCCGATTTAATTCCTTAGCACATGTATTATCTAGAGTTTGACAAACTGATTAGGATTCCATTACCATACCGATTGACAGGGAAGAATTTCATAATCACGGATTTATTTTATTCTATTTGTTTGCGAATTTGTAACATGATTTCGTATTTTGGTTATTGACAATATGAGAGGATGGTGGATGACATACGTCTACTCAAGGCCATTCTATAGCACCGGGCATCTTTCATTCATTAATAAATTCTTTACCCTTTTCTCCTTCTCAATTTATGTACAGTTTATTCATCTAACACATTACATGTGTACTGATCGATGATATAAATTCTTGACAATTCACTCTTTTGTTTGATGGTGGCATGTAGGTACATGTACTAGTTCTATTACTCCTGATTTGTGCGTGATGTTCTAATCTACCGATCCTGCTTCTTAAGTTGGAATTATTGTCCAGGGAGTATCTACTTTTATTTAATATTCAATTCATTCTTTTTATATATTATTATCTGGAACATTGAAGATAATCTACCATATTATGTGAAGTGAATATGCGATACACAACATCATAGACCGGAAGTGGTCAAGAATTGATGATTGAGAGTGTATGAAATTCCAAAGAAGTATGGAATAACCAACTGGCATTGGAATATATTATGCACACATATTAAATGATGTTATTGATGGTGATGCAAATAAAGTGTAGATAACCAACCGGCGTAGTTGGATATATCAAAATCACTTATATTGTGAAATAACCAACCGGCGTAGTTGAGATATATCAATGATCAAAGTCACTTGTGTTGTGAAATAGCCAACCGGCGTAGTTGGGATATATTAATGATCAAATTATGCTTGGGTGATAACACTTTAAAGCTTGTTATATCTTGTGAGATATATGTGATGGAATTGGTAAAACATTAATGGTGCCATGAGCATTTGAGGGGAGCATTATATTGTAAACGCTCAAATTTATATATACCCTCCATATATGGATTATGTAAAGAAGACATAACGAAAGTGTATGGCTTGATTTCATCATAATACAAGAGTTTTTACTCTCATAAAAACTGTGCTCACGAATATATATTTCACTAAATTCCTGAAGGAATTGACATTATTTGTCTTGCCAATTATGGAAGACACATCGACTGTATCCAATTGTCACATTATTGAAAGGCCAAATTCAAGTGATGTATGAGAGAGATCTCAATGTGACAAATTAGGCTATCCGGTTATAACTTAACCGTTGTTGTGGAACCTGAAGTTTCCACATGATTATGTGCTGAAAGATTTCTCATGTTGTAATTATTATCATGGCAAGACACAACACTGAGATGAAGCATATGGAGATCTTAATGAGCAAAAGTCACACTTTTAAAGTTGGCATTGATTGATATATAAGTGGCCGGAAACCCACAAGTATGATCTCCAATTTGAGGGCAAAGTTATTTTCAGCACAAGAAAATCCAACTGTGCAAATATATTGACTCCCTATCATATTGTTATTCGTAGAGAACTGATGTGTGAAGCATACTAGATGGTTTTATGCATATATATGTGATTATCTAAGCTGGGCATTTCTATTTTGAGCCCTTATTACTAGTATGAGCTAGTTTTTCCCAGCTTAGGGAGGAAGAACATGAGGAAGCTGGTAAAACAAATTCGTAGAGCGAATTAATCCCCATATAATTTGAAAGTTCAAACATGAACTAAACATTCAGCTTCATGTTACTATATCAAGATATGTTCAAACCTGAAACTTTATGATTTGAATGTTAACCCGCTATGACCCTATATTTTGAGGCATACAGAGTTGCATATTGATTATAGAATGGCATGTGTTGAACATTGAGATAACTTGCCTATTGTATTGATAATTTATTTACGTGAGTGAAATACGATTCCAATGCTAAGTACAAAACAAAAAGATTGGCAAGAAAAGGCAGTTGGTGCTCTTGAGGAGTAATGAATGCCATGAATGGCATATTTATCTGAATTAAAATATATGGCCAATATGAAAGGAAATGGTACCTACAAAGAATATTCAGGTATCTAGATTGACTTGAAAATCTAGAAAAGAGATTTGATATACCGGTATACATGGAACCGAGAGAAATGAATAAGCATATGCGAAATCGATGGACATATAAATGGGGATCTTACATGTGAGTCCATTCGATGACATCATGATCGTGATGATAGAAAATGAGCTCATGGACTTGAGGTCCTTTTGATCAAACGAATTCGAAACACTAACTGATTCCAATTACAACTCATATTATATTTGAGGAAAGTTCAATGAGGGGAGATATCATCTCCGCCAATTAGTCCCAAACGGAGACTAAAAGTATCATGTCGGTGAACATGGATTGAATGAGGAAAGTTCTTGAGGAACTAATATATACCTCTATATTGATCTTATAATCAACTTCATGTTGACAAAATAAGAATGTGATTCACCGCAGTGAACTATTGAGATATGGGATATGATATTGATGACTCGTGAAAAGTATTATTGGTTCCACCAGTGTTGGCTCAACCTGAAGTTTGAGCATGCAAGGGATTATTACAAGGAGTATTATTATTATCATTGAAGATTCACATGGTCCAAAAGTACCACAGTCATATATGTTATGCTATCAAGAGCTACAACAATCCTTACTATACCTCCTGAAGAAGGTACATGAATTAATGGCAGTCAAGTAGCAATGAGTACATTTGCGCATTCCAAGAGAAATGGTTGCACTCTTTTTCACTTTCTAGGTTTTTATCCCAATGGGTTTTTTCTAGTGAGGTTTTTAACGAGGCAACATTATAGGCGCATATATAATCTCCATGATTGTGAAACTGTTTGGTAAAGATACGATTTATGGGCTTGTTGGATATCTTTATGGCATTATGGAGCGATGTTATGGAACAAGGAAACTATACGATATTTCAAGTGTTTGGGAAAGTTCTTCCTGAAGAAGACAAGGCGTATATTACAGAAGTTATTCTCCGCCATTATCTATGAAGAAGATTATATCTAAGTACAACATATTTGAAGATTTGCTCAACCACATCGCATAAGATATCATCATTTGAGAAGTTGATCCGGAAGATTGGAATTACATCAGTTCGAAGAAGTACAGTGATCCATAAATTAGGGGAGAAGGATATGCACTGCACTCTTTTTCCCTTGACTAAGTTTTTATCCCACTGAGTTTTTCTTAGCAAGGTTTTTAATGAGGCAGTATTTCCACAACGTATCAAGTATCTCTCGCGTACCAACTATCACTAACTCATGTTCATTCAAGGGGAGTGTTAGAGAATAAATGTACAAGAGTTAGTATTGGGTTAGAATTGTTATAGGCCCAACTGTTATGATCTCTAGAAGCTTCTTTCTATTGTATAAATACATGTTTGTACTCTCTCATTATCACATCAGAATAAACCCTATTCTCTTCTTCTCTATTTTCTTAACAAAATTAAATATTTATTAATCCAATTAATATTTAAATCACTCTAATACTTAGTTGGTAGAACAATCACCTCAAAGTGTGATCCATAGGGCCTTATGTATAGTAAACACTAATCTAATTAAGGTTTGGTGAAACTCATAGACAATTTACCAAACATTCTTATTACATAAGGAACGTTTGTGAGGATTGCAAACCACCTGTAATGTAGAGCTTATGATGATACAGCCCTTTCATTCGCGAACACTCGATTAAGTCTAGAACTTGATTTAGTGTCTGTTCCAATAACTTAATCCATTTATCTCATTCTACTAATTGATCCATAATATTTGAACACAATTCCAAATATATATCTTGTGTTGGCCAACGACTTTGATCAAACTAGTAATGAGAAGTTAAGTATTCTGTCCAAGTCTAGTTTGAGGAATGAATCCTATCTTGGTTCAACTACTACCAACATGTGATTCGTGATATGCCCAACACATGCCGTATCTACCCCTACAAGGAGTGCAAGCATTGGTCATGGTCAAAGCATACCACTCCACACATGTAGTACGTATTGACCTCAAGTCAAAGAACTATTACACCACCCTACAAACCGTTACTTCCGTAGACACGTAAATAGAGTACATCAAACGGTTTCTCGGCTGTGTATACCAACACTCTCTAAAGTGTCCATGTGTCCATCACGGATTACCAAGTAATTCGTAGTCGTGAGAAGTACTACACCCTCAAAGGATATGATGCAGACCACATGCCAATTTCCAATGCATCATCGATATCCCATTCTTGATGATCATTGATTGGGGCTATTTTAGAGCTATGTTATGTCACTCAAGATCTCACATTCTTAGTAATAACATGAAGCTCATGGGAACACATATGTAAACAATTACAGACAAACAGATAATAATATTTACATACTGTAATGCCTATTTATAGATGAACAATAATCATAAATAAATATTGAATTGAATATGTATATTTGTCTTCAATTCAATTGTCTCTAAGACATGTATACTTTCATGCTTAGCTTACTTAATTACTTCCCAGGCACACATTCTACCTACTTAACCTGAAACCAATTAAGTAAACATTCAAACTAATAATTAATGTCTAAACTAACACACATGCATATTAAGGTTGTTGGTTTCAACTGAAACTAATGAAAATAACACGGTTAATGCTGAAACTAATTGGTGAAACTAACTGAAATCAATTAAACTAACATTGTAAATAATATTTACCGCCGAAACTAACATTCATGTCGATTATCATGTTGACTTCAACTGAAACTAACGAAACCAACATTGTTAATTCTCAAACTAACTTTTTGAAACTAACACACTTGGTGTTGAAACTTATAACACTGACGATGCTAAAACAAATGTTGAAACTAATGGTGTTGGTGAAACTAACTGAAACCAATTAAACTAATATTGAAACTACTTATCGCTCAAACTAACACACATGTCAATTATGATATTGGTTTCAACTGAAACTTATGGAACTAACACCGTTAATATTGAAACTAACTATTGGAACTAATACATTTGGTACTGAAACTAATGAAACTAACACCGTTAATGTCGAAACTAACACATTTGAAATTTGAAACTAACACCGGTGATGCTGAAACTAATGAAACTAACATTATTATCGATTCTAAAACAAATGTTGAAACTAATGGTGTTGGTGAAACTAATTGAAACCAATTAAACTAACATTGTAAGTAATATTTACCGGTGAAATTAATACTCATGTCGATTATATCATGTTGGCTTCAACTGAAACTAATATTATTTTGTTCTGAAACTAACATTGTTGTTCGACAACGCAATTCAGGTTTAGGCCGGTTCCAGGGTGGTAGCCCCTAGACCCGGCCTAAACCCTAATTAAGACCGTAGCTCCCCGAGGGTGTATTCAAATTCAGTTGATTGTGTTCACCATTTCCCTTAGGGTTTTAGAATTATGAATTCCTGAAACTAATACTATTTTGTTCTGAAACTAACATTGTTGGCTCTGAAACTAACTTTAATGAACCTGAAACTAACATTCTGAGTTCCTGAAACTAACTTTAATAAACCTGAAATTAATACTAATAATGTTGAAACTAATACTAGTTTGTTCTGAAACTAACATTGTTAGCCCTGAAACTAACTTTAATGATCCTGAAACTAACTTTCTGAGTTCCTGAAACTAACTTGGGTTTTTCTATTCTTAGGTCGGCTTCGTACCGACCTAAACACTGGTCTTCGTTAAATGATCGCCACATGGCATTTAATTCAATCTGAATCATTAATTTTGGTTCGAAGTCATTTAATCAATAATTTTTTGTACGACATTATTATAAATTATTTTTTGGAAATTAAAAATACACATAAAATATACATTGACTATAATGTCCTTAATATATTAATAACCTTTTTTATAACGTGATAGATAATAAATCATTTCAATTTATAAAGTTACATATATAACCTTAATTGATAAGGAACAAAGTAGATAATTAATACAAAACCATCAGACAAGACATTAAAGCTCGGTCATCAACATTGCAGACAATTACCAAGTGAAGAACCTAATTCATCATCTCATCTCATCTCATCTCATCTCATCTCTTACGAGATTTCTCCAATTTTAATAGGCAATCGAAATTGTTGGATTGACGTATTTTCTGATAGAGACACTCACAAAAAAAAATACTAATTTCATTCTCAAGTTTATTGCTCATTGTCTTTTTCTTCCTAATTGATTTCCCACACTCTAATCGTATTGCGGGAATCACTTCTAACTTCCTAATTGAATTTCCCAAGCACATGTATAATTTGTTTCATTCTTTTCGTTACTTAGGATCTGAAGTACCAATAAGGAAAATGAAAACCAGTACCTAAAAAATAGATTATTCTATTCAAAAAAGCCGTAACTACACTCCTTATACATAAACTTCTCTACACCACGTAAAGTGTTTGTTATTTGTTATAACATAAATTTTTGATACGAGTAGAATTTTATCTCCAAAGGAAGAAATCACCGGATGTTTGAATTGAAGAAATTCTCATATGGTGAAATTGGGGAAATGGATGTTGAAATGGGTTAGAGTTGCGATTGGAGATTAGGTGCGCTGGTCACGTTCTACGGCCGCGGGTAGCTACTCGATAAGGATAGAATTGAAATTTTGTAATTTGTAATAAAGTTCTATTTATTAAATCTAATTACATTTGAGAAGGGTATAATGGTACATCTATATTTTACTATTTAAATATAATTAATATAAGATAATTTGTAATATCGTATAGTTGGAGTTTTCTATTTTCAGGTCGGTTTCGTACCGACCTAAATACACGTCTTCGTTAGATGATCGACATGTACGATCTTATAAATTATATTGTAATATTCTATTTTTTTAATAAAATATGAAGGTATAATTATACCCTAGTTAAATTTAATTAAATCTAATCAATTTAATTTTTGTTATATAGAATCTTGTTACAGTCTACCTAATAGATTAAGCTAACAATATTTTCATCGTCTCAGTACTTTTGTTCATCCTCTTAATACCATTTAACCTGCTACTTCAAACAAAACTCTTCTCTGATGTAACTTGGTGAAACGATTGATGCTTGTTCTCATTATAGTAGATGAAGAAACTTTTCCTTCTCCCCAATTGGTCTCATCACTAATTTATTTCTCCACTGGATCAAGCAAAAAAGGTAGTATAAATTTGACAGAATTAGAGTTCTTCAGTACTTTGGTTGCAGAACCATAAATTTGATTATTTATCTAAATAACAAAATTTTGATTTTTTTAAAAACCTAGATAAATACCCAAAATTGGTTTTAATTAGTTTCCGAAATCTTGGTAATAAACATTTGAATTTATAAAGTAGCTAGGCAGAGTTCTTGGTACATCTGTTATCCATAACAGAAGTTCTTGGCACTTCTGTTATGGAGCAGAGTTCTTGGCACTTCTGTTATGGAGCAGAGTTCTTGGCACTCGCCGGTATGGTCCATCAACACATTATTCCATAAGGGTATTATAGTTAATTTGTATTTTCTAGGAATTTTTAATGAATAAAAAAATAAATTATAGTCAATCGTACTTAAAATTATTGAAAAAATGTCTTCGAACCAAAATGGATGGATGGGATTGAATTCAATGCCACATGGCTAACATCTAATGGAGACCTATGTTCAGGTCGGTACGAAGCCGACCTGAGAACATAAAAGCCCAACTAACTTTAGTGATCCTGAAACTAACTTTCTGAGTTCCTGAAACTAACTTTAATGAACCTGAAACTAATACTAATGAACCTAAAACTAACTTTCTGAGTTCCTGAAACTAATACTAATGATGCTGAAACTAATACTATTTTATTCTGAAACTAACATTATTAGCCCTGAAACTAACATTTTGAGTTCCTGAAACTAACTTTAGTGAACCTAAAACTAATACTAATGAACCTCAAACTAACTTTATTTGTTCATTAAACTAATACCAATGATGTTGAAACTAATACAACTTATGCTGAAACTAATGATGATAATGTTAAAACAAATGTCGAAACTAATGGTGTTGGTGAAACTAACTGAAACCAATTAAACTAACACTTATGATGTTGTTGAAACTAATGCAACTAACATTTGTTGACGTTGATACTAACTTCAAAATAAATACTAATGATGCTGAAACTAACATTGTTAACGGTGAAACTAATCTCTCAACTAAAACTAATGAAGCCAATATATATATATATGATGAAACACCGTGATCAGATCACCAAATAACCATGCAATTGTACAATCATTCACGCTATTAATTACATAGCTCAATTCCAAAGAAGATCAAATTTCTTCCAAATCCAATGGGTAAAAAAAGCAAAAGGTATTTAGCTCAGATCTAAAACAGCTGCAAGCCTGCGAGGACATTACAACCAGAAATGAATGATCGCAAATACAAATAACTAAACTAAACTAATATGTGTGAATCCAACAGACGGGACAGAAGGAAAGAAATTGGAACAACAACCAGAACTAGTTAGACAAAGAATGCGAGGGTTCTGTATCCCCTAACCATGACCGACTTAAACTAATTATAGAACTTCTTCTTCTCTCTCGCAGAAGCAGCCGCAATTGATTTGGTGGTGCTGTCAGAAGAGGTCAGGAGGACGCGTCGTTTTTTCGATATGATGGTGCTGGCGGATTTTAAACGTTAATTAAATCTAATTGAGCGAGAGTTTTGAAATCATTAGATTGACTTATTTGTAATAGTTATTTTGGGGTGTATTTATATATCATAATTGTTCATATGTGACTTTTATGAGTAATTTACCTTAAAATTTTAACTCTATATCAAACATAAACTTTAACAACTCAATTAAAATTTAGTCACTATTAATCACTTCACCTCAATTAAAATTCCGATCCAAATCATCCGTAAGACTTTTCTAAGAATTTCAATGGTTGATTGAGCAGTAGTGAAATTAGTTTTAGTGTCTTATTGGTTCTGAAATGCACTGACTCTAGTCGATGTTTTAAATCATGGTGAAATAGTCCGGTCAAGATTTCTAGTTGTTAAAATGATAGCAAAATTTTAGTTTTACCGTAAAGTGACCAGTGAGTAACAGTGTCACACCCTAACCCCTTTCTTCACCATATTCTCTGCAACTGAACTGGTTGTTAGCTATCGATCTCTTGATACGTCATCAATGGCATTAACATATATCATCACTCGACGTTTCATTCAATACAAATTGAAGAACCCCCCTCTTTTTCCTCATTTCAATCGCCTCTTACTCCACTCCACCACCGCACCACCGCCGTGCATCTCCACCACCAAAATCTCCCATATCTTCTCCATAACCAGAACATTCTGCACACCAAATCCCAAAAAACGCAACCCAAAATTGGTAAACTTCTCCCTCCCTTCCGACTCCGACTCCGATTCCGATACCGAAACCACCCAGCAAGTCGTCCACAGACCCAAGTTCCCACTTCCGTACGTCCCTTTTACCAAAACACCCGCTATAGAACAACCCGAGGACCCGAAAAAGCTCCAAGAAGTGTGTGCCAAAATACTCGAAGGTGGTGTCATCAACAGTGCACCCGAGATGTTCGACGGATTGTCTCAAGACGGATTAACCCACGAAGCACCGGAACTCTTCTCCCATGATGAACGGTGCATCGATACTGTCGCTTATACTGATGTTATAGAGGCGTATTATGCTGCGGGGCAGGCGAAAGAAGCGCGTAAGGTGTACTTGAGAATGCTGGCCAGTGGCATGCGGCCCAATGAGGACACTTATAAAGTGATGATCAAGGGTTTGGTTGAGACACGGGACATGAAGATGGTGAAGGACGCGAGGAGGTATGTAATGGAGATGGTTGGGAGGGGGATGAAGCCGAATGCGACGACTTGTGTTGGGGTTTTTGAGGGGTTGGTGGGAGTTGGGCTGGAACATGAAGGGAGGGAAATGCTCGAGATGTTGAAGGCGAAAAGTGTCGTGCTGGAGGAGCGTAAGGTGAGGGAAGCTTTGAAGAAGAAGAGTGGTGTTGTTTATCGTGGTGTGATGAGCGTTTTGTATGGGAAGTAGTAGCTAGCTAGGTTGTTTATGCTTGTGATCACTGATGGTAATATTGAATTGCATTCTTATTCAATAGTAATGTGCATTGGAATTATAAATGCTCTACTGCAGAAAGCTTCATATGCTAATGCAATTTTTGTTTGATAAAGTTCGCGATTCTGTATGAAATGTACATTTTAATCATTTGAGCATATGTAGTTTTCTAATTTGCACTATGATATAATTGGTGCCAGCGATGATGTTACATATACTTTGAGTCTAAATTATGAAATTCAATGTTATTCGAGGCACTTTGCTCTATTTTGTTGTAATTAAGAGGATGTTGAAATGTCTGTGGGAATCACTATGATGCACCAACAACTTCTTGCTCATATGTTTTGCTTTTTTAACTAAATTTTTTTCTATTTGATTGCTGATGTTATAATTTTTCGTTGATAAAATTGGGAAAGCTGTTAATTCCTGGATGATTGGTTACTGTATGGTAAGATGCTCGGGCGCGGGTAAAATTGCACATCTGTTGATCTTATGTGAAGTTTTACGTACTGTGATTTTTTTTTTGATTTGTCAACCAAGTTCCATTTGTTTATTTTGTGAATGTTGTGATCTGCTAAGAATGATAGGAGTTTTCTTTCACTCAGAAGATGAAGTTCACCTATTGATTAAAGATAGTTGAGATCTTCCATTAAAGTGATGGTTTGAGGCATAAACTGTTGAAAGTCACAGACCACTCAATTGCTGGATGGTTCTTCTTCCGCATCTAAGGGAGTGGTGATCTCGGTTCCATCCCTTGTTCTCAGTGGCTATTGCTGCAACTCCCTCAACTCCTTGCTCTTGGCCCACTCTCCCAGTGCCCAATGATAGCATAAGAACCACAGCATATATCGACTTCAGCTGAGGACATTGCTTGGGTGAAGAGACTTGTTGAAGCCAATGGACTACATATGCAGCAGAATGTACTGCGTAAAGGCATCTACCCCGAACTCGTCAGCACCAATTCCAGGATTTTTTGCATTTCGAAGGGAAATCACACTGTGAAGGAGAAGAAGCAGACAGCCACACTGCTTTACCATGTCCTGGTGAATTACTAGTTGAAGAGCACCACAGCAATTATGGGGAGACATGGGCAGGAGGGAGGGTTGTGTTCGAATTTCTGGCAAATTCCGCATGTGTGACACGAATTTCCCGAGTCTTGAAATTGGATGTGGTACACTTCGAGTTGGTTTTTACTTCATTCGGTACTTAAATCCAGAGCATTATCGTTGCTTGGAGAGGGACAGGCTCTCTCTAATGGCTGCACTTCAGTATGAACTTCTATCACAAGGTTTGTTAGCTAAGCGCCCTCTGATCATAAGAGGTGAGAATATGAAACGACTGAGTAGTTTAGGAGATGAGTATACCACTATGAAATTTGGTTTGAGTTGAGGCGAAACAAAGCTTAAATTGTTATTATATTTGATCGTTTATTTGTATCTGTAATCTTAATTCAGGAAGCTGTCGACTGTTGTGACAATGTAGAAAAGTTAGAAAAGAATGTCTTGAATTCCAGTTGTCTTTATTAAGTTCAAATTTCGGCTCTTTGAATTTGAGCCTCGTGCACTGTATTCTTGGAGCTAGCTACTTCACTTTGCTTTTGTTTGAACTTGTTTTTTCATCTGTTGTTTGTTCCTTTCTGATCACAACTCACAAGAATTGGAAATTGACACTTATCATCTCAACCTAGCACCTTTTACATGTATTTATACTATAACTTAGAACTTGAGAAGACGCGTACGCATGTTATTGTGACATTTAATTACAAATAATAAAAAAATATATCAAGGTAAATGCTATCGTTGTTTATGATAATGAATTATCTTTTTTAAGTTAAATTAGGGTTTGAGTTTGTGCGAATTGATCTGTTCCAATTTAATTAAAGAATATGGAGAAGAAATATTGGTTGGGGTTGAATTGGGGCTTTGAATTTAATTGGAGAAGACATATTTAGTTTTTTTAGTGATGAATTGATTTTGTTGGGTTGATTTAGGGTTTTGAATTTAATCGAAGGAGACAAATTGAGTTTTTTTTTTTATGATGAATTAATTTTGTTTGAGTTGCATTAGGGATTAGAATTAGAATGA
This sequence comes from Plantago major, assembly GCA_026545765.1. Taxonomy (NCBI): domain Eukaryota; kingdom Viridiplantae; phylum Streptophyta; class Magnoliopsida; order Lamiales; family Plantaginaceae; genus Plantago; species Plantago major. The sequence goes on from CM048843.1 coordinate 13,729,777, forward strand.
ATAAGACATATTGTTTTGCAATTAAAGTATGTTTTACATATATATTACAAATCGGTCCAATTTAACTTAAATTAAGTACTCAATTGCACAACTCCAATTGTTGTCCACTTATGCTGTAATAATGTCATTTTAGGACTAACTTGTTAAGAAAGAACTAGTACTAACCCGTGGCGTTGCCACGGCATGATTTACTTTCAATTATAAATAATTTAGATAAAAATCATGTAAAAGATATTTTGTATAAACATATTTAAAGGTTCAATACATTGAATTATTGAAAAGAGATTGTAGAGTCGATGTTCCGTACAATCGCGGTAGGTATATCAGTAATTAACAACTGCAAAACACCATAATAAGGAAATAATTAATATTGAAAATAAGATAATTGAAATTTGACACTTCAAAGTTAGAGTGATTTGATATAATAAAAAAATACCTCAAAGCTTTCTAAACACATCTTTGTAGACGATTTTTGTTGTCGTATCTATTGGATTGCCTTCCTCATCCAAAGCTAGAACCTTGAGACCTTTCTTGCTTGTCACTCTTGAAAATGCCAAATAGAGCTGACCATGTCTGAAGACATGCTTTGGGAGATAGAGTACAACATTAGATAACGATTGTCTCTGACTCTTGTTGATAGTCATCGCATAACAAACTGATATAGGAAATTGCCTTCGTTGAAATCTAATAGGAAACTTGGTAAGGTCAGAAGGTGTGAGTACCATCCTAGGTATAAAAATCTTCACTCCAGCGTTCTTCCCATGTATGGTCTTCGCCTCAATAACGTGATTGCCATTACAAAGCTCCAAGGACTGATCAATGTTCCTAAGAAGCATTATAGGACAACCCACCTTAAGTCGGATAATATGAGTTGGAGAACTCATGAACTCGGTGGCATCTCCAGGTAAAAGAGACATGATATAAACATGGACTTCCTGGACTATCTCATTGGCCGGAGCAAGAATAGCTCTATCCTGAAAGTACCGACCATCGCCAACATGGTCTCATATGCTAGGATATGTGCTCTCAACTATTGCAGCAATTGGTTCACCAGTAAAACGAATCAAGATATCATCAGGCAATTTAAATTCTACCTCATTATCATTATCACCACCAACCTCACCATCTCCAACCTTCAACAACCAATTAGCAAACTCCCTAATACTCTCAACCTCTAATACTCTCAACCTCAACACGTGAGCGTCCAGACTATAATTGAATAAAATAATATAAACATACTTATTATAAAAAATAATTTACATCCATGTCAAATAATTAAATTGCATATTAAAAATTATAATTAATATAAAATGTTAGAAAAATATCTGCAGGCGCATGTTCTTAGTGAGCTTCAGCACACGACATGAACTCCAAAGCTTCTTCGATGAGCATAGAGATGTGTGGACTATGTCCTGCCTACTACCCTTAGATATGACCGGCAATATCTATCTGAAATACCCACAAAAAACGACAACCAATCCACCAAATGGCTTGTTCGATTCTCTACCATGCTCACCTCTCATTACGTCCCTTAGACTGCGATCAAGAGCCTCAAAACAAAACTTATTAGTCATCGGCGCCTCATCCCAGATTATTAATTTTGTATTTTTCAAAAGTCTTGTAAGATCTTCCTGGAGTTATCCTACTACAAGCACTACAAAAAAAACAGGGGTTTAGTAACGGATTTATTCGTTACTAAACCACTACCGATTCGTCGCTAAATCCGTAGTGACGGATTTAGCGACGAATAATAAGCCCGTACTAAAAGCTTTGTCTCAAAAATTCTAGTCACGGATAATCTATCCGTCGTGTTGGGGGTCTAACTCCACAATCACTTAGATTTATTTAACTCTTCCAAATGGTGCCAAGATGAGAGGCTCCTTGCTAGGTGAGGATCTAAGCGTAAGAACCAGCTGCCAACTACTCCGGTAAGGACCTGCACACTTGAGTGGGGGGGGGGGGGGGATTAGTGCCCGGTTTGCTAAGTGTCAAACCGGGATGAGGCTTTACTCGAGAGTGACTGCGGATCGACTCTGTATAGTGCTCGTGATGTGACTAGCGAGAAGACTTGTTCGAAGTGACTTACTTGGTCTCCCTTTGCTTATGGGGATATGTGCCCTATTTATAGGCTACCATTGAGATGGAAGGCCTTGCTAGGATCGCGCCATGTGTACGGCTAGGATTGAGCCACCAATGCTAAGATGAGGCCCATAGCCCAATAATGAAGCTTTAGCCCATGCCATCTTGGGCTTTAGGGGTAATTTAGTCATTATGGGGAGAGTTCTTGAGGATGTGACAGAGTCTGCCGAGATCTCAGGTTCGGAGGGGTCGGTCCGGATGTCCGTCCGACAAGACAGTTGTCACCGAGGAAGTTCCTCCGTCATCCCAACTCTTCCGATTCGGAGCTCATGGGTTCGGACATCTCACTCTTTGGTGCCCACTTGCTTGGTAGCCTATGAGATGGTCATGCTGGATCCGAGTTAACATCCGTATCGGAGTCTTTGGGTCGGAGAGGGTGCTGACTTAGCACTATGCTCCTTTCCCAGGGAGGCTCGGACCACGGTGGGTCGGATCTAGGATTCTGGGTCGGGCCTTGCAGGTCCTAATCCTTTGTCCCTTTCTTTCAGGGTGGGTCGGACCATAGGTGGTCTGCCCGGATCGGACCATTGGCTCGGACATAAGTGCCTCGGATCCATTGGATGACTTGGGATGCCTTAGGATTCGCTCCTAGGTCCTTTATGACGGATTGGACATATTTCCGTATCAACATATGTCCCCCTAGTTTCCAAGTATCTTAGTAGAAGATAGTTGTGGAACTATTGTTTTGGGAAGTCGCTTTTGAGGAAAAGAACTGCTTCTCCAATCCGTTTCGATCCCGTTGAAAAAAAAGGTGTACTCCGTACTTCGTGTGGCCATTGACTTAGTCTCTCTCCCCCCCCCTTTTTTCTTTTTCTAAAACATCGTTGCCATCCGAGGGAGAATGTCCGAAGAGCAACGAAGTGAAGAAAAAAGAAAAAAGGGTATTTGTAATGGAGACTAAGTTTAGGCTCCGAACATCGGTAGTGTACCTTTGATGAGCTACTGGCGGATCAGAGGTGTGTGTCCCATCGAACCAGGCTTCGTGGTTGCGGGAAGGTCCAAGGGTAATCGCCGAGTATACGAGGTTCCTTGTGTGGACAAGTTATCTTTGGTGATAAGTCATTGGGCGTCCAAAAGATGATACTCGGAGCTCGTGTTGTCGACGCCCGAGAGAGGAGAGTTGTTGTATTCATATATCCAAGAGGTAAATTCGTACCCATTCGTCATTTCACTTGGTATAATCGCATTATACCGTTGGATGGTTCTTGATCGATTTGGAGATTAAATCCAAAAATCGCGATTTGAGTTCGATATGGCCCTCTATAAATAGAGGGTTGCCGCTTCATTTCTCATCGTTTAGACAGAGAATTTTTGCATTCGAGTACATCCGGCAACTACCAAGAATCCAAGCGAGCAAAGAGCGGTTCAAGCGTGATCTTGTGCAAGTAGTCAAGTCACTTTTTACAATCATCCGAGTCCAAGTAAGTTCACTTGTCTCGCCTTTATGATTAAATCATCTCGTTGTCTTTCATCTTCAAGTTACTCGGATGTATGCTTATGATGTGTAGTATAGTTGATAACCAATACGCATTTACTTGATTTTGGCTAACACCGAATAAGTGTAATCGACTCAACTAACTGCATGTAGTAAGTCGCTAGTTTTGGTTTTAAGTTGGCCATTTTAATATACATAAACGACCTCTGGACCGCCATCTTAGAGCTTACGATATTGCTTTCTCCTTTCCCTAGGATGTCCGAGAGTGATAGCCAAACCGATCCGAGGTCGAGGATATGACTCGAGGCGACATCCTTAACCGATAGCTCCGAGGAGATTGAGATCGTGGATGATGATGTTCGAGGTGGGGCAAGCGCCACATCCGAAGTCGGGAAGAGCCCGAGGTAAGTTCCTTACCGGTTAGTTGTTCGATTCCGGTCCTCCGAGGCGTCCGGATTACTCGAGTACCGCATGTGCGAGTTATTGTAGCGGCTCAAGAGACAAGCTCATGAGTTATAGGAACTCATCGCCGTCGAGCCGGGTCAGAATCCGAACTTCCTAGAGATCCGTACTTTAATTCGCACCCTAGGTTATAACTTTAGGAGTAATCCTAATCGAGTCCGCTGCTCCGGATCCGCAGCGCCAACTATCGAGGAAGTGCATGATACTTGAAGCGCCTCCAACTTGAGCATCTTCAAGAGGGTGAGGAGGATTGTGTTGCTGCGCCTATCCGGACTTGTAGAGTTAGGCCCTCATCCGGGAAGATGAGGCAGAGGAAGATGTCTTGGGCCAAGATTCGGTTCAAGAGGAAGAAGGTGCGAGCCTTCCGCTAATGTGCTCCGTAGAAACCGCCGGGCAAGCGCCGAGTCGGAGGGTGGCCGAGGAAGAGCCCCGAGAGACCGAGGAAGGGTGAGGACGTTTTCCAAGTGAAGTTCCCGGTCTAGAGATCAGCCACTCACCCCGATCCGGAGGGCGAGTTAAATGAAGATGGTACTCTGCTACTTGTGCCTCAACCATCCGAGCCGATGAAGTGGATGAGCTCCGAGAAGACATGAGATCCCCGAGTGTGGAGATTCTCATCCTGACGATCTCATGCTTTTTACAATCCGCCCTGCCACATGTCGGTCTATGAGATAAGTCTTCATCATGGGTGGCGCTACCCGTGACGTCTGAAGTTCGGAGATTTTGAGCATGGGTTTGAGTCCGCATCGATCATCCCCAACTCCTCGGAAACTTGATGTGCTTCGGAGTGCTATGTAAATATAAAGGCATTCCGCTTAACTTCGACAATTTCCGTAAATTGTTCAATATTAGTGTTAGTAGTAGGAACACTTGGTTCTATACATTCGTATGTCGCCAGGCATACACATTTTTCGTTGATCCCTTGTCCTCGTTGGGAATCCAATGGTTCAAGAGGTACATTTTTGTCCGTCTGCTCAAGCCCGGCAATCAAGCGGAGAGGCCCACGTGGCATTTTGAGAAGAAGTTCTTCCGGTAATTTGCAGATTGAAGCCACCGGCTCGGAACATCCCCTTGTGGATGCAAGCGTTCCATCATAGTCAGGAGCCGGAGAAGTACTTCTTCCGAGGTTTGATATGTCAGCCTCTGCCTTTCTTGGCCGGCTTGTCCGAGCCAAGTTTTTGTGGTGACATGGAGGATTTGAGTAAGTGGTTTCTCTCTACCTCTGATTGGTTGTCCCGGTCGGTTGTCTGTTTGTCGACTATATGATTGTTATTTGTAGATTCTTTTGTATCTTGCAACTTATTGTGATTCGGATGTGCGACTTTACGTTCGAGTATACGATGTCGACCATGCGGAGCCAAGGCCAACAAAACGTCAGGCAACGGAAGGAGTTGGCAGAGGGTTCTCGGACCCAGATTATCAAGACGTCCACCGTGCTCCCGATGAACGAGCCAAGGAATGTTGCTGTGTTCCGAGCGGAGGAGTCTCGGAGAGCTGCTGCGGGCGAAGAGGCCCAAACCATCCCTACGCACAAGGGTAAGGTGGTCGCAACTAAGGGCTCGAAGAAGCCTCCGAGATCCGTGTCGCGAGATCCTCCCGCAAGCGGATCGAGCGCTGCGGCTCCAAAAAAGCGCTCTTCCGAAGGTCCGAATCCTCCCGCCAAGAAGGGCAAGGGAAAGGTGGGCGAAGCCCCGGAGCTGGAGCCGGATGCTGAAGTGGCTCGGTTGTCGCTTGAGCTAGAGCGAATCATGGTTAATCGCCGCCAGTAAAGTGAGTTTTAAGCTTTCCGTTGGTTTCGCATCTTTCTGTGATTCGGAGGTGTCTAACGCTTCTGATATTCCATTTTTGTTTTCACCATACTGCTGAAGCATGCTCCTTGGTGGCCGCTCGGAGGGCTACCCTGGAAGAAGATCTAGCCAAGGCTGAGGCTGCCCGGGCGATTGAAGCGTCTCGGTTGCACAAAGACTCCTGAAGAAGGCAGAGTCATAAAAACAAGAGGCCGAGACGGCCAAGATGAAAAGTGCCATTCAATCTTTGGAGGTGATTTGAAAGTGCACCAAGATAGTTTGACGATTTCGTGGCCGTCTCTCGGACTTTCAAGGATAAGATGCTGAAAGAGCTTCGGGGAGTCCGGACAAAGGCTGTCCAAGATTTCCTTGATTCGGACTCCTACAAGTTCTTGCTCGAGTCAAAGTATGATGAGTCCCGTCAAGATGGGTTTGATGCGGTGTGGAGCAAAGGCGGAGGAAAGGTTGATGCACGGACGATCAGAACTTGGAGGCCGAGGGGTATCCGCCTTTAAAAATGGAGATGGCTCGGACTTCGCTCCCGAGGGTGTCTTGATGCGATTTGCTTAAGTGTGAATTTGTGGAGCTGGTTTGCATTTAGTCGAGGGCAAGAAGTACGACCATGGTGGTCCGTATCTCCCATCCTTCGTCCTCGGTGCTCATGTCCACTATTTTCGTTCCGTTGGAGGACCACTGGAGCACAACCGAGATCACGACCTTGCCCGCCCAAGGCTTTGATCGCGACCTCGACTCGATGGAGGAGTGTCCGCCTTCCGAAAGAGGTTGAGGCTCGGAGAGAACGGAGGATAGCCCAACAAAGAAGGTCAAGCGCCCGGAGAAGGATACGGCCCTTCTGTCTCAACCTAGTTCGTCCGAGCGGCGGAGGTAGTGAAGACGGGGTATGCCCCGGATTTCTTGTAATAGGGTGCCTCCGGGCCAAAAAGAAATGTTTGTCGTTTTTGCCCATCATCTTTTGTTTGTACAAACATACTCTGTTGTTGGTTCGGGCCCTTAATGGCTCGGAACTATTTTTGTGGCCAATATACTATTGTTGCTGTTTCCATCCTTGCACGTTTAATTTCGTATTTGCACAGTAACTCATCAACTCTTGTAGACTCGGATAGTGGACTCGGACCTTTGAGATCCATATCGCCAGGACATTAGTCTGCCTGATTCAAATTCGCCTTTGCGGGTCTTTGGGGACGATCAATCGTTGTATCCATCCGAATCGGAAGCTATAATAAAAATAAACTGGATCACGAACGGTCCGGAGCCACGTTTTAGAGTGGTCAGGCTTTCGAGAACAAGGACCCCCTTGTATCGTGACAAGTTAAGGCGATTCGGACGCTGACTTGGTGTGTCTTTCCGAGTTGCTTCGGATGTTGTTATGTTAGCCCCGAGCTTGGTACATCCGAGTGAGTAGCATAGTCGGTATGCTCAACCGTGTGGATGGATTGTTGGGTTGGGCCAGTGGAAGCTGAAGAGCTAGGCCCATGTGCGGCCCAAGCCCATCTCCTGTGAATATGGGACACGTGTCCGCTTCCGATTGGTCTTCTCTTTCTATATATACTCCAACTTTGTACGGCTTTTGATTAAGACATCGCGCCCTTTTATAGTAATCAAAGGTTCGGAGCTCGAGTCCGAGCGGCTGGTGAGCATGTTTATGCCATTACTCTCGCCCGTGATCTCGTCCCAAGGGTTTCTCCGATGCTTCGGAAGTCTACCCGGGCTGGTTCTTTGGTGAGAGTCGTGGAAATTAGTTTGGTCGGAAAGCCAGCTTCGGATCCTCGGGAATACGGTCCGTATCGAGTTGGCCTGAAAAAAATTTTGCTCAACCATTCCTCCGATCGTCAGGCTAATCTTCTTTCTCCGGGGCTATGGTCTTTATCCGTGACTTTTAGCCCCGGAGAGGTAGATTAGCTGGATGGTTCGGGGGTCTTCAAATAGTTGGTTTTGAATCTCAATGCATCCGGGGCAATCCGCTCTGGTTATGCGCCCGGGGGGCGACAAGTCGGCAGAATTGGTTTGATAGAATCCCTTCCAGTATTTCGTGGTTCGGTCGTAAGAAACCGCCCGAAATGTTGTGTCTAGTTGCTTGTTTCTCGGATGGAGGGAGACTTGTCACCTTGAATAGGTCTCTTAGCTCGTCCTTGACGATGTGTATCCGAGCGGTTTGGTTTTGTTGATGACTGCATTTCCATGATTGAATACTCGAGGGAGCTATTTGCAATTTTGGAATGGGGTCCCCCACAATGCCGAACTTGTTCGGATTCGGATCGTTGAGGACCTTCAGAAGTAACCTTTTTGGTGGCTTGTTTGTCTCGCACCTTAGGTCTTTCGTCCGAGCAGCTTGGTTTTATCGGTGGCTGTGTTCCAGAATTGAATGCTTGAGGGGGCTATTTTCAATTCTGGAACGGAGTCCCTGACAATGCTGGTCTTGTTGGGACTCGGACCAATGGGGGCCTCCGGAATGACTTGTTTGGATCCGACGATCCGGGCTGATCACTCTCCAAATATGTCAACTGGGTGTGTTCATGGTATTTGGTATGATGCGATCCGGATGGTCAGTGTGCTCCGGAGCTTTCTGTCGTTCAGGAGTGATGAGATATCTTTTCCAGATTCAATGAATGGCCTAGGTTACATAGTCCGGTTGCTGTTAAACCTTGGACCGTCCGAAGAGGCTTTGAAACTTCTGCCAGTGAGTAATCAAGGTTCGGATGATATAGTTCCTTCTTCCTTCGGGGCGCCTATAGATACAGCGGACAGTTGTTCGGATGGGGTTTGATTTGGTAGCTTAGGGTTAATTGGGAAGTTTCGTTGTAATAGTAGAAAAGAGAGAGTAGGGGCTTGTGTTTGTGAGCTCGATTTGGGCTCTTCGGACCCTGACTTTGTAACTATGTACTGTTGTAATGAGAGCGTTTTTGCCTTTGTCAAGGTTTTGACACTGTTTGATTGTGCTAGTCCGATCCGGATCAATGTATGAACTAGGTCCGGATCAAGCAGTTAAATATCCCCGAGGACATGATTATCGACAATGCTTATGAAATCCCAGTTGTATTGATTTGACGGAAATCGTATTACAACTTGAGGGCTTCGAGGCCTTTTTCAAAAAAAACCAAACACAAAAAACAGGTCAACGAGATAGAGGAAGTTGACAGTCGTTGCCATACTTCTCTAAGTGTAAAACTTCTGGAGATTCTTGGCATTCCAAGTTCTCTTCAAGGCCCTGCCTTGTTCATCTTCTAGTTCGAAGCTTCCATTAACTCTTGCCCCAGTAACCTTGTATGGCCCTTCCCACTTGGGTTTAAGTTTTCCCACATGACTTAGTATATCAGCTCTTCTAAGGACTAAGTCTCCAACTTGTATGTCCTTGGGAAAGACACGCTTATTGTAGACTCGAGCACGGCTTGCGTCAAGGATGTTGCCAATGCCTTATCGCTTGTCTTCAAGGAGCTCAAGGTCGTAGATCCTTGCGAGCTCATTACCAATTGGGTTGTATTGCTGGATTCTCTGGGTTGCTACCACCGTCTCTGAAGGGATGACCGCCTCAGATCCATAGACCAAGGAAAAAGGTGTTTCTTGTGTAGCAGTTCGGGCTGTCGTTCGATGCGCCCAAAGGGCCGCGTCAAGATCATCCGCCCAACTGTCTTGTGAAGTTCTCAACCTTTTCTCCAAAATCTTGACTATGGTCTTGTTGGTGGCTTCCACCTGACCATTGGCTTGGGGGTGGCCGGAAGTAAAGCGTTGTTCTATTTTGAAGGAGTGGAGCCACCTTCCTTTCGACCCGTAAAATTGTGCTCCATTGTCTGAGACTAACACTCGTGGGAGTCCAAACCGGCAGATGATGTTCTTCCAGATGAATGTCCGAACTCTGCTCTCGGTGATGGTTGACACTGCTTCAGCTTCGACCCACTTAGTGAAGTATTCTACTGCCACTATCAAGAACTTCTTCTGATGCGTTCCTCGTGGAAAGGGACCAACTATGTCTATACCCCATTGATCAAATGGGCAAGCTATGATTGACGGAATCATAGGGTTGGTCGGACGGTGTGGTATGTTGGCATAGTATTGGCAGTCTTCGCAGGTGCGGGCGGTGTTGGCTGCGTCCATATCGATGGTTGGACAATAGTATCCTTGCCTTATGATTTTTTGCGCCAAGGTTCTTCCCCCAGAGTGACTTCCACAACTTCCCGTGGATCTCTTCCATCGCAGCTAGCCTCCTGAGGATCTAGGCACCTCAAGTGAGTTCCGCTGAAGAATCTCTTGTAGAGGTCTTCTCCCAGAATAAAGTATCTGTTGGCTCAACATTGAATCTTCCTGGCCTCCCTAGGATCCACAGGTAAAGTACCATCCTTGAGGTAACAGAATATATCGGTCATCCAGCTTTCTTCGTGCTCAAGAGAAACATCTCCGTTGGGGTTCGCCAGAGGATTCTGCGGGTCATCGGATGACACTTCGTGTCCAAAGCTCCTAAGCGTGCATTGGAGAGAGCATCGGCTTTTTCATTCCACTCTCGTGAAACCGGTCGAGAGTAAATTCTTCAAAGTGCTCAACCTCTTTTTGAGGAGCTCCAAGTATTTGATCATGTTAGTCCTTTGGTGGTAAAGGATCCGAGAACTGGATTGCACGAGCATGCGAGTCTGTGTAGGCTTTGATTCTTTTCACCTGAAGGGCTTTTGCCATCCTTAGGCCTGTGATAAGTGCTTCATACTCGACCTCGTTGTTCGTCACCTTAAAGTTGAGGGTGATGGCGCATCGAGCCTGGCTCCTTCAGGACTTTCAAGGAAAACTCCTATTCCTCCCAACCGTCCGGTTGATGATCCATCCACTTGTAATGTCCAACATTCTCTGTTTCCTTCCTTTCCTCCTAGAGTGGGAGTGGGTGCTTTCTCAACCTTCTGCTTCTTGTTGGAAGATGCAGTTGTCGAGATATTGAGTTCTTCATCCAGAAGAAACATGTGCCTCACTCTTAGTGAATCCTCCATAGGTTGGTGATCTCGAGTCACAGTTGGATGCTAGCCTTTGTGTCTCTTCACCTTCTTTCCTCCACTTGATTCCTTGATCCGGGCTATCGCCACATGACCGGGCCTTTTCCGGGAGTCTTCGTTCTCCTTTTCTACTTTCTCTGGATAGTCTACCAGGAAGTCGGCCAGGACTTGTGCTTTCTTGGCAGATGGGGCTTGGTAGCCAATATCATATTCACTTAGCTCAATAGCCCATTTGGATAGGCGTCCTGACTTATCCGGTTTCTCCAAGACATGTTTGAGTGGCTCATTTGTAAGGACCACAATCCGATGCGACTTGAAGTAAGGCTTCAGTTGCCGCGCGGTATAAACCAGTGCGAAGGCGAGCTTCTCCACCTTGACATATCCGCTCGGATCCTACAAGCGCTTTGCTCAAATAGTAAATTGGTAAATGCTCGTTGTCTTGTAATCGTACCAGTACAGAACTCATTGCTTCATCGGTGGTAGCTAAATAGAGATAAAGAGTTTCATTCTCCATGGGTTTAGACAGAAGGGGCGGCGAGAGGAGATACTTTTTCAAGTTTTCCAGGGCCTCTTCGCACTCCTTTGTCCATTCGAACTTTTTTCCTTTCCGTAAGGTTTTGAAGAAGGGAAGGTTCTTCTCGGCGGACCTTGAGATAAAACGGCTCAACGCCATCACCTTTCCTAGAAGCTTCTGAACTTCATTGATGGTCTTGGGTCATGGCGATCTATGATTGCCTTTATCTTCTCCGGGTTAGCACTGATGCCTCTTTCTGTGACCATGTAGCCAAGGAATTTTCCTCCTTTTACCCTGAAAGTGCACTTTTCAGGGTTCAGCTTCATTCCATACTTCCGGAGAATGGAAAAGCAATTGTTGAGGTGTTCGATGTACTCCTCTTGGTCGCCTTGCTTTTCACGAGCATGTCATCCACATAGACTTCCATGGTTTTTCCCAATTCTTCCTTGAACATCTTATTTACCACCGTTGGTAGTAGCTCTGCATTCTTGAGGCCAAAGGGCATGACCTTGAAGCAATTCTCCTCGCAAAGAATGCCGCTTGATGTCTTCGAGCCATCCTAATTTGGTAAAAGCCTTGGTAAGCATCCATGAAGCTTAGAAGTGCGCATCCCGCATGGAATCAACCACCGGTCTATGCGTGGCAATGGATAGGGATCTTTGACAAAACTTGTTGAGTCCGGTGAAGTCATTGCACATTCTCCACTTTCCTGGAGCTTTTTCGACGAGGACTACGTTGCAGACCCAATCAGAGTATCTGACTTCTTCGATATGACCTGCTTTTATCAATTTGTCAACTTCCTCTGCTATGATAGCATCCTCAATCGCCCAAAATCTTTCCTCTTTTGGCGGATGTGTCACCGTAGGATCCATGTTCGACGATGAACCGTGATCCTCGGTCTATCCTTGAGGTCATCTGTGCTCCAAGCAAAGATGTGGCGATTGTCCCGGAGGCGTGTGATGAGCTAGCTCATTTTCCGTGCTTATCTCTGCTCCAATCCGAGTTGTTCTCTCGGGATTTCCTTCACCATTGGACCTCTTTCAAGGCTTCATGGGATTCTATCCTAGCTATCTTAGGGAACTTTTCTCTGAGCGACCCAATACCAATTTCTTCTTTTGGTGGTGTCAGAGTGTTGGAAGAATGGTTAAGAGGGCCCTTGGTGACCGAAAGGACAGGTTCTGTGGCTCCTCTGGTTGACATGATGTAACACTCCCAGGCTTCTCTGATGTTGCCATTTCTTCCCCTACGCCATTCGGGGTTGGAAAATTTACCCTATTGTGTAGGGTGAGGCAATTGCTCGAATGGTTAAGTCCCGGGCCCAAGATCACATTATAGTCGAAGGTCTTTAACTACTACGAAGAGAATAGTCCCGGTCACCCTTGTCGGAAGGTGCCCATAGAGACTTCAGTGGTATGCTTCCAATGGGGCGCTACTGCACCCTCCAAAACCTACCAACAGGTGTATACTCGTCCATATTGTATCTCCCAGTGCATTTGCTCGATGCCCTTTTGGATATGACATTGAGGAGCTTCTGGTCGATCAGTACCTTGTTGACTTTGTAAGTGGCAATCACTAGAGAAACAACCAAAGGGACATCAGGGTCCTTGAGATCTCCTCCGCCAGACGTTGGTGGGGGGATCTCACTATCGTCAAAGGTGATTGCATTTGTGCCTTTCAAAGCTGGTGGGCCGTAAGCCCTGTCGTTGTTTCTTAAGTGTTGCGCGGTCCTTTCTCTTGCATTTCTGCTATCTCCCCCTGTTGGTCCTCCCGCAATGGCGTTGATAACTCCACTGTAGGGGAGATTCTCCATTTCTGTCTCTTCGCGGTAACCTTGATATCTTTGGGCCTGCCGATGTGGGATCTCGGCGGGAGGTGGTGGTAAAGAGCCTGTCGGAGGTTCAGAACCACGCTCCTTTCTTCTTTGCTCATTCCTTCGATGCCTGGAGGGCTCATCTTCAACTGGTGGTTCTTTCAACTTCCCACTTCTTACTAGCCTTTCGATTGCATCTTCAATCGGATGCAATCCTCGGTGACCTTTCTGCTTGTGGAACCTCATGTAGTCTTTAGAGAATTTACTCCTCTTGCTGCTCTTGATCGGTTTAGGCCATTGTATATCCAAGTCCTTCTCAACAATAGAAGCCAAGATGTCGGATCTTGGTCTGTTGAGGCGAGTATACTCGGCAAACCTTCTGGGTGGAGTTCTTTCTCTGTGAAGTTCTTTTATGTCTCTGAGATCTCCTTTTTGCTCAAACATTCCTCGACGAGAAGGGAATTCTGTCAGACTTGTTCTTTTCCCTCTTGATCCCCGCTCTTATCGGACATTTCTTCTGTAATCTTCTCCATACAAGACTCCTTCGCAGATTTCTTCCAAGTACTTTTCGGTGGTGATTTCTTCGTGGAAAGCTTCCTTCTAAGCTCATCATTATAAGTGTTGGCATAGAGGTGTCGGACTCGCTCTTTGATACTATGAGGCTCACCGTCAGACTTCAGTTGAAGCGGTCGAGGAAGGTTCCGAGGTCCTCATGCTCTCCGGATTATGCCACCAGTGCTCAATCGATCTCTTCCTTCTTTTCGCTTTCTCAAACCTTTTCAGAAAAGGGAGGACGTCCCATGTATGACTTGATGGAACCATTGGGTAATGAGGTCCACTAATCCATTGCTTCTCAAGAGTGTGGTGGAAAAGTTGAGAGCTTTCATGTTGTCGCTGAGTCCATTGCTTTCCATCTTACTCGCATTTAGTGAGATGCCCTACGGGCAAGTATCTCCATAGTAGTGCTCAAGGTTTGGGATAACACAATCGGGGCGCTTTCTTTCTTTTCTGATCTCATCGCACAGAGGATTGGGAGTTTTAACTACCACCTTCTCATGTGCTTTGACCATTCTGCTCAAGGTGGCAATTTGTGTTTCCAAGGCCTTTTGTTGGAGGTAGATCCGCCACCGCCGCCTTTCACGGGTCCCGGGTTGATGGCTACATCCGGAGGAGATCATCGATCGGAACAATCGGGTACTTTCGCCATTTGATCTCTAGGCACTTGTTGTTGAGCTCACGACGGCTTCCACTTCGCTCATGGCACTTCGGACTTCTCCTCGTTGCTCATGAGAAGCAATCGCTTCCTATTGAGAAGATGTCTCAGATCTTCCGTTGAGCTTGTTCTCCCAAATTTTGTTGGATTGGACGGTGCTCGCTTCGGATTGAGCAGGTTCAGCTTGTCTTGGGATTGCCAAAGGCGGAGTGGGTTGAGGAGGCTGGAGGTTGTTTGATCCTAAACACCCTTGAATAGTGGTGAGAAAGAGGCCGAATTGATTTTCATTCAATCCAAACTCGCCGGGATGGATGATCTGTCCATTTGGGAGGGTAAAGTTTCTACCTGGGGGAGGACCATGTGTTCCTGACGGAGGAACTCGCCCTTCGTCCCCAAGTGTTTGGACCTCATCGGTGGATTAGTGGCTCTCTCCTCGTCAAGAAAGATCCGGAATGGCAATCACCGGATCGTCCGCCACTTCTCTTGTCAAGACCCTTGTTACTCCTCCTTCCGGTGGGAGGTCTCCCCTTTGTCTAGGAGTCATGCATCAACCGTAGTGGCGTTGGTTCTGCGGACCTTCTTGTTCTTGCCATTCTTGAAGAGAACGGGACTTTTGTAAAGGTTCCCACAGACGCCAAAATGTTGGGTCTAACTCACAATCACTTAGATTTATTTAACTCTTCCAAATGGTGCCAAGATGAGAGGCTCCTTGCTAGGTGAGGATCAAGCGAAGAACCACCGCCAACTACTCCTAAGGACCTCGCACACTTGAGTGGGGGATTAGTGCCCGTTTGCTAAGTGTCAAACCGGGATGAGACTTTACTCGAGAGTGATCATGGATCGACTCAGATAGTGCTCGTGATGTGACTAGCGAGAAGACTTGTTCAAGTGACTTACTTGGTCTCCCTTGCTTATGGGGATATGTGCCCTATTTATAGGCTACCATTGAGATGGAAGGCCTTGCTAGGATCGCGCCATGTACGGCCAGGATTGAGCCACCAATGCTAAGATGAGGCCCATAGCCCAATAATGAAGCTTTAGCCCATGCCATCTTGGGCTTTAGGGGTAATTGGTCATTATGGGAGAGTTCTTGAGGATGTGATGAGTCCGCCGAGATCTCGTGTTCGGAGGGGTCCGGATGTCCGGTCCGACAAAGACAGTTGTCACCGAGGAAGTTCCTCTGTCTGTCCAACTCTTCCGATTCGGAGCTCATGGGTTCGGACATCTCACTCTTTGGTGCCCACTTGCTTGGTAGCCTATGAGATGGTCATGCTGGATCCGAGTTAACATCCGTATCGGAGTCTTTGGGTCGGAGAGGGTGCTGACTTAGCACTATGCTCCTTTCCCAGGGAGGCTCGGACCACGGTGGGTCGGATCTAGGATTCCGGGTCGGGCCTTGCAGGTCCTAATCCTTTGTCCCTTTCTTTCAGGGTGGGTCGGACCATAGGTGGTCTGCCCGGATCGGACCATTGGCTCGGACATAAGTGCCTCGGATCCATTGGATGACTTGGGATGCCTTAGGATTCGCTCCTAGGTCCTTTATGACGGTTTGGACATATTTCCGTATCAACACGTCGCTAAATAGTAACGGATTTAGCAACAGATAGAGTGTTGACCTTTTAGAGACAGATAATTATCCGTCTCTAAAAATCTGTTTTTTCTTTTTTTAAAAAAAATATTCTGCGCTATTTAGCGACGGATACGGATAACTATCCATCGCTAAATAAGTGTTTTTTGTTTTTTTTTTTTATTTTAATCTGCATATTTGGATATACAATAATATAATATTCAATACGGATATACAATAAATTGACAATTTTATAAAATATTCAATACGGATATACAATAAATCGATAATTTTTTATAATATATACAATATTAATACGGATATACAATAAATTGATAATTTTATACAATATTAAATAATACAATATTCAATATCCAATATTCAATAATACAATATACAATATTTGATAAATACAAAGAAGAAATTATACAAAATTAATACAATAATATAATAATTCAATACGGAACTTGTTGCATCTTGATGAATCTTGGACGGAGGAAGTCGGATCTAGTCGTGGAGGCAGTGGTTGTGGTGGCGTCGTGGAGGCAGTGGACGTGAATGGAAGGGTGGTGGTGGTGGCTGGACAGTGGTGGTGGTGGATCTAGTGGATTTGGGTTTCGGGTCTTGTGGTGGTGGTGGAGGCAGTGGAGTGGAGGACGAGTAGTGGTGGGTGGTGATGGTGGAGAGGTGGTGGTGGAAGGCGAATGGTGTGGTGGCGGTGGGTGGTGGTGGCAGTGGTGAGGTGGTGGTGGTGGTGGTGGTGGAAGGCGTGGTGGTGGTGGTGGAGTGGAGGGTGGTGGTGATGGAGGAAGGAGGGTGGTGGTGGGAGGAAGAGAAAGATGGAATGGTGGAAGGAAGAGGAAGGGGATATATATTAGGATTTATGCCGATTTTAGTAACGGATAGCCTTATCCGTTACTAAGTTTTTTTTTTATTATTATTTTTTAAATTAGTCAACACGCAATTTAACGACGAATAGGCTATCCGTTACTATTTAGTAACGGATTTCCTTATCCGTCGTTAACTAATTTTTTAAATTCTTTTTTAATTAATTAGTGTTAGGAATATCTGTTAGTATTTTGATCATTCATCACATGTTCTTATCTTTGCCAGAAAGGTGATTAAGTACTCTTAGTTCACTTGAACATTGTAAAAGAGGAAATCACTGAGTATGATTAGTCTAGTAAATCTTGTATTAGGATTATAGGTCTCTGAATGTAATTTTTATTTCCAAGAAGACCATGAAGATCAATCCTAGCAATGGAGCTTTTCTGAAGATTAGAAGACTGAAGATTGCACAAGGTTTATGAAGACACAAAGGTTTAGTCTAACTCAGAAAGACTATGTCCTTAATCCTTTCTTAAGTACATTAACTTACTTTGGAAATATGATTCTGGACATATGACATCATGAGTATGGAGCATGCAAGCCATCAGAAAGGTTCATGTATCCGTTGAGACTAAAGGACAATGAACAGTACTATGCATTAAATGCATCGGCAGAAATGCTGCAAAAAGCAAGTCCTCTCTGAAACAAGAGATAGTGACTACTGAGTACATAGTTCAAGATATAAACGGATATAATTTGATAGAGAGCACAACGGATACTATTCAAACGCCTCTCAAATTTATCTATATATATCACACACTTAGATGCTTGAAGAACACACCTTAGAACGCTCTATCTTGCAAACTTACCATCAAGCAAAGTATTCTCTCAAGCACTCTACTACCCTTTCTGAAAGCTTTATCTTGCTTGAAGAATCACTAGTAGTTTTAAGTTGTCCTGAACCTTAATAAGAGATTGTTATTCGTGAAAGAGTTGAACTATCAGATACCCTTTCTGAAGCTCATTCTCCAGAACGGACATCAATTACTTGGGTCAGTAAAGAGCAGATTGCCATACACTGAACAAGTGTATTAAGTAGTCTTGTTCTATTAGGCTCTCTGGAAACATAACTGAAAAGTTATACAAGAAGCCTCTCTGACAAACCTTAAAACCAACACCATCAAGGCGTGGAGTAGAAGAAGTACTTGATTTGGGAAATCAGGGAATAACTCCAAGGTTATCTGAGTAGAGGAAGTACTTAGCTCTAGGAGCTGGGGAATAACTCAGGGGGGACATTTGGTTGGGAACCATTTGTTTAGGAATCTTAGAATAGGATTATTGTAAGGTGAACTTAATTATCTGTTCTAGTGAATTCTAGGTCTCAGAAAGACCGAAGTGGATTAGTTGGAGGATTACGCCACCTCCAGATACCACTATACTTGCTGTGTTATTTACCTTCTCAGATTTATCTTTCAAAGAAAGCACACACTTACTTATTGTTTCTGCACTTACCTATCTTAAAGTCTTCCGCGCTCTGAATTTAAGTATCAGAAACCCCCCCCCCCCTCTAGTCTTTTACTTTGCCGTTATCTGGACCAACAAGTGGTATCAGAGCAGGAGTTTCCCAAGCCTTCTGCACTGAACCTAGATCCCCAGATAGGTGAAGAAACTTTGTCCCTTTCTGAGGACTATATAATTTGTGTGTTAAGTGCGGAATGTCTCCGAGTGATGCACCGCTCAAGCCGTAAAACTACGAGAAATGGAAGAACAACATGATGCTCCATCCGGAGGCCATTAGTGATGAGATGATCTATGTCATCAATGAAGGGCCTATTAAAATCGCATAACTCAAACAGCATCGAGGTGTCGATGGAAGAAAAGCCTCGCATAAGGAAGATGAAAGCGAGGATGCGATGCTAGTGATAGTGGTCGTGTTGCTCGTGGAAGCATTATGTATGAAGACAAGCTAAGAGAGCTCGACATCCAAGATGCCAAGAGACACAGATTGATGGTCAAGCTCAGAATATAATCATCGATCAACACCGAGCATACAAAGGTAAATCGTGGTGCTAAACGGCGAAAGTTGCTCGCAATTGATTGAAGAAATCAGGCTTAACCGAGAAAACCAAAGAAAACAAGTTCAAGTTCTTAAATTGAAGTTCCAAAACTTCAAGCAAGGTCCCACAAACTCTGGAAGAACTTGATTTCGTGTTTACTACTCTTATGAGTGATATGGTTGCACTTGGTGAAAGCAATGATACTCCCACCGTAAAAGATTAAGACTATTGTCAAGTCTCAATCACAACCGGGAACACACTAAATTCTTTTATTTCAACAAAGGAATGCCAAATATTACTCCAAGAGAGCTCTTCTCTCATCTTACATCAGAGATTATGAGACAACTCGGAGAGAACAAACAAATGAGAAGTTGCAAAGTGTTGCTCTAGTCTCTCAAGGTACTTCGAAAAGAAAGATACCAAAGACGATCTCAAGAAAATGCTCTTGCAAAGAAGACACATGAATAAATTTGTGAGTTAAGAGATTGAGAGAAGAAAAGCTAAAGAAAAGTCAAAAAGCATCTTGCCCAAACTATCATCAAGATAAGAACATTCAACTAAACAACTCTCAAGACCCCCATTCGAAAGGTGTTAGTAATCTTGAATCGCAGAGATAGGAAATGATATCCGCTCTATCATTGTCAAAAGCCCGGTCACTTCAAGAGAGATTGCCACCTTTAAACAAGCTCAAGACATGTGACAAGAAGGATGTAAGAAATTACAAAAGAAATCAAAGGGCTTTACCGATCAAGAAAGGAAGAAGAGTCAAATCCAACTTGATGCTCTAGATATTGAGATGATTCGAAGATGGAGATTCATAACTCAAACCTACCATCACCAGAATTGTGTGGAATCACCCACGACGTAATCGACTTCGGCCTTAAGAAGAATGAAATGTGTGGAGTTGCTGAGATTGCTGGTCCAGACATCTCCAACATTGAAATGTGTCTTATGGCTGATGAGGTAACAAACATTTCACAATTTATGTACTATGAGAGTGATGATGGAATTGAGGATCTGGAGTTAATCAGGAGTGAATTGGATCGTTATGAGAAAGAATTTCTGGAAGCACAATCCAAAACCAGAATTCTAGAGGAAAGCAAAGAAACTCTTGAGAAAGAGGTTTCTGAGCTAACCAGGGTATCTGAGAACAAGAGCGCTGAAATAGCCCTTCTGAAAAATCAGATATCTGAAAATGAAAATTTTCACAAACTAGCCTTGGATGAACTTAATAAGAAAATGATAAAGCTGCTTTCTGAGAATGAGGAACTTCGAAAGAAAGAGCTATCCTTCCAATCTTATGCAAAGGCTAGTGACACTCTCATTGAGGTTCAATCATATCAGAGAGATCCCTCTGAGAAAGGTGGACTTGGACTTGATGAACAATCGAGTAATTCATCTCCTCTGAAGAAGAGTGATGAAAGGTTGACCTTTGTAAAAAGTCAACAGAATGGTTCTTCAACCACCTATAGCATTGGTCAGAAAGCTAAGGTAGTTGACAAAGGAAAAGGAGTAGCAACCCAACCTTTGAAAGAACAACAAGTTCACAAGAAACTTGTGGGTGAAGCTTCTGAAAAGAAATACAACCCTCAGATATGTAGCCATCCACATTGCCATATTACTAGGAAAGGAAGAATTGCTGGAATAGGCAAATTCTCTACTGTACCATTTTATGAAAATAAAGACGGTACAGAAACTAGTAAGGCTTCTGAAGACCGCATTCAGAAAGCCAAAGGTGTTCGAAATGGCATTGGCTATCGTGCTATTGGAAAAGTCCTTTTACAACAATATAAGGAAGGACAAGAGCAATGGCGCAAGGCTGATATTGCACATAGCAATAAACAGAAGTGGAAGAAATCTCAAACCACTGAAAAACTGAATGCCAAAGCTAGAAGGAACCTGGCCAAAAAGGCTAAGTTTGCTGAAAAGCAATCCCAGAAACCCAGGGTCCAGAAAATACCAAAAGGAACACCTAGAAACACCTCAAGAAGGAAGATTGAGATCAAAATTACTGATTCTATTGTTTCTCCTTCTGATAAAGTTAGACAAAAACAAACTCCCAAGAAATTCACTAAAATGTGGATTCCTACTGGAAGAATGTTTAGTCTAAGTGGTTCTATCTCTGAGGCAAGAACCTAACTCCTGTTTCCTGTTTTGTGCAGACGCCTCTTGGACTAAGGCTCAATGGCTATTTGATAGTGGATGCGGAAAGCACATGACAAGAGACAAAGCAAATCTGGTCAACTACAAAGCTTGCAACAATGGACCAGACATCGATTTCGGAGGAGAATTAAATCCTCCGGGATTTGCAACGTCAAATTGGGATCCTAATACCATCGACGTATTACATGTTAAGGGTTTGAAATACAATCTATTTAGCATGAGCCGGTTTGCAAGGGATTTATCAGGAAATTTAAAGCAAAGTATTGCAAACTTATTGACAATGAGTCAAAGCAGACAGTCTTGGTTGCTAGGCGGAAAGGCAGTCTTTATGTTGCCGATTGGGCATCTGCCACAACTGAAGAATGTCTCATGGTGAGTCAATCAGGTCACACAGAAGAGCACTGGTTATGGCACAAAAGAATGAGTCACTTGAATTTCAAAACTCTGAACAAACTTGCCAAGAAAGAGTTAGTAGTTGGCCTTCCCAAAACATCTTTCAGAAAGGATGGTATCTGTTCTGCCTGTCAGATGGGGAAACAATCTAAGATCTCTTTCAAGTCCAAAATCAGACACTCTAGTGTTAGACCACTGCAACTATTACACATGGATCTTTTTGAATCATCTGTAACTAGTTATGCAGGAAAGAAGTATGGTCTTGTTGTTGTAGATGACTTCTCAAGATTCACTTGGGTTGTCTTTCTGAAGCATAAATCTGATGCTAGGGTGGAGATACCAAACTTGCTAAATAAGCTTGAAGTCATGAAAAATGACAAGGTATCTGCAATCGTAATGCACCATGGTATCAATTTGTCAACCAAGACATAAAGGAGTTTTGTACAAGAAAGGTATACAACATCAACTTTCCTCTCAGAAGAACACCACAACAAAATGGTGTTGCAGAAAGGAAAAATAGAACCCTTAAAGAAGCAAGAAGGACAATGTCAACGACATCAAATAAGTGAAGTTTATTGGGTTGAAGTCAGAACACAAAGATGCTACACTCGTAATGTATGTTTGATAAACAAACACCATGACAAGACCCCTTATGAGCTCTTGGTTGGTAGACCCCCTAATATTAAACATCTGAAAGTGTTTGGTTGTAGATGTTTTGTTCTTAACAATGGAAAAGAGTATCTAAGAACATTTCAACCAAAGGCAGATGAAGGAGTGTTTCTTGGTTATTCTATGAATAGCAAAGCTTACAGATTTTACAACAAAAGAACAAAGAAGATTGAAGAATCAGTTCATGTTGTATTCTATGAAGAAAGCAAGAAATCACCTCTTGATGATGAACTCTCAGAAAGGTTCAAGGAACTAATGTTAAAGGATTCTGAAGAAGAACCCTCAGAAAGGAAAAACATCATTATGGAAAGAGAGGATGACTCTGACGAAGAAAAGCATGAAATGCCTAGTAACAACCAGATGATTCTCAGACATGATGAAGAATTTCCTATGAAAATTCCAGAAATGGAAACTGAAGATGTTCATCAAAGAGCTAATTCTGGAAATGACCTCTCTGACAGGCATGTCCCAAAAATCACTCACACTGAGCAAGTGTCAGACATTCAACGCCCTCCTGTGGTACAAAATGTCATAGATACTGAAGAAGTATCAAGTCATAATCATAGTGATTCACATTCAGATCACATAGATGTTGACCCTACTAGCCCCAAACCCATGATGAGATGGATCAAGGATCATCCTGCAAAGGATGTGATTGGACCAATCAATCAAGGTGTTAGGACTAGGAGAGCAATAGCCGAAAATGCTAATTCTCTCTTTGGATGTTTCATCTCAAACATTGAACCTAAAACTATTGAAGAAGCATTAAGAGACCAAGACTGGATCTCTGCAATGCAAGAAGAGTTGGATCAGTTTGAAAGAAACAAAGTCTGGAAACTAGTTCCATTTGTAGAAGGAATATCTGTGATTGGAACCAAGTGGGTTTTCAGAAACAAGATGAATGAATCTGGTGAAATCACCATAAACAAAGCAAGGTTGGTTGCCAAGGGATTCACCCAGACTGAAGGTTTAGATTTTGATGAGTCATATGCACCAGTTGCCAGATTGGATGCAATAAGACTCTTTCTGGCCTTTGCAGCTCATAAAGACCTTAAAGTTTATCAGATGGATGTCAAAAGTGCATTCTTGAATGGTGAACTTGCTGAGGAAGTCTATGTTGAACAACCACCTGGTTTTGAAGTTTCCTCAGAAAGTAGAATGGTCTATAAACTACAGAAAGCTCTATATGGACTGAAACAGGCTCCAAGAGCATGGTATGATACTTCGGTCAAATACCTTCTGGAAAGTGGTTTCAAGAAAGGTGAAGTTGATAAAACTTTATTTACCTTAAATCATGATGGGAAACTGCTCTTAGTTCAAGTATATGTTGATGACATTATATTTGGATCTAAGGACAAGCAACTTTGTGATGACTTTGCAAATCTCATGAAAAATAAGTTTGAGATGAGCATGATGGGAGAATTGAACTATTTCCTAGGATTGCAAGTCAAGCAACTCAATGATGGAATATTCATTAGTCAGACAAAGTATGAAAAAGACATGCTCACAAAGTTCAATCTTAAGCCCTCTGAAAAGAATGCTAAGATACCTATGAGCATAGGAACCAAAATGACCTATACTGAATCAGATAAGAGTGTTGAAGAACACAAGTATAGGAAATTAATAGGTTCACTACTTTACCTTCGCAAGGCATCAGATATTCAATATGCAAATGGAGGTGTGCTAGATTTCAAACAAATCCAATGCAATCACACTACAACATTGCTATGAAAGTATTAAGGTATGTGAAAGGTACAGTAAATGTAGGTTTGTGGTATCCTAAAGAAGGTGGATTGAGTTTGGCTGGTTACTCAGATGCTGACTATGCTGGATCAATGCTTGATAGCAAAAGTACCTCAGGAACTTGTCAGTTTCTGGGAACAAGACTTATCTCATGGTTTAGCAAGAAGCAAAACTCAATTGCAACTTCTACCACAGAGGCTGAATATATTGCTGCTGGTTGTTGTGCAACACAAATACTGTGGATTCAACAACAACTCAGAGACTATGGACTCAATGAAGAGAAAACTCCTATTTTCTGTGACAACACAAGTGCTATTGCAATCACACAGAATCCCAAGTTCCATGCCAGAACAAAGCACATTGATGTTAGACACCACTTCATCAGAGACCATATTGAAAAAGGCAATATAGAGATACTCAAGATTGGCACAGAAGACCAACTTGCAGATATCTTCACCAAGCCCCTACAAGAAAGCTGGTTCTTGACCTTAAGACATAATCTTGGATTGATGGAGTTGCCTAAGGACTGAAAAATGTCCTAAATCTCTAAATTCTGAGTAAGTAAGGGAGAAAAGAAGTAGGCCTCTGAGAACACGTTCTCAGAAAGCCAAGTTGATAAGAAGTGATGCAAAGGTTTCTGAGTAGCAATACTGAAGAAAAACATTTCGAACGGTATCCAGGAAGGCAAGGTTGGTACACACTCAATGAGTAAATAAGACTAGAACTTACTTACTAAGAGTGGGTCAAATACATTCAAACAACCAAGTTTCGATTCTTGAATTGAAACTATTTAGTCATAAAGAGAAAAGACACAAAGCCCAAAAGGTATAAGTTCTGAAAGTCAAACATGTCCAATGTCTTGTATTTTTACCATTTTCATGATAAACAATATATAGATAAGGACTTGACATTCAGAATGATAAGCTCAAACGATCAAAGTGTTCTCACTCTTTACTTAGTGACACAATGAATGTAGCATATTAAAAATCCATCAAGTCGGCACATTACCATTTGTTGATTGATATCATTACAAGATATTCAATATAAGCCCTTGATGTATAAACGTTTGATCTCAACGGCTGAGATTAAAACAAAGCAAGTAATGTCTGTTTAGAAATTCAGACGTGGCCCACTAAGCATTTAATGAAGTACAAAGGACGTACCATGCCTATGCAGATGCAAAGACACACATTCATATTCAGCTATATGTATGTTGTATCTATGTATGTTTTATCTGCTATATATATAGGAATTGGGCAAAAGACAAACACTTTTACCAAATCCAAATTTCAAATCAGATCAAAATAGCAAAATCTCTCAAGATTTCGCAAACCTCCTTCGCAAACTCAACTTTTGTGCTTAGTCTTCGAAAAGATAAACTAATTTCAATTACTTGTGCAAAATCCGCAAAACCACTTATTCAAAACTTTATATAAAGAGATGGCACCCAAGAAGATGACCACCAAGAACCCTAAGGTCGGATCATCTACTCCTCTTTGAAAAGCAAGGAGGAAAAGAACTTAAGGTGTTGAATAAACGCCTCGGGAGAATTCACCCTTCGGATTGGAACCCTAGTCATAAAATGAATTGGGAGCATTCTTAGTGAAGAAATATGTACCAGCTTATACCCTCAAAACCGAAAGGAAACCGATATTGGGGATGTTGAAGAATTCCCATATCTATGTGTTTTTATCTGCCGCACTCAAAGGCCTATCCACATCGGATGTCTTGGAGTTCTACAACAACTCCAAAATCTTCACAAAGGTTGTGAATGATAAAGAAGAAAAGTACATGCGCATCAAGTCCAAGGACAAGAAATTGTTCTTGATCGCAAGCTTTTCAGAAATTGTTCCGATTGAAAATCGAGGAACTATTGAAGATATCAACATCAAGGACGCCTCAATGATTCAAGGCCAAAGAACTTTTGAGGCAATCCGGTTGGAAAATGCAAAAGGTTGCCCAGAGACTTTATTCAAAGCTATCAACAAGTCATCTTCGTAAACACCGAGTATTTTGCTCATCCCGTCCGTTGCTTTGATGGCAACAAAGGTGGAGTAGACCAGATAAGTATGGAGAGATGGATGATGATGCATCTTCTGAACCAGAAGAATGAAGGGCAGGAAACCCACTTCAATTGGGGGAAGTACGCCTTCAACAAATTCCTTGGACATATTGAGGAATTTGAGCCCAAAATCATCACGGCCTTGCGAGCCAAAAGCCAATATGCACTTTGGTCTCGTGGATATGTTACATTTGGAAACCATGGGATTACTCTTAGAGAGAAACAAGAAATCCAGTCACCAACTCCTTTTCGCACGCCTTTGAAGAAAAGGAGAGAATTGTCACGAGCAAGTACTCAGAAAGGCTGAAGAAACTACACAGGAAGGTGAGGAGGTTTCTGAGCAAGCTCAAGCTAAACCTCCAGCTGCCAAAAGAAAAAGGGCTCAAGGCAAAAGGACCTCCAAGTCCATAAACATTCAAGAAGCACAACCTTCTGGAGACAAGGTCTCAGAAGATGTTGTTCGCCCAGAAAGGCAGTTCCAGAAAGCCCCAAGAATCCTCAAATGCATCGCCCGAACTCCCGAGATGATAGAAATATCATAGATGGGTCCGCTAACACGTAATAGTGATTCTGAGGACGATGAAGTAATCGCAACAGTGCTCAAAAGATATAAGCTTGAGACCCAAGGAGGAGCATCAAACTTAGCTCTTCAGAAAGATAAGAGCCCCTCTGCCCAGCAGGAAGAAGAAGGCCTGGGTGAGGAAGATAGAATGATGGAAGATACTGACATTGCTTCCACATTCACAATACCAGCACTCAATATTACTGAAGAAAACCCTGTTCTTGAACAGGTTCCTCAACCTTCTGAGAGAGCTCAACTCTCAGAAAGGGATCAAACTGAGATGGAGACTCAGAATGATACTACAGAGGAGAACAACAATGAGCACAGAGAGACTGTGGATTCACCACAAGTCCAAAAGATCAATGATCAGCTTGACTCTTTTCAGGCCATATTGGAGACAAACTTTCAGGGGGAAGTTAATCTGTCCACCCTTCTGAATGAAGAAGAGGTTTCTCCAACCTCAGAACAACAAGAAAAGCCTGTTCTACAGGTAGCTAAGTTATCTCTGAATAAGAAATAGCTTGCTTGAAAAATTAATATCTTGTGTTCTAAATTTCTTTTTGTCTTACTTTAGGCTCTAACTGACGAAGTAGTGGTGGAGGGACCAACACTCCAAAACCAAGAAAATCCAGAAGCTGAAAAGCTTTCTGAAGAAGCATTTACTGAGCCTTCTGATGAGAAGGTAAGCACTCAGTAATAATCTTCTTCAAGAATGCTCTGGAAATCCCACTACTAAATCTCTTATGTTTGTTCTTACAGCTCGGTCGGAAGAACAATTGGAAGGAGAAAATTCTTGAAAACTCCTCCAATAGAAAGCTAAACCAACGAACAAAAGATTCGAAGAAAAGGTTCCAGAAACCCCCAAGGTTTCTGAGAAAGATGCCACTGAGCTTCCTCACTTGGAAGTAAGTGAAGTCTCAGAAAGCATTTTTCCACTTATCTTTTCTGATAACAAGTTTCTAAACATATTTGATTCTATTTCTCAGGTTCAATCAGAAAGAAAGGATGCTGAGGATCAGACTTCTCCTCACAACAAGGTATCTGAGGCCTCTGTGCCCAAACAAGCTGAAGTCCAAGCAAATGAGCCTAGTGTTTCTACACAGGTATGCTCAGAAAGCTTACTTTTGCACACAGATACCAACTCAAGTGGTTTGAACAAAACTGACTTGATCCCTTTCTTTCAGGCTCAAAGTTTTGTGCCAGTTGATTTACTCAAGGCTTTCCAGAAGCACACTCTCAAGAAACATCTAAAGTGCTTGATTAATGGCGTAAACTCGTAAAGGTGACCTTTACGAAATAGCCAGTAATCGACGTCCCGAAAAGAGAGCAATAGCCCTAACCGGAAGACTACATCCATGCATTGTTCCCAATGAGTCTTATTCTTTGCCAATCTGATGCATGAAGACTTCACTCATGAAGTAGCACAAAAACTTCTAGCAGATTTCAAAACTGCGGATGCTCAAACCCAAGAGCAGATGGTAACCCATCCTGCATTGCCTAGTAAGCTCACTACTTACCCAGCTGAGCAAGAAGAAGTGAATGGGAGAATGATTACATTCCCAAATGTGATCAACTTGATTTCAGAAGATGAAGAAGAAATGGACGAGAATGATTATCAAGTACCCCCTTCTGAGCATCCAAGTCAAGAAAACAAGAATGATGATGATGATGATGATGATGATCAGAATGATGATCCCCAACCTGGAAACGGCGGGATTCAGAAAGTTAGCAAAGGAAGTGCAGAAAAGGCCACTCCTTCCAATGCTCAGAAAGCCCCATCATCATCACCTTCAAAGTCTCATCAGAAAACCCAACAGGCAGAACAGAACGATATACTTGAAGAGATATCTGCCGCTGAGTTCAGGATTGAACAACTCAGAAAGGTGTTGGAAGAAGAAAAGAGAATCAACTTAGAGTGTCAAGCTCTTGTTGATGAAAAGGAAGCCAAAATTCAAAAGCTCAAAGAAGCTAACACCCAGGACTTGGCGCTCCTAGATGAGCAAAGAAATCTAAAAGATGTCATTGTTGTCACAGCTGCTGAAATAGATGCCATGGATGACAATGATGATGAAGAAGATGATGCTGAGACTGCATCAGAAAGACCTTCTACATCTTCTCAGAAGGCCAGCACACTTGATGGAAAGCAGAAAAAGGTTGTCAATCTGCAAACTATTCAAGAAAAAGATAATAAGAGTGATGCTGAAAACAACCAAAACTTGATTACTGACGCAGAAGATGAGAGACTTGTCACTCAACACAAGAGAGCTCTACTTGCTCCTCATATATTCTCTGGACCAAGTAGTTCAAGAAGTGAAGAGCACCGTGCCAGAAATAGTATCTTTTTGGAACTCAGAAAGACACTAATTGCTCAAGACACAGAAGTGCTAAAATTCGTCCCAGAAGAGATGAAGTCATTGGTCAGCTACATTTCAACAGAGCAACCAGCATAGCTCTCTCTCAGAAAGACCTAGGGTTGGTCAGGGATGAGGATTGTAACAATTCTAATACAGCACTCAATGAAGCCAGCCATGCTGTTCTGCAAGCCAACTCCATTCTTAGGCCACTTGAAGAGCTCAACAGAAAGGAGCAGAACCGTTAAGGTAACCACGAACAAGAAAGAAAGAAATCCAAGAATTGGTCGGGTGCACAATAATCTCCGTAAAAACTTTGACTCACTCTCCAAGCTTATGCCATTATGAGTCAGTCATTCATGACTAAGGGGGAAGAAGAAGAGATGCCTCAGAAAGGCAGAGGAAGAAAGAGAAAACAATTTATGCCTCCCTCGTCAAGTCAACTAGTCATCAAGAACACCGGAGATGCCCCTGTTGAAGAAGTTGTTCCAGATCAACCAAATGTAATCGAGAAGTATATCACTAGGTCACTAGAACCAAGTCCCTTAGGATCTCGAAGGAACAACTGAATAATCTGGAAAAGGAGAAGACCAAGAAGAAGGAGAAGTGAGAGACCAAGAAAGCTGCAAGCCTCCATTGTTGAACTTCAATGATGATGATGAGGATGAATCTGATACAGATGAACATCCACTTCACAAGAGAATAAGGCAAGCAAGAACCTCACAACCTCCTCTGGCAGCAATGCCTTTGGCAGCCAAAACTCCTTCTGGAAATACCAAGTCAGTACAAGGAACTTCCACCAAAGATTTCCAAGGCGGAAGAAAGGGTTAGAGGATCTCTGACGTAAGGCCACCCAATGTAAAAAGCAAGGGATTCCCAGTTTGGCAGAACAAACAGAGAAATTGTCCAACTGATGTCCACATTGAATATGTGAAGACGAGTAATGAAGAGTCTTCATATAGGTGCATTCTGAACAAGAGAGGGTATTGGATTCTGGAACTACAACATTTACTTGTCAATGATAAGTTTCCAACTCCCATCCTCAACCAGATACTGAAATGGAGAGAAGGCAAGCCAGAATTGCTAAAATCTGAGCACCTTCATGCCTGGCTAAACTTTGAAGTAGAGAATAGAAACGATGCCAGAAAGATGGACCTCTCCTTTGCCTGTCCTTACCCAAAGCCCGATGATGTACACAAGGTACGAAAATGGATGGTAGCTATAGCAAGAAGAACAAACTAGGAGTTTCAACCTATGAGTCATTCTATATGACATTGGATGAATACCTAGATGATATACACTATCTGGAAGAAATATACAAATATTTCAACCTATCTCAGCTGCAAGTAGACCATGCCTGGGTCTGGGAAAAATACTTCTGGGTCAAACATTTTCTGAGGAAAAATCATAAACTTGGCAAGAGTTACCAAGAAATATGTGATTTGTCCAGAAAGACAGAACTCTCTGTCAGAAGGACTCTTTATGACTATGTCTAAGAATGCTGAAAAGTGGATGATTACGTCAACTGATCCAGAAAGGGTGCTGAAGAACTTGAGGTTTCTGAACCTAAGTTATTTTTGAAGACTTGAAGACTAGTATCTTAGAATGTTTACTTGGAGCTTGGACTCTCTTGTTGTTCTAATTTACTTAGCATGTTTTGTTACTTTTTGTAATCTTGCTGATTGTTTCTGAATTTCTCTATCTGTAAAAGTTGCATCTCACTCTGTAAACTGTACCTTTCTGAAGATCATACTCTCAGAAACATTATAATAGATGATGTTGGGAAATTTGTTGGGAAATTTCTTGAGAAATTTTGTTAGATATTTTGTTAGAAATATCTGTTTAGATTTTGATCAGCAACATGATGACTTATCTTAGTCTCAGAAAGGTGATTAGTACTCTTGGTTCACTTGAACATTGTAAAAGAGGAAACTCACTAAGTATGATAGTCTAGCTAATCTTGTATAGGATGTTAGGTCTCAAAATATAATTTTTATTTTATGAAGAGAAGACCAAGAAGAAGACATCCAGGCAGAAAGCTCAATGACATTGAAGACTTGAAGAAAACTGCACAAGATTACTGAAACTATTTTTCAGATACCTTAGCCAGATATCTTGAAGACACGAATAGTTTTAAACAAACTGTGTCACAAGAGATATCTGAGAAATAAGAGACATATCTGAAAACAAGGAAAGTGTCCACAGATATCTATTCTCAGATACCTTGAGCATTAACCACATTTCTGAAAAAGAAATATATAGATTGCAAACAAAGTTGTTTCAATAAATAAGTGGTATCTGAAGATTGAAGATAAGGACGTGCAAGGAATCAGATAACACTAGTCTCTGATAAAAAGCATAGTTCCGTTGACACTACAGGACAAAAAGTATAGTACAATGCATTTAATGCACAGACAGAGATGTCTGAATAAAAGCAACGGCAGCTTCTGAAGAAGAAGACAAAACCTGCTACAGTACTATACACAGATATCAATAGTTTGAATTTGAGCCTAACGGATACTATTCAAACGGCACTCAAATTCATCTATAAATATCAACACTTAGACTGCTTGAGAAGATACCTTAGACACACCTTGAATCGCATAAAACGCCTTGAACATCTTACTCAAAGCAACTTACTTACTCACAAAGCTTTACATGCGACCAAAGCATTTGATCTTGAGTAATCGAAGTTCTAAGTGTCCTGATCCTAAACAAGCAAAGCTATCTGTGAAGGAGTTGAATCAAAAGATCAACTATCTGAGATTCATTCTCTTGAACAGATATCATAAGACTTGGGTCAGTAAAATCGAACAAGATACCATACGCTGTAAAGTGTATTAAGTACCTTGATTCACAGAGCTATCTGAATAACTGAATAAGTTATTAAAGAAGCTCATCTGACAACTCAAACCAAAACCAACACCATAACTGGTGTGGAGTACAGGAAGTACTTAGTTTGAAAAATCAGGGAATAACTCCAAGGTTACCGGAGTATAGGAAGTACTTGATTTGGGAAACTAAGGAATAACTCCAAGGTTATTGAGTATAGGAAGCACTTAGCTTGGGAAGCTAGGGAATAACTCAAAGGTTTCTGAGTACAGGAAGTACTTGGCAGTGAAAGCCGGGGAACAACTCAGGGGGAACATTTGGTTGGGAACCAATTGTTAAGAATCTTAGAATAGGTTTATTGTAAGGTGAACTCAATTATCTGTTCTAGTGGATTCTAGGTCTCTGATAGACCAAAGTGGATTAGTTGGAGGATTACGCCACCTCCAGATACCACTATACTTGTTGTGTTATTTACCTTTCTGTATTTACATTTCAGCAACACACACACACACATTAACTGTTTCTGCACTTATCTTTATTAAGTCTTCCGCGCTCTGATTCTAAGTATCAGATATCTATTCAGATATCTGAGAAATAGTTTTTATCGACAAAAGTTTTAAAAGACTATTCACCCCCCCCCCCCCTCTAGTCTTTTACTTTGCCGTTATCTGGACCAACAAGTGGTATCAGAGCAGGAGGTTCACCAGCCTTCTGCACTGAACCTAGATCCCCAGATAGGTGAAGGAACTTTGTCCACTTTTGAGGACTATTTAATTTGTGTGTTAAGTGCGTGTATGTCTCGAGTGATGCACCCGTTCTCAAACCGGAGAACTACGAGAAATGTAAAATAACATGATGCTCCACCTTGAAGCCAGAAGTGACGAGATGAGCGA
Organism: Plantago major; assembly: GCA_026545765.1. Taxonomy (NCBI): domain Eukaryota; kingdom Viridiplantae; phylum Streptophyta; class Magnoliopsida; order Lamiales; family Plantaginaceae; genus Plantago; species Plantago major. The sequence goes on from CM048843.1 coordinate 13,762,245, forward strand.
AGTAATCCAGAATGGCCCAATAGTCATTCAACCCCTTCAGCAAGTCATGGAGGTTTCGAGTGGAAGAGACAGAGCTCAAAGTGAAGGATCTTCACAAATGATCGTCAACTAGTGGAAGATCTCTCGTCAAGTTATTAACGAACCAAAGCTCAGAACTCGGACATCGGAAGATGCCAAGAGGAATCGATGGATGGTCAAGCTCATAACATCATCATCGATCGACACGAGCACATACAAGTAAAGCGTGGGGTGCTAAAAGGCGAAAGTTGCTCGCAAATGATTGAAAAAATGCATGGGAACCGAGAAAACCAAAGAAAACAAGTTCAAGTTCTCAAGTTGAAATTTCAAATTTTCAAACAAGGACCCATGAAACTCGAAGAACTTGATTTCAGATTTACCACTCTCATGAGTGACATGGCGACTCTTGGGAAAGCAGATACTCCCAGAAAAGATTAAGACCATTGTCAAGTCTTAACCACAACTGGGAGCATACCAAATTCTTTTATTTTAACCAAGGAATGCCAAATATCACTCCAGTGGAACTTTTCTCTCATCTTGCTACTGTTGATTATGAGACAACTCAAAGAGAACAAACAACTGAAAAGTTGCAAAACGTTGCTCTAATCACTCAAGGAACTCCTGGAAAGAAGAAAAACAAGGAAGAAACTGAGGATGCTCTTGCTGCAAAGCAAATGAGCAAATATATCAGTCGAGAAATTGAAAGAAGAAAAGCCAAAGAGAAGCTGAAAAAGCATCTAGGCTCAAACTATCACCAGTACAAAAATATGCAAAGCTCACGAACAAGCCATTCGAGAAAGCATCATGTCTCGAGGAAGCGTAAATTGAAACGATATCTGCTTTCTGTCGAAACCAGCCACTTCAAGAAGGATTGTCCTGCCCTCAACAAACTAAGGACAGGTGACAAGAAAGAGAGGAGAATCTTCAGAAGAAGCCAGAAAGCTTTGTTAACTGAAGAAAGAAAGAAAATCCAAACTCAACTGGATGCACTAGACGTTGAGACAGTTCTGAAGATGACAATTCAGATGACTCAACCTTACCATCACCAGAATTATGTGGAGTTACTCATGATATAATCGACTTCGGCCTCAAGAAGAATGAAATGTGTGGAGTTGCTGAAATTGACGGTCCAGACATCTCCAACATAGAAAACTCTCTTATGGCTGATGAGGTAACACATACTTCTTATACTTATGAAAGTGATGAAGAGGAAATAAAAAATCTAGAAAATCTCAGGAAAGAACTTGATATCTATGAAAGAGAATTTCTAATGATCCGAGCTAGAGTCGAAAACCTTGAAGAAGAAAAGAATTCTCTTGCAAAGGAAAATTCTCAATTAGTTAAAGTATCTGAGAGAAAGGATCCTGAAAATGCATTTCTCAAAGCTCAGATATCTGAGACTGAAAAGTCACATAAAGAAGCACTGGCTGAATTACAAAAGAAATATGAAGATCTTCTTTCTGAGAACAAGGAACTCAAGAAGAAAGAATTATCTTTTCAATCTTATGCCAAAGCTAGTGACACTCTTACTGAAGTACAATCTTACTTAAGAGATCCTTCAGAAAAGAAAGGACTTGAAATTTGAATACATGCAGTGATTGTTCTATCACTCTGAATAAGAGTAAGGAGAAAAGAACATTTGTAAGTACTCAGCAAGACGGTTCCCATGCAATTTATAGTATCGGTGAGAAGACAAAGATTGTTGACAAAGGAAAGGCAGTTGCGACCAAACCTTTGTGGGAAAAACAAGTCAAAAACAAAAGCATTGGCACGTCTCGAAAAGAAACACAACACCGAAAAGTGTAAACACCCACGGTTATATGTCTCTCAAAAGGTAGAATTGCAGAGCAAATTCTCCCATGTCACTTTTACGAAAGAAATTGACCACCAGAGACTAGCAAAGTCACGAGAAAAGATCTCGAGATAGCTTCAAGTGCTCAAACGGTATTGCTACAAAGGCATCGGAAAACAACTTGCTCATAAGTACAAGCAGAGCAAGAACGATGGTGAAAAGCTAGAATTGCTCAAAGCAATTATCAAGTGGAAGTTAAAACAAGCCACCGAAAATCAATGCCGTGCTAGAAGAAATGCAAGGAAGGCTAAGTTTGTTGAAAAGCAAATTCGTAAACCCGTGTATCCGAAAGCATCATATGGAGCACCTAGGAACACACCAAGGAAGAAAATAATTCTTACTAATGATAACATTCATTCAAATAGAATTCCTCCTTACGTTCTGCTGACAAAAAGCATATTTCAAAGAAATTCATACAAAATGGATTCCTCGGAAGAACTTTTAATTCGACGGTTCCATCAAAGATATGAGAACCTAATCTCCTGTTCCTTTTGTGCGTAATGCTTCTGGACTAAAGCACAATGGCTATTTGATAGTGGATGCGGAAAGCACATGACAGAGACAAAGCAAATCTGTTGATTACAAAGCTTGCAACACGTGACCGGATATCGATTCTTTGGAGGAGAATTAAATCCTCTCCGGGATTTGGCAACGTCAAATTGGGGACTTTAACAATCACTGACGTATTACATGTTAAGGATTTGAAATATAATATATTTAGCATGAGCCAGTTTGCAGACAAGGGTTTTACTATAAAATTCAAAGCTAAATACTGCAAACTAATTGACAATGAGTCAAAGCAGACAGTCTTAGTTGGTCGGCGGAAAGGCAGTCTTTATGTTGCCGATTGGGCATCTGCCACAACTAAAGAATGTCTCATGGTGAGTCAATCTGGTCACACAGAAGAGCACTGGTTATGGCACAAAAGAATGAGTCACTTGAACTTCAAAACTCTGAATAGACTTGCCAAGAAGGAGTTAGTGGTTGGCCTTCCCAGAACATCTTCGTAAAGGATGGTATCTGCTCTTGCCGATGGGGAAACAATCTAAGATCTCTTTCAAGTCCAAAATCAGACACTCTAGTGTTAGACCACTGCAACTTTTACACATGGATCTTTTTGAATCATCTGTAACTAGTTATGCAGGAAAGAAGTATGGTCTGGTTGTTATAGATGACTTCTCAAGATACCAAACTTGCTGAAAAAGCTTGAAGTCATGAAAAATGACAAGGTATCTGCAATCAGAACAGACCATGGTACTGAGTTTGTCAACCAGTACATAAAGGAGTTTTGTACCTGCAAAGGTATACAACACCAACTTTCCTCTGTAAGAACGCCTCAACAAAATGGTGTTGCAGAAAGGAAAAACAGAACCCTTAAAGAAGCTGCAAGGACAATTCTAGCTGACACTGAAATAAGTGAAATTTATTGGGTTGAAGCTGTAAACACAGCTTGCTACACTCAAAACAGATGCTTGATAAACAAACACCATGACAAGACCCCCTGTGAAATCTTGGTTGGTAGACCCCCTAATATCAAACATCTGAGAGTATTTGGTTGTAGATGTTTTGTTCTAAACAATGGGAAAGATTATCTGAGAACATTTCAACCAAAGGCAGATGAAGGTGTTTTTCTTGGCTATTCCACAAACAGCAAACCTACAGAGTTTACAACAAAAGAACAAAGAAAATTGAAGAATCAATTCATGTTGTATTCTATGAAGGAAATAAGAAAACACCTCCTATTGATGAACTCTCAGAAAGGTTCAAAGAACTATTACTGAGGGATTCTAAAGAAGAATCCTCAGAAAGGAGAAACATCATTATGGAAAGTGAGGATGACTCTGACGTAGAAAAGCTTGAAAAGCCTAGTAACAACATGATGACTCACAAACATGATGAGGAATTTCCTATGAGTTTTCCAGAAATGGAACAGGTTACTGAGAACCTTCATCATGAAGAGGTATCTGAAAATAAGAATGCTGAAATGCATGTTCCAGATATCTCTAACACTGAAAAAGTGTCCGATATCCATGACATTTCCCATATGTCAGATATCTCAGATACTGAAAAGTATCAAATCAAAATCTTAGTGATTCACATTCAGATCACTTGGATATTGATCCTACTAGCACTAAACCTATGATGAGATGGATCAAAGATCATCCTACAAAGGATATAATTGGACCAATTAATCGGTGTTAGGACTAGGAGAGCAATAGTGAAATCGCTAACTCTCTCTTTGGATGTTTCATCTCGAATATTGAACCTAAAATATAGAAGAAGCATTAGGAGACCAAGATCGGATCTACGCAATGCAAGAAGAGTTGGATCAATTTGAGAGAAACAAAATCGAAACTAGTTCCATTTACGGAAGGAATATCTGTGATTGGAACTAAATGGGTTTTCAGAAACAAGATGAATGAATCTGGTGAAATAACCAGAAACAAAGCAAGATTGGTTGCCAAGGATTTACCTGCATCAAGGCTTAGATTTTGACGAGTCATATGCACCAGTTGCGGATTGATGCAATAAGACTCTTTCTAGCCTTTGCAGCTCATAAAGATTTCAAAGTTTATCAAATGGATGTCAAAAGTGCATTCTTAAACGGTGAACTTGCAGAAGAAGTTTATGTTGAGCAACCACCTGGCTTTGAAGTTTCCTCAGAGAGTAGAATGGTCTATAAACTACAGAAAGCTCTGTATGGATAAACAGCTCCAAGAGCATGGTATGACACTTTGGCCAAGTACCTTATGGAAAGTGGTTTCAAGAAAGGTGAAGTTGATAAAACTTTATTTACCTTAAATCATGACGGGAAACTACTCTTAGTTCAAGTATATGTTGATGACATAATATTTGGATCTAAGGACAAGCAACTTTGTAATGACATTGCAAATCTCATGAAAAGCAAATTTGAGATGAGCATGATGGGAGAAATGAATTATTTCCTAGGATTGCAAGTCAAGCAACTCAATGATGGAATATTCATTAGTCAAACAAAGTATGCAAAAGATATGCTCACAAAATTCAATCTTAAGCCTTCTGAAAAGAATGCTAAGATACCTATGAGCATTGGAACCAAAATGACCTATACTGAATCAGATAAAAGTGTTGAAGAACATAAGTATAGGAAATTGATAGGTTCACTGCTTTACCTCACTGCAAGTAGACCTGATATTCAATATGCCGTTGGTGTATGTGCTAGATTTCAGACAAATCCAATGCAAACACACTACAACATTGCTATGAAAATATTAAGGTATGTAAAGGGTACAGTAGATGTAGGATTGTGGTATCCTAAAGAAAGTGGATTGAGTTTAGCTGTGTACTCATACGCTGATTATGCTGGATCACTGCTTGATAGGAAAAGCACCTCAGGAACTTGTCAGTTTCTGGGTACTAGACTTATCTCATGGTTTAGCAAGAAGCAAAACTCAATTGCAACTTCTACCACAGAGGCTGAATATATTGCTGCTGGTTGTTGTGCAACACAAATTCTGTGGATACAACAACAACTTAAAGACTATGGACTCGATGAGAAGAAAACTCCCATTTTCTGTGACAACACAAGTGCTATTGCGATTACACAGAATCCTAAATTTCATGCCAGAACAAAGCACATTGATGTTAGACATCACTTCATCAGAGACCATGTTGAAAAGGGCAATATAGAGATAGTCAAGATTGGCATTGAAGACCAACTTGCAGATATCTTCACTAAGCCACTACAAGAAAGTAGATTCTTAGCCTTAAGACATAGTCTTGGACTAATGGAACTACCAATGAACTGAAAGAGTTCAGGTATCTGGAACGGGCATCCAGAGAAGAGGTATCTGGAACGGGCATCCAGAGAAGAGGTATCTGGAACGGGCATCCAGAGAAAAGGTATCTGGAACAAGTATCCAGAGAAGAGAAAAGAGAAATCTGGAACGGGTATCCAGAAGTCAAAAAGGCTAAAGAGCAAAAAGATAGCTTAAGATCTCTGAGACGGGAACTCAGATATCTGAATCAATCTGCAAACGGGGAACACAAAGGAGAATAGTACAACTATCTGCAGTCAACTACTCTCTTGAAATTCGCATTGTTTCTATCTTGATGAAAAACCTGGAAAAAACCTAAGTATAAGACAGATTCACATGCAAACAGTGTTCTTGGTCATACAAAGACGCGATTCAGATAGCTAATAGCCAAAATTCATTAAATGGGCACAATTACACTTGTTGATTGTGATCATTGCTGAAGAAGCAATGGTGACCCTTGATGACAAGCGATTGATCTGTACGGTGGAAATTAATTCACAGTAAATAGTGGACTGTTGAAATTCAGACATGGCCCACTAAGCATTTAATGCCGAACTAGCTTTTGCTCACGCCTGCTTGCAAATCACAGATACGTACACACAAAATCAATTTGTATGTATTTGTCTGCTGGGATTCAACTGCTATATATATAGGATTTTGGCAAATGAAATCACTTTTGCCTAATCCGAAAATTCATCTTGCACAAAAATAGCAAATCCTTCTCTTGATTCTCTGCAAACCTTCTACAATCTCTGCAAATCAAGATTAAGTTTTTCTGAAAAGAATCACTGAATCAAATCTCTTTCAAACACCAATTTCAAATCCCTAATAAGAACTCTTCAACACAGAAATCCCAAACCTCCACTGGTACTGCTGAAAAGAAAGCACCAGAGTTGGTTATTGTAAACAACCGACTGGTAGGAGATTTTAATCCTGACCATTGGACTTCAAGTCACAGAATGATTTGGGGTGGTGCCATGGATGAGGAATACCTCACGGCTGGAATAGAGAACCAAGCCGACAGAAAGCTAATTCTTGACATGCTTGAAAAGGCACAAATCAAGGGCTTTCTATCTGCTCGCCCTAGTGGAATTTCATCACTCGATGTGTTGGAATTCTACAACAACTCGTGATTATTTCCTGTGTTTCTGAAAGCACTGAAATAGTGTCTGTTAAAACCTCAGTCCAAGGAAAGGAAATCCTTCTGGACTTAACAACTTTCTGTAAGTTGTTTAAGTTTCAAAATCTTGGAAAGGATTTTGAAATAAACACCAAGGATGAGGAACTCCTTGAAGGTGTTAAAGAACTTTACAGTGACATGTGTGATCTTGAAAAATCAGATACACCCACTGAGTTCAAGCTTGCTGACATCCGAACCAGACATCTAATGGTTCACTGGGATGTACTGGCTTGCATTATTCACAGATGCTTTGATGGTCTACAAGGAGGTGCTGACCAGATAAGCCAAGAACGGTGGATGATGATGTTCTTGCTGAATCAACAAGACAAAAGGCTGGAAAACCCTTTTAACTGGGGAAAGTACGCCTTTCTGAAGTTTGTGAAGAAGATTCAAGGCTTCGAGCCTAAGATTACCAAAGGACTAGCTGAGCCAAAGGCCACTGTAGGATATGGTCTGAAGATATGCTACTTGCTGGAAAAGCTTGGCATTGAGCTCAGAGAGACGGCTGAAATAGCCAACAGTAACTTACTCTATAAATATGAGTATAAAAATTTGATGAAAAAGGTTACTGGGTCTCAGAAAGGTCCTAAGAAGCGAAAGTCTGAAAAGATATCTGAAGAAAAGGTTGCGACCAAGAAGCCCAGAACTTCAAGAAAGAAGTCTGCTGGCAAATCAGAAGACACACCCAAAGAGGTTGTCGATTCTCAGATATCTGCAGGCATTGCCGATGAACTGATAAAGGCAGATGAACTCATCAATGCTGAAAAAGAGTTATCAACTACTGAACAAGTAGACTCAGCAAGAGAAAGTGCTTTCAAAAATGTTGCGACTAATGCAGAAAGCCTTGCTGATGAACTCATAAATGCTGCCAAAAGTGGTGAAAAACACCAAACCCTATCTGCAGAAACCGCAGAAATAATGGACCAATCAGTTCCCAATGCTGATGAGAGCTCTGACGATGAAGATGATGAACTAGTCATCTCTCAAGTCCTAGAAAGAACAAAGAGGGCTAAGGTTACTGAAACAGTAACTGGTGATAAGGTATCTAAAGAAGAACCTACACCACAGGTTGCTGAACCTATAGCAAAGGTTGTTGGTGCAAACACATCATCAGGGAATGTTTCTCTTGCACAACTTCAGAAAGCCCTGATGAGTGGTATTTTAGTGCTGGCAGATGCTGATGGAAATGCCACATCTAAAAATCTGGAAGAACATTCTACTGAACAAGTAGTTGAGCTTTCTGAAGAAACCGATCAGAAAATATTAAACACTCAAACCAGATCTGCTCAACTCAGACAACTGTTGGAAGAAGAACAACAGCTCCATCTTCAACTGGAAGATCAAATAGCTAAATCCAGAGATAAGATTGATCAACTACAAGATCAATACGTACAAGAAATGATTGCTTACTCTGAGGTTAAAGAGCTACGGGATGTTGTGCATGAAATCACCAAAGAATTCGATACTGAAGAAGTATCTGAAGACAAGCATGATGCTAAGGCTGCATCATCTTCAAAAGAAGTACCATCCTTCTCCCAGAAAGGAAAGAAACCAATCTCTGAGATGGTTGCTGGACTCGATACAATCGATGAAAATGTCCAAGAGGATGAAGATCACTGGGCTGATTACTCAGTTGATGAAGAAGACAAGACTTTGGCAGAACACCGCAATGAACATTTAGCGGTTTCTCACTTGAAAAGGAAGCTGATTGCTCCTACAATATTCAGCAAACTGCCAAACGTCCACTCCCATGAATACATGAACAGGTGTCAAGTACTGACACAACTTAAAAAGGAGATGTCTTCACAGAACAAGGAAGTAATTACCTCCGTCCCCTCTGAAATGAGGAAGTTCACTGAGCTAATCACTCAGAGAACCACTAGCATAGTCATTGCTCAGAAAGATCTGGGAATGATAAGGGACGATGATGCGTCTTTAGCTGAAAAAGCTTTCCAAGAGGCAAGTTACACTGCTGGAAAAGCAGATGCCATCCTAGGCCCATTGGCAGAGCTCACTGATAAGGACAATGGACTTATCAAGCAAAATCAGGAGCTCAAAGCCGAACTTCAGAAGTTGGTCACTGCCTATAATTATTTACAAGGGCACTTCAACTCTCTCTCAGATTCCTTTATGAGACTGAGTCAGCCAACGATGACTAAGGGGGAAAGAATGTACAAATCTGGACCTCAAAGTCAGGGGGAATGGGAAGAAGGAGAAGCAAACAAAAAGAATCTGGAGCTGGTGCGGCTCAGAAAGGAAGAAGAAAAACTTCCCAGCCACCACTCAGAATCAATGAACCCTCCTCAAGCCAAGCTGCTTTGCAAATAGTAGCTGCTTCCCAGAAACCTACTGAAGGAACGAAAATGATAACAAGGGCCATGGCACAGAAACCTCCAAGGAGTACCAAGGCTCCAAGGAGAAGACAAGTTAAAGGGATTGATGAATCTTCTGAAGAAGAAGAAGAAGGTCAAATCAAGTCCCTGGGCAATGAAGAAGGCTGTAAAACTCTCACAAGATCTAATCTTGATGATGATGAGGAAACTGATGAAGATGAAGCTCCTCTTCACAGAAAAAGGAAAATTGAAAGCCTAACTGAGCCCATAGCTGCAAAGCCACTAGCAGCTAAAACACCCTCTGGAAATACCAAGTCTATCCAGGGTGGTGGTTCTTCAAGCAACAACCCCAAAGAGAATTCAAGACAGAGAAGGAATGAATCGAGAGTCGAGCAAAGACAAAGTCAACTTCCACTCAGGCCAGAAGAAGCCAAAATTGAGTATGTGAAGTATGACAATGATTCCTCTGTCTACAGGTGCATCAATCAGAAAAATGGCTATTGGATTCTGGAACTTAAGCATCTATTGGTAAATTCAAGATTTCCAGAACCAATCCATAAACAACTTTTGGCATGGAGAAAAGATAAACCTACCTTGATCAACACCAATCACATCAAAGCATGGTTGGATTTTGAAGTTGTCAAGAGAACTGAAGCCATGAGAAAGGACCTCTCTGATGAATGTCCATATGGAAAGCCAGATGATGTGCACAGAATTCTGAACATTACTGGAACAGGCACAAGAGCAAGACTCGCTGTGGAACCCTATGAGTCGTTCTATCTGACAGAAGATCAATACAAGGGTGACATCAGATATCTGAAGATTATCTATGAATACTTCAAGCTTTCAGATATCAAAATAGAGCATGCCTGGAAGTGGAGAAAGTATCTGTGGGTCAAGCATTTTGCCAAGAAAAATCCTACCAAAACCTACAAAGAGGTCTGTGGATTTGCCAGAGACACAGAGATGCTTGTCAGAACTCTTCTCTATAACTATTCTGATGACATCAAAAGGTTTGGAGATAGGAAATTTGCAGACTGATCCACAGAAACACTGTTGAAGACTTGAAGAGTTGAAGACTTGAAGACTAGTTTATTAGGATGTTTACTTGGAGCTTGGTCACTCCTGTTGTCCTAATTTACTATGTAGTTTTGTATTTTTGCTGGCTGAGCTTAACTGTATCATGTATTAAAGTTATCTGTAATCTTTAGTTGTAACTTATCTGAAGAACTTACTCTCAGATAGTATTCTATAAAAGATAACTTGTCAGCAAAGATCACACCTTGTGATTTGGTTGATGTCTACTTTCTGCACTTAATTAAATTATTTTGAAAATCTTAAGAAAAGATTAAGTGTTGAATTGTTCACTCATCCAGATTTGTAATAGGTAAAGATAGTCATCGTTGACTTATCAAAAAGGGGGAAATTTGTTGGGAAATTTGTTGAGAAATTTTGTTAGATATTTTGTTAGAAATATCTGTTTAGATTTTGATCAGCAACATGATGACTTATCTTAGTCTCATAAAGGTGATTAGTACTCTTGGTTCACTTGAACATTGTAAAAGAGGAAACTCACTAAGTATGATAGTCTAGCTAATCTTGTATAGGATGTTAGGTCTCAAAATGTAATTTTTATTTTATGAAGAGAAGACCAAGAAGAAGACATCCAGGCAGAAAGCTCAACGACATTGAAGACTTGAAGAAAACTGCACAAGATTACTGAAACTATTTTCAGATACCTTAGCGGATATCTTGAAGACACGAATAGTTTTAAACAAACTGTCACAAGAGATATCTGAGAAATAAGAGACATATCTGAAAACAAGGAAAGTGTCCACAGATATCTATTCTCAGATACCTTGAGCATTAACCACATTTCTGAAAAAGAAATATATAGATTGCAAACAAAGTTGTTTCAATAAATAAGTGGTATCTGAAGATTGAAGATAAGGACGTGCAAGGAATCAGATAACACTAGTCTCTGATAAAAAGCATAGTTCCGTTGACACTACAGGACAAAAAGTATAGTACAATGCATTTAATGCACGGACAGAGATGTCTGAATAAAAGCAACGACTTCAAGAAGAAGACAAAAGCGCTACAAGATTATACACAGATATCAATAGTTTGAATTTGAGCCTAACGGATACTATTCAAACGGCACTCAAATTCATCTATAAATATCAACACTTAGACTGCTTGAGAAGATACCTTAGACACACCTTGAACTGCATAAAAACGCTGAACATCTTACTCAAAGCAACTTACTTACTCACAAAGCTTTCTGTTGCGACCAAAGCATTTGATCTTGAGTAACACTGAAGTTCTAAGTGTCCTGATCCTAAACAAGCAAAGCTATCTGTGAAGGAGTTGAATCAAAAGATCAACTATCTGAGATTCATTCTCTTGAACAGATATCATAAGACTTGGGTCAGTAAAATCGAACAAGATACCATACGCTGTAAAGTGTATTAAGTACCTTGATTCACAGAGCTATCTGAATAACTGAATAAGTTATTAAAGAAGCTCATCTGACAACTCAAACCAAAACCAACACCATAATCGGTGGAGTATGAAGTACTTAGTTTGAAAAATGGGGAATAACTCCAAGGTTACCGAGTATAGGAAGTACTTGATTTGGGAAACTAAGGAATAACTCAAGGTTATTGAGTATAGGAAGCACTTAGCTTGGGAAGCTAGGAATAACTCAAAGGTTTACAGGAAGTACTTGGCAGTGAAAGCCGGGGAACAACTCAGGGGGAACATTTGGTTGGGAACCAATTGTTAAGAATCTTAGAATAGGTTTATTGTAAGGTGAACTCAATTATCTGTTCTAGTGGATTCTAGGTCTCTGATAGACCAAAGTGGATTAGTTGGAGGATTACGCCACCTCCAGATACCACTATACTTGCTGTGTTATTTACCTTTCTGTATTTACATTTCAAAGAACACACACACACATTAATCAACGCACTTATCTTTATTAAGTCTTCCGGCCTCGATTCTAAGTATCAGATATCTATTCAGATATCTGAGAAATAGTTTTTATCGACAAAAGTTTTAAAAGACTATTCACCCCCCCCCCCCCCCTCTAGTCTTTTACTTTGCCGTTATCTGGACCAACAAGTGGTATCAGAGCAGGAGGTTCACCACCTTTCCAGACCGAACCTAGATCCCCAGATAGGTGAAGGAACTTTGTCCACTTTTGAGGACTATTTAATTTGTGTGTTAAGTGTGCAGGTATGTCTCTGAGTGATGCACCCGTTCTCAAACCAGAGAACTACGAGAAATGTAAAAATAACATGATGCTCCACCTTGAAGCCATAAGTGACGAGATGATCGAAGTAATAAAGAATGGCCCAATAGTCATTCAACAACTTAAGCAAGTCATGGAGGTTTCGAGTGGAAGAGACAGAGATCAAAGCGAAGGATCTTCACAAACAGATGCGTCAACTAGTGGAAGATCTACTGGTCAAGTTATTAACGAACCAAAGCCCAGAGAACTCTGGACATCGGAAGATGCCAAGAGGAATCGACTGGATGGTCAAGCTCATAACATCATCATCAGATCGACACCAGAGCACATGTAAAGCGTGGGGTGCTAAACGGCGAAAGTGCTCGGCAAATGATTGAAAAAATCATGTTTAATCGAGAAAACCAAAGAAAACAAGTTCAAGTTCTCAAGTTGAAATTTCAAATTTTCAAACAAGGACCCACTGAAACTCGGAAGAACTTGATTTGATTTACCACTCTCATGAGTGACATGGCGCTCTTGGGAAAGAACAGATACTCCCGGTCGAAAAGATTAAGACCATTGTCAAGTCTTAACCACAACCGGAGCATACCAAATTCTTTTATTTTAACCAAGTAATGCCAAATATCACTCGGTGGAACTTTTCTCTCATCTTGCTCTTGATTATGAGACAACTCAAAGAGAACAAACAATGAAAAGTTGCAAAACGTTGCTCTAATCACTCAAGGAACTCTGGAAAGAAGAAAACAAGGAAGAAAGCGAGGATGCTCTTTTGCAAAGCAAATGAGCAAATATATCACGAGAAATTGAAAGAAGAAAAGCCAAAGAGAAGTAAAAAGCATCTAGCTCAAACTATCACCAAGACAAAAATATGCAAAGCTCATTGAACAAGCCATTTCGAGAAAGCATCATGTCTTGAGGAAGCGAATTGGAAACGATATCTGCTTTCTATTGTCGTAAACCAGCCACTTCAAGAAGGATTGTCTGCCTCAACAAACTAAGGACGGTGACAAGAAGAGAGGAGAATCTTGAAGAAGCCGTAAAGCTTTGTTAATCAAGAAAGAAAGAAAATCCAAACTCAATGGATGCACTAGACGTTGAGACAGCTTCAAGATGACAATTCAGATGACTCAACCTTACCATCACCGAATTATGTGGAGTTACTCATGATATAATCGACTTGACCTCAAGAAGAATGAAATGTGTGGAGTTCTTTGAAATTGACGGGTCCGGACATCTCCAACATAGAAAACTCTCTTATGGTGATGAGGTAACACATACTTCTTATACTTATGAAAGTGATGAAGAGGAAATAAAAATCTAGAAAATCTCAGAAAGAACTTGATATCTATGAAAGAGAATTTCTAATGATCCGAGCTAGAGTCGAAAACCTTGAAGAAGAAAAGAATTCTCTTGCAAAGGAAAATTCTCAATTAGTTAAAGTATCCGAGAAAGGATCACGAAAATGCATTTCTCAAAGCTCGATATCCGAGACCGAAAAGTCACATAAAGAAGCAATTTGAATTACAAAAGAAATATGAAGATCTTCTTTCCGAGAACAAGGAACTCAAGAAGAAAGAATTATCTTTTCAATCTTATGCCAAAGCTAGTGACACTCTTCTTCAAGTACAATCTTACTTAAGAGATCCTTGAAAAGAAAGGACTTGAAATGAATACAGTGTGATTGTTCTATCACTCTGAATAAGAGTAAGGAGAAAAGAACATTTGTAAGTACTCAGCAAGACGGTTCCCATGCAATTTATAGTATCGGTGAGAAGACAAAGATTGTTGACAAAGGAAAGGCAGTTGCGACCAAACCTTTGTGGGAAAAACAAGTCAAAAACAAAACTGTTGGGCACGTCTCTGAAAAGAAACACAACACTGAAAAGTGTAAACACCCACAGTGCTATGTCTCTCAAAAAGGTAGAATTGCAGGAGCTGGCAAATTCTCCCATGTCACTTTTTCTGGAAAGAAATTGGACCACCAGAGACTAGCAAAGCTGCTGAGAAAAGATCTCAGATAGCTTCAAGTGCTCGAAACGGTATTGGCTACAAAGGCATCGGAAAACAACTTGCTCATAAGTACAAGCAGGAGCAAGAACGATGGCTGAAAGCTAGAATTGCTCAAAGCAATTATCAGAAGTGGAAGTTAAAACAAGCCACCGAAAATCTGAATGCCAGGGCTAGAAGAAATCTGGCAAGGAAGGCTAAGTTTGCTGAAAAGCAAATTCAGAAACCTGACAGGTATCTGAAAGCATCATATGGAGCACCTAGGAACACACCAAGGAAGAAAATAATTCTTACTAATGATAACATTCATTCAAATAGAATTCCTCCTTACGTTCCTGTCAGACAAAAGCATATTTCAAAGAAATTCATACAAAAATGGATTCCTACTGGAAGAACTTTTAATTCTGACGGTTCCATCAAAGATATGAGAACCTAATCTCCTGTTTCCTTTTGTGTGCAGAATGCTTCCTGGACTAAAGCACAATGGCTATTTGATAGTGGATGCGGAAAGCACATGACAGGAGACAAAGCAAATCTGGTTGATTACAAAGCTTGCAACACAGGACCAGATATCAGATTTCTTTGAGGAGAATTAAATCCTCTCGGGATTTGGCAACGTCAAATTGGGGACTTTAACAATCACCGACGTATTACATGTTAAGGATTTGAAATATAATATATTTAGCATGAGCAGTTTGTTTACAAGGGTTTTACTATAAAATTCAAAGCTAAATCGCAAACTAATTGACAATGAGTCAAAGCGATACCGGTCTTAGTTGGTCGGCGAAAGGCGCCTTTATGTTGCCGATTGGGCATCCGCCACAACTAAAGAATGTCTCATGGTGAGTCAATCTGGTCACGGAAGAGCACCTTTGGTTATGGCACAAAAGAATGAGTCACTTGAACTTCAAAACTCGAATAGACTTGCCAAGAAGGAGTTAGTGGTTGGCCTTCCCAACATCTTCGAAAGGATGGTATCTGCTCACTTTCCGATGGGGAAACAATCTAAGATCTCTTTCAAGTCCAAAATCAGACACTCTAGTGTTAGACCACTGCAACTTTTACACATGGATCTTTTTGAATCATCTGTAACTAGTTATGCAGGAAAGAAGTATGGTCTGGTTGTTATAGATGACTTCTCAAGATACCAAACTTGCTGAAAAAGCTTGAAGTCATGAAAAATGACAAGGTATCTGCAATCAGAACAGACCATGGTACTGAGTTTGTCAACCAGTACATAAAGGAGTTTTGTACCTGCAAAGGTATACAACACCAACTTTCCTCTGTAAGAACGCCTCAACAAAATGGTGTTGCAGAAAGGAAAAACAGAACCCTTAAAGAAGCTGCAAGGACAATTCTAGCTGACACTGAAATAAGTGAAATTTATTGGGTTGAAGCTGTAAACACAGCTTGCTACACTCAAAACAGATGCTTGATAAACAAACACCATGACAAGACCCCCTGTGAAATCTTGGTTGGTAGACCCCCTAATATCAAACATCTGAGAGTATTTGGTTGTAGATGTTTTGTTCTAAACAATGGGAAAGATTATCTGAGAACATTTCAACCAAAGGCAGATGAAGGTGTTTTTCTTGGCTATTCCACAAACAAAGAAACCTCTGAGTTTACAACAAAAGAACAAAGAAAATTGAAGAATCAATTCATGTTGTATTCTATGAAGGAAATAAGAAAACACCTCCTATTGATGAACTCTCAGAAAGGTTCAAAGAACTATTACTGAGGGATTCTAAAGAAGAATCCTCAGAAAGGAGAAACATCATTATGGAAAGTGAGGATGACTCTGACGTAGAAAAGCTTGAAAAGCCTAGTAACAACATGATGACTCACAAACATGATGAGGAATTTCCTATGAGTTTTCCAGAAATGGAACAGGTTACTGAGAACCTTCATCATGAAGAGGTATCTGAAAATAAGAATGCTGAAATGCATGTTCCAGATATCTCTAACACTGAAAAAGTGTCCGATATCCATGACATTTCCCATATGTCAGATATCTCAGATACTGAAAAGTATCAAATCAAAATCTTAGTGATTCACATTCAGATCACTTGGATATTGATCCTACTAGCACTAAACCTATGATGAGATGGATCAAAGATCATCCTACAAAGGATATAATTGGACCAATTAATCAGGGTGTTAGGACTAGGAGAGCAATAGCTGAAACTGCTAACTCTCTCTTTGGATGTTTCATCTCGAATATTGAACCTAAAAATATAGAAGAAGCATTAGGAGACCAAGACTGGATCTCTGCAATGCAAGAAGAGTTGGATCAATTTGAGAGAAACAAAGTCTGGAAACTAGTTCCATTTACAGAAGGAATATCTGTGATTGGAACTAAATGGGTTTTCAGAAACAAGATGAATGAATCTGGTGAAATAACCAGAAACAAAGCAAGATTGGTTGCCAAGGGATTTACCCAGACTGAAGGCTTAGATTTTGACGAGTCATATGCACCAGTTGCCAGATTGGATGCAATAAGACTCTTTCTAGCCTTTGCAGCTCATAAAGATTTCAAAGTTTATCAAATGGATGTCAAAAGTGCATTCTTAAACGGTGAACTTGCAGAAGAAGTTTATGTTGAGCAACCACCTGGCTTTGAAGTTTCCTCAGAGAGTAGAATGGTCTATAAACTACAGAAAGCTCTGTATGGACTGAAACAGGCTCCAAGAGCATGGTATGACACTTTGGCCAAGTACCTTCTGGAAAGTGGTTTCAAGAAAGGTGAAGTTGATAAAACTTTATTTACCTTAAATCATGACGGGAAACTACTCTTAGTTCAAGTATATGTTGATGACATAATATTTGGATCTAAGGACAAGCAACTTTGTAATGACATTGCAAATCTCATGAAAAGCAAATTTGAGATGAGCATGATGGGAGAAATGAATTATTTCCTAGGATTGCAAGTCAAGCAACTCAATGATGGAATATTCATTAGTCAAACAAAGTATGCAAAAGATATGCTCACAAAATTCAATCTTAAGCCTTCTGAAAAGAATGCTAAGATACCTATGAGCATTGGAACCAAAATGACCTATACTGAATCAGATAAAAGTGTTGAAGAACATAAGTATAGGAAATTGATAGGTTCACTGCTTTACCTCACTGCAAGTAGACCTGATATTCAATATGCCGTTGGTGTATGTGCTAGATTTCAGACAAATCCAATGCAAACACACTACAACATTGCTATGAAAATATTAAGGTATGTAAAGGGTACAGTAGATGTAGGATTGTGGTATCCTAAAGAAAGTGGATTGAGTTTAGCTGTGTACTCATACGCTGATTATGCTGGATCACTGCTTGATAGGAAAAGCACCTCAGGAACTTGCCAGTTTCTGGGTACTAGACTTATCTCATGGTTTAGCAAGAAGCAAAACTCAATTGCAACTTCTACCACAGAGGCTGAATATATTGCTGCTGGTTGTTGTGCAACACAAATTCTGTGGATACAACAACAACTTAAAGACTATGGACTCGATGAGAAGAAAACTCCCATTTTCTGTGACAACACAAGTGCTATTGCGATTACACAGAATCCTAAATTTCATGCCAGAACAAAGCACATTGATGTTAGACATCACTTCATCAGAGACCATGTTGAAAAGGGCAATATAGAGATAGTCAAGATTGGCATTGAAGACCAACTTGCAGATATCTTCACTAAGCCACTACAAGAAAGTAGATTCTTAGCCTTAAGACATAGTCTTGGACTAATGGAACTACCAATGAACCGAAGAGTTCGTATCCGAACGGGCATCCAGAGAAGAGGTATCCGAACGGGCATCCAGAGAAGAGGTATCTGAACGGGCATCCAGAGAAAAGGTATCCGGAACAAGTATCCGAGAAGAGAAAGAGAAATGAACGGGTATCCGAAGTCAAAAAGGCTAAAGAGCAAAAAGATAGCTTAAGATCTCTGAGACGGGAACTCAGATATCTGAATCAATCTGCAAACGGGGAACACAAAGGAGAATAGTACAACTATCTGCAGTCAACTACTCTCTTGAAATTCGCATTGTTTCTATCTTGATGAAAAACCTGGAAAAAACCTAAGTATAAGACAGATTCACATGCAAACAGTGTTCTTGGTCATACAAAGACGCGATTCAGATAGCTAATAGCCAAAATTCATTAAATGGGCACAATTACACTTGTTGATTGTGATCATTGCTGAAGAAGCAATGGTGACCCTTGATGACAAGCGATTGATCCAGACGGTGGAAATTAATTCACGAAATAGTGGATGTTGAAATTCGGACATGCCCACTAAGCATTTAATGCCGAACTAGCTTTTGCTCACGCCTTGCAAATCACAGATACGTACACACAAAATCAATTTGTATGTATTTGTCTGCTGGGATTCAACTGCTATATATATAGGATTTTGGCAAATGAAATCACTTTTGCCTAATCCGAAAATTCATCTTGCACAAAAATAGCAAATCCTTCTCTTGATTCTCTGCAAACCTTCTACAATCTCTGCAAATCAAGATTAAGTTTTTCTGAAAAGAATCACTGAATCAAATCTCTTTCAAACACCAATTTCAAATCCCTAATAAGAACTCTTCAACACAGAAATCCCAAACCTCCTGATGCTACTTTGAAAAGCACCAGAGTTGGTTATTGTAAACAACCGACTGGTAGGAGATTTTAATCCTGACCATTGGACTTCAAGTCACAGAATGATTTGGGGTGGTGCCATGGATGAGGAATACCTCACGGCTGGAATAGAGAACCAAGCCGACAGAAAGCTAATTCTTGACATGCTTGAAAAGGCACAAATCAAGGGCTTTCTATCTGCTCGCCCTAGTGGAATTTCATCACTCGATGTGTTGGAATTCTACAACAACTCCAGGATTATTTCCTGTGTTTCTGAAAGCACTGAAATAGTGTCTGTTAAAACCTCAGTCCAAGGAAAGGAAATCCTTCTGGACTTAACAACTTTCTGTAAGTTGTTTAAGTTTCAAAATCTTGGAAAGGATTTTGAAATAAACACCAAGGATGAGGAACTCCTTGAAGGTGTTAAAGAACTTTACAGTGACATGTGTGATCTTGAAAAATCAGATACACCCACTGAGTTCAAGCTTGCTGACATCCGAACCAGACATCTAATGGTTCACTGGGATGTACTGGCTTGCATTATTCACAGATGCTTTGATGGTCTACAAGGAGGTCTTGACCGGATAAGCGAAGCGGTGGATGATGATGTTCTTCTGAATCAACAAGACAAAAATTTGGAAAACCCTTTTAAGCGGGAAAGTACGCCTTCAAGTTTGTGAAGAAGATTCAAGGCTTCGAGCCTAAGATTACCAAAGGACTAGCCGAGCCAAAGGCCATTTGTAGGATATGGTGCGAAGATATGCTACTTTGGAAAAGCTTGGCATTGAGCTCAGAGAGACGGCTGAAATAGCCAACAGTAACTTACTCTATAAATATGAGTATAAAAATTTGATGAAAAAGGTTACTGGGTCTCAGAAAGGTCCTAAGAAGCGAAAGTCTGAAAAGATATCTGAAGAAAAGGTTGCGACCAAGAAGCCCAGAACTTCAAGAAAGAAGTCTGCTGGCAAATCAGAAGACACACCCAAAGAGGTTGTCGATTCTCAGATATCTGCAGGCATTGCCGATGAAACGATAAAGCGGATGAACTCATCAATCTTTGAAAAGAGTTATCAACTACTGAACAAGTAGACTCAGCAAGAGAAAGTGCTTTCAAAAATGTTGCGACTAATGCAGAAAGCCTTGCTGATGAACTCATAAATGCTGCCAAAAGTGGTGAAAAACACCAAACCCTATCTGCAGAAACCGCAGAAATAATGGACCAATCAGTTCCCAATGCTGATGAGAGCTCTGACGATGAAGATGATGAACTAGTCATCTCTCAAGTCCTAGAAAGAACAAAGAGGGCTAAGGTTCTTGAAAGCGATCGGTGATAAGGTATCTAAAGAAGAACCTACACCACAGGTTGCTGAACCTATAGCAAAGGTTGTTGGTGCAAACACATCATCAGGGAATGTTTCTCTTGCACAACTTCAGAAAGCCCTGATGAGTGGTATTTTAGTCTTTGGCGGAATCTTGATGGAAATGCCACATCTAAAAATCTGGAAGAACATTCTACTGAACAAGTAGTTGAGCTTTCTGAAGAAACCGATCAGAAAATATTAAACACTCAAACCAGATCTGCTCAACTCAGACAACTGTTGGAAGAAGAACAACAGCTCCATCTTCAACGGAAGATCAAATAGCTAAATCCAGAGATAAGATTGATCAACTACAAGATCAATACGTACAAGAAATGATTGCTTACTCTGAGGTTAAAGAGCTACGGGATGTTGTGCATGAAATCACCAAAGAATTCGATACTGAAGAAGTATCTGAAGACAAGCATGATGCTAAGGCTGCATCATCTTCAAAAGAAGTACCATCCTTCTCCCAGAAAGGAAAGAAACCAATCTACGAGATGGTTCTTTGGACTCGATACAATCGATGAAAATGTCCAAGAGGATGAAGATCACCGGTGATTACTCGATTGATGAAGAAGACAAGACTTTGGCGAGAACACGCAATGAACATTTAGCGGTTTCTCACTTGAAAAGGAAGCGATTGCTCCTACAATATTCAAAAACCGCCAAACGTCCACTCCCAT
Source organism: Plantago major (assembly GCA_026545765.1). Lineage (NCBI taxonomy): Eukaryota > Viridiplantae > Streptophyta > Magnoliopsida > Lamiales > Plantaginaceae > Plantago > Plantago major. The sequence continues at coordinate 13,783,355 of CM048843.1, forward strand.
GAATACATGAACAGTGTCAATCTTGACACAACTTAAAAGGAGATGTCTTCACGGAACAAGGAAGTAATTACCTCGTCCCCTCGAAATGAGGAAGTTCACCGAGCTAATCACTCAGAGAACCACTAGCATAGTCATTGCTCGAAAGATCTGGAATGATAAGGGGCGATGATCGTCTTTAGTGAAAAAGCTTTCCAAGAGGCAAGTTACACCTGGAAGCAGATGCCATCCTAGGCCCATTGGCGAGCTCACCGATAAGGACAATGGACTTATCAAGCAAAATCAGAGCTCAAAGTCGAACTTGAAGTTGGTCACGCTTATAATTATTTACAAGGGCACTTCAACTCTCTCTGATTCCTTTATGAGACCGAGACCAACGATGACTAAGGGAAAGAATGTACAAATCTGGACCTCAAAGTCAGGGGGAATGGGAAGAAGGAGAAGCAAACAAAAAGAATCTGGAGCTGGTGCGGCTCAGAAAGGAAGAAGAAAAACTTCCCAGCCACCACTCAGAATCAATGAACCCTCCTCAAGCCAAGCTGCTTTGCAAATAGTAGCTTCCCGAAACCCTCTTGAAACGAAAATGATAACAAGGGCCATGGCACGAAACCTCAAGGAGTACCAAGGCTCCAAGGAGAAGACAAGTTAAAGGATTGATGAATCTTCAAGAAGAAGAAGAAGGTCAAATCAAGTCCCCGGGCAATAAAGAAGGTAAAACTCTCACAAGATCTAATCTTGATGATGATGAGGAAGCGATGAAGATGAAGCTCCTCTTCACGTAAAAGGAAAATTGAAAGCCTAATCGAGCCCATACGCAAAGCCACTAGCGCTAAAACACCCTCCGGAAATACCAAGTCTATCCGGTGGTGGTTCTTCAAGCAACAACCCCAAAGAGAATTCAAGACAGAAGAAGGAACAGAGAGAAAAGCAAAGACAAAGTCAACTTCCACTCGGGCGGAAGAAGCCAAAATTGAGTATGTGAAGTATGACAATGATTCCTCTGTCTACAGGTGCATCAATCAGAAAAATGGCTATTGGATTCTGGAACTTAAGCATCTATTGGTAAATTCAAGATTTCCAGAACCAATCCATAAACAACTTTTGGCATGGAGAAAAGATAAACCTACCTTGATCAACACCAATCACATCAAAGCATGGTTGGATTTTGAAGTTGTCAAGAAGGCTGAAGCCATGAGAAAGGACCTCTCGATGAATGTCCATATGGAAAGCCGATGATGTGCAATAATCGAACATTCTTGGAACAGCACAAGAGCAAGACTCGCTATGGAACCCATGAGTCGCTCTATCCGGAAGATCAATACAAGGGTGACATCAGATATCTGAAGATTATCTATGAATACTTCAAGCTTTCAGATATCAAAATAGAGCATGCCTGGAAGTGGAGAAAGTATCTGTGGGTCAAGCATTTTGCCAAGAAAAATCCTACCAAAACCTACAAAGAGGTCTGTGGATTTGCCAGAGACACAGAGATGCTTGTCAGAACTCTTCTCTATAACTATTCTGATGACATCAAAAGGTTTGGAGATAGGAAATTTGCAGACTGATCCACAGAAACACTGTTGAAGACTTGAAGAGTTGAAGACTTGAAGACTAGTTTATTAGGATGTTTACTTGGAGCTTGGTCACTCCTGTTGTCCTAATTTACTATGTAGTTTTGTATTTTTGCTGGCTGAGCTTAACTGTATCATGAATTAAAGTTATCTGTAATCTTTAGTTGTAACTTATCTGAAGAACTTACTCTCAGATAGTATTCTATAAAAGATAACTTGTCAGCAAAGATCACACCTTGTGATTTGGTTGATGTCTACTTTCTGCACTTAATTAAATTATTTTGAAAATCTTAAGAAAAGATTAAGTGTTGAATTGTTCACTCATCCAGATTTGTAATAGGTAAAGATAGTCATCGTTGACTTATCAAAAAGGGGGAAATTTGTTGGGAAATTTGTTGAGAAATTTTGTTAGATATTTTGTTAGAAATATCTGTTTAGATTTTGATCAGCAACATGATGACTTATCTTAGTCTCATAAAGGTGATTAGTACTCTTGGTTCACTTGAACATTGTAAAAGAGGAAACTCACTAAGTATGATAGTCTAGCTAATCTTGTATAGGATGTTAGGTCTCAAAATGTAATTTTTATTTTATGAAGAGAAGACCAAGAAGAAGACATCCAGGCAGAAAGCTCAACGACATTGAAGACTTGAAGAAAACTGCACAAGATTACTGAAACTATTTTTCAGATACCTTAGCCAGATATCTTGAAGACACGAATAGTTTTAAACAAACTGTGTCACAAGAGATATCTGAGAAATAAGAGACATATCTGAAAACAAGGAAAGTGTCCACAGATATCTATTCTCAGATACCTTGAGCATTAACCACATTTCTGAAAAAGAAATATATAGATTGCAAACAAAGTTGTTTCAATAAATAAGTGGTATCTGAAGATTGAAGATAAGGACGTGCAAGGAATCAGATAACACTAGTCTCTGATAAAAAGCATAGTTCCGTTGACACTACAGGACAAAAAGTATAGTACAATGCATTTAATGCACGGACAGAGATGTCTGAATAAAAGCAACGGCGACCAAGAAGAAGACAAAAAGCGCTACGATTATACACAGATATCAATAGTTTGAATTTGAGCCTAACGGATACTATTCAAACGGCACTCAAATTCATCTATAAATATCAACACTTAGACTGCTTGAGAAGATACCTTAGACACACCTTGAATCGCATAAAACGTTTGAACATCTTACTCAAAGCAACTTACTTACTCACAAAGCTTTACATGCGACCAAAGCATTTGATCTTGAGTAACACTGAAGTTCTAAGTGTCCTGATCCTAAACAAGCAAAGCTATCTGTGAAGGAGTTGAATCAAAAGATCAACTATCTGAGATTCATTCTCTTGAACAGATATCATAAGACTTAGGTTCAAAAAATCGAACAAGATACCATCTGTTGTAAAGTGTATTAAGTACCTTGATTCAGAGCTATCGAATAATGAATAAGTTATTAAAGAAGCTCATCCGACAACTCAAACCAAAACCAACACCATAAGCGGTGTGGAGTACAGAAGTACTTAGTTTGAAAAATCAGGGAATAACTCCAAGGTTACCGGAGTATAGGAAGTACTTGATTTGGGAAACTAAGGAATAACTCCAAGGTTATTGAGTATAGGAAGCACTTAGCTTGGGAAGCTAGGGAATAACTCAAAGGTTTCTGAGTACAGGAAGTACTTGGCAGTGAAAGCCGGGGAACAACTCAGGGGGAACATTTGGTTGGGAACCAATTGTTAAGAATCTTAGAATAGGTTTATTGTAAGGTGAACTCAATTATCTGTTCTAGTGGATTCTAGGTCTCTGATAGACCAAAGTGGATTAGTTGGAGGATTACGCCACCTCCAGATACCACTATACTTGCTGTGTTATTTACCTTTCTGTATTTACATTTCAGCAACACACACACACATATATTAACTGTTTCTGCACTTATCTTTATTAAGTCTTCCGCGCTCTGATTCTAAGTATCAGATATCTATTCAGATATCTGAGAAATAGTTTTTATCGACAAAAGTTTTAAAAGACTATTCACCCCCCCCCCCTCTAGTCTTTTACTATGCCGTTATCTGGACCAACAGATGACAATTTATCAGCAAAGATCACTTCTTGTGATTTGGTTGATGCTTACTTTCTGCACTTAATTCAACTAAAATTGAATATCATTTGAAATGATTAAGTGGCGGATTGTTTTCTCTTCCAGGATTACAAATTTGTAATAGGACTTTAAAAGATAGTCATGGATAACTGATCAAAAAGGGGGAAATTTGTTAGGAATATCTGTTAGTATTTTGATCATTCATCACATGTTCTTATCTTTGCCAGAAAGGTGATTAAGTACTCTTAGTTCACTTGAACATTGTAAAAGAGGAAATCACTGAGTATGATTAGTCTAGTAAATCTTGTATTAGGATTATAGGTCTCTGAATGTAATTTTTATTTCCAAGAAGACCATGAAGATCAATCCTAGCAATGGAGCTTTTCTGAAGATTAGAAGACTGAAGATTGCACAAGGTTTATGAAGACACAAAGGTTTAGTCTAACTCAGAAAGACTATGTCCTTAATCCTTTCTTAAGTACATTAACTTACTTTGGAAATATGATTCTAGACATATGACATCATGAGTATGGAGCATGCAAGCCATCAGAAAGGTTCATGTATCCGTTGAGACTAAAGGACAATGAACAGTACTATGCATTAAATGCATCGGCAGAAATGCTGCAAAAAGCAAGTCCTCTCTGAAACAAGAGATAGTGACTTCTGAGTACATAGTTCAAGATATAAATGGATATAATTTGATAGAGAGCACAACGGATACTATTCAAACGCCTCTCAAATTTATCTATATATATCACACACTTAGATGCTTGAAGAACACACCTTACAACGCTCTATCTTGCAAACTTACCATCAAGCAAAGTATTCTCTCAAGCACTCGACTACCCTTTCTGAAAGCTTTACATTTGAAGAATCACTAGTAGTTCTAAGTTGTCCTGAACCTTAACAAGAGATTGTTATTCGTGAAAGAGTTGAACTATCAGATACCCTTTCTGAAGCTCATTCTCCAGAACGGACATCAATTACTTAGGTCAGTAAAGAGCAGATTGCCATACACTGAACAAGTGTATTAAGTAGTCTTGTTCTATTAGGCTCTCTGGAAACATAACTGAAAAGTTATACAAGAAGCCTCTCTGACAAACCTTATAACCAACACCATCAAGGCGTGGAGTAGAGGAAGTACTTGATTTGGGAAATCAGGGAATAACTCCAAGGTTATCTCGAGAGGAAGTACTTAGCTCTAGGAGTGAGGAATAACTCGGGGAACATTTGGTTGGGAACCATTTGTTTAGGAATCTTAGAATAGGATTATTGTAAGGTGAACTCAATTATCTGTTCTAGTGAATTCTAGGTCTCGGAAAGAGGCAAGTGGATTAGTTGGAGGATTACGCCACCTCCGGATACCACTATACTTGCCGTGTTATTTACCTTCAGTATTTATCTTTCAAAAAGCACACACACTTACTTATTGTTTACGCACTTACCTATCTTAAAGTCTTCCGCTCTGATTTAAGTATCGAAACCCTCCGGTTCGAGAAGCGTGTTTATCGACAAAAGTTTAAAAAGACTATTCACCCCCCCCCCCCCCCCCCTCTAGTCTTTTACTTTGCCGTTATCTGGACCAACAATTAGTCAACAAATTTAGTAACGGATAGTTTATCCATTACTATTTACAGCCACCAGGAAGAAGTAAAGAAGCTATACCACTCGATGCAACTGGGAGAAAAATATCACGTACGTCTACCACGTAATGCAGAACACAATGTATTCCACAAAAATGCCTTTCCATTGCCACCGTAACCATAGAGAAAGAAAACTCCATCACTACCAGAATCGACTGCATCCATAATAGTATGGTATACAGTCTTCTGCTCATCGGTGAGAGATGGATACAAACGGCTGTCCTCTCAATCATATCATCAACATCGTACGGCATTTCTTCAAGAATTAAATTATTCATGCCATTATCTATAACTTACACTGCCAGACATGGGCATACCTTCAACCTGACTCAAGCTGAACCCATTCCTAAAAAGGAATTCTTCAATTTTAGCAAGAGCAAAATTCCTCAGTTGTTCTTCATTTAGCTCGAGCCCTAAATTGAAATTTTGAGAAATGAAGTGAGCATATTAAATAATATATAAATTTAATCGTAAAAACATAAATTCGAATACAATATTGAAATTTATACCGGGATTATTCAACTTCATTCACATGATGTACTGGATGTCGTCAGATACATACTCCCATGTATTTTCCCAAACATGAACAAGCCTGGACATACTTTCAGACTGGACGAGTATGGAGAACAAATGTCGAAGGAAGCGATCGCAACCCCAAAAACTTACTTCCTTAATAGCATGGATATATTCTTTGTGTCATCGAGCAACCCCAAAGCGTGGCATGCATTGCGGTATGTTGGATGAACAACACCATCCATAGTTCGCAAATCCTCATAGCAAGTGGCACCCCCTATGTGATTCAACATTATTCGCATGAATATAGGGGCCCAGTTTTAATTAGAACATGGTTCTTCCTACTTTATTGTTGAAAGCCTTCCTATCTAGCTCTCCACGTTTTCCCTGTAGGATCCCACACGTAATTTCTTGGAAACTCAGAATATACTTACGTGCCTCGGGATGATGTATGTTGAATTCCATCCATTTATGTAACTTTGTTTCTGCAACGGTATGCTTCTCCAATAAGTCAATAATCAGATCACCATCTTTGAATGTAACTGACTGTTCACCTTCCAAATGAAGTGATAAACGCTCTACAGGTGGATCTCTGTAATTGATATCATATCACATTATACGCCGTACTGCCTTACATGCAGATACGTACCGGCAGTCAACACAATCATTCACCTCATTATCCACCGTTAATTTTGTACCTATCCTATCCACACCCTTATTGACGTACTTGAATAGATACTTGATTGAATTGGTATTATTGCACCATTCAACATTTATGTGCGCCTGGTACTTCATCAACATGAACGAATTGTAGGGAACAATAAACCAATAAATTAAGAGTGAAACAACTTGTTATGTTTTAATTTTTTAATACATGTGGCAATCATGTTCGATATCCATAGATGAAATATAATTTAATAATTCAAGATTGATAGGTAATTATAAATTGCACCTGTTATCAATGATATTGGCATTCTTCTCAATAGTAGCACCGATAGCACGCCTCCTATACACAGGATAGCCATTACCATCGAATATAGTCCGCTCATTAAAAACGACTGGAAATTTCTTGGAGCATTTCTTGACATCATGCATGCAAAGTGAAGTTGAATTCAATGGTCCGCATGGACCATATGACAGTTTTGTATAGCTCCAGATTGGGTTCCTTATTCGGTATCTCAACACGGATGAAATCATCTATAGAATTTGCTGACATATTTATATCTGCTCGATCAACCCATAGTAGTATATGTGCACGGGGAAGCCGCGTTTTTGAAATTCAATAGTGTAGACAACTACAAAGTTAATAAAATAATAATTAATTAAGTTGACGTGATTAATAATGGATTAATATAATAAAACAAAGAATAAATATATTTATAGATATTTACCTCCGATATTGCCTTGCCAAAAACGTTTTGTCTTCAAGTCTTTTATAAGTTGGTCCAACTTCATTTTGAAGACGCGACTCAAAACATCAGGCCTATCCTCAGGTCGTATAGACCCTTCGACTCAACAAAATATGTTATCTCAGGCAATTTGGGATTGCAAGTGAATGTGATGAATAGTTCAGGATATCCATTAGGCCTATCCTCGGGTCGTAGACCCTTCGACTCAACAAAACGTGTTATCTCAGGCAATTTGAGATTGCAAGTGAATGTGATGAATAGCTCAGGATATCCTATACTCTTGCATATGACCACAGTATCTTGGAAGTTTTGTACCATATATCTAGGACCTCCGACAAAAGTAGATGGCAAGACAAAGCGTTTACCAAGATTTCCATGTGGATCGGCAGGATCAATATCACTTGTTCGAATTTCATCATCAAGAAACTTATACTTATCAGACCTCAACAATTGTTAGTTCCTCATTATGATAGCAAACCTTTGTGCTTCCATCATCATATAACCATCTACTATAAACTGTTGAAACAACTTTGGTCCGAGCCTCATCAAAACGATCAAAAAGTCCAAATGCCAAGAACTCCTTAATTGTAAGTGTGTGCCTTACACCTTTGGACTTATCAGAGTGCAATATCTCAGTATGGTATACATCCTCAACATATGGAAAAAGTAGGGGATACTGCATTGGAAGGTAACATGGATGCAATTCTGAAATTCTATGTAAGTCACCATTTATTTGCTCAAGTACAATATGACGGGGACCCGTGTCATACTCATCGTCTCCTGATCATTTATAAATGAGATCATTTTAAAATTAATAAAAGCACTAAAAAAATATATAATATGTCTTGTTAAAAATTATTGAAATTCCAACATACCAACAATTAATGCAGCAACTTCAATACATGTTGGTAGATTGTACATGCATCCATCACGTGACCTCCTTCCAATTAGACACAACTTAACATTCATGTTATTATTTTCCTTGAATCGTTCAGCACCCATAAGAAAATTCTTTGCAATTGGATTATCAGCATCGATAATTTTCCTTATATCATCTACATAGATGGATCGATCAATCGCAGAAGCAGTTTTTTATCTGAATAAATAAAATGAAAATCTTATTATATAGAATTAAACATATACTAAAAATTATTTTATTCCATAATATAAATTAAAACGGATAAAATACATGACTACATCAATCTGGTCGTGAGTTCCACCTATACGAATAGAGACCATGACCATTGTTGACTGAATGGTCTTGGATTCCATGCACCCATCGAAGTAAAGGCGTATATCATATTAAATGCACGTATGTGCTCAATAAAATTACGACAATTGATGTGCCTATTTTGCATAAGATCAAGTAAAAGGCGTGGAAGTTGTTTGAGGAGAGGAAGTTGTATTTTACCACGACTACAACACAAATCAAACTCCGGATTACTCAATGGAGTTTTTTTAATCCTCTCATCAAACCACATAAGCGCGTCGCAAAATCCACATGGGTATCTTGGATCAATAGACTTGAAATGTCTTCTCATTGATATAGTGAATCTCCTGTTCATTTTGTTGAACCTTGTCACTACTTTATAATCTTCATCCAAATTCCCTTAAAATGTATTTTTCATATGTCAATTCCGGGACATTTGATGTAAAATATAAATCTACTGATATGCTTGTATTTGAAAGTTATGAAAATCTGATGGTAATGAGTATCTCGTCTGGCAGATTGTCCATGGGCTGGAACTGATCATACGCATTCTTGAAGCGCTAGCCATTGAGTCCAATAGTATTATGAAATGAAATTTGCGTAGTTCTGTTTGCTGCAATTCATGTAGGGTTTATGTATATATATGGCTTTAGTTTGTAACAAACTAAAATATGATATACTCCCTCCGCCCCAGTTTCATTTACCCGTTTGACTTTTTCTGGTCAACGCTTACAAACTTCGTCTGCAAATTACTCATAGATAATGTTGGTAAAAAAATTAAAAATTCATATTCTTAAATATTACATTTTAAATTTTCATTATATATTTTTTTTAAATCCATTAGAAGTATCATATGTGATTAAATCAAGCTCAAAGTTGAACGATGTTGACCAGAAAAAGTCAAACGGGTAAATGAAACTGGGACGGAGGGAGTATATGATAAGATTTGATTAATTTAATATGTAACTAACATTAAAGGGATGACAAAACTAAACAAATTGTTCCACAAAATAAGGCAATAGATTGTGTTTCATATTGGTACGTGTTAGATGGATATTGCGATTTTAACTAATTCCACGGGTTAGTTACTTTATGAACGTGAATATGAGTTAGTATATGATGAATCAGTTGCTAAAGTGGAATATAGAAAAGCAACATGCATTTTATTTGGTTAAATTAGAACCTAGCACAATCTTGAAGGAAAAAATTGATTAAGAAGCAACTCACTTTTTGTTGGTTGATCCTAGTACAATCTTTAGAATTGAATGGTCAGGATTGATTGGAATTAAATTTGAAAGGACAATCATAACCTTCTCCATATTTCAGTTACTTATTCATCTAAATAACATTCAATGAAAACTATTTATTTGTGAAAATCAATGGACCTTCAGCCGTTTCCATGAATTTTGTTCCAATCAAGCCATGCATGTTTAATCCTCACACTTCCATAAGCAGGTTTACCCAAAATCAGAGAAGAAGCGCCTCATGATATCAATCTTGCAACTTGGCAACACCAACACATAAGTTCCAACGGAACAAATTTCATTGCCACTCGCAACGGAATTGCAACAAAGTACCAACGGTAATTTATCCTTAAAAACATAACAAAAAATACCAACAGTATACCAACAAATTATCAAATGGTCTAGGTTCGAATAATTTTTTTGTTGAAAAATTGTTGAAAATGTTAGAGCAAGCAGTCAACACCAACATAACATTCCAACGTAAATAATTTGTTACTATTTGTAATAAATTTATAACAAAATACCAACAAAAATTAGTATGGTCGCAAAAATAGCAACAATTTACCAACAAATTTAGTTTTCAACATAGTTCATTCAATTTATAAGTTCTCTAATTCACATCAATAAACTAAAATACAATACCAAACTTATTTCTGATATTATAAAGGCATGCATTTTATAATAATCAATTAAGTCCAAACCAATAGCAATATAATAAAATTTGTCGGAGAAGTTTTGAGAGACTAAGATTCTGGGTGTATGTTTTGAGTTTTATTAGTGGCTGTAAATTGGAAGAAACATTCGAATTGGTTAGAAGAAAATCGGGATTATAAGGAATATGTTACTCCAAACTATTCTTTGTCAAATATCATATTCAATTGTTTATAAAATGTAACAAGATAAGATTAAATGTTTTATACAGTGTAGTGGTAATAAACGAAGATTAATAATCTAAGTGACACAGGTTTGAGTCACAAGGATGACATTTATTTTTATTATGTTATTTTTCTTTTTTTCCAACAAATTACCGACAAAAAAAGGGGTTGCAAAACTCACCAACAAAATTATATTCCGTTGCTGAATTACCAACGCCACTATCACCAACAGTTTATCCAACGGAAAAAAACTGTTGGTAAAGGTCAATACTAACAGAATAACAACTGAATATTAAGTTTGTACTGCCCAGTTTTTTGTAGTGATCTTTTCTTTATCCATGGACATTTAAATTTATAAAACATGTTCTACATAAACAGGTTCACTGAGTTTAACCCATTTGTCTATGATTCATAATTTTTGTCATGGTGCCGAAGATCTTCATGACATTTTCCAACCAAAGGCTTACCTAGAAGTGTGGACTTATGTCTACCAAGTAATTCACAAATATAGGTACATTTACAGACATATGTCGAATACTTTATACACATATGTTGGCACAAGAAAAAATATATATCAGATCACAAATAGAGATATATTTAAGACTCGGTGCAAACTTTCGTAACTACTGAACATTCATACATAATTTCGAAAAGAGTTCATACTTACGGGACAATGAAGACATATATCACAATTGGTGCCGACATATGTAACACTATGAGTATACATATGTCTGCAAAGTCATATGCAAATGTCTGCAAAACTGTGACGAATATATCCTAAAGGGAATAGTACAATAATGGGCAAATGATCGCAAGTCGGAGATGAGCATGAGTTAAGAAGACGATGATTGAGATTTGGAAATTGATTGGTTGAAGGAAAGGTTGAATACATTAATTGAGGTTTTAATTAGATTGATTTTGGTATGTTTGACTTGCCTAATTTACGCCAAGGGGTATGGACAAATATAGATTTGTACTAGAAACACCAAAATTTGTTTGTGTAGTCTTTAATCATTAAAAAAGTTTCAAAGTTGTACTTCCTACAACTCTGTCCATTTTATTTCCCATGTCAGTAAACGTATTCTGTTGGAAAAAATAGAATGGAGAAGATCTATCCTTTTAAATAGGAAAAATAGAATCATGTTAGGATAGGAGAATAACAAACTCGATTGTAGATTTTTTTTGATCCGGGGTATACAAATTCGATGTAGATTTTATGATGGTAGAATTTATCTATGAAAATAGGAAAATTAATAAATTAATTTTTTTGGGCTAGAATTTGCCACATAAAATTTGGTCCTAAATGACATGCTTCTACTTTGAGTATTATCACCAATTTTAAAATATATATATAGATATTACCTAAATTATATTCACAACATTTTGAACTTGAGACTCGACACTTAAAATTAGTCAATGTTTTGACATTGCGATCAACTAGTCCGGACAAGGTTTTAAGTTGTCAAAAGTTTAAAACGTTAGAGTTTTACGGTAAAGTGACCAGTGACAGTGATACTGTGTGACAGCCAAACCCCTTTCTTCACCATCTCTGCAACTGAAGTACTGGACTGGTTGTTAGCTATCAATCTCTTGATACGTCATCAATGGCACTAACAAATATCATCACTCGACGGTTTATTCAATCCAAATTGAAGAACCCCCCTCTTTTTCCTCATTTCAATCGCCTCTTACTCCACTCTGCCACCGCATCACCGCCGTACATCTCCACCATCAAAATACCCTCCCATCTCTTGTCCATCACCAGAACATTCTGCACACCAAATCCCAAGAAACCCAACCCCAAACTGGTAAACTTCTCCCTCCCTTCCGACTCCGATTCCGATTCAGAAACCACTCAACAAGTCCACAAACCGAACCTCCCACCTCCGTACGACCCGTTTAACAAAACACCCCCTATCGAACAACCCGAAAAACCTCCATGAAGTGTTCGCCAAAATACGCGAAGGTGGTGTCATGAACGGTGCAGCTAAGATGTTCGACGGATTGTCTCAAGACGGACTGACCCACGAAGCACTGGAACTCTTCTCCCATATCAAAGATAAAGGCGAAATACCGGATGTGGTCGCTCATACTGCGGTTATAGAGGCGTATGTTGATGCGGAGCAGGCGAAAGAAGCGCATAAAGTGTACTTGAGAATGCTGGCCAGTGGCGTGCGGCCTAATGCATACACTTATCAAGTGGTGATTAGGGGGTTGGTTGAGACACGGGACGTAAAGATGGTTAAGGAGGCGAAGAAGTATGTGGGGGAGATGGTTGGGAGGGGGATGAAGCCGAATGCCAGGACTTGTGTTGGGGTTTTTGAGGGGTTGGTCGGAGTTGGGTTGAAAGATGAAGCGAGGGAAATGCTTGAGATGTTGAAGGAGAAACGTGTCGTGCCAGAGGAGAGTAAGGTGCGGGAGGCTTTGAAGAATAAGAGAGGTGTTGTTTATCGCGGTGCGATGAGCGTTTTGTATGGGAAGTAGTAGGTCGTTATGCATGTGATGATAGGTGCGGACGCACATAGGCATTTTAATCATTAGGATAGGCTGATGACTTGTGTGAGCTTAGAGTGTCAGAGTTTTGTGTTTGTTTCTGGTAGCATTTCTATGAGGATTCTAGAGTCGATGCTGGATTGATTTGCACGATTTTTGTGGTTTGTCAAGTAAGTAGCAATGTGTGCTCTGCTGCAGATGTTGAGGACTGGTAATTATGCGTTTGCTGAAAGGGCTTGTAGGGTTGGTAGTAACTAAATGATGCAAGATTATATTCAAGAGAAATTAACTAATTAGTGAACATTCAAAAGACATGTGAACACTGTTTTTCATTAGCTTTGTTAATGGTATTTTGCTATTGGAGATTCACTGCTGGTTTTAAGATACTTGTGCAAAAGGACTACTGTTTTTCTACAAAAGTTGCATTGTCGTGTTAAAATACATAAAACCGACTTTGCCTAAGAATTTCATTTGCTAGAATTCTATTTGTCATAATTCATTATCACTAATAGAATTTACAAATTCTAGAAAAAGACCTGAATTTTCATAGGAAAAGCCAATTTTTTAAGTTGCTTGCGGTCAACAGTCAGACTAGCACGCGGTCAACATTAATTCTCTCAGTTATAAAAACTCACGGACACAATATTAATTCCCCCAGTTATAAAAACTCACAGACACAACATAAATTCCCCAATTATAAAAACTCACAAACACAATATTAATTACCCCATATAGATTACACTAGTCTAATGTTACATTTCCTATTGTAAAGGAAAATCAGGCCTTTTACTAGTATGTCACAATAGAATTTCACTTTGATTTTGTAAAAATAATTTTGCCTACAGGATAATGTAGGACTTTAAATTTCATAAGATAAAATAATATTATGGATTAAATTTTTTATTTTGAATTGTCGAAAAGGTGAGATGTCCAAAACCTATTCTGAAACATTTTGATATTTTTGCACAAATTAGAAAATAAAATGAAAACTTGTGAGAATAAATGTGTTTAAAACAATTTTAAATTTCATATTGATTTCATTTCGATGAGCTAAAAACAATAGACGTTTCAATAATTTTGGTTCCATCGGGTGAGATTTTAAACCGTCATAATATTCCCCCTTTCTTTTTTTATTTTTTTATTTTTAGCTTACAAACGCGTATTAGCCACTAGATGTGGAAAAACAAATACATATGATATGTATGTATTCACACAGATTGGCAGCATTCCTTCACAAAATCTCATTCACTAAATAATGTTTAATCAACAAGTATTATATTTACTTAATTCGACTAGTCAAATTATTGTAGAAGTTAAGATTTTTCTAATATAAAGAAATTTATATCCAACTACCTCAAATGTGTGAGAACCTCATCTTATATATACTATTCAACTGTAATATTTTTATTGTTTAAGAAAATTAAGTAGTATTTTATAATAACTCTCGTGATAAATATTGGGAGGAAGTTTAGAAACTTTAAAGTACATGGGTCAGTGAAATTATTAGGACAGATATGGTGGCTATTGCTTTAAGTCTCGGCAAAGATAAATGAGTAAATGACCCAAGACTTACCAAACACTCTGTTAATGACCGATTGTAAACAAGTGTAAATTTGTAGCTTTGTACAAATGAGTGATTGACTTTTAAATACTAATATTACACTCATACATTAACCCAACAAATATATGCATTTGATCTATCATCAATCAATATAAAGTTAACAAATCTAACATGTGCTAGAACACAAAATATGCATTTCCGTAGTCAAAATTATAACATTTGGAGTCATCGTACCTCAACACAACAATTTCAATTAAATGATGCACTCCCATTCTAGCATACTATATCGGCTAACTTTAAAATTAAAGTTTAAAAGCTTATACACAAATTTAGTTAACATCATAACCTCTTGCCGGATTATATGAAAACTGAGAAACAACAAAAATTTTAGGCTGGAGGAAATCAAGAAATATGCCTATCATAATCAACTCATCAATACACTAAAAGAGCAAAAACTCTGCCATCCTGGAAAAAAAACCAAAACAGGTAAAAGCGCGCATATGCAAATGGAAGGCAGATCCAGATCACTACGCACTAAACATTGATGGATCCTGCCTTACAAATGGAAATGCAGGAACTGGAGCAATACTCAGAAACACAAGAGGAGAGTTCATTAAAGCAAGTTCGATTTTTACTGGAAAAACTGATCACAACACGGCAGAATTAGTAGCTTTAAGGAACGGATTGAAACTATGTGCAATGGAACAGTTATAATCAGTTTGTATAAACGGACTCAAAATTCCTTATTTCTTGTCTAAACATACATGTTGCAGCAACACCGCACTAACAACTCATACTTGAAGATTCAAGGAAGCTTTTGAGGCAGCTATGCCAAGTGAAGATAACTTGTGTGTACCGAGAAGAAAACATGGTGGCGGATCATCTAGCCAAAGAAGTAAGCAACACGACTTTTTGGAAGAAATGCCCAAGAAGGCACATTTTGTCATAATTTAGTACGTTTTAATTTTATTTGGGATGCTTGCCCGGAGTGGATTTCGGTTGTAATAGCTAAGGACTATTGTAGCTCTATTAGACTTAATTAATAGGGAAAATTACACCAAGTCCCCCCAATAAACACCCCATTAACAAGAAAGTCCATCTGTTTTCAACAATAACATTTTGGTCCATTTTATACTTTGAAAGTGTGCTTTCCAAACATGGCCTTATTTTTAACCGTCACATTTTCTAGTTTCCGTCTCTTCCCTTTCACGAGCGTCCAATATGCAATATTAATAAATAAAAAAATATTTTCAAATCATTTAATGTTAAAATTAAAATAAATTAAATGAAAATCTAATTTTTAAAACTAGTTCTAAAAATATGAACTTATTTATGAAAATGAAATAAAATGATATTTCAAATATAATCTTGCTAAAAATAATAAAAATATTAAAATATACAAGTACTTACTTAGTCTTCAAACATAGTTGCCGTTTAACCTTTTTTTATGTCTCAAGTAAACGTTTCCGGTTCCATTTTTACAAATATTTATTCACCATAATATAAAAAAAATCATACCTAATCATAGTATCCATAGAAGCTATTTTCATGGAGCATGAAATTAAATATTAATGTGTTCTATTTTTTCATTATGTTTTGTAAACTTTTGTTATTTCATAATAAACTTTTATATTTAAAAGTATATATTAAATTTTTTAAGAGGGGTTGTTTGCAATTTTTGTTGGTAAGTTTGAAAATAGAAAAAAATTATAGGGAGTAAATACAAATTGTTTGGATCAATTTTGTAATAAAATGAAAATTTATAATAAAATTGTAAATTGTTTAGAAGTTTAAGTTAAGGATGTGTTTGGCAACAATTTGAATTTTGGACTGTTTTGTAATTGATTTGTTAATTTTGTCCTATGGTGTTATTGTTAGAATCAGAGGGATCAAAGTGTTATTACGAAATTTATCAGGGGGACCTACTGTAATTCACCCTAATTAATATGAATGCATTCTACCTTTTCAAAAAAAAAAAAGACGATATATTATGGAGGGGGAATTTTCACATATCACCCTTTTAAGATGGTCATGGAACGTTTAAGTCCCTAATATTTAAAATATTACATTGAAAGACAACTTTTGATTTTTAGTTGACTTTTGTTAAAAAAGTTATATTTACCCCTTTTTTTTTTAATTAAGCCATTTATTTTGAAATGCAAATTTCAGTTAATTACATATTTGACTCACACCTTTCAAAATCTATTAATTAACCCCAAAACTTTTATCCTAACTCGTATATTTTTCTTTCTTTATTAAACTAATCACTTCTTTTTTTAAATAATAAGGAGCTTCCATAGATTCCACTGGAGCTCCGGTAATTGAGCTCCAGGAAGCTCCAAAATCAAAGCTTCCATAGAATGTCTAGTTTCATTGTAACGATGAATTTAAATCTTTTATTTTGGGTTTAGTTAAGCACGAAGAAAGTTAGAAATATGATAAAAGAAAATTTTGGTGGTTCATATATCAAAATTTAAAAGTTTTAGAGTTGATTATAATAAGATAAAATATCATATAGATATCAAAGTAGAAATGAAAGGGTAAAATTATATTATCAATAATGTGGTTGACTTTTGTCCTTCATTGTAATTATTTTTATTTCATAAATTACATTTTATCCTTCACTGTAATTTTTCAAACATTAAAGACATAATTAAACGTTTAGTGTTCGTATTAAAAACTGCAAATGGCGTAAAATGAAAATAGCCATGTTATGTAAACAAACTGATCTCTTGACCGTCTTATGAGTGAGATTTTTATGTCCATATGAATGATAGAATCTAAACTAGATTAAATAAATTTTGACTACTTAATGGATTTTAAATATCCACTCATTTGATGCGCCATATATAGAAGTAGAGTTAATGCGGGTGATATTTGTTAATCACTCAGGTCTGTTCTTCTTCTGAAAACTCATTCAGTTCAGTTCTGCTTAATTATATTTTATACTACGATGCAGTTCAGTTCAATTCAGTTTAGTTCAGTTCAGTTCAGTTCAGACAAAGAGAAGCAGAGCCTTAATCTTATGTAATTTATTTCCGCAAAGATGCATTTCAGACAATTTTGTACAAGGAGCTCCTGAATTTTGTATGTGTATGTCTTAAAGTTTAAACTCCACATACAATTTACACTTTGACAAATAACATCTAAAATGTTAAAGAAAATTCATCACAACTTCTTGTTTACACCAAGTCTCTATTTAACTTATCAGTTATCTTATAAATTTTATGAGCTTATTTTCAAAAAAAATTATTACGTGAACATATACATGGTTGATTTGATAATCTATCAAAAAAACTTATTAAAAAATAACATAATTGATTTAATTTAATATTTTATATTTAACACATCTGTAAACTTATCGACCAATTAATTTATTAACACACCTTCCTAAACAATCAAATACCTTATATCTAACTAGCCTAGCATCATTGATTTTATTCCTTCTACATACAAATGTTACACGAGTCGAGCCTTATCGAGGGCTCGAAAGTTGAATCGACTCATTAAGACTTGAGGTCAGCTCGTTAGATAAGGTGTTTGAGTCGAGCTCGAGCCTAACTTTGTGCTCATTTGTTATTGAGCTTAGTAGGACTCGACCCTGATACGCAACAAGGCTCAATTAAAATCATACTCTCTCCATCCTAGATAAGCTGTTCAATTTTGACTTTTTACAGTCAACAAACTTCGATTTTGACTACA
Organism: Plantago major; assembly: GCA_026545765.1. Classification (NCBI taxonomy): domain Eukaryota; kingdom Viridiplantae; phylum Streptophyta; class Magnoliopsida; order Lamiales; family Plantaginaceae; genus Plantago; species Plantago major. The sequence goes on from CM048843.1 coordinate 13,801,684, forward strand.
AATTAATCAGAAAGGGTGATGGTAAAATGCTCAATTAAATTATATAATGAAACTTTACTTTTTAAATTTTTGTAAAACCATTTAATAGAATATTTTTTCGATTATAGTTTAGATTAATTCGTAGTCAAAGTTGAGATCTGTTGACCGTAAAAAGTTAAAACTGGACAGCTTCTTTAGGATGGAGGGAGTATAGTTCGAATTAAATGAGTCGAGCTCGAAACTATTTTATTATCACTCGAGCTCGGACTTGATAACACCTCAAGCTGAGCTCGAGAAATGAGATACTCATCTCGGCTCAAATCTACTCGTAACAACACTAGTACATCTTTCCTTTTTGACAATGGAAATTGCAAACTTACGGCATTTGCTAATTAAATACTCATGAGGTGTTTGATGCTAAATGAGAAATAATACACGGGTCATCTTTGTAGTTTACCCAAGAAAAGAGATTGAAAGTTATCAGAAAACAGTTTGCCAATTTTTATCCATTTTAGAACACAACAAGACGAAGCAATCAGAGAAGAAAAAACCAGCGCAGCAAAAACTGTAAACCCAAAAAAAGCCGCCATTATTGGCTCCTTGTCCTTCACCAACTCTCCATCATCATCTCACAGCTCTATTCTGTTGTTTCTTCTAATTCTTCTCAATCTCCTTCAACAGATCTACTCAGTTTTCTCGATTTATTGCTGCGTTAGCATCGATCTCGCCGACAAGGTGAGTATGTCAATTGCATTCGACCTTTTCGTATTCGTGTTAGATATGAACTCCAGCTGTAGTTTCTCAGCTTTCTGGTGGTCATTTTGATCCATTGCTGTATGTATCGCCCTATTATTTTGATTTCGATGGAATCTTAGGGATTGTGCTGTGTTATAAACTTAGTATACACAATTATTCTATTGATTTTTTTTTTCCCGTTTTGTTTCAGTATTTGCTGTATAATACCCTCGTTTTCGGGGTTAGGGTATCTATGGACTCCTGAGAAAATTGAGGGAATTATTCACCCAGTGTGTAGGCTGTAGCACTTGTAGTTTTTGTCACTGAGAGAAGGAGAAATCGATCTTCTAGAATCTCAGGTTGGCGTGAACATTTAGTTATAATGGCAGCTCGGCTTTTCTTTCGTCTGTGCTACAGTTGATATCTAAAAGTGGATGCAATGTGTTCTCAGGTTGTGTCAGCAGTGCGGATTTTTAGTTTGCTATCTTTTTTCTATTGGGCTGCAAATGGGGCCGATATTCTACATTCTGATAGCATTGCCTTGTACCATTGGAGCAATGGCATTGGCGATCATTCACATATACAGGCATCTATTGAACTATACAGAGCCTGTGTTTCAGAGATACATTGTCCGGATCGTCTTTATGGTTCCTGTGAGTATTTACTTCCGAGTCGTGGGACCTTGTTTATAGTTTTCACCATTTGTTCATTTATGCTTTCTGCTTAAGCATTTGTTACTTTCCTGTGATTACTGTTGATGCCTTCGGATTAATATGATGTCTTATGCTCTCTTTTATTTGTGTTTAGAAGTGCATTTACTCATTCATAAGTCTGGGAGTTGTTTGAAGATTTTCTCGCTCCTAATGCAACACTGTGGTGTGTGTTAAGTATTTGCGAGTTCTGTTGGGGTTACGAATGGAGTATCTAAGTTTCCATAGCATCCTTGTGTTTCTGGGAGTTCAGAGTATCGCATTCCCTATGGCAGCCAAAATATTTTTAGATTGCAGTCATGGGACCTCTCTGTTTGAACATTTATTGCCACCCTGGGAATTCATAATGGTCTAAATATTGTCCAAGTAGTTATATCATATATGTCATGCTTTCTTTCTTGGTCCTGTTGGTTGTAAAGCGGTTAGAGATTATACCTTATTTCTTCTTGATTCATTCTTATGGCCCTTTGGTGAATTTCACAAACTCCTATGGTTGGTTAACTATCCCTGAACCCCCTGAGGTTTAAAATACATCAAGGCCCTGTTTGGATTAAGACCCGCCTGTTTCATCCAAAACTTATTCACCTACTTGTTAGACGGATTATACCGAAAACACACACTTACCTATTACCATACAAATCATATATAACATCATATCACTTGCCAGCTCTCTTACTTTTACACCCGACTATATACCTTCTCACATAATCACACCTAAATCAATGTCAATCCCAAAAAAAAAAAAAAAAAAAATCAAACACATCCAGTGTTCATTAAAAAATGTAATATCTGCTAATTTTGTTTGTGTAGGATCCATAATGCAATTTGTAAACAGTGCTGTGAGATGATACTGATGACATCTAAAACTTATCCACATATTTTATGTACTGCAGAGTCTCTTGTTGGCACGATACCAAACATGTCATCTTTGCTTATGTCTGCACTAGGTTTGCTTGTTAATTTTTCCTTTTTAAAATTCATCCTGACCATTCTAAATTGGTTATTTTTACAGGTTTATGCATTGATGTCTTTCTTGTCCCTAGTCCTAAACAAACACGCAATCTACTTCAATTCAATCAGAGAAATGTAAGTGTGGCTATTAGATTTTAATTCCCATTCGAGTATACAAAATAGAAGTTATAAGTGCTCTTTGTTGCTCTTTTCTGTTGCCATTATATGGCATCTTGTCATATAATATCAGAAAAAATAATGAGAGAAGGCTAGTATCTTTTTATCATATATTTTCATTTAAAATGCTTCATAGTGTTTACTATTAGAAAGCTGGCATGATGGTGGCATGTGACCTTTATAGGACACCGTTTCATTTCTATATCATGCATTATGCTCATGCCCTACCGTGGCCTATAAAACAGAGTATAACAGACCATTTTAAACTTGTTTGTACCTTGTACTTTGTTTAAATCACCAAGTTTAAATGAAGTATTTTATCTGCTGATCTAGCATTTCACTCTTCCAGATGACCTGATTAGTTCCTTGTACTTTGTTTATGTTGTTTGTACTTTGCTTCTTCACACATTTGATGGTTTGATGATCTTATCTTTGTAGATATGAAGCTTGGGTAATATATAATTTCCTGTCGCTGTGCTTAGCATGGGTCGGTGGTCCAGGAGCTGTTGTTTTAAGCCTGTCTGGCAAAATTCTAAAGCCAAATTGGTGTTTGATGACATGTTGCTTCCCCCCAATGCCATTAGATGGGTGAGTCTTCTATACATGATAATTAGTTTTAATTTAGAGAATGCATCCGTAGCATGGTCCTTAGTCAGACCTTCCACTTTTTCTTGTATCACTGTCCTATTAATGTTCACCTTTGGGTTTTCATGAATGTACTGTAGAAATTAAAATGGATGTTGATTGTATTGTTGGGGTGTGATGGATGATGGAGCTTCTATCATGTTTCTGTGGTTAATGTTTATTGGCATGTATTGGAATATTTTCACTGGTCGATACATTTCATGTCATAAATTAACGGAGTGCTAATGAATGTAGAAGGGTAACTGGTCTAGTGCATTATAATGTAATTGTTGACTAAGTTTTATCTACTATGGACTAGGGTTTTGAGGTACAGAAGTTCCTAAATGTGACACAATACATAACTTTTTCTGTCTTGTAAATGGAATTTCTTAGTGTTGACGCCATGGATCTTCTGCATAACTGGCCTAGGTAATGATGTCATGTCATTCTCACGAGCAGTTGTGGAGTCTGTACAAATATCATTTGTATCCCACTTATCTAAGTTTTTCCTCATTTTGTGGAAGATTTGCTTTGATGCTGTATATTTGCCTATGTAGATGTCTAATCGATCTGTTTATTGATGTAACATCTTAAAGAAACCGTTAAGTTTTGTATAAATGCTCTCCGTAATGCCCTTTTTGATGAATCGGAAAAAAGAAAAAGAAGCCCCTTTTGATCGCCTTACTATTGTTGATGTTATGCAGGCGTTTTATCCGATGGTGCAAACAGGGGTGCTTGCAGTTTGTTTTCCTCAAACCTATTCTAGCTGTAGTTACTATTATACTTTATGCGAAAGGAAAATATGAAGATGGAAATTTCAACCCAATGCAGTCCTATCTGTACCTGACCATCATCTACACTATCTCCTACTCAGTGGCACTTTATGCCCTGGCATTGTTTTATATGGCTTGCCGGGATCTGCTTCAACCATTCAATCCAGTTCCAAAGTTTATTATAATCAAGTCTGTAGTTTTCCTTACATACTGGCAGGTATGATACTGGTCATAAATCAAATTTACTCAACTTACTGACATTATCTGGATTACTGCAACAGTTGAGCACTGTTGGACTTTCATGTTATTGCCCTCTGAATCTATTGCCCTCTGAATCTATGTAACATAGAAATATCCTCTGTCAAGGTTCCAGAGTAATGTGTTACTAGTTAATTGATTTTAAGCTCTGAAATACTAGGCACCTCCAATAGTTTCTTATTTCTAGAATCTAGATTATATGTTATGTTTTTAGTTGCCCTCTTATGCTGGTTTAATTGCTCTTTTTGTACTGGATGTAACCAGAATCTCATAAACTGTGCCTATGAGGATGATTGACCTGTCTCATAATATACATCCTTGACTGGACCTGTTTCTAGAATATGGTGTCACTTTTCTTTTCTAATCTGTTTATTTTCAATACTTGTGGTGGTCTTCATTCCACATCCTTGTAATCACCATGATATGTCGTAGCTGTATTCTAATGAATGAATTGAACATAGAGCCTAGTTATTCTGACATTCCATATTCCTATGGTATTGATAAGTATGAGCTGCATGGCACGAGAACTATTTTGCAGTAAGGGCTGAGATATTGTACAGCTCAGCCACTGTTTCATACCTTAGTTGGAAAAAAATTCTTTTCCCCACTGCCTAGCTTTACACTGGCTTTTCAATGAACATTGGGGTTTTGTATGCATGTTTTGTAGTCTACTGATACCCAAATGTCCTTGTTCATCAAAATTGATCTGCTTTACGTGAGATTTGATATTTCCCTAGCTAAGTTACACAACTCTACATGTCCTTAATCTTTTTGTTCGACAAATAAAATTGGAAAAAGAATTCATCCACCCAAGGATTTCTTATAACTTGTATGACCACACTTCTGAGGATGCTTTATTACTTTTCTCCTGAAGGGTGTTTTGGTGTTCCTTGCTGCTAAGTCTGGATTTATAAGAGATACGGAGCAGGCAGCTGAATTCCAAAATTTCATAATTTGTGTTGAGATGCTTATTGCTGCTGCTGGCCACTTCTATGCTTTTCCTTACAAGGAGTATGCTGGTGCAAATATTGGTACAACTCGCGGCTTTACTGCAAGCCTGGCTCATGCTCTGAAGTTGAATGATTTCTACCACGATACTGTTCACCAGGTAAAGAGTGTAATATGGACCTTATTTTATCTGAATTCATTCTTCATAGCCCGTGGTAAAGTTTCACCCTAGACCCCTATTGTTCTGTGGACTAGCCTGGATACCCCTGATTTGAGGATACATTCAGTGTGGGTAGGGGTTTCTCTGTGATATTATTCCTTCTACTCCCTCCGGCCCGCTTCGTTAGGACACTTTTTTTTCGACGTTTTTAAGAAAGCTAATAGTTTATTGTTGTTTGTAGTTGGAAAGAGAAATGATAAAGAATGGAGAGTATGAGAGATAGGCGATAAATGATAAAGAATGAAAAAGTATGAGAGATAGTGGGTTAGTGGATTTACTTTTTTGTTATATGAGGAAAGTGATTGTATTAATGGGACGTCCATAAAAGGAATGGTTACATTTTCTAGCGGGGCGGAGGGAATATTTTCAAATGTGTATTCTGACTACCATTTGATCAACTTTATGCAGTTTGCACCAACCTATCATGATTATGTTCTGTACAACCATAGCGAGAGTGATGATGGAGCAACCAAGTACAGAACACGTACCTTTGTCCCAACTGGCCCTGAAATGGATACAGTTAGAAGAAACAAGCACATGTTTGGTAACAAGTTGGAAGACATACAATTATCCAGCCTATCGTCTTCTGCCAGTACTTCTCCTCATAATTTGGGTTTGATACAAGATCATGCAAAATCAGAGGCTATGAACTCATCGTTGCTCATGAATGCAGCCAATACTGCTGCTTTACCATATGACCTCTCTCTCATTGACATAGACATGTCTAATGTTCCAGCAGAAGTTCCTCCAGCTACTGAGTCGGGAACAAGGTGACCGGTATGTAAGCTGTAGATAAAGTGGACGTGTGTGTCTGTTTTCTTTAAACATCTGATCCCTGAAACTGAACTGGACCTCCTCCCTGTGGCTAGAGCTGATTTGTACATTTAGGTGAGTTGCACATATTCTTATTATTACTGAAGAGGAACTAACTGATATGCTGGGAGATTAATTTGGTTCAAGAAAGCAAAATTCAAACTGATATACGATGCATTCCATTGTTGGTGTTGCATGTTACCCGTTCATGTTCATGCATGATCAAGCCACCTGGGGATTTTACATATTTTCATCTTAAATGCGGAAAGGTCGTTTTATTTTTTGGCTGGCAGCTAGTACAAAAGCTTTGTTATAACTTCGAATTTACTCAAGTTCTTTTTTCGCTCCCAATACATAATTGCATGGCTATTTAAGGTCGTCATGAATTTCTAAACCAGTAATCAGTATAAATAAAATTTCTCCGGTAATATTTCAAAATTTAACTACAAAAATTTCGTCATGAAGTTATATTGATTATTCTCAATGAACATTGGTACGAGGCCAAACCAAGAAAGAATACCATGAAGAAGTAAAACAACTAAAATTTTAAAAATCGGGTTAAAAATACCCAAATTTTTACTTAACTCGAAGTTTTGATTCTATACCAAGCATTCCCAAACTTCTAACATAGTATGTAGTATTTCCTAGCTCGTAGAAAAAAATCAATGTCTAGCTGATGAAGACTTCAATGTCAAGTCATGTTCAGGTACGGGCAGAATCCTTGTTGATGTTTTCATGAGTCTCACAGGAGCGAAGATAGTTTTCTTAACTTTGGAAAGTGATTTCTTGATTTTGTCTTCAAAGCTAAGCTTCTCGTCTTTCCTTGAAAATTGGTAGCTGTTCAAGAAAATTTGGCGTTTTTCCAAATTTACAAGCTGTCCTGACATGCTTCTTCTGTAAGTATTGTACTTTGGCTGTGTGTAGGTTGAATCCATGGCTTCAACTTCTCGATCGACAAAATATGAATTTAGAGACGATAGATGGTTTGTGTCTTTGTTATGAGAAGAAACAAGGGAAAGGCCTTTATATAGGCTTCGGTTTCAGTCCAAAAATTATTCGACTTAAACTGATATCCTAGCACAGCTAGTAAAAGGAAACAAATAGCTTGGTTTCGGCTTCTGATAATCAAGGGTTTATTGTATTTTAATTAATCTTGCCTCCATCTTCTCATTAACAATTTAGATACGCGGAAATTAACGGATTGTTTCGAACACAATTAACATTTCATTGTTAATTCATTTTAGTTGAATCGAACATATTTCTATAAGGCACCATTTTAGTTGAGGTAATAATTATCTTTTTAATTCAGTCAAATATTCAATTAAAACTCACAACGCTTGAAAAACAAAACACAAATATTTACAACTCAATTAAAAGTTCCGTGCAAAACAACCCGGTAACAGGGCCATCATTACAAACAGTTAGAATATCCGCATAACTTATGAGAGGATCTTACAGACTACGTATAAGTTGGATAATCCCTAACAAGGTATTTTAAGTCGATGATGACGCAAATGCAACCAATACATACCACAATAAGAAATTTGCTTCTTCGACTTCCTTCCCACTAGAGACGCTAATGAATTTTATTAAGTATTTGTTCGTCAATGTAACATAACATCGAATTGAATTATTATTCATTACGTTATCGTTATTCGACATTTTCCAATTATGGTGTTAACTTTGACTACAAATTAATCTTAAACCGCAAATGTAAAATGTTCAATTAAATTATATTATGAAACTTTAGTCCTTAAAGTATCATAATATAATTTAATTGAACATTTTACATTTACCGTTTAAGATTTATTCGTAGTCAAAGTTGAAAACGGTTCACCGAAAAAAGTCAAAATGGGTAACATGGAACGGGACGGAGGAAGTAGTATAAAAATGAACTAAGCAGAACAAAACATAACTGAATTGAATTATAGTATAAAAATGAACTAAGCAGAACTGAACTGAACTGAATTAATAAGTTTTCAGATGAAGAGAACATAGCCTAATTCCCCTTACAATTTTCTTTTATAGTATCATATTAACCCTAAATTAAATGTCATATTTAATGATTATTTTAGACCTTGAAATTACTCAAAAATCATATAATACGATAAAGTGTTTTATTACGAAAAAAACTCCCAGTCCAGCCATAACCAAACCACCGACCATGGCCACGCCAATACCACAGACCTCGCCGGAATTGTAATGTAGGTGTACTCATATTAAATTGAAAATTACAAACATGGAGTGCAAATTAATTCTCACGATGTCAACTCAAGATAGTCGATCGATTACAATTCGATTCTTTAACATTAAGAGAGTCGAGGTAGGTAATTATTGAATCCGGTAGTAAAATAATTGCCATTTGGTAGATCTTCTTTAAAATAAACTAATATTTGGCCGCTTTCCTTTACTATTTCATTTAGTTTAGGACTTGCTATAAGAAGATCGGGTCCGTTCAATTGGCAAGGAAATACTGTACTATATTGTGTTGACCCTTACATTTAAGTAAGCCTAAAAATACAGATGGCTCTTCTATATTTATACTCCTCTTCATTCTTCTTACTCCAAACAAATATACAAACTAAGCAAGCAAAAGAATCAACCCTTTTTTCTCTCCAAATTCCAGACCTAGCTTAGCTAGCCATGGATTTAAGCTATACGCTTACGCGGCCAACGTACATATACCGAAGCCAAACCGGGGAGTACTTGGAGTTGGAAAAGCGCCAACTTTTCTTAAGAAGCTACCAATTCTCAAGAAAACGGAGCTTTGCCGACAAGTTCAAGACATCACTTTTCAGAGTTAAAAGAGTGATTCTTCATAGGCTAAAATCGGCGAAAAAGCTGAGGAAGATTCTGGTCTCCAAGGTGAAGAAGGGTCTGTTCCTTATTAGGAGGAGGAGGTTCTTTTTAAGGCTTCGCCATAGATTCTGCTAGCCTTTTTTTCCTTCCCTTTTCTTCACAATAATTCATTCATTAGCTCATATGGTGAACTGACGTACTACTAACTAAACCAAATTAATTGATGTTTTATAGTTATAGCATTAATTATTGGAGGAAATAAAGATTGTCTGAAGCTAATTATTAGATGTCGATTTTTTAGGATCAGTCAAGTATGAGTTACTACAATTTTGGTGACTGCAACATTTTTCATGTGTTATAGTTATAGCATTAATTATTGGAGGAAATAATTAATTGATGTTTATAGTTATATTAATTATTGGAGGAAATAAAGATTGTCTGAAGCAAATTATTAGATGTCGATTTTTTTAGGATCAGTCAAGTATGAGTTACTACAATTTTGGTGACTGCAACATTTTTCATGTGTTACGAAATAACAAGATTATGTTAGACTCTTATCTCTTATATATGTTAAACTGATTGGTAGTGATCATATACAAACAATGCAAGGAAAATGAAGTATTAATTTGTTCGAAATAACAATACTTGTAATGCCTGAAAATTGAAACAACTTAAAGTTAAATGCATTTATAATGCTACTTATCCTATCAAGATGTATATGTATTTATTTACAGGATCATTTAAAGTAATCTTATGCTATCATTCATAAACAAAAATAACAATTGTTTATTATTCGATTCAAATCCTTAAATTCATGAAGAAATAGAATGTAAAATCAATCATGAAAAAAAACATTTGGTTTGACTTTGTTGGGTGGATAATTTATAGTTTAGACTTTGAGTAGATAGGTGAGAAAGTTGATTGGGTGAGTAAGATGCAAGGAATACAAGAGCCTTCCGTTTGACTTCAACAAATGCTTTTGTGAAACGAGGACTTTTTTAGTACAACGACGGCTTAATGAACTACCACTACTATACTTCAATTAACTTGGTCCATTTTAAGTTGGCATGTGTTTTTGGATGACACATGTGCTTAAACTACAAGGTACACGTCTGGTTTTGGCCTCTCTCGTCCGGTCAAATGAGTTTGACCAATCTGGAAGCAAACTATGCCGAGCTTGGGAGATACCATCTCCGTCCCGAGAATAGCTCTTTATTTTACAATTTTTAGGTGTTCCAATAAAACTTATCATTTCCTTTTTTTAACAATCAATCATCAAACTTTAACATAAATATACTCAAAAGTAAACTCACTCACATTACTTAATCCAACTTACAACTTTAAAAATCAATTTAAGGGACCACTAGTACTATTTTATCCGAAAGTAATATATACCTTATTTTCTCCATCAAAAAAGTAAACGGCAAGTTATTCCCGAGACGGAGAAAGTAATATATAGCCACCGTTAGGCCCCAATATATGTAGGTAACTCTCTAACCATTTCATATACAACTAACCATGGTATATGTAACTATGGAAAACATATAAAAATTTAAAAGAGAGGAAAAAATGTGCATGGTGTATTCATTATCATTTAAGAGTTATTCGAGGTTAAAATTAAAAATGATTAAACGAAAAAGTTCAATATAAAAATTTAAGATTCATACAGAGAGAGTATAAGACTGAAACTTGTATTGTATCGTAGAATTATATCTACTACACAAAGATTATGTTTAGTGTAATCTTATATTGTTTATAGAATAGATGAGTTTACTTGCAACTCATTGGGGGTTTGTTAGACCATGGTCTTATCTCCAATGGTTTCACCCTCTCACTATAACAGTTGGACCTACAGTGTGGGTAATTCTATCTGATGAGATGGTGAGGCAGTTAATTAGGCCGAACTTTTTCTCATTGGGTAAGTGGAGTAATTTATAGTACTTCCTCCATCCCGGGAATAGCTTTCCATTTACTTTTTTGGTGGAGAAAATAAGGTATATATTATTTTTTGATAAAATAGTACTAGTGGGTCCCTCAAGTTGAAAGTTGGATTAAATAAAGTTATTAGGTTTACTTTTGAGTATATTTACTGTTAAAGTTGGGTGGATGATTACCAAAAAAGAAAATGAGAAGTTTTATTTGTGACATTTAAAATTACAAAATGGAAAGGTATTCTCCGGACCGAGTAATTACTAGTTTTGTTAAAGCTAACAAAAATGAAAACCCAATTGATATGTTTAATACGATCGGACAAAGCTTCAAAACCGAAAACTAGGCCGCCCAAGCAAGTTGACCAAGATTTTGGACCACTAGTTTATGTACAAAATGTCAATTTAATGGACTTTCTTTAGGATAAACAGTAACTGAATATTTAAAAAAAGTACCATGAACAACAGACTGTTTGAAAATTACTATCCATCACTATCCATCTGCCTGCAAGATATATAACATATATACCTATATGATATATGTTTGAAATTCTTATTTTTCATTTTCACAAGATAATATATGTTATATTATCGATTTTTTTTGGACTAAAGTAGTTGTTACGATAATGTCATGAACAAATTTAATCATTAGCATCACAATTCAGTGATTACTCCAGTGAATGCCATTGAACTATTTGTCTCATATGGTAATGGTATTGAAGTTCATATATATAGTATATGTATATGAACTCATATATCACTCGAAACAACACATTTATATTTGAAATAGAGGATTACATAGTTCATTTTGTTTAGATGCTATACATCATTTACAATGAAATGAAAATGACCCAAATAGCAATATTAAGATTATATATACACATAGGATGAGAATATGGAAAATTACTTATTGAAGGTAAAAATTACACGAGGTTTGATATTTTAGGAGACGTTTAGTAGGATATATTGGGCTGGATTAAGCTATATTCGGGCCTATTTATGTTTATATGCCAAGCCCGCGTATAAACACGTATTGTATATCTGGCTCCTCAAACGTATAGTGAGTATTACGTCTATAATATCGGTCTCTCTTCTTCTCATCTCTCAATTAGCGCAAGTTTTAACCAAATTCTGACGCTGTTTTCTTCAATATCCCGCTAATTCCAATTTCCATCTGAAACAAAACTCATATGATTTGTGAATATATATACCCAGTCAGCCAGAGGCTTAACCATCAAAGAATCGAGCTTTCAATTCGTGAAGAAGAATCAAACAGGTAAGATTTGCCAAACTCTCTTCTTATTTTGTGAATCGTCCATACCTTTCATCAATGCTGTTAGTTTCTGTATGCCAGCATAGTAACCAAAAGCGTTAGTTTCTGTATGCCAGCATAGTAACCAAAAGCTTTGCAATTATGAATTGAATCGATCGAGTCAGAATGGACAACATATATAAGACCAGCCATACTTCACTTTTCAAATCCATAGTTGTTGTATTACCTATTTGACCTACAATAATTTAAGCTTAACATGATATGATACACATCATTGTTGTAGCTTTCTTTTTTTTTTTACTGTGAGATGGGTATATAAAAAATGTAACTAGGAAAGCCAAGACACAAATTCAAGATTTCAAGGTCCTAACTTGTACTAATAATTTCTAGTGTCCTTGAATAAGAATCTTGATGATTATTTGGTTGCTATATTGATTTAATCTAAGACTTTCTAATATTTAGTGGAACTTAATTGTTGGATGATTATTTGGTTGCTATATTGTGGGGTGTAAGGTGTAGAAGTTGTTTGTTGAATTAGATTTTATATGTATGTGCATTAGCCACCACATATGATGATTATTTGGTTGCTAGTAAAAAAATTTCTCTGCAACAAGAAACTGTAAAGCATTCATTATAGTGTTGTTGTCTAGCTATGGTGGTTATTTTTTTGTGTTCTATTCATTATTGTGTATGTTTGAATCCATCATGTATCTACTGGAAACGAAAAGCAGGTTAAGAATGAACTGTAAAGCATTCATTAGTGTTTGCACTCCCATTTCATAGTGAACTATATTATTATATTAACTATTACTAAAACGAAAAGCAGGTTCATTGTGATGGATTGGAAAACGAAGGTGATTTTAATTGTTGGATTGTACATGACTATTTTAAGATTAAGAATGAAGGTCATGATATTTTGGTACTATACTATGCGCCATCAAGAATCACGAAAGCGTAAAAGAAGTAAACGATATAGTATGATTAAAAAGATTCCCAAACAAATTGAACACCTTAGTAATATTGTTCGAGAAAATGACGTTTTATGCATCGAACAATTGAGAATGGATAGGAATGCATGCTTGTATTTTGATAATTAACACCGCATCCATCATATAGGCATGGAGGGTCAAATACCACAAGGAAAGCAAGGGTGAGGACGATGTCAGAAAGCTCCAAAAAGGTTTTGGTCAAAGAAGGAGGAACTCGTTTGTATAGGTGTGGTTAAAGAGTTCATCAAGGGAGGTTGGAGGTCTGGTAATGGATGGAGAGGTGGATTCTATAGTGCTGTAAGAAATGAAATTAAAAAAGTTATGCCCGAATGCACTCTTAGTGAGCTAAATGTTAACTCTAAGCTGACAATTTAGAAACGGGAATGGATTATGGTGTATGATGTTGCAAACTTAAGTGGATTTAATTGGTATCATCCAAGTAGTATGGTTACCGTTGAATCTGGAGAGTTCTGGGATGCTTTGAGAAAGGTAATTTACATAATTTGCACTTCAATTTTTCAACTGTAATGATCTTAATTATAGTTTTATGAATTTTGGTATTTGCATATTATGAATGTAGAATGGAACTGATGTTGATAAGATTAGGGGAAATGCATTTCCATATTATGAAGACTGGTGTGAAATTTTTGGAAAAGATAGGGCTACATGGGAGAAAGCTTGTGACTTTGCTACGAATGAGAAAAGAGATTCAGAAAAAAGAAGCGCGGAGAATATGGAATCTAAAAAATAAGTCGCATTCAGGAAAAGGAGAAGAATTATGGATACGACACCTACTTCACCGATTGTTACTCTGTTCAAGATGAAGATGGAGATTCTGATCATGCCAACATTGTTTCTCCAACTGCTGGAGGCAGTTCAAAGAAGAATACGGACTATGTTGCTCCTGTTGCTGATGATCCAATGCTTGTGAATATGAATTCATTCATGAACGACACAAAAGAGGCCTCGCTTGGATTAAATAAATCTATTGAAAAATTATGTGATGGAAACCTGAATGTTGCACGTGCTACAGCTGGTTTAAAAAACATGTCTTGTCTATCCCTGTTTCATAGGATTGATATTGCTAAAAAGCTCGTGGGCAAGCCTATGCTTTTGGAGCTTTTTGTTGCAATGGATGTGGAGGACCAACTGGCCTATGTTAAAGGCATGTTAGGCAGTCGTATTTGATTTAATTTATTTATCTTGGCTTTTTACATTTTAGATTCAAATTCTAGAGACTTTTAGCTTTATTTTCAGCATTTATTTTGATGAATAATAGAACTTTTAGATTTCTTGGTTGTGTGTATGCATAGCTAGAATGCTAGATAGATGGTTAAGTGGTCAGATTATTATTCGCAAATCTATGTAAACAAGTTTAGATTGTTGCAAGTTTAGAACTTCCAATTTTATATTACAAACAACTTTTTCTAGTACTTTTCCTTTGTAATTTTAACCATTCTTAAGCATTTGGAAAATCATGTATACTCCTATTCTATCTTGGACAACCATGAGTGGAAATGTTGTAGAAATGAATAGGAAAAAGTGAATATGTTCTTGTGTATTATTTCCTACACAAATGCTCTGCAACATTTTGCAAACTTTACAAGCTTCTAGTAAAAAGAAAAAAAAGTTAGTTGAGTTGTATTAGTAATTGGTTCTACTAAATATAGATTAGATTTGTATTATGAATCCTAATAGCTACTAAACATGTTTCAATATGGGTTTAAATAATACTAATATGGGTTATATATCTACCAAATAAGATTGATATCATACTACTAAACGTCTCCTTAGTTTATTGAACTTTTGCTGAAGTGTATTTGATCTGGTTTCAAGGTGTTAATGGGCCAGTCGTAGACAAGCACGACCGGCCCTGACCGAAAATTTATTGGGGCTTTAGAAGTCACCTATCCATTGCCCGGATCGCTAAAAAACCCATAAAGCCTGGTATAATAGGTGGTATTTGACTTGAATCGTAATGTATTATTTAGGTCAACACATTTAAAATTCGGTTTTAAAATTTTTTCAAAACAAATAAAGAGCTTGACTCATACTAATTCGGGGAACATTTATTAAACCATGACACATTTTGTTCTAGTTAAACTAAAGAAGATGCTAAAATTTAATTTGAGCAGCATGCCACTCATTAAGAGCTGTACACTTGGTTTAATATGTAATTCTTCATTAGCTAGTTTTAGATAGAAAATGCTCATAGAGTACATGTTGGGTTTAATAAGTATCTCATTGGCATTAGAAGAAAGAGAAATTACAATAACACTGTAACATTAAAATAAGGGAGAACTACGAAAATATATTTACAATTGATTTGAGGGAGATTCGGCCTCACATATCACACCTATAACAATCTTCGCTGTGTAGATGGGTAAGAATTATAAATCTCACTTAAATCAAAAATAAGGAAAATAATTTTAGACATGTTCAGCCCGGACCCGGCCCATATTATAACGGGGCTACGATTGGGCTAGTCCTAAATATTTCTTAAGGCCCGATAATGTTTTGGGGTTTCATTGCCCGGTGCGACCCAGTTCACAGACTTGAATAACTAAACCCTTTTTTGATATGTTTGCCTTCACATAATGCCAAGATCGATTATAATCCTAAACACCGTTACCTACAATTTCAGTGGGCATCAATGTTAGGTATTGCGATCGATCGATGAATGTATCCGTTTCAATTCACGAATAAATTAATTATAAAAAATCTTGGCATATATTTATCAATCATTACGCAATGTGTAATACTATATATTAGAATCATTTGCTTCTTGTTAATGATATCTATAATAATTGGACATGTTGACATGAAACTCCATTTTAGTCTCGAGCCACCAGTAAAAAAGTTTCTACCTATTATAAAGTACTCTTACATTTGATATTTGGATATTGGTAGTTAGGTACTTCAATAACCAAACATAATCATACGAAATCGTTTATGCGGCCACATCCTACTCGGCTTGATCCGATGCATCTAATCCAAAATTACCTCATCAACTCTTGCACCATATTCCTTCTCAAATACAGGTTATAACTCCTCGATATTGAAATTTTGAAATATGATCATGTAGTTTATTAGGCTCACAAAGTTATATAGAATCTTATAATATCGTTTATACTTGATTTAAAAAATAGTGTTATAATATATTGTTAAGAAAAATATTTATGTCAATCGTTATTTGTTCAAGTAGTAGCCAAAGTCTTGAAAAAGGTAAAAATTTTCAAAAAAATAGAAAAGTCAAGGTTTTTGTGGTTTTTTGCGGTTTTTTTGGTTTAGCGGTCTGACCGGTCGGGTTTCTTAAAAAACTGGCGACACACATTTTCTTGTTACGCTTTTAATAGATTATGTTATGGTTTTAAGTTGTTAGCATTGAAAGTTTTAGTTACAGTTATAACGTATTTTGTTAATGTTTTAAGAGATGATGTGATGGTTTTTAATGCGTGTATTGTATGTTTCAATCATAATTTTAACCTCTTTCGTTAACTTTTAAGAGAGGTGTTATGGTTTAAGGAGCTACATGATAGGTTTTTAAGATGGTTTGTTATAGTTTTAAATGACAACTAATATCATTAAATCACTATCAAACAAGTTTAAAAGTTTCAGAGATCGCCATTAAAACATCAATAAAAATAAAGCTACTTGAAACACCTGTCATTGCAATACTGAAACATTCAGTCATCCAAAGGTTTTAAAACACCTATTCTCATAGGAATTGTTTTACAATACACGTTCGTTCGGTGTTTTTGATGCAGATGCAAACTGACTTGTTAAAATAGATTTTTTCCGCGTAAACTTATTGGTGAACTTCGGCTTCATGCCTTTTGTTGCTTGTGCTTGTTGCTCAATACTGCAATGACACATTTGAGAGACCTATCATCAACTCGATGTCATCATCATCACCTGCTTAAAACATTCATTAACTGGATTAAGACCATAACAACTCTCATTAAAACTATCACACTAGTGTTTGAAACAAAAAAGGAACATGCAAAACAAGCTAAAATAGTAGCATTGATGTTTAAAACCATATTAATGCCTCTTAAAATTATAACAATACCTCTTAAAACTATAACAAGAAGGAATATGCAACACAAGCTAAAAACAGTAAAATTGATGCTTAAAACCATAGCAGTGCTTTGTAAAACTATAACAATGCCTCTTAAAACTATAACAAAACATTTGCAAACAATCAAATCATAAATATTTCATCAGAAGCTAAAAATACTAATGATGCGCAAAAAATAATAACAATAGGTCTTAAAACTATAAATTATGCGCAAAAAATAATAACAATCAGAAATATTTTAGCACAGGCTAAAAATAGTAACATTGAAATTTAAAACCATAACAGTGCATTTTAAAACTATAACAAAGCAGAAACATGCAACACAAGCTAAAAACAGTAACATTGATGCTTAAATCCATAACAGTGCCTCTTAAAACTATAACAATGTCTTTTAAAATTATAACAAAGCATCTGCAAACAGTCAAATCATAATAAGAAGCTAAAAATACTAACGTTGATGCTTAAAACTTCAATGACATGTATTAAAACTATAACACATGCGCTAAACAATAACAGACAAAACATTCAACACAAGCTAAAAACATAACAATAATGCTTAAAACTATAACACCAGCTATTAAAACCATAACAATACACCAAATAACATGATTGCGAAATGATTCGATTTTCACTGTACCAATTTCAGATCTGGAAACATCAGATCGTAAAATCAATGAAAAACGAAAAATAAAAGGTAAAATTTCACTTCCAGTTGATTTTGATGGAAAAAAACGAAATGAATCCATATAACGGAAGTGCTTAAAACTGTAACACCAGCTCTTAAAATTATAACAATGCCTCTTAAAACCATAACAAAGCACCAGATAACATACGCGCGAAATAATTCAATTTTTCACTGTACGAATTTCAGATCTGGAAAAATCAGATCGTAAAATCAACGAAAAGCGAAAAATAAAAGGTCAATTTTCACTTCCAATTGAGATTTTAACGAAAAAAGCGAGATGAATCGATATAACAGATGGAAAAACAACAAAAACCACGAAGCTATTCAATCGATTCACCTGATTTTTGATGAATTTGAAGAAATCCAGTGAAATCGCGTAAAAATCCGACGAAATCTATGAAATCCGGCGGAGATGGCGGAGTGGATGATTGAAGGTTCGGTGCCGGAGATGGCGGAGCGGATGTTTCCGGCTTGTTTTTGGCGGAGCAGAGATCGTCGTTCGATTTTGGTGCTTCTGGTCTGTGTGTTTCTGATTTTGTTTCTGTTTTTATGTTTATGGCTTGGTTTGTGGATATATATAGGCAACCGGTTTCTAGCTTGATTTGAGAACCGAACCGCTTGTGCCGGTTCAACCACCTTTTTATTTAAAAACCTGATTCTCCTAATCTATAGAAAATTCTTCCCTTTTATTATACTTACTCCAAGTAGTAAGCTCTTGAGTTCACTTAAACAATGTATCGAGTTCGGCATGTGTAAAAAAACGTTGTTGGTAGGTAGAAAAAAAAGTCTTATGATGTTTGACTGTATTAGTCGCATGTAGCGGATGGATACTAGTGAGAAATTGAAAAAATTGAAAACATTGATGTTTTTTAAGTAAAACTTTTATGTTGTTAGCACAAATTATTTTTTTGTTTATGAAATAGCAATGAGTAAATATCTAAAGTTTTTTTTTAATAATCTTTAATGTAGTCTTTTTTTTTTTAATCTTTTTAATAAATCACAGGAAAACCATTCCACGTAGCTGGAAATTTATTCAAAAGTGATTGGTAGGTTATAGGGTCATGTGAGTTTAGTTGAGGACCACATAACTAAACGGCTGCAAATCTTCAGCAGTCTTAGCCATGATTCCCAAAAAATTAGAGTTAATTTATGATTAGTCCTTGTTTCCTACAAAATGGACAATTTGGACCAAATTTCCTAGGCTTGACCATGAGTCCATTATGAACTGTCAAGTTGGATTAATCATCTAATTAATCTAATCTAATCTATGTTAAGTACCTAAAAACAGGTGGATCTTTTGTCCCCTTCTTACCCATGATTATAAACACATTCCTCCCTTCCAAATCATAGTCCTCTAAGTACTAGAAATATTATTTTTAAATTGTTGATTTCACATGTCAAGAATTGTATCCAGAATCTCAAAGAAATTGCTACAACTAAACGATTTGTAACTCTCCCAATTCACGGGATAGATAATATAGCACTCAATTCCAAAAGGTTCACTTATTTCCCCATACCCTCAGCAGTTAGTTGAAATTTGAACTTTGTCGAGTTTGGTTCATAGTTAATTTTATATTTTGAAACCACGACCACTATCATATAAGTGCACACCAAATTCACACTTAATTTTAATTGTAATTGTGCTTGTACCGATCACAGTAGTCGATAAGTTTGGAAGTAATGAGATGGTAATAAACTAAGCTTGGCAAGTTCTTGGCCATGTGTTAGGAGTGAACAAAAGCATCTTTCTCTTCAACCAAAATTCCAAAGTGTACTCGAACACTAATCACTTATATGAAATTCAATGTATTGGTGTATAAAATTATGGTAGCCATGTGTTGAAGGAATCCTAAACACTGACAAATTTAACCTATTTCCATCACCTAACTAACTAGTATATGTGTGTCAAATAATATCCTCCATGTGCTTTCTTTATATAACCACCTCTTTGTTTCATAAATCCTCAACACTCAAAAAGCTTCATATCACATTGCTCAATACTCTTTGAGTCTAAAAAGCTTCTTGCTTCTTTGCTATTGTAAAATGATGTTGCAAATGCACTTTCAAGATGTTGTTGCACGTCGTATGGGAGGTCGATATGAGAGGCTTAACAACGGTGAAGAGAAGGCGAGTAGAACAAGACGTTTTGGGATGAAGAAGTTCAATGGGAGGATTAAAGGCCTAAAGATATCGCGGCCTAAGAAGTTGAATTGGAAGCCATTTTGGGTGACGGTTATGTTGTCGAAAAGGATTTCGAGGATATATGCAGAGTTTGTTAGGAGAATGAAGATGGACGAAGCATGTTGTGCAATGATGGTCTCTTGTAATTGGGGTCTTCCTGTTCTTTCTCATTCTTATGACAGGACTTTGACATGGTTTTAATTAGTGTCAAATATGCACAAGAATCCTTGAGATTGCAGGAAATGTAATTCAATGTGTTAACTTGATTGAATTTCATTTTTTCACATGATTTGGTTGATTTATTGAATGTGATATCTAAAAGACCGATGAAGAGATCGGTACTTGTAAGAAAGAAAATGAATATAATGCTTTGCTACAGGTTCAAATGTTCTCATGTATATGAAATAGTTATATTCAATCGGTCGATACATGTCTCAAGATCGTATCAAGGTGACACGGGTTTGGAAATTTGGATTTTGCGTGGTACTCCATTAGATAGCATCAACTAGAGTAGTTATGCTGAGAAAAATATTAACGGAATAATCAACTCAGTTCATTTTGGAGATAATGAGTTCTCTTCACTCTATAAAATAGTTGAGTCAAATTTAAATACTCGGTAAAGGTCCTTATCTTATTTCATTTATATTATTCGAGATCTTTTAGTTATATTTGAAATATACATTTTAAATTCGGTACCAAGTTCAAACACTGTTTTGATATTAATTTTTGTTTCTTAGATGAGTTGAGTCGAGATTAAACTTAGATTAGAGATCTTCGGAGTCGAATTATGTGATAGACTCAATCCCAGTAGCACAAGCCGTGCGGCTGAGCCACCATCAGTATTCTTCTTCATTTTGGGCCTGAGTGACTGTGAGAAGGGCTAACTGTGAACAATTCTGTGAGGCCCAATGGTTCTGATTTACGGGGCCCTGATTTAAATATTGACCTTCTGTGCTATTTTGGACCAACTCTATTCCATATTATCCACAAAAGCCCAATACAAAATCTATATCCAAATGTCAATTTGATCTCCATAGATAATAAAAAAAGACCTAATAAAATCAAACAAAACAAAATACTAAAATAAAAGGTTAAATATACAGTAAATACAACTTCATACAGACTTCAACATTAGTCGTATAAATAGAGTAAAGAAAAGCAATAAAATAAGATGATTTTTTAGCACAAAAATTGTCAACCAGGCCACGCGCAAATTACTCGAAATTAAACCGCGATAATGATATTGGCATCCTGCTTTGTTTACGTAACCCTTTGTTTAATTTCTTAATGAACATTACAACCAATATCTTAATCATCATGATGAAGCAAGCCATTGGTAATTCGAGCTGACTTGTAAATTGCATTACTTTGTATTTAGACGATAAAATAGACGGTTAAATTTGTACAGAGAACTTGTAGCGTAACCGAGTCATAAGGTTATCCCATCGCTAAGAGACTCAGAGTATCAATTAGCGGGTGCCGGACCAAATGAATTTCATAAGTTGGTCATATGGGGGTTATCTTCGAGAATGATTTATTCTACCTATGACTTGTCTCAATCAGGCTGATCAATAAGGATTAGTTATTTCCGAGAATGGTTTATTCTACCTACGACCTGTCTCAATCAGCCTGGTCAATAAGGATTAGTAATATTTGAGAATGGTTTATTCTACCTACAACCTGTGTTAATCAGGCTGGTCAATAAGGATTAGTTATCTTCGAGAATGGTTTATTCTACCTACGACCTGTCTCAATCAGGCTGGTCAATAAGGATTAGTTATCTATCATGCATCTTTATCGTCATCCTAATTAAGCACATCTAGTTAATCATTAAAGTCAAAATAGGAGTTACAATGACGAGAAATAAAAGAAAAAAAGTTCTTCCGATCTACAATCTATTAAATACCACGATGTATATGCACGGTTATTGGATTAACCAAAACTAATTTCCATGAAAATATTTCATGAACGTAAAAATTCAATATTATTTAATTCTGATACTATTTCATGAAAATATTTCTATTTTATTGTTGAACGTAAAAATTCAATATTATTTAATTCTTCCTCATTTGTTCTTTTATTTTTATTTTTATTAAAACGAACACGTAGATATCTGATAGTTTGATTTAATGTTATAATGTAGCTAGAAATCAAAGGCACAATACAAAAGTAATTAACGAGTAAATTAAACATTAGCTGCAGGTACAATTCTTTTGTCAGATAAAACGTAAAGATTAGAGTATATACACAGAATATCAAGATTCAGTTGGAAAATGTTAAAGCACAAAAACACCAACTCTAACTTTTCATGCATTTGATCATCTCGTCAAATGAAACCCTTATAATTAATTATCAAATGAAATCATCATCATCATCAGTACCTTGGTATTCCACTCAATCCAGTGATAAACAGCACATAAGACTCCTTAAGGCTCAACTGAGATGTAAAAATCCTCCCCATCTTTACATTAAAATGTATCTTTTTGATCACCTTCTTTGAGATGCTCCTCCTATGCTTCACTATCTGCCCCGTTTCCTCGTTTATAATCTCCGGTTCTTCCTTGATCGTTTCGAGCTTCATCTTCAGTATGTCTTCGATGCTCATTCGCAACTCCGTTCTCAAACTCTTCTTGCTCTTGCATGGCACAACCCACCACATCTTGCGTGATGATCCTTTTCTCATTCTATGTCAACTAGGCCCATTGATGTTCATAACAAAATTTTCACAAGTTCAACACTTATATGTCGTATGCACTAACTTTAACTACTATGCATTGGCTGGAAAGGTAGAGACAAAGGGCCATGGATTTATAAATTTACTACTTAAAAGCCTTAGCTTTAGCTTTTGCTCTTTACAACTTGTCTTGATCATGACAAGCTTTGGGTAAGAACTTGCCTTTAAATAAACATATCTTGCAACCAAACACTCCTAAATAAATTAAGTGTACCAAACAACATACTTTAACAAGGTACACGCTTTTTATCCTTGTAATAATGCCCTTGATAAAATTTATTGCCAGCTACAAGCCTACGTATTGAATTGAAAGCAGCATTCGAGAATGAATATATTTATACGTACTTATGTAGTTATGTGTACTACTACCTTTCCATTCTATAAATAGCTCATCAAATTGATATATTAAAATTTTCACAAATTCATAAGATGAGAGACAGTATCTAAATAACTTATCTAAAGACGACATATGTTATCAATAAAACCATTCATTTTATTAATCAAAACATCTATATTGTTAATGAAATAAGTATTGTTGTAATATGAAAAAATACTAATATTGAGAACATATGTATTTTGATTAATAATATTATAGATTTTCATGACAATAGCCCGTATCTAAATAAATTATCTAGGGAATAACCCTAAAATTTTATATAGTGAACCCAAACATAATTGAGTCCATGTCTAGTTCTAAAGTATAAACGCAATAATTATGTGAACACTCACTTATAAATTCTCTGATTTGATAATATGTCCAAATAGCTCTCTTTTAAATAAGCTACTAGTTGATTTACTTTTTCTTCTAGCTAGTTTGTTTATCAATTAATTAAACAACTCTATAAAAATCAATTAATTTTACAAAACACGAGGGGCAGAGATGTTAAAAATGAAAGAAAAAAGAATACTGTAATTTACAGTTAAATTTCCTTGTATCTATAACATGTTAAGACTATCAATTAATACGTTATTGTTCTTTCTTCCAGTATATATGCTGGAATATTTATTGGTAAGACTATCAATTTTAATATGTGTATGTTTTTATTATAGTAAATAACTATTTTATCCTTACCAATAATAAAAAAATTATCCTCTCTTTTCGTTTTTCTTTTTCCATGTTTATGTGCCCTAGTAGATTTTCCAATCTTACTGGGACTCCTCTGAACATGTAAGCACAACCATAATGAAAGACTGAAAGGTAGTATCTACAATTGACTAATTGAGTAAGCAAACTTTTGTTCTAATCGTTGTTCCATTACTTGTAGCTTACCACATTGAAAAAAAAACATTTATCTTATACTATTCTGTACCAGAAAACTTCATACATTATGATGATGGACGCGTAATTTCAGATGAAAAGTGAAAACAAATTATAAACAATAAAAATGTTGGAACATGTGTAATTTAGTAGCAAAATGTGTAAGTGTAAATGTGATGTTGTTTATTGTATTTGTTGGGTGTGGGCTAGTTTTGTTTTTTAGTAACGTATGAAGTTCTACGGGACAGTTAAAGATGTCAATTGCATAAAGTTATGCGGGACGGGAGGATATATTTAATTGCTAGCTAGCCGAAGTAGTGGTTAATTTGGAGTAATTTTAATATGAAAAAGAGTATAGTTTTAGGTTCTTGGAGTTTCTTTTGGACGCAAAGAACATGTTGGATGGTAGGTAGAGGCAGTTTAGAAATTAGAACGAAGTTATCAAGAGTATGTTAGTGATACTTTTGGAAACAACTTGAGAGTCTCCAAGAGGTAAACTTTAAAAGAGTGTCAAATGCATGGTGTACTATCTGTCTATCTTAACTTTCAATTGTCATGATATGCTCACCTGCTGCAACTCTTGATGATCAATACTGAATTTTAAGAATTTTAAAAAGACAACCCAATCATGCCAATTATTGCATGAAACAGGATATATATTTGATTTTTTATTCAAATTGAACCAACTGACTTTTATTGATTTTGTGAGCTTGATGTATCATAATGATCGTTCCACAAATGTTTTTAGAGAACCTCAGGTAGCAATGACAGAGAGACTATTATTCCCAATATAATTCATAATGAACAAAATGTTGAATTTGTGAAACTAACAGTGAGGGGTATAATGGTAAATTTATAATGGATATCGAATTTATGTGTAATTTAAGCATATATCTAAGGGTATTTATGTATTTTTCCTAAATGGATCTTCTGGTAGCACATTAAGAGCTTGGCTTTTTTCCTTTTCGACCAAGCCCTTGAAATTGACATGAACACGGTTTAAAACAACTGGTACAGACAAACGGTGCATTTTCGCCTATATATTGTGAACTGTAATTGTAACTGAAAACCAAATTGAAATGTGTAGCTTTAATTTCAGACTTTTTCGGGTTTTTGGTTTATCAACGGTTTGTTGGGAACCAACATGCAGGATAAAATCCATTTTTGGTACTTCAGTGTGAGATATTTTCAATTTTGGTATACTACAGAGTGGTCTTCAATTGAGATACTAATTATCAATAACTAATCTTGATTAGGGGGAATGGGAGTGCGTAAGCCGGAAAAAAAAAAGATTAAAAGAACTTAAGATCCAAACTAGTATCTTATTACATTTCCCACTAAAGAACCCTAAAAATCCCTAAATTTTTGGTCAATTTGAGAAAAATGAATCATGGTTCTTCGTCTTCATCTTTGTGGGTGAAATCCGCTGTGTGGATTACAAATGAAAGGTTCTAATTGTAGAAAATTAGTCACTCACATGACATTGTTGACTTCGTTCCGCTCACACTCGTCATATTTTATTCTCCAATTTCTCTTTTGTAGCCCTTCAAAGTTATGTCTCACTCTCAATTGACGAATTCACATGAAACTTGGATCAGATTAATTGTCATTTGGGATTGATTGGCACACTCCCGCAACACCAAAAATTTGGATAGACCATTGTGGAACGCTTACCTAGCCAATTTTTGGATATGGGCCAAACTTCTCCGCAATATTCTCCACTTATTGAATACTAAACAAATCTTCCCAGAATTCAATTTGATATCAATATAATAAAATTTGCTTTCGATCTAACACAACTTAAAAGAAAGTTCATGTTTGTTTGTTTATATGGCAGATAGAAGGTAATAGAGGTAATAATATTTTATTAAAAAGAGTTTATCTTAGAAATAAAGTCCAAAATGGAAGTTCCCCTTAGCTTCGGCAATAGTATATTTGTTGTAGTAATCCTGAACTCAAACATTTTTAGTTTTAAATCCATAAAGATTCATATGTTATTAAAAATAGAAAATACAACTACCACATAACAAATTTAAAAAAAAAAGCTATTTGTGCACTTAAATTACAAATTTTGTCAGATTTCCATGTTTTATCTTTTTTTTTTTTTGGACTAAAATTACATGTCAACTTTAACGTACAATCATGTTATACGGGACGAAGTGTTATAACGAAAACTGTCAGCGAAAGAAAGAAGAAGAGCCGAATTGAATAAATTAGTAAGAATTAAAGGACCTAGTGACAATTAAATGAAGTTGTACCTGGTTCGATTAGGTTTGGGATTAAAGGACCTAGTGACAATTAAACGCGCTCCTAATAAAATTTTAATAAATTCTAATTAAAAAATAATGCATGATCAATAAATCGACTAATATTAATAAAAAATTATAATTTTTTTAAAAAATAATTCATGATTAATGGAAAATCGACTAATATAAATAATTAATTCATGATCAATGAAAAATCGACTAATATAAATAAAAAAATATTAATATTAATAAATTTTAATTAAAAAATTAAATCATGATCACTGGAAAATCGATTAATATTGCTAAAAAATTAATAATATTAATAAAATATTAATAAATTTTAATAAAAAAGTTAATTCATCATCAATGAAAATTGACTAATATAAAAAAAATTAATATCAATAAATTTTAATTAAAAAAATTAATTCATCAATGAAAAATCGACTAATATTAATAAAAAAGTTTCAGGATCAATGTAAAATTGAATAATACTATTTAAAAAAATATTGTTATTAATAGAATATTAATAATTTTTCAATTAAAATTTATTAATATTTTATCAGGAGCGTGTGTAGTTCACGCGCCGACTTGACGGAAAATCGACTAATTCACGCTAATTCTTACTAATTCGATCAAAGTTAACGGTTTCGTTAAGTTTGACTAACGGAATACCAAAATTAGACGAATACACAACTTAATGTACCAATATTTGACGGTCACAATTTAAGGTATCAAAACGATAACTGTCACAACTTAAGGTAAAGAAAATTGATTTTTTCCAATTCCTATTCGACTATTCCTAGAATCAGTCTGGTTCAAGCTCCTATATACCTGGCCTGGCCTGGCCTTGCTATACTAACCCCAATATTCTTCTATAAGAGCTAGCATCAATAACCCTTGTATATTCAGAGCAGAGCTCCAAACGCAACGCGAAATCGTGATGAGTTTGGAAGCTGGTTTATACATTCCACCAGCAAAATTGGCTAGATCGGAAATCCAGATCGACTATGAACGAATGAATTGGGATTGTTTGAAGAAGAGCATTAATGGTATGGCTTGGTGAATAAATTGACCCAGACTAACATAAAAAATATCATCCCTGAGCTCTTGGCTGAGAACCTGATTAGAGGTAGAGGATTACTCTGTCGCTCAATCATCAACTCTCAATTCGCCTCACCGGCTTTTACCGATGTTCTCGCAGCACTCGTTGCAGTTGTTAATGTATTGCAGCTTAAGCGATCGTTCGAACGGAACTACAAGCCTCGATTACTTGCGGCTGTAAGGTTTATTGCACACCTAGTGAACCAGCAGGTGGTTCATCAACTCGTTGCACTTGAGTTGCTCACATTGCTTCTGGAGAATCCCACTGAGGATAGTGTTGAAATCGCAGTTGGTTTTGTTACCGAGTGTGGCTCATTGCTCCAGGAACTATGGCCTAGAGGATTGGTTGGTGTGTTTGAACGATTCCGTGGGATTCTTCATGACGAGGAAGTAGATAAACGTGTTGTGCTTCTTATTGAAGGCTTGTTTGCTGTTCGGAAGGGTAAGTTCCAGGGTTATCCGGCTATTCGTCCGGAGTTGGATCTAGTTGAGCCGGAAGACCAGTTGACACATGAGCTCTCTCTTCAGGATGATATTGACCCCGAGATTGCTTTAGATATCTTCAAGCCTGATCCGCAGTTTGCTGACAATGAGATGAAGTATCGAGACTTGAAGAAGCAATTACTTGGTGATCAAGAAGAAGATGAAGATGATGAAGAAGAAGAAGGATCAGATGAAGAAGAGATGAACATAAAGGATGAGACGGTGACAGATTTAGTCAATCTTCGGAGGACGATTTATCTTACAATCATGTCCAGTGTTGATTTTGAAGAAGCAGGGGCAGAAGCTAATGAAAATTAAACTTGAGCCTGGACAAGAGATGGAGGTGTGTATAATGCTGCTGGAGTGTTGCAGTCAGGAGAGGACTTACCTTCGGTACTACGGACTTCTTGGGCAGCGGTTCTGTATGATAAACAAGGTCCATCAGGAGAAGATGGAGAAGTGCTTTGTTCAGCAGTACTCTATGATACATAGATTGGAAACGAATAAATTGAGGAACGTGGCAAAGTTGTTTGCCCATCTGCTTGGAGTAGGCGCGTTGCCATGGCAAGTCTTATCTTACATACGGTTGACTGAGGAGGACACAACTTCGTCCCGTATTTTTATCAAGATTCTCTTTCAGGACTTGTGTGAGCACATTGGGATCCGGTTGTTGAATGAACGGCTTAGTGACCCTGCAATGACAGAGGCGTTCGAATCTATCTTCCCGAGGGATAATCTGAAAAACACAAGGTTCTCTATCAATCTTTTTACTTCCATAGGACTTGGTGGTATCACAGAGAATCTACGGGAGTATCTCAAGAAGATGTCTTCTCCGCGGCCCATCATACAAGAGCAGGAAGAACCTGCGAAGAAGAAGATCAGGACAAGTTAACAATCACTTGGCCTGGACCTGAAGTCCATAGGTGGTTAATTAATACATTCAGTTTTCCTGTAAAAGGTTAAAGGTAACATTTGTGATAGGTGATATAAAATAAACAAGAAACAAGCGTATCTCAACTCAAATGTATGATATTGAAGCTTTTGTTGTTATTGCTCGTATGATTATGATCTATATCTAGTTATAAGCTTGAGCTTTAGACTGTCTAATATGAAAAGGAAGAGTCGCAGATAATGTGAATCCAACAATCCACAATTTAAATTGATGGTCTGTACTCTGTAGTATTGAATGACCATATTTATTGTTCTTGTTCTTTGATTTGGACATTCAATTCACTCAATTGGATCTTAACACTCTCCCTTGAATGCCCATCATAAAACATTGCTCAAGTATAAGCATGGAAATGCTGCCTCATTCTTAGTAAATCCCCAATATTTATAACCTAGTGGGAAAAAACATAATGGATAAAACCTTAGCCAAGTAAGAGGCATATCTATATTGATACTATATAACACAAAATATTCTTAGTAAATCCTCAATATTTATGTTTGTCGTTAATTTAGCTTTGGAGGTTTCATATGAACACAAAATATTGAAAGTGATAAGTCCGATGTTTTAAGTATAAGTATTAAGTATACTGTATTTATACATTCTTAGTACAAAATATTGAAGATTGCTGATCCGATGGAGTTTTTGAAGCGTTCTAATTTGATATCAATTCATCAACTATTTCTTCAATGTCTCCATAAAGTCTCCTTATCAAGTTTAGGGAACACATCACCCTGTGCTGGCTAGTGACTACCATTCCAGTTCAATACAGATGTGTTGTTTCCCTATTCTTCCTGACTTATTCTTGTAAGTTTTGCAGTGCGATAGGAGAGTTGAATTATGATTTTATTTAGGCATAGTTTATACTAACAAGCAATGGTAAAAAGAACACTGAACAGGACACGCTATCGAAATGCATTCTGCAACTTCTAATTGCAGCTTTTCCATCAGAGACTGTTTTCTTTACAAACAAACAGAAAATCTTCTAAGTTTCTAAACAAGCAGTTAACAACACCCGAACTTGTCAGAAGAAAAAAAGATCACTACACACACTGATGTACTGGAGACTATACTATGATTTTTGATTTTTTTCGACTACGCACCTAAGAATCCCAGGAGTAGCGCATCCCCACGAACATGTGAACAGATTACCGGGAGGGAATCCAAAACTTGTGGGGCCCCATATACTCCATCTCCGAACTAGTTTAACAGCTACCAAGATCCACCGCCTATGTGATTCAACTCATAAGAACATACAGGATGCATCTGTTAGTTTCGACAAATTTTTGGATCCAGGTTATGTCTAAGAGCTCTTTGAGGGGTCAGAGGTGTCGGTGGAGTCAACCGACTTTAGCAGAGACAGGTATTTACTTGTCTGGGGAAGATAGGAGTACGCAAGCAGTGAAGCCCCTATAGCAATGGATAATCCCATAGAACCTCGAACCCACCTCCTCCGACTCCTTTTCCTTTCTTGTTGCCTCCGTGCAACCTCTGCAATATCAAACCACAAATATCAGACAGAAGTACATACTGATCATATACACTGATTATTTACTACTATTCAACTTCTATTCAACAATGCATAAAGTAAGAAATTCTGGGATTAGAAGCATACCAACAAGTTTCCTCTGGGACAATTCATGGTTGACAGTCTCAAAGTACTGCAGTCTATCACGTAATCGCGATATTTCCTGGTCTTTTGATTCAATTATCGAGGTAAAAACTTCTTCAGCCTCAGCACGTGCTTCACCCCTTCCAATTGCTTCAGCAACAAACCTAGTAACAGCAATTTCCTGAGAGAACTGGTCCGTCAAATTGTTTTCTAGCTGCATGCTATTGTCAGTGCCAGAAGGAAGTTCAGGAAATGTAAAACCAGCCTGAGACATTAGTTTACTGATCCTCTCCCATTGACACTGCATCAAATACAACATTTCCTCCGCATTTTTTCTCCTTTCAATTTCCTCATTAAGACTGGACTTCACAACGTTCAATTCAAATTCATTTCTTGAGCCATACGAACACACGGACCCATCAAGGGAGGAGAAGTCTGCATTTAAGAGTAGAAAACGACTGTTATTAAACGCCTCCAACTGTTAAGAGTGGTATGCACAATACATTCATTCTTTTAACTTCCTCGCAGTTACATGAGCACCAAAACAAGAACTACAACAGAAGCAATAACCAATCAACCACTCAGTACTAGGCCACCTGAATTTTCCCCCTTTTTAAAAAAATTACAACATAAACTCCCAAACTAGAGTACTAGACTACCAAAATCACACTCAAGTGATCCTCTTTGTAGCTCTTTATTATCTTGAACATCAAGTCTACCCTTTTTCTTTAACTAATGAGTAGAATGGTTTACGGTTTACCAAACATATAGTGAATTCATATAATGCCAATACAGCAATACCACTGCAGCGGTGTATCCGAAATGCTAGTACTAGTCAGTAGTCACTTAGAATACAAAATACACAATTTCACAGCAATATGAACAACTAGCAGCCATCACAGCCCTGTTTTAAATCATATGCTAAGTTAGCAAAACGAAATGAATCGAACTCAAGTTCATTATCTACAGATAACAACATTCAACACTAAGTTGAAAAACTTCAAGTCTTCATCCAATTCAGCAAACAAGCAATCTACGAAGCACAAACACGAAAAAGACAGAAACTTTACCATCATTAGCATCAAAAAACTCTCCCTGAGCAGAAACAAAGCTCCTGCAATCAATCTGCCTGACCTCCACCTCACTCACCGCCTCACCAAACTCACTCTCAGCAACCTCATCACCATTCACAAAATCCACTTCTACCTCCTGAAACCCTAACTCTTCCCGTTCAGCCAATTCCGGAGCTGGCTCCTCCCTCCTCCCAGACCGGCGCTTCTGGTTAGCCACGTACGGAGACGGAGAGACCGGTTCCGGCGAGGAGTAAGCCGCAATAGGAGCCTGATCCGGCGTGGCGTACAGAGCCGGCGATATGTAGAGATGCTTCGGCTTCCGATCCCGATCCGGGTCGGAGTTGGGTTCGGCAGGTGGTGGGTTCTTAAGAGAGACTCGAACGGTTGGTTCGAGAAGATTCTCGAGGGTTATGGCAGTGAAAGTGGGCATGGTTGTGAAAGTGGTTGGTATCCAAGAAAATGGAGGAAATGAAAAGAACGGTTTTATGGTGGTTGGTTTGAATTGGAATGGAGGCGAAGGGTTTAAGGAGGAAGAAGAAGAAGAGGAAAGATTTATTAGTAGTGTTGGAGTTTATATTTTGCGTTTTCTTTTTCTTGTTGAGAAAGTCGCGATCAGAATTTTTGGTCACGATCGATTCAAATAAAACAGCATGAATTTTGGTCATCACACTCGTCGTATGGAATGGTCTTTTTTGTTTTTTGTTTTTTTACTTGAACAAGAAGGAGAAAACATGTTTTCATTTCTGGAGTGTTTCTCAAGGGAAAAAAGGCCATTTTTTCGGAGAAGTTATTTTAATGTGGGTGAAAAGGAGTATTTTCTTGGGACATTTTTAACTTTCAGGTTATGGACTAAAATGCCTTTTTTCTCTTTAACTTAAGTAAAACCATGTACTGCTTAACAAAGCTAACTAACAACATTTGTTTTTAACAAGAAAAATATTGTGAATACGTAAAGTTTACACGAGCATAGTGATTGCTCCTTGAATACATCAAACAAAAACTACAGCAAAACCTACCGACTATTTGGTATACAACTTAAATTAAAATGTTTCAGGGTATTTATTTTGTATCTTATACAGTAAAAGATTTAACTTAATTTTTCATCCACTAAACAATCATCACTCTTTCTACCCTACTCTTACTTCCTCTTTACTTTTTCAATCAAACTAACAATTTTAAACCAATCAAACAATATATAAACCAGTCGAATAACCTTAAAAGTTTCAAACACATCACTTTTTTCTTACACACATCACTTTATTCTTATATACCCTATATAACAACCCTATAAGTTTTTAACTCTATTTCAAACACCATTTTTTATAACTCACATTTAACGCAGTTACTATTCATCAACTAAATTTTTTCCTTAACTCACTTTTTTAACTCTATACCAAACAGTTGCATCATTCCTTAACCAAAGCTTTCTTAATCATAAATACATTATTGATAGTTAATAAACTAGTTGGTAATTAATAACTAATTATTTTATCAAAGTGTTTAATAATTAATTAGATGATACGTTAGTTGATTTTAATTCTAATATATAAAAACATGTTTGCTACCTTATTTTTTTAATAATTTATTTGGATAATTTGGATAAGTTTATCAGATCAGTTTGTTTATAAACTGTCAGTGAGGGATCTGCTTAGTACTAACTTATCAGCTAAATTAATTTCGATAAGCTTATTATTTAAGTAAGCATGTTATATAAATACCTAGCTGGAAGAGTATAAATTAATTGATTTGGTAAACTTGTTCAAGTAGCTTATTAAAAAAAAGAAAAGAATAGTTGGTTTGCTTATTATATTTAGTGAATCAACTAGTTTATAAGCTAATTAATTTTATTAAACACATCCGTAAAAGTTAACTAGTTAATCATCTAACATCTCAACTAGTTTTATTAAACATAACATATGCATTCACGTTAATTGCATTATTTTGAAAAAGATAAGTTTACCGAGTTGATAATTTAGTATTACAGGGAATAATGACCTTTAGAATATGAAGTAATACATCCGTTCTGGCCTTTCTGGGTAGCGGCGAATCTAAACCTCGATTTTTAATATGATAAAATGACTACTATATTGTTATTAAAAATTTAATAAAGTTCCATTCCATATAATTTCTTGTTCAATTCCATGATTAAATAAAGTGTTTATTAGTGAAATATACAAATAATTATAAAAGTTTAGAAATTGTGAGATTGAATGAATAAAGTAAGAGAAAGGGTGAATACATTAGGAAATAAAGTTTAATAAAGTACTTCCTTCGTCCCGGATTAAGGTTCCCATTTGGATTTTGTTGACTTTTTAAAACCTTCCGTTGACTATTAATGAATCATAAATCATAATCAAAATTTAATTAAAAAATTCTATTATATATTAATAACCATTACTATTTCATGATAATTTATTTAAAATTATTTAAACTTATACTCCCTCCGTTCCAAAGAAATCTTTACATTTTGACTTTGACCGGTCAAAGTCGAAATTAAATTTTTATTATATAATTTTATTAAATTATTTACTATTATAGTTTAAGAGTAATTCGCGGTCAAAGTCGAAGACAATTGACCGCAAAATAGTAAAATAGAAAGATTTCTTTGGAACGGAGGGAGTATGATTTAGGATTAATTTTATAGTCAAACTAAGGTGAAAAAAAAAATCAACAAAAATAAAATGGAAACCTTGATCCAGGACGAAGGAGGTATGAGATAGTGAATAAAGTAGTAGAGAGATTTTCCAATTAAGACACGAAAAGTTGAAATTGTGACGGACCAAAATAAAATGCGGGGAGTTGAGATTGGGACAAAAGAGTATTTTGGACAAACGACTATGACAGTTATCAACTACTCCATCAGTTTCACTAAAAGTGTAATAATTTTTCGTTATGGGCGTTTCACTAAAAGTGTTACATTTATTTAATGGAAATTACTTCCATAATACAATTTATTTTAACCACGCATTTTTTGGTTCACGTGTACTTTTCCACTCAATTAATATATCAAACTCATTTTTAACCATATAATTTTGGGGGACCACATATTTTTCTTAAAAATTGTGTCAAACACAATTATTAAACATTTAGTGAAACGGATGGAGTATTAATCATCTACTCCTGATTGGACTTTGATGAGACATAAAATGACTTAAGTCCTTCCAAGCCAAGGAGTTCTTCAAGCTTCGGTACCTATCAATATAGAATTGAGGGGGATTAGATCTTTTTTGTTCGACCGGTTTATCAAGCCACAACTTAATAATCGAGTAGGTTGACTAGTACGCGATAAGGACTCTCAGTAAGAGCACTCCCAGAGTCCCAATGGAGGCTAAATGGGGGCTTTTTGGGGGAAAAAAGCCCCCATTTTACCTCCAATGGGGGCTTTTTTGGGGCTGCAAATTTGCAGCCAATGTAAATGGGCTGCAAATTTGCAGCCCCAAAATAAGCCTGCTGACAATGGTTGGAATTTACCGTTGCTTTGCTTTACTTTTTTTTTTAATTTTTTTTTCCTTCTTTATTTGCAATTCAAATTTCAACTTGCTATCGTTTTTTTTTTCCTCCAAATTTTTTCTATAAATAGCCTCAAATTATATACTACTACATACCAATTCAAAATGAAAAGAGATAACCGAAATTTTAGCAACATGTACAATTCTTCAAGTTCATCATTTCCACAAAATGCATCAAGTAATCAAAATAGCCAAAATATGCCCGACCGTAATACTCAACCTTATCCTTACATTCAAACTCCATTTCGACCAAATGCTCCTCACTCGTCCGATTACTTTATTCAATAAAATTGTTA
This sequence comes from Plantago major, assembly GCA_026545765.1. Lineage (NCBI taxonomy): Eukaryota > Viridiplantae > Streptophyta > Magnoliopsida > Lamiales > Plantaginaceae > Plantago > Plantago major. Next base: position 13,837,066 of record CM048843.1, read on the forward strand.
TTTTTAATTATTATTTTTTTCATGAAATATAAAATTATTATTTTTTAATTCCACTATTTATGAAATTATAGTATAATTGAATATAAATTAATTTTTCTAAATGTACAAAGATATAGAAAAACGATTGTATAATTACAATTTTAAAAGGAAATGGAATAATGGAGGAATATGTGGCACATGGGACCCACATAAAAGTACAAAATAAGCCTAAAACCATTGGATATCAAAATTGGAGGGGGCTTTTATGTTAAAAGCCCCCAAAAGAGCCCCAACCATTGAGAGTGCTTTAAGACCGCCCACTATGGTGCTGGTCGCATGAGCAACCGCTCATGACAAGTGGTGACCGCCATGGCGGTCAGAATGGTTGCTCCCCCCAAAATTACCCAAGTCACCCAACGACTTGGGTAGATGCCGTTGGGGCTGGGGCCCATTTGGGGGCCAGCCCCAACAGCTATGTCACCAGCCAGCAGGCTGGTGACACTTGTCCGGTCCTGATTGGACCGGACAATGTTTTTAGGTTTTTCTTTTTTTTAAAAAATTTTGAAATTAAAAAAATATACCAACGGCCATATTTTTTCGAGATCTATAAATAGAGACCAATCTTGATATGTTTCTTCACACCTAAAAAATCACCCTTCTTTCTCTCTACTAAACTCAAAACACTCTTAAAAATCCTTCCAAAAACTCTCATTCTCCCGACATGGATCCGAACGAGTCTCTTGCTAGGTGGTTGATGGAAAACGACCCCCGGCAATTCCAACTCTACATGGATTCCCAAGGTCGTATAGTCAATCGTCCACCACCCCTAACTCCAACCCAAACACTCTGTACGATCCATATCTTTCCCCCGGTGCATACCGCCCTCCCGATTACCAGGCCCCGGAAACTATCCCGAAGACTCAACCATCACCACCACCACAGTCCAAGGGGAAGGAGAAAGCCAGAGTAAAGAAAAGTGCAAAGAAGGCCGCATCCTCCGCCGGCACCCAAGTTGACAATGAAGGGCCGAAGAAATTCTCGAAAGAGGAAGATCTTGCATTCATTTCCATGTTCATGGCAGTGAGTGAAGATCCCATCACCGGGACAAACATGAAGTACACCACTATGTTCACCAAGGCCATTTTCGATAAGTGGAACCTGGCAAGGGAAAACAACATGCGTAATATACAAGCTTGAACTGGAAGTTCTCTACGGGGTAGATGGAACCGAATCAAGCCATGTGTTAACATGTGGGTGAGTGTTTACGAGGAGGCTTATTGTCAGGTTGGGATGCGGAGTTGTCACAACGAGGACGACGTAATTAAGTATGCACTTTATCTCTACAGGTCCTCACATCCAAAAAAAATGAGGAATTCGAGTTGATGCACTGCTGGGAAGCCATGAGGAAATACCCGGAGTGGCAAAGCAAAATGAATTACGAGGGTCCTAAGAACAAGCCAGTTCCGACCTTCGAAATTCATGAAATGGCCGACACTGAAGACGGTGCTCAAGAAATGGACGCAAGTGGGGGTAGCTCAAAGCAGCGTGCGCTGATCGATGAAAATCTTTGGATCAAAATGTCCCATGGGCCGTGATAGGGCAAAGGCACAACGTAGTGGGAAGTCGACCTCCTCTTCTCAAACTGACATGGGTAGGGGTGATCATAAAATCCAAAATCCGATCCGATGTATTCGAATCGGATTACGGATTATGATATTTTAGATCTGAAGATTTTCGGATTAATCCGAAAATTCGAATTAATTAAAAAAATATATATATATTTTCCCCTTATTCAGCCAAACAAAATACAAAATACTTAGGATGCTGGGAAGTTGGATTTTGGCTGTTGGAAATATGCACTTTCTATTTTTACTTCAAAGAATGTAATCGACTAGTCGTTATTCTAGAACATGAACTCCAAAATTTCCGTATTTGTTGTTTTGGACTTGAAGTAAACTTGTGAACTTTATTTTGTTTATTTTGAATGTGGCACTACTGAACTAGTATTTAATTTGGCTACGAAATGCTATTTTCAGTTTTTTTTTTTTTAATTAAGGTTCGGATTAAATCCGATCCAATCCGATCCAAAGATGAGTATGCTAAACGGAGGTAGATTGAGCAAGAGAGAATGGAGCTGGAGAGGCAGAGATTGAACTGGCTGAGAGAGAGGGCGACACAAAAGGCGGAGGAAGCTAGAATAACCGCTCAAAGTAATTTGGAATTGGCCAGGGCTCAACGGTTGCAGATGTTCCTTAACCTGAGCCAACAAGATCCGAACACCATGACGGCTAACACCATGACGGCTGAGACTCGACGCGTGTTTGAGATGTTGAAAGTTGAGTTCATGTCCTGAAGTTGTGATTGAATTTGTGTTTGTTTTAGTTCATGTGTTGTCTGTTTTAGTTCGTGTGTTGTTTGTAACTTTTGAATCCATTTCCCTTTCAATAAAAATATCATTTTTACGAGTCGTTTCAATATTCTAACTTAAAAAACTATAAAAAAATTAAAAAAAATACAAAAATAAAAAATCCCGGCGACCAACCCCACGACTGCTACCACAGTGACAGTTTTTTGTCGCGGGAGAGGTCGCCCGACGACTCGACCAAAAAATTGGTCACCATAGTGAGTAGCCTATGGACATGGGTAGTGAGAATTCATTACCTGGACTGTAAAATGGGCTCTTATATATAGATTCTGGCTAGGGGATACAGCTCGAGAAAATCCAAAAATTTGCCTGCCCAGTGGTATTCCGACACGTGGCAATCAGACTACCTACCTGTTGTTGGTCTAACTATTTTGACCCGAAGTCATAACACCTTATCAGGACCGAGCAGTCAATATGCTCGGTTGGTATAGATTTCTCCATGTAATTTCAAACTTGGCCATGTGGTAGAGCTAACCTAGCACGTATGCTTGGTTAGTTGGTTAGTACAAGTTCCTTCATTGTCTTACTCATGTGACAAGGGAATACACATCCGACCATAAGGGCTCGGTCAGGGGCAGAAGTGTGTCTAGTGAGGGTGTGCCCTACTTTTTTTTTTTTTTTTTCCTTCTTAATTTACATTACTGATATCTTCAGATTTTATAGCAATTGCATTACCCTGACTTGGCCTAAACACTTTACTTAGCCCATGATATGATATTATGATACATATTTTATTTCCCAGCCCAATTTTTGCTCAATTTATTATCTTCTGTCAAATATGAAGATAAAAAATAGAGGACCGCACTGAACTAGTGAATAGGCAACCGTACATGTGTCGCAAGTAGACTCTTGCCCTTGGTAGTTTAGAATCCTGGCTCCGTCCCTGTGCTCGGTTCTAGAGTATTCTAACTTTAGTTTCTTTGATACACTGTCTTCATTTGGTAGTAGCGCTTGGGCATAGAGTATGCTCATTTAAGAAGCATAATTCGCCCTTAAAGCGTCCCTAATTAGTATGAGGAGGATTAGACTTATTTCTAAATCCTGAGTGGTAGATATTGTTGTTGTTGCCAGAAAAATTGGGCAGAGAAAGCAATAGCGTAAGCAATGTAAAGGCATGGAGTTATTATAATTTGTGTTCTCAAAGTGTGAAAGATGGCCAAAAAGGAGGAGGTACATTACTCAATCCATGCAATTATTTCTTTACATGTAACGCGTTGGTCATATGAGGAAGATTCATACCTCGTTCTATTGCTTAACAACTTTCTTTTCCAAATCCACATTAAATTCTCAAAACAAATGCATGGATTAATGGCAGCTAGCTCTTTTTTTCTTTTTCTTTACCCCTCTCGTCTGGAGAATTCATTGAATTAAAGCAACTCAGATTCCATAGGATAGCAAATTATCTTTTCATACGACCAACAACATGACCCAAATCTGAACAATTTTAAAGTTAGAAAATACAATAATCAGATGAGATCTCAATTCTCAAGTAAGTAAAAGAAAATCAACATTTTAAGGATTGAGTCAAAAGAGCCTATTTAATGCGCACGTTCAACAATCCGACCCAACGGGTTAAAATTCTCTCACTAAACCGTTTCAAGCTACCAACACGATGCTCTAATATATCTTATGAATCCTTTAGACACCCACATTTTTACCTTCATCGTCATCTAAATCTGCATCATTTGCATATCTCAGTTCCCATGTCTCATCCCTTATTGTATATCAACGACCACCAAATTTTTGAATGATTTCATTTTTTATTTAGATCTTTTTAGCCTTTAGTTTCTTTTAATAAATCAAGGGATCGACGTTCACCCTTCGTCGCCCTTAAAGCCTAATCATCACCAGCGTCATAAGAATTCCTCAAATTCTCAATCGCCTCACAACAACAATCACCGACGACGTTTATAACAAATATATCCTGGACCATCATAATTGACTCGTCCAAGATCATGTTATTATGCTTTTAGATTGTGCAACCTTATTTATTGCATTTTGTGTGATAATTCATTTTATGAAATACTTAGCATAATTCACAATAAACAACCGACTCAAATTTCACAAAATCGACTCAAACCCGACCATCACCAAGATCTGTTCATCTCTCATCTGATCAATTCGTACGTATAGTATTTTATAGATGTAATTGCTTTCACAATTTTAACGATTTCAATCATTGAGTCTGCCACTGCAAAAAAGCCTTGATCGCGGTCGGTTCACGAGTTAGATATGAAAGTCTAATGGAGAAACTTATTTGATTGAGGCTTTTATTGGAGTTTGAACTAGTGGCGGGGTCCATTATATCCGCTTCGTCATCCCCAACATCAACATACGAAGTCTCACTCGTAGCTGGATTTGGGTCAGTTCGTGCCAATTCGGGTCTAGTGCTTCTTCTTCCCCAATACCAAGCCCTAATTCTCAAAATTCTCTCCCCCTTGCTTAAATTAAGCACATTTCAGGAACGCAGTGTCTCTTTATAACACCTCCTTTTCGCTTTTCACTGGTACATTTACTTTACTCTGTTTTTTTTTCCTTTTTTGCTCCTCGCCTTTTTCATGCATTTGCTCTCTACGTACACAGTTTACACGTTTCTTGGAAGGACTGTTTGCTTGCATACATAGAGATACTTATTACGAGCTTCTGCAACTTTGATTGGGCGCCAATTTTGAAAATTGCTACAATTTAGGGCTTGTTTGTTAATGCAAAAAATCAGTTGCTACAAGGTGACAATCAGTTTTTAACAAGAATGTTCTGATCACTAGAATTAGTAGGGAACACTATAATTAGCTGTAATTCTTGTTGGTCTTATGAGTAATGTATATTCTCTGTATGAAGACTTTTTATTTCTTTGTATTGATTGCATTGTCAGTATAGCAGTTACCATGAGTAGGCCTATAATGAGAACTCGACCGGTTGACATTAACAAGAAGCTTCCCATTGTTAAATCAATTAGAGAATTGGAGGATGATGACGTGCTGACTTCTATTCGTGGCTACCAGACACTGCGTCTTACTTCGGAAGCTCATCATGAGGTGATTCTTAAGCTTGATATACCCGAAATTGATTATCCGTCTCATTGTCTAGTCTATTCTGTTTTATGTTCTAGCAACTTTTCTTTGGCTGTTCTAGTTACTTGGTCGTGGAAGTAATTTCTCCGTCAATGTTTATTATGCCAAACTGGAACATCCGTTATTTCATTGATTTATACAGATTCTGAAACTATTGTCATAGTTTATAGCCAAATGGATGGACTAGTACTTAGTAATGTTTATGCATAAAGTGTCTAACGGATAGGGTGTAAATTCCATAGGTTCGGCAAGTACCTGGCAAGAAAGTTTCTTCAGAATCGGAAATCCCAACCCCTGAGTTTGTGATTGTTGATACATATGAAAGGGATTATTCCCGTACATTTGTTCAACCAACCTCCTATCTGCGTGCAAGGGGAGGTTAGTCAACCATATTGGCTACTGATACTATGTTATGCCGTAAATTATGTGTTACAATTTTTTCACTTCTTGGCAGCACGAGCTGAAATTGGAGAATTTGTTGAGTATGATCTCGATAATGCGGATGAAGATTGGCTTCAAGAGTTCAACAAAGAAAGAAATACCCTTGCTGCAGAAAAGTAATGATCCTTTCTCCCTTTATAAACTTTTATCTCGGAAGTTGGAATTACAAATGCAGCCTAGTGCATCTTTATTTCTTCTCTTTGCACCTCTCCTCTTTATCACACCATGAATATAATCTTCATATGGTATTTATCATGGAATTATCAATTATCTGGTAACTAACTCCCCCAGTTAAAACAAGTTTTCTAATCCAATTTATTTGTCCAACATTACGGACCTGAGACCTGATGGAGGAGTAATCTGTTTTGAGATCTTCTGTCCTCTTAGGTGTGGATTTTTCATCGTCCATAAGTGGTCACTAAGACTGTGAAAGTTGAAAATAACTATTGCATGTTGTGAAGTTGGATGGCTGAGTGCAGCTCTTGCTTCGAAGTTCTAGACTTTAGCCCCAAATCTTAACCCCTTCACTGCTTAAAATTTCTATAGCGCTTTGTTTATTTGAGTCTGGAGTATGGCATCATCTTTACTTCCAAGCTTCAACCCCCATTGCTGATTTCATATTAAAATATTTGATATTTATGATAATAACTCTCTTTTGCTTTAAGAGGAGATGTGTTTTCTATCTTCTTTCTACTAATTTTCAGTTTGATGTTTTGTATTTTTCTGCAGATTAGAGACCATAATTTTTAAGCTGGAAGTTTTAGATCACAAGACTCGTGAAAGGGCAGGAGTTATTACTACTACACTTGGCTCACCTATTCCCGTGCTTTTAACTTTTGAGGCAGCTGTAGAGGTGAATATTTAATGGTTTATTGCATCATACTTGGTCATTCTGTCTTTCTGAAATAGTGATTCTTAATGTATGTACATGTATTCTATATTCGTTTATTGTTTTAATCCTGTCGTGTTTTGCTGCCTAAAAAGTTGGGACTTTCTCTTCTCGCATTTAAGTCTGCCATAACAAATGGTTCACGTATCAATTTTGCATTGCTTGTTTCATTTGATGTCTTCTATCATTTATCTCCCTAAATTGATGAAAATTGCTCCTATGTTGTGTTTGCTATTAGAAGGATCAACTGCCCTGATACATGTCTATGTTTGGGGATGTTTAAACTTATTGAATACATTTTGACCAAGAATCATACGCAATTCATAAAGAGTTATGAAGTCACACTGATGTTGATTTATATGCCTTTGCATGACTTGGGTTGTAATGTTGTTGGAAACACCAAGTCTTTACGACATCTTTAAATTCTTGAAGATAGCATGTCTGTGGTTGTTTACTTGTTTATGCATAAAATGTATACTAGTCAACTTCTACTGACACAAAGAAGCTGGTGGAAAACTGGAAATTAGTCTACATGTGAACATATCTACCAGATGCTTTAAACTTTAAAGGACTGAGATGGAAGATGACCATATGGATTGTGGCGATAACAGTATCCCTTCAGCATTTCAATACTCTACGTTCGCAATATTATTTAACACCTGATTGTTCAATTCTTTTGACCCAAAGATTAATTCTGAAGGAGTTGAAAATGGGTATTGCCTCTTGGCTTCCTAGAATACTAGGTTGTGTAGAGAGCTAAAAAGAAAATACAGATAACTTTTTCAGCCTCAGTATAGGATAACAGAAGAAATTGTGAGTTTTAATGACATAAAATTTTGCCTAGCATATGCCTCTTTAGTTAGCGTACTCGTCATCTGGACAAAATTGCTAAAGGTTGGAAAGTCCCTAGTTACTAGAAACGATAACAAAAGTGATGTTTAGGGAGAACCAGTTACAGTAAATTGAAAATTTAACCTTAATTATTTATCCTCCTCATGTCATGGCTGGTTTTCTGCTTCATTTATATCTGATTATAGGAGTCCACATTTTGGAAATGTAGGACGTTCACTTTTGGAGTCTGTAAAGTGTAACACACACCTTTTCCTTAATTTGAGTTTTACCTACTTGTTTGTTAAAGTATTATCTTTTGATCATTTGACTGTCCATCTGCTAGGCATTGCAAGCAATTAATGTTACATATAGAGACTTCCAATCCATCTATGTTTACTGGAAAGAGAAGGTATGTGTCATTGTGATTGTATGTAATTGGTATTACTAGAAGAAAGTTAACGATTAAATTTCCATGCAACTCCTTTTCCCTTTCTTCTTCCATCTATTCCTCTACAGCGCGGACGATGGAAGAAACCTATACTTCGACGCCTGCAGGTAATTTTCTCATTCTGTTGGGCAGTACATTGAGAGTTTGGTAATGTGTAAATTATTAGACTAAAAGTTTTTGGCAAGGCATACCGCTGTTTACAAGCAAATAACACTTTGCTCCTTTTAATGTACTAATGATGTAAAACTTGGATATGAAATGGTGCCTCGTTTCCTTGAAACAACCAAGAAAACCATGACCTTGCTGAAATTATGCTTATTTCCAGGAAACAACTGAGGAAACATGACCTAGCTATTTTCCTCTACAATTTAACTTTTAGAAGTAGGCTTAGATTGTCATTAAGTTCTAACCACTCTTCATCGTATTTTGAGCTTCCAGCAACTGCTGTTTTTAATTCTTTTGCAGCCACCTCCTCCAGCGAATGATACGAATCCGTATAATGTATTCAGGCCAAGGGCCAAAGCGCACAAGCTTCACACTCGGAGAGTATGTGATCATATTTTCTTTTCCGTGATTGTGTTTGTTAAGTGGTATCATTATGTGATAAAAAAACTAAGCAAATTAAATGCCAACTTATGGGTCCCTTTTATGCCGCATTGTTTCTTCAGCAGACACAAAGGAGGGAGAATAATGTACAATCATTTGAAAAGCTTCGCCAGGTATATCCAGCCACCCTTTGGGTGTTGACCTACTCCCTCGTTTGACCCCACCCCTCAATTTTTGTTATTTGAAACTGATCTTCAGTTAACTTCCATGGCTTTGAATTTTCGGAATACTTGGACCTCTTTGCCTGATATGGTTTTTATTCATTTGGTCCAGGTCAGGCGCAACCTTGAGCAAACAAGGAACATCGTCGAGGCTCTTATTAAGGTATAGCTGCTAATAGTCTGATATTTATCTCCTGTTTCATGAAGTGGTGGAAGCAATGTTTTTTTATTGATAAAATTAGTGTTCGTTCTTTCATAGAGAGAGGAGAAAAAGCGTGAACTTTGCGAGAGTGAGGTCAGCCTGCAAAGAATCCAAATTACACACAAGGTTTGCATCCCTGCCTCACTAAAACTCTTGAATTTTGTTGCTCAGTTCAATTTCTGGAAATTAGTAGAGTTCATGCATCTCTCAAAAGAACAGGGTGACAGAAAAGGAAGGCCATTTAGTATCACGCAGAACATTGAAAATGTAATTGGTGAACAAATGCTATGGATGTTTACAGATAGGCTAGGTTAGTATCACACGTTTTAACGTGTGCGGTGCTCTGGATATATTTAGTGAAGAATATCAAAGTTGAATTGTATCTAAAATGCAAAACTGTAAGTGTATCCTAGTAGATATAAGCCTTGTTGATTCACTTGTCTTTTGCTCCAAACTCACTTCACTTGTTTAGCTTGAGCTTGTTTTCCATTATCTTTCGATCTATAATTGACCTTATGCCTTGGGGTTGGGGTCTTAGTTGTCCCTGAGTTTTCTATTAGGCCGTTTATTGTGATTGTGATGGGACAGCCTCTCTAAATTATTGTTGTTGCCCATGACTTGTGGATTGCAGACTGAAGCAGGTGTCCTTGATGAGTATTTGACAGTACCTGGATTTCCATCCTATCCAAGCAAGGTCGTATCAAGTGAAGAGGAGTTTGTTGATTTTGACGACATGGAACACCCATCTTGCCCAGAACCAAAGCGGATGGCAATTTTGGCTGGAAACAGGAAACAGGAGGCTGGGAGGCCTGTTGCTCACAGTTGGCTTCATAGACTGGTGCGTATCTGCTACATTTCCAACTAATAGATATTCTTTAAGACATGCATGTAGAAGGTCGAAGCACCACACATATTCATGGGAAAGAAATCAATAAAATGAAGTCGAAGTTTAGAAAATGTGTATCAATTCACATTCTTGAATGCACTTCTTTCTACACTTGATTGTTGTCTCTTTCTTATTAGCATAAAAATCCATGATATATAACATAAAAGATACAATAATCTGAGGCGAGCGACTTGCATTTATGTTCATGCAGGATCCTGATGAACCGGTTATGTTGTTCACCAAGCCACTACATCCTGATAAGTTAGCAGCTGCAGGCATCATTCCTCCATCAGATCCTTCGGCACAAAAGGATATACCTAGTAGCTCATTTAACATCCGCGGAAGAATAGGGCGTGGTGGCAGAATAGTCTTTGATAGATGGAATCCCCTAATGCATACTCCAATCGACTGTGGCAAAACTTTATGATGCTGCCCTAAAACCTTGGCATTCAGCAACCATTTACCAAGTTGTAAGCTAATTGTCCTCCCGATTAGGTATTTAGTCATAGTGCAGGCCACACTTGGTAAATTAAATTGCGGAGTGAGTTAGAAATGGAGAAACATGCATGCGGTTTGTGGTTGAATGATTTTCTGATCTTTGCGTTACCTCGAGAACATTCTTCTCTTCTAGATGCACTTGCATCTCACCGGATAATTTCTCTTCATTGTTGTTGTCTATCTGCAAGGAGCATGTCTCCTCGAGTACAACCGATGAGGCACATAATGGTTCTAGGTTCTGCCTGGACCGAATTGAATCCCTTTTTTTTTTTTTTTTTTTTTTTTTACTGAAGAAACATTAGTCCTTAGACTAAATCAAAGTTAAAGAACGGTACAATGATAGACGGTGGATTGTCCCAAAAGACAGTTCCGTCTAACTCAAAACAAGCTAATTTAGCTAACTTATCGGCTACCAAATTGGTCTTTCGACTAGACTAATGTACATGAATGTCCCATGGAAGATGTAAAAAAGCCTTGCACTCTAACAAAAGCGTATGCAGCAGAGGATCGTTAGTTGGTTGCTCTTTCTCCCCCAAGACGAGCTTGACCGCATCTAGTGAGTCCATTTCCACTTCGATCTTCTGATAGCGTCTTTCCCAAGCAATTTCAAGTCCCATTTTTAAGGCCCGAAGTTCAATCATCGTTGCATAGGCAGCTTGTATATCGTACCAAATCCCCATAGCGATTCCTGTTTCATCACGAACAACCCCACCAACTCCACTGATTAACACTCAGATGTAGCTTTCATCTACATTCAACTTGACCCAATTCATCTTTGGTTTCACCATCAAGACTCATCGAGTATGCGTGCGACGCGGCATGTGAGTCTGGAGATCACAGCTCATTTGTTTAATGCGCTGGAGAATGAGTTGCGCAGGTTCTTTCTTGTGTCGAAATACCCATGTATTTTTGCACTTCCACAGTTCCTAAACACCTGCAATGAAAATCCATTTCCAGTCCACTTCTGGAATCTCTCCCCAGATAAAATGTTTTTGAGTAGCATTCACCTTAAGCCAAGTCGAATCACCGATTCAGAATTGTCAGATTCTTGAAGTCCCAAAGCTTGGTCCGAGCTCTCTAGTCATTGACAATCACGAAAGATGTGGAGTGCGCTTTCTTCGGGGCTCGAACAGACTGGACACATTGCATTGTCCGTTAAATTTCTTCTCTGTCGTAGCAAGTTTGTGGCTAATCTTTCCTGCGAAGCAAGCCAGAGAAAGTATTTATGCTTGTTGCTAAAACCTGTTTGCCAGACCCATGAAACTGAGCGGTTAGGGATGGTGGCGGATTGACGGGCGGTCTGCACGGCCTTATAGGCCGACTGACATGAAAAGACGCCACTAGCTGTCTTTGGTTCAAAGGAATGTAGGAATTCCGACAGAAATAGACTAGAATAAAAACAATACTACATCAAGTATCAATTTACTGAATGGAACTAGACTGAATTGTAGTATAAAATATAATTAAGTAGAACTGAACTGGACTGAATGGATCTGAACTGAACTGAAATTAATGAGTTTTCAGATGAAGAGAACATAACTTAAGATAAATAAATTTGATACTTAATAAGGGGAAGGTGTTAATGCAATTGAATTTTGCATGTCATATTCCAATTAATAATGGAAAATTCCTTATATATTTGCATCCTTTGATGCCATGCTCAAATGAGCAAATCACATAAATCTATGGTGAGTATCCGTAACAGCTCAAAAATCCGTAATTCGAATTTAAGCGTTTTAGAGCGAACCGAATTTTGGAGCGGAGATCAAATTCGTATAGCTTATTCTTGGCCCAGTTTCTTACCCAGCTAAGTTAGCCCAATTCCTTTGCCAGTTCAATTTATCTTGCCAACCCATCTTCTAATCCCTCTCTAAGCCCATTCTTAATGGTGTCATTAACCCCTATCATAATCTTCCAGTAGTTACAAAAACCAGAAAGCTTTTCACGTTTATCAAATTCACGCCTGCTATATCCAAGATGTTAGCCTCTCCCTATATGTCATCTTCTTTCAGCATCCTCTTCTTGATCTTTAGAAGGTTTTGTCTTTTCCTCATCGGTTCACCTGTTCTTTCGATCAAGTGATAGCAACAAGGAGTTTACGTTCGTCGGTTTCTTCTCTCGCGTAGAATTCGAAAGGCAAGTTCCCCTAAGGTTCATTCACGCTTTTGTGCTAATTGTTAGAATTATAAGTCATGTTGTTTGCAAGTTTTCCTAGGTTTCATCCACAATTAACTGGTTGTTTGTTATCTACGTTATGATATGTTATGCTTAAAAGTTGTTTTAAAGATTCCTTCATAATCGTTAAAGTTTTATATTATAATTATCTATTCGTTCATGAGGTTCTGTGAACGTTTACTAAATTGTTGAGTGTTCTGATTGGAATTATTATCATGTGTCTATGGTGTTTCGAACCTGTTAATTGGACCATGGGATTAGTATATTTATATGTTTGTGGTGTCTGAGGATTGTCATCTGTTATAGTAGGAATTTGTAATTTGAGTTTGATGTTGTTTAAGTTGTTTTGATCAAGTAGAGTTGATTCCCCTGACTGCAATTAATAATTGAGGTTGTATAATTGATTCATATTAGCTTCTACCGTACTGTTTAGTGTGGATGTCACCTTGTTATCTAGTATTCTAGCATATGTGTTGATTGGTTGAGTTTTGTACCTGTACAACGGTGTTGTCCATGCTCACATGTTGCTACTGTGTATTACTCCATCTGATCCAATAAAAGCTTACTAGCTTTCCTTATTTGGAGTACCACTACAAACTTTCTATACAAAGTCTTATAAAAATCCTACTCATTTGTGAGAGTCCAAAAAGTCCATCTAGTTTCAATAAAAATTGTCTATGTTTTACATTTGTCTATTTTAATATTTTTTGCGGATCTGGATTGAAGGTGGATTTTTAATAATTGGATCCGAAAACGATTTTAGTATAAAAGTCAATTGTTTAGGGTTTTATTTCACTTTCTTCATTTCCTTCTTCATGTTTCTCCCTCTATCTTCCAATCTATTTCTCTCTCTAAAACCACCACCCAACCACCATTAAATCCGTCGTAACTTCGTCGTTCGGCCACCAATACTAAATCCGATTGCATATTTGAGTAGCTCATGAGCCGATCTACCTTTCTATCGGTTTCGTTTTTTCGTTTTGTCGACTTTCAAAATTGTTGACCGAACTTCGAAGCTTTCCGGTTGTCTTCTCCGGCGAATCTCCGACTACTCAACACACATAAGTCATTACCTTGTCGTTTCCTCGATTTTTAGGTCACTTATGTTTTTTCCGATTTCGTTTAGTTTTTTGTATAAATGGTCTACATTTTAGTCGAAATTATCTAGTTTGTTAAGTGTTAGTTTGAATGTATATATGTTTTTTTGTGTGAAATTGTCTAGTTTTTAACATATATTGTCTAGTTTTTATGTAAATACCTTATGTTTTTAGCTTTTAACACATATGGTCTAATTTTTAACAATATCTGTCTAGTTTTTTCATGTTATATCTTTCTGTTGTGCAGTTATTTTGAACTGTCTAGTTTTTAGTATGTATTGTCTAGTTTTTATGTAAGTTGAAAAAGCTAGAAGTAAAGAAAGCTGCTGATGAAAAAAGCTTCTCACACTACAAGAAATCCGCCGTTTAGCGACGGCCATTAGCGACGGATAGAATCCGTCGCTATTTAGCGACGAATCGCTAATTTTAGCGACGGAATGGAGACGGATTGAGCGACGGATAAATAAATAATTCGCTCAATCCGTCTCTAATCCGTCGCTAATTCATCGCTAAATTAGCGACGGATGTTTTTCCGTCGTGAAATAGCGACGGATAAATAAATCCGTCCCTAAATAAGTTGACCAGCTTACAAAATTAAAAAAAAATTAAAAAAAGGTAACTAGCGACGGATCGCGTTCCGTCGCTAGTTAGAGACGGATTTTAGCGACGGATAGCGATCCGTCGCTAAAACCTTGATACCATCGGGCAGTAGCCCTTTCTTCTCCATTTTTCTTCCTTCTTCCTTCGCCATTTCCAATTTTCCGACCAAATCTCGACCGTTCCGGCCAATTTTGGAGTCTTCTCGAAGCTCGTGGGACAAGGAGCTCGTGTGGTTAACCAATTTCATCTTTTCACCAGCTAAATCGAAGGTATTTTGGCTAAAACCTTAACTTTGTCAAATTTGGAAATTTTGTTAATTTTGACTAATTTGAGCAATTGAACGTTTATTGTAAGTATGTAGTAGTTAGTTTAGCTTATATTACGTAGTGTGTTAACTTTGAGATGTTCAATTGATGTATTGATTGTGAATTTGAATTTTTAGTATAATGTTAGAATGTTTGGAAGTATGTAGGGTTGTTAATTTGATATTTTCGTATATGTAGTAGGATTAGAAAGATTTAGTTTAGTGTTTTGGAACCCTTACTTGTTGACAAATTTGGGAATTTTGATAATTTCGACTAATTAGATCAATTGTATGTTTATGGGAGATATAGTATACTAGCTAGTTAACTTTGTGCAATTGATATATTGATTGTGAATTTGTATTGCTAATTATTATAATGTTAGGATGTTTGTAATTAAGTACGTAGTAATTTTGATTCGATAAATTCGTATATATACACTAGATTATGAAGATTTAATTAAGTGTTTTGAGACTATTTGGTGATTATATTAACGTAAAATGCATGTTATAAATCTAATAATCTAGTGTATATATACGAATTTTATGTATCCATTGATTCTATGTAAGCTCGAGCGTATCTTTCCTCCGAGCTTATTTGATTCTATGGAGCACTTGCCGGTTCACCTCCCACATGAAGCGAGGCTTGCTGGACCGGTTCAGTATCGATGGATGTATCCATTCGAGAGGTGTGTAATCAAGGCAATCATTTACTTATAAAGTCTGAATTTTCCCAAGTTACATTGTGTTACATCAACATATATGCATTACAGGTACTTGGGGAAATTGAAGAGGTATGTCAACAACAAAGGCAAGCCTGAGGGATCGATGGCCAATGCCTACGTGCGAGAGGAAGCTGCAATCTTCTGCTCCTATTACTTTGGGGACCATGTCCTGATGAAGGCATCTAGGCCGCCCGTAAACGCATACATTCGAAGTTCAAGAGGATGATGATGTTTCCATTTCAATTTTTAGGGTCTCCGGGAGACCTATTGGAGAAGAAAAGACAGAATGGCTGACGGATAAGGAGCTGAAGGCAGCCACATATTATGTCCTCTCGAACTGTGCTGAAGTTGACAAATTTATGGAGATTTATGCTCGGTGAGTAGCTTTCTTACGCTAACACATGGATTTTAACTTCTAACTACTATATATATCTAATCATGTAATCGTGTCCAGAGCCTTTTCAGAGAGAAGAATCCAACAATGGCAGATGACGTAATTGAAGAATTGCTTCAACAGAAGTTGGAAACAGAATTTTGATTGGTTCAAGGAGTACGACAAATCATCAACAAAGTCACATGTCCTTACTTAGAATCTCTAGCAGAGGGACCAAACAGAAAGGTCTCCACATTCTCATCTTACATAGTAAATGGCCTTAGGTTTCAAACAATTGAGTCTAACACCGCCATGGCCACAAGCAATTCCGGGGTGTGTGTAAGGGGGCAAGATCAAGATGCAAATGATGATTTGTATGATTTCTACGGGAACCTGAGACGAATTGTGCGACTTGAATATCCGGGGTTTCCTTTGAAAAGAACCTTTCGCTTGATGTCGACGGTATGATCCTACTCCAAGTGGTACGTAAACACGAGCTCTATCAAATGGTAGAAATTAACCATAGGAAGAGGTATCAGACTAAGTATGAACCGCTTATCTTGGACGCAAGCACGGCATGTGGTGTTTATTGAATATCCAAGCCTCAAACGCGATAAGGTGGATTGGTTGGCTGTGATACATATACTGGCCCGCTCCAGAGTAGAGTACATTGATAAGGACGATTCAATTACCAACTCGTATCAAGAAGAGGTCGTCGATCAAACAGCGAGAAAGCCTGTACAAGCTGATGATGAGTTCATAGACCTGGGTGAAGACCAATTTATAGACTTAACAATAGCCGATGAGGACGAGGGTATGTGTGTATCAGCTTAGTTGTTATGTGTATATATGATTAGTTGTTGATTATTATTACTTTAATATCTGTCAAATGTATATTCATGTATTCTTTACTAACTCATTAATTTTTTCTTGCAATTTCTTATTTGCAGAGGTCGCGCCAAAGGAAGTCGACATACCTTCCTCCCGGGTTTAGGGTGCTAGTCCAATGGGTTCTAGTAGTACCTGACTAGTCATGGTAGTCCTCTCGTTGGATACGACATTGGGGAGCAAGCAGCCTGTGTACCAGAGACTCCACCGCCTACACGCTTCCCGGTGACTACCCTTCGACGGGTGTCCGATTGACGTTGACGGACGGTGCTACATTTCGTGGAAACGGTGTTGTTCCCCGATGGCGAACAAGTAAGTATTATGGAGTTGTAGAACATACACTTAAGATAAATATATGTTACATGATTTTACTAATGAATATTTGTTTCTTGTTTGTCTCATTGATAATGTGTTTTGGCCTCCGGATGCCTCGGACAAACTAGGCAAAATCTTGAGGGGAGGCGGAGATGCCGGAGGCGAGAAGTGGTCAAACGTCCCGGACCGGATGAAGCACTTTTACTTCGACGAGCTGCGCGTAAGCTTAAATGTTACAATTAATGCTTTATTTGTTTTTTTAATCATTGTATTAATGTGTGTGGTATGTTAGCCACTATATCTGTGAGTGGTATGTTAGCCACTAAGCTTGTTTTGATGTGTTAGTCACCATTTATGAACTTGTTGTGTCGTTTGAGTGGTATGTTAGCCACTGAACTTGGGTGATATGTTAGTCACCATTGTGTTAGTCAATTTTAGGACAATTTGAGTGGTGTGTTAGCCACTAAGCTTGTTTTGATGTGTTAGTCACCATTTATGAACTTGTTGTGTCGTTTGAGTGGTATGTTAGCCACTGAACTTGGGTGATATGTTAGTCACCATTGTGTTAGTCAATGTTAGGACAATTTGAGTGGTATGTTAGCCACTGAGCTTGTTTTGATGTAGGACTATTACATTTCAGTTTCATTTTAGTGTTATATTTAAATTGTTATATTTCTTTATACTTGTGTAATTTTTACTTTGAATGGAATTGTTGTAGAAGGAGTATTTCATTCCCAATGCGCTGGTGTCCCAGTTGTACTCCGTTTTCGAGACTTTAGGGTCCGACATCTACAGAAAAATGGTCTACAAAATGAAGGAGACACGCAGGCAGCCAACTTGGGTGGGGGATGACGAGTGGGCACTGTGGTTGACGTACTGGAATGATCCCTTCGTCCAGGATCAAGCGTTGCATAAGAATGCATAAAATCGTTGTCCGAGCCGCATGATGGTACGGAATCGCCAGACATCACTATGGGTCGCGAGCTATTGTTACGATCACGTGATGGAGGTTAGTAAATATGTTGTTTATGACTTGGAATATGATACATACGCTTTTAGCTTTCATTTCAATCAACTAACTACTTGTTTGCACATATGTTTTTTAGGCCAATAAAGGACAGCCGAAGAGTGCTCTGTACCACTTCAAGAAGGCTAAGCTGAAGAATGGCATCTGGACTGACGTGAGGGCCGAACGTATTGCGGTACGTTTCTTTCTTAATTAAGGTTAATTACATGTGTATTTGAGTATTTTAATTAAAGTGATTCCTAAAATTACATCTCATTTCGTATGCAACCAACAATTGCAGAGTGAGGTCGAGAGGAGGATGGACGAGAGGATGATCGACGGTCATGAGTCACAATTGAAGAGCAAGACCAGATCTTCTTCGAGGTCAACCCAATGGACAACAAGGGTCGAATGTATGGATTGGGAAGTTTAGGCCTTCCATGAGTTCGTAGCTTCTCGGTGTCCTGTGGATCGATCGCGATCTAACCTCTACACGCAGAAGAGTTAACGAGATGATGACTCCTCTCCAATGAAATAGCTGCGACCAAGGCGACTTACGAGCAAGTGCTTGAGGAAGGCTCAGATGGCTGCCGGATGGACGAGTTGACCCAGATGTTCAGTAGCTCTTCCCAGTCTCACCCACCGCCTCCTCCCGATTATCCTTAGTTACATCAGACTTGTTATGGATAATTTGACACTATTTCACCTTCTAATTCTTGTTTCGGATTATTTGTAGATAATTTATATAGTTTCGGATATATTAATGCAATTTAATTGTTTCGGGTATATTATCTATGACTATATTATGTGAGAAACAGTGAAAAGAAATATTTAATTTTTTTTTCAAATAAGAGATTTAGCGGTTAATTATGTCCGCTTAAAACATATAAATTCCGTCGCTAAATACCAAATCGAACTAAGCGGATTAGTTCGTGAATTTAGCTTGGAATTATTTCCGTCGCTAAACCCCGTCTCTAATTAGAGACGGATACAGAATCCGTCGCCAATGCGGACGAACTGGTCAACGGATTAATCCGTCGCCAGTGCGTCGTTATTTAGCGACGGATCCCTTATCCGTCGCTAAAAAACATTGCGACGCATTGTTTGGGGACGGGGTTTTATCCGTCGCTAAGGATTTAGCGACGGATCGGTCCAGTTTTAGCGACGGATAATTCCGTCGCTAAAACTGGTTTTTTTTGTAGTGTCAAGGATCTAAGAGACCTGCTGCTGATGATGATTTTGAAGAGAGTGGATTGGATGATTTGAAGAAGAATGCTCTAAAGAAACTAAAGCAATCGAAGAAAAATTAGTGTCTAGTTTTTACGACATATTGTCTAGTTTTGTAACTGAATTGTCTAGATTTGTAAATGAATTGTCTACTTTTATTACTTGTCCAGAAATTTACTCACTCAGTGTAACATAATTGTCTATATTGTCTAGTTTTTCCATTATATTGTCTAGTTTATGAAAGAAATTCTCTAGTTTTTATATGATATTAAATTTACATTATATTGTCTAGTTTTACATTATCTTGTCTAGTTTTTACTTGACTCGTTTTTAATGAATCCGGGTCAAAAGATCCGCGAAAAATCATCAGAAAGCCAAGTCGAGAAAAAATGTATAATTGTCTAGTTTTAATGTTTGAAGGGGACTTTCGGGACTCTCCTATATATATGGGTCTTTCGCAAGACGGACTCAACTTCCTAAGCCAAATTAGGAAACTTTTTATCTCATCCACTAATTCTTTATTGTTTCTATTTCCTACTTTATCATTACTTTCTTCATTCTCTCTCATACTTTATCAATCACTTAATTACTACTTTATCAACATAATACCTCACACAAATCAATATATTATTATTTTTCCTTAATTGAAGAGAAAGTAAGCCCCTAGGAAGCTTTTAATGGTCCGAAGGGAGTACATGTTGTTAACAGTATATATGGATTTTGTTTAGTTTTAGTAATTGACTCAGAATCATGTTGTGTGTACTGATGTGTATTGTCCATAATATATGATGGTTATGCACACACATAGAACCATGCATTTACGAGCTAGAGTTCAGGAGCATGCATTCACTTTAACAAGATGTAAAGGTTTAAAGTAAAGAAAGGCTTTCAAGTTAAAGATAAGTAAATGGCTCGTAGGGGAATATCCTGGTATTTGTGACGCAGTTACTAGTTCATGTTCAGCGGATAGGGACCAAGGTCCTGAGACCGTCAGTTTTTATTTATTCAACGGATAGGGCCACGAAAGTGACCTAAGGCCGGCAGATAGCCACCATGGCCAGGATAGGAACTTACGATGCCAAGTAAGCTCGTGATCATGTTATGTTTGAAGACATTTCAAGATAAGTTTCAAGTTTCAAGTTTAAGTTAAGAGTTTTCAAGAAGAACAAGTTCAAGTGTTAAGTGTCGCAAGTCGGTCATAGTATTGCATCAGACAAGCAAGATTAAAAGATTTAAAAGACATGAAGATATAACTTTAAGTCATGGCACGTGCATGGAATTTGCTCAGTCAAGTGGTCACGACTGACCCTTGCTAAAATTATCAATTTTAGGTATTTGAAGCCGAGCTATTGTAGTGGAGCGTTCCCGGAGCAGTGATCTTTACCATAAGCGTCTTTACCATTTTTAGTTTCATGATTTATAGACTTTGTATTCAAGCTTTTACAATTTTAAAGTTCTGCTGCATTATTTTACTAGTTCACGAATTAGTATCAATAATTTCAGGTTAAGTCTTTGATGCTCAAAGCGTCCATTAACGTTTTAAAATTTTATAATTCAAGTTCGTCGAATTTTCAGTTTCATTAATCAACATGAGTTATATATTTTCATAATTGCCTTTAAAAATCGTAGCTACATTATCATTCTAAGTTCTGTTTAGCTTCACTAGTTGATTTTTATAAAAATGTATATTTATTAAGAGTAAGTATAGTAAAATGGAAGATTTTACTAATTATAAGAAAATTCGGTTTTCACAAAAAAAAACTGGTCAGAAACACTACAAACCGGTCAGTAGCTTTTATATAAAATCCCAAATAAACAAAACATTCTCTCACAAAAATCACACTCAACTATCTTTCTGTCTCTACCGTGAGAAACATTCACACCACTCTTCTCATTTCCCAATCTACTCCGATAACCATGAAACACAACATTCCGGCGGAGGCGATCCTCAAAACTCTGGCGGCGGAGTGACCGGACATCGCTGACGCTGAGCCCTTTCAGGTCGTGCCGCTGAAAGGAGCGATGACGAATGAGGTCTACCAAATCAAGTGGCTCACGCACGCCAACAACGAATCCTTGCTGCGATCGAGGAAGGTTTTGATCAGGATCTAAGAAGCTGGTGTCGAGATATTTTTAGATCGGGAGATTGAGATCCAGACGTTTGAGTTTATTCGAATTATGGCCATTTATCAGCTTTATTTGGTTGAATTATGTGAAATTCGTTGTTAATATTAGTGAGAAATGTCGAGATTTGACTGTGTTGTGGTAACTGTTTAGAAAATAAGAAGAAATTTCCATGGATTCAGAAAAAATAGCTTACGCAAACTTCGGAAGCAAGGACAGAGAAAGTGATAAATACGGCCGCGTGTAGTCTGTACTGGTGTATGTCATATGATGAGTTAGTGGACAATTGGATCCAGTTTGAATGAGACCCCTTTTTTTTCCTATTGATTAGTCTTTGGATCGTGGAATTGTGTACATTGATGTTTGGAGCTTTGTTATATTATCTGGTGCATGTAACTATAGTCATGTTTTCTGGTGGTTTGTTATGATTTTAAGAGTTGGTTTTATAGTTGTAATCATCATTATGGTTTTAGCTTGTGTTGAATGTTTCCACATGTTATTGTTTTAGTGCATATGTTATAGTTTTAAAAACTTTTATTGTAGTTTTAAACAGCAACGTTAGTGTTTTAATCTCTAGTGAAATATTTATGATTTGATATTTTGCAAATGCTTTATAGTTTTAAGATGCATTATTATAATTTTAATAACCACCGTTATGGTTTTAAGCATCAAATGTTACTATCAAATGTTACTGTTTTTAGTTTGTGATGCATCATGCATGTTCGTGCTTTGTTATAGTTTTAACAGGCATTGTTATAGTTTTAAAATGCACTATTATGGTTTTAAGCATATAATGTTACTATATTTAGCTTATGTTGAATATTTATGCCTGTTATTGTTTTTAGCGCATATGTTATAGTTTTAAGACTTATTGTTGTAGTTTTAAGCATCAACGTTGGTGTTTTAGCTTCTGAGAAATATTTATGATTTGATTTTTTCAAATGTTTTGTACTTTTGTTATAGCTTTAAGAGGCATTGTTGTTGTTTTATGTATCAATGTTACTGTTTTTAACTTGTGTTGCATGTTCCTGTTTTGTTATAGCTTTAAGATGTTAGCATCAATGTTACTGTTTTTAGCTAATGTTGCATGTCCTTCTTTGTTTTTAAGCACCAATGTGATAGTTTTGATGAGAGTTGTTATGGTTTAACCCAGTTACTGAATGTTTTAAGCAGGTGCTGATGATGACATCGAGTTTGATGATAGGTCTCTTGAATGTGTCACTGCAATATTAAAGCAACAAGCACAAACAAAACGTTTATTGTAATTTTTTCTTATGAGAATAGATGTTTTAAAACCTTTGGATGACTAAATGTTTCAATATTGTAATGACTGAAGGTTTCAGTAGCTTAATTTAAGCTTGTTTATTGATGTTTTATTGGCATCCCTGAAACTTTTAGACTTGTCAAATGGTGATTTAATGATATTAGATTGACACTTAAAACTATAACAAGTCATCGTAAAAACCATTATGTAGCTTCTTAAAACCATCACACCATCTCTTAAAAAATTAACAGAAGAAGTTAAAAACTATAATTGAACATACAATACCGACCCATTAAAACCATCACATCACCTTTTAATACATTAATAAAATACATTAAAATTGTAATCGAAACTTTCAATGCTAATAACTTATGAACATAACATAATCTATTAAAAGCATAACGAAAAATGTGTGACTTGACGGTTTTTAAGAAACTCATCCGGTTAGACCGTTAAAACCCAAAAACCACAAAAAAAACCTTGACTTTCCTATCTTTTAGGAAAATTTTACCTTTTCCAAGACTTTGGTATTTAATTAACATTCTAGGTTCTGTTTAGCTTCACTAGTTGATTTTTATAAAAATGCATATTTAATTAATTGGTTGATAAGCTAATTGATTTGTTAAATATGATAGGTAAAAATAAACCAGTTAGGTTACTTTTGTATAGACTTTATGAACAAATTTATCAGACCAACTAGGTGTTCATCTGACAATGGCATGCTTATTTAATAAATAAGATTATCGAGCTGAGAAAGCTATTGTTAAACTTAAACACAGACTCAATAGGGCGACTCAATACCTGTATTGGAATAACATATTCTCTCGAAGAAATTGGGCTAGAGATACGCTTTATAACCCGAACTCCCCACTGAAAATGATTCACATTAGAACGTCTAAATTAGAATTTTATATTGGTTGAATCAATAATAATTAGAGTTGAGTGAGTACATAGTAGTGTGCCACTCACTCACTCTTTCTTTTTTTCTTCTTAGATTTTTTTTTTTTTTTAAGACCATGTTATCTTCATCTAAAAATTTACTATTAATTTCAATTCAATTCAGTTAAGTTCAAATTTACTTAATTGTTTTTTATATTTCAAATAATTCAGTTTAGTTCAGACGAGATAACATAGAACAGAGCCTAAGTGCCCAAAATTCCTGTTTGATTTCTATTAGTACTACTTGTTCCTCCTGAGTCCTGATACACAGGTCTTTTGATGTTATTGTCGCTCTCATTTGCTGTTGTTGCAAACTTGCAGAGAAGAGAACATTTTTTTAATCCTAATATGCAAAATTGAGGAATTCCCATAACGATTTTCTCCAAAAAACTATGTCATCTTCGTAGAACTCGGCCCTCCGTCTCTGTCGTTGTGGGAAACCATCTCCATTGGTGACATCGATGACGGAATCGAACCCCGGTAGAAGATTTTGGGGATGCTACAACTTTCCCGGCGAGGTAATTGATAGTTTATGTTTATTTTGTGGTGAATTGTGTGTGTTATTCGTAAGTTGATACGGGGTACATGTTATAATTTTCAGTCGAAAATGTGTTCTTACTTTGTTTGGGAGGATTCGAAGTTCACTGAAAGATCTAAGCTTTTGATTCTGGAGAAGGAGAATAAGAGACAGAAAAATGATTTGGTTGCAACTAATGCCAAAATTAAGGAATTGGAGAAAAAGGAAAAGAATGCTTTTGTAGCTGGCCTTGTCGTGGGAATGCTGGTTGCTGCAATTGTATTTTTTGGTCATGAAAAGGGAATTGGTGTTGGATTAGTACAAGTATCTAAGGACTAGTTTAAGATCAGTAGTTTATTTTGTGTATTGATCACAGTTCAATCATGACGATTTCATTGTAAAAAGAGAATTTTTTTTTTTTTTTTGCACTAGAAACTTTTTTCGATTTTTAAACTTACACCAAAACCTTTTTTTTTTTTTTCATTCGACATCAAAATGTTAGTTAACGGTGCAAGTTTAGACAAAGGTTTGGACGGTGTCAAAGTGTCTGTCAGTTTGTATGTAATACACGCGCGAATAAGGGCAAAAGGGACAAATCAACTCTCATTTCCCTCCATTTCCTATCCCATTTTCCCTCCTAAAATTCTTCCCCTTCTATTTATTCCCAATTTCAAACCATAACCCTAATCAATACTTCCTCCCTCCATCTCCATTACTAATTGCAGAATTCCCTCACTGAAAATGGCGAACAATGAAGATCCGGAACCAACTATTTGTCATTGTGGCTTAGGTAGTGCAAGGTTCACCTCTTGGACGGACAAACATCCCGGAAGAAGGTTTAAAAGGTGTCAACTGTTTGGGGTAAGTAGGTTAAACTCGAATTTGCTTATTTTTGTTTGAATGGAGTTTTATGTAGTTGATGATGTTCATCTTGGTTGATATTGTAGAGTAATAACAGAGTCCCATGTAAGCATTGGAAATGGATTGATCCAAGAATGTGTAATAGATCCATCCAAATCATTCCCAGTTTATTGAGACGAATTAATGCATACGAGGCAAGAGTTGGTGCATTGGAGGAGGAAAATGCACGACTTAGGGCTCAAAACAGTCAACTTCAGAGTGTGCTTGCTGAGTCATCTTCAGGGGAGGACGTGAAGAATGAGATCGATGAGTTAAGTGCAAGGATCGAAGAGTTGCGGGTTCGAGTTGGAATTAACTAGGTTCGAGGTTAATTAAGTGTACTGAATTAAGTAGAAGTTAAGGTAGCTAGTTTATGTTGTATTGGTAGCTTATGTTGTAATGGATGACTTAAGTCATCACTTTTGATGTAATTGAGGATTATGTTTGGTGAAATACAAGCCTGTTTCTGCAGAATTTATGTTGTTGTCTTTTACAATTTGCACTCAAACCTCTTGTACATATATGAGCTCCACCCTGACACCTTTTAAATTAGTTTCACTCACTACCTAAACCTTTTCTGACATTTTGATTTTACACCATAACCTTTTTGAATTTTTTTATAACACTGTACAGAAAATTGAACAGAAAACAGAACAAAAACCTATACAATTGCATGAAACTAGCCAATAAACCTGTACAGTAATCGAACCATAACAAATTGAAATAACAACCTTAGTTAACAACACAACAAACAACTCCAATCTCTCATTCAATTGACAATTTGTTCATAGCAAAAGATCATCAACCAAAGGCAACAAAATATCCAATATTAAGCCATCAACATATCCAAGCCACTCACAGATGGCATCAACAAAAATACTAAGAAATGTCATTAGCCATTAACTAGTTATGAGGCTGCAATTAACACAAAAGTAAGAACACATTGAGTTAACATAGTCACTTCTGAGATGCACCCTTGGCAGTGACACTTGACTCTTGAGATGGTTTATACACAAATAATCCTTGTCTTATGCTTCTCCTTGTTGGTGTAGGAGTGATCTTCTTGCCTTCTTGATTCTGGACACTTGACTCTTGAGTTTCCTTAAAGTATTGTGTCAACAATTCTTTCTCAATTGCATCATTTGTAGCAGACGTTTTTTTCAAGGCAGCTTTCTTTTTCATAGGCTTCTACAAACACAAACATCATGTATTTTAGATGATATAAAGACCAGAAAACAGAAACATATCCCAAGTGCAATATAAACATACCTTTGGGTCTATTTTAGATGGTCCTTTCTCATCAACAAACAACTGTCTTTTTCTTGGTTTTAACTTGGTTGCCTCAACAACTAGATCACTTGCAGGGTTCTTACTCCCCTGTATTGGTTGTTATGAAATAAGATGGTATAAGAACTTTCACACAAACTATATAAAGTAAAGAAGTCATTGAAAGTACCTGTTCAGTTGCAACATCATCTACTATCCTATTCAAACATTCCTCAAATCTGTGGCCTAATTGCTTGCAGTATGAGCATTTTTCAGGTGCCGACTTTTTCTAGTTCAAGAACAATGAAATATACATAATAAGTGTACCATATAACAAGTTAATAATGAACAATGAATAATGATCAAGTATTTAGAGATCTCAGCATTTATATACCTTGGCTTTGGCAGTTTGCTTTTGCTTTCCAGTAGCCTTGTTAGTCTTACTAGTCTCTGGACATTCTTTTGCCCTTTTCACACAACCAGCCTTGTTATGTCCTGGTTGCTTGCAGTAGGAACATCTCATTACCATTCCATGCCTTCCCAACTTACCAGTTTCTTCAGCTTTCTGTAGTGCAAGTCTTGCTTTTGCCTCTTGAATTTCAATAGAGCTCTTTTTCCTGGTATTGTTCTTGGGCCTTCCAGGCATCTTCTCAAGGATTGGAGGCAACAAACCAGGGAGATCAGACCTGGGCCATTCAGATTGTCCTCTAAGAGGAAGCATCCCATTTCTGTACACTTTCATGTATGTAGATCTTTTCTAGCACTCATCCAAATAATCTTCAGCAATGTGCCCTAGAAAATTTAGGCAACAAATGGCATGCCAACAAGGATAGCCACTAAGCTGCCACTTTCTACAAGTGCAGGTTGTTTTCACAACTGAAACAATCCACCTATCCATACCCCCACCATTGTACTGCACTTCAAACTCCTCTAAGCCATTGTACACACAAGTGAATTCATTGCTCTTTCCTCTACCGAATTCCAGCTTCTCTCTTATCATGGGACAAACATCATCCCACCAATGGTCAGCCTTACTTCTACTGACCCAAACTCTCTTCATTAGCAACACCGTTATGTCTTCCAACATGTCAATAATAGGCTTCCCTCTTGGTTCCAAGATCATTGAGTTGAAGGATTCTGACATGTTGTTCACACAAACATCAGACTTCACATGAGTTTGTAAGTGAGATTTGGACCAATGCTCTGCAGGCTTCTTCTCTAACCACTTATGTGCAGCTTCATCCTTCCTTTTCAACTCATCCATGATTTCATCAAAATCAACCAACCTAATAGCTTTTGCAGCCCTCCAAAGTAGTTGTTTAGTTGCTAATCCTCCATGATGTTGTTTCATATTGTTGTACAAGTGCAGAACACAGAATATATTCTCTACTTTTGGAAACAAACTCTCAACTGCGTTGATAAGCCCCTTTTGTTTATCTGACATGAATGTAAATGCTTCAGTCCCAGCATCAATTCCCAAATTAGTCCCTATATACTCCAAAAACCATTTCCAGGTATTTGTTTTCTCTTTCTCAACAATGGAATATGCTATGGGATATAGTGAGTTATTTAGGTCAATTCCCACAACAGTAAGAAGTATTCCACCATTCTTTCCCCTCAAATGACAACCATCTAAAGATATGATGTTCCTAAGTGACTCAAACCCACTCTTCAATGCACCCCAACATATGTAAAACCTCTTGAATATTTGTCTTCCATCATCACATTTAAAATGTTTTATCCTCACAGCGTTTGTCATGTCACTCTTCATAATCTCTGCTGCATACCTCCATAAACAAGCATATTGTGCAGCCTCACTGCCTGATTTCTTCAACTATACTAGCTTCTTAGCCCTATACAGTTTATTTTTCTTGATAAGCACCCCCTTTTTACTTCTTATGACTGACATCATTGACTTCACCTTCCACTTGTCAATAGTTTTGATCTCCTCTTCATATTGCTCAGCAATTCACTTAGCAGATGCAGCTTTCACCACCTCTTGCCTTGAACATTTATGTACTCCATTCAAAGCCTTAATTTGCATAGCAGCAGCTCCCTTCCCATGGAGTGCATTTGCTTGCATTCTCCAAGGACAAGACTTTGAGTTACAAGTCACTACAATTCTCCCCTCATCATTCCTATCCCAACTGATTTCATTTCCATGCTTGATTGAATGACTCCTTATAGCATCTCTCAATACTTTGTTGCCAGGAAAAACCATCCCCATCTCAAACTTTGGATCTTCCATGTCAGTTTGAGGGTTAAATAATGGGAAGCCTTGATAGGTGCATAGTTGAGTCACCATGGTAGTGAATGGCATAGTCATCTCAGGTGTACCTCTTGCATTGTCATCAAAATCCTTGCCATCTAACCCACCCATCCACTGATGAACCTTCACACCTTGTAGAATTCTGCAGTCTCATTTGTCAACTCACAATCACTATCATTAAATCCATTTTCCAACTCTGAATCCTCTCCTACAGATTGCTCATCCAAATCCGGTACATATGCATCTCTATCATCCAACAAATGTGAGAACATCTCACTGTCAATATGTTCATCATGAGTTGCATTGTCCCTTCTAGAACTCTCACCATTTAACATTCCATCATCCTCATGTGCATCTGCATCACCATTCAAACTCTCCTCCTCATCTTCCATACTCTCATCATCACTTTCCTCAACTGTTTCATTACCTCCCTCATAAGCACTCTCACTCTCACTCTCACCCTCAATCTCCTGTTCATCACCTGTCACCTCATGTTCATCAAATGCAACCCCCTGTGCCACCTTTGGTTCATCACCTTCCTCATGCTCACTATCATCTATCTCATCAGTTTCCTCATTCTCATTCACTTCATTTTCACCTGATTCCTCTTCATTCACTTGCTCTACAAATACACCAACTGATTGACTACTATCTACATCAAATCCCAAACTGCATGCATCAATGTCAGTCTCAATAAGCACCAAGTCCCTGCATTTCTTTATCCCACTATTTGACATGTAGAATCTTACTGTTTTTGGATCAATTCCACAATCCTTAGCCATTGATGCAACTTCTATCATTCTCATTTCATCAACATTGCACCAATCAAAATAGGCAACTACACCTCCATCATAAAATGTCTTCTCCTTGTTAAACTTACCATGATGGTGCATTACAACTGTGAAGTTGAAACTACATGGTACTGCACGCAGAGAAAACAGAGCACGGTTCAGTTTTGGAGAATAAATACACGTATATACTATTCCACATAGTATTAACATGGGGGACATGAAGAATCTTATACACCCAACACATAGACAACTCTAACTCAATCCCAATATTTTATACTCTCTTAATACTTCTTTACTTCACTAAACAATAATATTCATTCACAAAACGTCAAGTTTAGCATAAAAAACATAAAAAAGAACCTTTTTTTTTTTACTTCCATTAGACTATAATACAAGCAGAAAGAAACACTTACAATATTCAGGAGCTGTGCGCCCTTTCGGAATCCTTGTAGATGGACTCCTTTTCTTCCAATACATTGCAATTCCGGTGGAAGACTTCGGTCGTTAGGTTTAGGAATTTTCGAATTTCTGATGAATTTGTGATGGGTTTATAATGAATGAAAGGAAATTAGGGCTGATTGCATTTCAATATGTGTTTATAGTGTCATTTCTCCCTTTTGCCCTTATTGGCGCGTGGTTTACACCCTTCACTAACGGATCTATTAACGCCATCCAACCTTTGTGTTACAGTGAACTGCTTTGAAACGTTTTGGTGTCGAATGAAAAAAAAAAGGTTTTGGTGGAAGTTCAAAAATCGGAAAAAGCTTTTAGTGCAAAAAAAAAAAAAATCTCTTGTAAAAACTGTGATCCAGAATCTTGCTGCTTGTGTAATTTCTATCTGCTGCTTGTCCTTCTCTAATCATTCCGGATTCAACTTGCTCAAGCTAGATGTCTCTTGAGAGGTTTTCTGTCAATAGCTAATCTACTTGTTAGAACTTTTGGACCGGGATTGGTACTATGGACAAGTTTCAGACGATGTTGACTATGATGTTGAGTCAACAACGTGTTCAACAATGGTTGAAAGCAGAATACTAATAAGAACAGAGAGCAGCGGACAAGTAACTGAACAACCAGAAATAAAATCTAGCCAGTATATATAAAATATACTGACCGTGCCGTAGGCTAAATTTCCACTATCAGTAAAAGTAGAATTATAGAAACGAAGTTTAAATCAATCACAGATGATTGTTTAAACTTACAGAAAACTAGACCTAGAACAGACAAGCAAAAACCTATTCTAATTCGAAGACTCTAGAGTAAATTCCAATATTTAGAAATCACTCACAAGAGAAATCGATATCAATGTCTAGTAAAGCAAGAAGCCCTAATCTAAATAATATGAATCAATGATGATCAAAGGCGTCTTCTTGCAGATGTCGTTCTTCTTGTATATGTAATGTTCTGATCGATCTCCTCAAGAAAGAACACATCCTGTTTTGTTTCCTGCTCCTTGTATATATAGTTGCAGCCAAGTCGAAGAGAACTAGGAAGCCAAGTCGAACAGAACAAGGAGAACGCATATCTTGTTTCCTTCTTTGCGTTCTGTAACAGAAGAAGAATAACGTTGTTTATTTCTTTCCAGCTTCTTGCGTTCTAACAGAAGAAAACTTTCCTTAAGTTTTATCTTCATAAATCTTGTTTCCTTCTTGCTTCAAATTCTTTCCTTGTCTCCAAGATTCCTCAAACTCCTTCCTTCTTTATGCTTAAGCGTTCCCGCTCCAGATTTCTTTCCAGCTTGCGCAGATTCTTCCTTCGGATGGTCCAGCTTAGTCCATTAAACAATGTTCAAGCCCAACTTGTATTTCCTACAAAATATCCATAGAAAAACAACTACAAATGTTGAACCGGTTATGTTACGAAGAAAGGTTGAATTACGAAACAAAGTGCAATAAATTGCACTTTCAATCTCCCCCTTAATTCTCACCTTTCTTCACAAAACCTAAAGACAGTTTGTTAGTCAAATCGAACAAGTAGGATTTAAGCAAGTCAGAAGGAAAATCAAACTCCCCCTTAAGTGCTAAGCTCGCTCCCCCTTAATACAAAATACCAATTGAACAAACATTCTCCCCCTTTTTGTGAGGAAAGAAAGAAAACAAAGTTCTTTGAAAAACTTCAACATCTTGATAATCTATTGAGGACCTGCAGACAAAGTACCAATCCAGAGAAACGATGTTGACTCAACATTGTAGTCAACACTGGCAAAGGAAGTAGCAAAAGCAGGAATATAGGTCGGATCAGCTGGAGGGCAGTAATCAGGAATAGAGGTTGGATCAGCTGGAGAGCAGTGTTAGGACAAGAGTGGATGGTCATGAACACAACTTACAAAATAAGTCATGATGGGTGTTGGGTTTGCTTTCAAGGTAGATTCCTGTAGATATATATATATATATATATATATATATATATATAGATATATATATATATATATATATATATATATATATATATATATATATATATATATATATATATATATATATATATATATATATATATATATATATATATATATATATATATATATATATATATATATCAAAGCAACGAAAAACTGTGCACAACTGTTAATTAAAGATTAAAGTTGCAAGTAAAACAGTTATCCGTCAAGTCAACGTAATCAGATAAACCCTAGGGAGGTTGACCAAAAATCTTGATCTTAAAGAAAATGACTTGAAATGCAAGTATAGGAATGTAGAAACCCAAAACCCCAAGGAAACACCTTAGACCTACTCCCCCTCAAACCCAAAAACACACAGAACAACACAGAAAAACAAACATTAGAAGAAGCAAAGCAGTTAAAGTCTCTGTTGAACTGAACGTTGACTCATCATTGAGGATAACATCGAAAAATCAGACCACTCTTATTGGAAGCTGTCCAGGTAACCAAGTAAAGAGAGTGCAGATCAGATTAACACGACTTAATGCTGAAGGTAAAAAAGAAATAGAGGAAAATACCAAAGAAACACACTCGATATCACCTCAATTTTTAAAGCAAAAACCTTGATTTTGAGTGGGGATGACCAAGAGACAGTGAACCATGTCAAATAATTGGAACATGTATGAATCCCGTCCAAAGCCTAAGCTTATGCGGAGTAAGGTAAACACACGTCTCAAGGCATAAAAAGACACTCATTAGCCACATTTTGCAAATTGGCACTCAATTTTGCAAGTGATCCAGCAGCATTACGAAGATCAGCACTTTTGTGCGTGTCGGTTTAAAGTACAGGCCATCAAACCTCACAGACATATGGCACATTGGCCATGCCGGTATGTGGATAGTATTTGGTCCTGCCCAACACGACCCTCGATGGAAACACTTCGAGCCCTTTTACTATGATTTCATTACTTGATGGAACAAAAGCAGGAGGTAATATCAAGTGCGAAACATGGTAGAGTATTAAAAGAACCAAAAATCAGCACAAGAGGGTTTTATACGAAAACAAACACACTCCTAACTAGAGTCCTTTAAACCTTGGTTTCAAGTAGTCTTTCAAATCCAAAGAACCCTTTTTGAAAAGCAGAGCTGCAGTTACAAACAGAGATAAGCACAGAAGCACAACAACCTAATACAAAAAGCAATCGAAACTACATCACTTTTCTGACCGCCAATGTTGACTGTGATGTTGAGTCAACACTGGGTTCAACATCG
Source organism: Plantago major (assembly GCA_026545765.1). Taxonomy (NCBI): domain Eukaryota; kingdom Viridiplantae; phylum Streptophyta; class Magnoliopsida; order Lamiales; family Plantaginaceae; genus Plantago; species Plantago major. The sequence continues at coordinate 13,869,929 of CM048843.1, forward strand.
AAGATCACAGAGAGCACAAACCAAGAGATCTTCTAAGATTGAAGAATCTCTCACTATCTAAAGGCTTGGTAAAAATATCTGCAAGCTGATTGGTTGTATCTATGTGTTCTATGTCAATTACTTGCTTATTGACCAAGTCCCTAAGAAAATGATGCCTAATGTCTATGTGCTTTGTGCATGAGTGTTGAACTGGGTTCTTAGAAATATGTATGGCACTAAGGTTGTCACAGAACATCAAAAGGGTATCACTTTGAAGACCATAGTCATGCAACATGTTTTTCAACCAAACCAGTTGAGACACACAACTCTGTTTCTTGCTATACCAAGACACTAAATTAGGACCAAGATAAAAGCAACCTCCACTAGTGGATTTTCTATCATCTAGATCACCAGCCCAATCAGAATCACTAAATCCCACCAGATTAGTGTTTGTATCACATGCAAACCATAATCCAAGATTAACAGTTCTTGATATATATCTAAGGATTCTTTTAACAGCATTTAAATGGGGGCTTTTAGGGTTGGACTGATACCTGGCACACATACACACAGAGAACATGATGTCAGAACGGCTGGCAGACAGATACATAAGGCTTCCAATCATTAATCTGTACAATGTTGGGTCAACATCCTCGCCAACATTGATTCCGCTCAGTTTCAAAGACATAGCCATAGGAGTACTGCATGGTTTAGAACTTTCGAGACCAAATTTCTTGATCAGATTTCTAGCATATTTCTCCTTTTTGCACAGTCTAGCAACCTGCCTATATGTTTCATATTCTGTGTCTGGCATCAATGTTATGTCCAATGTTGATTCAACATTAAGGACAACATCACAGTTTAGTACACCAGTTTGTATTTCCATTAGCTCATCCATGTTCCAATCTTCTTTATCAAGATGTTCCACATCGTTACCTGCATCATGAAGAGTAGGAACAAAACTATAGTTACGTGTAATAGATATACATGCACACATATCAATTGATTTGATATATGCACAATGTATGATATTCCAAACATCCTTATTGGAAAAATTAGTAAAATCTATCACATAAAAACTACAAAAATAGGGATTTGCTTGATCCATCATAAAGTACCAAATCCAAAACACCAATAAATTAGGTGCTTGGCTCTGATACCACTTGTTAGAACTTTTGGACCGGGATTGGTACTATGGACAAGTTTCAGACGATGTTGACTATGATGTTGAGTCAACAACGTGTTCAACAATGGTTGACAGCAGAATACTAATAAAAACAGAGAGCAGCGGACAAGTAACTGAACAACCAGAAATAAAATCTAGCCAGTATATATAAAATATACTGACCGTGCCGTAGGATAAATTACCACTATCAGTAAAAGTAGAATTATAGAAACGAAGTTTAAATCAATCACAGACGATTGTTTAAACTTACAGAAAACTAGGCCTAGAACAGACAAGCAAAAACCTATTATAATTCGAAGACTCTAGAGTAAATTTCAATCTTTAGAAATCACTCACAAGAGAAATCGATATCAATGTCTAGTAAAGCAAGAAGCCCTAATCTAAATAATATGAATCAATGATGATCAAAGGCGTCTTCTTGCATATGTCGTTCTTCTTGTATATGTAATGTTCTGATCGATCTCCTCAAGAAAGAACACATCCTATTTTGTTTCCTGCTCCTTGTATATATAGTTGCAACCAAGTCGAATAGAACTAGGAAGCCAAGTTGAACAGAACAAGGAGAACGCATATCCTGTTTCTTTCTTTGCGTTCTGTAACAGAAGAAGAATAACTTTGTTTATTTCTTTCTAGCTTCTTGCGTTCTGACCGAAGAAAACTTTCCTTAAGTTTTATCTTCATAAATCTTGTTTCCTTCTTCTTCAAATTCTTTCCTTGTCTCCAAGATTCCTCAAACTCCTTCCTTCTTTATGCTTAAGCGTTCCTACTCCAGATTTCTTTCCAGCTTGCGCAGATTCTTCCTTGGGATGGTCCAGCTTAGTCCATTAAACAATGTTCAAGCCCAACTTGTATTTCCTACAAAATATCCATAGAAAAATAACTACAAATGTTGAACCGGTTATGTTTCGAAGAAAGGTCGAATTACGAAACAAAGTGCAATAAATCGCACTTTCACTACTTATCATTTCGAGACCCTTTGTTGCTTCTTATTTGATCAATCAATTTCATCCCTCGTCATGAAGTCACACTATGAATCTCGTGGAAGTTGTACGCTGCAAATCTAACCATGTCATAAAAGCTCACCTTCTTTCCCTAAACCTGTCGCTCTGCAGATGGATCTCCAAGAGCTCTTTCCAAGCACGAGTTGATTCCATGGATGAGGCGTGTACGGAGTAATCAAATTGTTATTTGCTATAGTGTTTTTATAGGGACGGTGTTCGAGATGAGAAATACCATCCCTAAAATCCGATTTGGGGGCTTGGAATTTGATTTCAATTAAGTCAGGGATGGTGTTTTGAGAATTTGATTGAATTTTGTCACTTTTCAACTTTCTAAAGTTGCCAGAACTTGTGCAAGATTCTTACCAATGATATGTCATTCATTCAGAGAATAGAAAAGCGCCAGTAAATTTCTTCAAAATGTTTCAACTATTTTTCACTCTTTTAGTTTTGCTCATTTATTTTCTTTATTTTGGCATTTTGATCAAAACATTGCTCCGCCAGAAGCACAAAAGCCTGTTGCATTACATACATGATGCTTCCAATTGAGCAATATAACAATTTCTTTGACATATAATACAAGATAACTAAACCAAAACTATTACATGAATGCTAATAACTGAGGCAGGCCCAGAATAAAATGAGAACATACTTTACAAGTGGAAGGTTATCTAGCTTGTGTTCGCAGTTGTTAACAGCGGATCTGTTGCCGCGTCCTTTTCCTTTTTAAGATTATAAAGAGCTCTCTTTGCATATATTGTAAAAGCTATTGTCGCAACAACTGCAACGATGAAAGAAATGGCATTGTATATGATCTCCACGGTAGTCATCTTATGGTTCCCAGAGTTCACATCTGCCATCGTCCTCATGAGCCGACCACTGCAAACAATCCATAACCGTGTTAGCAGTAAAACAACAAGTAAACACTTTGTCTGATCTTGTATGAACATTCAGGTTTTGGCCTTAAAGGTGGAAATTTCCAGTACGAATTAGGACTTTAACTCCAATCAAAGCCCCTTACAGAGTCCAAATGAAATTCACTTCACGGACGATTGGAGAAAAACACTGACCTGTAGATGTAGATGAAGGCTTCTGGAATCATTCCTGCAATTGATCCACATAAATACGGCCAAAACGTCACACTTGTTACCACTATTGCATAATTGAAGACTGGGTAAGGAAACGGTGAGATCCTAAAAATTGTGACCACTTTAAATTGATGGAACCAACTTCCCTCCCCGGCCAACCTAATCATAGATGCTTTCTCAGGCCATCTTTTCAACCATTGCTGCAAATTATCGAGAAAAAGGTGAGATAATAAAGAACAAAAAATCGTGATGACAATGACAATCGTTAATTTGGAAATTGTAGTGACAGAGAGCTGCTTCTTACATGAATTCGGTCACTGAAGTGTAAACCAATCGCGTATGGCAAAATCATTCCGATGGTCATTCCAACCATGATTATCACAAACCCAAGGCCATAACCAAATATCATGCCAGCCAGCCACATTGAAGGAGCAGAAGGGATAAAAACTGCTGGAAACAGTGCCAGAGAAGCAATAAGTACAAACGCTAGTACCGGAGGACAAAATGTGGTGGCTTCCCATACCAACATAGGCGATACGACCTGATTGAAGTAAAAGAGTAAACCATCAGAAACCACAAATCCGCCTATCACAAAGAATTAATATACCTAACATATCAAATTCCAAGGGCAAAAATAAAAAGAATAAAGACATCCTACATGAAGATGGGGGCAAGGCAACGTATTTAAGATGATTATCTTGATTAAAATCATTTATTTCTCTGTTTCCAAGTTAGTAAGTTTTCATTAATATAAATTCACTGAGCAAGGGACATGCAGAAATCTGACAAATTAACAGCCTTTCAGTATAGTGCAATTATTTTGCTCGGGTGAAGTCTAAATGCATTTACATAGTAATAAGATCCACCATGCAAGTTACTTGAAAAATCTATGATATCGTTTTCAGTGCAAAGCAAGCAAAGAAGATAGCTACGGAGGAGTAACATTGGTAACTAAAATACTGAATTACCTTCTCTAAAAGAAAGGGCACTCCCCACTTTAAAAGTACTAGAAGAATAACAATGGTGACTGATAATGATAATATGGCTTGGATCCACCATAAGAGAGATTTTGGTCTTGCCCGTGTTTGAGATTCTGAAGAATCCGTTTCAGGTATCTGAGGCTCATTTTGCACAATGATTCTTACAAACTTGTTCCCTTGTTCGCTTGTTTTAGCCCCTGAACATGACTCCCCAGTTGAATCTGGCATATTAACTGAGACACCACAACCCAATCAGATATCTGTCCAGCAAAAAAGAATATGCATCAGCATGTTAGATACATGGTAAAGATATATCCGGTATATGCAATGATGTATGAGAAGGACTGCATCATAGTTAAATTCAAGTATGTCGACAACAATGCTTTCCAATCAATTCAAGGATACAGCACAATCCAGATTGTGGGAATTTACTGACCCAAATAGAAAAATAGATACTATGCTATGCATAAGAAAGGCCAGTGGTGAGACTGCACGAGCCTCACTCAATATTTTTGATATATTCAAATCACATTTCCTGTCTGTAACTAACTCTTGATTAACAAGGTTTAGCAACAATTATCACTCGAAACAGAATGCTAGGAGACAAGTCAAGGAATCACTGTCCTAGAAGCCACATTCATCGGTATCTCCAAAATGCAAGCTGTAAAAGAAAACAAACCAAAACACAGCCACAACCGCCCAGGAAAAATCACATACACCTACTTACAGAAAAACAAGAGTGACAAATCAATGACCTACAAAATCACTGGTCACAGCTCAACAATTCCCTAACCAAACTAGCTGAAAAAGTAAAACAAGCCCAAAAAACTTAGCTAATCAGAAAATTACAAACGGGTGAATGCAAAGATACAGCATTTAAGCTTCTAGCACAATCAATCAACTAATTCAATCAAATTGGTACTTCCATTTTGACCTAACAAATTCATTACCAACTAAAATAGTAAAATCAACAATCAAAATTTCCTCAGCTCACAATATACACCTAACACTCAGACAGAGCATACACGCCAGTGATCAACAAGCTCATATTGCAGAGTAACATGATCAAACGACCATTAACGGCTAAGATTGAAGGAAATGATGAAAAATAATAATTTGAGGAAAAAGGAAAAACAATAATCCAACTAAACTTACAATTGATCGGTGATTGAATATGCTGGTGGTCTTGTTCAGGTGATAAATTGAACTAGTTTTGGAAATAAATTTCTGGTTTTGTGAGGTGATTGCAGGTGTAGCATTCTCTGTTGTGTTATTTGATTTGTTGGTTTTCTCTCTCTTTTTATTGTTGCGTTGTACTCACTTCCGTCCCAGTTTCATTTAACCGTCTGACTTTTTCTAGTCAACGCTTACAAACTTCGTCTGCGAATTGCTCATAAATAATGTTGGTAAAAAAAATTAAAAATTCATATTATTAAATATTACATTTTAAATTTTCATTATATGTTTTTCGAAAATCCTTTAGAAGTATCATATTTGAGTAAATCAACCTCAAAGTTGAATGGTGTTAACCAAAAAAAGTTAAACGTATAAATGAAATTGGTACGCTTGCATAGTGTCATCTACCCGATCGATTTTAAATCATTATTTTGTTTTCAATAGAAATACACGACACGTTTCCTGACGTGGCTCACCGGAAACTCAGTTGACTCCTCCAAACTTCCTATTCTATTTCTAACCCCTTCTATTATTTTGTTTTTACTTATACTCCAACAATAATTCCTCCGTCTCGTATAACAATCTTTTCATTTTGACATTCCGTTATTCTATTCTACAAAAATTTCATTTTTATCATTCTTTTTCATTTTAACATTAAGCAACATCATCCAAAAGGGAAAATAAATAAATAAATAGTATTCGTCCGTCTCAAAACAAATACTCACATACTTCATTATATATATGTTTCATTATATACAAATGTCACCTTTCAATTGTCTGGTAATTGTACACTACTTACTTCAACCCAAATAGTACCAATTTACTTGATCTCCACTACTTTTAATTTATACCTTAATCTTCGTGGTCAAAACCAAGCATGTCATTTGTCTCGGACCGGATAAACGTCAGCAGATCATTCGAACAGCCCTAAAGTAGGATGATACTCCTTCCGTCCCGATCTCGAATCCCACTAAACAATTTTGATTTGTAGCAAACTTAACTTCCCCTGAAAAATTTATTTCCTACTTTATTCACTTTCCCTCATATTTTATTCAAAATATCACATACTTTATTCACTCTCTCATACTTTATTCACAATTTTTCCTACTTTATTTACTATTCTCTAAAAATGTATGTTCGGACTTACGTGAAATTGAGTCGGGGGGGGAAATAGTATATTGATTAAATAAACTTCAAATTTATAATGTATTGTATATAATATAATTTTACAAACACCATAACAACAAACACCATATTTTACCTTCACACATTGTTTGTTCAATAAACATGTACTATTACTTGCATTTCTAGACATATTAATGTTTACAGTTAAACATGCGATGCGGCGTTTGTTGTTAAACATTTATGCGATAACTGGTTCAATTGTGAGAAGCCGACAATTTAGAATTCGTCTAGACTAGTTTGGACAGTATCTGAGTATAATATTGAATCCCATATATAAGATCTATAAGATGAATGCGAAAGGGTGGGGTTTGATATGATATTATATTATATTATGTAAAAGAGAATATTTATACTTTCACATACATGATGTCTTAATAAGTACTACTACTATATACATATGGTTGCAACTTGCAACAGATCGCTTAAACATTCTTTATATTTGTGGATGTTGCCATTTGGCAATGTTTTTCTCGACCGACTTCTAACATTTGTGGTCTCAAACGTCCCAATGTTTCCAACCCATTTTCAACCAGGGAAGTTCTTTATTGTTATTTACAAGTGTTATTGTAATATTTATTTATCAGGAGATTATCACTTATTCACTTATTTTGTTTCTTTTTATACGCACTACTAAAAGTGTAGTAAATTAAGTACTTACAAGCTAGTTGATTCTCATCCAACCTTAGAGAGTTGTATTTATATAAAAACAAATAAGCTAACTTATTTTTCATAAGCTTACTGAACGATTTTATCAAATAAGCTACCAGCTAGGCGTTTATGTAAGAGACTTATTTTGAAAACAAATTCACCTAGATGGTAAGCTAGTTGGTAATTTAGTGCTAAATATAGCTTATCACTAGACACACACACATCAATTAGCTTGTTTTTCTATTAGTTAGGCAAAATTACTCCCTCCGTCCCGGTTTGATAATACAACTTGTTATTTAATTGTAGTTTATTCAAGGTATAAAGGTAAGAGAAGATTTTGGGGCAGGTGGGCAGCTAAGCTACTTTTTCAACTCTCATAATCTGTTGATCTTCCCGTGACGATGGACTTATTTCGCACACATGTTCTACTTGAATTTCTCGGATTAATCTCTCTTAAGAAATAACAGATCTGGAGAACGGGAAGGAGTAGGGTTTTTGAGTGGAGGAGGAGCAGATTCGATCGGAGGAGAAGAGTTGGTGGTGGTCGCGATTGGAGGAGAAGAGGTGGTGGTGGCGGCGATTGGAGGAGAAGAGGTGGAGGAGCAGAAGTGGTGGTGGAGGAGAAGAGGTGGTGGTAGCGGCAATCGGAGGAGAAGAGGAGCATAAGCGATCGGAGAAGAGGTGGTGGCGGCGGCGATTGGAGGAGGAGCAGATGTGGTGGTGGTGGTCGCGATCCGGTGGTGGTGAATTGGGAAGGACGGAAGATGAAGATGAGTAGGGTTTGTGATTGGAGGAGGAGCAGATGTGTTGGTGAATTGGGAATAAATGAATTTGGGTTTGTGATTTTTTGGACTATTCAGGGCAGATTGGGCAGCTTATTGGGCTGGTTATTGTGATAATAATATTGGGCTGTGGGATCAAAAACTTGCCAAATTTGAGATGAAAGATGAAGTTGGGACGAATTAAAACGAAATGCGAGAAGATGAAACTGGGACGGCAGGAGTATTATATAAACTAACTTACAAGGTACCATCTGGCCTAATAAATCAATGCTAAACAGAGCCAGTTGTATCTCTTCTGGAACAAAAATTAAAAAATGAACATTGGGTTTTAAACAAATTGCTAATATTGAGCGAGCGTACTCAGTAGCCAAAGAAAACGAAGCTCTTTCATCCACTCCACTTGTTCATGAGGAGATACTAGATCAAGAATATGAGGAATTCTTTTGCAGAAATACGGACAAACATGAATAAATAAATAAACTTGAAGCAAGAGAGAGATTATAGCAAGTAAATTTGAAATCACCAAGTCCAGGGACCTGCATTTTGTACAACACGCCCTTGTCTTCTATACACATTTTCACTTTTAACCACTGAGATGCCAATATATAAATAGGATCGCAAAAATAAATAAATCGACCAGTAGCTAATGTGTGTTCAATTACAAAGTTATTTGAGCTGCCCCTAAACATCGAACCAGCCCAAGCATTTATGTAACCAATGGGATGATCTCGACTTTGAGTACGCCCACAAGGTTATCAGCAATCGCCCATCGTAAAATCCTCACGTCAGTTGAAGGGCAAAACACTGTCAAGGGAAGTGAATCTAGTAGAGCTAATAGCAACAGAAGCAGTCAAAGACTCGAAGATATGGTCTGGCTTAGTTCAAGAAAGTGTTTCACGAACCAGCACCAGACTTGCCAAGAAAGAGAACTAAAACCACAAAATCTGAGTCCACTTTCAGCTACTTTCTTTACAGCTACTAGACTGGATATGTCCGAATATCATCTGAATCCCTTTTCAGCTGTGGTTTTATTTTTTGAGGAAAAAGAGAAGGAAAGCTGTGATCACATGTTTAATTAAAGTATGTGCAGGTAAAGGAGTGTAGAAGAGTCGGAAGACTTACAAGATTGAGATGGTTCAACAAAATTCCGTGCAGCAACTTTTTCAGCTTTTCACAGTGATCAGCCCTGTGGCCAGATTTAATTGATTCATCAAGCAGGCACCATAAGCGTTCAACCGAAGTATATGGAAACCAGACTGCAAATGGCTGTTTACGGCGGATAACATCAGCTGGTCTCTGCATAAACAGTAAACATCATCACTTAGCAAAGTTCCAGGAAATGCAGTACATGCAGCAGCAGCAAAACATCAGCATGTAGATGGCATAAGAGTTCAACAAACAATGTGGATAAGTAGTGCATGAAATGTGAAATCTATGGCCATTTACTCCGAGGGAAAAAGAAACACATACCCTCAGTAACTTATCCAATTACAGAAAGTGCGTATTATCATCAAATTTCTCTCTTTTGAACGGTACCTCTTATAATTTAATGCAGAAAGAAAATACACAAGCCGTGTACCGTTAGGAGGGAACAGAAGAAACAGAGGGATACACTAGAGTGAGGATTTCTAGCTACAATATTAGATCAAAGCAACAAAATCCTACAGAATTTATCCTTAAATCTTCCCCTCAGTCCACAAAGTGTCTTTCAAGCATTTATTATTCCTCTCCATTCACAAACACCATATAATTAATAATAGTACGATTATTTTTATCTGTTCTACTGAAGTAACCACACACAGGTATTTTTTTCACCATAAAATGTGACTCATGCTGATTTATTGAAAAGTAAAATATAATTTATCACTGTAACTATCTGGTTTCTGAATTTAAACATTCTTCTTTCTTTTTTATTTTATGTCTCAGAATGCCATAGCAAGAGAACTTATTTTCACTAAAGATATTGATACAATAATTAAACCTAAATAAGACAACACTCAAAAGTCGGTTGGAGACACTTGTTTTGCCGGAACAGAGCCCGACCACATGCCCAGTTCACCCTATGGCTTAGCTGCAGTAACAGAACACCTACCAAAAGATCGACTTCGACAATTTGGCATTGTGGTGGATGATGATTGTGGGCTATGTGGAAGACCGGATGTGATACATCTTTTCTTTGAAAGTAAACCACCGAGACTCATTTGGAAACGAGTTCTTGGTTGCAGGCACCACATATGCCATTGACATGGTGACGCACTAAAGTGGGTAATAGAACGCACCCGAGGAAAGGGTTGGCGTGCGAGATTACCTAAGCTGACATTTACAGGCTATACACTGTATGGAAAGCACGTAATGTGCCCATTTTTCAGCAACAACAATGGAACAGTGAGAGTGTATGGCAAGAGCTCACACAGATCATCAAAGCTCGGGCAACTCTAGATAGAGTACTAGTGGAGGAAATAGGAACTTAGATTGTATGTAATTTACTTTAGCTAGTAAAGTGGCTATCTACCTGGATCGATTGATCAGTTGTACTTGCATTGTTTTGCATAATACAATTATTCTTCATTCCCAAAAATAAAAAGACCACTCAAATTACTTAAAATTCCTTTTCTACCTCTTCTACTGGCAGGAGAATTTATTCCAGAAGAGAGACGTCGCAAGATCAAATAAGTGAATCTCTCAAGCTCATTATTCCTCAAAGTATTTTCATGTTGACAAATGGGACTACCAAGATGACTGACTCTTCAGACATATCACGGCACCTGGATATGCTGCAAAGGTCTATAAACAGCAAGAAGGAATAGAGGCACAACTTACCACTGAAGCTAACATTTCCACATACTCAACCAACAAATTTACAGCCTCCGCATATCGACCGTAATCAACATAGAGCCGAAACAAGGAAGCTGGGCTTGATTCGTTTCCGGTCATTCCAAAACTACTTCCACTTCGGATATCCTATGGAAGGCCATGGAAAAAATAGAAAAGAAGTTAAGAAATGTGCAAAGCATGTATAAAGAAAAAGCAATAAGAATAACAGAGAGATACACAGCCACTCAACAAAAATCTCGAAGTACTGACCAAGACAATATGTTCAGACTGTTCAGTAAGTACTCAGGTTTAGATTACCTAAAGATTAAAACTGATATATGCTAACTTTAAGGTATCATTTAATATTTAGTCTATTATTATCCAAGATACTGAGGGTATACTAAAGCAAGATAGACTGGACTCTGGTAACTTCAAAGTATCATGTATAACTGTACATGCCGCTATGATTTGCAATGACGTCAATATCCGTTCACTTTATTAACCAAGTTATTCAGTGTCATATCATTTACTTGCAAATCAGTTTCTGTAATGCAGATCTAAAGAGTAGATTATTGCTGGCTCTCTATCATGCAGATGCAGTACACAATACTACTTAAAGGCTTATTCTCCCTACGTCCTCTGACACAAAAAAAAAAAAAACCTGCATTTTTAATTTCATCCAATGTTATGCATAACAATTGAAGGGTAGCAACACGGGCAAATACTCTGACAGAGACTTCACAGGTCAACACTCAATACCTGGAAAGTTTAAAAAATAGCTGCACCGCACTATTTAAGATTTAAAAAAAAAAGATGATCCATCACTTAAGAAGTTAAGATCAACTCTTTGGGGTGTGGGCTGGGGGAGGATATTCGTAAACAATTCCACTGCTGTCATTGGACTCCAAAGCACACGGGTCTAGATTCTGGGTTCATGAGGAGTAAGCGTGTAATTTTAATTGCCAGATACACATAGTATATGATAAGACATTTTAGGGTACTGCTGGCTTCGCCGACAGTTAACTATCCTATCAAACTCACATGAATTAATACACAATCAATATGGACTGAGATTCAAATTTCTATTGTACTGGTCTGAGAAAAGACAGCAAAACGCTAAAATTCACTTCGCGAAACCCACTATATAAATTCAGCCAGAGGTTACCAGCCGAGCCGGCTTTCAGATCTAAAAACAAATTTTAAAACGATCACAAGTCACTTTATGGCAGCTTTCTTGGAGCCTTGGACAGGTAAGTTTATACACCACATCATTAAGAAACAAAATAATACGCAGGGAGTGTACTATCAGAACAAGTTTTAAAAAAAGGACAATATAGAGCACATTTTATGTTTTTTTCTGCCTTTCAAATTTTGAATTTTCTATCTTGGTCATAATCGAAGTGAGCACTACCTACAATTCATATGACAGACAGAGAGCTGCACCGAATAATTACAAAGCTATTTTAATCCTTAACATAGACAATCCATATGTCTATTGTCCGTCTTACATCAGTGTAGGCTTTTACCAGAATGCTGGACCATATAGTCATGTCAATATTTTTCGCATGGCTACATATCCAATCAATTGAATTTATTTGTGCAGCAGCAATGCCTTTAAGAACTTCTAGTGCAATATGAAAACTATGGGTTGCTTTCGATATTAAAATCTGAATCGAGCATAGACTATTATCTATATCGACCGCATAAAGATTTACCTTGAAAATCCGAACCAACCAAAGAGGTAATTCAATTTGAGGATCAGCGGAAAGGAGAGCTCCAGCAACAGTCAATGGTAATCTAGGATGAATCGTTCTGTAATTTTCCTGCAATATGTTACCCAAACAAGATCAGAAAAAATTTTGCTATCTGCAAGGCACACGCACACACACACAAAAGGGAGATAGAAAGAGAGAAACGGAAGCAGCTCGGGAGAGGAAAGCTACTTATGGGAAATGGAAGGCAATAGTAAAATTTAACAAGGATAGGCATACAAGGACATCTGATATCCTTCCTAACTCTCAATCCAACATTTTCTCAAACAAAATTAGAAGTGGCACAATCCAACATCTTCTCAAACAAAATTAGAAGTGGCATAATCAGAATTACAAAGCAGCTAAAAGGAAAATATTGAGATTAGAGAATCAGAGTATCTGCCCATCAACTTTCCGTAATCAAACTATTACAAATATCAGAATTTTTCACTCACCTATGTAACCTCAAAAACATTGAAAATATAAACAGATCTACCAGACTACCACTGCATCAATTGTGAAATTCCAAAAGAAAGAACATAATATTTTTTCCAAAAGAATTTGATCCACAAGCAAGAAGTGCACATAATTCAAGCAAAGTCCACTATAAGTATACATGAGCAACAGATCCATGATCAGAAAAGATAAATAAGATGAAAATTCTTTTTTGAGACTAATCACCCTACTCTTAACATAGCCTGATTGTAAGCATCTTATATTGAAGGTATGATTCCATAACCGGTCTAAATTTGGATGAAAAAAGGAGTAAAGAAAACGAACAAGGTAGTGTTCAAGGGTTTCCCAATTGCAATTGCCTAGTGTAGTAGCTGCATCATCCTGAACAGTCTCCTCTTGTGATGAAGTCAACAACAGACCATGGGTTCTGCGATCCTTACTGAGAAAAGTTAAAACACGCTAGTGTGAAATTGTAAACGACCAAAGTGGACTGCATTACATAGCTTCAAAAACTCTTCAAGAAGTTCATATATACTTTTAAAGCTATGCAGCAACTAGTTCAAAAACATTACAAATAGTAAAACATAAACTGGTTCTTCCTGTGGAGCACAAGCTACTTTTAAGGATTGAAAGATGAAATTAAGGAGAGATGCTAATAGGCATTAGACAGATATGAACAGTATACATACACATGGAACGATGTAGCTACTCTACTTGAGCAGCATTTCAATGACATGGTCTTAAAGACTCTTTCAAGCTCCCTGCAAAACAGTAATAATAGCATTGTCAGAGACATTGAGGGCACTTAACAGCTTGCAGGACCAAGAGTGAGATTATGACGTAGTAAAAACCTTTTAAGACCAGAACCCTTCCAGAACTTGAGGATCACAGTAAAGGCCATATCATATGAACTTGATTCAACTAACAGATCAATAAGATCGGATGATGGTTTCCCGTCACCTGAAAAAAAATGTTTGAGGATATCATAATGACCTGGAAAGCTGGGATGATTCTCAGAGAGGACTAAGAGAGATAGGAATTAGTTCCAGGACTGTTCCATAATTTTTATCACATTGAAGTGAACGACATTTCACTAGGAACCAAGTTTGGAAGTACCTACAATATTAGTGGAGAAACACTTTCATGCCATTAAAGTCAAGAAATAACTTCCTTCATCTCATAAATATCGACAACGTTTCCTTTCTTGTTTGCCCTATGCTATATAGGCATGTATTACTTTTCAAGACATTAACTACATTACTAGAGTAGTTCCTACTTACTTCACACTTCCCAACTATAATGTATATGTGTATAATTTTCGTCTAATATATGTATTACAGGTATATCGGGAAGTTTAGTATAATTGCTTAAAATGATTATTGTATGACTTCTTACTTCATGTGCCAAAGTGAAACTTGGCTATCTTTGTGGGATAGAGAGAGTAGAATAAGTGAATATACAACACAGTTTATTTTCAGCAGGTCCTTTTCATACCAGTATAGGTCCACTTGATGTTAGACAAAGAGAGAGTGTACTCTGCTTCAGTCAGAAGATACTCATTTTCAAGATCTGTAACATCCAAGTAAGCATGCAGCTTCTGGGGAATAACATCATTAGGAGGAGCTGAAGCAAACAAAAGAATCTTGACTTGTTAGTACATGTAGAGAGGGTAATAACAGCCTCCACAACTTCACTATTTTTGGACAGAAGTTAAATGTAAATGATAGTTACATTGTTCCGGCATGGTCATCCTGGCCTTCTTATGAGGATACTTCTCGTTTCCAAGAGCTTCAGCAGGAGCTTCAATCCAAGCATATGCAGAGTGAACAAGTTGTAGAGCATTAACTGCCACAGATAATGCATTTAACCTCTCTTGCAATGTTATTGACCTGTGTTGATGGTCTTTCCCTGTTGCTTCAGATCTCAATCTCACAGAATATAAGTACATGTAACTTGCAGCTTTGCACCAGTTATGTCTGCGCATCTCAAATGCATAAAGTAGTCTGAAAGGGTTTGGCTTCGTATGAAGATCGGATCGTTCGGCCTGAAGAGAATACACGACACTAAAATAATCTCCAAAGGAAGAACTTGAAAGGAAAAAATTCAAGTCAATGGAAAATCATTTCATACCTTCCAGGCAAGCTCCCGCTCAACCTTATCCGCCAAGCCAATAAGAGGTAACTCGCCATTGCAAAGTATCTACAGACAGAAAAATGGAAGGAAGAAACACAAAAACAACATTACAATCCTGGAAACATTATGTAGATGTACTTCAACAAACAGTCCCAGAACGAATCAATTCATCATGTTTGTACGTTCAACAATCACACAAGTCAGTTAGTCAAGTGAAAAAGGGAAAAAAACAAGCATGCTGCCAAAGGGATTACAAGATAAGGATGCTGATAAAGCCAGATCAATTTTAATTATTTGAGACTCTTATGGTTTTTTTTTGTGACACAACAATTGCTCTTGCATTATCATTAGCCATAAATTACTTTCTCCGATGCATTACTCTACTTTCTTGTCAAGACATGAAATGTGAGCACCAAAGAGACTAAAATGAAATCATACAGAGAAATACATTACATACCTTTACAGCACCGCGTTCATAGAGAACATTAATGAAACGCCTTAAACAGAGATTCTTGCTATCCTCATCAGGGTTTGATACTATTGCACAATACGCATCATGGTAATTACTAAGGTCCAGAGTAAATTTAAATACATTTGCCCAGAGTCTGCCATTGACACTAGTCAATGATTCTTCGAAGTTCTCCCTTTGATTATCATCTAGACTTCCAAAAGCTTCATCAACTTGCTCAAGTGCAGCCAGAGAAAACTGGCAAGCAGCTTCACTCATATTGTATTGCTCAAATAGCTGCATAACCCATTGGTAATAGTGAAGCTTCCATGCGGCATCCGAGGGGGAACCACCTGGAAAAGAAATAAGAAGGTAAATTAACTGAACAAACAAAAACAGATTATCCAATGATTTACATCGGAAAACGTGGAAAAAGAGGTATGACGTAACTGAAATCAATTCGCAACCATCCTGCTTCACGTGGCAAACTTTGTAAAGCTTGGAAAGATCCTTCCACTGATGCAGTTCTGATGAGAACAAAAATAATAGAAGATAGTTAGTAAAATAGTCCAACTTGGGAACCAGAAAATGAGGATTGACAGTGAATCTCTACTGCCAGTTCAATGAAATTGTAGCAAAATTTTAAATTATTTTAAATCGCAGTGAAAAAATATAACTTTAATCTAGCCAACTAAAACGTAAGTATAACTACCCATAATCCCTGTAATAATTACAAGTGAGATGGACAGGTACAAGTACAACAAGACAGATGCAACAAATAAGAAAGGACACAATTAACAATATTTTCCAAAATGAAGACATGTCTACAAACTGAAACAAGATCTTCCATAAACTGGCTTGGCGAAGGAGAAAAATAGAAGTCATGTTCCTATAAAACATAGAAAAAATGCAAGTATATCCCTTTCATAAAGCCTGTTACATGAAATTGTTTCTAGTGAATGGAAGTGAAATGACTCAACAGCAATAGATCATTCTGCTGGCCTAAATAATCATAAGGAAAGCTGGACACAGATGAAATGCAAGTATATCAATTTCATAAAGCCTGCTACATGAAATTGTTTCTAGTGGATGGAAGTGAAATGACTCAACCACAATAGATCAATCTGGTGGCCTTGATAATCACAAGGAAAGCTCAACATTTGTTTGGAATGACATCAATGTCCCATATTTCCCTTAAACATTAACCCTCCAACTACTAAACAAATTAAAAGATTTCTGCACACCTGAAAAAGCAGCAAACTGCGTCACCGATTTTTCTGTCTTTAGCTGATCCATGAAGGCCATGTTGTGCTTGAGCAACAAAACAACATCCTAGAAGATGAGAAAAGGTGGCCAATTTTCCATTTGAAACCTGAAGACTTTCAAAAAAATTCTCCTTGCGCGAATATGCATCCACTAACGTAAGAAGATACTGGATCAAAAAAGAACTTATCTTAGATTCTTATGTTGAATTTAACTAATGGTCAAGTGTTGCAGTTATATATTTGTAAAAATCCAGAAGGAACCAACCTCAGAAGCTTTACATTGTCCATGCCGGAGTAAGATTAACGCAAGATCAATCGAATGGCTAAAGAAAACAGAAGACTCTTCGCCACTAGTACCCGATATTATCCAGCTAGTGAACTCCCGACTTGAACTGACTAAGCTATTAGGACTTAGAAGACTCTTCGAAGCGAGATTCCCCACAGCTCTTGAAGAACTTCGCATGTCCAATAATAGGATAAATGCATAAGAAAATTCGCATTTTCCGAGCCTTCCGTACCACAATCTTTTATCGACATTGCTATCTGAGGAGCATTTATTCAAAATATGAAACACATATACTAGTCTTCCATAAACTGAGCAAAGAACAATAAATTGAATAGTAACAACAACAACAATAAGAAGTCTACTAGAGGACAGTCTTTATATATGGACTATAAGGGACCGACAAACATAATAATTATAGCCAGAAACATTAGGGTTTTTACTAGAAACATTGGTGTCTTCCATAAAAGTGAAAATTATGTTTTTGTTAACTAGTTAATGTTTTGTGCTAGAACATCGATGTTCACATTTAAAATAGTGACGATACAAAACAACATCCAATGTCGAGACATAAAATGCTCACTGATAAAACGTTAGTGGCTTTGTTTTAAAAAATTGGAGTATAGTTTTACTTAAGAGCATCACTCCATCGTTTTTAACTTAAAAAGGGACCAAATCCACACGTAAAGAGATGGAATGAGATAAGAACAAGTCAGGTAGGTGGGAGATTATCGACCACAAGGTGCAATCAATTGGGGTCAAAGTTTTGACGGTTTTTCAATTTGACCATGGAGCTCAATAATATTAAAATACATAGATTAGCTAATATGAACATCCTGAACTCATAGTAAAGATGGCAATATGTTCATGTCAGATATGATCATGAGATGAAAAGAACCATATATATACATATATGGTTCTTTTCTCAGCAGAAATCAGTCTCAAAACGACCGCAAAACCAGCTAAAAGCCTAAAACAACCACTTTTCTTATATAGAGCTTATCCAAATTCCCAGTCCTACCAATCTGTAAGGACGAAAGCTGAGAGTTGAAATCTTCGATTGCAGGAGGTTCAGATGGTGTACTCCCAAAGTAGAGGATTATATGCCACTCCACAACAATTTCTTGCAGCATTGGGATTAATTCGAGTTTAACTCTGGAGACATCATCATAAGACATACAAAGCTGCACAAGACAAGCCAGTAATTATGCTATCTCCTTGCTGAAAACAGAAAGTAACTGTATTTCTAAAATTCCATAATAAAGAAAAGAAAAGGTGAGGCAAAAGTGTCGGAGCAGCCGTGCTGTCAGTAACACATAAGACAATATTTCTTGACATAACGAAGGGCGGACACAGGGGGTTTATATACACATTCCCAAACTCCGAGCAACACTTAAGTATGTAATGCATCCAGCGGAGAATATGGTTTATATACACATCCCCCCCCCCCCCCCCCCCCTTTACTCTCTCAGCCTTGAAAAAAAATCTACCTTTAAAGGCTTACACCTGACAAACTTGCATATAATGACTTCAAAAATCAAATTTATACATAAAATGAAGTAATATTTAATTGTATCATTTACCCGACCAAATTTGAATTATACAAGCCCCAGCCTGATTCACCCACCTAAAAGTAGGTCAATGAAGCATCCAACCCCCACCCCCCCCCCCCCCCCAACCCACCCAAAAAAAAAAAAAAGTTGAATTTCTGGCCCATGGGCATAACTGCATAGCTTAATTGACATCCAATGGATCTTTTTGTCAAGGACTATCAGATCATATAGATTCTTGAGCATTCATAAAAATAAAAATAAAATACAATGCTTTATGAATAAATTAGTACCAGCTACTCATTGATCGCTCATTAAGCTATAGCTTGGACCTTTCTAACTTACTTAATGAGCGATCAATGAGTAGCTGGTACTAATTCAGCTGTATCATATGACTGCTGCTTTGCTCTAGTGAATCTAGTGATTATGTGTTTTTTTGTGTATGCTTGTGCCCCATATTTTGTTGATAATAGACACATTCATACTACTAGTACACGGATCATCAGGGATAATGCATGTGCAAGAAGGTTGTGGAACTCCCATCCAGTATATAATCAAACTTGGGTAGGGAAATTTTGTAATGCTATGAGATGAATAGAACAGAACATCGGAGTTGCTTTACTGAGATTTAGCCTTTATTACTCTTGTTCATGGAAAACCAAAAGCACTCAAGGATACAAAAACAAGCAGAACATTGAAAGACCTTTTTGGTTGTTATAAACTTTTTTCCAGGACCCATACCCGTAAAACCTTTTCAGGTACGGGTAGGGTTCGGGTACATGCCCGTTATAAATTCAACAGGCATTACCCGCCAGGTGTTGTTTGGCTATAGCTAGGCAGCTTGAACCCTACCCGTTTAGAAGTCAGTATATATGTCCATAACTAAAAGGGCAAGTCCAGTACAAGAAAAAATAAAGTGGAAACATGAAATCACTTTCCAATTACTAATATAGAGTCCACCAACCTGTCCACTGATGCTAGTCATATAGGTTAGCAGAATGAGAACATCCAATGCACATTCAAACACTGCTTTGGCAATCTGAGTAGTTGCATGCACTATCTCAGAAACATTAACGTAAGATGCTGCTTCGGAGACCAACGCAAGCATGATTTTGTGAGGCACTAGAAACTTCAAGTAGCTCTGAACAACATCCAAGACCTTTCCCCATGAGGTGCCTCGAATGCAAATGGCATTAAGAGACAACAAGATATCTGCCGAAAATTTTCTAAGATTTCTGTGATTCGATAATTCCTTCTCCCATGCTGTATCAGCTCCCAGTTCCGATATTTGCATAGATGCAATAACAGAACTATATCCAGTTTCTAGAGTCTTTACAAAGCGGGTAACAATCTCCTCAGATGACATATTAGGCGTTCTAAGAAGTGATTCATAAAATATAGCAGATGAAGCTTTTCCTAGCTGCTGTCTAATTTTTTTAACACACTCAAGAAACTCGAATAAAGTCTTCCGGTCAGGCTCATTGGCACAATAATACAATCCAGGGTTAACATCACCATTGTGCCCATCAAGAAGACCTGGTAAAATTCAAAATTTCACCCATTAATGTGGGTCAAATAAATTATATTCCACTACAAAATGTTGTGAAAATAATAAAATTAAAAAGAAAGCTAAAATTACCATGGCCCATATGTTCTACATCCTCCAAACTGCGGAATAGAGAGATTGTAGTCTTCCTGAGTACACCAATAGCTCCAGTCGATGGATCTATGAGCAGACCACATGCTGTATTTATTTTACCCCAGTTATTCATATAACATGAGCAGAAGGTTTTCCACCAGTGAAAAATGGAAGCTGGACTTTCACAGATACCCTACAGAACAAATAGGTGTCAATCCCATTGTCTTGATTTACCCCAGTTTAGATAGTGCGGCAAAAATATATTTCTTCCTTTAATTAAAAGTGCATTGTAATATAAGAATTCAGAACCCGTGAGTACAATAGTACAAGTAATGCAAAATCCTGTATTTGGTTTATTTTACATATGAGGTACGAATATTTGATATTGTGCAAGTTAGTATCCTAATCTTTTATGCTGAATAAGTTTTTTTGCTGTAAAATTGTGAATTTACAAACTATGACTAATAAAGAGACAAAAACTGGAGCAGAATCAAATAAATTAATTAAGTGCAGTGAATTTTATAAACTTGCACACAATTATACAAAAGAAACATTTTGAGGTCACATCCAGGTCGACTGAAATTTCGGACAAAAAAGAATTAAATAATAATACAAATAAGAAAGATAACCTGGAAAGTGTTAGCGCAAAAATCAAATTTAGAGTGGTCAAAATAGCCATATCTGTCATGTATAATAAAAGGAAACTTGTCTCCCTCTCAACAAACACTGCCTTGCTCCTATTTGTGAGTAACAAATGAACAAGGGATGAATGAAGAGCTATTCATTAGGAAGGGATGGCACGATTTTCATGGAAATCTAAGTTGGAAGTAGGAAATGGGTCGAATATCAAGTTCTGGTATGATTGTTGGTGAGTGGATATACCATTGAAAATTGCAATTCCTTTTCTGTTTAGTATTTTTTTTATTGCCCAGAGGCCACTGTAAAGTTGCTGATGGAATTCAGTAGTGGTAGTATTTTTTGGAATGAGACTTTTAGAAGGGATTTACATGATTGGAAGGTTGAGGCTTTAGATGATATGGCCAGCATATATGGTGTTCATGTCAGATTGGGGAGTTGGATGGAACGGAGTTTTCTCGGTGAAGAGTTATTTTAACTCTTTAGGGCCTGCTTTAGACCTAGTCTTTCCTTGGAAAATTATTTGGAGGAGCAAGTTGCCTCCACAGGTGGCTTTCTTCTTGTGGACATGTGTAAGACTTTAACAGCTGACAATCTTTGGAACCAGTTCCTTCATTGTAAATTGGCTACCTATTGCAGCAATCCGTTTTTGGATATGTATTCTGTCTTCGACTATGGCAAGAAAAGTGGATGATTTGCTCTGGGCATGGAGGAGGAAATTTATGGATAAAGATAAAAGGACCAATTTGGAATCATATTCCCGGTTGTGTGGCTGCATTCGAATAGAAAGAAACAATAGGCGTTTCGAGGGTGTTTCTATCTCGGACTGGAAGTTTGTTCATAAGTTTTTTGGAATATTACTTTGCTGGTTCAATGGGGCAGCCTTGAACCCACAGCCTGATAGGCCTAGTTTAGTCGTGTATCATTTTCTTTCTATTCGTAAAACACCATATTATCTTTTCAAAAATAAATAAATAATAACAGTAAGCAAGCAAAATCAGTAACATTATCCAAACAGCATAAATATTAATAAAACGCCATATTATCTTTCCAAAAAATAAAAATAACAGTAAGCAAGCAAAATCAGTAAAATTATCCAAACAGCATGAAAATTGCCAAAACAGTAGGCCTTCTAGATATAGTCCCTCTTATCAGTTATTCTAATTAAAGAATCCTTAATTTCTTTAAAGAAAATACCTTTTTCAAGCTTAACAGAAGATTAAAGTTCTGTTATAATTTTTCTGTGCCCCCCCCACGAACTTAGAGGAGAAACATGCCTGGACAGCAGGGTATGCAAAGGTATAATAAGATGGGATGGGAACCACGTTAAGAGAAACATTAACCATACATGGTGGTTTTCTTGAATAATGGGGTATGGAAGGAAATCACAAAAGGTACCTGATCCTCAATTAACGACAAAATTTCATTTTTCAGTCCATCAACGGTGAAAGAACCAAACTCTGAATCAGTGAAGTGCTTGTTATGATCCGCCAATGTTTGCCTCAGGGCAGCATTGCAATAAGCCCCCGGAAAAAGCAAACCACGCAAAAAAATAGATGATACAAATGGGGCAACTTCCTCCTGCGCAAAAGTAATCTAGTATGAGGCAAATATACATAAATGATGAAACTCTTTACTTCTGACATATAAGATGTTGTAGGTCAACCAAAAGGCCACTGCCAATGCTCAGATCCTTTGAGAAAGTACTCTATCATTGCAAACAGTACATTTCCAATATGATTCTTTGGAAAGCTAGTTTTTTACTGTTCGTGCACATGAGAAGTTTTATACCAAAGTAGAACTCATGAATTGCAAGAAAGAAAACCTAAAGATCTTTGGAATGAAGAAGAAAAAGAAGATGATATTTAATTAAGGAATCTACACTCCAATGTAATAGAGAAGCCCCACATATGCATCATGGTTATTAATTTGCAAATGCAAGAAAATTGCCAAAGCCATGTAAGCAGGGTTTGTACGGCTAGCTACGGTTTTATAAGCACTCTGTTGCAGTTTTGGTTTCATTGATCAAAATTGCCATTAAATGAGTGTTTGATTATAAGATATTAGCTTGAAAGCATCTAGTTCGGATTTTGCCCACAGGGTTACATAATAAAGTTGTAGTGAGTGACTTCTCAAAACTTGAAATGCGAATAATGAGTGTTTGCGAACCAAAGGTGGGGGTAAATTTTCATTGATTAAGCTACATAAGGAGAAGTTATTGAGGTTGGGTTGGACCTCCTTCAGTAACAATCAAGTAGTTTTCACCAAACAAATCAGGTTAGCAAACACTTTACTTTAACTTGTGAAACTTAATATCTTGCCATGAAGTTTATACAGCGTGACCTGGATGTGCTATGAAATTCAATAAAATAAATGTAAAATGCCGAGTTGCTATTGCTACTGTCACCTACCTTGGAAGATGAAAAGGCTGAATAGGCAAGCCAAAGAAGATCATCTGAACAATTATCTGAACTTTGAAATAGCAGGTCTGCAATATATGCTTCCTGCAAGTTGTAGTAATGTGCTGATCCCCTGAAATACAAACTGACGTGTTAGCTAAGTTGAACATACAGAAGATTAATATTACTAAGGATAAATCATAATGAAAGAGTCAAAATAAAGTAATGGCCTAGGCGTATATTGAATCGAGATCAAATGAATCAAGATCAAATATGAGATGAATATTATGATATGAAAATCCAAGAGAATGTCAATTTATAGACAAGTGCATCAACAGAAACAAAGAGCAACCAACGAAACGTGATATAAAGAACGTGTCTCAGACCTACAGGATATGACCATGCAACATTATTTTGCTGAGGGAAAACTGTGCAAAGTTCAAAGTTTAAACAATACTGAAGTATCCAAAAAAATCCAGCTAAGGCGCTAAACCCAAGTTTTTTTGGCATATAACATACTCCAATCACAATTCCAGTCAAATTCTCATGCCACGCGTTTGGAATTTGTGTTTTTCCTTTCCTTTTTGGTGCATGAAATACCATAAATAAGCACACCAAAAAAAGCACATTACAAGCGTGTGGAAATATTCTGACCGCAATATATGCTACAATGCTACATGCAAAAAAATAAGTATATTTAGCACTCTGCCAAAAGAGAAAAAGTATAGCACCTCGGCTGCAAAAAATTGGTTTCTTTAGTTCTGGAATTTCCCTTTTCATAATCTTTAAAAGGAAAAAAAAAATACCGATAAACCATGAGATTGGTAACTTACTCTTTTATGTCATTATAAAAGATGCCATGCACAACGAGTCCCTCTTCGTTGAGTATCCACAGTTTGTTTGAGGCAAGGCTAACATCAATGGATCGTCCTCCCTGAAAAAATCCAAGATGTGAAGTTGTGTATGCGTAGTTTGAAACTGGTGGTAAATGATAAATGTAATGGATGAACTGTCTAACTTACCACCCCCAGGGGAATCTTTTTATAGGAAGGATCCAGCGAAAATGGTATCCTGTCCCCCGGCTTACAGTGAAGGGCATATAATACTATTTCCATGCCAACATCCTTCATAAATTTCAATAAGAAATTGTAAAGAATATTCAAACATTGATTAATGTTTATAAATCAGTCTGCATTTAAAACAGCAATCTAAAGAACATGATTCAGTTTTAACAATCAATGAAGAGAACAACTATCAAACACAGAAACAGCAGAATAGAAGCTAACATAGATCCACCAAATATGCAATACTCCATTTTTTAGACAAACCTACGTGGTTATCTAACACGCTGTCAGAGAAATTATAATATGGAGTAAATGAGAGCTACGCCTGATAGGTTAGCAAATAAATTGGCTGACATATATGAGTAACTCCCTCAAACATGCAACCCATGCCCCAGCAATGAATAAATTCAAGTTAGAGGGGTAAGCACAATTGTTTTTTGCAAAGCCTCCACTTTAAATTGGGTGCTCTTGATAGATGACATGCAAATAGAAAGCAAATGAGTTGCTACTTGGTATCATTACTGGAAATTACTCATTTGGCACGGCCCTACCTTTCTTGTCTTTTTCTCCTTTTCATTATCCACTGAATTTCAAGCTGGAATATCCAATAACAACTAATGCAATCGAGCACAACAGGACCCAAAATTACCAGATTATAAAAGCTGCATCAGACAACACTTGAGCAGATCTCTAATTTGCCTCAGTTACGCATTTTCTATATATAGCACCACCTATGGCAGTCCCCATAGGATATGAATTCCAGATTAAACCATCAGCTAGTTGACATATCTAGTATATATCACAGCAAGTCAGCAACCCATTATCAAGCCAACCCAAGTGTCTAACCCTCTACAAAACCAAGGTAACAAGACTAAGGGGGAAACTCATTCTAGGGAAAGGAAAAAAAAAAAAAAAAAAAAGAAGTTAAAAATTTCGAAACACCGAAATGGTAGAAGTGGACACTTAAGGCACATCAGGGAAGTTATACTCCATAAGATATAGATTAAACTCCATGGAAGTCAGAATACAAAGCTACACACAGAACTAAAAAAAAATGTTTTGAATACTCCACGAAAAAGTATCTACATCATTGTATCATTTCCGGCAAGCATATATCAGAAATCATCAATGCGAAGCATGCGCAACTTAGCAGAGAACCAATATGCATTCAATACAACCTCAACCACCAAGTGCCACCTACCAATTGCCAAGTTCCAATAGCCAGAGGAACAATGCCAGTATCATTATCAGCTTCTCCCACCCAAAGCCTTATAAATGAACCTGTATGCAATATGAGATTTCCTCAGACCTTTAATGTCACTGCACATAATCAATGCCGAAGAAAATTACTAGTAACATTTTGTGTAATAAGAAAATTTCAGCCGATCATCCCCACAGTTAATGGTTTATTACTCATGGAACTGCAGTTCAGTATCCATAGCCAGCAAAAATGGAGAAAGAGATGATAATCATGTAAAAACTAACATGCATGAGGTTTCCAGGGATAAATTATTCAAATTAAACAAGTTAGGATCCAAAATTAGCAAGGACGGAAACCCTAACGTGAGAATTAGAAACATATACACTTCAAATGCTGCTACTCGAGTCCAAAACTTGGAGAGTTTCAGTACACAGAAAACAGAAAAAAGGAGCATTGATTGCAAACAATACTAAAATTATTATGATTTTTTTTATGCAACACCCCCCCCCCCCCCCCAACAAAAAAAAACCCAAAAAGAAAAAGAAAAAGAAGAGAGGAAGTGTCTGATATGAACTTAAGAAAGAAAGAAAAAAAATCCTGAACATTGGACTCAGAACACTAGGTGCCTACAAAGTATCTAATGTCCTCTCCTTCCAAAGCTAACACATGAATATATTCCATATAAGAGTTTTAGAATCTTCATCTAGCTTTCTACCACAAGCCCAAACGAAAAACTCAATTCTCCTCAGCAGTGACCAATGTAAGTTATGAGAAAGCAAATTACATTCCATAAACAAAGGGCAATATCACTATGCTGAAGTAGATGTCGACTTATTCTGTCATTTTTACACTTAATGTGCTAATCTACCCCATAGACACAACTTCATGTCAAATCACAAATGATAGCCAAAGCTTTCTTGTATTACAAAGCTAAGCTAGCTTTATAACAATATTGTATTCTAGTTATGGAGTTTATTCTCCAAAGAAAAAGTGTCAATTCAAGACTGAAATTGCCTGTCGCCCAACATAAAAGATGACGGAGCGCTCTGTTTAGCGCTTAAGCTCAAGCTCACTATTCTTGCTTGTTGTGGAATGTGGTTTTGTTTGACGGAAGTTTTTTGTGGTGATGCTGAGAAAGATTGAAGATGTTCTTCACCATGGAGAAGAAAACTAAGGGACAAAGATAGCAAGTCTCTTTGGAACATTGAACCTTGGTCCATCAGTTGGTGTTTGTATGATGACCATTAATCCTCCCAAAAAAAAATAAAAATAATTTAAAAGAACCAGAAACTACCTTTCTTATTGAGGATACATTGATTATGTAAACCATTTTTGACAGTTAATATATCATGATTATCAATCAGTAAAGAGTAATGGCCATACTCCAACCAAATCCAAAAATTTTCCAACAAAAGAAACTGGAGGACCAAACACATTCTCTGACTCATCTAGAATATTCACATTACCCTAATTACCACAATCAATTTGACAATGAGAAAGGGTGATGTCAGATAAGATACTTGCCTTCCGATGCTGCCATTGTCATTGCATGAGCGAAAATTTTAATAGAAGTTGAAAGGTCCCAGATTCGAAAATAACCATCAGAATGAAGTACAAAAGCAAGCCTCCTATTCTGCACCTCTGATATTGCTAATTCCACTACACCGGCTAGTGTTGGACTCCTGAACAATGTTAAAACAAGCTATAATTGATGATAACATTCAAAAAGAACTTGACATTCAGATAAGAGATACTCCCTCTGTTCATTTAGAACCCATGCATTCAATTTTGGCACAATTATTAAGGATTAATAAAAATATGGTTTTTGAGAGGTTATATTGGTACGGTTGTAAGTGGGTGATAAAGTACGAGAGAGAATAAATAATAAGGTAGGTAGAAGTTTTTATTCAAGGAAATGTAGTGTTACTAAATAAATGCGAAAAATGGCAAAATGTTTGCTTCTAAAAAAACGGAGGGAGTGCTAAAGAGCCTACAGTTAACAGAGACAAACTACATCCTGCAAGGCATAAAAACTAAAGAGCCTTTGGCAGCTTCTATCATTAGTGCACGGATAGGCCAAAGCACTGAATATTTTATTGATATCTGATTCACTGTTTCTTGGTCAACAAAGCGAAGCGACAAGCACACCTTGATAATATGCCCCACAAACGGCCAAAACCAGCATCATCTCGAAATTCAGACACAAAACCTGAAATTTTTCATCATCAGAAGGATTATGACCTAAAATTACATAAAGATGCACTAGTTGAGATGATGAGCAGATCTGTAAAAGTGTAAATGCAAACTTTAAGTAACTACTTGAAGAGGTTGAAGGAAATTTTAGTGACAGAACATCCAGTCTAAATTTTTAAGCCTCTGCAGCAGGATGAATGTCTCATACAAATACTGCAGTATAGCATAATGACAAAGAAGAAGACAATAAATGAGACGTAATAATAATAGGACAATCTGAAGCATTACAAACCTGGAGCACTAGGGTCAAGCATGCCAAGTTGGAAACAGTGAACAGATCCGCCACTCCTTCCTATTATAAGACATCCTTTTGTCGCTGCAACTGCTGTTATAACTCCATTCTGAGGATTAATCTCAGTATTCTGCTCAAGAAACTCGCTAGTCATGAGACATGAAGAATTTGGATAATCCAAGTTGTTCCTCAGTCTGATAAGATAAGCAACCCCAGAGAATGTAACAGCATAAAGCATAAGACGATTTCCGGTAGGAAAGCTCTGGAAAGAAGAAGAAAAAGAGAGCAAGAATTAGATCTTCTTGGGTTGACCTAAATGCTGTACTTGTACCATGGCCATGTTTAAGAATGAGGAGCAAAGAGATAAGCTATCAAGATGTCAAGGTTGATGATAATTACCTCATCTTCATAGATAAAAGCAAACTGGAAAAGAACATCAGGAAATACGAGCCGCAGCCCATTTTTTGATTTCTCCTTATGACCACCTAGCTCAAAAATATCCAGCATATTAGGTCGACTTTGGCAAGTTTTCCTGCAGCATTAAGTAACTAGAAGTTACCCTTAGATAATGAACAAGGATTTTAAGAATATGCACATCAATTTTTTAATAAGCAATTCAAAATATGATGTTTGTAACAACTTAAAGTGAGGAAACTGAGACCAAGAAGCGGTAAAATAAGGAAATATCAATATCATTGGGAAACATCCTAACAACCACACAGGGATGATAGAAATAAACGTCTTTGTCCGACATCCTGCAGATCCGTATATCTCATCTTATAAACTCACAGAGCTTCACCCTCTAACATTATACAACGAAAAAGAGGGAGTTATATCTCATCTACTTTATAGATGATACATAGACATGCTCTGGTGCCACTGCCAGATATGATATCAAGATTCATAGATGATGGCATGATCAATGACTGTTAACAGATCAAGGAAAAGACTCCTTAACATTTGGGGGAAAAAAACAAATGCAGACATCTGCTCTATAGTGCAATATAGCCATTATAGCTTATTCCAGGTTGACCTGTATATATAGACTACTTGTGATAATTGATTAAAATGTTGAACTATAGAAATACGCATGTAATTAAGTTTCTAGGGTGTAAATTGGGACAATCTGACAAGCTAAATAACACTCATACAGGCATTAAGGAAATATAAATCTACTCTCCCACCCCCAAGAGATATGATCAATCTCCACGGGTGCCCATAAATGGACTGCTTATTTATTCTTCAATCCAGGTCAGGTGATCCTTCATAAACATCTACGCACCACGAAACAGTGATACACTAAACGGTGAGTGGCCTAACTAACAGCATAGCCACAGATTATTGATGTGTAAGACTGAATGCACCCAGTCATTCCATGTGCGACCAAAGCCAATTCAGTGAAATGCACCAGGAACTGCTGCTGCTTCTATATAATAGCTACATCACTCTTTTCTGCTTATTTGTACACAGCTTGTTTATTCCTCTTCTTTATATTTAAGTAATTCATGAACTACGAGTCAATAAAATAGTAAATTATCTTCCGACTAACTAAAGTGGTCAAATAACAAGTTATAGTGATCCATCCAAATACACAACTTGATTTCACAAAATAAACTAAGGAAGCAAATTAGCATACATAAAAGACGATTAATTATAGAATAAGAATACAAGATATTCCCCCCGTTCATTTGACAAGTACATCAGGTTTCCCGCAGATAATCTTTGCATGATAAGAGGAAGTAGATGTGATACCACCAATAATACTATATACAGTCAGAACTAAGTGTATCATTGTCTTTACAAGATGAGTGAGTCCACTGAGACCAACAATATAGGCGAATCCAGGACCTTGGAGGATGGAATCAATGTGAACCTAGTCAGGGCACATTCATCTTTCATTAGAGAAACCCCCACCAATAACTGGTTATCACGCTCCTAAAGCATGTATTAGCGCTTATATCAATTGCTACATTGATGAACATTCTCTACGTCTTACTTTCACTATCTTATACTATATATCACCTACTACATGGTGATTATTGTTGTATGGTATGGTCTTTACGATATGAGTAATTTAACCGAGACCAATGACCTTTTATGAAGGCTTCAGAAGTGAAGCTAGTCATGGCACATTCATCTTTGATTATAGCACTCCCACCAATTACTGGTTATGAAGCTCCCAAAAAGCACCTATTGAGGCTTATATCGATTGCTTCATCAATAAACATGCTCTACGTCTTATATTCATCAACTTATACTATAAAATTAAAATCACCTACTACATCAGTGATACAGTGGAATAGGGAAACCAGAACAATAGCAGGACTGGGATTCAGAAATGTGCACGACCTCACCAATTACCGGTTATCAAGCTCTCAAATCACCTATTGAGGTGAATATTCTCTACTCCTAACCTTCTACTATAAATCACGTAATATAGCAGTGATACATTTGAAATAGGGAAACCAGCACGATCGATAACAGCAATATGAATTAGAAATCTGCAAAACTAAACAGGAAAGAAATGAAGGAGGTTTTAGGCCGTACCATACGAAGTAGGAGGGAGGATTTCCGACGGAGCAACAAGACGCGAAGTCTCTGAGCGAATGGTTGGGATGAAGCGTGGGAGTGTAATTGGAAGGAATAGAAACTTCAACCCAATCAATGGAGTCCGTGTTTAGCACAGGCACCTCCATCCCTGCAATACGACCGGCCATTTCCGGCGGATTTTTCCGGCGAGTTTAGTTCAGACTTGAGAGAGGAGTAACAGTGTGGAGAATAGACGGAGGGAAGAAGGGTTTTAGAAGAAGTTGAATGTTTAGTTTAGAGCTAGAGGTTTTCTTCTTTTTCACTGTTGTATCTTCATTTTAAGAAATTTTCAAAGTGGCTTAATCAATGTCACATATTAGTATTCGAGTCAGTTATTTAACTTCAAAGATTCCGTTATTTTAAAAATCACGTGTTTAATATAATTAAACCGATCGTTTTAATAAGGAATGGATAAGATTGACTTTTTCCATTCAACAACAAATGGATAATTCATAAAAAGTAAACTTATCTGAGAAAAATCCGTTCATGAAAATCAATTGTAATTAATCGACCCAAGTATTTCCTTTTCTTTTTCTACTTTATTGTTGTTGTAACCGCCTATTTTGACAGTTATATAACTATTAGAGCGGCTTCAAGTTATAGTGGAATAGTTGATAATAACTTGGACGAGCTCAAAGCTCTATATCGTGTGTTAAGTTTCGTTATTGAACTTAACTTTCTTCAGTTGAATTTCAAACCGACTCACTTTATGTTTATAATTGTGTCTACAGTAATCAGGATCCGACTTGGACTCATCATCAATTGGTGAAGGATCTTAGGAGGATGCCTGAAAGTGTGACAGGAGCTAGGATGACTTTTGTATATCGTGAATGCAATATCATTGCGGATATTTTGGCTAAGATATGTAGTGGTGTTAGGTTTGAACCCGTAGATTCTAGCACTAATACCCCATTTAGACCTAGTTTAGCTATTGAGATATTTGTCCTCATTGGTTAAGTTTGTATGTGGATAATAACCTCACACTTCGACCTCTCGCTTACTCTCTAAGCAGGGTCGAGATGGTTTAATACTTCTGCGTAGTTAATATAATCTTGTATGTGCGCTCTAAAAGAACTATCTGGATGGGTTTAATCGGAATAATAGTGTAAATTATCCATGCATTATGTGAAGTTACAAAACATGTAATGTTACAGCTATACATTTTATGTCTTAAACGAAATATGTGGTGTGTGTGTGTGTGTGTGTGTGTGTGTGTGTGTATATTATAAAGCTCAGTTTTTATTCTCAATCTTCTATATACAACATGAGCCAAGATTGAATGTGGTAATTTCAGCCATTTATTTTGTGTATTTCGCAAAAAATATTTAACATATAAGGTAAGTTTTAACTTTATATTCCTCCATCATTTAATTCCCACCAAAGCCGTTCCAATTGAGTGACATTATATGGAAACTTAATCATTATAGTACACAATCAATTCAAATTCAATTTATTGCATTAAAATATATACAAATTACAATAAAATATAGAATTAGCCATAAATGACAGTTATATCACTCTGTCTCTATAAATTGTGAAGGAATTGGCATTGCAGACAATAAATCGTTTTATAGTTTTAATCTTTTTATTTCTTTTTATTTGCAGACAAGATTCATCATAAGCTTCTTATTTAATTTGCTTTTATGTGATCATCTTCACCAATCAATAGATTCTCAACCTAAAAAGCAATAAACTGCCATTCCTTTCTCACTTCTCAACCAAAATTATTGCATTTATTTGGATTAAAAAGTAACAGAATAATTACATGGAAGGAAGTGTATATGTTAGTATGTTTCCCCTTAATTACGTGATTTATTTTAATTCGGTTAGAGAAAGAGATATTCTATTTACAACAAATATCATAAAACACATTCAGTAGTTACATAGCAAATCAATTCAAAATCTATCAATATATACCATAATGTACACAGAGGACTATTTTTACATAGAATCCTAACATTAACGTTTGGTGAGTACTATTTTTAGGTAGTAATCAATGACCAATTATTTCTCTCCGGTTTTTATGCAGTCTATATTAAGTAGTAAATTATTTCAAATCCATTTGAATGTTACAATTCTAAATATCGATAGATATGAGAAATCAATTTACATTCCTAACGTTCAGAACACTATAAATACCACCGCAATGCTTACTCGGTTACCCTCAATTCTACATATCGAAAGTTGTGTCACACAAAAACCAACTGGCTGCATGAAGCGTCCAAGAGGGCTCGATCGCTCATTCACTGTGTGTCGAGCGTTACATTGGGGGCCGTGATTGTTATGACGAGTTTGTTCTTTTGAAGAAATCACTGCGATGACTGTATGAGTGCGCAAAGGAATTTCATATTAGAGTTGGTAATTTAAGAGCATAACATTTTGTGATTGTTATTCTGCATTAACTTGGAATGAAGTTTGTGCACGATGAGCTTTCTTTTCTTTATTGACACACATTTAATAAATTAAAAAATTAAAAATTTCTGGATTATTTTGCCATATTCCACATTAATAATTATGTTTTACTACTAGATTATTACGACTTTATAACTTTTTATTGATTGAGGACTATGTAAACAAATTTTATTGATTCCAGTACGAAGTCATGATTGATCTTCCATTTATACCCTTCAGCCTAAATTTTACAAATTAAACTTACCAAAACCAAGTTAATTAAAACCTCTATTAATATATTCAATATTTCCTACAACTTTCCACGTTGTCCATAATATTTTGTTGATGCAAAGCTTCATACTTCATGTTTATATGTTGATAAACAAGTCTACGTGTGCAAATTATGAATATGTCCATACTAGTATAATTGACACGCGGATACCTGCGTGACCGTTTTGTATAATGTAACGTGTATTACATAAAAGAAAAGTAAAAGAAAAAAAGAAAAATCCTTCATTCATCACGTTAGTTTTTGTAACCATCCATATTAAATAAATCATTTTTTTGAAACAAAAATGAGGAAGGAAAAAAATTACAAATCTGTAACCACCATTTTTTGTAGTAATAACTACCTGGGTGGCTTTGGTTAGGATATAGTATAGATAGCACGAACAAATGTCAGTACCTGCACTGACATATGTCTGAAATAGTATTGATATGTGTCTAAAAGTGTCAGATTCTGAACATGTCCATTAATGCTGCATACATATTTTGTATAGGCACTGACATATGTCTGAAAGATATTGATATGTGTCTAAAGTTACATTCTGCATTTACTCCATCTCAATTAATATCTTCATAATGAATTTTGTAACTGATATCTAGAAGGGTATGATTGTATCTTCATATTTGTCAACAATCAATCCTAACCACTCATTTGAAAATGTTGTACCAAGATCACCAATAAAAAAGTGAATTGTCTCTTAATCATTTTCCCCCTTTGACCTTATACTACCTTCTAATTTAGCCATTATTCTATGCATGGTCACATACAAATATTGTTAATTAACAATTAGAAAACTTAAATGAGTGGGAACTCAATTCCAAGTCAAACAAACTTTGAGAATATGATAATTCCAACTTGGAAACTCAACTCGAGGAGTAAATCACACCACGTGTGTAATAACCCACGTCGGTTAAAAACGAGTGGAATAAATGGTATATATGTAGACCACCACTTTCCTATGGTATGAGCCATCTTGGGTGATTCCAAAAGTAAATATATGCGGGCTTCGGTCCAAGGCAGGCAAATATCACAGAACGAGCAGTGTATGAGCGATTTATGAGTAACCTCGCCGGTCCAATGGGCCGGGTCTCGGCCCATTTGTGGTCGTGTCCTTACAAGTCGTGTCATAGCGAGACTATCAGGAATTCTAGGAACTAAGAGCCAAGCAGGACAAGTGCTACACCGTGTGGGCGGCGGGAGCCACCTCCATCATGCACGGATCGTCAAGCGGGACAAAGTGCTACACCGTATGTCCAGTCAGAGCAACCTCTAGAATCATGCACGGATTATTGGTCTCGGGACATGCTGTAACCCTAAAGCTCGGCGAGGACGTTGAAGGTTTAAGGGGGTAGACTATAAAATCCCAAATCGGTTAAAAGCGGGTGAGATAAATTGTATATATGTAAACCACCACTAAACGAAATGAAAGGATAATAAAAAAGACAAAAAAAAAAAAAAAAAAAAGCAGCCAGTCGGACCCGATGAGACAATGTTGTGTGTCTCATTGGTATGACGACATGTTGACCGTCTCCAACGAGACCAGCGTTGGAGTTGTTCTGATGCTTGGTAAGAATTAAAGTGCACATATGTTTTTATGATTAAAGTTTTTTCTTCTTCTAAAAGCCTAACTTATTTCTTCTAAAACTTTTTTGTTCTAGGATTTGCATGTTTTCATAAAGTCGGCCAACAACACCATTATCTACTATAATGGTGTAACCGAAAGCAACTTTACACATGTTCTTCTCATGATGTGAGTTTTTTATTTGTTATGGATCAAGATAAATTTGATGTTTATATTTGACAATAGGCTCAATCAGCTCGAGCTGGAGTGGTAATAAAATATCAGCCAGGACATATTTGATTTGAATACGGGAAGAATATACCCTTTATTTATAATTCGTAAATGATGGCGGGGTTAATGCGGTAAAATACGAAGTCATACTCTACACTACATAATTGGTATGTAGTGGTTCTAAATATCACTAGGGACATATTTGACTTGGATACGAAAGGAATACATCTTTATTTATGAATTCATAAATGACGAAGGTTAGTGCGGAAAATTGATGAGTTGACGTTTACATTGCACGACTGGTATAAGGAAGAATAACCTTGAGTCACGTGTTCGTTCTTTATCAGCACGTAAATTAAAAAGTTTATTGTTGTCATTAACGAAATGTGCCCAAAGTAACTTGCAACTTAGTAAATAATATACATGTGTGTAAGTTGATGACGTATATGAGTTTTATTATAAAATAAATTTTCACAAGGATCTCTCACTATGAAAAAGAAAATATGCCAGCATTATGTACTATTTTGCTTATTCCGCAATAATTTATTTATGTATTTAAAAAGATTTCATCATGCATATTAACAAGAAACAAATTTAAAAAGATTCAACGGGATTATTTAGTGTATTTTGGAATAATGATTGAGTTTGAGAGTACTATTTGATAATAATGGGAAAATATTTAAAAAAGAAAGAAAAAAGTGCCCCTAAAGAAAGAAAAAAAGGTACCCTAGGTTGAGACACTGCCAGTTTAGGTGAGCAAGATTGGTATTGTCCGATCAGTTTACACTACAAAAAAAATCAGGTTTAGGGACGGATTTATCCGTCCCTAAACCCTTCCCGATTCGTCCCTAATCCGTTAGGGACGGATTAGGGACGGATAGGGACGCCCTTAAACGGCGTCTCTAATCGCTTAGGACGGATATATTATCCGTCCCTAACTGTGGATTTGATTTTATCCGTCACAATAATCAACACCATTAGAGACGGATAATATCCGTCTCTAATGGTTGACCATTAGGGACGGATTTAATCTAACCTTGTGGACGGATAAATCCGCCCTAATCCGCCTCTAAACCGCTTTTTTTTAATTTTTTTATTTTTATGTTTTTACATTTCACCGCTTTTACAATGTAGTCGAGATAATATACCCGAAAGTGATAAAATTGCATTAATTAAAATAGAGATTCGATAAAATATCCGAACAAAAGACTAAATATCCGAATAAGTTGAATAATGTGAAAAGTATGTATCTAGAACAACGTAAGTACATGAGCATCTAAGAACCGGGAGGAGGCGGTGGTTGTTGGTTCGCCGAACATCATTGTTGTGCCATCTCATCCATCCGACGAAAGTGATATGAGCTTCTTTTCTAGAAGTTGATCGATCGTTTGCTTGAGAGGATTCATCAACTCATTCACCTGCTCTTGAGTGTAGAAATTTTCACGTGATGAGGATGCCTGCTGCGACACGGAGAAGCTACCACCGGGTGTCAATGAAGGGCCCAAACTGCCGAGCCCATACACTCGACCCTTAGCGTCCATCGGATTAACTTGGAAGAATATTTGGTCCTGCTCTCGAATTGTGAGTTCATGACCATCGATCATCCTCTCCTCCATAATTCGCTCCACCTCAGTCTGCAATAGTGTAGTGCATACGAAATGAGATACAGTTTTAGGAAGATACGCTCGAGCCAAAATATACACAAATACAAATGTGAACCTTAACAAAGAAACATACCCCAATTTGCTCGGCCCTAGGATCAGTCCACATGCCATTCTTCATTTTTGCCTTCTTAAAGTGGTGAAGAGCAGTAGTGGGCTCCCCGGCATGGAGCTGAAGAACATGCAAACAAGTAGAAAGTTGTTAGAAATGAAAGCAAAAAACATAAGTACAAATCATATTGCAAGTCAGAAATAACATATATACTAACCGACATCCGTGGTTCAGAATAACTTCGCGACCCATAATGATGCCTGGAGGTGCCTGTACCATCTCGCGCCTCAGTCAACCGGTTCGCTCTGTTCTTCGCCGACATGTCCATGACAAGTGGATCTCTCCAGTAAACCTGCCAAAGTGCCCACTCATCCCCATCCATCATGGCTTTACCCCAGATGCTTTCATGTTGCAAACCATCCTCTTATAACACTCTGACCCAACAGTCTCGAAAACAGGCCACAGTTGGGGAATGAGGGCATTGGGAATGAAGTAGAGTTTCTACAACATTTCCATAAGTAGCAAGCCCAAATATATTAATGAAAGCTGGAATTTAAAGTAAACACAAGTACAGTGGCTAACATACCACGAAATCAGCACAACAAGTTCAGACTCAAATTGTCCTAAAATTTACTAACACAACGGTGACTAACATATCACCCAAGTACAGTGGCTAATATACCACTCAATCAGCACAACAAGTCAAAGAACATGGATAAAGCTTTGTAACATTTAAGCTTACCCGCATCTCATCAAAATAATGATGCTTCATCCTATCCGGGAGCGTAGA
Source organism: Plantago major (assembly GCA_026545765.1). NCBI lineage: Eukaryota > Viridiplantae > Streptophyta > Magnoliopsida > Lamiales > Plantaginaceae > Plantago > Plantago major. The sequence goes on from CM048843.1 coordinate 13,907,636, forward strand.
CCACTTCTCCCCTCCTTCACCCGGCTTCTCCTCCAAGTCTTATAATCTTACCAAGATTTTCGGAGGCACCCGGTACAAAGCTCATTACAAATGAGATAGACATGAAACAAACATTATTAGTATATTCACCCGACATTTAGTAATTATCCGGTTATGTTCTACAAATGCATAATACTTACTTCTTCCCGTTCGGGAACAAAACCGGCTTCCCATTCCAACTAGCACCGGGTGTCAGAACGGTGTAGGGACACCCGTCGGAGGATAAGTCAGCAAACATTGGTGACGTCCCCACGCTCGAGCTAGTGGGAGTCTCAGGAACATGTTGTGAACTCCCTCAATGTCATAGCCCCAGAAGGCTACGCATCGGGACCACCACTAGTAGCACTAATGGCGGTGGGGATATGTGGACCTCCTTTGCCTCGGCATCTGCAAATTCATACAACAAGTGTTAGTAAGAAAGACGAGATGAATTGACATGTAAAACATATATAATAGACACTTAATAAAGCATATATAACAAGTTGTAGTAAGAAAGATAAGTTGAATTGGCATGCATGTAAAACATATACATTTAACACGCCAAGAAGACTAAAAAGTCGAGACGGATTATGGAGGAGAGGATGATCGATGGTCATGAACTCACAATTCGAGAGCGGGACCAAATATTCTTCCAAGTTAATCCGATGGACGCTAAGGGGCTAAGGGAGCAGGACCAAATATTCTTCATTGACACCGGTGGTAGATTCTCCGTGTCGCGCAGCAGGCATCCTCATCACGTGAAAATTTCTACACTCAAGAGCAGGTGAATGAGCTGATGAATCCTCTCAAGCAAACGATCGATCAACTTCTAGAGCAGCAAGCTCATATCACTCGGAACGGTTCCTTCATGCACTTCATCATCCCGACTCAAACAATTAGTATGTGTAAGTGCAAAAGCAATGAAGGATTCAACCCTTCCACAAAACTAGATTCAATTATGCCATTAACAAGGTCGGTACATCCATGAACGATAAGGATTCATAATTCAACAATTAACTGCGTCTCAATTTATTAGATTTATAACATGTATAACATTACGTATTTAGTTTCATTACAATTACAATTACATTTTTAATTATGATACGGTAACAATTGGTAATGAATTACATGCATTTTACGATTACAATTCAATCTCAGGTAGTTATAACATTTATACCATTACGCATTTAGTTTCATTACAATTACAATTACATTTTTAATTATGATACGGTAACAATTGGTAATGAATTACATGCATTTTACGATTACAATTCAATTTTATAGTAGTTAAACTTCCATATATCTATTAACATTACAAATTGTAGATGAAAATATTATTGATTGTTTTATGTTAATACTCCAAAATTATATTAAAATCACCAAAATCACCAAATTGTCTCCAAACACACAATTAAATCTTCATAATCCTAGTATGCATTATGAAAATAGCTAAGTAAATACCCTACACACTTACAATCATAGTAACATCATACTAGCAATCCAATTTCACAATAAATATATCAATTGCACATCTCAAAGCTAACCCAATAATATAAGCTAAATTATCTACTACATACTTCCTATAAACATACAATTGATCAAACTAGTCGAAATTCATAAAATTCCCAAAATTTTAAAAGTAAGGGTTTTAGCCAAAATACCTTCAATTTCGGGAAAAATAGCGATGAAAGTTGAAATTGATGCACAATCCAAGCTCCTTGTCCGAGCTTGAACGAGACCAAGATTGGCCGGAATCGTCGAGATTTGTCCGGAAAATGCTTGGGACGAATTTGGAGAAAGGAAGGAAGAAGGAATGAAATGGAAATAGAAATGATTCTGCTTCCCGTGTTCTATTTAGAACACTGAGCTTTAGGGACGGATTTTTTATCCGTCCCTAAGCCGTCTCTACCATTAGGGACGGATATCTATCCGTCCCTAAAAAAGGTTTTTTTTTTTTTGAAGGGTCAACAATTTTAGGGACGGATAAAAAATCCGTCCCTAAAACAGGGACGGATTAGGGACGGATTATATAATCCGTCCCTAATTAAAGACGGATTAGGGACGGATTATATAATCCGTCCCTACTTAAGGACGGATTAGGGACGGCTTAGGGACGGATAGGCCTATCCGTCCCTAATCCGTCCCTAAAAGTGCCGATTCGTCCCTAAATTAGGGACGGATAATATCCGTCCCTAATTTCCGTCCCTAAAACCGAACTTTCTTGTAGTGTTATTCTTGATTTATCAACCGTACAATTTGGAACTCCGACCCAAACATTGGCCAAAAGAATTTATAAAGTTTGATTGGAACAAGACTACTAAAAACAATCAAAAGATTTGCACTTTGATACATCTTTGTGTACCATCAAACTTAGTTAGAAAAATCATATACAAATGATATTAAATTTCACATCTTATGTGTATAAATGATCAATAATTTCCTATTCTAGATTCAAGAGCATACGCTTTTCTATACATGTTTACTAACAAAAGTCAGGAACACTGTTGTGGGTCATCTCGACCTATATCCTACTACACTTATATTACATTATTTTACTTCTAAACGGGTCATATTAAATTCAACCCCGTTCGAAATAATGATGTTCAGGTCCGGTCTGTCATATACTCGAGCCCGTAGCATACCTCTGTAACAAGACCCGACCACAACATTTTATGATTAAGTTAGCGAAAACTACATTTTCCCCCGGAGGGTGGGGGGGGGGGGGGGGAGAACAACAACCGTAGCATGTGAAATTATGTTTGTAGAATGTGTATTTGGTAGGGTGTCCAGACATACCACTGCGGAATGCATGAGTCTTTGGTGGGGTGACCACATACCATCGCCGGGTTGTTGGGAACGGGTTTGGGGGGGGGGGGGGGGGGCGTGAAAAAAATAAACGGCACAACTGAAATTATGTTTGTAGAATAAGTGTGTGTGGTGGGGTGATCGCATAGCACCGCAGGGTTGTTAGGAAACAACTCTATTGATTGTATTGTATAATTTTGTATTTTTATTTTGGTTCGGTTTGAGGGATACAGTTTTTTTTTTTTTTAAACATGTATCTGTTACTAACTAACATGTCAGGTACGGTAGGACCTGATATGAAATACTATGTTATCAACCCGCCGGGTCCCAAACGGGTTAAGGTTGGATCCTCCTTTCAAAGAATATCTGTCATGATGAGTCGTATTTTTACATTTTCAATAGTTAGCATAAAAACTCAATGATATATTATTGGATGAAGATGGACTACCCACCGACATCACGACTAACGTTGCTTACATAAGTTTGACAATTTTATTTTTTCAATTAATTTATTTTGTCCTCAAATTATATTAATTATTAAAAATAAACTATACCGTGGCATCGCCACGGGTTAGTACTAGTTTACCTTGTAAATATGTTACCTAGCAAAAGCTGCTCAATTTATTTTGGCATGATATTAATTTCATAAAATAGATTAGGTGGTAGCATGTTTGGCATAGAGTTATAATGAATGAATTGCCAAAATAGCCTTACACAAAAGAATATATCCCAAACTAACCTTCTGTAAAACTTATTTTCCTTTATAACCTTCTCTACCACATGAGGTGCCATGTAGATAATTAAGTGTCACAAAAGCCAACCATAAGTGTCACAATATCATCCAACAAAATGTATGAAATAATATAAATCCCTCATCAATTAAATCCTATGTAATTTCAAAACATAATCATATGGTCATCAAAATTTTACATAAATTATTACGAGTAGTAGTCAGTAGTAATAAAGGAGAAGTTGTTGGAGTTTTCTGCTCGGTTTAGGGGTCTCGTTAAGCCTTACCCTTCCTGGGTTCATGCTTTTGGTTGTATCTGTACGTTTTTGGTTTAGCTTATGCTTTTATGTATGGTGTATGTTGCACAAGATTGTAAATTAAAAAGTTAGAAAATACTCCATCCGTCCCAGATTCAATTACCCGCAGGCCCAGACGCAAGTTTTAATTAAAAGAAAATTGAATAAACTAAAAAAAAATTGAATAAAATGGAAGAAATGATGAATAAAATATGAGAATTTGAAATTGAGACGTCCCAAAATGAAATACGTGAAGTTGAATTCGGGACGAAGGAGTATATAATAATAAGGTGAGTGAATTTCGCACCGGGTTTCTTGCATTTACCATATTATATGCCTTCATAATTTCATATCAATCATGATAAAGTTTAAATAAATAAACACCACTATATGTATTAGATTTAGTTATTTTCATAATTTATAAAAGAAATGAGAGAAAAAGTCTTTAATCAATAAACGTTACCCTTGGCATATAAAAGAGAGAAACTTACGAGATGATGAAGTAGCAATATAAGAGAATGATATTTTTTTTCTCTCTTTAATTTATGCCCAAAAGAACCGAAGATGGACGAATAGAAAATAATGTGCAATGCTAAATGTTAACATAAATAGTGAATATAATTGGATATATGAATATAATAAAGTAAATAAAATTATGAAAACAATCAAGTTTGTAGCACATGTGTCAAAGAAGAGGTTATAAAGGAATTTATAATTTATAGAATGCTAGTTTGGGATATAATTTTTGGTATAAGGCTATTTTGGCATTGATTCAGTTAGAAGATTAATAGAAGGGCTACAACTTAGTAATTTGGGTTATTCTATTTTCAGGTTGGCTTCGTACCGACCTGAATATAGATATCCGTTAGATGTTCGCCACGTGACACTTAATTCAATCTGATCCATTGATTTTGGTTCGAAGTCATTTCATCTATAATCTCAGGTGTGACAGATTATAAATTAATTTTTTAATAATTATAAATCTTTAAAAAATATAAGTTGACTATAATACCCTTATAATATAATTACTTTTTTAAATATCATAATATATAATAATAATTTCAAATTTATAAAATCACATGTATAACCTTAATTAATATCAAATAAAATTAATACTATTCCATCATTAAATAAAACGTTAAATCATATCTTTAATTATAACATTAAAGTTCAGATATTAAGAACCCTAATTCACCATTAACAATCGATCTCCGCATATTCATGGATTCCACCTCGTGCATATCACACCAAATTTCTTGTAAACTTGGAGGACTACCTATCAAACCCAATGAAGTATTTCTGTTTAAAACTTGATTAGGGAAGAATTAGTAACTGGGAAAGGGTTCAATCCCGACAGTTTGCAAGATATTCAAGGCACAAGGCCTTCATTCCTCTTCGTTTTCTCCAAACAAATAACATTATTAATGTTTGATTAATTAATTAACTACCCAATTAATTAAGCTATTGTGTTGTTTTGATATCTCGACTGTGTTGGTGACGAACAAGACCATGGCGAAATTGAACTCTGAGTTCTGAGGGTAAACGATGAGAAGATGAGAAGAAGCATCAATTCAAATTCTTTTTATGTTTAATATAAATATCAAATCTGAATCCAATCGGACCGAGGTCCATTTGAAAAATCCACACAAAATCTTAGCTTTAGGGACGTCAATTTGGATCCGACCTCCATAAATTTGGATTCATTATTTTTGCTTTTGTGCATGTTTGGTGCTATGCACATATTTCTTTGACCGGGTCCACCCCTCTATTGATCCAAGACCCGTTAAAAGTCGCTTAAAAACGGGTCGAATACCTGATCTTTTGAGAATAACTCTAATTAACTAGTACTAATCCGTGGCGATGCCACGGTATAGTTTACTTTTAATAATTAATAAAAAGGGGATGATAAAATAAATTAATGGAGAAAATAAGTTAGTCAAATTTATGAGAACAACGTTGATCGTGGTGTTGATCGGTAGTCCTTCTTCATCTAATATTATCATTGAGTGTTTATTTATGTTAACTATAGAAAATGTAAAAATAGGGTCCACCGTAACCGACCTGTTAATTAGTAACAGATACATGTTTTTAAAAAAAATTATATCCCTCAAACGGAACTAAGATAAAATACAAAAGTATACCAATCAATAGGGATGTCCCGCCGTGATATGTGGTCACCCCAACAAAAAAAAAATTATACAAACATATTTCACATGTTATTGTTGTTTTTTTCCAACCCACCAGTTTCCAACAACCCCGCGGTAGTATGCGTCACCCCACCAAAGATACAAAAATTATTATTCTATGACCATAATTTCCATGGTGCGGTTGCCCCTCCCCCCTTATGGATGAAGAAAGTAGAGAGAAGATAGAAGAGTTTCCCCGCCTAGAGAGTACTGCAGAACCCCCCTCCCGACCCGTCATGGAGATCAAGAAAGTACAGAGAAGAGCGGCGACATTTTCCCCGCCTAGAGAGTATCAGCTGATCCCCCCATCTTGTTATAGAGATCAAGAAAGTAGAGAGAAGATTGAAGAGAGTTTCCCCACCTAGAGAGTATCAGATCCCCAGACCCGTTATGGATCAAGAAAGCAGAGAGAAGATCGAAGAGAGTTTCCCCACTTAGAGAGTATATGCAGACTCCCCCTCCCTACCTCCCGCCAGAAAAAATGTAGTTTTTACTAATTTAATAATCATAAAATGTTGCGGTCGGGTGTTGTAACAAAGGTATGTAAATGGTTCGAGTATATGCCAGACCGAACATGAACATCATTATTGCGAACGGGGTTGAATTCGGGTGGATAGAACCAGTCCTTCCAGCCAGAGATCATAGAGAAGATAACCCTTATACCTCATCCTACTGATCGAATCTTATACATAAAGAAAATGAAATTGAAAGTCTTCACATGTAAAATGTTGTTGATAAACATGTAAAGATCAAGACACCACCAATTAGCTCACGTGTGTCTCTTTTATCTTCTGGAGCTGAAAAGAGCATGTCTAGTACACGATTCATAGAACATTTTTAGAAGATCAGTTGAATGGACTATGTCAAGCATAGATCCAAAGGTCCTCCTAACTGGATTCATGTCCATTAAGAAAATACATATTCAACAGTAAATCATACAAATCTGAAGATATAAATTAAGCTTCATTGAACAATGTAATATTGATTACTTGAGTCCGATAAAATGATTGGATTCATTTCACTATATTAAATTTAAAACTAACAATTTGGAATCATATACTATCAAATATATAACCTTAATTGGATTTCATAAAGACCTTTAAATGTAAAAAAATACAAATTTATCATGCCTCAACAAATTGGGAAGCATACAGAAGACGGGCATCATAATTACCTCAAGTATTTAAAACATCCAAACACATTCTTATATATAGGAGTTTGCTGATCTTCAATTTGGGTGTGTATATGTTCAATAAATTTTTTTAATACCATTCTTATACGCATTATGTAAATTCACTATATGTGCCTAAATTCAGTATATGTGTGGCGATTTTAATGGAATTATTGGATTTAGAATATTTGATTGATCACAATTATAAATAGTTACAAAGGTTAAATATAATTGGCAGAATTATGTAACCAAAATTAGATTTCAATTGTAAAGGTAACAGAACCAAATACACATTAACTTGGCATCAAACATAAATTTACCTTGATTATAATTGTTTTGTGATTTTTTAATCCAAAAAAATGAAAGAATTCCTCACATTGATTTGAGGCCAAAGTACTATAGCTAGAATTGATAAAAATAAAAATTGGTCTTTATAATATATGGATAGATCTCATCTCACATGACTTAAAATTGAAAATTATTTGTTTACTTTATTCTTTACCTTCTCACCTCTGTAAAAAGAAATGTAGAGTTAACAAAACTTTAAATTCTACATTGCCATTTAAGATAAATTCTTTTTACATTAATTTTGTATTAGAAAATGTCCAAGTAATTAGATGGCGGTCCAAGTATCATCTATGCACATGCTGAACATGTGTGCTTCAAAGTAAACCATAACTTTAATTAGAATATAGTAGAAAAATATACGAAAGTACCCAGAATAACCGAAAGTGCACAAAATAGTATGGTTGTATGGATATATATGAGGCTAATCAAAATAATCGTATATTTTAATTTGTCCAGAATGTTTGATGCTAAACTATGTAAAATGAGTATATTTTTGAACGCTTGATGCTACGTTAATGATTTATAATGTGTTTTAATGAGTCGATTTTAATTTTTAAAATTCCATTATTTCATTTTATCTTATTTAATAAATTTATATTTTGTTTTAATGAAGAAAGCAATTTATCTAATTAATAATAGTATTCAAGATTGGTGTCTATAGATTCGTCTTGTATTGAAAAATTCAAATATATGTCAAAAATATTTTTTGGATTTTTTATGGGTAAATTACATATAGACCCCCTCTTAGATTTCTTAATTACAGATGGGTACCTGTTACTGGAACAATAACGTATAAGTTCTATTAGTGTAAACTTAATTACATATAGGTCCACGAACTTGACTTTTGGCGATTTAAAAGCTTGAAAACCCATTTGTACCCCTGCTTATTTTTCAGCTGTTTTAAGCTGCCAAACAGCCTTAGTTTCTCGATCACACGTGACATACACGTGTGGATCTACATGTAATTAGAACAAAACTTATATATACTTCGATGTAATTGAAATTTGACCTTTTTTTTTTTTTTAAACTAGCCGTTGGTAATTTAAATGGAGGCTATTTATGCACAAAAAACTTGCATTTTTATCTTCTTATTTCAGATTTTTTTCACTACAATATCTTATAGTTCAACAATGGCTTCTCGCTCGAATGTTTCAAGTGATTATCCGGCAAGTGGTGTTATTCGTCCAGTTTGTAAGAAGCCGAATTGTAGTAAACGTACTAGTTTATCTGTTAATACGGATCAACCACATGAAGGAAGATTTTATTGGCGTTGTCCGAAGCATGGATTTTCAGAATGGTCTAATGTTGAAGAAAATGTAAAAACACAACGAGGAGATGTCATGCACACACAATTGCTTTGTGAATTTGTTCCATTTCAGCCACCACTACATCAACAGTCAAGGGTGCAAAATGTGCAACAACAACCAACAGTTCAAAGAAGACATAAGAGAGTGGAGAAGATAGTAGAGGCTAATGTAGACAAATACTTTTGGATTAGGCAACTTATTTGCCTTAACCTGTTGTTATTTGATATGTACTTGATAGTGCAGATAGTTAAAGCATTAAACTAGATCAAACATTGTAACCAAGATAGGAATCAAATTGTATTGAGCTTAGTTTTCAATTGCAAGTTATCAATACAAATATTGTAGTCAAAACATACCAAAAAGTAGTTTAATCCCAGCAAAAGTAGACTAAAGTATTAAAATTGCAATCAAAAGCAGAGCACCACAAGTGCTTATCTACAAACCAAACCATCTCCCTAGACCTCTTCCCCTTGAAGACCTTCCACCTGTACCCCTGCCTCTTCCAGTACTTGAAGTGCCAGTTTGATCAGTACCTCTACCATTTCCCCCGCCACTCCTTCCTCTACCTGTGCCATACCTTCCTCTCCCAGTGCCATTTCCCCTGCCACTCCTTCCTCTACCCCTGCCAGTCCCTAAACTCTCCCCATTGGTAGTCTACATGCAAAATACATATCCCAACTCAGCAAAAACCACAATACATGCACAATACATATCACAAGTCATCAAAAACCACTATACATGCACAATACATATCACAAGTCATCAAATACACAACAAACACTCAACTAATGGAGAGCAAATTCATAAAGTCCTAAATACACAACATACAGATTCAAGGATAGCCAATCACTTACATCATTTGTTTCTTCTGGCTGACTTGCTTGTGACTCTTGATTTGCACCTGCTTGTGACTGCATTGGTTCCTCATCTTCATCCTTTTCCTGCAAATGAGACCCAACCAGAACTTAAATTCAACAAATGCACTATTAAAAAGATAGCTAAATGCACTAATAATGCACTATTACAAAGACATAATGCTCACCAAAGTAGGACACTTCCTACAGTTATGTCCTCTAACACCACATAGACTACATTTTGGTGGTCTTCTTTGTTTGTGCAATGGAGCAGTAATTCTCCTGGGCCTGGCACCACCTTCACTTGGATGTCTGATCCTTTTTACAGGAGGTCTTCCAGGTGGCCTAAGAACTATTGGAAGTGAGCATTCTTCCTCAGTTAGATCATTTGGCCAAAACCTATAGTTTGGCACTGGCTGTATCATCATGTCATATGCCCTCATGTATGCAACTTTTGTGTGGTTATCACTTATGAAGTTTTCCCCATCTTGTTTGTTGTGATTGATAGCCACCCAAGCATGCCTACATGGGATGCCTCCAATGTCCCATCTTCCACAATCACAAGACATAGACTGAAGATTAACCACAAAGGTATATGAGTAGTCCTCAATCTCATACACATTTTCAGCCTCAGAAATCAATCTACATCTTCTTGATTGATCATGTGTTTCATTTAGATTTGCCAACACCCTTGGCATCACAACTGAGGTGCAAGATGCACCCTTCTGTGTCCTCACTACCAACCTTTGCATCACTTGTTTTCTTATCCCCTACAAAACATATAAATTACCTAGTTAACAATGATCACAGATAGCATAAACAGTACAAAGCATAATGATCTAATAATAAACTTACCTCCATGATATTCAAAACAAAGAATCCTCTTATAGGCTCAACCCATGAGTTGAAGCTCTCACTAACATTGTAAGTGCAGTGGTATATCTTTGGAGTTGGGTTAAAGGCATGCCTTGCCCAAAATCCTAAAGGAATGTTCATCAAATAATTGTGTGTTGGAACACTTGCATTTTTCATCTTGAGCATTGCTTTGTTAAAGCCATATGCAGTGTAGGCTGTTGCAGCTTGCCAGTAGTACTTCCTTAGGTCTACACTGCCCCATCTTTACTTGAAGTTGTCATATATGTGCTTTGCACATTTTCTATTGACAACATTTGGGGCTAACTCTTCAATCACTGGAACTAGACCCTGCATTTGTGATTTATAAATCATTAAGAGTCAAGTTCACAAACTAATCAATAAACAACAAGTTAACACATAAATATGACATATTTACCTTTTGTCTATCTGCCATGAAATGCCAGTGTTTGTCAGCATCAAATGGACCAACAAATTGCTCAAGGCATTGCAGAAAGAAGCCCCAAGGCTCTTTACACTCTGACTCAACTATAGCCCAAGCAACTGGGAATATCCCACAATCTGCATCTGTAGAAACTGCACTCAACAGATGCCCACCATATCTTCCCCTTAAATGACACCCATCAAAGAAGAGGAATGGGCTGCACCCATTTAGAGATCCCCTTTTTAGGCCCTCCAAACCACAAAAGAACCTTTGAAAGTGAGGTGGCTTTTCAATTGCAGGTTTAACAGCTAACTCAACTATTGAGGATTTGTCCTAAGTACCATCACTCTGTACTTAGGTGACAACCTAAATGCTTCTTCAGGGTTGCCTCCTAATATCTCCAAGGCTTTCAACACAGCCCTATAAATCCTCATGTATGGCACTTTGATTCCCAGTTTCTTGTTGACCCAAGGTTCAAGTTTCTTGGCTGTTATTCCAGGAGTTTCCTTCATTGGCTCAAGTAACTTAGTTGCTAACCAGTTGGATTCTGCATGCCTTTGATCAACTTTTCTAACACATTTGTGTCCTCCTTGATAACTCCTTATCATGAAGGAGACTTCATCATCCAAAACACCTAAATTGTAGAAAAGTTAGTTAGTAAACTATTGACAATGCTAGCAATTAACTTTGGAGTTACTGAGTTTGGAAATATACCTGCATGAAGCCTCCATGAACAACCTTTACCTCCGCAATGTACAGTGTATCTAGCACTATGTTACGCCCCTGACCTTTTTCACCTCATAAGCATGTTTAAATATATTTTTTAAGCAAATTTTAATATTTTAATATGTGTTACACACGTGGCATTATTTGTGAAAAAGTGAATTGATATTATGTGATCGTAATTGAATTCTAATTGTTATCGTTGTTTTATATAGCTTTGGGCCGGCTTGTTACTACTTCTAATTTTAACCATTTTATATCTAAACGGGGTCCTATGAAAGAACGGACACCGTAATATGAACCGTATGAAGTTATAGTATTTGTTTGGTGGACCTTTTTGACCTTCGAATCGTATTTGTGAAAACCGAAATAAGCAGGCTCGTGCAATTAATTCAAGTATTAAAAATAGTATTATAAATCATATTTGATGATAAATCTCACGTCCACCGTCTCATAATTCCTATCCCTGTTGCTGCCATTTGTTTTAACTTCACAGAGAATTAGTGTCCTTGGGGACAGCTCACGTTATCAGCCTGGTTCATATATTTGCAATTGAGTTGCTATGTTCATCTTTTCAATTCTACATGTAGTCACGCCTTCATTCACACAACACATCACTCGTTCAAAACTTGCAATAGTGATATCTTTTAATTGATTTCTACTTTCACTTGTTTGTTCTAATATGAGAATACGTAATAGTTATTAGTCGGCCTTAATGATCTGAGCTTTGGCGATGAAAGATCAGTGTGAAAAAGGGGATGGAAAATATTAGTAGTGGTCTGTGAAATAGAATTTCAGACTTGGTTCCAGTATTTTAGTACCTAAATAGTATTCGGGCAAAGTTAGTAGCGGTTTTGACAGTCAAAGGTAAGTGTTTTTAGTACCTCGTTATTTAGTTTCTTTGTAAATAATTTTCGGTAACTTGTTGTTTGACAAATACGTGTTATTCTTGATATTATTGATATGGTGCTAGCGTATGACTATGAATATGTGTGGATTATATTGTGGAAGTGTGTTATGAAATGTGAAAATATACCGTGGTGTGCTATATATGTTGAATGTTCCATTCTGAATACGATGAAAAGCTTAAAGTGCTTGATTGATGAAGTGATCAATTGCTCCCACGTACGGATACGTGCAGTTGTTATCTGAAAAGATACTATTTTCTGATAAAGTATTAGTCGTATATATTTATAAACATGATTATGTGAATTGCATTCATACGAGATAAGAGGATTCTGTTATGGCTGCTGATGACCTTGAGTCATGTGTTTTCCAGCTTGTCTGGATATCCAACACTGGTTGGACTCTGAATATCCATCACTGGATGGACTCTGTATGAAATATAGAATTCCGAATGCGGTGGAATCAGATAAATCATATCGTGATCACGATTTTACTCCTGGTCGTAACAGAGCCATAGCAGACAAAGAAAATGACTAAGCACGTGCATTAGTATATAAATGTGAAAGATGTTGAATGTTTATAGCTGATATGTTGGAATATGAAGTGAACTGGTATGATTTTGAAACTGTGAAATAAATGGAGTCACGTGTTCTGATTGTGAATATATGTGACTGAAAGTGATGTGTTTACCTGGTGTTAAATGGCTTGTTGCCAGTTATTTTTACAGGTTATTAAATGACCTATTACTGATTATACTTATTGAGATCCGCAACTCATTCAAAATGCGATGATGTTTTTATAGATATTGAGGCAAAGGCAGGCCTTAGCGGAAAAGAAGTTAAGTCATGCATCAAAGGTCCGCCGGCTGGTTTCCAATCCTTCTCCCTCAGCTCGTCATTTGCATGAAAGCACTTTTGTTCTGTGAAAGCTTATTTACTGCATAAAGCTTCTGAAAATGTATTTTGCTTGCATGCATTTGTAATTGTGGTCAAAGTACTTTTTAAAGCTTCCGTGCGTCTTAAATATAATTTTACTGTCGGTAATTATCTGTGAAGGTGATAGGGCGTCACACACTATCATTTTTAACCCTAACCAAATGAAACCCTACCTTCAACACATACTCTTTAGCCCTCTGCCTTAGCTCTTTCACACTTGCAAATACATCTCCTTCTTTAAACTCCCTATCCCACAGCTGATTGTTCTCATTAAATTAATCACCAATCCACACTTCATCACTCAAGTCATTAATATCCTCACTCTCATACTCAAAGTTAGGGTCCAGGTCATCAAACTCTGCAACATCATTTGTATTTGCAGTCTCGGTCCCAACATTTGCAGTCTCAACATTTTCAGTTTCAGTTTCTGCAGTTTGGTTTTGCTCCTCACTCCCATTTGCTCCATTCTCCTCATTGTCAGACTCCCAGTCAGCCTTCTTACACCTCTTAAAGCCTATTGCTTCATCCTCACTGTCATACATATACTCATTATCAGGTGCCTCATACTGCCAACCAAATGCATCCCTAGAGCCATCCCTTTCACCATCACTCTCCACAAATTCCCCTTCCTCAATTGGTTCTGCATTCTTATTTTTTTTGTATAGTCATACTCACAACCATCAACTTCAGACTCAATCTCCATAGCATCTTCATCAACATGGAAGCTTGGATCATCACTATCAGTAGCATGACTCATGCTACTCTCACTCTCAACCATCTTCCCTTTTAGTCTCTCAGCAGCAAGAATCTTCTCCTTCATCTTATCCCTCTCCTCTCTTATGTCATCCTCATCATCAACCCACTCCTCAACAAGTACTTCTTCAGCCACCTTACTACTTTCATCAACAACTACTTCTTCTGCCACCTTACTAATTTCATCAGTTTGATTAGTTGGTAGGTTCTCTTGGAAGATCCTCTCCAACAAATCTTCAAACTCAACATCACCCACAACAGGTTGATCAACAAAAGATTTCTGAGGGGTTGGTTCATGATGTTGAGGTATGTAAGGCCTAGGACCTGGAGAGGGGTTGGCTTTATTTGAAGCTCTTGGAGTTTTAGGAGATTCTGGGTTTGGTTGTGTTTCTTGAGTAGGAGGAGGTGGAGGTATATCTCCATCATCTTCTGTTAAATCAACAAAAGCTGGGGGTGTGGGGGGTAATTGGGAGGACTGGTGGGTGGTCTTGGTTTACAACTCCTCTGCCTAAACAACCTCCTTCTAGCATTAGTACTGTCTTGCTGAAATTCCCTAGGAGGTATGTACTCAACATCCACATCATCATCAACTCTTCTTCTTTTAGTAACAGACATATCCACAGCTAAAGACTCAACATCACTACTCTCTAAGTGCAGTTCTACTTCCATATGTTTCATATTAGACTCAAACATCCTCCTAACACTAGCATCATCTACTAACTCAATACGATCAAAACTTCCATCAATATCAGCAACCATACTAAAAAACAGAGATCCAGTGGTTTGCACACCATCTAACACAGTCTTATACACATCATTCATCAGTTTCGAATGACAATACCTGGAAGGGTTGATATTGGTAAGCATGTACTCATCCTTGCAGTAACGAATCCGTATGTTAAACAGAGTTCCCATTGTCACTGAAACAACAAAAAGTACGAGAACATTGATCAAACAGTAGTTCAAAAAATAAACCCTATATGCGATTTCTGTTAAACACTACTGCCTATTTCAGTGAAATCGGAGCCAAAGACGCCACATTTCGTACTAATACAAACGGGTTTTGACACGAAAATCACAAGAAAAGGATGAATTTCAGAAAATCAGAAAAAAATTTAAAAACTATACCTTTTCAGTGCCGATTCGAAGCCAACAGGTGCAATAACCAACGATTACTCGCAAATACGTGAAGAAAGCCAGCAAAGAAGGTCAATTTTGGTTCGATAATTGCAATGGCGGAAGCAGTTGTATGAAGAAGAAGGAGTGTGGTTTTGGCGGGCGGGAGTGGGAGTGAATGGTGAAAAAAAAACGTTTGATTAACCTAGAAAAGGTTAGAAAATGAATAAGGCTGTGTTTGGTTTGGAAATAAGTCATTGTGACTTAAAAGCTGGTCAACCAAAAACCAACTTTTTGGACCTATATGTAATTGTTCCACTAATGGGGATTCAGATGAGCGAGAAGCCACTAAGAGGGTAGCCCTATGTAATTTTTTGATTTTTTATAGATAAAGTTATATGAGATTAATATTTTATTTTAGTGAATAAAATGATTTATTTAATTAATAATAATAATTAATAATAATAATAATAATATAGATTGGTGTCTATAGATTCGTCTTGTCATGGTGAATTCAAATATATGTTCAAAATATTTTTCGGAGTTTTGTAGATAAATTTATATGAGATTTAATCAAAACTATATATGCAGCCAACGTACCAAAATAAACAATGGAAGATATACTGGTTGAAAATGTAACTAATTCCACAAAATTCCACGTAGGATTGAATTAATTTAATAAATACTCTATTTTTGAAATTAAAATTCCATTATTTCATTTTATCATATTTAATAAATTTTATTTAATTTTAATAAATAAAACAACTTATATAATTAATAATAATATTCAAGATTGGTGTCTATAGATTCGTCTTGTCACGACGAATTCAAATATATATTCAAAATATTTTTCGGATATTTGCAGATAAAGTTATATGAAATTTAATAAAAACTATATACAGTCATTCAGTCAACATACAAAAAATAGCAGTGAAATATATATTGGCTAAAATACAACTAATTCCGGCGTTACTTCTTATTTAATAAATTTATATTTAATTTTCATTAATAAAACAATTTATTTAATTAATAATAGTATTCAAGATTGGTGTCTATGAATTCGTCTTGTCATAACCAATTCAAATATATGTTCAAAATATTTTTCGTATATTTGCAGATAATGTTATATGAAATTTAATAAAAACTATATGTAAAGTCAACATACAAAAAATAACAGTGAAATATATATTGCCTAAAATACAACTAATTCCGGTGACTTTTTATTTAATAAATTTATATTTAAATTTATTTAATTAATAATAGTATTCAAGATTGGTATCTATGGATTCGTATTGTCACGAAGAATTCAAATATATGATGAAAATATTTTTCGGATTTTTGCAGATAAAGTCATATGAGATTTAATAAAAACTATATTACACTCAACATACCAAAAATAAAATTGAAATATATATTTGCAAAAATATAACTAATTCCACAAAATTTCACGTAGGATTGAATGAATCTGTTGAGGTCTAGTACGTTTACTCTAAGCTAGGCAATTATACTTTGTTGTAAGAGTAAGGTGTTTTACATAATATATGGATGGATGGATGGATTTAAGAATTGACATCCAAACTTCTATATATAGAAAGTGTTATTCGCGAGTAAAATATTTACAAAACAATACAATTGATTCTTTTTTGGAATGCTCATTGTTGGCATATTGCTAAGACACTACTACTAGTCTACTACCACGAAGCATGAGATCCTGCTAGATAGGTTGCTTCTATTAAGAGTTCATGATATATCCAGCGAGTTCGTCTTGCAAAAGACCCATATATATAGGAAAGTCCCGAAAGTTCATTCAAATGTTAAAACTAAATAATTATACATTTTTTCTCAACTTGGTTTTTTATGATTTTTCGCGGATCTTTTGACCCGGATTCATTAAAAACGGGTCAAGTATAATGTAAAAACTAGACAATATAGACAATTATGTTTCACTGAGTAAATTTCTGGATAAGTAATAAAACTAGACAATTCAGTTACAAAACTAGACAATATCATCATCAGTTTAAAACACTAATTTTTCTTCGATTGCTTTAGTTTCTTCAGAGCATTATTCTTCAAATCATCCAATACACCCTCTTCAAAATCATCTTCAGCATAAGGTCTCTTATATCAGGAAAAGGAGTTCCTTGGAACAGCTCCATATGCTTCATCAGAAAAACACCACAGTCAAAGGTTCCAAGTTTACCAAGTCCAATCAAGCTTCACAATTTATACAAAAAAAACATTGAACATTTATACAAAAACTAGAAAATTCCTCTCCTAAACTAGACAATATAATGTAAAAACTAAAGAATTCATCTCTTAAACTAAACAATATAGTGTAAAAACTAGACAATATAGACAATTATGTTCATGTTTGATCATAAAACTATACAATATACACTAAAAACTAGACAATATCTCGTAAAAACTAGACAAATATGTTGAGCTCATTTAGTAAATTTGATTTGAAGGTGAAGGTGAAAATGTAAAAACTAGAGAATTCCTAGATATAATGTAAAAACTAGAAAATTTCTCGCATAAACTAGACAATATAATGTAAAAACTAAACAATATAATGTAAATTTAATATCATGTAAAAACTAGAGAATTTCTTTCATAAACTAAACAATATAATGTAAAAACTAGACAATATATATAGACAATTATGTTCATGTTTGATAATAAAACTAGACAATATATACTAAAAACTAGACAAATGTGTTGAGATCAGTTAGTAAATATCTTGAATAAACTTATTGCCACTCGATATAAGAAAAAAATAAATTTAATATCATGTAAAAACTAGATAATTCCTTTCATAAACTAAACAATATAGTGTAAAAACTAGACAATATAGACAATTATGTTCATGTTTGATAATAAAACTAGACAATATTTCGTAAAAACTAGACAATATCCTCTAAAAACTAGACAAATATGTTGAGATCAGTTAGTAAATTTAATAGTTGAAGGTGAAAACGTAAAAACTAGAGAAATCCTAGACAATATAATGTAAAAACTAGAGAACTCATCGCATAGACTAGACAATATGATGTAAAAACTAGACAATATAATGTAACAACTAGACAGACAACACGAAACGATCATAATGTACCAAATAACAGACAACACGAAACGGAAATAACGCACAAAAATCATTTCACCAGCAGAAAACTAGACAGTGTACACAACCACATAGCAAATCTAAAAATCATAAAAAGTAGATAATATATGTTAAAAACTAGACAATACTTACTAAAACCTAGACAGTTTCCACAAAAAAATGTTCAAAACAAACAGACATTCCACAGTTTCCCACAATAAGATTCAAATGAAGAACATGACCATAAAATTCAACTGTAAATCAACAGATCTGGCAAAACAACTCAATTGCGAACCATAAACGCAACTAAAAAACACTTACCCATGCCGAAAACAGGATTACGGTGAACAGGATGCTTCGTGTTCACTTGAGCAGTAGCATTCACGTTCGATTCCGCCATTAAAATGCCTAACAAGCAAAAATGAGACGAATAGAAGGTTAAAAATCGAACTGACAACAAAATCCAGAGAAAATCACGATGAAACTGAAGAGATAAAACCGAAAATCGAGCAACAACAACGAAAATTGAACAACAACAACCGCGATGAAACTGAAAATCGAGCAACAACAACGAAAATCGAACAACAACAATCGCGATGAAACTGAAGAGATGAAACTGAAAATCGAAAATCGAGCAACAACAACGAAAATCGAACAACAACAACAACAACAACGAGCAAAACGCAAAATCGAGCAACAACGAGCAAAATGCGAAAATCGAGCAACAGCGAAGCAACAACGAAGCAACAAAACGCAAAATCGAACTCAAAAACACTAAAATCAAGTTTCAACAGCCATTACCTGATGATCGCGCAATGAATCGCCAAAAGTAGAGAGAAAATCGCTCCAGAAACTAGGGTTTTGGAAAAATCGCCAAAAAAACAGAGAAATCGGGAGAAGAAACCGGCTGGAAATGGTAAAAATGACCCAAAAATCGCCAAAAACCCCTATTTATACTATACCCATATATAAAACGGTATGACCCGAATAAATTTCGACCCGCAAAACCGGGTATTTTGACCCGCGAAATAAAAAACGGGCCAATGTAAAAACTAGATAATTTATGTAGAAATCTAGTGAACTTTTTCGACTTTCCAAATATGATAGGACTTTTATAATACTAAGTAATATCCAGCGGACGCTTATAGGCGGCTAAAGATCAAAACTATGACTGTTGAAATGAAATATAGCATCATCATCTCTCCGGCCAAGATTTTGTGTCCTGCACTCTCTAGCAACGCTGGTCTGAAGAGACGATGGTCCACAAACGATAACACCTATATCAACACCTCCCATTCGACTTGCCATGGACTCAAAAATCTCTGTTGAAGAGAATCAAGTCAGACCAAAAAAATCATGGCCACAATGCTTATGCAAAGAAAAAGTTGCTAATGTAAAATGTTTATGTACCTTTGAAATTAGGTCTTTGGCCATACATGACAGTGTTTGTGTATTGTTCATTGACAGACATCTTAGGCTCATACTGTCTCACAGTTTCATTTTCATCGATGTTCTCAGATTCGTGAAGAGAAGTTTTTCGATCCCAGCAATGCCATAAACCAATTACAAGGCCTCCGAAAAGGATAACACTCACCAACATGCACAGAAAGAACAAGAGCCCCTTATACCACAAGTAAGACGGGTTAACATAAGGATTTATGTAGAAAATGTCTAGCAGAGCCACAGTAACTACAAGGCCAATTGTGGATACAATCACATATATGCCTGACCATACTATGTTTCCAGTTCCTGCCAAAACGGATATCCCTCGTGTTGTGGATGAAGGACAAGTAACTGAGCTAAAAGGTGCTATTGATTTTGCCTCTTCCTGCAGTTGGATCAACAGGTCACTGATCAAGTTTAAACGGCTTGAAGACGTAACAGGTCCTAAGTTAGAGCCAATCGCACATAAACTCACTTGTAGACTTTCTAAATTCTTTTTCATGCCTAATTCAAAACGCAAGGAACAATATGCATTATGGTGGATACGCAAGGAGTTATTATGGAATCGGTTCATATAAACCGATTCAACTGATCATAAATTTTTTCCTTACCAGTTCAGGTTCTGACTCGCGGGTAACATAAGCTTGGATCTCAAGATTAAGCGTATTGGAGAAAGCTGGATCCATATCGACAGTTTTAAGAAGTGGAAGCTCATCTGATGTTTTGACTGCCCATACTAGGAGCACGTTCCTTGGCAAACAAGGCATGCCATTTTTTACATGGTGCAGAATGTCGCTCAATATGGCCAGAAAAGGCGATATTCCTATGCCACCCGCAACTAAGATAAGGTTTTCGTACCTAAATGAAACAGGATACACCAATGAATTTTCAGAAATCAGTTGTAAGAGCAAATTCTAACTGCATTATATATGGAGAGTGATGTATGATGATCATAATATGTTAACAAAATACAGTATATATTTAGAGAACATACTTCAAGTAGTATGGCGACCGATGACCATACGGCCCCTCCACAGAGGCTGTAAGTTCATGAGAGACGCTTGAGATTTGTCTCTCCAGTTTCTTAGTCCAATCTCCAAGCCCCTTGATAAGAATTGCAATGTGATGCTTACCGTCTAGAGGACTAGATGACACGCTAAATGGATGCCACTGAAGCCAAGATAATTCGCGAATTTGGATAAAAATCCAACCAAGGGAATTATACTGAAGATCTGAAAATAGCAAAAAGGTGCTTAGCAATCACATAACTTCAGAAAGTATATGCAAAGAGCTAATTCTTACTTGCTGGCTTCGAAAGAACTAGTTCCATGGCTCCACATGGGAAGGTTCTAGCAGAAACTATGTTAGCTGTCCTCCGCGATTGACAGAATCTAAGAAAACGATCTAGCATGAAGAGGAATATTCCTCCGGAAACAAAAGTGAAAACGAAATCACCAACATGCATGGCCAAGAAGACGACGAACAGAACATATAATTGGTGAGTGTAGAAAAACAACTCAAAGTTGAGCCTCCTCACTCCAGGAAGTGATGTAACCCAAATCAGTAGACCGGATAGGAGGCTGATCACTCCCGGAAAATGAGCAAATCCGATGTTTTTCCACTCCAACTACACAAAATGACAAAAAGGTGTTTGAGCATTTTCATTATTTAGCTGATAGTTTTGAAAATTTGCCAGAACTTAGAGAAAGCAGATGAAATTGGCCTAATCAAAAAAACATTTTGCACTGTATGCGAAAATGTTAAAAGTTATACGTTGTCTGCAGATGCTTGTATATAAAGGGAGACTCACTTGGCGAAGGAGTTGCCCTTCCATTGTCCATCCGATCAGGTATAAAAGGCCATGTATAGTAAAAATGGCCATTGTGAGATGCCCCAACCAAACGTGATACTTGGTTGCATGCTCGAATGGAATGTCTATAAGCTGTAGAAGAACCGATCCCCTTGCAATCGGCAGAAACAAAAAGGCCAGGCAAAAGATTCCAATATTCCCCAAGTTAAGTCCTGTTTGCTCCAGCATTTCAGCACTGAAATAATATTGTGTTACTTAGCCGAATTGCTCAGCAATTAATGTAGAAAAATCTGAAGCTGGGTACATTTTGAAGGTTGATACCAGGACATATCGTTGGTGATTTTCGTAGTTTGAATACAAAATGCCCAGATGATATATGCAACGAAAAGGACGATGCCAATCATCTCTGCAGCTGATACCACTCCAAAAGGTCCATCCACAAGAACTGGAAATGTCCACAGGCGAATGCGTGGTATTCTTGAACTCTTATTTCTGAAATTCAGCATGCAAAACACATGTTCTAACTTCTACGCCACCCAAATAACAAAGTAGCAGGTTTAAAATGTAACTTTCTGGACAGATACATAACATACCCATGAAATTCCTCTTCTCCACAGAGAACAAGATATGCTATGCCAAGAAACGCAATCAGCAAAATAGGTGCACCGAATAGCAGAAACAAACTTCCTGCAGCAAGAAAACATTTCAATGAAGATACTCTAATAAAAACAGCAGAAGTCAAATGATTAACTGAATTTAGCTTGTCAGTTAACCTTTGGTTCCAAACAGAGTTGCTCCAGTAGCTTGACGCCACTTGAGATAGATAGTAGTCCCTAAAGGAGATGGAAACACGAAGATAAGAGCAACCCATGCAACAAAAACCAGCCATATTACTCCCCTGAGAATCCATTTTGCTGAAGAAAGCAAAATATGTCTCTTCCTGGAAAAACTTTCTTTTAGCAGAAGTGGTTCTTGGCCTGACATGTCATTCGATGTAGGCCTAAAGCAAGATAAATCAATAAACAAGCTGTAAAAAGGGCTTGTTGTCTTAAACTTCCAAGCTTAGTTAAAAAGCAAGACAGTTGATTGAAGATATCCTTGTGTTTAGCAAAAGGCCAATGAATCAACATAGATCAGTTACATCCACAAAAAATAAAAATATCAGACATTTGAAGAAAACAAAAATCTGGCTAGCCACATAAATCTTGGACAACTCATACACTCTTTCCCTTGTTTTCTTTCCTACAACGCACATTCTTGCACGAAATAATGAACATTATTGATCAGATGAAAAGGAGGGGCCAAGTGATTAACTACACAAGTTCAATTTGCTGGTTTATGAAATAACACAAAGCATTTGCTGTATTGTTACAGTTCATATGTGGGACTGAACACCTCTATGTAAACTACTTAATTAGTTCAGCATTATTCGTATTGCGAATTTTGATCTGCAGTGTGTTTAAATTTGTTGGACATAAACAGAACAATGTCATTACAAATCTGCTAAACTTTAACAACAGATACATCATGTCTTTATGCTATATATTTCATGGTTGAAATAAAATTAGATACACCATTGTACTACTAAATAAATAAAACTTCATTATATATGGAATAATAGAAACTAAGAGCCATCTAGACTTACATGTTTACTAATTATATACATAATTTACTGCATCAGCACAGATATAGGCTTCATCTATAGCTCATCTCATATTTTGAGCTAATAGCAGTTCATGCTATATACAGCAGATGCACAGCTAGAGATCAAAACTATGGCTGTTAAAGTGAAATATCGCCCCATTGCTTCTTCGGCTGAGATTCTGTGTCCTGCACTCTTTAGCAACGCTTGTCTGAAGAGTTGGAGGTCCACAAACTATCACACCTATATCAGCATTTCCCAATTGACCTGACATGGACTCAAAAATTCCTGCAAAAAAAAGGAATTTAGTCAAGACAGGTGAAAAATTATCTCAAAACAAAAAAAATACAGGTAAAAATTCTTGGCCACAAGGCATATATCCGAAGGCTAGTAATCTCCATGAATGATTGTACCTTTGAAGTTCGGTCTTTTACCATACAGAACAGTGTTTATGTATTGTTCAAAGCCAGAACGTTTATGCAGCTTCGGCTCATACTCTTGGATAGTTTCATTTGCATTGATGACCTCATATTCCTGCAGAGACGTTTTTTGCTCCCAGAGATGCCATAACCCAATTACAAGGCCTCCGAAAAGAAAAACACTCACTACCATGCACATGATGAACAGAAGCCCCTTATACCATAAGTAAGACACCTGATAAGGATATACATAGTAGATGTCCAACAAAGCCACCGTAACTGCCAAGCCGATTGTGGGCACAATGATATATATCCCTGACCATATTATGTTTCCAGTTCCAACCAAAACGGAGATTCCTAGTCTCTTTGAAGCCGGAAAAATAGTTGGCTTGAAAGGCATTATTGCTTTGCCTTCTTCCTACAGGATATCAAAACTCAAGTTAATTGGAGTGTAATGTAAATTTTCTATGAACCAAAAGAATAACATCCTTACCAGTGGAGGTTCTGATTCCCGAGTGACATAAGTTTGAATTTCAAGGTTTATTCTATCTGAGAAATTTGGACAGATAGACTCCATGTCGACAGTTTGAAGAAGTGGTATCTCATCTGATGTTTTGACGGCCCATACTATCAGTAGATTTCTTGGTGAACAAGGCTTTCCATCATTGATTCGGTGGAGAACATCGCTTAGGATGGCCAGGAAAGGTGATATTCCTATGCCACCTGCAACTAATATAAGGTTTTCATACCTGGATGAAAGATGAAAAGAATCAATTTAGGTACTTTGAATAATGTAAAACCTGTGAATTCGACATGTTCACGGAGAAACTAGAGCACATACGACAAGTGATATGCTGATTCATGACCATAAGGCCCTTCTACAGAGGCTGTTATTTTGGATTCTGAGATGCTTGAGATTCGTTTCTCCAGTTTTCCGGTCCAATCTCCAAGAACCTTAATGAGGATTGCAAGATGATTCTTTCCATCCAGAGGACTAGAGGACACGCTGAATGGATGCCACTGAAGCCAAGATAACTCGCGAATTTGGAGAAAAATCCATCCAAGTGCATTATAATGAAGATCTGCAATTTCAGAGTTGAAATGGTCAGATAATGTTGCGAAAGAAGCATATATTAATCCCGAACAATATGTATGGAGCTCGATTTACTTGCTGGTTTTGAAAGAACTAGTTCCACGGTTCCACAGGGGAAGGTTCTTGCTGAAACTACATCAACTGTCTTTCGAGACTGCCAGAATCTAAGGAAACGATCTAGCATAAATAAAAATATTGGCCCAGCAGCAAAGCAGAAAATGAAGTCCCCAACGTGCAAGGCCAGGAAGACAACGAAAACTATGAATAGTTGGTGCGTATAGAAAAACAACTCAAAGTTTTTCCTCCTAACTCCAGGAAGTGATGTAACCCACATCAGTAGACCGGCTAGTAGACTGATCACTCCTGGCAAATTTGCAATTCCGACATTTTTCCACTCGGTCAGCTGCACGGAACAACAGGCAAAAAATTTCAGCACTTTCATCATCTTTTTACTGGATGATAAGCATCATCTAAAGCTGTTACGGACATCCTCTTATTTCTAATTACGGTCAAAGCAACAGTATACATTATCATTTTACCATCAATTTACTGTTAAATATTTGGCATATAGCAAGGTTCTATAGATATATGGTAACGAAGACTCACCCCTTCAATGAGAGTTCCATTCATTGTCCATGCAACAACATAGAAAAACCCGTGGAGAGTAAAAATTGTCATAGTAAGATGTCCCAACCAAACATGATATCTCGTGGCATGCTCAAATGGAATATCTATAAGCCGTAGAAGAACTGAACCCCTTGCGACTGGCAGAAACAAAAAGGCCAAGCAAAACAATCCAATCAACCCTAAGCGCAGTCCTGTGAGTTGCAGCCATAAAACACTGAAAGAATTCTAAGTTACAATTGGGAATTACTCAAAGAACTATGTCTACATCACATTAGATGATAAAAGGATATTCACAGTGAACATTTCATTCCAAATAAACGTTTCTACTTTCTACTATTGAATTATACTACCATTTTCCTGCAAAGTATTCATACCTATTCTCTTTTGAAGGCAGATTAAAAAAGGCTGCAACTTCAACATTCCTCAGAGTCTCAGCACAAAATGCCCAGATAATATACACCGCGAAAGCCACAATCCCAATAATTTCTGCAGCCGAAACAACCCCGAATGGACCTTCCACAAGAACCGGGAACGTCCACAGACGAAAGCGTGCATATCTTGAAGCCTTGCCCCTAAATTTCATTACCAAGAAACATATATTATAATCTCAGGCAGAGCTAACATGGTACTAACTCCTTAAACATAAATTTTTCCAATTATTCACATACCGATGAAGTTCCTCTTCATCACAGAGAGCAAGATAAGCTACTCCGAGAAACGCAATAAGCAGAATAGGCGCACTAAACAGCAGAAATGTGCTTCCTGCAATAACATTCCAGCAAAATTGAATACTACTACTATATACAAGCAAACCACGAGTAGCTAGGGCACATGAACCAAAGAATTATCACCTGCTCTCCAGTATACAGTGTTCTGCGTAGCGTTACGCCACTTATTATAAAGATCAAACCCAAAAGAACACGGATAAACAAATATAGCAGTAATCCATGTAATGAAAATCACCCACATTACCACCTTGAGAATCCATTTAGTTGATGAGACCAAAAGAGATTGTTTTTTCTTGGTATAATTATAGTTAGTGAAATCCTCTTTGTTTGACAGAAGAGGCTCCTTAGAGTGATCTTCCATTAGGCCTAATCAACAAAGAAGCTCACCAGTTGCTTCAATTCAATGGCCTCTTTCTTGACCCACTTGTATGACCGTTTATACAAACTTAGTGAATAAAGCACTCATTATATACACAGAAGACAGAAGTTGAGAAGAAGAAAAATCTAGTACGATCACATTCATCAGGTATTAAATTCAAGAAGATAATTTGCAGAAACTTGGAATATTTTTGAAAAAGCAAAGCCACATATTATTATATGTGGACCACTTAAGCTCTTTTCATATGTAATAATGATGTAAAATAGAGTAACAGAAAATGATTCTTTACCTTTTTACTGATACTTCTCCTTTAATGTGTCAAAAAGCTTAACTGTTCAATACATTCTTCACAAGGAAAGGATGACCACACTAGTATGAAGGAGCAATATTTAAACCAAATAATAAAATTAAAAAAAACAATAAGTATAGTAGCATGATTCACTTGACTTCTCAGCTGTACAAAATGATATAGCTACCACGTATGTTGACCGTTGGGATATATAAAATACACAATGAAAAACAATTTAGTTGTGTTGGATTTGTGTGATAATTAATCTAATAAAAATTAGTTTCGTTTAACATATGAATATTGTCATTCGATTCTAAGTTATAATTCTTGGATCCGCCATAATGAATCCTTTCTGTAAGTGTATGTTTTCTTCATTTCCTTGGCGTTGATAACGAATGCAACATTTAACCAGAAAATAAGACCCATAAAAATGACTTTGTAACGTGAGTCCGAAACTATTTCCTTCATCAGAAAAATTCCAGTGGAGTTAAATTTCTATTATCGGTCCAATTCTTGATCTGAAGACAGAAAGGATGTTAATTAATGTCTTACATTCAAGCGTATAGGGCATAGAAAATGAGTGGAAACCATATTTTATGAAAATGAAGCTAAAAATTTCCAGGACCTTTTCTTTTTGTGTACCTAAGAAATTGCTTCCTGCCTAGTGGATCAGATGGAGACAACCAAATGGCAGACATTCACATGAAAGAATAAAATTAATGTACTATGAAACACATTATTGCTGGCTTGCTGCTGTAAAAATTAAGGCTTCATGTCTTGAAACCAACATTTTCTCAATTTACTTGGCATTATTCTTCAAGTCATGGAGATAGGAATCTCAAACTGTTGTAGTACCTATTAACTGTGAAACAAAATCACTCTCCACTTGACAAACACCAATGGCGATGTTTTTATCGTTATCCACTATTCCACTAGACCAATTTCATTTTTTAAGATACACTAGACCAATTTCATTTTTTAAGATACACTAGACCAGTTTCTCAAATTTACTATTACGCGACATTTTTTGGCATATATCATCGTGTTGGTAGTTTGTTCGTAGTGTTGGAAGCAAATATCACCACACAAAAGAGCTTGAAAAGAAGTTGTGATACGTGTCAACAACTGATTTGGTACCCTTTCGAGGATTAAAAAGATGAACTGCAGTTTGGAAACTCGTATAGTACCTTTTAGACGGGACAGGGGGATTAGCTATGTAATTGATGAATGTAAACTTTTATCACTTCCGTTACTTTCAGTCTTCACCAGGGAAATTGATGCATATCAATTGGCAGTCTTGTTAGTTGAACTCTAGTTCAGTCACACAGTTAAGTACGTACGTAGACCGTAGTAGTAACAAATATTTACATGTGAGTTGGAAATAGCTGCATGGGTGGCCTAGGTGAACCGGTCAGACTTACATTGTGCAGGTAGCGAATGCAGGTTACCCACATCATCCACAAAAAGGAAAAACAAAAAGATTTAAAAAAAAAAAAGAAGAAGAAGCAAGCAGCCAACACCTGAACCTCAATAGGTTGAGCTATTGCTCGAAACCATAAATCACTGCTCACTTCCTTCCGTCAATGCATATTTCCCATGGACAATTTGATCCTCTTAGCTGTATTTTTCGTCTTTGGTCTCATATTCGCAGCAGTAATAAGTTTATAGTCAGAACGAGGCATTTCACTTGATTTTCCAAACCAATCCTCGTAAAAATGCCACACTTCAGACCTGTATGAAACAACATTAGCACAAGAAAAGATTCAATTTCATTTCCAAAACCGAAATGCAGAAAGATGCAATTTCCTTCAACCTTAATCACATACCAGTAAGCCAGGAACTGGAACGGAGTGTATTTTCCATAAATGACTCCAACATCATCTTGGACTGTCTTAATAGTGGAGTGCTTAGCATGAACCTGTACCACAATACAGGAACCTCAATGATTTTTTCAAGATGTGAATAAGCTGGTTAGAGAGCATAAAAACTATGGATAAAAGCAGACCTGTTTCAAATGCCTAATAGTTTCCGAATCTGTTGGAATAACATGGTAAAAGCCCATACACATTAGTACATTAGCACAGGTAAAAGGTCCAAATCCATTTACTGCTCTCAGTTTCTCAGCCAAATTCTCATAGTCAGATAAGCTTGGCACACCAGAAGCACTTTCGAATTCTCTCAGGTCAATTTTGCCTTCAACCACTTCTTTAGCAAGATTGATTACCCGACCTGCTCGATATCCAAGATTGCAGCGCTTTGCCAAAAATCTCTCATCAAGGCTAGCTAATTCCTTTGGGCTTGGGAAATTTCCAGTTCTAATGGAAGAAAAACCCCTCCCCTCTATAGGCTTGAGATCATTAACAGCACTAGTAATCTCTTTATGCACACTGGACATGATGGGCGGTGATTCACAGTTTTTAACTAAGTCCTCCTTTGCATCTGAAATATTATCTGTGGCCATACCAGTATTTTCCTGTTGTATAGTCTCTGCAAGTTTGTTGGCCAAATTTTTCGAACATTTACTACTTCTGGTCTTTCTCTTAGATTCCTTTCCTGAAGGTGTTTTCGGAGTAATTTTTTCTGTTTCAGTTGTTTCACAGAGAGAAATAGTTCCATTTTCACTTTTAGATAATACAGTGCAACTCGGTTGTTGCAATTCCAACTGAAGCTCGCAAAGTGCTTCGGCCATGCTCAAAGTCCTGGACCACCTGCACAAGTCACGGAGGTATCTACTTAATCTCATGATACATGAGCCAATTTTCAGGAGAATAGATCACTGTTTAGAGAAGCAGCCTAAAAACACAATGGTCCCTGTCTTTTGTTTTTGCTTCCAAAAACATTGAAGGAAACTTTGGATTCAGCATTTTTTGAAAATCCAGATGTAAATCTTGTACCAAGACAGACAAACGTGAACTCACTCACTGGCAATTGCAGAAGAGCATACACTTGATCATGTCCTCAAACAAGGTAGGTGAACGGAAAACTCGTCCAAACCCCCTTTCTCTTGCTTCATGATGCACTTCATGGAACTCCTTCACCCTCGTATTTTCTTCCGCGGATAATCTGAGCATTCTCCTTACTTGGCACTAATAACAGGAAAAATCATCAGTTAACATTACCACAGGTCAAAGAAATATAAATACAGCCATACAGGTACAAGAAAACGCCGATACACACAACACGAAACACAGTCATCACCAAGTGTTGTAACCACAGAGATAATGGTTTAAGGAACTTTGCAAGGACACGCAAAGGAGCTGCCTGCTCAAATAAGACCATACTATATAATACAACGTTTACATAATGTGAAATTCAAATGAGAATAATGCACCCCAACTTTATACAATACTAACAACATTCATGACCCAGATAAATATTCAAACGTTCCATTCTCTAGCTACAAGATGCAACACGAATGGTAGTGTTAGTATATGGTATTTCCTTCATATAGCACCACCAAAGTTTTAGTCTTGACAGTTGACAGAAATCACATAATATAATACAGTAGTAACAAGAAACACAAATTTAACCTAATCTCGAAAATTCAATAACCTCAAACAATCAAGATTATGTGATGAGGTCATGTAACTTACAACTTGTTCACTCATAAACCAAAATTTTAGCTAAATATAAGTCCATCCGATCGCAATTGGTGTTAAACAAGCAACAAAAAGTCAGAAAACGTACACCTAAGTGAGCAACTGAGCATAGCCTTAATTAATCTTTGAGCTGAAGATGAACTAAAATGTAAAGTGCAAGATAAAAAAGAACACATTTTTAACATACTGATTCACACTATAAACTTCACAAACTATCAAAAAGCTCAAGCCTTTACACAAGAAATAAATTTACAAATGGAAAAAGGTAAAAATAGTGCTGAATTACCAGCAAGGCAAGCCTCTGGTGAGGTGAAAGCGAGTCAATGCCGAAAACGGTGAGGCATAGAACGAACGGAGAGTGAGCAGGGTGAGAAATTCGAACCAAGTAAGAGGTCTCTTGATCATTGTCGAGTCGAAGGGGCCGTTGAAAGGTCTTGGATTGTGGGTCCCAGTGATTGGGAGCAGTCATGAATAATCCATGGCTGCAGATTGCTTTCTCTAGATTGAAACTGCTTGCGGCGTCGCCGAGCGGTAGCTCCACCACCACCAGTACGCCGCCGTGCACGGTGGCCGTATTTACTTCTCCGCTCATTTTATGGGCTCCCTTGTTTTCTGATTGGGCAGGTGGTTGAACTTTTTCTTATGTGGGCTTGGGCTCTCGTGATTCAGGCCGATTATATACGATCGGATCGGGTTTATGAGTAATTTGTATACCTTATTGTTAAAAATGAGTGGTACTAAAAAAAATTTAAATTCATTCATTCTAATTTCATAAGTGATGTGGTATATTGTAAGTCACAAAGTATACAATTTACTTATAGAACCGGTCTTTAGAAGAATCTTCCGTGAAAATGTTTTTAGTGTTAAAGGGTGATAATCACATTTTTCACACTCCATCAACATAAATAGATAGGTATTTAGATAACTTATTCAGATATTGTACTATTTTGCAATTTTAGCAACCAAATAATCATATATTAATGGATTCGGGTACATCTACTTGGAGATCATTTCCTAATACTGATTAATTAACGAAACAAAATGTATATGCATAAGCTATTAAGTATATTATATGCAAAAAGCGACATTTCGGTTACTGAGGACTAAGGATCACAGTTGGAAAGTAAAGTGAGTTTGTTCCTGCAAAAGAACCACTTGAAAACGAGTGTCAATTCTAGTTTATATTAGTCCTTGGTGTTCGAGTGTTGTGGTATGGTTATGGTAAATGCTCCACATGTGAGTTTAGGGGGCGCAAATCATTGCCAAATTTATCCTAAGACTAGTGGAATTTGGGTGCAAGTGGGGTGTACACGATTGTCGGGCCGATCCAAGCATAAATGGCTAGCCTGGGAGAGCCAAGATTTTCTAGATCCTTCGACTTTAACATTTGATTTTGTAGCTGTCATGAGTTACAAATGAATGAAATGCATGCATTATTCCTACAGTTACAAATCTGCACAAGTTTCGTTCCTTCAACTCTCAACCTCGAGAAGAAGGAACACTAGAAACTCGTATTTCTCTTTTCTTCTCTTGTTGTTGTTCTTCTCCACATTCCCTAACATATGAATCCAGGCATAAGTTCGGTTGGCCAAGGGCAACTAGTTTGTGCGGTTAGTCGTTTGGTTCTTCCGTTCTATCATGGGAATTACAAGTGTCTACCATTTACTCAAAGCACTGTATGTGAGGGGACATAATTGTTTTAAGGAAATCGTGCAAGCA
Organism: Plantago major; assembly: GCA_026545765.1. Classification (NCBI taxonomy): domain Eukaryota; kingdom Viridiplantae; phylum Streptophyta; class Magnoliopsida; order Lamiales; family Plantaginaceae; genus Plantago; species Plantago major. The sequence goes on from CM048843.1 coordinate 13,939,929, forward strand.
CATGCCTCTGATTGGTTTTATTTGAAAGTTGATTGTTATATTATACTCCATTCCCGGATTGAACTTCCCACGGACCCGGACACAAGTTTTAAGAAAACGATGAATAAAGTAGGAAAAATAGTTAATAAAGTAGGAAAGAAAGTGAATAAAGTACGAGTGATAGCGAATAAAGTAGTAGGGAGATTTTTCATTTAAATGATGAGAAGTTGAAATTGGAACGTTCCAAAATGAAAACGCGTGAAGTTGAATTCGAAACGGGGGAGTATCATTTTCATACTATATTAACTTATATTCTCTTTTATCGAGACTAACAATTCTTAAGAAAATAAATGATATTGTTAAAAACATTGTGGATTTTTGTCAGGAACATATGGGTTAATACTATTGATATTATTACTGGGAACATAAATAGTATTGCGAATGATAATATAAGACATTGCTTAGGAAATATGAGTGCTTGGAGCGGCTAGAAAGTGTATATACATACAGGAGAATAACAAAGGGTAAGAAGAGTCGACTAGATCTATCCATAAGACTTAATTATCCCGTTATGATGCACAAGGTTGTATGGTAATTGTCTACCGGGATAAAAACTTCTATAAATGGTCAGGTTGACTCTCATATAGAAGGAAAAGAGGACAATCATTTCTTATGACACCCAACAATTAAATGCAAGTCTCCTAAGAGACATTATTTAGATGACTTATTTAGAGACGAACCTATGTTGTCAAGAAAATCATTGATGATATTAACTAAAACGTCAATGTTATTGATATTAGTGTTTTTTCATATATACCAAAGATACATTTTGTTAACAAAATGAGCGTTTTGAATGATAACATTGATAATTTTTTCGACAATATATATTCGTCTCTCCTGTCTTTCTGTGTGACAATTAAATGATGGGAAATATAAATTATAACTCTTACCAAGAAAATAAAGTAGTGATACTCTATATAATTAATTACAAGCTCGTCACTTGTGAAAGTAGAAAATATATCTTCTTCTCTTATCTCACAAGAAAAAGAAGCCAATCAACCAAAAGTATACATGGCATCATCAAAGTTGATTCAAAATCTGTTTCCCATTATCATCTTGGCCATCAACATTCATTTTGACACAGTATCATCTCAGCCGCACATCCAACTCCCAAACTATAGCCCAGTCTCTCTTAGCTTTACCAATGGGTTTCCCGAAGATGCAGAAAATCTTCTTATTCGACTGAACAACAAGAAGCCATATGGATTAGTCATGTGTGATCTGGAGGAGCATGGGAAGTTCTGTAAATTCCAAGTACGGACTCCCAATAGAAACCATTGGGCATAAGCAACGTTAGGCCCTAAATTTACAGAGGACTAGTCCGTCGGTCACTTTTTGAGTGGTATTTCTTGCAGTGTTTTTTACATTCAACCCAAGACTGAGCTGGCCACTTCTTACCACTGGCCCAACAACCGTTGGTATATTGATATGTTTTAATTAATTGGAGAAAATGGAGAATTATAGATGAATGTACAAGAGTTGGTATTTGATTAGAACTGTTATTAGAAGAGTTATAATGTATTCATGATACAATTCTAGATATGCTCTAGAAGATTATTTCACTTGTATATATATATCAGTACTCTCACTTTATGATTAGAATAAACTCTCTATTATCTTATTCTCTATTTTCTCTTAACACGTTATCAGCACGATAGTGCTCAACGATAATCTGAAAACCTTCCGTCATAATCTAATCACAAGTCACAGCCGCGATCCGAAGGAAAAACCAGATGAGAAGGCAGATCCGATTGGTTATTAATGGCGGACAGCTAATTAGAATAACAGGCGGTTGATGATCATCATCAATCATGATTATTAATTACATTAACATTGAATCTCTCGATCTCTTTGAATTACTCAGCTCACGTAATATCTTCTTGTAGGATTGTCATATACAAAGTATATTTAAACGTTAATTCATTACTTTTCATATGCACAGATGAGCCAAAGATAAAGCTGGAACCCAGATTGTTCCATTAACATATCTATACTGACACGTTGATTGTTGAAGTCTAATATGTTGATGATTACTACGTGGATGAAGAATAACAATCTTCACAATTGTTATATATGGATGGACTAATGATGATTTACTAACAATTCCCTAATTATTTCTTTTATTTTCCTTTCGATTTATCCTCCACTCAAAACTCCAGTTCTTCAATTTACGTTATAGAAGAACTTAAATCATGATGAAATTTTCTTATGTATACAGATCACGTGTTCCTTGATCAAGTTAAAAGCCATGACAAGCGTAACAATCCCATCTCCTGCCCGACCTTCAGATTTGATTCCGCGTAAGCAAATATAATATGCATAGTCGTTGGAAAAGAGGATTACCCGGTCCAGATAATTTTTTTTATTAATTTTTCATTATTATTATGATATGGTATTATCAAGAATATTAAATGTTCCACGAGGTGTATTTGTGATATAAAAACATCATAGACCGAAAGTGGTCAAGAATTGATGATTGAGGATTTTTTTTCAAAGAAGTATGGAATAACCAACCGGCGTTGTTGTGATATATTATGCACACCATATTAAACGATGTTATTGATGGTGATGCAAATAAAGTGTGAATATCCAACCGGCGTAGTTGGATATATCAAAATCACTTATGTTGTGAGACAGTTAATGATGATGATATGATAGAAAAAGCATACACAACTTTTTCATGCCTTTAGTATGCTAATATAGTAGCAATATCGTGAAAAAAGGCATGAGTAATTGCTTGAGGCAAACGAGGCCAAAATATGTTTGAATGATAGTGTTGGATGATATTGCATCAACACATCACATGACTACTTGTCAATCATAAAAGCTTGCATTGATTAAGCTTGTCATATCGAGATATATATGATTATCAATATGAAATTGGTAAAACATTAATGATGCCATGAGCATTTGAGGGGAGCATTATATTGCAATGCTCAAGTTTTTATATATACCCTCTAAAGATGGATTATGTCGAGAGAAGACATAACGAAAGTGTATGGCTTGATTTCATCATCATACAAGAGCTTGTACTCTAACGAAAACTGTGCCCAAGAACATGTATTAGACTAAATTCCAAATGGAATTGATATGATTAGTCTTGCCAAATATGAAAGGCACATCGATTGTGTTCGAATGTCACATTATTGAAAGGCCAAATTCAAGTGATGTATTAGAGAGATCTCGATGTGACAAATTAGGCCATCCGGGTATAACGTACCCGTTGTTGTGAAACATGAAGTTTCCATATAATTATGTGCTGAAAGATTTCTCATGTTGTAATTATTATTATGGCAAGACACAACATTGAGAGGAAGCATGATTACGGAGATCCTTAAATGAGTAAAAGTCACACTTTTAAAGTTGACAGTGATTGATATATAAGTGGCCGGAAACCCACAACTATAATCTCCAATTTGAGGGCAAATTTATTTTCAGCACGAGAAATCCAATTGTGCAAATATATTGACTCCCTATCATATTGTTCTTTTTCGTAGAGAACTAATGCGTGAAGCATACTAGATGGTTGTATGCATATATGATTGTCTAAGCGGGCATGTAAATTTCTATTTTGAGCCCTTATTACTAGTATGAGCTAGTTTTTCCCAGCTTAGGGGAGGAAGAACATGAGGAAGCTGGTAAAAAACAAATTCGTAGAGCGAATTGATCCCCATATATTTGAAAGTTCAGTCTTGAACTAAAGATTCAGCTTCATGTTACTATATCAAGATATGTTCAAACATGAAACTTTATGATTTGAATGTTAACCCGCTATGACCCTATATTTTGAAGCATACAGAGTTGCATATTGATTATAGAATGACATGTGTTGGACATTGAGATATCTTGCCAATTGTACTAATGATTCTCAGTGAAATACGGTTCCAATGCTAAGTGCAATACAAAAGGATTGGCAAGAAAATGCAGTTGGTACTCTTGAGGAGTATTGAATGCCATGAATGGCATGGATATCTGAATTATAATAGATGGCCTATATGAAAGAAAGTGGTACCTCCAAACAATATTCAGATATCGATGATCAATACTGACATGAACAAAAATCTAGAAAAGAGATTTGATATACCGGTACACTTGGAACCGAGAGATTTATAAGCATATGCAAAATCGATGGACATGTAAATGGGGATCTTACATGTGAGTCCATTCGATGACATCATGATGATGAAGATGATAGAAAATGGGCTCATGGACTTGAGGTCCTTATAATCAAACAAATTCGAAATCCAAAACGGATTGGCATATATACATATCGTATGATTTGAGAAAGTTCAATGAGGGGAGATATCATCTCCGGAACTGAGTCCCGAAAAGAGACTAAATGTATCATGTCAGCGAACATGGATTGAATAAGGAAAGTTCTTGAAGAACGTTTCATTTATGTAAACACTTGTGAAGAGTATTATTGGTTACACCGATGTTAGCTCAACCTGAAGTTTGAGCAAGTAAGAGAATATTACAAGGAGTATTCTTAATATCCTTGAGATTTCACATGGTCCAGAAGTACCACAACCAGTTGAGCTATCAAGAGCTACAATGACCCTTACTATACCTCCTGAAGAAGGTACATGAATTAATGGCAGTCAAGCAACATTGACTACTTTTGCGCATTCCATGAGAAATGGTTGCAATCTTTTTTTTCCTTTCTAGGTTTTTATCCCATTGGATTTTTCCTAGCGAGGTTTTTAACGAGGCAACATTATAAGCGCTTATATATCTCCATGATTGTGAAACTGTTTGGTAAAGATAAGAGTTATGGGCTTGTTGGATATCTTTACAATATTATGGAGTGATGTTATGGAACATTGAAACTATATGATGTTTCAAGTGTTTGGAAAAGTTCTTCCTGAAGAAGACAATGCATATATTATAGAAGTTCTTCTACGCCATTATCTATGAGAAGAAGATTCGATCGAAGTACAACATATTTGAAGATTTGCTCAACCACATCACATCAGACATCATCATTTGAGAAGTTGATCCGAAAGATTGGAATTTACAGCAGTTCGAAGAAGTACATTGATGCATAAATCAGGGGAGATGGATACGCACTGCACTCTTTTTCCCTTGACTAAGTTTTTATCCCATTTTCTTAGCAAGGTTTTTAACGAGGCAGTATATCTCGCGTACCAACTATCACTAACTCATGTTCATTCAAGGGGAGTGTTAGAGATAAATGTACAAGAGTTAGTATTTGATTAGAACTGTTATTAGAAGAGTCATTCAGGATACACTTCTAGATATGCTCTAGAAGATTCTTCCACTTGTATATATACATCATGTACTCTCACTTTATGATTAGAATAAACTCTCTATTCTCTTATTCTCTATTTTCTCTTAACATAATTGTTGTATTTTTAATGATTAATTGACTATGTTGAGTTGAATTAGGACTTGAAATTTAATTGAATAAGATAGATTTGATTCATTTATTATAATAAAGTAATTTTGTTGTGTTCGAATTAGTGCTTGGAATTATATTGGAGAATACATATTGGTTTTTGTAATTAAAGTCTAATTTCGATATAGAGATAATTACAAAACCCACCCCTCCAAGATGACCACTTTACATATTCATACCCGCACTTTGAACAATTACAAAACATTCTCTACGATTCAAAAGTGTTACATGTATATCCATTGGTCAACGCCGGAGCTGATGTCAGCCCGTCACTTGGTCGAAGGCACACACCAATGGATGACATGGACTTCCATGTCATTAATTCCTCCTTTATTAATTAATTTTGACTTGGTTTGATGTAATTGATTTAAAAGTTAGTTTGGACTATTAGTTAGTTGACAAAAAAATAAAAATAACTTATTATATATTTTTATACCTACATATTTGATATTTATGTTTTATAATTCACTAAATTGACCTAAAAAATTACTTAAAAAATTCAACATAAAATTTATTTTGCTAGATTAACCCAATCATTATTGCAACAAGATCTTGCAAAAGTATTAAATTCTTAATATAGAAATCCAAAACATAAAGTCTTAGAAGATACGTGTATTAGTGAGATATCTGAGGGACGGATTGATATTCTTAAGTATATGTATAATGTTCTAAACAATATCAGTAATATTTTATGAGTGAATATTTTATACTGTATTATTTTTTATGTATATGTTCTTAGTAAAACCTCTAATGTTTTTCGATATAAGTATAATGTTTATCCGTCTTTTTTAGTCTCTCTATAAAACCATCTTTCAGGAGACTTACTCAATCCAAAAAAGATTCAAAATTGCAAAAAAAAAAAAAAAAAAAAAATTGAATCCGGGCCCAACTAAGCTCCAATTGGTGCTGTACTGCCCCAATAGCTCCAAAGGAAGCTTTAAACTAACAATTTACTACTACATTGTTGTCTAGTTCTGAAGCCCAACGGTCAGCTGCACATGACTGAAACTTTAATCATTTGAAAACATCCCAACCCGCCTAGTTGAGTCTTCTTCTCCACACTACTACACACTAATTAATGCTAGCTATGGAGAAGAGAAGAATGAACAGACAAAAAATCAAACCTGTAAAATCTACAATTCCATTAAAATTGTACAAAAACACAGAAGCTTTTCCTTCTCAATCAAAATGCCCTCTAAATCTTAATCCTCCAAATCAGCAGACCACCAGCAAATTCCACCCTCCTCCTTCCAAATCCAAGCTCCCGTTTGCTGCAAACCCAAAATCTATCTCAAAACCCAACATTACTCCGTTCATGGCGCCCAAATCTAAACCGCTTTCGCGTTCTCAATTGAAGAATACCGACCACAGATCGCAATATACTTGCCAAAACGCAAGCCCTAGGTTACAGAAGGTTGCCCGAAAGGTGCAAATCTCTAACTCAGGTAACCCACTACTACTGAAATTAGTATCTCCAAATGCTAGTTTCATTTCCCCTATTGGGAAATCAGACCTTTTAGCTACAGTTGTTGTTGCTGGAGAAGATGTTGTTGTTGATAAAGTTCGTACGCCTCCAGTTGAGGCTTCAGTTTCTCCTGACATTCAGTGCGGTTCGCACTCGAAGATACTGGCTTCCAAGTCCGGAGCAACCCCTGTTTGTTATGGTGCTGGTCACCTTCTATCTGGTGTTACTGATAGAAGGAAGTGTAGACGTAGAGGGAGTCTTAAAGGAGGGTTTCAAAACCCACTTGATTATACAACAATTGATGTTGATGATGATTCTTCGGTTCCGTTGCTTGCTGGGGCGTCGGTGCGATGGCATCTATCGCCGCAGGATCAGAGGAACGGAGATGATCAGGCGAGTGGTGATTTAGGTAACAAGGTGTTGTTATCTGATTTAGTGTGTCATCATGTTAATTGTAGTGGTGTAGATAATGTAGCTAGTGATGATGTACTTGATTGTCGACAATCTTTGGAGTTCAATCGTGTGTTGGAATTTCCAAACAAAGTTATGGAGGAGCAGTTCTCGGCTACTTCTCACAATAGTTTTAAATTGTCTACTGGTTCGTTGAGTAGTGGCAACATGATTCAAACACCAAACTCAGATTCGAGTTCAGATTGGTTTTTGGGGAGGTCGGAGGCGGAGATAGATAAAACAGATTTCGTTGAGTCTGATATTAATTTGCTAACGTCAATGTGGGGTGCACCTGATTTTGGAGATATGGCTTTGCCTTCAGACTCCGGTGACCTTATCAAGGTTCAAAAGAACGAGGATTGTGTTTCTTCTTGGGTTTCTGATGCTACAGTAGGGAATTTGGGACTATCTCAGATGAGGATATCATGGCGGGATGGGTTGGAGAGTATGGCGTTTGAAAGGGAAGAACTTGATTGCTGCTGGTGCTTGTCTGATGAAGAAGAGATTAACGCGAAATGTGGTGCCATTGTTGAAAATCATCTGGAGACAGAGGATGATGACCTCTCCCCCGAGATTCTTGATTATGAACCCATCATTTCTGATAAACAGAAAGGAAAAGCGTCTCCTCATTTGACTAATACATGTGCAGAGTCCATATTCACCAATGGAAGCAGCTTATTTGCCTCTGAGGATTCAGATTGGACCGGTCGCTTGTCAAACAACAGCTACTTGAAGTTTAGTACTCGCAACTAAATGTGAGTTTCTGAAATTATTTTTTTCTGGATTGTACGCAGATTCATTATGAAATTTGCTTGTTAAAAGTTACAAACATCTGAGCAAAATTTGATGACATATGATGCACTATTTGGTTTCACTGCATAGTATATGCACTTGAACATGATCTTGCCTATTGACTTAGAATTACTGCATTTGTTTGGCGTCTCAAGTAATTGATTGACAACTTCTTATCTTCAGTTTGGTTGGTAAACAGATGTTTTATTTTGTAGGTTAGCACTGATCGGTCATTGGTGTATTAGTTACTTATTTCCTCGTGCTCAGCTGTAGTTTTTATCATTCTCATGCTGTGAGCTTCTGCTAACTGGTGAATTGACATATGTGCTTGGTCTTGTGTTCTATCTGTAATTGTAAAGTTGTGCCTGATTTTGATGTCTGCAGTAGCGTGTATATGTATATCTGTTGAGTTTACCAATCAGATTTGCTTCTATAAATAGTGACAATTATGTTTTGCTAACTTACTTCTTATGTAACGCGTCATGCGTGCGTGTCCTGACTAGTGTAACTTACTGGACTAAATCGTAACTGAGAAACACGACTTGGTGATGCATAAAGGTAATAGAGGTGTGTGCACTTATAAAAAAGTAGACTGGTAATTTCATGCATGTATACTGATCAGGAACATTATGTTGTAAAAGGGCAGGAGTTACTCTTGAATCTAGATGGTGAGTTTCTGGTACATTGTCGTTTGAGTTCCACATTGATCTTATTTTTCACTTCTTTTTTAACATATAATCATCATCAGTTACGGACTTTGATTTACTTTTGAGTTTTCTGGAACTATGATGCTCGTTGTAGTTTTGTAGCTGTATGCCCAAATAAATCGTTTCGACAAACACATCACAATGGTGCTGGTAAATTGAGTTCATCACTCTGATGCTTGCTGGCTGCTGCCTTATTTTACTGTATATTGCTAATTATTTGTTTATTTACTTGCTCCACATTTCGAAGTCCTTGGTGAGATCTCCGGCTATTGCCCATGTTTCCTTTCAAGGATGAATGTGGAACAGGCTACCAGACCTGCTTTCTGATTATTTTCACCTTTATAGAATAGCAGTGGGTGAAATTTATGCTTACATTCTGGTGTGCTAGTTTTTTCCATTTAAAATCATGAGCAAATAATGTGATACAAGCTCATGAATATACAGTTCTAACTCATACCTGAGCTACGATGAAATGGTATGGTTATCGGAAGTGGATTCACATTTAATCGCGGGGATGAGAGAAAAGAGCTGTTTCCAGAAATTTATGATTTACAATTTCATGAATTTCACTAATATGAGAACTTCTTTTTGGCTGCATGACCAATGCTATAATGTGGCTTACTGATTCTTGGGCTTTACCATATGATCTGTTACTACTATACATGGATTCAGGTAGGTATGAACTTACTATGACTGTTCCCGACTGATTATCAAACTGCACAATAGATCCTGATCTGATCGACAAGCAAAATTTAGAATCGGGTAGTAGCTCCACCCCACATGGATCCACAGAGAAGCCAAATACACACTCCAACTTTGAAACTTAAAAATCCATATGTATACTTGTTGTCAAATTTGTTAGGGGACAAATGTACCTCTAACAGATGAAATAATAGAGCGCAAAGACTTGATATTGAAGACAGTTTACAAAGACATGGGAGTTGTAGTCGTAGGAATTGAGTTGTTACATGTATGAATCTCTTTGTTAAGTACCGTGTACTCACTTGCTGTAGAATCTTACAAATCTCGAATTTTATGTTATTTAGCTACGAAAGTGCCATTGGATGTGGAATGATATTGTATTCCTGGCTCAGTCCAAGTGTGTATCATTGACATTTCTATCCGAGAATGTTACATCTTATATTGGACCGCAGCCAGGATTTTAAGTTCGGGAGGCTAAATTATATATATGCAGGGGCGAAGCCAGGATTTTTTCCTAGCCCGTGCTCGATTTTGAGTAATTGAGTTATTATCATAATAATAATTTACTCCCTACGCCCCGCTTTACTTCATATATTTGTCACTTTTAACTGTCCCACATAACTTCATACCTTAATAAAAAAAAAAAGCTACAAAACATCTATAAAATAATAATCAATATCAACTCTACACATAAGTTGCATATTTTGCCACTAAAAGTACGTTTTTCCTTACGTATTTCCCCTAATAACTACTCTCCGAGACGGATGGAGTATTATATAAAAATTCAAAATTACTAATAAATATTCACAAAGTCTCATGGGAGTACATATTTAATTTAAATATATATGGATCTATGTTGCTAATAAAACATCGATATTGCGTTAAAATACATCTACGTTGTCAACAAAATGCATCTTTTTATTAATTTTATTACGAAAAACATTGATATTCTTAACTAAAAGTCATAAGTTCTCAGTGATAACTTTAAGGTTTGTACGCCTTTTTTATATATTTAAGGTCTGTTCGTATTTTTTTATCTTTATTGTAAACGGTATTCCAGGAGACTTAAATATTAAATAAAAATAAAAGTTAACACATATATATAAGCGAAATTTCCCGAAAACCACCCCGTGCCGAGCACTGGCTATGCCAAAGCGTGGCTTCGCCCCTGTATATATGGATTCTCACCGAGGTTAGGGGCGAAATCTAAATTAACCGAAAATATTACATATAAAAGAATTTCAAAATTTAGGAGGAGCGAATGTCCCATTAGGCTGCATTGAGATAGTTCAGAACCGTTCAACATTCATCAAATTCACGTAACAGGTTTCTAATTCATGATCAATCAGAAATCCTAAAAATGTCCGTCGAAAGATGTAAGGTATCAAGGACAACTTCATAAAATGTAAGCTATATCCTTTTGCTCCTCGTAAGTAGTAAGTATATTATTTGTTCGTTTGTTCAAATTTAAAGTGATCATGTGTCATCAATGGAGGGGCAAGCCAGCACTTGCTTCTTAAGATTTTCAATTATCATCACTAGTTTTGTGCTGAAACGGTTCACAAAGTACCTAGGCAGCCATCCTGCAGGATCCAGCTGAAAATACAGAAAACAATCAAGAAAATATTAGTAATCAACTTAGCCAACTCTAGGAAATGTTGCGAAAATAACATGAAGTCTCTATATAAAAAACTAGCCGATAAGTTGGTTGGCAAATGGTAACTGAAACTAGTCTCTAGTCGTTGGTATGCAGAAATGCTAGTAAGTAATACTTTCCTCTAAGTAGTAGGATTTTAGATACTAGACATTCACATAACATATTTATTTTAAAAATAAGCTCATCGAATTTCAAATTAGCTAACCAGGGCCTAAACGATCATGGAATTCTCACCTGAACTATGTAAGTGACCATACAAGAATCATCCTCAAGCTTCTCAACAACCCATCCTGACTGCAGCAATAATCCCCTTATGGAGTTGTTCTTTTTTGGCTGTAATCCAGCTGCTATCTCCTTAGGAAGAGATGCTACTGCTACTACCTGCGCGTTTACTCACGGTGAGAAAGATTTGAAATTTTGCCAAATTTCATAACGATGTCAAATTTATCTATGTTTGGAAAATAAAATCACATACCAGAGTCCCATCATCCATGGTTTCACGCCGTTCATAAACTATAAACTCCCTGTTTCTGAATAAAGGCTTGGATTTTTCTCCAAACCTTAGCCTGATGATGCTGAGATTTTCTTCAAGATCTTTTATATACCTGGCTTCCACCAAATCAGCGTCCCATTGCTGCACAGATAAACTCACAATCAAGAACCATACATGTGGGAAATGCGTTGTTTACCCGATGTCTTGACTCTTGAAAGTTATGCACTAAAATCTCTTTTATTGAGAAAACTTTTAGTCCAGGAAAAACTTATTAAATATGGGAAATTGGGTGTTCTGGCGTAGAGTTTCTGGAAAACATGAGGAGATTTCATTCCATACAATGAAGATGAGATATGGGAACTTTATCTAAAGCAGCTTTTATGCTACTATAGCACTATTCAAGTTTTGTTACTAATGTTGTTTTTACCTTTGCAGCATCAATTGCATTGGCTACAGTAATAAACTGCTGTGGCGAGACGGATTTGAGAACCCATCGACTCCTGAACGTATGAAGCGACCCTGACCTCCGTTTGGATATTTCTACTCCATTCTCAACTCCTACAATCTTCCAACTATCTTCACTCATACTTATACTCCCAGCCCTGTTCGAATCCGAAGCAGAAAGCAGTTCTTGGATGCAGTTTTCACTAGCATGGAGCACATATCTCCTCAATGAATCCTCACTAATAGACCTGTTATAACGAAGACAAGAAAATGAAAGAGATTTAGCCCTCAAAACCTTCAATCCTCGTTGAGCGAGTAGGACTTCCAAGAGACGGCCTAATGTGTCCAAAAATACACTACAACATAGAAGTAGGTAGGTATATCATTCAGACATGCATTTCGACTCGTCTAACATCTGAGGCCGTCTCATACAAGTATTTGTCTTGTTGAAGTTGAACCACTATATTAGATGATAGCAGACTCTACAATATCGGCGTAAGAGATTGAGTACATACCAGGATCTACTACAAGTCGAAGGACAGGAAGGCATATCTCCAAGTCCTCAGGAGCTGCTGTTCTTTCAATGAAGCTATAAGAAAGACAGAGACTGGTATATGTAAAAGTATGTGCAAGTAGAAGTTGATGTGCAGAGTATATATATGGTAATGGTAGGGGTACAAATGTAGTATTATCATGTATTAATAATGTAGACATACAAAGTACAGGCTTAGATTGTTTTTGAGTACAGAAAGATGGATTGATTCTATGTAAAATAATGTGATAGTGGGCCTTGTATAGAGATGCACATGGAATGCCAGCAATAAGCAGAACCTCCATGATTATCAACTGCACGTCTTTATCTCTCATCTCTTTCTAGCAAACTCACCAGCAATCCATGTGCATTATCTTCCCCACTTCTCTTAATCCATCTTTTCTCAATCAACAATTAACATGATATGCAGAAGAAGAGAAGAGAAGAATCAATAATACTACCAAAAAGCCAGATAATAGAGCTTTAAAGCACAATCATAATTTACCAAGACTTGTCTGGTTTTCAGTAACAATGGCATCAATAAAATAACTGCTAATCCAGCTCTCTAAGCACGTGCAGGGAAACACTTAAATAACACACCAAACACCAGGAAGGGACAAACTTTGGTCTTAATCTGAGTTTTTGAATCTTTTACAGTGTTACATTCTCTGAATCTGATATGTTAAAAAGTGTTAATTTATCATATATCATATTTGGCAACATGCAGTGTAATACAACTTGCCAAAACTATAATCTCTGGACCTGATACTCGACTCGTGAATTGGGTTTTTGGACATGGTCTAGGTGATGCAGTTCAACTTGCAGATCATGACAATGGTCAAGGATGGTGATTCTGCATGATTTTCTCGAACTCCATCCGCATCAAAACAAGAATGCAGATATACAATACTTCTGCATAGTAAATTGAGATTGGATTGCTCATGATTTTCTACTTTTTAGCACTGCATCGGATGCCTTACAGTAACAGCAAAGATAGTGGTGAGATTGATTACACTATCCTCTAAAGTAAACTAGTTTATTGGGTCATTATGAACACAAAATAAAGAATCAAACCACTTTATATATACACAAAAAGAATTAGATTATTGCTGTGTTCATTATGAATAGGAATAAAAAAAAAAAAAATGAAAGATGTAAAAAGTTTTCTGACACTAAAAATAACTCAAGTCTATGGCGTATTCTGTCCCAAGAAGCCTTTTGCTTTAAGGCTAAATACAGCGTCTCTGACAGCATCTTCAACTGGAGTAAACGTTAATCCTAAATCAATCAATCTCTTTGCAGCATCTTTGCAGGCCACAAGCCCCGGTTGCGTTTCACTGGTAAACCTGTACCGGAACACTAGAGTTAGTAAGTTGTGTAAACCCAATGATTAATAAAGATTCCAGAACACTTAACAGATGACAGATAGCAGGATAATGGCATAAATTGACTAGTAATATCGCGTTTTTAGAAACTCCACACAAAACTTTCTGAATTGGCTGCAGAGTTTATCGAAAAACGATGGGACTTTGCACCAACAAATGGCGATGGATGTTCATGCCCCCCCCCCCCCCCCCCCCCAAGTATGAGAATTCTTTATATTTCATTTATGTTACTGTGTTTCATATAACTCTCCCCGCCTGAACCTTGTAGGCCGTATAAAAATGTGACAGTCTTGATGCACATGAAAGCAAGCAAATTCTGTCACTTTGCCGCCACAGCTAATAGCTCAAGATCAAAAGAGTTTTATTATCTTTTTATGAGTTAACAGATTCTGTGGTATAGTTATTTAAGAATGTTTAATTAGATAACCAGTGATAGCTTACCCTACTGCTTGGTGATTATTTATTGTTCCAACCAAGAAACATGTAAATTCTGTCCTGTGTTTGACAGCCTAAGAAATGTCACATATGGAGTACATTCTTATGACAGTCACAAGCCAAGAAAAAAATAAATGCAGCATCAACTAGTTTCTTAGGGCACATGGAAATCTGGTTTAGGGGGGAAGGCCATGTCGAGCGATCTTGATGCACCACCACTTTCTACATGATTTCATACCTTCATTTCAATGCATCACCAACATAGTATCAGAAATGAAACACTAAAAGATGCTTCAGCATCTTCAAGGACATGGAATAGAATTTTACGTCATTTTAGAAGCATAAAGCTTAGGAGAAAGAAGAATCAAAGTATACTCTTCTCCACTTTGCAATTTCTGGATGATCATAATGGGTTCACTGAAATGAGGGAAAAGTGGAAATTGGGTAAAACCACTAAGAAACACTGAGGATGTACTTTTGAGTGAGGGAAAGTAGCCCAACTTGGTCTGCTTTTTCATGCCCTGGTCCCAGTCTCCCAGAATTCTTGTGAAGATTTCAAGGTCGGCAAGAAAAAACTACGCAGGGCACCATTGACAATTTTAATAAACAGTGTTATTGAATGTTAAATTTTAAAATCAAAGGATTGAACTGGATATGATAGAATGAGCCCTGAGAGATTTGAATGATGATGCCATATAGATAATGGACTAGCAAGGATCCCACCTATAGTGGGATGAAAATCATGTAGATTTTGAACCTGACCCCAACAGAAACATAGAAATTCAAATAACTAAACTTATTCTATAGCAGAACCTTTTAACTGTTATTTTAGTGCCGCCCGACCACGGTATTGTCAGATTAGTCT
This sequence comes from Plantago major, assembly GCA_026545765.1. Classification (NCBI taxonomy): domain Eukaryota; kingdom Viridiplantae; phylum Streptophyta; class Magnoliopsida; order Lamiales; family Plantaginaceae; genus Plantago; species Plantago major. The sequence continues at coordinate 13,955,314 of CM048843.1, forward strand.
GTATTTCACTCTCAGTGGATAATATTCCGTCGTCTAAACAACAACCTTTTATAATTATGACCGGATCCAAACTTATTACACAGGTTGAATAGATCTCTGTAGTTGCATTTCTTAGTTGAAGGGCTAATCTAATGCAAGCTTGCACATTAAATCTCTGCTGCCAGTACTTTGGCATCAAGTGAACCTTCTTTTCATATTAGGCTTGGGGTCTTTTTTACCCTCAGGTGGTATAAACGAAAATGACGATTCTGATACATGTGCAACAAACTCAAAGATATACTATAATTGTCCTGGATATGAAACTTAATTTAAAGTACAGACATACATATACATATGAAAGGAATCATGACAAGAAGACGGATTAAAAACAGACCTGTGAATGGGAAATTCCGGAAAGAGCTTTGAGCATTTCTCTGCAAAATCAGCAAACTGATAGATGCCATTGGTGCAAAGGTATCTACCGGTAGCAGTAGGAGTTTCAAACAGCAGCAGTTGTGCCTTAGCTACATCTTGGACATGCACAGCCCCCAACCAATGGTACTCTTGGGTATCTTCAGAGCCTTGCAGCAACTGTTGCAAAACTGCACAGCTAGCATTTAGACCAGGTTGAAGGAGTTGGCCAAGGCACGTGGCTGGATTAATTGCTACTACATCCAGTCCGTTTGCCTTTGCAAAATCCCATGTAGCTTTCTCAGCCAAGGTCTTTGAGACTGGATACCATTTCTGCAAAGTTGAGATTTTCATTAAATTTATCATTCCAATACAACTTGATCTAACTCTTTAATTTAGCAATTCCAAAATTTTATCAAAGGTCATAGATTTAACCATGCAGGTAAATAAGTGCTGGGGCTACTATAAATTCCATGGCCTTCAATTAATATGTATTCCAAATGTTAACAAAAGACAATTTAACTTCTCATATGCAGAAGCTGATCCAAATCAAAATTTCATCTTTGAAAGCAAAAGGTCACATTAATAGAAAATATTTAAGTATTATCATCGCGAAAACAGATCCAGCATCATACTGAATCATGACGATAGATACTTTTTATCTGTCCCAACCATAACAACAATTTCATGTGCTCTCCTAAGTGGGCATCAATGCTTACAAACTCTCCGAGGACCACATGGCTTATGAATGTTTAACTGTAATCCTAATGCTTGTCGTTCTTGGGTTGCTACTTGCTACAGTTAGACTTAATTTTCCTTCCAAATCTACCTGCATGAAACAACCAGAAACCATAGTTCATCGCCCTGATCTACCAAAACTCTCAAGGATCATGAATAGCTGTAGATGCTTTACGCCATACTCACTACTCACCACCACCACAAAACAAAAGCCTAACATGATCTATCTAATGTTGCACCAAGAAACTATACTTGGATATGAGAAATAAACTAGAAAGCAAAAGCTTTTATCTACTCTTTTTGCTTCTTCCCTCATCTTCTCAGGTAACCATCAGATGTCAACATTTCCTTCCCTTTGCAAAATTCCATTGACATTATCACATGTAAAAAGAAGAACGTAAAGCAATTCCACCTTCACATATATCATTATCGACCCCATAAATTAAAAGTTGATATCTCTGTTTTAAGCGAAAACCATCTATGTATCTAAAACTAGTCTAATTTTCAACACTTAATTCTAACTGAAATACTAAATTACTACCTCTGCATTGCCATGTAGGATTATGCTTATTTGTCTAGAACTTAGAAATACTGATTAGACTTAAACTCATTAGAATAATAGTAATTCATTAGATAAATGAGATAAGCCTTTAGGGGCACAAAGGTCAACTATGTCAATCTGTTGACTTCCCAAAGCTCAAATTAATATTAGCTCCTAATCATCCACTTTCACTAATCACTAAAAACAATCCGGCTTAAGTTTTACTGAGGATTTGGATGGCTCTCATATGCCATTTTAGATACTTTTGCTGTAACTTATTCAAGTGTTGAATGAATTAAGTTCTACTAAAAAAAAAAAAAAAATCCGGCTTTTTAGCATTAAAATGCACTATTCATCCGTTAAAAAGTTTTAATGTATTCGTTTTGTGTAGTTCTACGGTAACAAAAAAAATTTAACTTAATTTATCCTTCTCTTTCTAAGGTTGTACCTATTATTTTTCGCTCTTCACTTACTAAATTATGATTAGTGATTGCAAACTTAAACAATCAAAATCATTAAAAACAATCAGACGACAAACTTAAAAAAGTAAAACACATCACTTCTTTATTCATTAGACGATCTTATATAACTCAGTCTATACAATATTAAATCCATTACAAACACCATATTTTATAACTTAAATTTAACTCAATTACTATTCAGTATTTAGACTAAATTTTTTATTTAAGATTTAACACCATTTTTAACTCTATACCAAACCGTTCATCTGTCGACAGATTAAAATTCCAAACATATCAAAATAGTAAATATAAATCCAGAGAAGAAACCAGAACCTGGCGTGATACGCAATAATCAAGGTCAGTCCACGACTCCTCATCAACGACCCTCCCCTGGGACCACCGTGGATTCGGAACCATAGCCGAAATCGACGACGTGATCACCACGCGCCTCACCCCGAACCTCCTCGCCGCCTCCAGAACATTAATCGTCCCCTTAACCGCAGGGTCAACAAGCTCCTTCTGCGGGTCGACCGGATCCTCGAGCGAGCACGGCGACGCCACGTGGAAAATTCCGCCACCGGAACAGCCTCGAACCGCGGCGAAAACAGAATCGGCGTCGAGAAGGTCGACCTGGTGCACGACGAGGTTGACATTGGGGGCGGTGGCGTGTGGGAGGGTGAGGAGGTGGGAAGGGTCGGAGCTAGGGAAGATGGAGAGGTGGATGGTGGTGTAGCCGTGTTGGAGGAGGGTTTGGACTATATGTGAGCCGATGAAGCCGTTTGCGCCGGTCACGCAGACTGGTGGTTTGGTGGGGTTGGATGGTGGTGGTGATGTTTCTCGTTGGTCGCCCATTCTTGTTGCGTTTCGATAGTGACGCTTAGACTCGGTGGTGGTGTTACCTGTTTAGTATTCAAAGTCAACGTTTAAGTCAGACCTGGATTTGATTTTCACTCTTTTCTCTCTCCCTCTTTTTTCTTATATGGTAATAATATCCTAATTTGACAAAACCTTGTTTTCCTAATAACATCATATTAAAAACGTATATTTTAATTTGATTTGATTCATATAGTTGACCTTGTAATTGCGAGTCTTTATGGGCATCTACTCAAGTAGCTTAGGGTTGTTACACGGGCTAATGATTCCTGAGGGCTCAGCTTGTTAAGGCTCGGACTCGACTGTTTCGATCAGGTGTTTACGTCAAGTTCGAGTAATGAAATATCTATCAATAGCCAAATATCCAATTTCAAACCGATGGGTGTAAATGACATGAGCGTTTTTGAAAGTCTTTGCCTTTTAAATATATCTACAATGTATAATTAATGAAACCCAAATAGTAAAAAAATCAAATATAATCGAAATTATTCATGATATGATACAGTGAACTGGCCTATAAACGCATATTCTTTGTAAGTTTCAGAACTTGACAATGACTCCATATATCTCTGGAGGATGAAAGTGATGCATGGACAATATCTTGCCTACTTCCTTTCGGGATGACAGGTAGGATCTGCCTGAAGTCACCGCTAAATACAACAACTTTGCCACCGAAGGCCAATGAAGATGGATGTCCGTCTGGGCCTCTAATAACATCTCGAACGCTTTTGTCAAGTGCTTCGAAGTAGAATCTATTTGTCATAGGAGCTTCATCCCATATAATCAACTTTGTTTTATGTAGAAGACCTGTGACATCGCTGCCGGGAGTAATCCTACTACATACAGTAGTCTCATCAACCAAAAGTGGTATGGTGAATCTCGAATGAGCGGTCTTTCCTTTAGGCAACAAAAGTGAAGCAATTCCACTGGACGCAACAGGCAACACTATCTCACTCTGACCACGTAACGAAGAACATAGTGTCCTCCATAGGAAAGTCTTGCCAGTGCCACCATATCCATATAAAAAGAATACACCACCTCTATCCAATGAAACTGCATCCATGATCCTCTGATATATAGACCTCTGCTCGTCAGTCAAGAGTGGATACACTTTATTGAATTCTTCTTGCATTTCAGCAGCGTCATGAGACATTTCTTCAGCTATGAGAATGTTCTGTCCGTCCTGAATTTCTACGTTGTCCGGAATCGGCATACCTTCAAATTGGGTCAGAGAACTACCATTTCGCTTCAACAGCTCTTCGATATGCCCAAGAGCAAAGTTCTTAATTTGAGACTCACTTAGTTCTAGTCCTACAAAATGTGACAAAACATTCAACAGTTATTGTTCAAGATATTTCTAAATTGCAATGATTTTTTGACTGTATAAGATAAGTAATAATTAAAAGAATGAAAAAATATATACCAGGGTTGTTCATCAACTTGCGGTGATAGTATAGTATATCCTCAGATAGATACTCCCATGTTTTTTCCCACACCTCCAAGGGCCTTGACATGGAGTTTGACCGAAGAAGCATGCAAAACAGATGTCTCAATTAATGGCCAGAACACCAGAAGCTTGCTTCCTTGATTCCATCAATGTACTCTTTGTCATCATCCAACAAACCCATAGCATAACACGCATCTCGATATGTAGGATAAACAACGCCTTCAACAGTCCTCAGATCCTCGAAGCAGGTAGCACCACGTATATGATTCAACATTATCCTTAAGTAGTAGACTGCTCCAGATTTTGGCGGGACATGGTATACCCTACCGACTTTATTCATCCTCTGCTTCCTCGCTTTCCAGATCTTGTTCTTTTTATCCCAGACATAATGTCGTGGAAATTCAGAGTAAAGAAACTTACGTGCTTCTAGGTGTTCCTTATTGTAATTCATCCACTGTAAAAATTTCGTCTGTGCAACTGTCAGCTTATCCATAAGGTCTTCTATGAAGTCACCATCTTTAAAACACACATTTTGTTCACCGTCCACATGGAAAGATAAACGCTCGACGGTGGGATCGTGATAGTGTATGTCATACCCAAGAATACGCTAAACGGCCTCACATGCAGATATGTACCTGCAATTGACGTAATCTTTAACCTCATTGTCGACGGTAATCTTCACACCAATCCTATCAACACCTTTGTTGACGTACTTGAAAAGCTACTTTATTGAGTGTTGGTCCAGATAATGGCAAAATGAAAGACTAGAGGGGTGGGGGGGGGGGGGGGAGGGTGAATAGTCTTTCAAAACTTTTGTCGATAAACACAGTTTCTCAGATATCTTCACAGATATCTGAGATAAATAAATAAAGCAAGATAAGTGTAAATACTTTGCAAGATAAATAAAGCAAGTAATAAATTGCAGAAAGTAAATGACACAAGTCTTTATATAGTGGTATCTGAAGGTGGCATAATCCTTCAACTAATCCACTTCGGCCTTTCTCAGACCTAGAATCCACTAAGACAGATAATTGAGGTAACCTTACAAGTATCTTCTCTAGATTCCTAAATACACTAGGTTCCCAACCAAGTGTTCCCCCTGAGTTATTCCCCGGCTTTCACAGCCAAGTACTTCCTGTACTCAGAAACCTTTTGAGCTATTCCTTAGTTTCCCAAACTAAGTACTTCCTATGCTCAGTAACCTTGGAGTTATTCCTTAGTTTTCCAAACTAAGTACTTCCTGTACTTCACGCCGATTAAGGTGTTGGTTAAGGTAGTTTGTCAGGTGAGCTTCTTTAATAACTTGTTCAGTTATTCAGATAGCTCTATGAATCAAGTATACTTAATACACTTTGCAATGTATGGTATCTTGTTCTTTCGACCAAGTCTATGATAAGTGTTCAGGAGAATGAATCTCAGATATGAAATCTTAGTTCAACTCTTTCACAAATAACAAAGCTTGTTAAGGATCAGGACACTTAGAACTTTTGTGCTACTTAGAATCAAGAGCTTTGGTCGCAACAGAAAGCTTGAAGGTAAGTAGTGTGCTTGAGAGAGCTTGTGAGAGTATTCAATGTAAATTCTGTGTGTAAGTTCAAGGTATGTTCTCAAGCATTCTAAGTGTTGATATTTATAGATGAATTTGAGTGCCGTTTGAATAGTATCCGTTAGGCTTAACTCAATTTGAAACTATTGATATCTGAGTATAGTACTGTAATAGGTTTGTCTTCTTCTTCGGCTACCGCTTTTGTTCGACATTTCATCGCGCATTTAATGCAATCAGACTATACTTTGTCCTGTAGTGCCAACGGAACTATGCATGCTTTCTGAAGCCTTGCACGTCCTTTTTCAGAGACTATCACAACTCCAGATATCACTTGCTAAAAATATATTGTTTCCCAGAAACATAATCTTTATCCAAGGTATCTAAGTGTAGATATCTGTGGGCACTTTTCCTCGTTTCAGAAACCATTTATTTCTCAGATATCTTTTGCAACACCGTTTATTTAAAAATGCTTGTGTCTTCAAGATATCTGGTCATAGGTATCTGAAAAACCTTTGTCTTCAGCAATCTTGTGCAGTCTTCAGATCTTCAAAATTTGTTGAACTTTTCCTGCTGGATGCCTTCTTCTTGGTCTTCTTCAGAGAATAAAAATTAGATTCAGAGACCTAACATCCTATACAAGATTTGCTAGACTATCATACTTAGTGAGTTTCCTCTTTTACAGTGTTCAAGTGAACCAAGAGTACTAACCACCTTTCTGAGCTAAGATAAGTCATTAGGTTGCTGATCAAAATCTAAGCAGATATTCATAACAAATTTCCCCAATTTTGATCAGTCAACGATGACTATCTGACCTATTACAAATCTGGATGAGGAAACAATCCATCACTTCATCATTTCTTATGATTTTTCAATTCGTATAATTAAGTGCAGAAAGTAAACATCAACCAAATCACAAGGTGTGATCTTTGCTGACAAGTTATCTTTTATAGAAATTGATATCTGAGAGTAGGTTTATCAGATAAGTTACAAAGAAAGTTCAGAGATAACTTTAATACAAGATAAAACAACATTTTTGCTCAGTCAGCAAGATACAAAATACATAGTTTAAATTAGGACAACGGGAGTAATCAAGCTCCAAGTAGACATCCTAATAAACTAGTCTTCAAGTCTTCAACACTTCAAGTCTTCAAAAGCAGTTCCATGGATCAATCTGAAAATTTCCTATCACCAAACCTTTTGACATCATCAGAGTAGTCATAGAGAAGTGTTCTGACAATCATCTCTGTGTCTCTAGCAAATCCACAGACTTCCTTGTAGGTTTTGGTAGGATTCTTCTTGGCAAAGTGCTTGTCCCACAGATACTTTCCCCACTTCCAGGCATGCTCAATTCTGATATCTGATAGCTTGAAGTATTCATATATGATCTTCAGATATTTGATGTCACCCTTGTTTTGATCTTCAGTCAAGTAGAAGGACTCATAGGGTTCCACAACAAGTCTTGCTCTTGTGCCTGTTCCAGTGATGTTGGGAATTCTGTGCACATCATCTGGCTTTCCATAAGGACATTCATCAGAGAGGTCCTTTTTCATGGCTTCTATTCTCTTGATTACTTCAAAATCCAACCAGGCTTTGATGTGGTTGGTGTTAATCAAGATTGACTTGTATTTTCTCCATGCCATGAGCTGTTTATGGATTGGTTCTGGAAATTTTTCATTTACCAATAAGTGCATGAGTTCCAGAATCCAGTAGCCATTCTTCTGATTAATGCACCTGTAGACAGAGGAGTCATTGTTGGTCTTCACATACTCAATCTTGGCTTCTTCAGGCCTGAGTGGTAGTTGAAGTTTTCTTTGTTCAGCTCTCAGCCTGTTCCTCCTTTGTCTTGAATTTTCCCTTGGGGTATTGCTTGAAGAACCACCCTGGATAGACTTGGTATTTCCAGAGGGTGTTTTAGCTGCCAAAGGCTTTACAGCTATGGGCTCAGTTAGGCTATCAATTTTTCTTTTTCTGTGAAGAGGAGCTTCATCTTCATCAGTCTCTTCATCATCATCAATATCAATTCTTGTGAGACTTTTGCAGCCTTCTTCATTGCCCTGAGATTTGATTTGGCCTTCTTCTTCTTCTTCTTCTTCTTCTTCTTCTTCTTCTAGACTCATCAATCCCTCTTACTTGTCTTCTCCTTGGAGCCTTGGTACTCCTTGGAGGTTTCTGTGCTCTGGCCCTTGTTGTCATTCCTTTTTCAGGAAGTTGTTGAGTGGTGGCCACTATCTGTAGAGCAGTCTGACTGGAGGAGGGCTCATTAATTTTGAGAGGTGGTTGTTCAGATTTTATTTTATTTCATCTTCCTCTTCCTCTTCCTGAGCATCTTGAAATCCTCCCCCCTTAGTCATTGTTGACTGACTAAGAATCACAAAGGATTCTGAAAGGGAGTTAAAGTTGCCTTGCAGATAGTTGTAAGCAGCAACCAACTGTTCTAGAGTGGCCTTGAGCTCTTGATTTTGTTTAATAAGACCAGTATTCTTATCGGTGAGCTCTGCCAGTGGGCCTTGAGTAGCATCTGCTTTTCCAGCAGCATAGCTAGCCTCATTGAGGGCTTTTTCAGCAAGATTATTGTCATCATCCCTTACCATGCCTAGGTCTCTCTGAGAAATGACCAAGCTTGTTGTTCTTTGAGTGATTAGCCTAGTGAACTTTTTCATTTCAGCAGATACTGATGCAATTACTTCTTCATTTTGTTTAGACAACTCCTTTCTTAGAGTTGCCAGAACCTGGTATCTGACCATGTAATCATGGGAGTTGAGATTTGGTTTCTTACTGAAGCTTTGAGGAGCTATCAGTTTTCTCTTTAAGTAAGAAACTCCCAAGTGAACATTTGCATGTTCTGCCAAGGTTCTGTCTTCTTCATCATCTGAGTCATCAGCCCAGTGATCTTCATCCTCTTGTACTTCTTCATCAAGATTTCTGAAAGCGGCAACCATCTCAGATATGGGTTTCTTGCCTTTGGAGGATGGTTTCTTTGGTGAAGATGCAGTGTTAGCATCATGCTTTACTTCAGATGCTTGTTCAACATCTAGCTCCTTAGTAATATAGTCAACAGCTTCCCGGAGCTCTTTAATCTCAGAGTAAGCTTGCGTTTCCTTGCGTGTTTGTTCTTCAAGTTTGTCTAGCTTGACTCTGGTTTCAGCTATCTTTTCTTCCAGTTGAAGATGTAGCTGTTGTTCTTCCTCCAACAGTTGTTTGAGTTGAGCAACTCTGGCTTGTGCATCTGATATTTTCTGAGTTGTTTCCTCAGAATGCTCAACTACCTGTTCAGTAGTATCTTTGTGTTGGGGAGTTGGATGGGTAGATTTCTGAGGAGATGGAGGAGGAGATTGCTGTGATTTCCTCTCAGTGTGCTTTTTAGCAGCTGAGTCATTGTTTCCTTGTGGAATCCCTCCTATCCCTGGTGCAGGGGCATCATCATCATCATCCTTCTTATCCTCATCCTTGTGATGGTCAGAAGGAGGATCTTCATAATTGTTCTCATCAGTTTCCTTCTCTTCTTCATCTTCAGAGACCAAGTTGATCACTTCTGGAATAGTGACCGTTTGCCCATTAACTTCCTCTTGTTCAGAGGGTATGTATTGTAGAGTCTGGGGCAAAGTAGGCTTGAATGCCATCTGTAGTCTGGTCTAACCATCCGCTTGTTTGAAAGCTTGGATAAGCTTTCTGGCCACTTCCTTGACAAAATCCTTATCCATCAATGTTCCGAAAGAATATTGTTCAGTGGGGAACATTGCATGGACGTAGTTTTCCAAGTCAAGGGCTCGTGCTCTCCTTGTGTGGTGATCAGTCACCTTTAAGATTTCAGATAGATCGGAGCATCGGATCTTTTGCCATTTCTTGAAGCATTTCAGATGCTTTGGCAAAGTGTGTTCCTTGAAGAAAGGGATCAGGTCCTCTTTCTCATCAACAGGGACCTAGTGGCACTTGTTTGAGCCTGAAAGAAAGAGTTTTGAGTTAGATTCAAAACTTGTGTAGATATCTGAGTACGAGTGTAGTTAGGTTTCTGAGTTACCTGAATGAGTACATCAGGCTCAGAGACTTGTACTACTGAGGCAGGGGGTGCCACATATATCTTGTTGTGAGGTGGAGACTTGGATGTCTGGTCCACATCAACCTTTCTTTCTGCTTGATCCTGAGAATTAAAATTATCACAATACTTAGGAAATTGTCATGAAAGAATTTATGCAATTAAGCTTCAATGATTTATGAGTTTTCCACTTACTTCCTCAACAGGAGGCTCAAAATCATTTTTTGCAGAAACGTTCTCAGTTTCTGGTGTTCTTTCTGGTGATGTTGCCTTGGGGGCTTCATTAATTTCCATGGGTGCAGCGGATGTCGCAACTCTTTCCCCTTGCACTTCTACTTCTGAATGAGCCTGTAAGTAGAAAGTATTGAGTAATTAGAGAAGAATTTATATTAACCCATAATGAAGAATGTTTATCACTGATTTTCATATACCTTCATACTAGAAGGCTCAATGACATTTTCTTGAAACATCATTGCTCGGTCCTTTTCTGGCATGTCTGCCTTATATTCTTCTTTCTCAGTTGGAGCCTATTAGAAACATCCACTTAATTAGTTAAATGTATTAACATATATCTGAAAAGTAATATCTTAAGAAACCCTCTATCACCTGTAGCACAGGCTCAGATTCCTTAAGAGGTGAGCTTGTAGTAGCCTCCTTCTCAGTCTCTAAGGCAAGCTTTCTAGCTTCCTCTTGTTCTTGTGTTTCTAATTCAGCCTGTAACAAAGAAATTTAATTAAATAACAAGATTAATAAACATAAATTATCACAAGTAGAGAGTTAAACCATTCAGCTACCTGAGCAGTGTCAGGCTGATTGGTCCCTGGAACTTGTGACCCTTCTATGTTTTGGCCTTGTTGTTCCATTTCAGCTTCTTTGTTTGAAGTTTCAGGTACTTCAGACCTTTCCTGAGTATGCAACTCAGTTGCCTCCCCCGATTGATCATTTTGAGCAGATGCCTCAGTTTGATCCCTCTCATTGAGTTGGGGAACCTGCTCTTTTGCAGGATTTTCTTCAGCAATGAAAGATGCTGGTTTCTATAACTCAAGTACCATTTCAGCAGTATTCACATCTGGCTATTGTGGTTGTTTTGCTTGAGACAGACTGTTGAGTGTTGGGGCAATGGCAGTATCCTTCAACACTAAGCTATCACTCATCAGAGCATCTTCAATAAGTTTCAGTCTTTCTTGCTCTGATGGTGTAATTTGTCCAGTGACCTTGGACACAGTTGCTTCTTCAACAACCTTTGAAACAGGTGCTTGTTCGGCAACCTGTGGTGTAGGTTCTTCTTCAGATACCTCGACACTAGTTACTTTTTCAGTAACCTTAGCCCTTTGTGATTTTTCTAGGACTTGAGAGATGACTAATTCACATCTTCATTGTCAGAGCTCTCATCAGCATTAGGAACTGATTGGTCCATAATCCCTGCGGTTTCTGTAGATAGGGCTTGGTATCTATCACTACTTTCTTTAGCAGTATTGATGAGTTCATCAGCAAGGCTTTCGGCAGTAGTCTTAACATTTCTGAAAGCACTTTCTCTTGCTGAGTCTACTTGTTCAGTAGCCGATACCTCTTTTGCAACATTGATGAGTTCATCAGCAGCGGCGGCAGGTATCTGGGAATCGACAGCCTCAATGGGTGTGTCTACTGATTTTCCAGCAGACTTCTTTCGTGAAGTTCTGGGCTTCTTGGTCGCAACCTTTCCCTCAGATACCTCTTCAGTCTTTCACTTCTTGGAACCTTTCTGAGATCCAGTAACCTTTTTCATCAAGTTCGTATATTCATATTTGTAGAGTAGGTTACTATTGGCTATGTCAGCCTTCTCTCTGAGCTCAATGCCAAGCTTCTCCAGCAAGTAGCATATCTTTAGACCATAGCTTACTGTGTCCTTTGGCTCGGCAAGTCCCTTAGCGATTTTAGGCTCAAAGCCTTGAATCTTCTTCACAAACTTCATAAAGGCGTACTTTCCCCAATTGAAAGGGTTTTCCAGCCTTTTGTCTTGTTGTTGCAATAAGAACATCATCATCCAGTTTCGCTTATCCGTCAAGACCTACGTAGACCATCAAAGCATCTGTGAAGAATGCATGCTAACACATCCCAAAGTTGAACCAAGAGATGTCCGTCCGATGTCGTAAGCTTGAAATCGGTGGGTTTATCCGGTTTTCAAGATCACACATCATCAGACAAATTGCTTTTACACCTTCAAGGAGATCATCATCCTTGGTGTCTATTTCAAAATCCTTTCCAAGATTTTGAAGATCAAACAACTTAAAGAAAGTTGTTAAGTCCAAAAGGATTTCCTTTCCTTGGACCTTAGTTTTTATAGACACTATTGCAGTGCCTTCAGAAACACAGGATATAATCCTGGAGTTATTGTAGAATTCTAACACATCTAGTGAAGAAATTCCACTGGGAAGAGCAGATAGAAAACCCTTGATTTGTGCATTTTCAAGCATGTCAAGAATTAGCTTCCTATCGGCTTGATTTTCAACAGCAGCCGTGAGGTATTCCTCAATCATGGCACCACCCCAAATCATTCTGTGATTTGAAGTCCAATGATCGGGATTAAAGTCTCCTACCAATCGATTGTTTACTATAACCAACTCTGGTGCTTGCTTTTCAGCAGTACCAGTGGTAGAAGATTGGGGTTTCTGGGTAGACGAACGCTTAGGAGCCATCTCTTTATATAGTGTAAGTGTTTTGAAAGTTTGAAAGAGATTTGGATGAGAGATTAGTGATTCTTTGCAGAAAGACTAACAGAAATTTGCAGAGGTTGAAGAATGGTTTTTGCTATTCTTGTGCAAGTCTGAATGTTGGATTAGGCGAAAGTAATTTCTTTTGCCAAAATCCTATATATATAGCATCGTAATTCAAACAAACATATACATACAAATTGGTTTTGTATATACGTATCTGTGAATTGCAGACAGGCGTGGGTAAAAGTTTGTTCGGCATTAAATGCATAGTGGGCCATGTCGGAATTTCAACAGTCCACTATTTACCGAGAATTAATCTCTGCCGTAAAGATCAATCGCCCATTTCATCAAGGGTCACCATTGCTTCTTCAGCAATGATCACAATCAAAAATTGTAATTGTGCCCATTTAATGAATTTTAGCTATTAGCTATCTGAATCACGTTTCTGTGTGAATGAGAACACTGTTTGTATCTGATTCTATCTTATACTTGTTGTCTTTTCAATGTTTTTCACAAAGATAGAAATAATACAAACTTCAAGAAAGTAGTTAACTGTAGACAGTTGTACTATTCTCTTTTGTGTTCCCCCTCACTGAGTGATCTAGATATCTAAGTACCCGTCTCAGAAATCTTCAAATAGCCATTTTACCCTTTAGCCTTTGGTTCGGATACGCTCCATTCCTCTTTCTCGGATAATTGCTCCAGATACCTCTTCTCTGGATACCCGTTCCAGATTCCTTTTCTCTCTCCTTTGATATCTTCTTCAGATATCTGAACTTTTTCAGTTCTTTGGTAGCTCCATTAGTCCAAGACTGTGTCTTAAGGCTAAGAATCTACTTTCTTGTAGTTGCTTAGTGAAGATATCTCCAAGTTGGTCTTAAGTGCCAATCTTGAGTATCTCTATATTGTCTTTTTCAACATGGTCTCTGATGAAGTGGTGTCAACATCAATGTGCTTTGTTCTTGCATGAAACTTAGGATTCTGAGTTATGGCAATGGCACTTGTGTTGTCACAGAAAATGGGAGTTTTCTCTTCATTGAGTCCATAGCCTCTGAGTTGTTGTTGTATCCACAATATCTGTGAAGTACAACACCCAGCAACAATATATTCAGCCTCTGTGGTAGATGTGGCAATTGAATTTTATTTCTTGCTGAACCAAGATATCAATCTAGCACTAAGAAATTGACAAGTTCCTGAGGTGCTTTTTCTATCAAGCAATGATCCAGCATAGTCGGCATCTGAATAGCCAACCAAACTCAATCCACTATCTTTTGGATACCACAATCCAACTTCTACAGTACCTTTTACATACCTCAATATTTTCATAGCAATGTTGTAGTGTGATTGCATTGGATTTGTCTGAAATCTAGCACACACTCCAACTGCATATTGAATATCAGGTCTACTTGCAGTGAGGTACAATAGAGATCCAATCAATTTCCTATACTTGTGTTCTTCAACACTCTTGTCAGATTCAGTATAGGTCATTTTGGTTCCAATGCTCATTGGTATCTTAGCATTCTTTTCAGAAGGCTTTAGATTAAACTTATGGAGCATGTCCTTTGCATACTTTGTTTGACTAATGAATATTCCATCATTGAGTTGCTTGACTTGCAGCCCTAGGAAGTAATTCAATTCTCCCATCATGCTCATCTCAAATTTACATTTCATGAGTTCAGCAAAGTCTTCACAAAGTTGCTTGTCTTTAGATCCAAATATAATGTCATCAACATATACTTGAACTAAAAGTAGTTTCCCATCATGGTTCAATGTGAAGAGTGTTTTATCAACATATCCTTTCTTGAAACCACTTTCTAGTAGGTATCTGGCCAATGTATCATACCATGCTCTTGGAGCTTGTTTAAGCCCATACAGAGCTTTCTGAAGCTTATAGACCATCCTACTTTCTGAGGAAACTTCAAAACCTGGTGGTTGCTCAACATAGACTTCCTCAGCAAGTTCACCATTTGGAAATGCACTCTTGACATTCATCTGATAAACTGTAAAGTCATTATGAGCTGCAAAGGCTAGAAAGAGTCTTATTGCATCCAATCTTGCAACTGGTGCATAAGATTCATCAAAATCTAGTCCTTGATGCAGGTGAATCCCTTGGCAACCAACCTAGCTTTGTTTCTGGTTATTTCACCAGACTCATTCATTTTGTTTCTGAAAACCCACTTGGTTCCGATTACAGATATTCCATCAACAAATGGAACCAGTTTCCAGACTTTGTTTCTCTCAAATTGATCCAACTCTTCTTGCATTGCAGAGATCCAATCTTGATCCTTTAATGCTTCTTCAATAGTTTTTGGTTCAATGTTTGAGATGAAACATCCATAGCGACAATTTGCATTTTCAGCGATTGCTCTTCTAGTTCTAACTCCTTGGTCTATGGGACCAATCACATCCTTTGCAGGATGATTTCTTATCCATTTCATAATGGGTTTTGAACTAGTAGGATCAATATCATTTTGATTTGAATGTGAATCAATATGATCTTGATGAGATACTTGTGCAGTATCTGAGATATCTGATACATGGGAAATGCCATGGATATCTGACACTCTTTCAGTGTTAAAGATATCTGAATCTTGCATTTCAGCAATCTCATTTTCAGATACATTTTCATGATGAAGGTTCTCAGTAACCTGTTCCATTTCTGGAATTTTTCATAGGAAATTCTTCATCATGTCTTAGAGTCATCTGGTTGTTACTAAGCATAGGTTGCTTTTCATCGTCAGACTCATCCTCTATTTGAATGATAGAATTGTTTCCTTCTGAGAATCCTTTTTCAGAATCTTTAATCATCAGTTCTTTGAACCTATCTGAGAGATCATCATTCAAGAGTACTTTCTTGTTTTCTTCATAGAATACTACATGAACAGATTCCTCAATCTTTTGCGTTCTTTTGTTGTAGATTCTATAGGCTTTGCTATTCAGAGAATAACCAAGAAATACTCCTTCATCTGCCTTTGGTTGAAATGTTCTCAAGTATTCTTTTTCATTGTTAAGAACAAAACATCTGCAACCAAACACCTTTAGATGTTTGATACTAGGGGGTCTACCAATGAAAAGCTCGTAAGGAGTTTTGTCATGGTTTTTGTTAATCAGACATCTATTTTGAGTGTAGCATGCTGTGTTTACAGCTTCAACCCAATAAATTTCACTTATTTCAGTGTCAGCAAGCATTGTTCTTGCTGCTTCTTTCAGGGTCCTATTCTTTCTTTCAGCAACACCATTTTGTTGTGGTGTCCTTACAGAAGATAGTTGATGATGTATACCTTTGCAGGTACAAAACTCTTTTATGTACTGGTTCACAAACTCAGTACCATGGTCTGTTCTGATTACAGATACCTTGTAATTTTTCATGACTTCGAGCTTATTCAACAAGTTGGGTATATCAACCCTTGCATCAGATTTGTGTTTGAGAAAAATAACCCAAGTGAATCTTGAGTAATCATTAACAACAACCAGACCATACTTCTTTCCTGCATAACTAGTTACAGAGGATTCAAAAAGATCCATATGTAACATTTACAGTGGGCTTTCACTGGAATGTCTAGTTTTAGACTTGAAAGTTGTTTTGGATTGTTTTCCCATTTGGCAAGCTGAGCATACACCTTCTTTTCTATATGCTATTTTGGGTAAACCAACCACCATCTCTTTCTTGGCTAGCTTATTCAGAGTTTTGAAATTCAAGTGACTCATTCTTTTATACCATAGCCAATTTTCTTCAGTGTGGCCAGATTGACTCACCATGAGACATTCTTCAGTTGTGGCGGATGCCCAACCAGCAACATAAAGATTTCCTTTACGCCTTGCAACCAAGACTGTCTGCTTTGACTCATTGTCAATCACTTTACATAGTTTTGACTTGATTTTGGCAGTATATCCTTTGTCTACTAGTTGACTCATGCTTAGGAGATTATATTTCAATCCCTTTACATGAAGTACTTCATAGATAGTAAGGGCTCCAAACTTCAAATTGCCAAAACCTATGGTTGGATTTTCATCTCCTCCAGCAAACCTGATAATTGGTCCATCATTGCACTTTCTGTAGTCAATCAGATTTGCTTTGTCTCCTGTCATGTGCTTCCCACATCCACTATCAAAATGCCACTTTGAATTAGTCTTTAGAGTGTTCTGCACAAAACAGGAAACAGGAGATTAGGTTCTCATGCCAACAATGGAACCATCTGGACTAAAGAATCTTCCAGTAGGAATCCATTTTTGAATGAATTTCTTAGGAACATTCTTTTGTCTAACAGGAACATAAGGAGGAATTTTAGTTAAATGATTAGTATAATTGTTAATAAAAACTACTTTCTTCCTTGGTGTGTTCCTTGGTGCTCCATTTGGTGCTTTCAGATACATGTTGGGTTTCTGAGTCTGCTTCTCAGCAAACTTAGCCTTCCTAGCCAGATTTCTTCTAGCCCTGGCATTCAGATTTTCAGTGGCTTGATTCATCTTCCACTTCTGATAATTGGTGTGAGCAATTCTAGCCTTTAACCATCGTTCTTGCTCTTGTTGGTACTCACGAGCAAGTTGTTTCCCGATGGATTTATAGCCAATACCATTTCGAGCACCTGGTGCTATCTGTGATATTTTCTCAACAGCTTTGCTAGTCTCTGGATAATCTATTTTCTTTCCAGAAAACATGACATAGGAGAATTTGTCAGCTCTTGCAATTTTTCCTTTCTGAGAGACATAGCACTGTGGGTGCTTGCACTTTTCAGTGTTATGTTTCTTTTCAGAGACATTCCCAACAGTTTTCCTTGGGACTTGTTTTTCCCACAAAGGCTTAGTCGCAACTGCCTTTCCTTTGTCAACAACCTTAACTTTCTGACCGATACTGTAGATTGTTTGGGAATCACCTTGCTGAGCACTGACAAATGTTCGTCTTTCATCACTCTTATTCAGAGTGGTAGAACTATCTGTGTGTGTGTCCATCCCAAGTCCTCTCTTTTCTGAAGGATCTCTTAAATAAGATTGTACTTCAGTAAGAGTGTCACTAGCTTTGGCATAAGATTGAAAAGATAGTTCTTTCTTTTTGTGTTCTTCATTCTCAGAAAGAAGATCTTCACTTTTCTTTTGAAGATTGGCCAATGCTTCTTTATGTGACTTTTCGGTCTCAGATATCTGAGCCTTGAGAAATGCATTTTCAGCATCCTTTTTCTCAGATATCTTGAGTATTTGTGAATTTTCATTTACAAGAAAATTCTTTTCTTCTTCAAGAATTTCGGCTCTAGCTCGGACCATTAGAAATTCTCTTTTGTAGAGATCAAGTTCTCTTCTGAGATTTTCCAGATCTTTGATTCCTTCTTCATCACTTTCATAAGTATAACATGAAGTATGTGTTACCTCATCAGCCATTAGACAAGGTTCAATGTTGGAGATATCTGGAAAGATTTCTTCAGCCATTCCACACACTTCTTTCTTCTTTTGTCCAAAGTCAATTACTTCATGAGAAACACTGCACATTTATGGAGAAGGCAGTGTGGAATCATCTGAGTCTTCATCCTCAGAATCAGACTCAATGTCTAGAGCATCCAGTTGGAGTTGGATCTTTTTCCTTTCTTCAGTGAGCATAGCTCTTTGACTTCTTTTGAAGATTCTTCTATCTTTCTTGTCACCTGTCTTAAGTTTGTTGAAGGCAGGACAATCCTTCTTGAAATGACCAGGTTTCTGACAATAGAAACAGATATCATTTCCGATTTTTGCTTCCTCAGTACTTGATGCTTTCTGAGCCGGCTTGTTCAGCGAGCTTTGCATATTTTTGTACTGGTGATAGTTTGAGCCTAAATGCTTTTTCAGCTTCTCTTTGGCTTTTCTTCTCTCAATTTCTCGACTGACATATTTTCCCATTTGCTTTACAGCAAGAGCATCCTCAGTCACCTCCTTGCCTTTATTCTTTTCAGAAGTTCCTTGAGCAACTAGAGCAACATTCTGCAGCTTTTCAGTTGTTTGTTCTCTTTGAGTTGTCTCATAGTCAACGGTGGCAAGGTAGAGAAAAGTTCCACTGGAGTGATATCTGGCATTCCTTGGTTAAAGTAGAAAAACTTTGTGTGCTCCCAGTTATGATTTAGACTTCTCACAATAGTCCTATGTTTTAAAAGCCGGAACCGGAGGTTGAGCCGGCCACCCTCCAAAAAAGGTTCAACCGGGTCGGACCGGTTCACCCGGATAGAGCCGGTATGATGTCATTTTAATATATATATATATATATATATATATATATATATATATAAAATGATCAACAAAATGAATAACTAATAAATAGAACAAATATAGATTTTATGTTTGGTTTGCATTATAAAGTGTAAACTCAATGGAAAACTCAAAATATACATAACAATTAACTAGTACCTCTCAATGGAAGGAATTTTAAGGTTTTTTTTTTAAAAAAAACCCTTAATTAAAAAAAAGCCCCAGGCCCTCACGACTCGACTAGAAGGAAAAAAAAAATGTCCTAGACTTTTTTTTCTCTGTGCCTGTATTTTTTATTCTTGGACTATATAAATTAAATATATTTTTTATTTAATACTTTTCTTCCTAAATTCGCACGTGACGGGGTTTTGATGCAAAAAAAAAACCGCCCAACCGGTTTTAATGAGCTTAAGGTTTTTTAGCCTTATTTGGGCCGTTCCATACCGGTTTAGCGGTCCGACCGGTTCGACCGGCCGGTCGGACCCGAATTTTAAAACATAGCAATAGTCTTAATCTTTTCTGACTGGGTATATCTATTACTTTCACCAAGTGCAGCCATGTCACTCATAAGTGTTGTAAACCGGAAATCTAGTTTTTCAATAGTCTCTGTGGGACATTGTTTAAAGTTTTGGAATTTGAGCTTCAAAACGTCGAACTTATTTTCCTTTGTTTTCTCAGTGCCGGTACAGATTTATTCAATCAGTTGCCAGGCCACTTTCACCGTTTTTGCACCCCACAGTTTACACTGTATGTGCTCTGGAGTAGAACGTATGATGATATTACGAGCCTGACCATCCAATCGATTTCTCTTGGCATCTTCCGATGTCCAGAGCTCTCTGGGCTTTGGTTCGTAAATAACTTGATGGCGGTGTCTAATCGGTCGACGATCCGTCTGTGAAGACCCATCGCTTTGTTCTATGTCTCTACCATTAGACACCTCTATGACTTGCTTGAGTTGTTGAATGACTATTGGGCCATTCTTTATCACGTCGATCATTTCGTCACTGATGGCTTCTAGGTGGAGCATCATGTTGTTCTTCCATTTCTCATAATTCTTTGGCTTGAGAATTGGGGCGTCACTTAAAGACATCCTACAGCAAACACACTAAACAAAAAAATCAAGTGTAGGTGAAAAGCAGTTAGTGGGCACTTATATGGGATCTAGGTTCAGTGCAGAAGGCTTGGGAACCTCATCTCTGATACCACTTGTTGGTCCAGATAACGACAAAGTGAAAGACTAGAGGGGGGAGGGGGGTGAATAGTCTTTCAAAACTTTTGTCGATAAACACAGTTTCTCAGATATCTGATACTTAATTTCAGAGAGCGGAAGACTTTTCTGTGATAAGTGCACGTGCTCAGCAAGATAAGTGTAAATACTTTGCAAGATAAATAAAGCAAGTAATAAACTGCAAAAAGTAAATAACACAAGTCTTTTTATAGTGGTATCTGAAGGTGGCGTAATCCTTCAACTAATCCACTTCGGCCTTTCTCAGACCTAGAATCCACTAAGACAGATAATTGAGGTAACCTTACAAGTATCTTCTCTAGATTCCTAGATACACTAGGTTCCCAACCAAGTGTTCCCCATGAGTTATTCCCCGGCTTTCACAGCTAAGTACTTCCTGTACTCAGAAAGAAACCTTTTGAGCTATTCCTTAGTTTCCCAAACTAAGTACTTCCTATGATCAGTAACCTTGGAGTTATTCCTTAGTTTCCCAAACTAAGTACTTCCTGTACTCCACGACGATTAAGGTGTTGGTTAAGGTAGTTTGTCTGGTGAGCTTCTTTAATAACTTGTTCAGTTATTCAGATAGCTCAATGAATCAAGTATACTTAATACACTTTGCAATGTATGGTATCTTGTTCTTTAATGACCCAGGTCTATGATAAGTGTTCAGGAGAATGAATCTCAGATATGAAATCTTAGTTCAACTCTTTCACAAATAACAAAGCTTGTTAAGGATCAGGACACTTAGAACTTTTGTGCTACTTAGAATCCAGAGCTTTGGTCGCAACAGAAAGCTTGAAGGTAAGTAGTGTGCTTGAGAGAGCTTGTGAGAGTATTCAATGTAAGTTCTGTGTGTAAGTTCAATGTGTGTTCTCAAGCATTCTAAGTGTTGATATTTATAGATGAATTTGTGTGCCGTTTGAATAGTATCCGTTAGGCTTAACTCAATTTCAAACTATTGATATCTGAGTATAGTACTGTAGTAGGTTTGTCTTCTTCTTCAGAAGCTACCGTTTTTGTTCAGACATTTCTGTCCGCGCATTTAATGCACTGTACTATACTTTGTCCTGTAGTGCCAACGGAACTATGCATGCTTTCTGAAGCCTTGCACGTCCTTTTTCAGAGACTATCACAACTCCAGATATCACTTGTTAAAAATATATTGTTTCCCGGAAACATAATCTTTATCCAAGGTATTTGAGTGTAGATATCTGTGGGCACTTTTCCTCGTTTCAGAAACCTTTTATTTCTCAGATATCTTTTGCAACACCGTTTATTTAAAAATGCTTGTGTCTTCAAGATATCTGGTCATAGGTATCTGAAAAACATTTGTCTTCAGCAATCTTGTGCAGTCTTCAGATCTTCAAAATTTGTTGAACTTTTCCTGCTGGATGCCTTCTCCTTGGTCTTCTTCAGAGAATAAAAATTAGATTCAGAGACCTAACATCCTATACAAGATTTGCTAGACTATCATACTTAGTGAGTTTCATCTTTTACAGTGTTCAAGTGAACCAAGAGTACTAACCACCTTTCTGAGCTAAGATAAGTCATTAGGTTGCTGATCAAAATCTAAACAAATATTCCTAACATTGAGTTTGTCTTGTTGCACCACTCAACATTTATATGCGCGCGATACTTCATCAGGAAGTATGGATTGTAAGGAACTATGTACCTATAAAAAATCAACACGAACATTGTTAGTATAAAGTGTGCAATATATACAGTGGAAATTACCACATGTAGAACTATAAACATAGAAAATAAAAAATCCATATATATTTTAAAAGTGGTGATGGTATTGAAAGGAGAAGCATGCCACATAGGACAAAATCCTATATGGCAAATTATTTCACAAAACAATTCATTTATAAATTCATCCTATTTATGTGGGAATTTGAATTCTAATATTTACACCCATCCTATAAATTCATCGCAAGATTTTATCACCTAAATTTGTGGCCAACTCTTTTACGTTAATCAGCTACTGGAAATTGAATTTACAGTCCCAACAATTTCTCGCCAAATTTGATCTCCTATTTTGGGGGCCAAATTTGTTTCCTTTTTAGGAGATAAGCAATAGTTAGTTTACAGACTATTATTAAAAAATCAAATCAATGTAGTGCACTACTTCATAGTATCACTTTGTCACTTTAATACTTTATAAGATACTGTGCGCATCACTTTGTTACTTTATTAAGAGAACGCAATGGCTAGTGCGTCCAACTTGAAGATGGTCGGTTTTGGTCTCATAGACAATCTGCCACACGATATACTCATTACCACCATAGAGAAGCTTACATGTCAATCGCCAAACGCATGGAAAAACGCAAGCAGTAGGTAATATTCATCAATTCTATTTTATTTTGTACATATATATATGAATTTTTTACATACAAATGATCAAATCATTCTAAATACAAATCATTTTTTACCCTCCAGCTATCTACTACTGTATGAGTTGGGCAACCAAAAGGGCTTTCTTCAAGTTCTTGGTATAGGTGCAACTAATGATGTCACTCCTAAGGCTTTGAAAATGACGGGGGATGTACAAAATCTCGAGGCTCTATTCAAGAAATCGATGGTACAGTACATTTTCTATATTTATATTTCCATCATATTTCGACTTTTTTGTCAAGGGTGTTAAATGGGGGGGGGGGGGGGAGGGTCATTGTGTATTTAACACTAAATAATTAATACTACTTCCGATCCGATTGGTTCTTCCAATGTTATATAAGTTGTTGCTTATAATTTAATCTAAGAGTAAGTGATATTTTGAGTGTTGGCAACTATCTACATGATCAGCTTTGGTCCACTTGAACTTTTAAGTTCAATTGAATAAGTCACGTTGAATTGTTGAAGAAAGCAAATTTTAAATTGTTCTCCAAAATAGACACATTAAGAGTCGTAATTATATCGAGCACATATGTGCTTATAATATGATGTACGCCTTTACTTCGATTGGTGGAATCCAAGACCATTCGGTCAACAATGGACATGGTCCGTATTCATATAGACTTGGTTAGAATAACTATCATCTTATGGATAGTTTGTTACCTAAAGTAGGTGAATCTCCTAAGTTTTCACAACTGTATATGTATTGCGACGATGATGGAACTCAGGACCGTATTGATGTCGTCAGATATTTTATATTTGGATTCATATTTGCTCTACTATTTTTTATTATTTTTTTATAAATATCATTTATATGTTTAATTCAAGTTTAATGTGATTTTTTATTTTATTTTTTAGTTAAAAAACAGCTCATGCGATTGATCCATCTATTGTAGATTATCTAAAGGATATGACAGGGTGCTGATAATTCAATTGCAAAGAATTTTTGTATGGCTGCTGAGCGCTTCAAGAAAAACCACGATATGAATGTTAAGTTACGTCTAATTGGAAGGAGGTCACGTGATGGGCGCATGTACAATCTACCAACATGTTCTGAAGTTGTTGCACTAATTGTTGCTATGTTGGAATTTCAATAATTTTTAACAATAGATATTATATATTTGAAAGTACTTCTATTCATTTTAAAATGATCTCATTTATGAATTATCAGGAGACAATGAGTATGACATGGATCCCCGTGATATTGTACTCGAGTAAAGAAATGGTGATTTCCATAGAATTTCAGAATTGCATCCATGTTACCTTCCAATGCAGTATCCCCTACTTTTTCCATATTGTTATGATGGATACCATACTGCGATATTGCACTCTGATAAGTCGAAAGGAGTAAGGCACACTCTTACAATGAAGGAGTTTTTTTTTTTTTTTTTGGAACCGAAAAACTTTTATTCCATTCCAACAGTTAAGTACAAACCGATTCGCAGATCCAGGTAAAATCATGATAACCAGTAGACTCTATCTAAGCATTAGCGAAGCAACATGCTTGCAAAGTGTTCTATCCTGCCAGCATCTATTAATGACATTATTAATAATCAAATCGTCTAGTCTAGCTCTGGCCGATGTTTGATTGAAGATTACATTGTTCCTTTCTATCCAGACGGCATAAACAGTCTCCGTGAATGCACAGCGTAAAATTTTCTTCCGCCAGCCTTTCCCACGAAGTTGCCGGCATAACCACTCTATTTCCTCCTCCCAGCGTTTTGGTGTGTGTTGGATGCCAACCCAAGCTAGAACCCGTGTCCAGATTTGGTGTGAGAAAGGGCATTCAAATAGTAGATGCTCCATTGTTTCATCGCTTGGGCAGAATGCGCATGTTGGTTGTACCGCCATGTTCCATTGCCGGATCCTATCCTTCGTCGATAATCGCCCATGTAATCCCATCCACGTGCAAAACATTGCTTTGGGTTGGGCCTTGTTATCAAACCAGAATTTCTTCCAATGTACCTCACCCTTATCACCCCGGAGTTCCTCATATAACGATCTCGTGCAAAACCACCCGGTATCCCATATATTACTCCATGCACTCGAATTGTGGATCATGGTTCGACTCTTTATAATGGCCTTCAAAATCCAGGAATAGTCATTAGGTAGTTCTACAAGCAAAACGTCATGTTCCTTTATGTAGTAGCTATGCACCCATTTGACCCATAGCTTGTCAGCTTTCTGACACAGGTTCCAGAGAAGCCTTGTGATGGTACACGCATTCCATTCCATTAGGGATGTGAGATTTAGCCCTCCTGCTGTTTTGGTATCACATATCTTGTCCCATGCGATAGGTGCTCTCCTGGTAATCTCCGATGTTCCACTCCAGAGAAAGGAACGGCAAATGGCATCAATATGGCGAATTACTTTCTTCGGGAATGGAAAGACTTGCATCCAGTAGTTCGCCATGGAGTGTAACACACTCTGGATTAGTTGCATTTTGCTGGCATAACTTAGCAATTTGGAGCTCCAATGTTGTATACGACCCGTGATTCTATCAATGAGTGGTTGGTAGTGCCGTACAGCTAGCCGTCTGGAGGTAAGGGGAACGCCTAGGTACTTCACCGGGAGCTGTCCCTCCTCAAAACCCGTGAGACCAATGATTTGCAGTTTTATATTCCGCCGCATCCCTCCGCCAAACAATCTGGATTTCTGCTGGTTTATTACAAGTCCGGTTGCGCGTGAGAAGGCCTCAATTCGGGCCATCATCAACTTCACAGACACTGGGTCACCTCGTGAGAATAATAGCACATCGTCGGCGAAGCATAGGTTCACAATACTCAGACGTTCACACTTGGGGTGAAAGTTAAAGTCCGGCTCCATCCTGAGTTTAAGGAGACATCTGTGCATATATTCCATCATAAGTACGAACAGTAGGGGAGAGATAGGGTCCCCTTGTCGTAATCCTCTTTCGGCTTTCACAATCTGGGAAGGTATTCCATTAATAGCATAACGGTATGAAACAGTGCTCACATAACGCATTACCCAATAAGTGAATTGTACCGGGAAACCTAGCTCATCCATAATCCTTTCCAGAGCACTCCATTCCACTGTATCGTAGGCCTTTTGAAGATCCACTTGAATCATGCATCTTAGAGAGATATTTTGCCTGTCATAACCTCGCACCAACTCGTTTGCAAGTAGTATGCTGTCATGGATCACCTTTCCGGGGAGGAAAGCAGATTGGCATTCGTCAACAATGGAGTTGATGACTTTACTTAGTCGAATGGTAAGAATTTTCGATATGATCTTGTACAAAGTAGTGCAACAGGAGATAGGTCTCATCTCTTTCATAGTGCATGCCCCTGTTGATTTCGGTATTAGAGTCACTAGGGTACAGTTCACTGCCTTGTACATTCTTCCATTCTCAAAAAAGTCCTGAATTGCAGCTAGGACATCCTGTTTGATAACACTCCAAGCAACTTTGAAGAAACGAGCATTAAAACCGTCCAAACCCGGGGCTTTATTATCCCCGATGCTCCTTAGCGCAGCCCAGACTTCTTCTTCTGTTACCCTGGCTATGAGTCCAAGCCTCTCGTGTCTATTCAATTGTGGTCCATTCCTAAGAGCCTCAATGTCAATTCCCTGTAGGGTAGTAGACTTCGTACCAACAAGTGCTTTGTAGAAGGTGACCACCTCCATCTCCAACTCACTATGCTCCGTTACCACCTCGCCGTTTGGGCGGATCAGTTTTTTAATACCCACTTGCCGAGTCTTCTCCTTAAGCTTAGCATGAAAGAAAGAATTATTTACATCACCTACCTTCAGCCATTGTATTTTCGCCTTTTGAGCAAGAAGTGACTCGTCGATTTCGTTCCACTTGACAACTTCCGCAATTACACGTTTCATGGTATCAATACGTTGCACATCGAACCTATCAATAAGGAGGTCATTTTGTGCATTCAGGAGCGCAATTCGAGCACATGCAAGTTGTTGTGATGCCCCCGTATGCTGCCTTCCCAATTCCCGCATAAAAGGCTGCATGTGGATCAGCCGTCTCCAAACCGTGAACATTGGTTGTCCCATCTCCCCATTCTGCCAATGGGCACGCAGAACAGGCAGGAAATCATCATGCGTCGCAAGGCTGTTAATGAAACGGAACTGGTAGAATTTAGGTCTAGGCAAGGTTTCAATTTGTAGGTGCAAAGGAGCATGGTCCGAAATTCCCGGTGCTAAAGCTCGCAAGGTCATGGAATCAAACTTTTGCAACCACGCCGGGTTACCTAGTGCATGGTCGATGGTCGAGTAAATATGGCCATTAGACCACGTGTAGTGATCTCCCATCTTGTCCTTCGCAGTTAAGTTCATATTGTCCATCATGGATCGCAGATCTCGGAACTCGACATCTCTAACCGGGTGCCCACCAATGCGGTCATCGTAGTGTAACACATTGTTGAAATCACCAATTGCTAGCCATACTACTAAGTAGAAAGTTATTTCAGCAGTTTATAGTAGATGGTTATATGATGATTGAATCACATAGGCTTTATTTTATTATGAGGAACCAACTATTATTGAGGTCTGACAAGTATAAGACACTTGATGATGCCATTCGAACAGGTGATATTGATCCAGCCGATTCACATGGAAATGTTGGTAAACGCTTTATCCTGCCATCTTCTTTTGTTAGAGGTCCTAGATATATGGTACAGAACTTCCAAGACAATATGACCATCTACAAGAGTGTAGGATATCCCGAACTATTACTCACGTTCACTTGCAATCCCAAATGGCCTGAGATAACACGCTTTGTCGAATCGATGGGTTTACGACCGGAGTATAGGCCTGATGTTATGAGTCGTGTCTTCAAAATGAAGTTGGACCAGCTTATAAAAGACTTAAAGACATAAAATGTTTTTGGCAAGGCAATCGGAGGTTAATATCTATAAATATAGTTTCTTTCTTATATGTTAATCCATTATGCTCATAACTTGAATTGAATTGATTATTACTATATTAACTTTGAAGTCGTCTACACTATTGAATTTCAAAAATTCGGGCTTCCTCATGCACATATACTATTATGGGTTGATCAAGCGGATAGAAATATGTCTGCAAGTTCTATAGATGATTTCATCAGTGCTGAGACACCGGATAAGGAACTCAACCCAGAGCTGTACAAAGCTGTTTCCGAGCATGGTCCTTGCGGACCATTGAATTCAACTTCACCTTGCATGAACGATGGAAAGAAATGCCCTAAGAAATTTCCAAATTCGTTTAATGAGCGGACTATATTTGATGGAAATGGCTATCCTGTTTATAGGAGGCGTGATACCGACGTCACTATCGAGAAGAATTGCAATATCATTGATAACATGTGCAATTTACATTTACTTATCAATACTTAAGTATCAATATGATATTCCATCTATCTTTATCTAACTTGATTCTAACATGTATTTAGAAATAATAAGTTGTGTCACTATTGCTTAATAGGTTTATTGTTCCGTACAATCCCATCCTGTTGATGAAGTACCAGGCTCACATAAATGTTGAATGGTGCAATAAGACCAATTCAATCAAGTATATGTTCAAGTATGCCAACAAGGGCGTGGATAGGATAGGCGCAAAAATAATAGTGGATAATGAGGTGAAGGATTATGTTGACCGCCGGTACGTATCTGCATGTGAGGCTGTATGGCGTATTATGGGTTATGATATCCATTACATAGATCCACCAGTTGAGCGTTTATCATTTCATATGGAAGGTGAACAGTCAGTCACGTTCAAGGAAGGTGATCTCATAACAGATTTACTGGAGAAGCATACCGTTGCCGAGACAAAGTTCCTTAAATGGATGGAATTCAACAAACATCATCCCGAGGCACGTAAGTATCTATATTCAGAGTTCCCCCACACATTACGTGTGGGATCCTATAGGCAAAACATGGAGAGATAGGAAGAATTTCAACAATAAAGTTGGAATAATATACCATGTCCCAATTAAGACTGGTCCACTATATTTCATGCGGATATTGTTGTATCACATAAGACGTGCCACTTGCTATGAGGATTTGCGGACCTATGGATGGTGTTGTACATCCAACATACCGCGATGCATGCTACGCTTTGGGGCTGCTCGATGATGACAAGGAATACATCCAAGCTATTAAGGAAGCAAGTTTTTGGGGTTCCGGACGCTTCATTCGACATTTGTTCTCCATACTCCTCCAGTCCGATAGTATGTTTAGGCCTGTCCATGTTTGGGAAAATACATGGGAGTATCTATCTGACGACATCCAGTACATCATGCGAAGGAAGTCGAATAATCCTGGTATAAGTTTCAATACTGTTTTCGAATTGATTTTTTTACAATAAAGATTATGTATTATTAAATATGCTCACTTTGTTTCTCAAAAAATTCAATTTAGGGCTCGAGCTAAATGAAGAACAATTGAGGAATTTTGCTCTTGCTGAGATCGGAGAGTTCCTTTCTAGGATCGGCTTCAGCTTGAGTCAGATTGAAGGTATGCTCATGTACGATAGTGTAGTCATGGATAATGGTATGAATAATTTGATACTTGAAGAAATGTCGTACGATGTTGATGATATGATTGAGCAGCACAGCAGTTTGTATCCGTCTCTCACCGATGAGCAAAGGACTGTGTACCATACTATTATGGATGCAGTTGATTTCGGTAGTGGTGGAGTTTTCTTTCTCTATGGTTATGGTGGCACTGGAAAGACATTTTTGTGGAAGACACTGTGTGTTGCATTACGTGGTAGACGTGATATTGTTCTCCCAGTTGCATCGAGTGGTATAGCTTCTCTACTTCTTCCTGGTGGCGTACTGCACACTCCAGATTCAATATTCCTCTGCAGGTCGATGAAACTACTACTTGCAGTAGGATAACTCCCGTCAGCTATCTTACAAGACTCTTGAAGAATACAAAGTTAATAATCTGGAATGAGGCGCCAGTGACTAATGAGTTTTGTTTTGAGGCTCTTGATCGCAGTCTAAGGGACGTAATGAGAGGTCAACATGGTAAAGAATCGAACAAGCCATTTGGTGGATTTGTTGTCGTTTTTTTTTGGGATTTCAGACAGATTCTGCCGGTCATACCTAAGGGTAGTAGGCAGGACATAGTTCACGCATCTCTCTGCTCATCGAAGAAGCTTTGGAGTTCGTGTTGCGTGCTGAAACTCACTAAGAACATGCGCCTGCAGGTATTAGGGAGTTTCTGATTGGTTGGAGATGTTGAAGTTGGTGGTGATAATGATGGTGAGGTAGAATTTAAATTGCCTGATGATATGTTGATTCGTTCTACTGGTGAACCAATTGTTGCAATAGTTGAGAGCACATATCCTAGCATGTTAGACCATGTTGGCGATGGTCGTTACTTCCAGGATAGAGCCATTCTTGCTCCGACCAATGAGATAGTCCAGGAAGTCAATGATTATATCATGTCTCTTTTACCTGGAGATGCCACCGAGTTCTTGAGTTCCGACAACGTATGCCCTGATGAAGATGATATTGTCAATAGAGAAAATGTGTATTATGTCGAGTTCCTAAACACTATTAGGACTTATGGAATACAAAATCATATAATCCGACTTAAGGTGGGTTGTCCTATAATGCTTCTTAGGAACATTGATCAATCATCAGAGCTTTGTAATGGAACTCGGTTGATTGTTACTGCAATTGGCAATCACGTTATTGAGGCGAAGACCATACATGGGAAGAACGTTGGAGTGAAGGTTTTTATACCTAGGATGGTACTCACACCTTCTGACCTTACCAAGTTTCCTATTAGATTTCAGCGAAGACAATTTCCTATATCAGTTTGTTATGCGATGACTTTCAACAAGAGTCAGGGACAATCGTTATCTAATGTTGGACTATATCTCCCAAAGCCTGTCTTCAGTCATGGTCAGCTCTATGTTTCATTTTCTAGAGTGACAAGCAAGAAAGGTCTCAAGGTTTTAGCTTTGGATGAGGAAGGCAATCCAATATATACGACGACCAACATCGTCTACAAAGAGGTGTTTAGAAAGCTTTGAGGTATTTTTTATTATATTAAATCACTCTAACTTTAAAGTATCAAAATTCAATTATCTTATTTTCAATACTACTTCCTCACTATGTTGTTTTGCAGTTGTTGGTTATTGATATACCTACAACGATTGTACAGAACATCGACTCCACAGTCTCTTTTATATAATTCGATGTATTAAACCTTTAAATATGTTTACATAACATATCTTTTATAGAATATTTATCAAAATTATTTATTATTGAAAGTAAATTATGCCGTAACAACGCCACGGGTTAGTAGTAGTAGAGTTAGAAAACACAAATACATCAAAGATGGTGGTAATAATAGGGTCAAACAACTCAGACCAATTAAAAAATCGTCAACTTGAAACACTTAATTACGATTTTAAAGATTAATATATTGAAAATAGAAAGGAATATACCATGAACTAATTTATTTAATGGGGTATACATAGTGTATTCACTAATGCAACACAGTAGATAATAATAATTAAATATAATAATTCTGAAAGTGGGGACTTAATTTGGCAATTTAGTCAAGGACATATGCCCAATTCGTGGCTTCACAACATTGAAACGTTAATTCGCTTAATATGGACTGACTAATACACGAATTAGTGAAACACGATTCTTATACCCATAAATGTCTGATTACATATCAAAGTGAACGCCAAGTACTCATTCTCAATCCGGCTGGAACATTCGACAATCAGACATCACAACCATTTCATCTTTGAAATCATCAGCTGAGTATCGGAATCGATCTTATTACTCACTCATGGAAACACGAATCGATACTATGCTCAGATGATTGGAGAAATCGAGTAAGTCGATTTCTGTTTTGTTTCTTGAATATAGGTTCGTGAATTCGCTAACAGTTCGTGAACAAAGAGATCATATTAATAATTTCACAACAATTAAACTATATGTATAAAGATAAAAACAGTAAGTCCTTTGGAAGAGTCTGTAAATAATTTATCTAGAAACGAATTTATGTTTTCAAGAAAATCACTAATTTTATTTATTAAAACGTTTATGTCGTAAGCATTTGTGCGAATTCATTTTTTTAACAACCTAGACTTTTTGATGCATAAGATCCATTTACATAAGTTTCGTAGAGACCATCTCTCTACATACTTTGTGAATAATTATATCATACCTACTTATATATTTACTAATTTTTTTAATTATTATTGCTTGTACTGCAAGAATTTTCCTTTGTATTTACGAACGAATACGAAAATCTGAAATTTAACAAACCAAATACTACTAACAAGAGATTTGCATTTTCATAGAACACAAACCGAACAAACAATAGTTTCGTAATACAACCCAGGCCCAATAAATCATGCTGGAGTCTCGTCTATCGCCATCTGGGCTAAGCCCATGAAGGAGAGAATTGTGTAACTGATGAGAGGTCGCACTTGCGCCACGATTTAATTCAGGAAAACAAAAAATGGCAAATAGCAGCATAAACAGAATATATTATGCCAATAAAACAAAGGGACTTCAATCAACTTTCCCCATTATCCCTTTGAACAAAATCATCACAATTCACACCCTAGAAAACAAACTCAGAACAACAGAATGATGAATAGCCATTGTACATGAAATCAACGAGCAGGAAGAAGAGTTTTTGTAGTAGTATAGATAGAGCATTGGACCCATGAAATCCATATCAACTTCGTCACCTCCAGCAACATTTCTGTACAGAGAGTTCAAAACTAAATTTTCTTGTGCTAGCAAGTTTGTGACTGTTGCCAAGAAGAGCAGTAAGTCTCCAAAAAATCCATCTCCCAAGGTACTTTCTTTCGTTCTCTCTTTCATCTACGCTTGTGTTTGTTTTACATCATGATCAGTGTTCAACTCAGTTTAGTCTGTTGGTATTTACTTGTGTTTGTTTTCTGCTGCTGATTACTTGAGTTGAATAGTTTTATATCGTAGTGTAGGAGAAGGTGAATCATATGGTAAAGTTTTCTAGTTAAAAGTCATTATCTTAGCTGATTGATTGGATATGAATTGGTTGGCGTTCTTATTTATCTGAGTTGCTGATTGGATTAACTGTGATGTCAAAATGATAATCAGAAGATGTTCATTAGCGGAAAATTGTCCGTCCGTGAGTTGGAATTGCTTTGAGTGAATGTTCCCCCTCGAATATGTGATGTGAATGTTTTTATTTTTAATCATGTTCTTAAGATTCACTTTAGCTCAAAACAGACTTCACATAATCAGGTTCACGGCCCCTTCTATATTTGTAGATTACTGCAACTTCTTAATAGAGATTAGCTTGGGTTAATTGTTGCACGTGTAATCCCATCAAATAATCTTGGGCCACAGAATTAACCTTCCAGAACACAGACTTGGCAGTATGTTTCGTATGGTGCTTATAGCTTATGCTGGATTTGTAGTAGGCTCAAGGCGGTGCAAGTATTATGATTTATGACAAGGGGAGTTGTGAAGATTAATTGAAATAATGATTAAGTAACCTGTTTTCCTAAGCACTAGGGAAAGCGACTTCAAGCTATGTAACTGGGGGAGTGTGCCAAACACTTGGGTTGGTGGTATGGTTTTTCCTATCTCTGGGAAAAATTGGCCTTTCCTAATAATTCTACTAAGTTAAAATAGGGGGCTGTAATAAAACCAGTCAGGCAAATAGTGAAGATGTGGAAAAAGAAAAAGCCTGGACATAATTATTAAAGTGCATGTGCATCATCGCCATTATTAGTTTAAGTATTTGAATGACATAATTTCCCGTCAGTTATCCCTGGCTTAGCCTAACTCAAATAATATTTGGCCTGTCCTAGTTTATGTGAAAGTTCTATTAAGTCTTAATTATGTTGAATTGTCCATAGGGGACAATGCATTAAATTAATTGACATTTATTTATTTATTTATGATGTGGGGTGGGGTTTTAGCAAATCCTATCATGTAGAAAATCTATGATGTAAATGAAAAAAAATAATCTAAGGGATGGGACCACGTACCAGTTCCGCCATTGACTCGGCTCATGTAGAAGTTACTCCCATGAAACTTGGCTTTGCATGAGAAGCTTTCAAGACATCGGCTTCTTAGTTCGTAGATGTATAGATTTATATAGTTGTTGATACTTGATAGCATAATGGTGATCATCTAACTTCTTAACCACTAGACCATTTCAATATCGTGCACAAAGACGGGGCATCTCTCACATGGATGTGCTCCCTATGTTAAGATTCTTGACTTTGAATTATGCCAATTTGGTATTTCAACAACTCTGAGCTCTCTTTGACAGGGAGCGGAGCCAGCAGCTCCGAGAATTACATCAAACGTGAAGCAGAGTTTGCAGTTCGTAAAGTTCTTTAAGGTTACTTCCGAATGAAAACCTCAAATTTTCTGTGTTGCAAATTTCTTATATAATTTTGGTTATTTACTGCTATCTTTTTTAAAATAAAGAACAAATCAGACACAGCAAAGCCAAGTACCAGGTATCGAAGAAAGAGGGTGGAGAAGGGAGAAACGCCTGTTGATACAGAGACTTACCAGGATCCCACCTTGACTGTTCAGCCGTATTCTTTTGCCTCACTTTTTTTTGTATTCATTGAATTTGTATCTCGGGAGCAAACGGTGGTTATTAATTTTCTTTTTTCTTTTAACAGCACAAACCAGGGCTTAAAGGTGGGAAAAGCTGTCTTACTTGTTGATGGTTATAATGTATGTGGGTATTGGCCGAAGTTGAAGAAGTATTTCATGGATGGAAGACTGTTCATTGCTCGACAGAAGCTTATTGATGAACTGAGAGCTTTTAGTGCGCGAAGAGGTTGGTTTTTTAAACAATTCTTAACCATATATACCCAGCAGATGAAATTATATATCATAAGTTTGCAATGCGAAATGTGCTGAGTTCCGAATAGAGTTAACGGGTTTTGTGACTGGGCATGTTTAACAATTATTTCTACGACTTCTTCCACCATAGGGCTTTCTCCCAATCACGTCGCCTTTTCATAGTTTTATTTTTTCAGTAACTTACAATGTTTCTGTTGTTAGAGATGTACTTTAGACCATCTCCAGCACTAAAACCCTCTCTTTACTGCCACATCATCTTTCCACCAAGTAAAATCCAAACTTCAAAAATCTGCTACGCTGGGAAAACCCAAAATTTCTTTTTCTTATTACTTTTTAAATTTAAGTTATCAATTACATCATAAATGTTACGATTTAAAATTTATAAAAAAACTTTATATTTATATATATTGAAATGTACAAAATATTGATATTGCAAAAAACAAAACACGAAATGAAAAGGAAAAATCAAATAATTTTAGCAACAATTAATATTATTGCTAAATGAAGTAGAAAATAAAAAGAAAGCTGAAGAAAAGGAAAAAAAAAAGAGATGAAAACTAAAACAAATAAGGGAGGTAAAACCCTGCTGGAGGATTCTACTTGGGGTAAAACCGCCCGTAACATTTCTTTGACTTCTTCCACCCTAGGGTCTTTTCCTAATCATGTCCCTTTTCATAGTTTTTATTTTCGGTTCAATACAATAAACTATTCCTCCATGGGTGGGTATTACCATTTAGTTCATCTCGTTAATCTCATTACATTTTGGTATTAGTGACATTTGTACACATTTAATTACATGGAATTGTGCTAATTAGTTACTCACTAATCACATAATGTCTTTATCCACTAACTGTAGATAAGTTTTGTACCTGTAATTAATTGTACTTGTAATTAACATATACAAAGATGAAACTGAATATGTAAAACCGTGAAACTAAGACTCCATTGAGTTTCTGCGAGTAGACCGATGTTCTCTATTTCATGTGTGATTAACCATTCCTTTGTTATTATCTGCGAAGTGGTAGTTGGCAGCAAGTAGCACCAGACATCATTGCTTCAACATTGTAATAATAATCCATAACTTGTTTACACAAAGTTAGATGATGATATACTCACTTAATAACTGAAATAAAATCTTCTTACCCTACCCAGAAAAGTAAAAAAAAATAAAACTAGCCATTCTTTTTATTAAGAAGCCAATATGTTCTATATATGGCTGTTTCAACTGAATTACTGTGGCTGCCTGAATATATTACTTCATACTCATCGAGGTTTCCTTGCCTATGTGCTGACTTCAAGTGAATCCTAAAGCCTTTTCATTTCCCTTTCGAAGAGACGAAGAAATTAACTCAGACTCTAGAATCTCTTGTACATGTTTCGGCAGAGTATTATGGAACTAATTGACAATAGTTGCCAAGGTTTTACATTTATTCACGTATAGCAACACATACATGTATTGCTGCTAGATATGTATCTTAATGAAGGCCCAAAAACCCACTAATTCTTTGTGTTATTTACAAATTGGAAAATCTGCAGAGATGAAAGTGGTGGTTGTATTTGATACCATGATGTCTGGACCAAATCGCAAAGAAGAGTTTATGGGGTACCCAATCTATCATCAGTCATAATTTCTTCAAATTTTTACCTGCTTGGTTGTCATCATAAAATCAGCTATTTTGATGCAGTTTATGTAGTATTACATTTCTCAACAACTTGTGTATAATCATTGCAACAGATTTTGGTACATCTTTGCAAAAATTTCCAGTCAAACTCTTATATTTGAAAAGAGTTGTCCTTTATGTTCTGTCCTTACCATTGCATATTTTCATTATAGGTAGATGGTGATTTGTTTTATGTACTTGTATTCTCATCCTTCAGTGTAATATACCAGTCTCAACAAAAACAATTTCATCATATATCATCCATACTGGCGCTTTACGCATCTTCTCTACAGCTGGAAAATGTTTGTAGTTGGGACCTGTGAGATGATTTCTTTTGTTGAAGTGAAGATGAAGCTAAGAACATCCCATCTATCAATATAGGAAGTATTATCAAATTTCTCTTTATTTCTCATCGTTAACTCCTATTCTTGCAGCGTTGATGTTGTATACGCTGCTGATGCTGATGCATGGATCGAAAAAGAGGTTAGAAGAATAATGGCCTAGTATGTCACTTCATCTTGTTCAGTTGCGAACTTGCGACAATAATCTCCACCTATTACTTCCATTTGCTTAATCTTTTCTTGAAAAATAGGTTGATGCTCTGAGGAATGATGGCTGTCCAGAAGTGTGGGTGGCAACATCTGATCGTGCTCATCAGGATGCATCTCAAGCAGGGGTATGAGTCGTACACATGCCTGGAACTTGTCATTGATTACATTGCATTTCAAGCGAGTTAAATGCATAACACCCCCTGAGTTATTAATAATGTGCACGAACCCCCCCCTGAGTTAACGAATTAGTATCAAATTCCTTGAGTTATTAAAAATGGGCGCAAAATCCCCCACCCTTTATTTTTAAAGTGTGTGAGGTACACTCTCATTAGGGACGACTATAGATGTTTGTTTATGTTATCTTACACCAAATCAATGCAAAAAAAAAAAAAAAAACCATAGTTATTAAAAATATGCAAAAAATCCCATGGAATTCTTATAAATTCATTGTAATACCCTTTTACATGAATACTAAATATGCATGATGAATTCGTATTGTGTGCAGTTTGATTCATTAGTCAATATTTTCGAAAATATTAAAATTACTTAAATTTGAGCTATTAAAAATAGTAAAACTCTACTTTTTTCCTGGTTAATGAACAACAAAAATCGATCACACACTACTGGTTATATAGCACTGAAATATATAAATAACAACCATAAATAACACTAATTAAAATTGTCACTACATATCAACAACATATACCAATTCATTATTAGTCATGTAAACGGAAAAAAGTGAAGTCAAAAGATAATAAACTGAAACTATGAATGTCCAGTTCAGTTAATTTGGAGTAAGAAAACCTAAAAGAACATCCATTGTCGCACCTAACACGAGCACGCCGTAAAAAAAAAAAAGGCTAAGGGGGTTCCACGCACATGTTTTAATAACTCAGGGGGGTTTCGCGCACATTTTTCATAACTCAGGGACTAATTTATTAACTCAGGGGGGTTTCGCGCACATTTTTTAATAACTCAGGGGGGTTTTGTACTAATTTGTTAACTCAAGGGGGTTTTGCGCACATTTACAATAACTTGGGGGGTATTTTGCATTTAACCCCATTTCAAGCTCACTTCTTGTTTGTTACAACATTTACCATTATTTTCAGATTGATTCTTCCTTCACTTCTGTAGAGTTTTCTCATTTCGGACATGACCTAAAGCATCCCTAATCATACACCAAAAGTATTTATAAACAGTCATCATTAAATTATACTGATATAAAATAGTTTGTCTTTCAATTCCTTATTTTTCCAACCCCAATACAATGATACACGAGTTCAATATGCTAGAGGTGGTTTCTCAGTTATTGGTTTCTGTTAGTTTGCTGTTAATAAGATTATCGCCATATATAAGAAGTTAACAGACACTTCTATTTTGTGACAATACTTTTCAGGGAGCTTTCATATGGAGTTCAAAGGCATTGGTCTCTGAGGTAACTGCCAATAACAAAAATATGCTATTAAACCGCAGCATGCAATAGTGCTGTTTTCCATTGTTGTGGAGCCTGCAGATTATCTAATCAGATTTTAACATTCTTAACTTGTCTTGGGTGTTGTACTCCTGAGACATTCTTTCTTATGCTGTGAGTGCAATGCAGATCAACGCGGAGAAAAGGGAGGTTCAGGAGATGCTGCGTTCACATCAGTATGCTTCATTACAAGCATTCTCCCATTCTTTTTATATTGTTCATTTCTCACAATATATTAGCGTTCCTTGTTTGAGTTGGTTTTACTCGTTCTGCAGATCCAAACAGATGCGGGGTAGTTTGTTGAAGTTCAATCTTGATCCCAAAGTTGTGGGTGCCCTCAAAGATCTCAGAGCTAAGCTGTCTCAGAACCCGTCGACTAGTCTGTAGCTGTTGTTCCCTGCCGAGTTCAAGTATTGCATGGAGGTCCAGCTGCCTAATCAGGTTTATTTAGGATGGTTATATGATGGCAATATCACTTGAAAATTGTGCGATCAGCAGTTTCATCAAATCAATATCTGGCCCCTCAACTAGCTTATTGAATTGAGTGTTTACCAATACTACCTTCCTTGTTCTGCTTAACCGTGCAAAAGGTTGAGATTCTGGATTGTTCTCTCTTCGGACCGTAAGCACACTAATCAGGTGGTATATAAATTTCTTGTAAGTTGTAGTGTTATACCTTTAGTATGATCTACAAGAAGTTGTGTTATACGGTGTAATGGTTAGCGAGATGCAAATTAGATGAATGCCTCATGGATGGGTGGTGCCATAGTGGTAATATGGTATAGTGTTATTGTATTAAAGAATAGTGATATTTCATATATGTATCTTCAGTGTATTGCAAATCACTGTGTTCTGTAATTCTACAACAAACAAGAATTTGTTTGGGAAATAAACTGCAATCAGTTTTATTGGTTGTTTGGGCAAGTAGGCCTGATAGATATGTTAAAGCGGACCGTTGTTAGCTAAGTACTAAACTACGAATACTAAGGATTTGTTATATTCATCTGAAAAATTCATTAATTTCAGTTCGGTCATTCAGTGTTCTGTTCAGTTCTGTTTAGTTATTTTTTATACTACAATTTCATTCAGTTCAGATCAGTTATGTTCAGACGAAAAGAACATAACCTAACTAATTTATACATACGTGTATGTTATTATTGTCCTTTTCAATTACTGAATAGGCCTAAGATTGTGCCCACACATGTTTTATGAATTAATTTGGATTGCTTATGGTAATAGTTACTTCATCCGTCCTGAGAATAGATTTCCGTTTACTTTTTTAGTGGAGAAAATAAGGTATATATTATTTTTTTAATAAAATCGTACTAGTAGGTCTTGCAAATTAATTTTTAAAGTTGGAAGTTGTAAAAAATAATGTGAGTGTGTTTAATTTTGAGTATATCTAATGTTAAAGTTGGATGGATGATTGTCAAAAATGAAAATGTGAAGTTTTGTTTGGGACACCCAAAATGTCAAAATGGAAAGCTATTTCAGGGACGGAGTAAGTAAATAAGTTGATTTCAACTAAGGAGTAAAAAATTATAAAAATGTAAGAGATAGGATACATATTTTCCATTTAAAGTACATAAGTTGAGATTGTGACAATAAATTGAGACGGAATAAGTCCTTGTCACTACATATATCACATTTGATTTTTACATAGTTCACATCCATATACACCTATTCTCACTATATTTTGCACTATACTTTAATCTCCGTACCCAAAGTTAAACATTACATGTCATGAGTCATCAATTATACATCCACAGTAATTTAAGTGCAGTACATGATATGATTGATAGTAGACTAGTAGTGAAGTAAGTCTAGTATGTACTGGTCTAGTAAATACTGTCGGCGGCAAATGAAAAACTGGTGAACAATAGCACAAACCAAGTGATCAAGCTTGTCATATTACCAAAGGATAATTGACAGCATATACAGTTTTCATAAAATTTAAAAAAACTGTCAAAATCCAATTTAACGCATGAATGAAAAGTCTCAAGCTACATGCATAGTAAAAAAACAATGGAGTGCTAAAAAACAGAAAACTAGCTCAGTAAAAATACTTACTACTACTTACTCCGTCCCGGAACAAGTTTGTCAATTTGATTTTTTACGGTCAAACTTTTTCAACTTTGACTACGAATTAATCTTAAACCACGAATGTAAAATGTTCAATTTTTTTATATAATAAAAATTTAGCCCCAAAGTTTCATTATATAAAAAAATTGAACATTTTACATTATGGCTTAAGATTAATTCAGATGAAAAAGTTGATATAAAAATCAATCCAGAACTTATTTGGAGACGAATATTACAATACTGCCATACATTACTTGAAGAAATGTACATAAAACTTCTATATTTGATGGGTGAACCTTTTACCCTTTTTGGAGCTTTCTTGAATGGAAAACACAATTTCCAAATATGATCAACTAAACTTTTTCTATTTATGGAAAGCTGGATTCAAAGTGTATGCTATTGAGAGAACAGAACAATCATGTTATGTTATGTTAGTAAAGTAAAGAGATTCATGACAAAGACAAGGCATGCACTGAGATGATTGATGTCAAGCTCAAGCAGTCACTATTCTAGTCTGACTTAGATTTTATAGTTGATTATTTGAGTTAAGTTCCATTTAGCAAAACAAAGCCAACTAACCTCAAGAAATGGAAAATTTGCTACTCACTCAAAACAGAAACTACTGCTAGCTCTTAATCAATGTTGTTACTCTTAAATCATTCACAATATATTAATCTGATGTACTAGATCTGCATTGTATTGTTGTTTCTCAATTAATGTACAGCAAGATTTCCATATCTCACTTTTCTCAGTACTGCAGTGAGTCATGGATAAAAGTAAGAACTCACCATCATCACTTGGATTTGATCATCACTTAAGTCCTTATAGTCATGCAGTGTAGTTCACTAACCATGAATGAGCTGGGGAGTATTTTTTTTTCCTTACAGATGAAATCAGAACCCCAAAAGAATGACAAGATACGCGATATCTAGGGAGTCCTGGTTTGAAACAAGACGATAATAATGCAGCTAGCTGTATATGGATATACATACATTATTTCTTCCTGCATAAACACAAGTACTTATACGAATAGAAGTTCGCTGTATATGCAACCAAGATTCATTAACCTGTATATGGGTATACATACATTACTTCTTCCTGCATGAACACAAATAATTATATATACGAGTAGAAGTTCGCTGTATATGCAACCAAGATTCACCAACCGGTATCTCATTTTACCCAATTTAACTCAAAGGCAGGCAGACTGAAATTTGTTGCTGGCTATTAGCCCAGAACCTTTGTTAGTCAAGACCAAATTAGATTGAGTACTGGGGATACACATACAATTTAAACTAGAGACAAGTATACCTTGATTCTAACTACAAGTATGACCTATTTTGCATGGACACAGATACAGCAATTCATATGAACTATGATACACATGAATATGGATTTCAAATTTGTTACTATAATACATACTGCATATTTTCGCTGTTATAAGTCGACAACTAGTGATATGATATAGCACAAAACATAGATAAGAAAGTGAAATATATAAACCAATTTGACACAAACTGGCTCATATCATACACATTTGTTATGCTCTAAGTTGTAGCAATATAAATAAGAGAAAACAAAAGAAATACTATAGCTTGTACCTTGTAGTCTTCCATGTTGGAAATAACTTTGATATATCAGTTAATAAAAACCTCCCTCTTATTTGCTGTCAAGTGATATGTTCTGTGCATGTCACATCTTCCTTAACATTGACAAGAAAACACTGAGATGATAGTTCATGTACCCATCAACAAATGACTCTCTCTCAGCCAAAGAGTGCTTCACAGACAAGCTACAAGTCATTTATTGGACAGCCTTTTTACCTTCCTTAACATAGGAAAATGCAAAAAAAAAACATTCATTACCTCTTCCTATATAAACAACTGACTTCCCTACAGAAAGCCAATCCACAAGAACCCCAACAAAAAATAAGAAAGAAACATGTTACCAACTTACCATATTATCATATACTAGATCTTTCAGTTGTCCTAATTCAAGAAAGAGTGTCTTTTTCTTGCCTTT
The DNA here is from genome assembly GCA_026545765.1 of Plantago major. Classification (NCBI taxonomy): domain Eukaryota; kingdom Viridiplantae; phylum Streptophyta; class Magnoliopsida; order Lamiales; family Plantaginaceae; genus Plantago; species Plantago major. Next base: position 13,997,470 of record CM048843.1, read on the forward strand.
TGTTCCAGTTCTTCCTTAAACTTTCCCCAACTGTGTAGTAATTTGTTTCTCTTTTGAGCCAAAACTATTAAAAAGATCTACACAACCTTGTTTTAGTACTATTTGAAAGTTGTAGCTACTAATCTCCAATTCTCATCATGGATGCTTTTCAAACACCAATGCATAACATACCTTTCCCCTATGGATTTACCCCTACTACCAGCACTATCAATATCATTGGTGGCTCACCAACTTGCATGTTAACTAACACAGGTCCATGGATGGACAGCAGAATTTGGAGCAGATTACCACAGAGATTGATCGATCGTATAATCGCCTGCCTTCCACCACCTGCATTTTTTCGTTCTCGAGCAGTCTGTAAAAGATGGTATGGCCTCATTTTCTCCAATGCATTTCTTGAACTATACCTTCAATGCTCGCCTAGCCGCCATTGGTTCCTGTTTTTCAAACAACAAAGCCTCAAAAACCAAATCTTCAAAAACCAAGAGAGATCACCAGCAAGCTATGAAGGGTACCTTTTCGATCCCGAGAACTTAAAATGGTACCGTCTTTTATTCCCATTAATCTCTCCTGGCTTTTCACCCGTTTCCTCTTCTAGCGGCCTAATCTGTTGGGTTTCGGAAGATTCTGGTTCCAAAAACATTCTCCTCTGCAACCCGTTAACGGGTTCCTTGTTTCAGCTTCCATCAACTCTCCGACCCAGGCTCTGCCCCTCAGTTGGCCTGACCATAACAAACTCTTCAATTGACTTGTCGTTCGCAGGAGACGATTTAATATCTCCTTATGCGGTAAAGAATCTAACTTCTGAGAGCTTCCACATTGACGTGGGTGGATTCTACTCCATTTGGGGCACCACCTCTTCACTCCCAAGGCTCTGCAGCCTCGAATCAGGGAGAATGGTGCATGTCGGAGGCAAATTCTACTGCATGAACTACAGCCCATTCAGTGTTCTATCCTATGACATTTCATCCAACACATGGTGCAAGATTCAAGCTCCCATGAGAAGGTTCCTCCGATCCCCGAGCTTGGCCGAGAGCGAAGGAAAGCTTATCTTAGTTGCGGCTGTGGAGAAGAGCAAGCTGAATGTTCCGAAAAGCCTGAGGCTTTGGGCACTGCAAGAATGCGGGACAGTATGGCTGGAGATAGAGAGGATGCCACAGCAACTGTACATTCAGTTCGCAGAGATTGAAGGGGGGCGTGGATTCAACTGTGTTGCGCATGGTGAGTTTGTGGTGATGTTGATCAGAGGGTCATCAGATAAGGCACTGCTGTTCGATTTCTGGCGGAAACGGTGGGTCTGGATACCGGCATGCCCTTACATAAACAGCAGAGGTTTCGGCTGCGGCGGAGATGAACTGCATGGGTTCGAGTTCGAGCCTAGACTAGCTGTTCCTATTACAGGTCTTCTTGAACAGCTTACTCTTCCTTTTCAGCCCTTCACTGCATAGGCTGTTGATTATGTAGAGCATAACATGAATGCATATCTTGTATGTCAGCCATGTCTGGTGTGACAAGTACTAGTGGCAATTGATAGTAGTATTACATAAGAGACGGTCTGTAATGTTCTATGCATGGTTTGCTGTATATGCATGTTTCTGTTACCTTAAGAAAATCACTATTAAGTTCGGAACAAGAAACTGAAGTGAAATGAAAACCAATCAAACATTAGAACAAAGTGTATGACATACTAGCTTATAAAATTCCTCCAAAACGATTAATCTGGGAAAAAGAAGAACATAGACAAAAAGACCAGGAAAGAGCTCTTTGAGTCAAAACAGCCAACACTAGTTGAGTAGTTGTATTGACCTTGCCTGAAACAGCAGAGACCTTGGTCCCAATCTACATTGAAAATGGCAAGATACGGAGAGGGGTATCCAACTTATATGTAGTTTACATGATCCTGACATAGATAATATGAAAATTCATAAATTTAGAACCAAAAGATGAATAAAGAACAGCCTTAGCTTGTATAATCACAATGCAATTGGTATGAGCAGATTTGCCAGCATTCGGAGGCTCGACAATACCGAAAGACAAGGACTTTCTGATCCTCCTCCTTGACCTCCCCTGAATCCACCACATTACCATCATCTTCGGTATCCAAGGCGGCATCGAGAAACGCTTTTGCAACAGCACCAGCTCTATTCTTCTTCTTCTCCAGTTCCCTCTCAAGTCTCCTCAAATTGGAAACCGCTTCCCCAATCACTTTACTATTCACTCTCTCTGTACTTGCTGTCCCAATTCGTTCTGTCATTTTGATGGTCGAATGCAGCATCTTCCTCGCCTGGAGGTTGTTGTGGTCCGTCAGGCTGAGCTGAGTAGAAACGATGGCAGAATTTTCAATCTCAATCCTTGGGTCAAATGAAACACGAAAGTTAATTGTACAAGCTTAGACTTCATTTTCAGGTTCAGTACACTTGTAATTGTATCGAATGCCTAAAATCTTTCTTTCCAGGTTTGATACAATTAAATAGTTCCATTTCTTTCTAATTAACAATCAGTATATTCTACAACCACAATAAATAATCATGTTTCAGATATGTCATATATCGCTCTTGTATTGGCTCCATCGAAGCATATCTTCTTCGCTATCATAAGGCTCCTCCTCAACGGTATCCCCAGTTTCTTGAACGTCGTCATGTGCTACATCTTCTTTGCCCTCTTCTTCCTCAATCTGCTCATTTTCAGCTGCTGCTTCATCCTACACAAGTTGGACCAGCATCACCGAGTGGTCAGCAATGTTGATAGTAAAAACATGAACTAACACACCAGTAAATTACACTACATGCTAAAAATATCACAAAAGGTAGATGATAATACATCAGCTTGAGAAGTCCCTTCTGCAACTTCCTCGCCTGTCAAATCTATGGATTCATCTTTCTCAGCGTTTCGTTCTTCTTCTGCCATTTTCTTCAAGCGTTCGATCAAAACTTTATAGTGAGAAAGATCTGAAAAAATGAGATTACACTAAATGTTACAAATACAACTTATCAAGCAAGCTTGAAATAACTTCACAAAAAGTGGATCTCATCATATGGAAGGAAGATACCGTACTTTTCGTGCGGTTAGTCAGAGCATCACGGAGCCTCAATGGATGCTGCTTCTCTTCTTTCTTATACTTCAACTTTATTTGATGACGGGTACGACTAGGGAAAAGTTGTTGGATCATAGAAAGGTCTGCCCCAAACTGGCTCACTCCCTTGCAAAAAAGAAACCGAAGGTAAACATCTCACTGCAATATAAGATTTATGAACAATTCCCAAAATCTTCTGGGAAGAGATCCTATGGAACAATAAAATGGTAATATGACGTGGATGTCAATAGTTATTGTCATTCTAAGCATGCTTGTCAGACAATTAAAGTGGGGTGCTAGAAGACATTGTATCAATTAGAAAGCACAAGCAGATTTCAAGCACTCATGTACAGATATATATGAGTACCATGGAGGCATACCTCATAGAACAATTCAGTGTCTTGTTTAGACCATCTTATTGTAGGTGTTCTGTCCATGTAGGTATGGTAATTGACCAAGAGGCTGCTCTCTTCTATCACAGGGTTTTCTTGTTCATCATTATCTTCTTCACCATTTCTATAGGTGAAGGGTTCATCTTCTTCATTATAGAGAGCCGATGAGTCACCGTTACTGAATTAACAAATAATAACCACAACCATTATACCATTCTTAAAGTAAAAATATGCAATAGCATAAATTCCTGAAAAAGAAAAGTACCTAGTGAAAAGCTTTAGAAGTTAGAACATAAAATTCATAGTCATCATGTCATACACAGATGTAGCCTCTGCCAATTCATACATATATAAGGCAGCATACAATTCATAACAGTAGGTAATTCTTCGGGGTAACATCAAAATGGCAGGCCAACAATAATGAAACATTTAAACGGAAAGATTAAATAGGTAAATAACACAGATGACACAACATGTGGTTATATATATTGTTCGGTAACAGAAGTGCTCATGTTAAAGAACTGGAGATGAAAGACTATGACATGCATATTCTGTGAACGCCAATAATTACGTGCAGAGTGTAAAACTGTATGACCCAAAGGTTACGGCCTAACAAAAAGATGAAGCAAGTCTCTCATATATTGAACAACTAAAGTTGGAAAAGGGACTAGAAAGTTACCTTGGTTTTATTGCAGGTTTTGCTGCTGCCGCCACTTCCTTTTTCTGCAGCATATTATACAAAATCACAAACCTCATATATTGTCAATTTGTAGAAAACATGAACGGAAGAAAAGAACTGTAGTCCATACTACACAATATGCATCCATCATATGAACACATTCCACAAAATTCGAGATAACATACCGTTTGCCGCTCCCAGTGTTCTCCAAGCCGAATTACGTCTCTAAGACATACAGTTCCCATGTCTATAAGGTCAGGATCCATATTTCTCAGGGACGGGTCCACTGCATTCAGAAAGTTCTGATCAACAAACTAATTGGAGACAAAATGCAGCAATTCTCTATTATTAGGAGTTAGGGACAAATACCCTGTCTTCGCTTAGTAGAATGAGAGAATTTTTTTGGCTTTAAATCTGCAACCTGAGCAGATAATTCCTTGGCCTTCTTCTGTTTTTTGGTTGGCTTTTCTTTGTCTCCATCAGGTTTTCCAGACTTTTTTCCTTTCGACTTCTTTGCTTTGGGTTTACTCTCTCGTTGAATTTGGTCATCATGATCATTGTCCTCGACAGCAAGACTACAAGGAACTTCATCTGACAGCTCATTAATTGCAGCAACAGCCTCTGCTTCATCAAGTTCTACAAAACTGACTTTTCTTTTCCGAGGCCGTAATACTCTACCAGTTTCATTCTCTTGGCCGGATGTACAAGCATCCTTCTGATGCAAAGAAAGACCAGTTGCAATATGAGCTTCATGTTTTCCTTTCTTTGCTCTGCGTGAAACCTAGTAAGCAAAATTATGACCCACAGTCAGGGAAGAAGATAAAAAATATGGACTGTATAAAGGATCGTTGATTTTGAGGGAGAACATAGACGCCAAAGTTTAGAGTAACTAATAAGAAGCTTACAAGTTTTCCAGGAGGTTCAGGCACACCCTCCAGATTTCTGCGTGGGTCCAACTGAGTTGTCTCTATGGTATTCATAGGCTCTTCATTGACAGGGAGCTCAGAGGCTTCTTCAATCGGTGCACTATCAGTTAATCCTATTGATGAAACGTTTAGAACATCATCATATTTTCCGGAGCTCTGTGCTGGACAGTGAGAATTGCGTCAACATAGTCTCGAGTTAGAAAATTCATAAAGCAGGCATCTGAAAAATGCACATACCAGATGCAGTTGTTAACTCAGAGAAGACAATAGGATCCATGACATCTGTTTCCTGCAATATACTGAATTAGGTCTCTAACAAACCAAATCTAACCATTAACAGTCAGAAATACCAAATGAGCTGATGAAACAAGTCCTCACCACTCTTTCACATTCTCTATTTTTCATGGAAATGCCACCGTTACTCCTTGACCCAACAGCAGTCCCAGGATCTCCCTCTTTCAATAGTTCAGGGTGCGTCTTAAATTTAGAGACATCATTTGTGGGGGTAGAGTCCTCGGCGACAATATCCGATCCAAATCCTATATCCTCAGGGTTGGGAACATTAACAGATATTGAATTTGAAGGAGGGACAATACCTCCTGTGACATCATTGGAGTCAATAGTGTTAAGTATACGATCAAAAGCCACAAAACTATTGTCTGATGATTCTGCATTCTTCTGTGGCTTGGTCAATTCGCTAAGTGCAGTATCACTAGCTCGGACAGCAATCGAAGAAGGAACAGAAGCTACAGCTGAACTCTTTTTTGGTAGCTTGACCTTTGCTTTTGGTTGAAATTTGCCCGGTGGTCTAGCTGCAGAAACATGGAAATTAGTTTTGCAGGAAAACAACTGTATGAAACAAGCGTAAATAGTAAGTTTACCCTTCTTCACAACAACATCATCAAATATATCATCCAATTGATCCATAGCAAGTTTTTCTCAAGCTGTAACTGCATGGAAATCGAAAGTAACCAATGTCAAGCTAGAAAAGACATATTAATATCTCATGAGTGATCTGCATATCATGTTAACAAACACATAAAAGGATTCATATAGAAGTTTTTATTTGATGCTAATAAGGAAGGATCGCATCAGAACGCCAAATGCAAAACTTAAATCAAACCAACTCTAACAACCCTTCTGTGGTTTTTAAGGTGTTTGCTGGTACTTGGATAGATATATGAAACTTAGTGGAAACTTTGTACTCTTGATTGAAACCATTGCTAATGCTATTTCCTTTTGATTATAAATAAAATTCTGCCTTTTCTTAAAGAAAAAAAAGAACATAGTTCAGATACAATATTAAGTTCTGAGCATAAACAAACTTAAAGCAACGTGTCAAATAACTTTCTGAAGAGCAATGCAACCATCACTCTAGCTACAACTACACCAAAATATCTGCACTGTCAGGCTAGAAAACCCATGGGGATGAGTGATCTTCATATATATATATATATATATATATATATGTATATATATATATATATGTATATATATATATATATATATTTTTTTTTTTTTTGGTAATGATATTCCCAGAAAAACACTTGAATATATATATATATATATATATATATATATATACATATATATATATATATCTATATATATAGATAGAGATATATAAACATATATATATATATATGTGTATATATATATATATATATTTTTTTTTTTTTTTGGTAATGATATTCCCAGAAAAACACTTGAACACCATGAAGACAAAGATTATTACACGAAAAATGAAAAACCAGATACCATTCTTCTTCTATTAATCAATTACTTGAGATAGTAGAATATTAAGTTGCGAGTATAACAAACAGACTTGAAGAAGCTGAAACAACTTTGATGAATATCCGCATCATTTGAAATTCATTCAGTTAAATAAACCAACAACATGACAGACAAACAAAAAGAATTATCAGGAACGACCGGGAGAAAACGAGAATTAAATGCCTACTGGAATGGAAGCTAGAAGGAGACAGGAAATGAGAGCAAGCAGTCCAAATCCGTCTACCAAAGCTTGAGAATTGAAAAAAGATAACTCACTGGATGCCGGTTGATGGAGGCGACCGCCGTGGTCGGAGATGGGATTTATTAATTAAGGTTTTAGATTTGGGGATCATGGATCATGGACTCAAATGGGAATCTAATTAATTGCAAAGTATAAATTACACTTTTCACTGGACCGGAAAATTTCCGACCGTTCCGGATCGACAACCCAAATTTAAAGACCGAGAACTAATTTTTAGTCTGGTTTGATGCAATTTATGCTTTAGACCACTCACTATGGTGACCAGAAATTAGTTGTGGGGCGATTGGTTGCTCGGCGACCGCGTCTCGCGACCGCACGTCATCCAATGTGGTGGCGGTCGCGATCGCGGTCGCCGCCATTTTTTATTTATTTATTTTCTTTATTTTTGTTTATAGTTATATCAATACGAATATTGAAAATTTGGAGTGAAAAAAGATGTTTTTTATTGAATACGAGTAGAAAAGTGAAACAATACAAAATACGAATACGAACGAGTACAACAGAAAACAGAAAAAGAAACAACTAGTACAATAAACATCATTCAAGTGGTCCTTCGATAGATGTGCTCCATCAAATCCCTCTGCAGTGCGAAGTGAGTGAGTTTGTTGTGCATATCTTGCCTATTCGCCATGTATCCTTCGATGGAGTTGACTATCGAAGGCCGACGTGCGAACCGAAGAACATGTCATCTTCCACTTCAAGTAAGGTATCTTTGTTGAATTCATTGACATACTTCTCGTACGTCTTGAAGTTGAGATAAGTATGCATTTTATCCTCAACGATCATGTTGTGCAGGCAGATACATTGATTCATGATCTTACCAATAAGTGGTATGGTATGGGCCAAGGCTGGGTTGCAAATGATGGCGAATCGTGCCTGAAGTCCGAATGTCCGCTCAACATCTTTTCTGACGGCCTCTTGCTTGGTTGCAAACTTGGACTCTTTGTGAGTAACCGGATTTTTTATGGACTTGACAAATGTCGCCCACGCAGGATATATCCAATCAGTAAGATAGTACCCCATGTCGTACCCATGACCGTTAACTTCAAAGTGAACTGGAGGCGCAACTCCGTTCAGCATGTCATCGAACACTGGTGAACGTGCAATGACGGTAAGATCATTAAACTTACCGGAAACTCCAAAGAAAGAGTGCTAGATCCATGTGTCGTGTGAAGCGACAGCTTCTAGCACAAGCGTCGGCGCACCACTCTTGCCTTGGTACTGGCCTTTCCATGCTAAAGGGCAGTTCTTCCACTCCCAATGCATACAATCGATCGAGCCAAGCATCCCCGAAAAACCTCTTCCGCTATTGATTGCGAGAAGTTGCTTGATGTCGTCTTCGTTGGCCCTCCGCATGTATGTCGGACCAAAAACTGCAAGGACAAAATCACATAATTTATGTCATGTCGTAAAAGCAGAAGTCTCACTATACACCTTGTATATTCGTCCATGGCATCAATGGCTACACCATAGACAAGCATCCTCATCGCAGCTGTGCACTTCTGCAAGTTGGACAGCGCTGGACGACCGGTAGCATCTGGCCCTGCTCTGAAGTATGTTGGATCATATTCGGTGATGGCCTCCACGATCCTCAAGAACAATGGCCTCGTCATTCTGAACCTCCAGTGGAATTGCTTTGGCGTGAAAGTGCATTTCTCGAAGAAATAGTCCTCGACCATTGACTCATGCCACTTCTCACGTTTCCGATTGATGTAAGTTCGAGTGTGCTTCTCCAGCGGCGGCGGGGGGTTGCTGAAGATACCCCGGAAATGCAATGTTCAGATAGTCCATTGCCATTTTGGAACTCGATGAACCAAAACCGTCGAAGGGAACCCTTTCGGATTCGAATTCGGCGTCGGACTCCGGGTAAAATGTTTCATCTTCGTGATCTGAAGAAGACTTTTTTGTTGGCAAATGATAGTTGGAAGGTTTATTAAGAGTGTTTTGAGTTTAAAAGAGAGAAAGAAGGGTGAAATTTGAGGTGTGAGGAAACATATGAAGAGTGGTGTCTATTTATAGATCTCGAAAAAATATGGCCGTTGGTATAATTTTTATTTTTTTTAATATCAGATTTTAAAAAAAAAAATTAAATAAACTTGTCCGGTCTAATAAGGACCGGACAAGTGTCCCCAGCCAATAGCCGTTATACGACTGAGTGAGGCGTGGGGGAGCGACCGCTCCCAATGCATAATAAAGGCGGTTTCTGTGATTATGAGTCTGACCGCCATAGTGGGCGGTCTTAATTCTACAGATGTGTTCATTATTATCACTTAGCGTATAAGCGCGATAAACATACGTGAACATGCTTAATTCTTAAACTAAGCTTGTTACGTGAACCAAAACTAGTATAGTAGCAACAAGGTGCACCTTTCTTTTCGGGAACCCATCTATAAGAACTCCAGAGTTAAAGAACTCCAGAGTTAAGCGTGCTTGCTTTAGAGCAATTTTAGGATGGGTGACAAACTGGAAAGTCAGTGGGCCAGCATATTACCTGGAGAGCTGCCCATGAGTAACCGCGCCGGTCCAAAGGATCGGGGCTCGGCCCATTAGTGGTCCGAGTCGTTAAACGACTGCACTCGATTAGACTCAGTTAAATAGTAGTATTTTTTTCAATATTTATATGCATTTTTTAGTAACGAGCTTGATTAAAATTTGAACCAAATGAGTCGAGCTCCAGCCTAAAAAATTTAGTGTTATTTGATGGCATTTTGACATTTCGTACTATGCTTTTAGTGTCAAATTCTATTTATCTTTCTTATAATACACCAAACAATTGATTTTAGGCAAAAATATAATTATTTGAGTGTCATTTTTCATTATATTTAATTATATTTTGTTTATATATATTAGTTTAAAAAATGTTATACTCCCTTTAATAAAATAAATGTTTTCGGATATACGCCCTAGTCAAATTCTTTTTTCCTGCCCCCTAGTGTTATATAAATTTCTTGTAAATTGTAATTTGTAGTGTTATATAGAATTATGATGTACGAGAAGTTGTGTTATACGATCTAATGGTTATCGAGATGCAAATCAGAGGAATGAGCCTTTGGAATTGGATGGGTTGTGGTATAGTTTTAAATTTTAAGGCATGTTGTTTAACCGTTAGGCAATTGCATTGCTAAATCGGACTCTGACGCGCCCGATTAGTAGCGTCAGATCCAATCACCAGACGGTCCCGTCACTAAGTGATTTGGGATAATCAATTAATGACGACGATGAAACGCCACACGCCTTACTATTTTTTTTTTAATTTTTTTTATTGTCCAATTTTAAATGCGAATAACTCGAAAAATAAAAATGCAAAAAATAAATAAAAATCACCAATGACTTTGTATTTTCAAGATCTACAAATAGAGACCACTCTTGACTATGTTTGGATCATCCCATCTCAAACTCATTTTTCTATCTTAATTAAACTTAAAATTGTAAAACGAATTCTAAAAATGCAATTTTATTATTTTCAACTTCTAAACACTCTTATAATATGTTAAATATGTTTTTTTTTAAAAAAAAATTCGAAATTCCGTGATCCTCGTGGACGCGTCACCCAATCTGACAAAATCTAAATCACGGATCTCGTCATGAGGGTGGCGTCACACCAATCAATGCGGGTAGTCTTAGACCGTCCAATATTTTTATGCTACTGGGGAATTTTTTCAAGTTTGGACTCTTAGAGAAGAAAATTAACACAACGCATTAGTCCCTCCGAATTTGTATCGCGGATGTAGGAAAAAGTCATAATTAGTCCTAAAGTTTAAGGGGTTGGCGCATACAGTGTACCGTTTGTCCTTCCCGGAAAATCTAGTCCTATGTTCTAAATAAATGCCATGGCCGGTCCTTTTAACATAAATTTCGACCTTGACCATGTTGACTGCTGATGTGTCAATGTGTTCAACAATTCAAACCTGATTTTGACTTACAAATCAGCATCCATGTCATCTCAAGAAACAAAAACAATGTAAAAGAAAATTTATATAAAAAAATTAAAAGAAAAAGAAAAAAATAAATACAAATAGTAGTAATTATGATTAAAGCATCCATAATTAGAAATTGAAGCAAATAATTATTGACTGTCAATACTAAATGAAAATGGCGACGATAGTTACAGGTTACTATCAACAAATACAAAACTATGCACAAAGCTTGGATTTCTCAGTAATTCAGTTAACACTAATAATCATAAGTGAAATCTAAGATTCATCACTTCACCTGGACAAAATCAGTTAGAAACTTCGGCACTTTGCCTTCTTCTTCATCACTCCGCCTTCTTCTATATATCACCTTTCTCTTTCTTCTCATCACGTGACAAAAGAAAGGCGAAATCATTGGAGTAACTTCCGCCGCCGGCGAACAAGAAGACAAAGCTGAGCAAGACGACATCGTTTCACTCGATTTCATTTTTTTCTTCCTCTACTTCATTAATTTCCTTCCGATTTTGTGGAATGGCTTTCAACCCATTCCATTCAGTGATGTGCAACGGAGACAAAGATCTGGTTTTGCGATGACACGAGCCACCGCGTAATCTTGGATCTCGTTTCCTAGACGAATCCAAATTCAGATCCTGAGAAAAAGTGATTTAGCCTCTTCAGTTTGGGGATGGTGGAATGATTATTAGGGTTTGATGATTTTGCCCCTCCCTTTTCTAGTCTCTAACACTATTTTTTAAGTTTAATTTTGTTTACTTATTTATATTTTAATTTAATGTTTTCTTTTTTATTTTTCGTTTTTATTTTTAGTTTTTACTTTCCAATTTTATTTTAGGTTTTTTAATTATGGAGATGACATGGTCGATGATGTGGAGTCAAAATTGCGTTTGAACGGTTGACCCGGTGTACACATTAGCAGTCAACATGGTCAAGGTCAGAATTTATGTTAAAAGGACTGACCATGCCAAATATTTAGAACATAGGGACTAGATTTGTCGGGAATGACAAACGTTGCACTGCGTGCCCCAACCCACATAAACTTTAGGACCAATTATGCCTTTTTTCCACTAATGTTGCAAAAGACTAGAGTACACTGTATATTCTGTAGCTCTATCACAAATAAGTAAACTTATTCATTAGGTAGGTATATTTTAACTTTTCACTTAAAATTATCTGCTAGTTATAAGGAATGGAGAGAGTAGGATACAATAATAAATGTAATATATTTCTACTTCCGTAACATGAAAACCAATGAACACGTTGACAGAAGAATAGATTGAGAGTCACAATAATTATATTGCAAGTGCATGTTAATTATATGAGATAAGGAATTAATGGATTATTATATAGAATAGTTAGTTATGGTAGTAGACAAAGAATGGCTTTTTTACCATTTAGTACAAAATTTAAGGCTTTTTTTCACCTAGCCAACCGGATTTTTTTCACTTGAAGATTCGAGTTGAGTCTGAACTTGGTCGGAAGCTGGATGAAGAAAATGGACGTCTGGAGCAGAACAAAAGAAAAAAGCGGGCTAGGGTTCTTCAGATTTTTCGTTCTAGTAATGAGCTAGGTTAGAAGTGGAGGTAAAATTTTGGATGTTTTGTTCAAATGTGCTTGGTATGAGTAGTAAATAAGTTGAAGTTTTTGGACAATAGGACATTTTACACAATTTCGAATACCCAAAAACCAATATCCTCCTTCTAGGAAGGTATTGGTTTTGGGTATTTCAAGCACAAAATTGAAGAAGCCCGGTGGGCTGGAAAAATGTGGGTATTCGGAAATACCCCTTTTTTTTCGGGCTGCTATTTTCATACCAAACAGGAGTATTTAGGGTATTTGAGCAGAATACCCCTTTTTTTTCCTGAAACCAAACGGGCACTTACGGTATGCCAAGAAATCGGTATATGGTAACAGCTGATGTAGTGAATGGTAATGAAAAGTGTGGGCATTGTTTGTCAGTCTCGATGCAAACTAATAGGCCCCAAATATTTAAAATCTTTCATTTCCACCCCCAACACGTGCAATCAAATGGGGTAATTGTGCAAATATTTGTCTACTTTGCTTTCGTCTCTAACAGCTCATCAACACTGTTCCCATTTACCAGTATACACTCTTTCAATCTTTTTCAGAGAATTCTCCTTGTTGTTCTCTCCACACAAGGATGGAGTCAGTGGTCTTCATGGTTTCCAGCCAACATGGGAAATATGCTATTCAATCAAAGGCCGCAGGGTCAATCCAGATCCTTCACCAGAACATCAAATGTAAGTGTCATGCTTTCGGAAATTCGATTATTCGAACCACTTATTCGGTGGGTACGTTTAGTGATTGTTTGTTAGCTAGATACACAAGATGAATTTGAAACAATGTTACTGCTTGCTCCGATGTTCAAACCCCCTATTGTTGCAATCTCTGTGTTGAATCAGATACCCCAAAAAAGAACTGTTCCACAAACCCTAGATGCGTCTTTCAGGCTTACTATTCCCCAAACAAATACTGTTCCGGACCCTGCTGGACTCAATAACCCTCTTTCAAATGAACATTAACATAGAAGTCAATAGCGACGAGCCGGGCCTCAATGCCCGCGAATCATTTGGTGTAGAAACCTTACCTCCTCTCCATAACAGTTTCCAAGAACAGCCCACGAATAATAGCCCCCCCCCCCCCCCCCAATTGTCAAGATATCCATCCCCACTAACATAGAAACTAAGGCAGTTGATAAGGGTTTCTATTGTGATATCGTCAGTCCTAATCGTGGTGTGCAAAAGCCCCCTCTTAACACAATGTCAGATGTAAGTTCCCCCAATTTCAAATTCCTCTGCCAGATCTTCTATATTTTGTTAATTCTTTTCACAATTGATCTTTGTTATGCGAAATTCTACTCGCTTAGTTCCAGGAATGATTCAAAATAGTTTCCCCCAATTACAGTTTCGTTATACTCGATGATTTCAAGAGAGCTGGATTAAGTGATTTGCAGAGAGGATGACCTGGTTTTAGAGACTCACGAGGTAAGGTAATCCATGAATGGTTTCTGCCTATTGGTTTTGAGTTTTGTTTTTGAATTAGTGTTTTGTGAATCAATTTTTTTTTTTGTTTGGCAGAAGAGGATGGAATTGCTCCGGCCATTATACGCGCGCCCCTGAGCTAGTTTTTCACATGGAGTCGGGCATTATATGCACGTTGCATTGCATGTTCGGGACATAATTTAAGTATAAAGTCGGGCCTTATAATCTCATTTTTGTACATAGTCGGGCATTATTTTTGTATGAAATCGAACATTATAATCTCCGAGCTTTGTTTTTATACAAAGTCGGGCATTATAAGCTCCGGACTTTGTTTATTTGGAGTCGGGCATTACTTGCCCGAAGAATTATATGACATGGCATTCTTTTGTAAGGAGTCGGGCATAATTTTGTATGAAGTTGGGCATTATAATCTCTTAGCTTTGTTTATATACGGAGTCGGACATTTTTTTTTATAAAGTTGGACATTATAAGCTCCAACTTTATTTTTATTTGGAATCGGGCATTACTTGCCCGAAGAATTATGCCTTCATTTTGTAAGGACTCGGGCAATATATGCCCAGGAATGTTAAACGCAACACAATTTTCCCGGGGCATATGGTGCCCGACTACATAATAAAAACAATGTTTCCCCGGGCATATAGTGCCCGACTACATAATAAAAACAATACTTTTCCGGGCATATAGTGCCCGACTCAATCAAAAAAATAATGTTTTTCCGGAATAGTGCCCAACTCCATTAAAAAAAAAAAAAGTTTCCCGGGGCATATGGTGCCCGACTACATAATAAAAACAATATTTTTCCGGACATATAGTGCCCAAGTGCAAAAAAAAGACAAAGTTTGACTTATAATGCCCTACTCCATACACAACCATGCCTCATCCTATAATTACCCGGGCATATAGAGCCAGTATAAAGCTAGTGCCTATGATCACGTGACCTCTCAAAGTACTGCATCAAGGGTCCACCGACCATCGTAACCTCCCAGACCGACCACCGTCCACCGAATATCTTTCATTATCTTCCTCCGATGACATCGATGACACTGTTCAAACTCAAAAGACAACTTTACGGAAGCAAAAACAGACAAAACACAACAAAACACTTCTCTCCTGACTGTACCAGTGAAAATTCTATGACCAACATATAAATACACATATCTAATTAGCATCAAACAATGTCCCGAAATAGTACACATTCAAAATTCGAAAAATCACAGACTCATCAACACTGTTCAGGAGTTAGGGCAAGGTAGTTTTGGGGGGGGGGGGGGGGGGAAGGATTTTCTTATGGTAAATTGCAAGCCAAATTGCAAGTAAGTGCCTACCACAGAAACCAAAGAAATCTAGTAGCATGAGCTGGCTAGTTTCTAGAATATCAGGTGACCACCTAAAATTTGTAGTTGATGAAACTCAATGGGGGGTATTACGGACAATAGCCATATAAAGTGTAGTTACTGGTAACGCCGGAATCAAGCCTTGGCTAGATGAAAAAGAAGGGGCCATTATGTATCAAACGGTAGCTCCCCCGACAAAGAATTGGAATGGTTTGGTTTGGTTGGGTAGGTACCAAGATTGGGAGAATGATGAATGGAGACAAAGGTGGATTTGGCCTGTGCAAGGGTCCAGCCATTTATACGTACATACTACCTGTGTACTGTCCCTCCTTAAATTTGTCTCTGAGCAAGTCGTCTGCAAGTCAGTCAGTGAACTCATAATAATTCCTTTAGGATATATGTTTCCTGTTAGTACAATATAGTATATATTAATGAAGAACCCCTCCTGATCACTCCTCATCTTATGAATGTTCATAGAAACTTACATAAATAATCAAAATAAATCACAAAAATATACAGTGGAATGAATAAAGATATAGTGGATCATAATGGAATCGCAAATATTTGGTACAGGACCTTAAGGAAATTATGGAGGGATTCCAGGAAGTGAAGCTGACTTTTGTCTATAGGGAGTGCAAGGAGCTAGACAAACTTGCAAAATATGGAAGCTCTCAATTCCATTCCAGTATCCTCCTTCAAATTATCGCAGTGCTTTTGCCGCTAATAGTTCGTTAAGAATTTGAGATATTTGACCCGCATGGTTATCTAACTAATGTAACATACTAATGTTAGAGTACTGTATTTTTGATTTAAGATCAGAAACATTTTATATTGTATGTATCATGAGATAACAATTATAACAAATACATCCGGAGTGTTTGGTTACACATTTAAATTAAATTTTTTCAATTTCTGTTACATTTTTATATACAAAAATAACACAAAAGTTCAATTGAAATTGAGAAAAAACTCAATTCAAATACAATACAGGATAGTATAACCAAACACCCTGACCATCACCGCTAGCAATAATCTGTGGGGTATCTGGGAGTGAGGTGAGGTGGGTGGGTGGGGTCCACATTTACACTTAAAGTTAATTTAAATGGAAGAAGACTTGTCAGAAGAAATAAAACAAAAAATAAGAAAGGAATTAAATTTTAAAAAAATGTTGACTCGTGTTGCATTTAAGTTTGCATTGATGGTCACTCTACAGCTATGAGCTAGCTATCTATATGTGAATTAAATCTCACCAATCACCATTTAACGTATATCCAGTCTAACAATATTATACTCTCCTTGATGTTATATGTAATTGGCCTCGTTAAGGCTTGATCTCCTCATTTTGTTATCGAGTTGATGCCCAGAGATGTTACACGATTCAGGATTTGTTAAATCTCGAGCTCCTTATTTTATTATCGAGCCGAGTTCAGTTCAATTTTTGTCATATTTATATGTACTTTTGATAACGAGCTCAGGATATTAAACCAAATGAGTCGGCTCGATCCTACTTTGTCGTGGCTCAATCTACTCCAGTCCGAACTCGAAAAATTAACTCGTTTTATTAACAAGTCGAGCCTATCTGAGCTCGGGCTTGTTACAAATGAGTCGAGCTCGATGAGATTGGGTCAAATTCACATATTTAACTATAAATATCATATATATGTTAACTTCAAACACATACTTGCATTACTAGCATGTGATACTACAGTATAACTTAAGATGCGATCTTTGTGACACATATACGGTGTTTCGCAAAAGTTACTTTTTATATTTCAATTTCATTATTATACATGGGAATTATCACAAAGTCTTGGATGGGGCATACAATTTTAAGGGATCGACTGATGTTAGTATATGCATGATGTGTTAAACAATATTTAATATTTTATATGTCTTTTTTATGCGTATGTGTCTCGATATTTTTAGTAAAAATCTGTAAATATTTCTAGGTAACTATAATTGTAAATGTTTGTCGGCCTTTTAGTCCATCTATAATGACGACCCCTCAAATTAAAGACCTACTCGGGCATTATAGCCTTTATCATATATGAAATGCTAGAGCGTCCATGTTAAAAATGGTTTAGATGGAGTTTTAGTGACCTGCCCGATTACTTCATGTAACCGGGAGACAACTAATTTTACATTTGCTAAGTATCAAAACATTTAGCAACCGTTTATGATTTCATGTGCAGGTAAAACATGTTAAAAAACATGAATTTTAAGTTAAACTTGCAATATTTTAACTAAACATGTAATGTTTATACCTCCTTTTGAGGACCAGTGTTTCAAAAAAGCTAGTAGTTAAATGGAATAATATTTGCAAATATAGCAAAAAGGTTTAAATATAAGCTAATCAAAGGCAACAACATATATAGTTTGAAAGTTCTTTAAACAATTGGTTAGAATTCTACTACCATTTAATCTCAAATTAATCAAATTACACATCTGATCGATCTGCCTCACAGCTCCTTCATTTTATGCTTATTATGAACTAATTACAATTTGACATCAATACAACTCCACACCCAAGAAATTTACAAGTTATTCCTATTCATTTCTACAGTACTTCACCAAACTCAAACAAAATTAAATTATATAACAGATCAACATTAATACTAGATAAAATTAGATAACTTTTTGGGCCTAAAAAACAGTAGAATTTTATTCTCGCTCTCTCTTTTTTTTTTCCTTTTGTGAGAAGTGATTCATGATGAATTCCTTTTCAATGAACAGACTGTTAAAATGGTAGACAGATAATTAGTTAGCTCAAATAATATAGTATAAATTACACAAAGATAGATCCAAGACATTAAGCTAATCAGCAAGTAAACAAATTACCTTACCTCAGCTATATCAAATTGCACCTCATTACTTCATAATGTTCAACAGTAAAGCTTCAAAATAAGAAACTCAATTATTCTAACAGATTATTAATTAATTAGCATTTGGCACATATATATAACTGATCATTATAAATGTTCCTTAGCTTATACTATAAATGAGCTAGTTACTTGAATAAATTGGTGAAGTCTTTGCCTGCTGCTTCAGAGATTCCACTCCAGTCCCACAATCTATCAGAGAATCCACCCTGAACCGATCCCGGAGGCACGTTTAATGTGGCCATTGGCTGCGACTGAGGAAGCGGCTGAGGATGATCATCAGGCTGAAAGGTGGTTGAGAAATGTGAAGGAACATTAGGCACATTATTAACATGATACTGATGATGAGGGTGGTTAATTGGAAGTACTTGTTGTGATGAGCTGTAGTTGCTAACTAGCTTATGAAGGTCATCAATTGTATGAGACTGGTTCAACATGTGATCATCATCATGGACAACTAAACTTGAACTAGCCATTGGGACTAGTGGACTCATACTGTAAGGAGTATTGCTATGGCTATGCTTTGAGAGGGAAAGAGAGGTTCCAACATCTGCACTGCTACTTGGACTCGTGTCGCTTAACTTCCCACTTGTTTGTTGCTGCTGCGACATCTCGCCATAGTTTGGTTGGAATGATCCTTGGTGGCTTGTTGGTTCGTCTTGCTTTAATGCTGGTTGGGACATTGATATTGAGGAGGATGCCGCCGCCGCCCTTGACGTTTGGATGACTCGGGGTAGAGATGGATGGTCTTCCACTCCAGCTCTCTTGTACACGCGGCATAGCGAAATTTCAGCCTGCTGTGAAACCGGAAAGAAAAAAGTTGAACTATTCAATCTCTTGAAACTGGCACTTGATACTGAACTGCATAATTCCCGGTGTTAATTTTAATAAGTTCGAGGCTTTAGATGAGGAAAATCTCAGAGTCGTAAGACAATCTTCTGAATATAACTATCTTTGAACATTGATTATCATCATCCAATTGGGTAGCAACAAAATCTAGAAAATCCAATAATGAGTACCTGGATTTAAAGCTCATCATATATAAATGATTAAATTCACATGTATTTAATTATACTCAGCGGTGAATTTAATTCATGAGATTCTTTGAAATTGCATAAAAACAGTTAAATGAAAGTTCATCCCATATCTCAGTGTCAATACTAGCAAATATACATCTTACATTAGATATTGTGCACCATATCTTCCAGTTCAGTACATTAGAGATTAGACGCTGTGCAGTGTGCACTATATCTTGGCATAAATCTTCAAATTCATAACACGAATCACCTCTATTCACGGCAGAATTCGCGAATCAGATTTATTTTTTCTAAAAATCTGGAAAATTTTGATCATTTTATACCATGAACAAGTTCTATATATGTACCTTTTGGAGGCGTTCGGTTTCGTGATGAGGCAGGCGATACTCGTTCATGATCCAGCTAGTCCGAATACCTTTTGGGGCCTTACCGGAGTAGAAAACAAGGGTTTTCTTAAGTCCAATCGACCTCGAACTCTCACTTCTAATCATTCTATCCGCCCCAGTAGCCTTCCAATATCCCGAAGTTGTTACGCGGTTAGGCCGATCTCCATTCCTATACTTCCTGTCTCTAGGCACGTAGAAGTACCATTCCTTCTCCCCTATCGCCGCCAGTGCTGATCAAAATTCATCCACATCACTTGTGTTAATCACTCCAACAAATAAAAGTAAAAACCTGATTAATTCCTATGTTTGGACTAGGTTGGATTGGCTAAGAAAAAATGATTTTGTACATGTTATATATATGTAGAAAAATGAAAAAAATTGATTAATAGAAGAATTTGTACAAGAATTAATGAAGAGAAGTGTGACATGTATATATATATATATATATATACCAGGAAGTTCCCAAGGGTCATAGCGATAAAGGTCTAAGAAAGTGATGAGTTCAACATTAAAGCGCTTGCCCTCCACCTTACGGCGGAGGTAGAATTCCACAAGCTCTTCTTCCGTTGGATGGAACCGAAAACCGGGCATCACTACATCGTTTTCGTGCTCGTCTTCATGCTTGTTAGCGTTGTTGTTGTTGTCTTCTTCTTCTTCTTGAGTACTGTTGTTGGTATTGTTGATGTTCATGGCTATTGCAATGGCCATAAAAAGTATGGCAACACCCTCAAAGCATGAACATCAATCAAGAAATTGGTTACTTTTCTTGGTTCTTGCTAAGTTTGCTTTGAGGGAGATATAGGTTTTTATGTATACATGTGGAATTATTGCAAGGATTAGAATTGAAAATGCAAGTGGGATTTTGTCTTTTTGTTTTTCTTTTCTTTTGAGGGGTATTATGGAGATTAGAGGGAGAGTTTTAGAGTCTAGATACAAGGGTTGCCCAACAAAGTGAATAATACTTATAGAGCTTAGCCTCGTTAATATCTCTCTCTCTAGAACTCTATGTGTCTCTCTCTTGAGAGTGTTGTAGAGGAGAAGAATAGGTAGAGAGTGGGGGTGAGATTATATGGAAAGATCTACATAAGTTTGAGGGCCTACTTGCTTCCATTGATAGATGTTACATTAATAGGATGAAGTAGAAGAAAGGGACATCACAATTAGAAGGACAGGAAGGCTAGTAACTAGTAAGTCTCCTTGCGGTGGGTTTGGACCCTTCTTAACTCCACCATCATTTATTTGTTTTTATCTTCAATAACATGGTAAATATTAACGCAAGGTGACTCTTTTGGTCAAAATATTAAGGGTGGCTCAGTTGGTTAAAAGGGATGAGAATATTATCTTGTTCACAGGTTCAAATTTCACAGGGAGCGAATTTATGTGATTTATGCTCTCTGAGTCTGAGTCTGTCAAGGTTTAACTTGGCTTTCGTGGTTCACGATTTAACTCATTCGGGTGTATTAGCCATATGGATTCAACCACGTCAAAAATAATATTTCCTCACATGTGTTCACTAAGGTACCGTTTGGATCAAAATGGTGTTTTACTGCAGCGAATTCCTGGGATTTGAAGCCTGAGAAAAGGGTGGTTTCGGCCAAAAACCCACGTATGGTAGCTATATAGTCAAAGGCAGATTTTCTACCATAAAACCAACGTTACTGACGATTGCTTGGAAGAATGTGTTTTACCAAAACTTAAAAGATTGCAAGTTTGCCACTTCGTGTTTTATAATTAAAGCATAAAAATGTAATAGTTGAACTGAAAACTTAAAAAAAAAAAAAACGCAATCAATTGTAAACAACACCTTTATTATTAATAAAGATTATTGCATAGAACTCTCCAAAAAAAAAAAAAAACTCGAAAATAGTTGAAGTGCTATTTTTAATTAAATTGCACATCACAAATAAATTGAAACATGCCACTTTTGAAATATAAACTTCACAACAGACGGAGGGAGATTTAAACTTTGCGCCCTTATAATTAAATAGGCAAAGATGTTAAATAAACACGAAAACGAAGATCCAAATGTATAAGAACAATGGCCCCTTTCATTTAGATACGACATTAATGATATTACAATACTCTCTCCCGGAGAACTTCATACATTAGGGTTGACGCGCAGTTTTATTCAAAAAGTAAAAGTAATGATAACAAATAAAATGTGGGAAAACGTATAATTTTAATGGCAAAATGTGTAATTTTAGTATAAAATTTATATTGTTTATTATTTGTTAGGAGTATAAGATGAGTCTAGGTACACGTCTCGAGCTTAAAAGCAAACGAAGCTCGTAAGTTCATTCTTGACGAGATAGACACTACAATTACAAATACGGCAATAAACACAGCACTTGAGCTAATCGCAAAAGAATTTTTTTATTTTGTTTTTGGGGGAGGGGGGCAATTGCTCTGCCGAGAAGTCCGAATACACCTCTACTCCTTGAATTTTGGCAACAACAAAGCAAAAAGTCCCTTCTCTATCTTCACTTGGCAGCCGTCCTTATTTTGTTCGGTTATACTCTAATTTCATACCTTCGATACACTTTTGACTACCCCTAGTTACATAAAATCCAACGGAAAATTGATGGTAAGTTAATATCCCTACTCCCCTAGTAGAATAACTACCATGAAAGTACTTTAATGCAGTGGTACACCGATAATTCTGCATTGATCATAATAGCTTAATAGGCTTAGTTGCTGGACTATGCAATATGCAGCAGTTGATTTTGGTACATCATGCGTGTATGACAGATTACTAAATGGATTATATATCAAAACCGGCCATTAGAACCCGTAAAACAATCGATCTCTTTCCTTCTTACATCAACTTTCCACTAATTAAAATCCAGTATCTGCTCCACCGGTGAAGCATGTGAAACACTGATGATCATATGTATAACAAAGAAAAGTGAAATAATTTAAAATTATAAAACCAGTTTCATAGGTACGAACGCAAAAATTTAAGTGAGGGGTGGTAGCACAATCAATTGTGAAATAATATTGAATCTTTTTAATAAAAAAATTAATTCAATAAAATTTTATTTATATGAAGTATATGTTTAAAAATTATAAAGCAATAAGAAATAGTGTTGTTGATTTAAGGAGAAAAGTGAAAAGGATCTCTGAAAATTAAAAATAAAACCAAGTGAGAAGAGAACATATGAACTATAGGAAAGGAGAAAAATGAAAGGAAAGAAAAATGTGTTGGTGATCGGGATCGATACCCTACCAGCAAAGAAGGAGAGCTAGCTCTTATGCTCAACCCAATTACTACTAGGATACAATTGATAGTTATCACTTTTATTGCATAAACATTATTTGTCCATTTTATTCAAATACATTTTCACAGGGATATAATAGTAGTTTTAATTAAAAAATCGAGGGGTCGCACGTGCTACCTCGTGCACCCCCTGAATTCCCCCATTGTTCACAGGTTAGATCCGATAAAACCCTGCTAAAGAGTTTTGCAGAATTTTACTCCAACAATAGAACACTGGTGAATAATAATGGCAATTAGTGTAGAGATGAGATAACGAGGAACATGCCATAACACTTTTTCTTCCCGTGATGTCCCTATGTACGTAACTGCAGCCGATACCATGATACAAGTTCATGTAATGTAAAAGCTTGAATTTGTATATAGGTGTATTGTATAAAATAATTAGACGACTAATTAATTGATCTGGTCATCTAAAAAGTTAATTAAGCTTAATTAGTTGATCATCATATCTTTAACAAAATCAATTACACCATATAATCAACCTAGTTTTTTTATCAAGTCGTATATAATTTCGCCCTCTCAATTTTTAAGTTATGACTCTGCCCCTGATTTTGTGCTTGACGGACCTTGTGATGCGCAAGGGGCTAAAGATACTTACCAGACTTTTATAGCCACTTAACATTAAAAGATTTTTCAAATCCTAGCTATATACGTAAGTATGCAAGCATACAAAGGTGGACATATGATTTAAAGTCCAGTGTACTAAATTATATATGTGATGAAATTATTAGGAGGTTGGGTTGGAGTGGGGATGGCGGGAGTTCAGACTGTTTGAATAGCGATTAAAATAAAATAAAATCAAGTTATGATAGGTGTTTTTAATCAGATTTACACAATTATAATTGATTACCGAACAGTCCAATTATCGAAAATATTACATTTTTTTACCGTACATCCCTCTGGTTCCGCCAAATCAAGAAAGTGAGATGACAAAATATGAAGTAGTACCGGAAAGCATGCACAAATAGAGGGGGTGGGGTTAATGAAGTCTACTGTGCATTGAGTGGGGAGCTAAACGATTGATCTATGTATAATACTATAATGTTTGTATGTTTGTATAGTACGTCCAGAGATGCCTGTGACCACCCTCTCTACTATACGAGTATATGACAATAACTTCTGTATTTTCTATCTTAATTTTTTTTTAAAATCTACTAATTAATATGAATCTGGATCATAACCCGATTTGAGACAATTTTTTTCCTTTTAGTCCTGTGTCAACGATCATCGAAAACATGATATTGCTAATAGTAGAAAACAACGTGTAAATTCAAATAGAATGGATGAAAACAAAAATTACAAGACGAGATGAAACAGAGAACTGCTCTGTAGACTATAGTCTATACATTTAAACTAAACTAACTACCGGTTTACTTAACAAATCCAGAAGAGGAGCATTCATCCCCCTAAATTTGATTTTTTCTAAATTACTGTAATAATATTTCTCGTCCGTCTAACCTATGAAAGAACTCCATATATATAATTTCCTCCCACCCCGAATTTCAAATTATGAGTCCGACCCTGCCTCTAGTTGAACGTCAGGGCAATAAAATGGTCAACAAGTTTATGACACCCTAAGTACTACAGTAGTAATTTAATTTGAAATAGTAATTAATCATTAAAGTGTGTTTGGCTAAGAACTAAAATATTTGCAATTAAATTAAAAACATCTAAAAAAATATATATAAGTCAATGTTTTAACTCTATATCAGTAGGTCAAGATTTTGCGAAAGTGTGACTAAAGTCGATTTTAACAACTTTAACACTTTATATATGTTACGCCCCAAAACCAAAATCTTTGACGTGACCGGCCGTCTATCGTGAGATGGGCTCACGCCAAGACGAAACCTACTTTTAATCCTCAAATCAATTACAATATCTCAGAGTGGTACAAACAGAGCATCTAAAATCCTATATAGAACAATAATTACAAATCCGCAATACATAACAACAATTCCAGTATCACAAGTCATCTTATACAATACAAATCCAAGAGTACGCAGCAACTACTAAACAATCTTCTCAAAATCCACCATCCGTCTACCGTCTCCACTCCGAAGTACCTTCATCCAGTCACTTACTAAATATCTGAAAGGGGTGGGTAAGGGTGAGCCTCATTGACACTTCTATCGGATCAAGCAGAGTAGTATTTCAAATATAAATATATATATATATATATATATATATATATATATATATATATATATATATATATATATATATATTGCATGGAACACTTTTCAAAACAATAACAATTCGTATTTAGCTCAATCAGAAAATATACTAAGGCTACACAAACCGTGATGGCACACATGTCGGCTTTCACATAACAATAACAATGCCTTACCAAAGGGATAACATAACAATGGGAGATCTCCAAAAGCAAGACATTCCCCCGAAAGGGCCTAAACAATTCATAGGCATATCGATGAGCATAAACATATTTTTCAATTCATGCTTTTGAATCAAATCACTTTTAAAACATCACAATCATAGTAAAACATTTATGGGCACACATACTTGATCCTTTTCGAATAGACTGTTATACCAAGTCTCATTCCTTGATATAATAACCATAAGTAGTTTGTCAAATCATAAAACAATACATATATATAATAACAGTAAAATAGAAGCAAAAGTGTCAAAGAACCCCCCTTACCTCATCTCAAATACTAGCTACTGATCATGACCAATTCAAACACCAAAATCATAATCCACATGTTGCCATAAAAGCTCCGCCAGTATCCTAACTCCAAGAAAATGATCAATTACATATACCACTGTTAGAAGCCTACGTTGCATATAAATCCCTATTAGTTGAACAATTACATCTAGGTCCTTTCAGCTGATTTTGAGTTGACCAACTTATTTGCTATAGTAACTAATTGTTCAACCAAATAAGGCCTTACCAATTCTTTCTTAATACTCCCATTTTAATTTGCTAAATGGTTATTTGTTAAATGATTTTTTTTGTACCCACTACTAACATACGCCATACCTAATATGTACAATAATTTTTTTAATTAATTATTAAATTATTAATCGTTATAAAAATGATTAATTTTCATAAAAATCATTATTTATTATAAAATCTTTAATTGTTATAAAAAAAATTTAAATTGTTAATTGTATGGCATATCTTATATACACATTATACTCCAATTTAAATACCATATGACACGTGGCGGCTTATTTACAGAACACGTGTCACTTTGTAAAATACATAAATACGTTGGACTAAAATGTAAATACGGTAGATCTTTAATAATTTCACATTGATCATATTTTATTGAAAAGATTTTAGCCATAAACTTAAAAAATTAAAAAAGAAACATAATAAATGAAAAGTTCAAAAACTAAAAAAAAAAAAAAAAAAACAAATTGCATTTTCCGCCATGGAAGCTCCATGGCAATTCTGCCATGGAAGCAAGAAGCATTCTACTATAATTCTATTAGAAATCGTAATCCAAACCCCATTGCCGGATCTCAATAATATCCTAAAATCATACCGAAAAGAAAATGCATAAGCCTGTTTCGTCACTTATAAAAGCTGATAATTTAAGAGGGGCGAAAAAGACTTTTCCATGTTTTAATCCGCCAAAAGTCAAATTTGTGGACTTGGATATAATTAAGTTGTATCTAATTAGACTTGGTTGTTATTATTTATTTAATAGGGATCCATCTGTAATAAGAAAATCTAATAGGGGGTCCAGATGTAATTCCCCAAAAGAAAAATAATAAACCATGGTGTTAAAATCATAGCCGACCTCCAAATTCATCTAATTATCACTTCACGTGCTGATCACTCAAGCACAACGGAACACTATCTAATTAACCTTAATTATCAATCCCAAATCCTTTAATTAACAAATCCATCTCTTCAATTAACACAATGAAGTATCAATAAAAACAAGAAGTGATATATACCTCAAGTACCAATTCGACCAGACCGTGGACAAGTGGACTTCACCAAATCGTCAATTTCATTCTTGTAGTACATAATCACCATTGATGATATTCTGACGTCAATGACGGTAGTAACCTAATAATCATCTGTCCAGTTTAAGCCCTTTATAAATGTCCAATAGCTCTTTAGTAACTATTTTGGGCTTTTACTTCGGTCTAAAACCAATCCAATAAAAATACCATAGTCCGCCTGGATATATCGTCCCATGAAATAATAACTTATAAAATTCCGTATAGCAACTCATGTCCAAATAATTTCTCATCTCCAGATTAATCCAAATAGACGGTTCAATAAAAAATTCGGCATTTTACAATATATAACTCCAAATTGAGTTGCTACATTATGTGGTTGACTTGTATATATTCTAGTACTTGTTCTTGTTTGAAATAAAGCACGCCCATCGTCATACATTCAAAAGTGATAGATACTCTAGATCACCCGCGTGATTAGGACATTATATAGT
Organism: Plantago major; assembly: GCA_026545765.1. Taxonomy (NCBI): domain Eukaryota; kingdom Viridiplantae; phylum Streptophyta; class Magnoliopsida; order Lamiales; family Plantaginaceae; genus Plantago; species Plantago major. Next base: position 14,024,870 of record CM048843.1, read on the forward strand.
ATACATATCTTAAAACTTAATGGTGATATTTTTTAGGCTAATTAACTTGCGTTGATATTGATGATTCAAAAGCAAACACTAATAATGTTAATAACCTGTTAAGAGTTGAGACGGAAGTGGTATGTAATTGTAGAATTGAAACATTGGCATTTCTAAGGTCCATCCTCAATTGAATAGTATAATATATACCCGTTTTAATTGTAATCATCGTCAACCATTAAATCAACTCCGCAACTAATATCCATAATGTAATTCTATTTGGGGTCCGTTAAAACTATGCTTTTATTTGGACATTTTTACACAATGAAATATATTATATCTAGTTGTCACTCTCGCCGACCTAGGGAAATTAGGTTACGCGAAAGATCTTGAAATTAACTTTTAGAACATTGTAGAAATTAATTCTAATGTGTTTGTTGAAATAGTAAATAATGTGATTTCAGCTTGTCTATTTTTTCATGAAATTTCTCGTGAGTCGTAGCATATGACGTTAACACATCATGGAAAATTTGGCACATGCATTTTGAATTTCTAGCCACTCAAAACTTACTTGAAATGTAAAACTTGCATTTCCAGTTTTTGTTCAAGAGAACTCATTCATTTTCTAAATATCCAAAACATATTCCTAGAAAAATACAGTATATAATTCCAGTGCTTATGGCAATTTCAACCTCTTTATACTACTATGAATTCAAACTTAGGATGTGAGCCAAAAACTAATTTGCCATAATGTTATAATTCTTTCTCAATTTTCAATAGCGTTATTCAAAAATAGTCAATCACAATCTCAACTCGAATTATATTAATTTAAGAATGAGACGGCAGGCGAACATGAAACTGGTTGTTAAGCTCGAGCTCAATTCCGTTTGGATTGGATGAGCCCATCTTGAGCTCAGGATAACATTGAAAAAACACAGCATTCATATCAAATCTTAAATGAGTACATTGTATAATGGACCAATTTGTAACAAGTTCTTCGCAAGTCAATTACACATAATTACTAGTACTAACTCGTGGCGATGCCACGGTATAGTTTAATTTTAATAATAAATAGAAAAGGGATGATAAAATAAATTAATGGAGAAAATAAGGTAGTCAAATTTATGGGAACAACGTTGATCGTGGTGTTGATCGGTAGTCCTTCTTCATCTAATATTATCATTGAGTGTTTATTTATGTTAACTATATAAAATGTAAAAATAGGTCCACCGTAACCAACCTGTTAATTAGTAACAGATACATGTTTTTTTTAAAAAAAATTATATCCCTCAAATGGAACCAAGATAAAATACAAAGGTATACAACACAATCAATAGGGTTGTCTCGCCGTGATATGTAGTCAGCCCAACAAATATATATATATATATATATATATATATATATATATATATATATATATATATATATATATATATATATATATATATAAACATATTTCACATGTTATTGTTGTTTTTTTCCAACCCAACAGTTCCTAACAACCCCGCGGTAGTATGCGTCACCCCACCAAAGACACAAAAATTATTATTCTATGACCATAATTTCCATGGTACGGTTGCCCCTCCCCCCTTATGGATGAAGAAAGTAGAGAGAAGATAGAAGAGTTTCCCCGCCTAGAGAGTACCTGCCAGAACCCCCCTCTCCCGACCCGTCATGGAGATCAAGAAAGTACAGTGAAGAGCGACGACATTTTCCCCGCCTAGAGAGTATCAGCTGATCCCCCCGTCTCGTTATAGAGATCAAGAAAGTAGAAAGAAGATCGAAGAGAGTTTCCCCGCTTAGAGAGTATATGCAGACTCCCCCCTCCCTACCTCCCGCCAGAAAAAAATGTAGTTTTTACTAACTTAATAATCATAAAATGTTGCGGTTGGGTGTTGTAACAAAGGTATGTAAAGGGTTTGAGTATATGCCAGACCGAACATGAACATCATTATTTCGAACGGGGGTTGAATTCGGGTGGATAGAACCAGTCCTTCCAGCCAGAGACAGTAGAGAAGATAACCCTTATACCTCATCCTTTTCTTATACATAAAGAAAAGGAAATTGAAAGTCTTCACATGTAAAATGTTGTTGATATACATGTAAAGATCAAGACACCACCAATTAGCTCACGTGTGTCTCTTTTATCTTCTAGAACTTAAAAGAGCACATCTAGTACACGATTCATAGAACATTCTTAGAAGATCAGTTGAATGGACTATGTCAAGCATAGATCCAAAGGTCCTCCAACTTGATTCATGCCCATTAAGAAAATGCATATTCAGCAGTAAATCATACAAATCTGAAGGTATAAATTAAGCTTCATTGAACAATGTAATATTGATCACTTGAGTCCGATAAAATGATTGGATTCATTTCACTATATTAAATTTAAAACTAACAATTTGGAATCATATACTATCAAATATATAACCTTAATTGGATTTCATAAAGACCTTTAAATGTAAAAAAATACAAATTTGTCATGCCTCAACAAATTGGGAAGCATACAGAAGACGGGCATCATAATTACCTCAAGTATTTAAAACATCCAAACACATTCTTAATTATATATAGGAGTTTGCTGATCTTCAATTTGGGTGTGTATATATTCAACAAATTTTTTAATACCATTCTTATACGCATTATGTAAATTCACTATATGTGCCTAAATTCAGTATGTGGGTGGCGATTTTAATGGAATTATTGGATTTAGACGATTTGATTGATCACAATTATAAATAGTTACAAGGTTAAATATAATTGACAGAATTATGTAATCAAAATTAGATTCCAATTGTAAAGGTAACAGAACCAAATACGCATTAACTTGGCATCAAACATAAATTTACCTTGATTATAATTGTTTTGTGATTTTTTAATCCAAAAAAATGAAAGAATTCCTCACTTGATTTAAGGCCAAAGTACTATAGCTAGAATTGATAAAAATAAAAATTGGTCTTTATAATATATGGATAGATCTCATCTCACATGACTTAAAATTGAAAATTATTTGTTTACTTATTCTTTACTTTCTCACCTCTGTAAAAAGAAACGTAAAGTTAACAAAACTTTAAATTCTACATTGCCATTTAAATAAATTTCTTTTTACATTAATTTTGTATTAGAAAATGTCCAAGTAATTAGATGGCGGTCCAAGTATCATCTATGCACATGCGGAACATGTGTGCTTCAAAGTAAACCATCAACTTTAATTAGAATATAGTAGAAAAATATACGAAAGTACCCAGAATAACCGAAAGTGCACAAAATGGTATGGTTGTATGGATATATATATGAGGCTAATCAAAATAATCGTATATTTTAATTTGTCCAGAATGTTTGATGCTAAACTATGTAAAATGAGTCTATTTTTGAATGCTTGATGCTACGTTAATAATTTATAATGTGTTTTAATGAGTCGATTTTAATTTTTAAAATTCCATTATTTCATTTTATCTTATTTAATAAATTTATATTTTATTTTAATGAAGAAATCAATTTATCTAATTAATAATAGTATTCAAGATTGGTGTCTATAGATTCGTCCTGTCTTGGAAAATTCAAATATATGTTAAAAATATTTTTTGGATTTTTTATAGATAAAGTTATATTTGATTAATATTTTATTTTAGTGAATGAAATTATTTATTTAATTAATAATAATAATTAATAATAATAATAATAATAATAATAATAATAATAATAATATAGATTGGTGTCTATAGATTCGTCTTGTCATGGTGAATTCAAATATATGTTCAAAATATTTTTTGGAGTTTTGTAGATAAATTTATATGAGATTTAATCAAAACTATATATGCAGCCAACGTACCAAAATAAACAATGGAAGATATACTGGTTGAAAATGTAACTAATTCCACAAAATTCCACGTAGGATTGAATTAATTTAATAAATACTCTATTTTTTAAATTAAAATTCCATTATTTCATTTTATCATATTTAATAAATTTTATTTAATTTAAATGAATAAAACAACTTATATAATTAATAATAATATTCAAGATTGGTGTCTATGCATTCGTCTTGTCACGACGAATTCAAATATATATTCAAAATATTTTTCGGATATTTGCAGATAAAGTTATATGAAATTTAATATTGGAGGAGGTAATTTCTAAGTATCAATCTGCTTTTATTGGTGAATGAAATATTCTTGATGGGGTGGTGGTGGCTAATGAGGTGGTGGATGAGGCGAAAAAGAGTAAGAAAAGCCTTTTCTTGTTCAAGGTCGATTTTGAAAAGGCTTACGATTCAGTCAGCTGGGAGTTCCTGTTGGGTATGATGAAGAACATGGGATTTGGAAAAAAGTGGTGTAAATGGATAAATGAGTGTATTTCGACGGCAGAGGCCTCAATCCTTGTCAATGGAAGCCCGACAAATAATTTTCAGATGGAACAAGGCTTACGACAAGGTGATCCATTATCACCTTTTCTTTTCCTTATTGTGGTAGAGGGATTAAGTCGTATGATGTTGAAAGCCTGTAATGATCAGTTGTTCAAACCTTGCGTGGTGGGTCGGGAGAAAGTGGAGATATCACACTTACAGTTTGCTGACGATTCGTTATTCTTTGGGGAGGCTGTGGAATCTAATCTGACTACTCTGAAAAGTGTATTGCGATGTTTTGAATGGCATTCTTGATTAAAGATCAATTTCCACAAAAGTTGTTTGTTTACTATTGGAGTCGATAAGACCTGCGCATCTGGTTGGGCAGAGATTCTGAACTGTAGCTATTCGGAATTGCCGTTATCTTATCTGGGCTTGCCAGTGGGTGCAAAATCTGGCGATAGAAATATCTGGAAAAAGGTGGTAGAAAGAATGAGATGTCGACTGGCAGCTTGGGAAAATAATTACCTTTCTTTTGGAGGACGTCTGGTGCTTCTGAACTCAGTGCTCTCCTCTCTTCCCATCTATTTTCTTTCTTTTTTCAAATTACCAAACCATATTCTGAACCTGTTGGTTAGCCTTCATCGGAATTTTTTGTGGGGGGGGGGGGGGGGGGGATTTGGGGGATAAGAGGAAAATCGCGTGGGTTAAATGGGAGGTAGTGTGTCGGGCTAAGAGTGAAGGTGGGTTAGGGGTCAAGGATTTAAACTGTTTCAATTTGTCTATGTTGGGAAAATGGGCTTGGAAGCTGTTGTGTGGAGGAGGGGAGTTTCTGTGGGTCCAAGTTTTAGAGTCAAAGTATGGGAGTTTCCGTGGTTGTGTTGATGGGATGTTGAGTGGGAAATCTAGGGACAAGTTATGGTCGTCCTGGTGGCGGGACATAGTCAGTTTAGTAGGGCGGGAGAGGTGGTTTCGGGAAGGTTTGATTAGAAGAATAGGGGATGGTTTGGGAACTAGGTTTTGGAAAGATGAATGGGTGAGTAGTGGTGTGAAGTTGTTGAATGTCTTTCCACGTTTATATAGTTTGGAGACCGAGAAAAATTGTTGGGTGGGTCAGCGTTTGTTTAGGTCTGAGGAAACTACTGTGTTTAAGGGGTCGGGGAGAAGGTCCCTTTTTGTGTGGGAGGAAAGTTTAGTTGACGACTTACAATGTCTAATTATTAAACCAAATTTGCTTTCACAGGTACCGGATAAGTGGCCGTGAAATTTTTCCTTGGATAACCAGTACACGGTGAAATCTGGATATGCCAATTTGTGTCGGCTCAAGTTTGATCGACAAGAGGTTCAACCAAAGTGGACATCTGCTGTGTGGAATAATTTTGTGCCGATGAAGATAAATGCCTTCTGCTGGAGAATTATGCTGGATCGCGTTCCTACATTACTTAACCTGCGCAAGAGGAATGTGATTTGGCAAGATGAAGATGCGAGATGTCGCCTTTGCAAAGAGAATTATTCAGAAACTGCTGAACACTTGTTCTACAAATGCAGTTCGGTTCTGGAAGTGTGGAGGCTGCTAAGTTCCTGGCTGGAGGTCTCCATTACTACCGGAGGGAATCTAGAAGATAATTTGCTCTCATATGAGCAGCTGGTCCCGTCAAAGTGGCGCAAGGTTTGGCAGGTATTCTGGAATGGAGCAATATGGTTTATTTGGGTAACGCGCAATGAGGCGTACTTTCAAGGTACAAAATTTGAACCTTTGGTCATTATGGATAAAATTAAACGCAACTCTTGGGCTTGGCTGAGAAATCATAATCAGGTACTTAACTGCTATACCTTCACTGATTGGGAACTTTGTCCGAAAGGATTTTTGAACTTGATGGAGGTTTAGGTTTTTGCACAGTTTATGCGAATGGTGGAAGCTGATGTGTTCTTTGCTTGGGTTCTGCTAGCTGTTTTTGCTGTAAGATAGACTGTGTTGGTGTTACTCTATGATGTTTGTGGTCTCTCTGATTGGTCTCTCCGATTTGGTTTAGCTGGACCCACCCTTCTATTTTGGTTGTTCCGTTTGGCCTCGATGGACATCACCATCCTTTTCTTTCTCTCTAGCTTGGGTGGTATTCCTCCATTGTGGTGCATGTATTTACTTCCTAACTCTTGGCATAGCATCTTGGTGCTGTGACATACTAGACGACGGGGGTAGTATGTGTGTATTCGGAATAATTAAAATAGGGGTTCTGGTTGGGTTTGGACTGAATTTGTGATGGATGATTTGCTGTAAGTGAGCTACCTGTTATGTTAGTTCTGGGTTGCCTTTAGCTTTTGGTCCGGGTGTATTTTGAGCTTTTTTCACGGAGAATGTATTTTGTATATGTCCCATTGTAACTCATAGAACATTCCTGATGTTCTTTCAAGTGTTATAAAATTTTACTTCTTCTTCAAAAAAAAAAAAATGAAATTTAATAAAAACTATATACAATCAACATATAAAAAATAACAGTGGAATATATATTGGCTAAAATACAACTAATTCCGGCGTTACTTCTTATTTAATAAATTTATATTTAATTTTCATGAATAAAACAATTTATTTAATTAATAGTAGTATTCAAGATTGGTGTCTATGGATTCGTCTTGTCACAACCAATTCAAATATATGTTCAAAATATTTTTCGGATATTTGCAGATAAAGTTATATGAAATTTAATAAAAACTATATATAGAGTCAATATACAAAAAATAACAGTGAAATATATATTGGCTAAAATACAACTAATTTCGGCGTTACTTCTTATTTAATAAATTTATATTTAAATTTATTTAATTAATAATAGTATTCAAGATTGGTGTCTATGGATTCGTCTTGTCACGACGAATTCAAATATATGTTCAAAATATTTTTCGGATTTTTTGCAGATAAAGTTATATGAAATTTAATAAAAACTATATATACACTCAACATACCAAAAATAACATTAAAATATATATTGGGAAAAATACAACTAATTCCACAAAATTCCACGTAAGATTGAATGAATCTGGTGAGGTCTAGTCCCTTGTGCTTTACATAATATATGAATGGATGGATGGATGGATGAAATTTTGTAATATGAACCAAGTCTTGACATGCCTATCGAGCATTATAGAAGTAAATACATACTGACTTCAATAAGAAACCGAGCTTCAAACAGAGTTCAGATTTATTTTAATATCTTATCAAGCGAGTCAAGCTTGAACGTAGTGAAGTATTGTTAAACCTTAAACTCAACATAATTCTATAGCACCATTAGTTGTGAAATATAGCCATGCATGTAAATAATTACATCATGTTTGGCTTGCAATTGTATGTCAATTCTTAATTGAGATAATGTTTTGGTTGTTTTTTAAAACAAACTTTAATATACTTGTACATTTAATTGAGCCCATTCAATTAAAATCTACCTTCTCTCTTCACATCCTCCTTTTTTGTCACTTTACATTTTCATTTATTATAACAACCTTAAAACCAATCAAATAATCTTAAAAAACTATTACACACACCAACTTCACTCTTACACACCTTATACATAAGAGTAAGACCATCTCCAACAATTCAAACCCAAACCAAACCCCCATTTTGCCACGTCAGCATTCCGCTCACACCAAACACAACAAAACTATTCATCTCCAACAATCAACTTTATCAATCTTACCCAAATTTCTTTTTTTTTTCCTCATTTCTTTTAAAACTATATACCATTCTTTTCTCATTTTTTTAAAAAACTTCATACTTTATGTTATTTTAAATGTCGCTAATTAATATAATAATATCAAACAAAAAACGAAAAGTTACAATAATTGGGATGAAAAAAAATAAAAGAATAGTCCTTTTTAGATTATTTTTTTAATCTTTTCTATTTATTGCTAATTTGCTTTGTGGAAATATTTCAAATTTTAAAAGTCTTGTTTTACATTAGATTATACAAGTAGTTTTTCACTAAAAAAAGGAAAAAGATAATAAAAAGAAAAAAAGGGAGAACTAAACAGTAAACAATATCAAAAGAAAAGTGTAATAATTAAAAGAAAAGAAAAAAAAAAAATGCAAATAATCCATCACTCACGCCGTAGGCCCCAATGTGTGATAGCCATCACACCAATTGTTGGAGATGATCAATCAACCATATAAAAACCTACAAAATTTAATCAACTCTACATAAAACACAATTTTTACAACTCAATTAAAATTTAGTTACTGTTCCCCGTTAAAGGTTTGTTGAAATCGAATCAGTTAAAGTTGCGAGCCAAACATCCTATTACTATTTGTTATTTCATATCTTACATGGGGAAATACAGTATCATTTTAAGTGCAATCACATTTGGTCTTTCGTGTAGCTTTTTAGACTTTTTAAGTATTAAAAGTCAATAGTATTATAATTAGTACTCTACGTATTCGAACAAATTACACATTTAGTTTTGAACACGTATGTTAAATATAAAGTAAAAGTTATTGAGATAAAGTAGTATGTAACTCAAAATGAGTGGTGTTGATCAATTTATTAAAATAAAAGGTGACATTTATATTGAGTCATAGTATATAAATTGAATGTGTGTAATTTGTTTTAGGATGGAGAAAGTATATATCGATCACTTCGTATGTATATCCTTTTTAGTGGGGGAAGTTTGAAAACGAAATGCTCATAAAATGTCGAGAAATTCATTGGACTCCAGTTATTGAAAACAAAATCGGTTTAGATGACTTGACCTTGTCATCTGCTAAAAAACTCAGAAAAGTCTTCCAGAAGAGAAAGGAAGATTGACATGCTTGAAATGAAACGGTTTGTTGGTACGAAATTAATAAATGAATTGCACATAAAAAAATTATGATTGGAAGTTTTGCATCTCGACCCAATAAGAATTTAAGATGATGATGTCGTTGGGCCATTTTGGATTCATGTCTCACAAGGATCCCGTGGTTATTACCATTTTTGCGGTTCATAAACTTGTTTCAATAAAAAAGGGTAAACAATAACATTCAAATGTGGTGATGCCATTTTTCTTTACACGGCTAAAAATTTATTAATAATAACTAGAGTTGGTAATTTTGATAAAAATTGAAATTTAATCATTTCTTTTCGCCTTGATTGAAGAGACGGAGATCTCCCCAATCTTTGAGTGGCTCGACCCTTTGGAATAGTTCCTCATAGCTAGGCCCGTCAAACTTCAATTGATGTGTTATCTCTAATTTTGAACTAATTACATCATGAGAACTCTAGGATGAGAACACTAGAGATTTGAAAATACTTGAGAGCACGGGCATACGATGTACTGAGCCTAATATTTTAACTAACCATTTCTTTCTCTTCTTCAATTTTGGAAGGAGGACAACGTCCATTTAGACTAGATTAGATAGACAGACACTCAGTGCTCTACTTCGCTCTTTTAATAATATACAATTTGAATTACGCTTAGCTGATTTATGATCCTGACTTCACCTCTATTGGAGATTGATTTGTTCCCGAACCAAAAGATATAATATCTCAGAGTATTGAATAAAACACACAGAATCCCTACAAAACGTCTTTGTACTTTGTATTGGGGCAACACCAACATGCTTGGGCTACTGCCTGCAAGTGTGCAATGTTTGGGGCCAATAAAGAAGACTCAGGTTCCGCAATTAATTAATATTCCCTCCGTCCCGAAGAACTTCATACATTAGGGTTAGTGCGCAGTTTTATGCGAAAAGTTAGAGTAATGATAGAATATAAAAAATGTGGGAAAAAGTGTAATTTTAGTGGAAAAATGCGTAATTTGAGTGTAAAATTGAGATTGTTTATTATTTGTTGGGTGTGGGGTAGCTTCCTTTTTTGATAATGTATGAAGTTACGTGACATTAAAACAAATGTATAAAAGCTCATGCAGACGGAGTGATTAAGTACAATCACTAATAAGATAAGGTGTGTTTTTGTTTTGGAATGATTGCAGTCGAGCCAAACAGAAACGTACGCCGCCCAAATATTTAACCCATCATACAGATTACAGAGTGATATTTAACCAAACAAACGAAATTCAGAAAATCCAAACAATCAAATCTTCTTCTGCTCATCAATTGACTTTTTTTTATCACCTCATGTTCTTCTCGTACTCCAGGGCGGAGCTAGGGGTGCGGAAGGAGGCGACCACCCCACCCAAATTCCGATAAACATTTGTCGGGAAAAATCATTTGTATATACACATTCATACACGCGATGATTAACTTTGAATTGTGTCTTATTTTTGAAAAAGAAAATCTACGTATAATATACTATATCAAATTCGATTGTATGTGTCATTTAATTTGATCAAGTTTTTGAACTGTGCAAGCTCCACAATTCGACTCGACTTGACTTGTTTCATATATAAAACTACCTGCATAAATTGAATTCTTGGCTCATAAGATGTTCATAAGCATAGTATCTTCCTACAATTAAAAAAAATTGATATGTTCCATTTCTCCATCTATAAGCTCTAAGTTTTGGATGAGATAAGATTTTATATTAAATTAAATTTCCGACTCACATCCAAATTTGGATAAGAATTCTCCACTGTGGCAAACTGCACTCGTATATACACTTCTCTCTGAGTGTATTCCTCATAGAAGTTTAAGTCGGCGAGGAGTGTGGAAAAACTTAAAATTTACTTGATTTCACGCGTCTGTACGAGTTCGAGATTTTAATTATTTCATTATCCATATCAGTCCAACTCATTTTCACCTGATCCTGGATATAATTCAACTTAGGTCACTCTGAACAAATTGTATAGTTCATGTTATGGGACGCAATCAAGTAGAGCGCAAATAATTTATGCACAAATGATTTATGTATAATACTTGAGTAACACAAAATAAAATAAAAAGAATAATAATTATTGATTCCTTAAATAATAAAAGCGAGAAATGTTTCACAAGAGAATTGAAGGAAACAAGAATTTGTGGTATGCAAACCGACCTGCAAAGCATAATAAATTCTGAAAAGCACTATATTGTACACATTGAAGAACGAACTACTCCTAACAATTATCTTAGCACATTCTTGTGCGCACAAAAACACATCAGTTGTCAACTGTGATCGATCGAAAACGCCATTATATCTATCAATTTCAGATATATGTGTGGTTACAAAATTTAAATGTCCTTTGCGATATTTTGAACATGATAGATAGATAGATACGAACAAAACATACAACTTTAATAATCGAAAGAAACAAAATGCAACTTTTTGGGACTTAAATGCGGTCGGCATTAGCCAGCCACCCACATGCTCACTTTGTAATTTGTATGTATTTATATAGATATTTTGTTCTACGGTTCGCCTGTCAATTTTTGTCTGCCTTTTTTCTCAATGGTATCACTATAATCAGATGACCCATTTTCATCAAAATCTAGTAACATAATACACTGTTTAAATCTGTAAATCTTTTATTTGATTAGTAACTTGCAATGATCTTAGTGTAGTTTTTGCTTATACGCGCTCTAGTAGACGCATGCCTGTAAATAATTGATGGATGGTTTTGTAAATAAGAGGCGGACTAAAATTTTGAGTTAGATGGTTTAACAATTGGACACCACTTTATATAATACCGTATTACTCCCTCCGTTCCATAGATTTCTTTCCATTTTTTCAATTTGGACGTTCCATTAAAAACTTTCCATTTCCTTTTATGGAAACCCACTATCTCCATTATTAATATTTAATCTCTCTCTTTCATACTTTTCAATTCTTTTTCTTAATTTTTACTATACACTTACTACTTTATCTATATAAACTCATTTTTTACTCAAATTTCTTAATATTTATGTAAAAATAAAAGGGAAAGAAATGTAGGGAATGGAGGGAGTATTAGTTGTACACTTGTATATATATTGTAAAAGTTGATTAAAGTTGATTTTAAGCAAAAGTCATTAGTATTTGATATATCATATAAAAAGCAGCTTAAAATTGTAAAAGTAGAAGTTTTAGTGTTTGCAAAAATTAATTTAATTAGTTGTTTTTAATTGAAAAAAAAAGTTACTACTTGCTTAAAGCAGTTAGAAGCAGCTATTGGGTTGCTTCTCTGCTTCTGACGGTTATCTGCTTTTTTCCAGAAAAGTTACAGCAAAAGTTGTAATATAAAACACTAAAAAAATGTTTTTACTACTTGAAAATTACAAAAGCACTTTTTTTAAGCATTTGCAAACACAAGCTTTATATCACAACTTCACAGAACTTTTCCGAAAAAACAGAATCACCAAAAGTAGAAACCAATAGCTGCTTCTAACTGCTTTAAGCAAGTTGTAGCTTTTTTTTCAATTAAAAATAACTAATTAAGTTAATTTTTGCAAACACTAAAACTTCTGCTTTTATAATTTTAAGCTGCTTTTTATCTGATATATCAAACACTATTAACTTTTGCTTAAAATGAACTTTAATCAACTTTTAGTAAAAGCAGATAAAAAAGTACAAGTAAAAGCATTTGCAAACACACACTAAGTGACTGTTTAGCCAACAACTAAAATCTATAAAACTGTATTAAAAATAATTATATTTTTAGTTAATTTAAAATTTTAATGGTATACCAAACACTCCCTAAATTATTAAATTATTAGAAAACATTTTATGTATAGAATGCACAAATTGTTGGGACTTGGGAGTAAGTATGGTCAGATTTGTACTCTTACACTCGCTAATATGTTTCCAATTTTACAAATTCACCCCTCATATGTTACAATATAGAAATTGAGAGAAATCTATATTAATAGAAAATTAAGAGTAATAAAAGTAAGAGTGATAAAAATACAAGAAATAGAAAGCGACATATGCTTATATATAAACTAGCTATCTAATCCAACTAGAAAACGAAAACTAAATTATAGACGCTAACTAATACAAAACATAATATGATAAAATACGAATTAGACTAGGAGATGAGTTCTTTTTCAAGTTGAAGTCGAGTTTTGTAATATATCTTGACATCATCTCGGAAGATTTATTAATTACATTTACACTCCTCTTGGCAATTTTGGACTAATAACAAGAGTAATTAATGATGTAATTATGACATGTATATGACCTCACCTGGGCATTCTTTGGTGTCCCCTCCAAATTTTGATTTGAGGACAAATGTATATAATGCCATGAGTTGGCGGCATAATGGGTAAATACAAGATACAAGATGTTAACGGTTATTTTCTACTCTACATCATGTTACAATATCTTCTGATGCTTTAATATATTGTACTGTACAATATTTAATACATATGATATAACTTTTATAGCACCAGAATATAATGCAGTATATTGTAAGGGAGAGGAAATCGATTTTAACGGAGTGTGGATGTGAAAAGCAATTATTGCACTCAGATCGTACATTTCTCTCAATCTAGTTCAAGAATTGACAACAAGTTTCGCAGGTTAAGTATTTCAAGCAATTTCCAATCGAGCTAGTTGCAGTAATTAATTAAACTCACAACATTTTAATTAATTAACTGCAATTTAGTCAAATTTCCATACACCTCTCGCTTCAAATCTTCACACTTTTGAGTATAAAATTCTGTACTCCTTGTATGCAATATTATTGGAGAATAAATTCCACAAAAATCTATAACATACAATTGGATCGAAGTATTAGAGCTTTTGGTTCGCATTCACATCTTGATCCTAATTTCACCGAAGACAACTTCCACGGAATATTAAATTTTCGCTAGAATTCGTCTCTGGCTAGTCACTGCTAATGTGGTATTGGGTCCAAGGTGATTTTAGTGTATCTTTTTGTGCAAAGTTCTGATTTATCTGTAATCTTGCAAACATTGAAGGATAAGTTTCAATTTATGGATTTTATAAATTCAAAGAATAGTACTTCTAAATCAATTGAATAAGTATTATCTATAAGGAAAAAAAAAAAAAAAAAAAAAGCGACTGGCGTCGATCAATCACCAATCCACGGCAAATTTTTTTTTTATGCACTAGAAGTGAGACAGTGAACAACAACCACCGTTCAATTGACATACTCGTCGATTTTCGGCTTAAATGGTGGCGTGTCCAATGTCATTTTCCTCAAGACCTTAGACTCGTATTTGACTCAGATTTTTGAATTTCAAATTTAAGAGAGGGACGTGTCAAATCTGACTTATAATTTTTAAAAAAAAATCTAAATTGCTTTTAAAAATTCTGAAAAATATTTTTAAAAATATAAAACATTTTAAAATATATAAAATATTTAAAAAAAATAAAAATTTAATAATTTGCTACAGTAAATCTTTTTTACCCGTTTTTTGCTGTAGCAAATTATTAAAATTTTTAAATATTTTATATATTTTAAAATGTTTTATATTTTTTTAAAATCTTTTTCAGAATTTTTAAAAGCAATTTAGATTTTTTTTTAAATTATAAGTCAGATTTGATGAGAGCTCGACACGTGTCCCTCTCTTAAATTTGAAATTAAAAAATCTGAGTCAAACACGAGTCAAAGGTCAATTTGGAGGGAAAATCACATCTCCGATGGACACGTCACCATTTAAGCTGGAAAATCGATCGGTGTACGTCAATTGAACGAGTGGTTATCAGAAGTCTAAATCGACATCAATGTCTCTAAAGCGATAATGTCACACTCTAGTGTAAAAAAAAAAAAAAAAAAATTGCCCCAATCCATCATTCGAATAGTTAAGTATACCAACGCCACTGCTGCTTCATTTAATTGAAACATTATTCATTTATTAATTACAAGCACTTGCTTTCTCCCACGCTAACAATGTCAATACTCCTTTTGCTTTCCAAGGGCAGAGTATGGCGGTTTCATCTTCCCTACCGCATGCTGAACTAACTTCTGGTACTTTAAAAGTTGTACAATGATTGTACCATATACTTTAAATATTATACCGTACAACACATCAAAGCACAAGGAGGTAGTGCAGTATGATGTAGGGTAGAAAAAATCGAGGAGGACAACAAGCGAAAGGCTATTTCTTTATGTAAAGATCTGCGCATGGTAATTCATAATATTTTAATGTTCAAAGTTGTGTGGAAGGTTGTCTATAATTAATCTAAAAGAGATCGATATAGTATATTGTTAATAAAAACATCAATGTTTTGAAATAAAATGTGACCCCAATTCTTTTATTCATGAAAAAACATCCATTTTATTAAAGAAGCACCATAAGTTCTTAGTAATAATCATGATGTTTGTTACTCTTCTTTTAACCTTTATTGTATACGGTCTCCTAGAAGAGTTACCACATTATGTAACCCCATTTTCAGTAACTATGCACTTGTATTCAACGTAATCAAACCCTATAATATATGTGAAAACAATTGTTACTTTTATATATATATATATATATATATATATATATATATATATATATATATATATATATATATATATATATATTTTTTGAAAAGAATAATTGTATAGAGTAAATGATTTACTGAGCACAGCACAATTATGAAATGAAACATAATATTTTTATATATTTATGCCAAGTAGAATAAAATTTAAGTTTTAAATTATGAGTTAATTACTCATTTTACATAGTAATTGATAAAGCGTGTAAACTTAACTCCATATATATTTGAAGTACGAATATTATTGAGAAGAACTATGTAATTGGGAAAGAGTAAAAATGATAAATAAATAGAAAAAAATCGCGCAAGCGTCAGACCACGTACCTTATACTCAAAGAGTGACTCATCTATTCACTGAAATTGAATAAGTAAGATGAACATATAAGATTCAAATTGAATTGGCAATTGTGTCGTGTCCCTTTGCGGGCGAGCTAGCCCCAACAAATTGAACCGGCACGGTTATTGATGTACTACTTTTCGGGTGATATGCATGTTGTTGACTCCACTGTACCAACACATGTTCTTTCCCGCGTACTTTATCCGCACTCATGCGCGAAGACTTCAAGTAGGTCGACCAATTTTTTATTGAGGAATCCAAGAACCCTTAATTTCTGGTTCTTGTCTCTTATCTATTTCACGGTCCAAAAATTACCTACTAGAAAATTTTACTCAATTTCAGAAGCAAGGCATGGTTGCTTATCTACGATATATAAGGGCTGGTACTACAAAAAAGAGTATTACACCCATAATCGTGAAATATTGATTCCTTCTTAGTATATCACCCATTTTAAGATTGCTGAAGAATAAGCATGCATAACTCTCAATTCTTATTAATATAATTTTTTGTTAAAGGTTACATATTATTTGTATAAATAGAGTTCTCAAATTCTTAATATTTTCTAAAACTTCATACGATCCATTCATGATCTTGCAAAGAAACAGAAAAGGAAAATGCTAGAAGTCTTATAATGAAATATATAAATCTAACAATAAATCGAAAGGGAGGCAATGGAAGCAAACAAGATTGGATTTCGAGAGAGACTACTGACTAGCTAGTGACTAGTGACTAGTGAGCAGCGACTACTGTAGTTGGAATAAATCCAAATGTAACGAGTGTTTTTTAGTACATAACATCATCATCATAATATAAAGGCAAACCAACACCACCGTTGTGGTTTATTGCAATGTCCAATCTTATTTATACTCCTAGTTAGTTACTACCTCAAACACATTAACTGTCATGTTTTTTTTTTGACTCTCTGCACCATTTCATCAGGTTGGGACCATCAGATGATGAGGATCCTATCTCATCCTCAATTATACTCCCCCTCCCATCACAATCTCAATTTACAACTTTCTTTTCTATTGTTTCAATAACAACCTTAGAATCGTCACCAAAACCAAGCTTCAACAAAATCTCTTACGACCTCAGTAAATTTAAAACTAAATCACCCTAATCGAGTTTCTTGAGTTTTGGCTAGCAGGAAAGACGTCCTCGACCGTCCCCTTGCACCAAGCTAAAGACCTCAAGGAATTTAAAACTAGACCGCCCTGATCTAACTCCTTGAGTTAAGGCTTGACAAAAATTTACGACGCAGCCCTGACCGCCTCCTATTGTAAACTTAAAAACCATAAGAAATCTAAAAGTTATATCGCCCCGATCTAGCTCTTTGAGTTAGGGATTGACAAGAGATTTAAGAAATGACCATGACAACCTCCGTGTACAAAGCAAGAAAACCTCAAGAAATTTAAAACTAAATCGCCTCAGTCTAGCTTCTTGAGTTAAGGCTTCACCAGAAATTTAAGAGATGGCCCCGACCGTGTCCCTACACTAACGAGCAAAGCTCAAGAATTTTAATAAATATAAATGTGGAATTAATATTTTGTCTAAACTTAGAGACAACCTTGAACCCATATTGTCATTGTATGACTCATGAAACGCAATTAGAACTTTAGAAGCCACTATTGGACCTATTAATTATTACATGGTAGTTAACATCTAAGTTTACAATAAGTAGGTAGAGATGAGAATTATAAATTATATGGAGTTATAGATACACTTATTGTTCGAGGAGAAATGTCCTGATAGACGGTTTTATGGAGAGATTAAAAAGAGACGGATAAACATTACAGTTATAACAAAAAATATTAGAAGTTTTACTAAGAACATAAATTATATAAAATGTATATTCATAAAACATTAATGATATTGTTTAAAACTAAATATACTTAAAAACATTAATCTGTCCCTCAGGTCTCTCACTAATACACGTCTCTTCCAAGACTTTGTGTTGTTTGAGTAATGCATTTGTATATTGATATATTCAAACTATTAGGGATTATTACATGCACCACCTCTGTTAAATAGTCTCTTCTCATTAAAGTATCAGTTAGTTGAACAATTACATCCAAGTCTATTAAGCTGTTTTTTTATTGGCAAACTTATAAGTTTTATCCAAAAAAACAAGTTCTTAATTCATTTTGCAAACTATTTCGATTTTAACTCACCGTTTGTCCAAATAATAAATATAAACTGACTAATAATTTAAAAAAAATTAACAATTATGAAAAATAACTAAAAAAACTGAAAAATAATTTAAAAAATAAAAAATTACGAAAAATAAATAAATAACAAAAAAATTATTTAAAAATAAAAACAATAATTGAAAAATATTTGAAAACTCACAAAGGATTGAAAAATAAAAAATTACGATTAATAAATAAAAAACAGAAATTTATTCAAAAAAATAAAAAATTATGAAAAATACAAACAAATATGGAAAACAACATCAATTAACCCATATTTTCAATTCTAATTATGTTTTTTTCTCCATTTCACGTTCATGGAAGCTGCATCGCCATTGATGGAGCTTCCATGGTACGAAGGAAAGCTCCTTCCTGCCATTGAAGCTCGATATGGAGCTTTCACATGGCTCCAGATCTAAAGCTTCACGTGGAAGCTCCGATGGAGCTTCCGTGCTTCCTGCCATATATGGAAGTTCATCCAAGGAGTTTCCAATAAAGTTAAATAAAAAATTGAAAAAATAATAAATATTATTATTTGAAATAGGAAGAACAATCATGATTGGACTGATCTCTCTCCATGCCTCTTAATCGTGCAAGAATGATTATGTTATTTTGGAATTTTACAAAGTTTTAGAAAGTTTTGGGATTTTACAGGGACTTAATTGAGATTTTTGAAAATTGAAAGGGCTATCCGATCCTTTAAGAATTAGATGAGTCCTAGGGACCTAACTGTAATTTAGAAGTTCTCACTATTTATATAAATACCACCCAGGCTTAAAAATAAGTATGAAGTTCTGAAAATTATAAATTGTCCTTCAACCTTTTCATATTTATATGTTTGCCAAGTGAAAATTGAAATGCGACCTCCAAAATGTTTGAAAATCAAAATGGACCCTCCTAAACATTTACATACAACCCCTAATTAATTAAGGTATTATAAAATAAAAGTTAATTGATAAATGTTTAAATATAAGTTATATGTAAAAAAAATTAATTACATCCAAGTCCATACGTTATCAATAAGTTAAGGCTGTTTGGCTAAAACTAAAAGCTGATATTTAAGCAGGGGTAAAAATGTCTTTTCCTGGTTTTAATTCGCCAAAAGTCAAATTCGTAGACTTATATGTAATTGATTTATATCGAAAATGACTTGCATGTTATTGTTGATCTAACTGGTGCCCAGGTGTAATAGAACATCTAAAAGGGGTACTGGATGAAATTCAACCACTACAAAAATTGAAGGTTATTAGCATGAGATATAGTAACGAACATAAGAGAATGTTACAGAAACGCGCATTAGTCTCAAGATGCTAGAACTATGGTTATACATACTTGATACAATTAAGCTTTCCAAATCATTGCCTATACTACAATTCCAACAACCATCTCATGCCATCACTTCCTACACTATCACTAATAGGAGATGGAAAAGAAAATATAAAATAAAAGATAATATAAGCATTTGTGATGGACACAACACACTCACAAAAGAATTTATATGAGAGATGGGCATTGGGTTGAGGAGCCAGAAAGATCAAGTACAACTAGAAATCCACGGGGATCGGAGCCTGAGAAACCGGAATTACTCAGGTCAAGCAACTCAAGTTTGCAAACTTACCAAACCCACCTAGAAAAACATATTCAAAGTAGTTTTAAGCTAAATTCAAACTCTTGCAGAGACTCAAACCTGGAAAGACATAGAGTTTTACAATAAAAACCAAAAACAACATAGAGTTTTACAATAAGAAACCAAAAACACTACTGATAGTCTATTACGCATTAACCAGCGCAAGAGATATCCGTTTGCACAAACAACATTACAGAACAGACCCAAGAAAATCAGCTGAATCCAAGCATACAAGTCAAATATGTACTGAACCTTATCGCTCTTATGATGACACTCTTATTCATCTTCAGAAGACTCTACAATGTTCTCTTCATTTTCTCGGGCATCATGTGCTTCCACCAGACCTGCTTCTCTATTTACAAGCTGATGATTGAGATCACTAGAATCAAACGCTAGCTCGGGAATTATGATTGGTTCTTCTTCCTGGTAGTACTCCTGTTCCTGCTCCGGACCAATTGTTTGCGCAACAGAAGATACGTCTACAATCTGTCTTGCCCTTATGGGACACACAACCCACACATCTGACCATCCAAAAGTAGTAAAATTTTATTTTTCTCGAAATCCAAGAAAGTGCACCAAATAAGCATAAGATCCGTCGTTCATAAAAGAAGTTCAACTCATAGGAATATAATATGAGTATGCATCAATATATTAAATTGAAAACTCATACCTCTTTTGCGGCGTCCATCTCTAGGCGATGGATAACGAGCATAGTACACTTGAGTGGCCTGGTTGGCCAATACAAATGGCTCATTTGTTAGCCATATGTCAGGGTGAAGATCAACTAGCCCATACTTCTTATGAACAATAACTCCTCTGGGGTCATACCAATCGCACCTAAATAAGTGAATCTTTTGCTCAGGGAATCCAGTATTGCGAAAAGTCAACTCAATTATCTCTTGAAGCATCCCATAGTAACTCACATTTCCTCCAGGCTCATTCTCAGTCCTCACACAAACTCCACTATTCATCGTCGTTCTACGACTACCATATGATTCTGTGTGAAATCTGAATCCATTGACAATATAACCTCTGTACTTATTCATGACACGGCTTCCTCCTCGTAACAGCACTGCTACACGATCATCAACACGGTGACTAGTTGCTACCAAATTTTCGAGCCAAGGCACGAGATCATTGATCCGAGCAAACTCTCGTTCTCGGTCCTTTATGTGGCTACCAAGCTGATTCTCAAATTCACTGCATACGTGTGATATATGGGATTTAAATTCAATCTGACAAATAGAACTAAATGATATAGTAAAGCATAATATTCTTACCTAACATATGGTTGTGCTTCTGCGCAATTCATGATAATGTACAAAATCGCAGCATAATAATCTCCCTCTCCTAAACGCTCCTTACTTGGCACACCAATTGGTTGCCCTTTAGGATTAAAGATCGACAATTGACTATCAAACTGAGGTGCCCATGCTATCTCATTTCTCTGGAGTCTTGTTGATGGGGTGTCAATATCCGCACTAAAATAATATGAACAGAAGTTTGTTACCTTAGACATCAAGTAAGCCTCGCATATGGACCCTTCCACTCTATTTTTGTTCTTCACCGATTCTTTCAAAATGAACATTCTCCTACAGGCCATGACATGTGTCAATTACAATATAGTTCGTGTGTGTGTGTGTGTGTGTGTGATTGATGCATGTATAATCAGTTCTAGCTTATGAAAATCACTTAGTAGTTTCATGAGCAAGTTTATGAAAATTATAGCCCCTGTTACTATATTTTCACTCGCCTAACTTACAACGAATAACCCAGATGTAGTGGTTATTTCTAAATTTTTTTCCCAAACAAAAATAAAAGATGCGTTGGCTGCAACATGAATCAGCATGTAGCTGAAGATCTTGTAAACAAGTTTATGTGGATGCTGGCAAAAAACTATGTCCGACTTATTATATGTAAAATACAGCATAGTAAATCACATACCTTTCAAATGGATACATCCAGCGATAGAACACGGGACCACACACTCGAGCCTCGTAGGGGAGGTGGATAATGAGGTGCTCCATTGAATCAAAGAACGAGGGAGGAAATATTGTCTCTAGCTTGCATATATTCTCCACGACGGTCTTCTGTAAGGCTTCCATGCCAGCTGGCCTAATCTCACTTGTGCAAAGAGCTTTGAATAAGTTGCTCACCTCAGTCAAAGCACCCCAAATTGGCTCTGGTAAGAAATTACGGAAAGCAATAGGCAAAAGTCGTTGCATGAAGACGTGGCAGTCATGGGTCTTTAGTCCTGAAATCTTGTTAGTTTGAAGATTGACACGGTTGGATATGTTTGAGACATGTCCATCCGGAAACCTCAACGCTTTTAACCATTCAAAAATTGCACGTCTCTGCTCTCTACTGAGGGTATATGTGGCTTTTGGTTTCTTGCTTTTGTCTTCTGGTAGAAACAATTCACTTCGCGTAGTATGCAACTCCAAGTCCATCCTTGCTTCTTTATTGTCCTTAGTCTTTTTCAGAATATCCATAAGGGTGTTCAGTATATTATCAAAGAAGTTCTTTTCACAATGCATCACATCTAAGTTGTGACGAACAAGTAGTGTAGACCAATATGGAAGCTCCCAGAATATACTTTTCTTTGTCCAATTATGCACGTGACCAAACCCCGGAATTTCTTCCCCAAATGGGACATTCGCCAACTTCTCAATGGAATCTTTAATATATACACCAGACCTTCGTTCCAAGCGCACTCTATGCTCTACTCTATCCCGTTTGAAATTCTTTTTGTTTCTTCGGTAAGGATGACTCTTGGGGAGAAAGCATCTATGACAATCAAACCATGAATGTTTTCTTCCGTTGTTGAGCCAGAATGCGTCTGATAGTTCCATACAATAGGGGCAAGCCAATCTACCTTTTGTGCCCCATCCTGATAACATCGCATACGCAGGATAGTCACTGATTGTCCACAAAATAGCTGCCTTCATTAAAATTTTTTGTTTCTTGTAGCAGTCGTATGTCTCTACTCCTTCACTCCAAAGCATTTTAAGTTCGTCTATTAACGGTCGAAGCAAGACATCTATTTTCTTCCCTGGATCATCCGGGCCTGAAATAATAAGACTAAGAAAGATAAACTCTTGTCTCATACATAGATCAGGTGGTAAGTTGTATGGGGTAACAAAGACAGGCCAACAAGAGTACTTTATGTGATTGCTGCGGAAGGGACTGAAACCATCTGTGGAAAGACCTAGCCTGACGTTTTGCGGCTCAGCTGCAAACTCCTCATATGTACGGTCAAAGTGCTTCCATGCCTCGCTACCAGCAGGGTGGATAACTCGATCTGACTGGCCCCTGCACTTTGTGTGCCACGTCATGTGCTTTGCTGTCTTACGAGACATATATAGCCTCTTGAGGCGCTCACCAACTGTAAAGTACCATAATTTCTTCTTCGGAACATCTTTACCGTTTATACTACTCTTATCTTCATACCTGTTTTCTCCACACACCAGACATGCCCTCAAATTTTGACCTTCTTTGTAATACAAGAAACAATTGTTTTCGCATACATCATACTTAATGACCCCGTGCCCAAGTTTCATCATCATGTTCTTGAAAGCAGAATAATTATCCGGAATTTTGTGTTGAAACTGGGGCGGGGCCATGCTCCTATACCACCCTTGATATACTCATTCGTCGCTGCTTGTGAAGCATTAAAACTTGTTTTATATGTCATAACCCTTGAAACCCAATGCAGAAGTGACTGATCGTGGCCCTCATAGACAGGCTTATCTGCCATCGCTAGTAATTCATAAAATAATTTGGCTTCGTCATTTGGCTCTTCCGGTAAGTCGTTGGTATCATAGTCTTGAAACTGAGGGAATGCATCAAAAACCGGTTCTCTGTGTGAGTGAAAATTTTCCTCTGGAGCAGCATCATTTGCATTAGACGACTCCTCAACATTGTTGTATTCAGATCCATAATTCTCAGTACTTTCACCATTGCATGTCCATATAAGATAATTGTCAATGAAACCCCGTCTATAAAGGTGATACTTTACTTCTTCACGGATATGATAGTAGCTGTGTTTACAATTTTGACATGGACATGATATTGTCGGTGCCATCTCAGTCCCACTCGTAATCCCTCGTGGTGAGAAAGCAAAATCTAAAAACACTTCAACCCCCTTAATAAACTCACTACATAAACCAGCATCACCTTTTCGTTTATACATCCAATCCCGAAAAGTGGACATATTTCTCTATTCAACAATGCTACCTGTCATTCAAGCAGATAAACAATCAGTGGAGAGAGGAAACCTTTTGCAACCAGAAACTTACATAAAATGAACAAAAAACATCACTTATAAGCAGAAATTAAACTAAGCAAAAGTCTAGTTTGACTGGTATAAATACCAAGAACAAATAATGAATTCTGATGTGCAAGGGATATATCACTTAGCGGGCAAACTTATTAAGCAACACTAGAAAGATGAAAGGTTGCATAAATACTAGAAACCAACCATGAAGTCCAACTTGAAAGAAAAATTATCAACAGAATACAAAGCTTTGGCCTCGTACTGTTTCTTTCTCCTACTTAGAGAAGCTTTACCTTTTTTTTTTGCAGTGGGAGGCCCTGCAAGGAATCGACTGAAAAGAAGAGTAAATCTCAAACTAGTCTCCATTCCTTTTAGCCTAAATGAAGAAAGAAGTCGTGTGGACATGAATCCTATTAACTCTCTAATCGCACAAATAAAGCTTAGCGCCCACCCCCAATTAACTCTAGCAGTCGTAGCTTATACTACAGAAAATTGTACATCCACATTAACCAAAGAAAAGATCATGTTTGAATGCATCCCTCATGTTTGAACAATTACATAGATCGGTTATGCAGAAGATGTAAATCAAATAATCTTCTTATAAGATATACAACCCAATTATAGATATAGAACCCAAATAAATCAAGATCATGTTTTGAGAGAGTTAAAAAAACAATAACATACACGAGCATTTTGACATCAAGAAGCTACATCATAAATAATCTTCTTACAAACATTTTGTCAAACACTTAACCTGCATTTCCTCAAACAAAAATTATGAAAGTTACAGGACATTCAATCAAGTAAAAAGCTACAGAAACTTTAAAGTAACAAGAAATTTGCAAATGAAATATTCGTTTTCCTTCATTTAAACTACAGGATCAGAGACAAGTTTTTACCTCAGAGAATTATCTTCAAGAATCAAAATCCTCAACTCAGTTTAACAAAGGGCATCAAGAAACAAGGTGAATAATCAATTGTGTTTACTTTGGAAAACTCAAAGATGAATCATTTATTGAATTTTTTTAAATATTAATTCCTCCCTTTTATTTACGAACTTTTCGCTTTATTATTCTGTTGTCAACCATAATTACTGAATTACTCTTAAAATATAACGATTTCATACTCATTAAAGTTATATGAATATTACATGCAGTTTATTTTCATTATATAATTTTATCATAATAAAATAATTCGTGATTAAAATTGAATAGGGTTGACCTGTCAAAGTCAAAGTGGAAAACTTGTAACAAAACCTAGGGAGTATAATTTCGAGTCAAGTTCCCATTTGAATTTGTAATGTTAAAATAATTTAAAAAATATAGTAGCAGAGTTCTATTAATAATTTTTCCTTCATATAGTTTTAATTTGTAATCAGAGCAGTCTTTAAAATTATCAACAATATGCAATGATAACTATTTGTGTATATATATATATATATATATATATATATATATATATATATATATATATATATATATATATATATATATATATATATATATATATATATATATATTCCCTCATTACAACCAGACCAACTTCTCATATTGATTTTTTTCGATTAAACATTTTCAAGTTTAACCACAATATTACTCTTGAACTAATCCGGTAGCAATTCTACTGCATTCATTACTTCTACGTGTAGAAATACAAATATGAGTGTCTAAAATATTAGCTTTATTTAGAGTTGTTACATAAGTCGAGCCTTAACGAGGGCTCGACTCTTAAGACTCGAGCTCGGCTCGCTCGATAAAGTAAACGAGTCGAGCTCCTCATTTTGTGCTCGTTTATCTAACGAGTCTAGCCACGCTCGACTCGATAAGGCTCGTTAAGGCTCATTATTTTAATATTTTACACTTATTTTCAATATTTCAATGGATAAGTCTCGTTAAAGCCTGATAAGGCTCATTATTTGTTCGAGTTCGAACACGTTACAAGTTACTTGAGCTCAAACCTATTTTTTACTCATTTTTTTAAACGAGCTGAGCTCGGGCTTGACTCGATTGAGCTCATGCTCGACTCGGCTCGTTTAGTAGCATTATATGTATTGCATGTCTATATTTGAATTGGATCCCAAATCGGATTAGAACATCGTTAACGATAATTCCTTTCTTAATAGAGCGAAAGAGAAGCATCTACTCTTAGCCATCTTCACGTCCATAGACGGATCAGATCCTATCAACAAATAGGACGTTGGAAGGGAATTGTAAGAGTTGACTTATCATGTTGACTGGATCGGTTCGTATAAATGAGTACCAGTGAGAAGCTAGCCTTGTCAGAGTAAGCTAGATGGTTGTAGTCGGAAGGTGATGAAGATGATAGAGGATGATCGATGAAAGCTGAGTCTGAGGTTGGTCGGATGCGCGTGGGAGACGAATAGAAGAGTCAGAGAGAGCTTTCATGAGTAGTCGACGTGAGTATAGTAGCTGGGGTTAGCTTAGTGAGAGGTCTTTGATCGTGTCAATTAGATTAACTAAATCAATAATTTTCGGAGAGTTGTCATTGCTCTCAACTTACATGCTAGTCTCAACTTCCTCTGACTGGTCAAGGTCAGAGGAGGAGAGATTGACCTTGGACCAAGTTGGACAAGGTCCGAGGATAAGATGTGGACCTTGATCAAGACTTTAGAGGAGAGAAGATGGTTCCTAGAAAGAGCTAGACCATGGTCGTAGTTTTGGACCAAGGACTTGAGCTTGATCTATGAGGAAAGTTGGTTGCCTTGGCTCATCGATCGAGGAGTAAGGGACTGACCTTGGCTTCTTGAAGACTAGCAAGGGACTGACCTTGGCTTGTGTTTCTCAATGAGAGATGGGCATTGGGTACAGGTATACTACAAGAAAAATATATGAGCTCCTTGTCTGATCAAAGGATGATGGTGATCGTTTATCTCACTTTACGTATGTATAAATCTTAAACCAGCTAACACAAGTTATTCTTTTATACAATATTCTATATTGATGTTAAACAATTAAAATATTACATCCGTCCCAATAAAAACTTGATAGATTGATTTTTTTTAACGAACTTTACTCATATGTTGTACAACAAAATATATTAAAAGAATTACACATATTATAAAAATACATCAAGCATATTTTCCTAATATAAATTTATAGTATGCTCCCTTAAATGTTTCATTTTGACTTTTTTACAGTTAACATTTTTTAACTTTGACTATGATTTAATTTTAAACTGTAAATTTAAAATATTCAATTGAGTTATATAATATACAACTTTCTTTTAAAATTTTAATTATATGATTTAATTAAATATTTTATTAATAATGCAAAATGAATGAAGAAAACAAATTGGCGGGAGAGCTGGGAAAGAGGAAAACAAATTGGGCCTTGGAATTTTGAACAGAAACCTGGCCCATTTGTCGTCCTTCCATCCAATACAGTAACTCCCATCTTCCATTATTTGCTCCCACTCCACCTCAAACCCCAACCGTCTTCCTCAGTACCTTCACCTGAAAATCCTACTTCTACTCCAGGAGTAGTACTCATCGGTCACATGTTTCCAAATCAGACAACACCCAGCCCTAACCGAACCGAATCAAGATCCAGTTGCTACAGGCTAGAGCATCAACTACAATCTCAGTTTACTTCAACATATTGTTAGAACTGCTACTTTGTTTAATGATCGATGTTAAAGGCAGGGTGTTTGTCCTTTACATTTGCAAGTTGTAGTCACTACTGTTTGATTTTACCATTTCAGGAATTACTTGAAAACGAGATGGAATATGTTTTTTTATTTACAGATTATTTTTCTTTTACCAATTGCAGAAATAGTAAATTTTATGGGTTCTGAATAATCCAATTTTATATTTCTCAAAAGAAAAAAGAATAATCCAATAAAAATGGATTATTATTATTTTTTTATTAAAATTAAAATTTATTTGTATCAGACCGCTGACACCACCATCTCATGGAATTAGAAACGGTATTTTTGGATCCCAGTATGAAAATTGGGCCCAAAGTCTACGTAGATACTTTTTTTTTTCGTACCCATAATCCAATACGAAAACTTTGGGCCAGGTACGAAAATTTTCAGCCCAGTGGTTTTTAATTGCAAATTGATCCCTGCCACACATTTCGATGAAAAGGTAAATTGCAATAGGCCCCTAAGTAGATATACAGGCTGTGGTTTCATTGGGGAAGCCAAAGAATTCAAATTTTGCAATTCCAAGTACATCTATTCAGCTCTTACTGTGCGAGTGCGAATCTCATCAAAATCAATTCTCCATCATTCGATCAGTTCTCTAAAGTTTCCTGATTCAAAGCAAAATGGCCGACTTTCTCATAGTGGCGTCTGCTGATACGACTGTTGCAAGTTTTTGGTTATTTGAAGCTCCAACATTCGCATAGCTGTCTAAGCTTTTTTTTGGTATGATTTTGGATTTCTAATGTATATTGATTCGAATGTAATATTTTCTCATCTTTCGGTTATGAGGAATTGCAAATTCTTGTGAGAGGTCGGCGGTGGGTTATTTCAAGCTATTTTTGTCATAGTTATTTCAAATTCTGAATTCTTGTGAGAGGTCGGCGGTGGGTTGTGTGGAGTGGACGGAGCAGAGATGGATCTGGTGGTGGTGTTTGGAGAAGGCTGTTGATGTGTGGACGGAGCGGAGACAATGGGGTGGCTGCTGCTAGTGGTTGGACGGTTGGAGAGGGAGGCGGAGCAGCGGTGGGAGAGGGATGGAGGTGTTCGCCGGAGCAAGTGGAGTGTGGTTGTGGAAGAGATAGTTTTGTTTTTTTACTCTTCTTAGTAAATTCCGGTAAACCTATCTTAAGATAGGTTTTTCCTATGTTTGTGTTGGTTTTACAGTCACCTTAGTAAATGTTAGTGAATGCACATTCTTCTTGTTATTTAACAATTCCAGTTCATGAATGCTCTTGTTATTTGACTCTGAATGAATGAATGAATGCTCTTGAACTGTTCTGATTGACTTCTGCTAGTAATTGATAATGAGGAGGAGACTGCTCTTAGTTTTTATGTACTGGATTATTTAACAAATTATTTCCGGCTTATGCAGAAAAAATCAGCCTGCCTATGTCTGGTACTCATAAATTCACATATGAGATTCGGAAGGATGAAAAATGCTCACTCTTCTGCCAAGCTGACTTTACAAACATGGTCCTCATATGCCGAATGCTCGAGCTTAAGATTGTATATGTGTCGTTGAGGCAGCCGACGACTACAAAGTGTATAGATCAACCAATCCCATCGGCTCCAAATCCAAATGCTGCACAAATCTCCTCAAACCCGGAAACACCTGCCAATAAACATATACAATCCCTGTCACATACACACCGCACCCAATCCTTCTCATTTGGGAATCGAGTATTTGAAGAAGTTGGTGATCCATCCGTCAATTCGCAGAATGAAATTTTAGATATGAACGATCCAACGAGCTACATTATCCCAAATTACAACTCGATCGACCTCAACAATGAGCCCTTAAACGTTGAGTCCGATGCTGATGATGATCCCGATGAATTAGAGGATGATGAATCAGATGGTTATGATAGCTACTTCTCTGAGGATGAAGATAGTGAGTTACCACACTATGGAGAGGATATCTTGGACCATGGCCTTACACACAATTACCAGATTACTGTACGGAATATTGCTCACAAAAAAAGCCCACGGGAAAAAAAATACAATATGGGAAAAAAGGATTCATTTTTAGTCAAACAATGCTAATTAATTTTATAGCAAGAAAGTAAAGGAAAAGAAAATTTATTATCAAGAATTTATAAAAAGCCAACAATTAAAAAATCATAAACTAAAATAAGCCAACAAAATAAAATTAGCCAACTAGAAAATTGAAACAGACCAAGAAATCAAAAATAGCCAACCAGAAAAATAACTTCAACCACAACACTAAATAGGCCACTACTAATTTGGTGGAATAAGGAGCAGCTTCCGGTCTTCAAACCATTAGCATTCTGTATACCTTGTAAAGAGACCGGAGAATGTAACGACTCCAGTGATACATACAAACAGTATCAAGATCCAACAAGTACTTTGTCACATGCCAATTAATCAAGTAGTTCTGGTTTGCAAGGAAGAAATTTGCTAGTAGGTATAAGTGTAACAAACGAGCAACATCACTCACAGCATTCACATCATCATCAGTAGCTGACAGCTTTGAATACAATGCTTTCAGAATAATGACTTTGGTGAGGTTGTAAGAACCAGAGGCCTTCTGACGAATGTACCGAATCTTCAAAGGAAAGCACCGAGCAACAAAGTCATTCTCTTTAATTGGACGTTTACTAACAAAAATAGGCCAGTCACCATCACGGATTCCAAAAATCAACTCCATATCCATACTAGTGGGAAGCACAACGTGCCCCCCTATGTTAAATCCCTTCGGCCTTATACGGTCTTTCAGATTGGATCGTTGTATGATATCAGATATACAAGGATCGTCTTTCTTGAACCTTTTCATATCGTTGTCAGTCATCTGAAGTGTAGAGTAAACAAAATACCAAAATGGTGTCTTCCTTATGACATCAATATGACACTGACGGAAAGGCATCGATCTAATTTCCTTCATAGTGTTTTGCAGATTACAGCGGTAGTTTACTTGAACATGGGCTGCAATGGACATTTATCAAGTGAAGCACTGGATTTAAATAATTTACAAATATACCAATGCGTAACCACACAAACTACTTACTTCTCTTAACTTCCTTCTCAGGTTCACTAACACTCATTGTATCCGAATCATACTCTGCAAAACAATAACGAAACCATCAGTTCAAATTAAATAGTACTATATAATAATGAAACTTCTAATCACATCACATGATCCTTCTCACCTTTTACTACATCAGAAGGAGCACCCCGACGCTTTCTTCTAACCGGACTTCGGCTTCCTAAAAACTCATTATCAAAATTCAAATTAATCAAACCCACATCATTGTGAATTGCTTGATAACCATAAAGAAAACATCTTACTTTCAGCCAGTTTAACTCTCTCATCAATCTCTGGTACTGGATTTGAAAAACAGATCATTACAATTTATAACTCATATATATCGAAACTACTAAAGGCATACACCAAATACAGTTCATACCTTCAGTCTTCACGTTGGGCTGATTAAACCCTGGTCCTAAGAAAGCTAAATTTATTAGAAAACAATTGTCATAGACGACTTTTTTTAATATGAAATTTACACCAGAACTTCAGTAATATAATTATATAGAAGGTTTACCAGATTCATCGCTTAATTCAGGCTCACCATATTCCTTCGTATCCTTTTTTTTCCTTTTACAAAGTTTCTCTGTACAAAACGTAAACAACAATACATAAGAAATATAGAAAACTTAAATCAAATATTAATCTAGCAAATACCATTGAAGTCCAAGCGGTTTGGTATCTTCACTTGTTTGACAGTAAATTCATCATCAGAGAAATCTACATTTAAATAACAACATTATTAAATACATTTAGGTTGCAATAACGCATACAAACATAAACATTAGTGATTACCAGAATATTCAGGTACAACATAGATAAGCCTTTTCCTTGTTTTCCTCTTTCTCCTTTCAGGATTCAATGGTGAATTCGCCGACCTTGCCACAACCCTTATTGTTGGTCCAGATAACGGCAAAGTAAAAGACTAGCGGGGGGGCGGGGGGGGGGGGGGGTGAATAGTCTTTTAAAACTTTTGTCGATAAAAACTATTTCTCAGATATCCGTAGATATCGATACTTAGAGCCTTGGAAGACTTAAGATAGATAAGTGCGAAGCTTAAAGTGTGTGTGTGTCTTTGAAATGTAAATCTGAAAAGTATAACAGCAAGTATAGTGGTATCGGAGGTGGCGTAATCCTCCAACTAATCCACTTGGTCTTCCAAAGACCTAGAATTCACTAGAATAGATAATTGAGGTCACCTTACAAAATCCTATTCTAAGATTCCTTAAACAAATGGTTCTGACCAACCAAATGTTCCCCGAGTTGTTCCCGGCTTTCCACCAAGTACTTCATGTCGAAAAAACCTTTTGAGCTATTCCTAGCTTCCCAAGCTAAGTACTACTTCATGCTCAATAACCTTGGAGTTATTCCTTAGTTTCTCAAACTAAGTACTTCCATACTCACGCCAATGATGATGGTGTTGGTTTTGGTTTGAGTTGTCGGATGAGCTTCTTTAATAACTTTTCGTTAATCGATAGCTCTGAATCAAGTATACTTAATACACTTTGCAATGTATGGTATCTTGTTCTTTTCTTGACCAATCTATGATAATTGTTCAAGAGAATGAATCTCAGATACTTGATCTTTTGATTCAACTCTTTCACAAATAGTAGTGCTTGTTTAGGATCAGGACACTTAGAACTTTAGTGCTACTTAAGATCAGGAGCTTTGGTCGCAACAGAAAGCTTTGAGGATAAGTAGTTTGCTTGAGAGAATGGTGTTCAGTAAGTTCTGTGTATCTAAGGTTCAGCGTGTCTCCTCAAGCAGTCTAAGTGTTGATATTTATAGATGAATTTGAGTGCCGTTTGAATAGTATCCGTTAGGCTTAAATCAAATTCAAACTATTGATATCTGTGTATACTACTGTAGCAGGTTTGTCTTCTTCTTCAGAAGCTACCGTTGCTTTTTGTTCAGACATCTATGTCCGTGCATTTAATGCATTGTACTATACTTTTGTCCTGTAGTGCCAACGGAATTATGCTTTGTATCAGAGACAACCTTGATCAGATTTCTCTGATTCTTTGCACGTTCTTATCTTTAACTTCAGATACCACTTTTATTGAAACAACTTTGTTTGCAATATATATATTTCTTTTTCAGAAATGTGGTTAAAGCTCAGGGTATCTGAGAATAGACATCTGTGGACACTTTCCTTGTTTTCAGATAGACCTTTTATTTCTCAGATATCTCTTGTGACACAGTTTGTTTAAAACTATTCGTGTCTTCAAGATATCTGGCCAAGGTATCTGTAAAAGCTTTTGATAATCTTGTGCAGTCTCTTCAAATCTTCAATGTCGTTGAACTTGTTCTGCTTGGATGTCTTCTTCTTGGTCTTCTCTTCATAAAATAAAAATTACATTTTGAGACCTAACATCCTATACAAGATTAGCTAGACTATCATACTTAGTGGGTTTCCTCTTTTACAATGTTCAAGTGAACCAAGAGTACTAATCACCTTTCTGAGACTAAGATAAGTCATCATGTTGCTGATCAAAATCTAAACAGATATTTCTAACAAAATATCTAACAAATTTCCTAACAAATTTCCCCCTTTTGATCACCAATGACTATCTGACCTATTACAAATCTGGATGAGTGAACAATCCAACACTTAATCATTTCTTAAGATTTTTCAATTCATTCAATTAAGTGCAGAAAGTAAACATCAACCAAATCACAAGGTGTGATATTTGCTGACAAGTTATTTTTTATAGAATACTATCTGAGAGTAAGTTCTTCAGATAAGTTACAAAGAGAGATTACAGATAACTTCAATACATAAAACAAGTTTTAGCTCAGTCAGCAAAAATACAACAAAAACTACATAGTAAATTAGGACAACAGGAGTAGCCAAGCTCCAAGTAAACATCCTAATAGACTAGTCTTCAAGTCTTCAAGTCTTCAAGTCTTCAACAGTAGTTCTATGGATCAGTCTGCAAATTTCCTATCTCCAAACCTTTTGATGTCATCAGAATAATCATAGAGAAGTGTTCTGACGAGCATCTCGGTGTCTGGCAAATCCACAGACCTCTTTGTAGGTTTTGGTAGGATTTTTCTTGACAAAATGTTTGACCTACAGATACTTTCCTCACTTCCAGGCATGCTCTATTCTGATATCTGAAAGCTTGAAGTATTCGTAGATAATCCTCAGATATCTGATGTCACCCTTGATCTTGATTAGATAGAACGACTCATAGGGTTCCAGTGAGTCTTGCTCTTGTGCTGTTCTGTGATATTGAATTACATGCACATCATCCGCTTTCCATATGGACATTCATTAGAGGTCCTTTCTCATGGCTTGATTCTCTTGACAACTTCAAAATCGACAGGGCTTTTATGTGATTGGTGTTGATCAAGGTTGGCTTATCTTTTCTCCATGCCATAAGTTGTTTATGGATTGGTTCGGAAATCTTGAATTTACGGTAGATGCTTAAGTTCGAATCCAATAGCCATTTTTCGATTGATGCACTGAGCGGAGGAATCATTGTCATTCTTCACATACTCTATTTTGGCTTCTTCCGGCGTGAGTGGAAGTTGACTTTGTCTTTGCTTTCGACTCTCGATCCTTCTTCATCTTGAATTCTCTTTGGGGTTGTTGCTTGAAGAACCACTGGATAGACTTGGTATTTCAGAGGGTGTTTTAGGCGCTAGGGCTTTGCGACTATGGGCTCGATTAGGCTTTCAATTTTACTTTTTACGTGAAGAGGAGCTTCATCTTCATCAGTTTCTTCATCATCATCAAGATTAAATCTTGTGAGAGTTTCTGACCTTCTTCATTGCCTGTGGACTTGATTTGGCCTTCTTCTTTTCTTGGAAGATTCATCAATCCCTTTAACTTTGTCTTCTCCTTGGAGCCTTGGTACTCCTTGGAGGTTTACGTGCCATGGCCCTTGTTATCATTGTAGTTCCTTGATGGGTTTAAGGCGGCTACTATTTGCAAAGCGACTTGGCTTGAGGAGGTTCATTGATTACGAGTGGTGGTGGGAAGTTTTCATGTTTCTTCTTCCTCTCTGAGCCGCTGACTCAGATTTCTTCTTGTTTTCTTCTCCTTCTTCCCATTCCCCGACTTTGAGGTCCAGTTGTACACTCTTTCCCCCTTAGTCATTGTTGGCTGACTCGGTCTCATAAAAGAATCTGAGAGAGAGTTAAAATGCCCTTGCAAATAATTGTAGGCAGTGACCAACTTCTGAAGGTCGGATTTGAGCTCCTGATTTTGCTTGATAAGTCCATTGTCCTTATCAGTGAGCTCTGCCAATGGGCCTAGGATGGCATCTGCTTTTCGGTGATGTAACTTGCCTCTTGAAGCTTTTTGACTAAAGACGCATCATCGTCCTTATCATTCCCAGATCTTTTACGAGCAATGACTATGCTAGTTGTTCTCCGAGTGACGAGCTCGATGAACTTTTTCATTCGGAGGGGGAGGCAATTACTTCCTTGTTTGTGAAGACATCTCCTTTTCGGATGAGCGATTACTTGGTATCATTCATGTATTCATGGGAGTGGACATTTGGCGGTTTGCTAAAATTTCAGAGCAATCGGTTTCCTTTTCAAGTGTGAAACCGCTAGATGTTCATTGCGATTGTTACGCCAAAGTCTTGTCTTCTTCATCATCGAGTAATCGCCCAGGTGATCTTCATCCTCTTGGACATTCTCATCGATTGTGTCGAGTCCAAAGAACCATCTCGGA
The DNA here is from genome assembly GCA_026545765.1 of Plantago major. Taxonomy (NCBI): domain Eukaryota; kingdom Viridiplantae; phylum Streptophyta; class Magnoliopsida; order Lamiales; family Plantaginaceae; genus Plantago; species Plantago major. The sequence goes on from CM048843.1 coordinate 14,060,355, forward strand.
GATTGGTTTCTTCCCTTTTGGGAGGAGGATGGTACTTCTTTTGAAGATGATGCAGCCTTAGCATCATGCTTAATTTCGAATACTTCTTGATGTCGAGTTCTTTGGTGATAGCATTCTGACATCCTGTAGCTCTTTAACCTCGAGTAAGCAATCATCTCTTGCAGATATTGATCTTGTAGTTGGTCAAGCTTGTCTCGGATTTAGCTATCTGGTCTTCCAGTTGAAGATGGAGTATTGTTCTTCTTCCAACGGTTATGCGAGTTGAGCAGTTCTGGATTGAGTATTCAACAATTTCTGAGCGATTTTCTCAGAATCCTCAACTACTTGTTCAGTAATAACCTTTTGTTGGGAAGATGGATGAGTTGACTTTTGAGGAGATGGAGATGGAGATTTCTGTGCTGTCCTCTCAGTTTGCTTTTCAGGTTGAGGCATGATTTCTTTGTGAAATTCCTCCGGTCCACAGTGCGAGGGCATCATCATCATCCTTTTTGTATGTCATCCTTTTGGTGATGGTCAGTGGGAGGTTCGTCGAAGTCGTTTTCGTTTATCTCTTCCTCCTCATCGTCTTCAGATACAAGATTGATCACTTCAAGAATAGTGATCTTCTGCCCATTAACCTCTTCTTGTTCAGAAGGTATAAATTGCAGTGCAGGCGAGCGGCTTGAATGCCATCTGTAATCTTGTCGACCATCTGCCTGTTCAAAGGCTTGTATCAAATCATGCCACTTCTCTGAGAAATCCTTATGCAATAGAGTCACTGGCGTATGCTATTCGGTAGGAACATTGCATGGATATCGTCTCAAGTCAAGAGCTCGTGTTAAATGCGGTTGGTTGATCTGTGATTCTCAATATTTCAGAGAGATCAGAGCATCTTAACCTTTGCCATTTCTTGAAGCATTGAATATGCTTTGGCAGGGTTTGAGCTTTGAAGAAGGGAAGTAGGTCCCTTTTCTCATCATTGGGAGCCTGCTTTGCACTCGTTTGAGCCTGAAAGAAAGAGTTTTGAGTGAGCTTCAAAACTTTTGTAGATATCTGAGTAGAAGTGTGGTTTAGTTTCTGAGTTACCTGAGTAAGTACTTCAGGCTCAGAGACTTGTGCTATTGAGACAATTGGTGTCTCAGATATCTTGTTATGAGGTGGAGACTTGGAAGTCTGGTCCTCATCAACCTTTCTTTCTTGAACCTGAGAAATAAGATTAATACAATACTTAGGAAATTATTTGAAAGAATTTGTGCAAGAATGCTTTAATGAGTTATGAGTTTTGGACTTACTTCCTCAATAGGAAGCTCAGAGTCATTTTTCTCAGAAACTTTCTCAGTTTCTGGTATTCTTTCATGCGATGTTGCCTTGGGAGCTTCATCAATTTCCATTGATGCAGGGGATGTCGCAACTTTTTCCCTTTGCATTTCTACTTCTGAATGAGCCTGTAAGTAGAAAGTATTGAATATTTTAGAAGAAGTTTAAGATAACCCATGATGAAGAATTCTTATCACTGATTTTTCATGTACCTTCATGCTAGAAGGCTCAATGATGTGTTCTTCAGAAACCTTGTCGGTCTCTGGGTTCGTCTCTGGCATTTCTGCCTTATCTTCCTCTTTCTCAGTTGGAGCCTGTTAGAAACATTTACTTTAAATGATTAAGCACATAGACAAATGACTGAAAAGTGTTATCTTAAGAATCAATTATCACCTGTGGTACAGGCTCAGATTTCTTAGGAGGCAAGGTTGGGATAACCTCATTCTCAGTTTCTGAGGCAAGCTTTCCAGCTTCCTCTTGTTTCTGTGTTTCTAACTCAGCCTGTAACAAAGAATTTTCATATAAGTAACAAGATATACAAGCATAAACTTTTTCACAAGGTAGGAGTTAAACCATTCAGCTACCTGAGCATTGTCAGGCTGATTGGTCTCTGGAACTTGTGACCCTTTTATACTTTGGTCTTCTTGTTCCAGTACAGCTTCTTTGTTTGAAGTTTTAGGTACTTCACACCTTTCCTGAGTGTGCAACTCAGTTGCCTCCCCTGGTTGATCATTCTGAGTAGATGTCTCAGTTTGATCCCTCTCATTGAGTTGGGGAACCTGCTCTTTTGCATGATTTTCTTCAGCATACTGCATTGCTGGTAACTCGAAATGGAGTTCATTTACCATTTCATCAACCACTTGTGGCTGTTGTGGTTGTTGTGGTTGTCTGGAAGCAGAAGATCGGTCAGTAGAGTGTTCTTCCAGACTTTTAGATGTGGCATTTTCATCAGCATCTGCCAGCACTAAATTTCCACTCATCAGGGCTTCTTGAAGTTGTGCGTAAGAAACGTTCCCTGATGATGTGTTTGCACCAACAACCTTTGCTATAGGTGCTTGTTCAGCAACCTGAGGTGTAGGTTCTTATCACCAGTTACTATTTCAGTAACCTTAGCCTGTTTTGATCTTTCTAGGACTTGAGAGATGACTAGTTCATCATCTTCATCGTCAGAGCTCTCATCAGCATTAGGAACTGATTGGTCCATAATTCCTGCGGTTTCTGTAGATAGGGCTTGGTGTTTTTCACCACTTTTGGCAGCATTTATGAGTTCATCAGCAAGGCTTTCTGTAATAGTCTTCACAATTCTGAAAGCACTTTCTCTTGCTGAGTCTACTTGTTCAGTAGTTGATAACTCTTTTGCAGCATTGATGAGTTCATCTGCCTTTATCAGTTCATCGGCAATGGCTGCAGGTATCTGGGAATCGACAACCTCTTTGGGTGTGTCTTCTGATTTGCCAGCAGACTTCTTTCTTGAAGTTCTGGGCTTCTTGGTACAACTTTTCCTCAGATACCTCTTGATCTTTCGCTTCTTAGAACCTTTACGAGATCCGGCAACCTTTTTCATCATGTTCGTATACTCATATTTGTAGAGTGAGTTCTTGTTGGCGATTTGGTAGTCTCTCGAGCTCAATGCCAAGCTTTTCCGCAAGTAGCATATCTTGAGACCATAGCCTCTGTGGCCTTTGGCTCGGCTAGTCCTTTGGCGATCTTAGGCTCGAAGCCTTGAATCTTCTTCACAAACTTCATGAAGGCGTACTTTCCCGATTAAAGGGTTTTCCGGCCTTTTGTCTTGTTGATTCAGCAAGAACATCATGATCCATCGTTCTTGGCTTATCCGGTCGGCACCTCCTTGTAGACCATCAAAGCATCTGTGAAGAATGCAAGCGATACATCGATGAACCATCGGATGTCCGGTTCGGATGTCGACAAGCTTGAACTCGGTGGGTGTATCGATTTTTCAAGATCACACGTCCATCGCACAATTGTTTAACACCTTCAAGGAGATCATCATCCTTGGTGTTTATTTCAAAATCCTTTCCAAGATTTTGAAACTCAAACAACTTACAGAAAGTTGTTAAGTCCAGAAGGATTTCCTTTCCTTGGTCTGAGGTTTTGATAGACACTATTGCAGTGCCTTCAGAAACACAGGAAATTGTCCTGGAGTTGTTGTAGAATTCCAACACATCGAGTGATGAAATTCCACTTGGGCGAGCAGATAGAAAACCCTTGATTTGTGCCTTTTCAAGCATGTCAAGAATCGACTTTACATCGGGTTCTCTATTGCAGCCGTGAGGTATTCCTCAATCATGGCACCACCCCAAATCATTCTGTGATTTGAAGTCCAATGGCCAGGATTAAAATCTCCTACCAGTCGGTTGTTCACAATAACCAACTCTGGTGCTTGCTTTTCAGCAGTACTAGTAGAGGATTGAGATTTCTGTGTGGAAGAATTCTTTGGGGCCATCTCTTTATATAGTGTAGGGAATTTGGATTGATGTTTGAAAGAGATTTGATTCAGTAATTCTTTGCAGAAAAACTTAATCTCGATTTGCAGAGATTGTAGAAGGTTTGCAGAGAATCAAGAGAAGGTTTTGCTATTTTTGTGCAAGTCGGAATTTTGGATTAGGCGAAAGTGATTTCTTTTGCCAAAATCCTATATATATAGCAATAGAATCTCAACAGACAAATACATACAAATTGATTTTGTGTGTACGTATCTGTGATTTGCAAGCAGGCGTGAGCAAAAGCTAGTTCGGCATTAAATGCAAAGTGGGCTTTGTCAGAATTTTTACAGTCCACTATTTACTGTGAATTAATTTCCACCGTATAGATCAAACGCTTAATTTCATCAAGGGTCACCATTGCTTCTTCAGCAATGATCACAATCAACAAGTGTAATTGTGCCCATTTAATGAATTTTGGCTATTAGCTATCTGAATCACGTTTTTGTATGACCAAGAACACTGTTTGCATCTGAATCTGTCTTATACTTAGGATTTTTCCAAGTTTTTCATCAAGATAGAAATAATGCGAATTTCAAGAGAGTAGTTGACTGCAGATAGTTGTACTATTCTCCTTTGTGTTCCCCGTTTATAGAGTGATTCAGATATCTGAGTTCCCGTCTCAGAGATCTTAAGCTGTCTTTTTGCTCTTTATCCTTTTTGACTTCTGGATACCCGTTCCAGATTTCTCTTTTCTCTTCTCTGGAACCCTGTTCCAGATACCTCTTCTCTGGATGTCCATTCCAGCTTCCTGAACTTTTTCAGTTCATTGGTAGTTCCATTAGTCCAAGACTATGTCTTAAGGCTAAGAATCTACTTTCTTGTAGTGGCTTAGTGAAGATATCTGCAAGTTGGTCTTCAGTGCCAATCTTGAGTATCTCTATATTGTCTTTTTCAACATGGTCTCTGATGAAGTGATGTCTAACATCAATATGCTTTGTTCTGGCATGAAATTTAGGATTCTGTGTAATCGCAATAGCACTTGTGTTGTCACAGAAAATGGGAGTTTTCTTTTCATCGAGTCCATAGTCTTTAAGTTGTTGTTGTATCCACAGAATTGGTGTTGCACAACAACTAGCAACAATATATTCAGCCTCTGTGGTAGAAGTTTCAATTGAGTTTTGCTTCTTGCTAAACCACGAGATAAGTCTAGTACCCAGAAACTGACAAGTTCCTGAGGTGCTTTTCCTATCAAGCAGTGATCCAGCATAATCGTCCCCGAGTACCCAGCTAAACTCAATCCGCTTTCTTTAGGATACCACAATCCTACATCTACTGTACCTTTTACATACCTTAATATTTTCATAGCAATGTTGTAGTGTGTTTGCATCGGTTGTCCGAAATCTAGCACACACTCCAGCGTATTGAATATCAGGTCTACTTGCAGTGAGGTAAAGTAGTGAACCTATCAATTTCCTATACTTATGTTCTTCAACACTCTTATCTGATTCAGTATAGGTCATTTTGGTTCCAATGCTCATAGGTATCTTAGCATTCTTTTCAGAAGGCTTAAGATTGAATTTTGTGAGCATATCTTTTGCATACTTTGTTTGACTAATGAATATTCCATCATTGAGTTGCTTGATTTGCAATCCTAGAAAATAATTCATTTCTCCCATCATGCTCATCTCAAACTTACTTTTCATGAGATTTGCAAAGTCATTACAAAGTTGCTTGTCCTTAGATCCAAATATGATGTCATCAACATATACTTGAACTAAGAGTAGTTTCCCATCATGATTTAAGGTAAATAAAGTTTTATCAACTTCACCTTTCTTGAAACCACTTTCCAGAAGGTATTTGGCCAAAGTGTCATACCATGCTCTTGGAGCTGTTTTGATCCATCTGAGCTTTACATGGTTTATAGACCATTCTACTTTCTGAGGAAACTTCAAAGCCAGGTGGTTGCTCAACATAAACTTCTTCTGCAAGTTCACCGTTCAAGAATGCACTTTTGACATCCATCGATAAACTTTAAAATCTTTATGAGTGCAAAGGCTAGAAAGAGTCTTATTGCATCCAATCGGCATGGTGCATATGACTCATCAAAATCTAAGCCTTCAGTCTGGGTAAATCCCTTGGCAACCAATCTTGCTTTGTTTCTGGTTATTTCACCAGATTCATTCATTTTGTTTCTGAAAACCCATTTAGTTCCAATCACAGATATTCCTTCCACAAATGGAACTAGTTTCCAGACTTTGTTTCTCTCAAATTGATCCAACTCTTCTTGCATTGCGAGATCCGATCTTGGTCTCCTAATGCTTCTTCTATATTTTTAGGTTCAATATTTGAGATGAAACATCCAAAGAGAGAATTAGCATTTTCAGCTATTGCTCTCCTAGTCCTAACACCTTGATTAATTGGTCCAATCACATCTTTTGCAGGATGATCCTTGATCCATCTCATCATAGGTTTAGTGCTAGTAGGATCAATATCCAAATGATTTGAATGTGAATCACTGGGATTTTGATTTGATACTTTTTCAGTATCTAAAACATTTTGCTCTTCAGAAGGGCAATTAATGTCTGACACTTGTTCAGTGTTTGAGCTATCTGGAACATATCTTTTAGAGAGATTATTTCCAGAGATAGCTTCATGATGAATATCTTGATTTCCATTACGGAAGTTTCATAGGAAATTCTTCATCATGTTTGTGAGTCATCTTGTTGTTACTAGGCATATCAAGCTTTTCTACGTCAGAGTCATCCTCACTTTCCATAATGATGTTTCTCCTTTCTGAAGATTCTTCTTCAGAATCCCTCAACATTAGTCCTTTGAACCTTCTGAGAGTTCATCATTAGGAGGTGTTTTCTTACTTCCCTCATAGAATACAACATGAACTGATTCTTCAATTTTCTTTGTTCTTTTGTTGTAAATTCTGTAGGCTTTGCTATTCGTGGAATAACCAAGAAATACACCTTCATCTGCCTTTGGTTGAAATGTTCTCAGATAATCTTTTCCATTGTTTAGAACAAAACATCTACAACCAAATACTCTCAGATGTTTGATATTAGGGGGTCTACCAACCAAGATTTCATAAGGGGTCTTGTCATGGTGTTTGTTTATCAAACATACATTACGAGTATGTGTTTGTGTTTCTGACTTCAACCCAATAAACTTCACTTATTTCAGTGTCAGCTAGCATCGTCCTTGTAGCTTCTTTAATGGTTCTGTTTTTCCTTTCTGCAACACCATTTTGTTGAGGTGTTCTTACAGAGGAAAGTTGGTGTTGTATACCTTTGCAGGTACAAAACTCCTTTATGTACTGGTTGACAAACTCAGTACCATGGTCTATTCTGATTGCAGATACCTTGTCATTTTTCATGACTTCAAGCTTTTTCAGCAAGTTTGGTATCTCCACCCTGGCATCAGATTTGTTTGGAAAGACAACCCAAGTGAATCTTGAGAAGTCATCTACAACAACCAGACCATACTTCTTTCCTGCATAACTAGTTATAGATGATTCAAAAAGATCCATGTGTAATAGTTGCAGTGGTCTAACACTAGAGTGTCTAGTTTTGGACTTGAAAGAGATTTTGGATTGTTTCCCCATCTGACATGCAGAACAGATACCATTCTTTCTGAAAGATGTTTTGGGAAGGCCAACCACTAACTCTTTCTTGGCAAGTTTGTTCAGAGTTTTGAAGTTCAAGTGACTCATTCTTTTGTGCCATAACCAGTGCTCTTACGTGACCAGATTGACTCACCATGAGACATTCTTGATTGTGGCGGATGCCCAATCGGCAACATAAAGACTACCTTTCCATGAGCAACCAAGGTATGCCTTTGACTCATTGTCAATTAGTTTGCGATATTTTGCTTTGAATTTTATAGTAAAACCTTTATGCAAACCGGCTCATGCTAAATAGATTATGTTTCAAATCCTTAACATATGTACGTCGTGATTGTTAATGTTCCCAATTTGGCGTTGCCAAATCGAGAGAGGGATTTAATTCTCCTCCAAAGAAATCGATATCGGTCACGTGTTGCAAGCTTTGTAATCGACGGTTGCTTTGCCTCCTGTCATGTGCTTTCCGCATCCACTATCAAATAGCCATTGTGCTTTAGTCCAGGAAGCATTCTGCACACAACAGGGAACATGAGATTAGGTTCTCAATTTACAGTTGGAACCATCAGGACTAAACAATCTTCCAGTAGGAATCCATTTTTGAATGAATTTCCTTGGAACATTCTTTTGTCTGATAGGAACATAAGGAGGAATTCTAATTGAATGATTATCATTATTAAGAATTATTTTCTTCTTTGGTGTGTTCCTAGGTGCTCCATTTGGTGCTTTCAGATACCTGTCAGGTTTCTGAGTTTGCTTTTCAGCAAACTTATCTTTCCTTGCCAGATTTCTTCTAGCCCTGGCATTCAGATTTTCAGTGGCTTGATTCAACTTCCACTTCTGATAATTGCTTTGAGCAATTCTAGCCTTTAGCCATCGTTCTTGCTCCTGTTTGTATTCATGAGCAAGTTGTTTCCCGATGCCTTTATAGCCAATACCGTTTCGAGCACTTGAAGCTATCTGAGATCTTTTCTCAGCAGCTTTGCTAGTCTCTGGTTGGTCCAATTTCTTTCCAGAAAAAGTGACATGGGAAAATTTGCCAGCTCCTGCAATTCTACCCTTTTGCGAGACATAGCACTGTGGGTGTTTACACTTTTCAGTATTGTGTTTCTTTTCAGATACGTGCCCAACAGTTTTGTTTTTGACTTGTTTTTCCCACAAAGGTTTAGTCACAACTGCCTTTCCTTTGTCAACAATCTTTGTCTTCTGACCGATACTATAGATTGCATGGGAACCATCTTGCTGAGTACTTACAAATGTTCTTCTTTCCTCACTCTTATTCAGAGTGATAGAACAATCTCGTGTATTCATTCAAGTCCTTTCTTTTCTGAAGGATCTCTTAAGTAAGATTGTACTTCAGTAAGAGTGTCACTAGCTTTGGCATAAGATTGAAAAGATAATTCTTTCTTTTCGAGTTCCTTGTTCTCAGAAAGAAGATCTTCATATTTCTTTCGTAATTCAGCCATTGCTTCTCTATGTGACTTTTCAGTCTCAGATATCTGAGCTTTGAGAAATGCATTTTCAGCATCCTTTTTCTCAGATATCTTAACTAATTGAGAATTTTCCTTTGCAAGAAAATTCTTTTCTTCTTCAAGATTTTCGGCTCTAGCTCGGATCATTAGAAATTCTCTTTCATAGATGTCAAGTTCTTTCCTGAGATTTTCTAGATCTTTTATTTCTTCTTCATCACTTTCATAAGTATAACAAGAAGTATGTGTTACCTCATCAGCCATAAGACAGATTTCTATGTTAGAGATGTACGACCAGTCAATTTCAAAGAACTCCACACATTTCTTTCTTCTTGAGGCCTAAGTCGATTATATCATGAGTAACTCCACATAATTATGGTGATGGTAATGTTGAATCATCTGAATTGTCATCTTCAGAATATGTCTCAACGTCTAGAGCATCCATTGAATTTGGATTTTCTTTCTTTCTTGATTAATAAAGCTTTGCTTCTTACAAGATTCTTCTATCTTTCTTGTCACCTGTCCTTAGTTTGTTGAAGGCAGGACAATCCTTCTTGAAGTGACCAGGTTTCTGACAATAGAAGCAGATATCATTTTCAATTTCTACTTCCTCAGTACATGATGCTTTCTGAGCTGGCTTGTTCAGCGAGCTTTGCATATTTTTGTACTGGTGATAGTTTGAGCCTAGATGCTTTTTCAGCTTCTCTTTGGCTTTTCTTCTCTCAATTTCTCTACTGATATATTTGCTCATTTGCTTTGCAGCAAGAGCATCCTCAGTCTCTTCCTTGCTTTTCTTCTTTTCAGAAGTTCCTTGAGCAACTAGAGTAATATTCTGCAACTTTTCAGTTGTTTGTTCTCTTTGTGTTGTCTCATAATCAACCGTAGCAAGATGTGAGAAGAGTTCCACTGGAGTGATATTTGGCATTCCTTGGTTAAAATAAAAGAATTTAGTATGCTCCCAGTTGTGGTTAAGAATTCTGACAATAGTCTAAATCTTGTCTGACTGAGAGTATCTGTTGCTTTCCCCAAGTGCTGCCATATCACTCATGAGAGTGGTAAATCTGAAATCAAGTTCTTCCAGAGTTTCAGTGGGTCCTTGTTTGAAATTTTGAAATTTCAACTTTAGAACTTCGAACTTGTTTTCTTTGGTTTTCTCGAACCCGATTTCTTCAATCGGTTGCCAGTAACTTTCGCTGCTTTAGCACCCTACGCTTTACACTGTATGTGCTCAGGTCTCGATCTGATGATGATATTACGAGCTTGACCATCCAGACGATTTCTCTTGGCATCTTCCGATGTCCAGAGTTCTCTGGGCTTTGGTTTGTAAATAACTTGACTAGTAGATCTTCCACTTGTTGACGATCGCAGTGAAGATCCTTCGCTTTGATCTCTGTCTCTACCATTAGAAACCTCCATGACTTGTTTAAGTTGTTGAATGACTATTGGGCCATTCTTTATCACTTCGATCATTTCGTCACTTATGGCTTCAAGGTGGAGCATCATGTTATTTTTCCATTTCTCGTAGTTCTCTGGTTTGAGAACGGGTGCATCACTCAGAGACATTCCTGCACACTTAACACACAAATTAAATAGTCCTCGAAAATGGACAAAGTTCCTTCACCTATCTGGGGATCTAGGTTCAGTGCAGAAGGCTTGTGAACCTCCCGCTCTGATACCACTTGTTGGTCCAGATAACGGCAAAGTAAAAGACTAGAGGGGAGGGGGGGGGGGGGTGAATAGTCTTTTAAAACTTTTGTCGATAACAAATGTTTCTCAGATATCTGAGGGTGTAACTCCCCAACTACTTAGATTTATTTCAACTCCACTAATGGGTGCCAAGGTAAGAAGCTCCTTGCTAGGTAAGGACCAATGCGTAAGAACCAGCGACCAACTACTTCGGTAAGGACCTGCACACTTGAGTGTGAGGGGGGGGGGGGTTAGTGCCCGGTTTGCCAAGTGTCAAACCGGGATGAGACTTTACTCGAGAGTGACTGAAGGTCAACTCTGTATAATACTCGGGATTGGGATCGTGAAGTGACTTGTAAGATGACTTACTTGTGGAGATGTGTGCCTTATTTATAGGCTATCATCAAAATGGAAGGCCTTGCTAGGATTGCGCCAAGTGTAAGGCTACGATTGAGCCACCAATGCTAATATGAGGCCCATTGCCCAATAATGAAGCTTTAGCCCATGCCATCTTGGGCTTTAGGGGTGGTTTGGTCATTATTGGGAGAGTTCTTGAGGATGTGACTAGTTCTGTCGAGATCCCAGGTTCGGAGAGATGGGTCCGGACGATTGGTCCGGACCATATTTGGTTGTCAGCTGAGGAAGTTCTCCTACCTGTCCAACTCTCCCGATTCGGAACTCCTGGGTTCGGACATCTCACTCTTTGGTGCCCATTTGCTTGGTTGCTTTATGAGATGGTCATGCTGGATCCGAGTTGACATCCGGATCGGAGTCCTTGGGTCGGAGAGGGTACTGACTTAGCACTATGCTCCTTTGCCAGAGAGGCTCGGACCAAGGTGGGTCGGACCTATGGTTCCGGGTCGGGCCTTGTAGGTCCAAATCCTTCGTCCCTTTCTTTCAATGTGGGTCGGACCATGGTTGGTCTGTCCGGATCGGACCGTTGGCTCGGACCAAAGTGTCTTGGATCCATTGGATGACTTGGGATGCCTTAGGATTCGTTCCTAGGTCCTTTATGACGGATTGGACATATTTCCGTATCAACATATGTCCCCATAGTTTCCAAGTATCTTAGTAGAAGATAGTTGTGGAACTATTGGCTTGGGAAGCTGTTGAAGAAGGATCCGTTCTTCAGTCCAATCCGCCTAAACGAGTTGAAAAAAGGTGAAAATCGTGATTGTGGGTTCGACTTAGTCTCTCCCCCTTTTTTTCTAAAACATCGTTGCCATCCGAGGGGCTGGGTCCGAAGGGCAACGAAGTGAAGAAAAAAGAAAAAAGAGTATTTGTAATCGAGACTAAGTTTAGGCTCCGAACATCGGTAGTGTACCTGTGATTAGCTACGGTGGCGGACCGTAGGTGCGTGTCCCGTCCGAACCAACCTCTGTGGTCAAGTGTAGGTCCGAAGTGTAATCGCTCGAGTAAACGAGGTCCCTTGTGTGAACAAGTTATGTTGGACTGATAAGCCGCTAGGCATCCGAGAAGATGATAATCCGGAACTCTCGTGTTGTCTGCCGCCCGAGAGTGGGATAGTTGTTGTATTTGCCTATTCGCGAGATGAATTTGTTGTACCAATTCGTCATTTCACTTGGTATATTTGTACTATGCCGTTGGATGATTTTTGATCTACGATTGAGATTTAATCCCGAAAAATCGTGACGGTTGGAGTTCCCAATATGGCCCTCTATAAATAGAGGGGTTGGCTGGTTCATTTGCTCACCGTTTAGAGAGAGAATTTTCGCATTCTGAGTATATCCGAAGCGACTAGTGTCAATCCGAAGCGAGCGACGAGAGATCCGAAGCACGAGATCGCATACGAAGCCAAGGCATTTCCATCTAATCATCCGAGTCCAAGTAAGTTTACTTGTCTCATCTTATCATTTGTCTGCATTGTCTTTCATCTTCTAGTTGCTCGGATGCATGCTTATGATGTGTATTATAGTTTTAATACTCCATACGTTCTCAATGTTGACTAACGCCGAATCGGCATCGTACTGACTCCGAACTAACTTTGCCTGGGAAAGCCAGTAGTGTTTGCTTATAAACTGACCACTTTAATATACATAAACGACCTCTCGGACTGCCATCTTAAAGCTTACGAAATTGCTTTCTCCTTTCCCTAGGATGTCCGAGAGTGATAGCCAAAATTGATCCGAGGCTGAGGGATACGACTCCGAAGCGATATCTTTAACCGATAGCTCCGAGGAGATTGAGATCGTAGATGACGACGAAGTAATGGAGGTGGAACAAGCGCCCCATCCGAGCCGGGAAGAGCCCGAGGTAAGTTCCTTACTTCGGTTAGTTGTTCCGGATCCAGGTCCTCCGAGGCGTCAGGATTACCTGCGAGTGTCCCATGTGCAGGTTATTGTAGCGGCTCAAGAGACAAGTTCGCGAGTTATAGGAATTCGTCGCCCGGGTCGGGCTGGCCAAGAATCCGAACTTCCGGTAGAGATTCGATCCTTAATTCGCAACCTTGGTTATAATTTTAGGAGTAATCCTAATCGAGTCCCGTTCGTTCCAAATCCGCAGGCGCCGATCATCGAGGAAGTTCATGATACCTCGGAAGCACCTCCCAATTTTGGTATCTTCGAAGAGGGTGAGGAGGATCGTGTGCAAGTCACTGCGCCTCTTCGGACTGTCGTAGAGTTAGCGTCCTCATCCGAGGAAGATGAGGCAGAAGGAGGTGTGCGGGCCCAAGATTTCGGTTCCGAAGAGGAGGAAGGTGTAGAGCAATCCGCTCATATGCTCCGTGTGGAATCTGCTGGGCAAGCAGGGCCGAGTCGGCAGATGGCTGAGGAAGAGCGTCCGGAGAGGCTGAGGAAGGGTGAGGACGTATTCCAAGTAAAGTTCCCTCGGTCTAAAGACGAGGTCACTCACCCCGATCCGGAGGGCGAGTTGAATGAAGACGGTACTTTGCCTACCTGTGCCTCAACCATCCGAGCCGATGAAGTGGATGAGCTCCGGAGGAGATATGAGATCCCGGAGTGTGTGGAGATTCTCGTCCCCTGCATTTAATCTCATGCGTTCTACAATCCGCCTCCGGGATACATGTGTGTTTATGAGATAAGTCTCCATTGCGGGTGGCGGCTACCCGTATCGTCCGAGTTTCTGGAGATTTTGAACAGTATGGGGTTGAGTCCGCACCAGATCATCCCCAACTCCCTCGGAAATCTGATGTGCTTCGGGGTCTTATGTAAATATAAAGGCATCCCGGTCACATTCGATAATTTTCGTAAATTATTCAACATAAGTGTAAGTAATAGGAACACATGGTTCTATACGTTCGTATGTCACCAGCGACATCGTTTTTGTTGACCCCCTGTCCTCATTGGGAATCCAATGGTTCAAGAGGTACATTTTTGTCCGTCCGGCTCTGAAGCCCGGGCAATCCGAAGCGGAGAGGGCCAAGTGGCAATTTGAGAGGAAATTCTTCCGGGGCAAGCTGCCAGATTGGAAGCCACCGGCACGGAACATCCCTTTATGGATGCAAGCGCTTCATCGAAGTCAAGAGCCGGAAAAGTACTTCTTCCGAGGGCTGATATGTCAGCCTCTTCCTTACTTGGCCGGCTTGTCCGTGCCAAGTTTTTGTGACAATATGAAGGATTTGAGTAAGTGGTTTCTCTCTTCCTCTGGTTGGTTGTCCGATTCGGTTTGTCGACTATGTAGTTACTATTTGTAGGTTCTTTTGTATTTTGCAACTCATTGTGATTCGGATGTGCAGCTTTTTGGTTCGAGTATACGATGTCGACCATGCGGGAGTTGAAGCGTCAGCAAAATGCTGCGCAGCGGAAGGAGTTGGCAGAGGGTTCCCGGACCCAGATTATCAAGACTTCCACCGTACTCCCGATGGACGAGCCAAGAAATGCTGCCGTGTTCCGAGTGGAGGAATCTCGGAGAGCTGCTGCGGGCGAAGAGGCCCAAACTATCCCTACTCCGGACAAGGGTAAGGTGGTCGGATCTAAGGGCTCGAAGAAGCCTCCAAGGTCCGTGTCCCGAGATCCTCCCGCAAGCGGATCGAGCGCTGCGGCTGCAAAAAAGCGCTCCTCCGAAGGTCCGAATCCTCCCTCCAAGAAAGGCAAGGAAAAGATGAGCGAGGCGCCCGAGCTGGATTCGGATGCTGAAGTTGCTCGGTTGGTTGCTGCTTCGGAGTTGGAGCGGATTTCGGAGTTAACTGCCGCTCAGTGAAAAGTGAGTTTAAATTTTCCGTTGGTTTTACATCTTCTTGTGGTTCGGAGGTATCTAACACTTCCGATGTTTCGTTTTTGTTCTTAGCTTGCTGCTGCCGTTGAAGCATGCTCCTTGGTAGCTGCTCGGAGGGCTACCCTAGAAGAGGATTTGGCCAAGGCTGAGGCTGCCCGGGCGATTGAAGCGTCCCGGTTGAATGCACTTCAGAGCGCCTAAAGAAGGCCATAGCTGCTAAACAGGAGGCCGAGTCGGAGACGGCCAAGATGAAAAGTGCCATCCGATCTTTGGAGACTGACTTGAAAGTGCACCAAGATAGTTTGGACGAGTTCGTGGGTGTCTCTCGGACTTTCAAAGATAAGATGCTGAAGGAGCTTCGGGTCCCACAAGGGCGCCAAGATTTCCTTGATTCGGACTCCTGTAAGTTTTTGTTCGAGTCAAAGTATGACGAGGCCCGCCAAGATGGGTTTGATGCAGCTGTGGACCAGTGCCGGAGGAAGGGTTGGATACCGGATGGCTTGGACTTGGACGCTGAGGGGGTGTCCGCCTTTAAGAATGGAGATGGCTCGGACTTTGCTCCGGAGGGTGTCTTGGACGAAGACCTGCTTAAGTGTGAATTTGTGGAGCTGGTCTGATTTAGCCTGAGGGCAAGAAGTACAACCATGGCGGTCCGTATCTCCCATCCTTCGTTCCTCGGGTGCTTATGTCCAGTGTTTTCGTTCCTTTGGAGGATCACTTGGAACACAATCGAGACTGGCTGACTCTGCCCGGGCCTGTCCATGGCTTTGATCGCGACCTAGACTTGATGGAGCAGTGTCCGGCCTTCCTGAAAGAGGTTGAGGCTCGGAGAGAACGGAGGTTAGCCCAGCCCAACAAAGAAGGTCAAGCGCCTCCGGAGAAGGATACTGGGGGCCCCTCTCGGTCTCAATCTAGTTCGTCCGAGCGGCGAAGGCAGTGAAGACGGGGTATGCCCCGGGTTTTTTGTAGTAGGGTGCCTCCGGGCCTAAAAACAATGTTGTCCTTTTTGCTCGTCATCTTTTGTTGTACAAACATATACTTATCTTTGATGAATGTTATTGGTTCGGGCCCCTTGGTGGCTCGGAACTATTTTTTGTTGCTGACATACTAATGTTGCTGTTTTCATTCTTGCGCGTTTAATTTCGTATTTGCCTAGTAACTCATCAACTCTCGTAAACTCGGATGATGGGTTCGGACCCTTGAGATTCAAACCGCCAGATCGTTAATTTACCTGATGCAAATGTTCCTTTGCTGGTCATGGGGGACGATCACCCATTGTACCCATCCGAATCGGAATCTTTAATAGAAATAAGCCGGATCACGAACGGTTCGGAGCCACGTCTTAGAGTGACAAGGCTTGCAAGAAAGAGAATTCCCTTGTATCGTGATAAGTAGCGTCGATTCGGACGTTGACTTGGTGCGTCATCCCGAGTCATACAGACTTGTGAGAGAGCGAGAAGATGATCAGCATTAAGTATAGGGTGACTCTATACGAATCACAGTTGCTTCGGATGTTGTCATGTCAGCCCCGAGCTTGATACGTTCGAGTGAGTAACTTAGTCAATGTGTCCGACCGTATGGATGGATTATTGGGTCACAATGGAAGTCAAGAGCTGTGCCCATGTTCGGCCCAAGCCCATTTCCGGTAGCTAGCTGGGACATGTGTCCGCTTCTGGTTGGTCCTCTCTTTCTATATATACCCTTGCTTTGTACGGCTTTTCTTTAGGACAATTCTCCCTTTTATAGTAACTGAGGGTCCGGAGCTCGAGTCCGAGCGGCTGGCGAGCATGTTTATACCATCACTCTTGCGCGTGATCTCATTCCAAGGGTGTCTCCGATGCTTCGGAAGTCTACCCGGGTTGGTTCACGGTGAGAGGTTTTGGAATTTAAATTGCTCGGAAAGCCAGCCTCGGATCTTCGAGGATACGGTCCGTGCCGAGTGAGGCCTGAAATCTTTGCCAAGCAATTCCTCTGATCGTCAGGCTAATCTTCTTTCTCCGGGGCTGTGGTCTATATCCACGACTTTAGCCCCGGAGAGGTAGATTAGCTGGATGGTTTGGGGATCTTCAAATAGTTATTTTTGAACCTCAATGCATCCGAGGCATTCCGCTCTGGGTATGTGCCCGGGGGGCGACAAGTCGGCATAATTAGTTTGGTAGAATCCCTTCCAGTATTTCGTGGTTCGGTCGTAAAAAACCGCCCGAGATGTTGGAAGGCTTTCTACCAATCCTGTTGTGTCTAGTTGTTCGTCTCTCGGATTGAGGGAGATGTATCCCTTTTAGTAGGTCTTTTAGCTCGTCCTTGAAGATACGTATCCGAGCAGTTCGGTTCTGTTTGTTTGGAGTCGGATCATTGGGGACTCCCGGAAGTAACCTTTTTGGTGACTCGTTTGTCTTACACCTATGGTCTTTCGTCCGAGCAGCTCGACCTTGTTGGTGGCTGTGTTCCAGAATTGGAGGCTCGAGGGAGCGACTTGCAATTCTGGGACGGAGTTCCTGACTATGCCGGTCTTGTTGGGACTCGGACCAACGGGAGCCTCCGGAGTGACTTGGGTTAATCCGACTATCCGGGTTGGTCGCCTTCCAAATACTTTAAATTTGGGATGTGTTTATAGTATTTGGTAAGAGGCGATACAGATTGTTATAGTGCTTCTTGCTTGCTTCGGAGCTCTCTTTCGTTTAGAAGTGATGAAGTATCCTCTCTGGAAGCATTGAATGGCCTCAGTTGTCTCGTCTGGCTGCTGTTAGTCTTTAGATCGTCCGAAGGGGGTTCCGAAATCTTTGTCAGTAAGCAATCAAAGTTGGGATGGAGGAATTCCTTCTTCCTTCGGAGCGCCCACAGATAAAGTTAATAGTGCTCGGACGGGGTTTGGTTCGGTAGACCAGGGTTAATTAAGAAGCTTCGCTGTAGAAGTAGAAAAGAGATAGAATAGGAGCTTGTTTTTGTAAGCTTGATTAGGGCTCTTCGGACCCTGACTTTGTAATTCTGTATTCCTGTTTTAATAAAAGCGTATTTGCCTTTGTCAAGGTCGGACACTGTTTGATTGTGTTAATCCGATCCGGATCAGTGTATGATCTAGTTTCGGATCGAGTAGTTAAATATCTCCATGGCCTGTTCGAATCATGACATCCGAAGGACATGATTATTAACAATGTTTATGAAATCACAGTTGTATTGATTTGACGGAAATCGAATTACAACTTGAGGGCTTCGAGGCCTTTTCAAAAAACAAACACAAAAAACAGATCGACAAGACAAAGGAAGATGACAGTCGTTGCCACACTCCTTTTCTAAGTGTAAAACTTTTGGAGATTCTTGGCATTCCAAGTTCTCTTCAAGGCCCGCCCTTGCTCATCTTCTAGTTCAAAGCTTCCATTAACTCTTGCCCCAGTAACTTTGTACGGTCCTTCCCACTTGGGCTTAAGTTTCCCCACATGACTTAGTATATCGGCTCTTCTGAGGACTAAGTCTCCAACTTGTATGTCCTTGGGAAAGACACGTTTATTGTAGGCTCGAGCGGTCATGGCTTGGTACCGAAGGATGTTGGCCAACGCCTTATCGCGCTTGTCTTCAAGGAGCTCAAGGTCATAGATCCTTGCGATCTCATTATCAATTGGGTTGTATTGCTGGATTCTCTGGGTTGCCACCACCGTTTCTGAAGGGATGACCGCCTCAGATCCGTAGACCAGGGAGAAAGGTGTTTCTTGTGTAGCGACCGCCGCCGCTCGATGCGCCCAAAGGACCGCGTCGAGATCATCCGCCCAACTATCTTGGGAAGTTCTCAACCTTTTCTCCAAAATTTTGACTATGGTCTTGTTGGTGGCTTCCACCTGACCATTGGCTTGGGGGTGGCCAATGGAAGTAAAACGTTGTTCTATTTTGAAGGACTGAAGCCTTCCTTGTCTTGACCAAAAATTGTGCTCCATTGTCCAAACTAGCACTCGTGGGAGTCCAAACCGCAGATGATGTTCTTCCATATGAACGTCCAACCTCGCTTCGTGATGGTTTACATCGCCTTCACCCACTTACTGAAGTATTCCACTGCCACTATTAAGAACTTCTTTTGATGTGTTCCTCGAGGAAAGGGACCAAATATGTCTATGCCCCATTGATCAAATGGGCATGCTATGATTGACGGAATCATAGGGTTGGTCGGGCGGTGTGGTATGTTGGCATAGTATTGGCAGTCTTCACAGGCGCGGGCGATGTTGGCAGCATCAATGTCAATAGTTGGCCAATAGTATCCTTGCCTTATGATCTTTTGCGCCAAAGTTCTTCCTCCAGAATGACTTCCACAACTTCCGGCGTGGATTTCTTTCATCACAGTTTTTGCCTCTTGAGGATCTAGGCACCTGATATGAGTTCCGCTGTAGGATCTTTTGTAGAGATCTTCTTCCAGAATAAATTATCTATTAGCTCGACATTGAATCTTCCTGGCCTCTCTAGGATCCACAGGTAAAGTACCATCCTTGAGGTAACGGAATATATCAGTCATCCAGTTTCTTTCTATGCTCAAGAGAAGCATCTGTCCGTTGGGGTTTGCCAGGGAGGATTCCGCACGGGTCATTAGGATGACACTGCTTGTGTCCAAAGCTCCTAAGGCTGAGGCGTACTTGGAGAGGGCGTCGGCTTTTTCATTCCATTCTTTGTGAAATTGGTCAAGAGTGAATTCTTCAAAGTGCTCAACCTCTTTTTTGAGGAGCTCCAAGTACTTGATCATGTTAGGTCCTTTGGTGGTAAAGGACCCGGAGAACTGGGATTGTATGAGCTGCGAGTCTGTGTAGGCTTTGATCCTTTTTACCTGAAGGGCTTTCGCCATTCTTAGGCCGGTGATAAGTGCTTCATATTCGGCTTCGTTGTTCGTCACCTTAAAATTGAGGGTGATGGCGTACTCTAGCTTGGCTCCTTCAGGACTTTCAAGGAAAATTCTTATTCCTCCCAACCGTCCGGTTGATGATCCGTCCACTTGTAATGTCCAACATTCTTTGTTTCTTTCTTTTCCTCCCGAAGTGGGAGTGAGTGCCTTCTCAACCTCCTGCTTCTTGTCGGAAGATGCAGTTGTCGAGGTATTGAGTTCTTCGTCCAAGAGAAACATGTGCCTTACTCTCAGTGAATCATCCATAAGTTGGTGATACTTAGTCACAAGCTGGATGCTGCCTCTTTGTGTCTCTTCTGCTTCTTTATTTCCACTTGATTCCTTGATTTGGGCTATCACCACATGGCTAGCCTTTTCCTGGGAGTTTCCGTTCTCTTCTTCTCTTTTCTCTGGATAGTCTACCAGGAAGTCGGCCAGAACTTGCGCTTTCTTGGCAGATGGGGCTTGATACCCAATATCATATTCACTCAGCTCAATAGCCCATTTGGACAGGCGTCCTGACTGATCCGGTTTGTCCAAGACATGTTTAAGTGGCTCATTTGTAAGGACCACAATCCGATGCGACTTGAAGTAAGGCTTCAGTCGCCGTGCTTCGCTGCGGCAAAGGTAAACCAAGAAAGGCGAGCTTCTCAACTTTGACATATCTGTTCTCAGAGCCTGCAAGGGCTTTGCTCAAATAGTAAATTGGTAAATGCTCGTTGTCTTGTATCCGCATCAAGATGTAACTCATTGCTTCATCAGTGGTGGCCAAATAGAGGTAAAGAGTTTCAGCCTCCATGGGTTTAGATAAAAGGGGCGGCGAGAGGAGATACTTTTTCAAGTTTTCCAGGGCCTCTTCACATTCCTTTGTCCATTCGAACTTATTTCCTTTTCGTAAGATCTTAAAGAAGGGAAGGTTCTTCTCGGCAGATTTTGAGATAAAACGGCTCAATGCCATCACCTTTCCTAGAAGCTTCTGAACTTCATTGACAGTCTTGGGCTGTGGTAGATCTACGATTGCCTTTATTTTCTCTGGGTTAGCACTGATGCCTCTTTCTGTGACCATGTAACCAAGGAATTTTCCTCCTTTCACCCCAAAAGTGCACTTTTCAGGGTTCAGCTTCATTCCGTATTTCCGGAGAATAGAAAAACAATTGTTAAGGTGTTGGATGTGTTCCTCTTCAGTCTTGCTTTTCACAAGCATGTCATCCACATAGACTTCCATGGTTTTTCCCAATTCTTCCTTGAACATCTTATTTACCAGCCGTTGGTAAGTAGCTCCTGCATTCTTAAGGCCAAAGGGCATGACCTTGAAGCAATAGACTCCTCCGGCCGCAAAGAATGCCGTTTTCTTGATGTCTTCTTGAGCCATCCTAATTTGGTAGAAGCCTTGATATGCATCCATGAAGCTTAGAAGCGCACATCCTGCAGTGGAATCAACCAGCTGGTCTATGCGTGGCAATGCATAGGGATCCTTTGGACAAAACTTGTTGAGTCTAGTGAAGTCATTGCACATTCTCCACTTTCCTGGAGCTTTTTCGACGAGGACCACGTTGCAGACCCAATCGGAGTATCTGACTTCTTCGATATGACCTGCTTTCATCAATTTGTCAACCTCCCCTGCTATAATAGCATCCTCAACTGGTCCAAAGTCTTTCCTCTTTTGCCGGATGTGCTTGACCGTCGGATCCATGTTCAGACGGTGAACTGCGATCCTTGGGTCTATCCCCTTGAGATCATCTGTGCTCCAAGCAAAGATGTCGCGATTGTCACGAAGGCAAGCGATGAGCTTCCGCTCTACTTCCGTACTCATCTCCGTTCCAATCTGAGTTGTTTTTTCCGAATTTCCTTCGACCAGTTGGACCTCTTTCAAGGCTTCATGGGATTCTATTCTTTCTGTCTTGGGGAACTTTTCTCTGAGTGACCCAATACCGATTTCTTCCTTTGGTGGCGTTAGAGTAATGGAAGAATAGCTATGAGGGCCCTTAGTGACCGAAAGGACAGGTACTGTGGCCCCTCTGGTTGACATGATGTAGCACTCCCAGGCTTCTCTAACGTTGCCCATTTCTTCCCCAGTGCCGTCGGGGTTGGAAACTTTACCTGTTGTGTAAGGGAGAAGCAATTGCTCAATTGGTTAAGTCCCATGCCCAAGATCACGTTATAGTCGAAGGTTCTATCTACTACCACAAAGAGGATAGTCTTGGTCACCCTTGTCGGAAAGGTGCCCATAGAGACTTGTAGTGGTATACTTCCAATGGGGCGTACTACAGACCCTCCAAAACCTACCAAGGAGGTGTATACTCGTCCATATTGTATTTGCCCCAGGTGAATTTGCTCCACGGTCCTTTTGGATATGACATTGGAGGAGCTTCCTGTGTCGATTAGTACCTTGTTGACCTTGTAAGTGGCAATCACTAGAGAAACAACCAAAGGGACATCGGGGTCCTTGAGGTCTCCTCCGCCAGACGTTGGTGGGGGGATCTCGCTATCGTCAAAGGTAATTGCATTTGTGCCTTTCAAGGCTGGTGGACCGTAAGCTCTGTCGTTGTTTCTCAAGTGTTGCGCGGTCCTTTCCCTTGCATTTCTGCTATCTCCCCCTGCTGGTCCTCCTGCAATGGCGTTGATAATTCCAATCGTAAGGGAGGTTCTCCATTTCAGATCTTCGCGTACCCTTGGTATCTTTGGGCATGCCGAGGTGGGATTTCCGAGGAGGTGGTGGTAAAGATCCTGTCGGAGGTCTGAATCACGCTCCTCTCTTCTTTGCTCATTCTTTCTATGCCCGAGGGTTCTTCTTCCGCTGGTTCTTTCAACTTCCCACTTCTCACTAGTCTTTCGATTGTCTTCACCGGATGCAATCCTCACCGGTGACCTTTCGCTTGGAACCTACTAGTCTTTAGAAAATTTACTCTTCTTTTGCTCTTGGCGTGTTTAGGCCATTGTATATCTAAGTCCTTCTCAACAATAGAAGCCAAGATGTCGGATCTTGGTCTGTTGAGGCGAGTATACTCGGCATATCTCCTAGGTGGAGTTCTTTCTCTACGGAATTCTTTCCTGTCTCTGAGATCTCTTTTTTGCTCGAACTTCCCTTGACGAGGAGGGAGTTCCTGTCGTACTTGTTCTTTCCCCTTCTTTATCCCTGCTCTTATCGGGACATTTCTTCGGTAATCTTCTCCATACAAGACTCCTTCGCAGATCTCTTCCAGATACTTTTCAGTGGTGATTTCTTCGTTGGAAAGCTTCCTTCTAAGCTCATCATTATAAGTATTAGCATATAGGTGTCGGACCCGCTCTTTGATGCTATGAGGCTCTACCTGTCAGATTTGAAGCGGTCAAGGAAGGTTCTAAGGTCCTCATGCTCTTTCTGGATTATGCCTGCCAGGTGCTCAACTGACCTCTTCCTTCTCTTTGCTTTCTCAAACCTTTTCAAGAAAAGGGAGGCGATGTCCGCATAAGATTTGATGGAACCATTAGGTAGTGAGGTCCACCAATCCATTGCTTCTCCAAAGAGTGTGGTGGAAAAGTTGAGAGCTTTCATGTTGTCGTTGAGTCCATTGCTTTCCATCTTACTTTCGTGTCTAGTAAGATGCCCTACAGGGCAAGTATCTCCGTAGTAATGCTCAAGGTTTGGGATAACACAGTCGGGGCGCTTCCTTTCTCTTCTGATGTCATCGCACAGAGGGTTGGGAGTTTTAACTACCACCTTCTCATGTGCTTTAACCATCTTGCTCAAGGTGGCAATTTGTGTTTCTAGGGCCTTCTGTTGGAGGTAGATGCCACCGCCGCCTTTCACCAGTTCTGGGGTTGATAGCTACAGCTGGAGGAAGATCACCGATTGGAACTATCGGGATGCTTTCCGCCATTTGATCTCTAGGCGCTTGTTGTTGAGCTTCTCGCCGACTGGTTCCCACTTCGTCTACTCGTGGCACCTCTGGACTTCTCCCTCGTTGTTCATGAGAAGCAGCGGCTCTTCTATTGAGAAGATGTCTCAGGTCTTCTGGTTGAGCTTGTTCCCCCAGCCTTTGTTGGATAGGACGGTGCTCATTTCTTGATTGAGCGGGTTCAGCTTGCCTTGGGATCGGCGTAGGCGGGGTGGGCTGAGGAGGCTGGAGGTTGTTTGATCCAAAGCATCCTTGAATAGTGGTGAGTAAGAGGCCAAACTGATTCTCATTCATCCCGAACTCACTAGGACGAATGATCTGTCCATTCGGAAGGGTAAAGTTTCTTCCTGGAGGAGGACCATGTGTTCCTGACGGAGGAACCTGTCCTTCGTCCCCAAGTGTCTGGATCCTTACTGGTGGATTAATGGCTCTTTCCTCGCCAGAAGAAAGACTAGCGGTATGGCCATCACTTGGATCATCTATTACTTCTCTTGTTGAAACTCTTGCTACCCCACCTCTTCTAGTGAGAGGTCTTCCCCTTTGTCTTGGAGCAGGCGTACCAATGGCAGTGGCGTTGGTTCTTGTGGACCTTCTTGTTCTTGCCATCAAGAGAACGGGACTTTTTGTAAAGATTCCCACAGACGGCGCCAAAATGTTGAGGGTGTAACTCCCCAACTACTTAGATTTATTTCAACTCCACTAATGGGTGCCAAGGTAAGAAGCTCCTTGCTAGGTAAGGACCAATGCGTAAGAACCAGCGACCAACTACTTCGGTACGGACCTGCACACTTGAGTGGGGGGGGGGGGGGTTAGTGCCCGGTTTGCCAAGTGTCAAACCGGGATGAGACTTTACTCGAGAGTGACTGAGGTCAACTCTGTATAATACTCGGGATTGGGATCATGAAGTGACTTATAAGACGACTTACTTGTGGAGATGTGTGCCTTATTTATAGGCTATCATCAAAATGGAAGGCCTTGATAGGATTGCGCCAAGTGTAAGGCTACGATTGAGCCACCAATGCTAATATGAGGCCCATAGCCCATTAATGAAGCTTTAGCCCATGCCATCTTGGGCTTTAGGGGTGGTTTGGTCATTATTGGGAGAGTTCTTGAGGATGTGACTAGTTCTGTCGAGATCCCAGGTTCGGAGAGATGGGTCCGGACGATTGGTCCGGACCATATTTGGTTGTCAGCTGAGGAAGTTCTCCTGCCTGTCCAACTCTTCCGATTCGGAACTCTTGGGTTCGGACATCTCACTCTTTGGTGCCCATTTGCTTGGTTGCTTTATGAGATGGTCATGCTGGATCCGAGTTGACATCCGGATCGGAGTCCTTGGGTCGGAGAGGGTACTGACTTAGCACTATGCTCCTTTGCCAGAGAGGCTCGGACCAAGGTGGGTCGGACCTATGGTTCCGGGTCGGGCCTTGTAGGTCCAAATCCTTCGTCCCTTTCTTTCAATGTGGGTCGGACCATGGTTGGTCTGTCCGGATCGGACCGTTGGCTCGGACCAAAGTGTCTCGGATCCATTGGATGACTTGGGATGCCTTAGGATTCGTTCCTAGGTCCTTTATGACGGATTGGACATATTTCCGTATCAACAATATGTATATTGGTATTTTTATTAAATAGGTCGACAAAATTTCCAGCATTCATCTGTACCCTGGGTTTTATGCAAGGGTAAATTATTATGGCATTCCACGTAAACTTAACAAATCACCAACTTCATATGAGACAGATTTCATGAACCTATGTCACATTAATGCACGTAATCCAGAAGCATACTACCGAATGTTGATTGTAAGTCCGTCTCTAGATAACGATCATCAAATACATTTTGTTAACCACATAAATGTTTTGATTTACAACAACGATGATCCTCTTGAAAATATAAGTCCGTCTCTAGATAAGTTGTCTACAGACCGTCTCTCTAAAGACTTTGTGTTAATTTTACACTTAATTTGAACTCTTTATACACAAAGTACTCTCTAGAGAGACGGTTTCTTGATAACTTATATAGAGACGGACATATATTATCAACAAAATCAACAATCTTATTCATTAGAACGCCGATGTTGTTAACAACATGCATGTATTTTTTTGTAATAGGAAAAAGACACCAATGTTGTGAACATAGACATTTTGATTAATAACATTAATGATTTTATTGACAGTATATGTCGGTCGCTTGGTAATTTATCTAGAGACGGTCTCTTAGAAAACTTACTTCTACGCATATATTTAATAAAAGTGGTGAGCTAAAATCCATAAAACCAGGTTAAAAACACCTAAATTTTCACTTAACTCAAGATTTTAACTCTAAACCAAAGACTCATTGAATCTCTTAAATCTGCATATTTTAGCTTTGCCACTTTGTTTTATGTTTCAAAGAAATCTACGCATTTGATGGAGAATTTCTTTCATGAAGTTTTGTCAGGTTAAACGTGAGGCTAATGATTTAGCACATAGATGATCAATTGAGTGTTCTTATGATGATGTTGGTTCGGTAGATTTGTCATGAGAATTTTTAATGTTGCTGGTTTCTTTTTTAGTATGGAGTGGAAGTATCATTATTATAATAAAAAAAGAAATTGAAAAACAAAAGTGTTGAATATTGTTGGGGGGTAAACCTCTCAACACCAACACTACCACTGCAAGTAACCTAATCCAAGCTCCGCCTCCAACTTGAAGTCCGACAAGAGGGTTGTCCGAGAAAGAGCACCTTAAAGGACTAAGTGGGGGGGGGGGGGGGGGGGTTAGAATGGGTTACCCGGATTGCCAAGGTCAATCCGGAAAGAGGCTTCACTCAAAGGAGAGGAGGTAGCTCTCAATGCAATAGTAATGGGAAAGGTATTATGTATATCACTTTGGTCTCGCTTATCGACCTCTCCCTCCTTACTTACCTCAAGGTCTTGGACCTTGTGCTGTATTTATAGTTATCATATACTCATGAGGTAGCTCATAAGATGATGCCAAGTGTACGATCCAGATTTGGACACCAATGCTACCTTTGGCCCATGGCCCATTAGTGAACAGTAGTCCAATACCGATAAGTGGGCCTGGGAGGGTAGTTTGGACTTTTTCCCTCTGAGAGTACTGCTCACTGGGGTCCGTGTTAGTCCCTCGATGATCTGCTCTTGGTTGATCTGCCCTTGGGTAACTCTGGATGTCCGAGCCAAGAGTTTCACGGAAGTATCTCAGTGGTTCTGTTACATACGTTTGGTCTTAATGTAATGGTCGCGTCCGAGATTCTCTCATACGGTCCGTTAGGCATCTCTGTACTGACATGGTCAGGTTTGGAAGTCCTTTCCTTAGCCAGCTCAGACTAGCTGTGGGGATGTAGTGACTTCAGATCGGTCGATTCACTTCATGCGGACCATGTGAGATCGGACCAAGATCGGATCGCTAGTTAAGCCGTGATGCGCTTTAGGACACGCTCTATGGCGCCCTTAACGGATTGGACATATTTCCGTAACAACATATGTCCCCCCAGTTTCCAAGTATCTTAGTAGAAGATAGTTGGTAACTATGAGGATCAGTCATGTCTGTGGAGCGTGTCCGAATCGTTAATTAAGAGAAAAAGGAAGAAATCCTTTTTGTTGTGATCCGTCGTCCGTGTCCTCAAGGATTCAATATATCTCTTCTCTTTTCCGCCTACATCCGAAGTTATCACATAACTGGGACTGTAGAGGAAAAGGTATTTGTATCCGAGATATATGTGTCCGAGTACGGTTAGGATCTGACGTAGCCCTCTGGAAGCTGTCCGTTGGGCCGATTGTTGAATTTGTCCTCTTCGTAAGCCCAAGAGGCCCAATGGGTTGTCTGTTCGGCCCACGGGAGAAAGATCCCGAGTAAAGGGACGTGACCGTTGGATCAGGACGACATCAACGGTCAGTTCCAAATCCGATTGTGACGCGTGTCCAAAGATTAAATGCGACGATCGACAAACCATCCACTCGCGAAGCGGTGCAACCCTTGGATTGGAGAGGATCAACGGCTGGGATTCAAATCCAAGCGACGTGACTCTTGGCTATCCCCAAATTGCCCTTATAAATAGTCAGCCCATCAGTCATTTTCACACTTTTAGCAATCTCGAAACTCAGAGCAATCGCAAAGCAATCCAAGCGTTAGAAGACACATCCGAGCAAGCAAGAGTCGCAAGATTTGAAAGTTTTGTCTTCGAACCCGTACCCTCGGAGAAGCAGCAAGGCTTAGTCGTCCGTTCGAACTTACCAAATCAGCTTTATCAGGTACGTACATCTTCACTTTTGCTAAGTTATTTCCTTTTCACGGTATGCTTACTTCGTGCTCATATGTTTTTTGCCTCGCTCGGATAATAAATGGTCGAGTCTGTTTTTGCCGATGTCGCGTGTGAAAGGCTTTAGCAACGTTCCTAGTTGAGACAAATTTTCTTCAGTACTGTTGCATGCCAATTTATTGCCAGTATCTTGTTGATGCATTTCATGCGTATGCCGACTGTAACCAAGATTTGATTATGCATGCTTATTTGGTAGTGTATTGGTGCCAATTGGCACACAGTCTTCCATAAATTTGCCCCGCTCAGCGTGCCGGGTAAGGTAGGTGCTAGTGCCAGCGGCGCGTTAAGTATAAATCTATAGGCTTCCTTTGACTTAAGAAATTACCTAAACGAACTCTCGGACAATCAACACCATCATTCCTGACTTATTTCCTTCTGCCCTAGGATGTCCGGGAGCGATAGTCAGGACCAGCACGAGGCCCCAGGTCATAGAGACGCAGTAGATTTAGGGATCGGGTCCGTGGACCTGAGCTCGTTCGTGAAAGATTTTGTGGATCTTGGTCGCCGAGATTCAGACACTGGCACGGAGCTGGTGCGATCAAGCACGTGCCGACGCTCCAATGGACTGTGGTGTCCGCTAAGATTAGGCCACATCCGATCTCGAACTGTAGGTGGAATTGGGACATCCTGTGGTCCGAGCGAACTGCGTGCAGAGCGGGAAGGGGACAGCGGTCAGGAGGCCGAAGAAGTCGAGATGTTTGAGGCCGGGGTGGAGGACCGTGTTAGAAGGAGACAGTCCGTCCTTTAAGCACGTCCGGAGACAGAAGATACCAATGATGATGAAGAAGATGGTGAGGAAGATGAAGATGGGGACGAGGGGAAGAAGGAGAAGGATCCCTGCCGTCATTCCTAGACGATCCACCATGGATTGCACTACATCCTGCCGTCTGCTCACCCAATCTTCAATTAATCAAGGTCGTGGTGCAAAAGCTACCAATCAAGTTCCTCCGCTCCTGCCCATTGTTACAATAGTGGACCGATTTGGAGAATTAAACAGACGGGCTTCTTCCTACATGTCCATCCGTGGTTAGGCGGAGGACATCCCGAGTGGAGGCGGAAGTGGGAGATCCTCGACCAGAGAAATCATGGTTCCCGAGCCACACGCTTTTTACAACCCGCCACGGGTATATGTATGCATGAGGTAGCTTTTGCTTGCGGTGGAAGGTACCCATTGCAACAGAGTTGAAGCACATCCGAAATCACATCGAATTGGTCCGAGTCGTTATCCCGAAATCCTTGGGTAATCTTATTTGCTTCGCTGCTTTTTGCAAGAAGAAAGGGCACGTAAACTTTGAGAACTTCAGTACTTCTTTCACGTTTCCTTTAGTCCGGGGAATTCCCTTTTCTATACCTTTACGAATAGGAAACCTTATAACTTCATTTGTGACTCCATTTCATCGTTGGGGTCGAAGTGGTGGGACAAGTACGTTTTCGTACGCATGGCTCTGAAACCAGGGGAGTCCGAGAGGCAGCGAGAACAGTGGAGACTGCCCATAAAGTTTCTGAGGGAGAGCATCCCGGACTGGCGCCCTCTTCCAAAGAATGTGGCTCCGTGGGTGGCGTCAATCCACAAAAAGTATGACCCACCCACTTATTCGTTTCACGGACTAATCTGTCAGCCACTTCCCTACCTTTGCGGACTAACCGGTGAGGTAGATGTGGGGGGGAAGACGGACTTCAGTAAGAATTCGTTGACTGGAGACTTGGCATCTTTTCTTCTTCAATACACTCTATTTTGATTACAAGTTTCCGCAATTCCGATAATTCTTCTTTAACCCGCCTGTTTCTAACGCCCTTGGTTTATTGTGCAGCTCACTGGTTTGACTACATCATGTCGACTCTCGGAGAGAAGAAGAGGTTGCAGAGGGAACAGCAAGCTTTGGAGGTCGCGGCTGGGCAAAGGACCAAGATCATTAACACTTCCGCGGGTCTGCCCATGTCGGATCCGAAAATGTCAGCTGTGTTCACCAAGAAGAAAGGCGAGCAAGTGGTGAAGACTCCTGTGCTGGCGGTGCCTGACAAGGGTAAGGCTCCTGCTACGCGGAGCGCCACTGCCAACACTTGAGCTCC
This sequence comes from Plantago major, assembly GCA_026545765.1. NCBI lineage: Eukaryota > Viridiplantae > Streptophyta > Magnoliopsida > Lamiales > Plantaginaceae > Plantago > Plantago major. The sequence goes on from CM048843.1 coordinate 14,090,187, forward strand.
AACCCGAGACGTGCTTATGCGGGACACCATCATCTCGGCAAAAAGGGCAAGCTCGGAGGCTTCGCCATCGCTGAAGAGGCAGCAGCTTGTCCGCCGTCTTCATGTGGACCAGTCGCTCGGATAAGGAATACGAGCGTGTTTATGACTCCTTTAAATGGAGCGGGTTCATGGGTCGATGCTCTATACCGGGGTAAGTAATGTCTCGTTTAATGTTTGTTCTTAATGTGATACAAATATAACTTGTATCTCGGGTATTTCCCCAGCTTGGGTGTTTCATCAAGGCCATGCAGTGGAAGGCCAGTGAACGGGCCACCATTGAAGAGGATCTTCATAAGGCTGTGTCCACATCCGCGGATGAGGCGGAAAAAGCGAAGCAGCTGGAGATGAAGCTGAAGGAGAAAGAGGTGAACTTCCACAAGCTGAAGACCAGTTGGGAGAAAGTTAAGGCGGAACTCGACCACCAGGAGAGATTCGTCGATAAGGCGATGCAGGCTTTCCTGGATTTTAAGAACTTCCTGGTCGGTGGCCTCCAATATGTCCGCTTTACGCCGGCCGTGACTTCTTGAGGTCTGCTTCTTTCAAGTTCCTGATGTCGGACAAGTCGGATGCCTCCCGACTGGATGGGTTTGTGTCCGCGATCGGACAGCTGCAGTCCAAGGGACTTCTTCCACCAGATTTTGACTGGAAGGCGGAGGGATTAATCCCCTCTGCGGATGCGAACGGTGTCGGCGTCTACGATAGTGTCTCGGACGAGCAGTTGGCTGCATGTGAATTCGTGGAACTGGTCACCGAGGAAGGCGAGATTGAGATCTAGAACGGCGGGCCTTTCCTTCCTAGGTTCGTCCCGGAAGCTCTTTTGAAAGTGGGCCTTGTACCCTTTAACGATTATTGAGCTTTCAAAAAGTGGTCGGCCGCCGCGTTCTTGACCTCCTCACTGATTTCGACTTGTTTGCCCACGCCAAGATCTCATGCGGAAGCCACCAATCGGCTAAGTCGAGGAAGTCGGTCCAAGAGTAGGCCCGAATGAGAAGTCCGGGGTATGCCCCGTTAGAAATTTGTATTTGCTGAATTTTGTTGTTGGATTTGAATCGTTTAAGAACTCGGAATGTCCTTTCATGTTATAACAATGTTTCGTATTTTATCCGAGGAGATGAACCTCCTATGCTTCCAAACGTTTACTTGCTCTCTTCTTCGTTCCTTTCTTTATCTGCTGCTCATAAGTCGAGTTATTATAAATTACCCATCTCTTAAGAGCACGGATCACCGGAGATGGTATCGATGTAGAAATCACCATCATCTTTCCGATGTTCGGACGTTTCGCCTCGGGATGCGAGACTCTTCTAGAAGGAGGAAGGTGAAATGTTGAAATAGTCATTATGACTACGCCTTTTCATCTCCTTAGTCGCCGGATGATCGGCAGATGGCGAGATATGAAAGACTGCTGCCACTATAAATAAGGGTGTGGTAATTCTCCTTTTCACTTGTACATTCCTCACTCTTTCTTGTGTTTTATCCACTTTATTATCCCATGGAGTCGCAGTTTTTTAATGTCGAATCGGGCGAAGAGAGTATAGTCCGGGTGAACTGTGGCTATGGGCACATGCATCCGCCCATCTATCCGGGTAGAGGTACCGCACAAGACCCTATTGTCCTGGATTTCGAAGGCGATACCCCTCAATGTCCAGGGATAGCTAGGAGATTGGCTGAGGAGGAGAGGGAGCGGACGCTGAGGCTGATCCGTATGAGGATCCGTATGCGCACAATGTAGCTCTTCAGTCCGAGGTGGAGGCTCTAATCCCAAGGCTCGACTTCCGGTCCGTGAGGGAGCAAGGGTATGCCCGTGGATGCATGTACTTCTCAGACCTTTTCATATTGTTCCTCTATTATGTAAATGTTCGGATAATTTTGTTTATAAAATTAACTATTTTTCCTCGGATGGGATCTCCATCTTTTCCTTTTGCACTCGCTTGATGATATCGACGCATATTTTTTGCAAAAAATGGCTAAGAAACTCGAACGTAGTTGATGGGCTTGTTTAGGCTTGATTGGGTAAACCCGTCTGGCCCAACACTGTTCAGCCCAAATGAATAGTTTAAGCCCATTGTCGACGCCGGTTCGACGGTTTGACGCCGATTGGTTCGTCACTTCTATAAATCATGGATCCCTCGCCTTGGTCGCAAATCCAACCTCCATTTTCCAAATCTACCCAAAAGCAAGAAGACGGTCTTGAATAGTTTCCTCTTGATTCTGGCCCACTCTCAAGTCGGCTCATCCTGGGTTTGAGAGTGGCGTGGTCTAGGGGAAAATTGTTGAAGATCGCCATCAAAAGCATAGATCTCAATTTGAATGTTTGTCCGTCTGCTTCTCCGCTTTTCCAACCCCACTTTAGTGGTTCAAATCTCTTATATTGGAAATGGTTTCCGAATTTCAAGAGAGTTTGAATCTCTAAAACCGGTGAGGCGGAAATCTCTTACTTTCTTTGTAGCTAATCGAACATTAGATTTCAGATGCAAAGATCGTAAAATCATAAATCGAAAGATAGAAGTTGTATTGATTTGACGAAAATTCAATTACAACTTGCGGGCTCTAAGGCCAATAACGAAAGGATCAAAAAAGAAACAGAACTGACGGAGTTCCGTGTCACAAATGGTTGATATTGAGATGATCAATCAACAAGATGGAGCTCCGCGCATTTATCTTTAAGCATAAAATTTCTGAAGATTTCTAGCATTCCACGGACGCCTGAGGAGATGTCCGTTCTCATCTTCTAATACATAACTTCCATTTACTTTGGCCCCAACAATCTTGTAGGGTCCTTCCCACTTGGGCTTGAGTTTTCCAACATTGCTCAAAATGTCGGCCCGTCGGAGCACTAGGTCTCCGACTTGCAAGTTCGCCGCATGAACGCTCTCATGTAGGCTTGGGCGGTTACCGATACCTAAGGATGTTCGCCACAGCATCCGACCTTTTTCTTTCAAACACGCCCAAATCGAATATCCGAGCTTCTCGGTTTGTCTTCAAACTCTTGGATTCTCAAAGTCTCTACAAAGAATCTCGGATGGTATGACCGCCGGAACCATACACCAAGGAGAAAGGAGTTTCTTTGGTCGCAATTGCGGCAAGGTGCGATGCCCATAGCACGCCTTCCGTGTCGCCCACCCAAATTTTCTTAAGTTCTCAACCGCTTCTCGAGGATCTTGACTATTGTTTTGTTTAGGACTCACCGCCCATCGCTTCATGGGTATCCAATGATGTAAATTGTTGCTCGATTTTGAAGGACGCCAGCCATTCCTTGAGCCTATGTCCTGAGAACTGGGCGCCATTGTCCGAGACGAGAATCCTGGGCAAGCCAAAGCGACAGATAATATTCTTCCAGATAAAGGTCCGCACTCGACTCTCAGAATGGTCGCAATAAATTTCGACTTCTACCCATTTGGTAAAGTACTCCATACCCACAATAAGAAACTTTTTTCATTGGTACCCTCGAAAATGGTCCGACAATGTCGATACCCCATCGATCGAATCTGACACGCCATGACCGACGGAATCATAGGGTTCGGCTTGACGATGGGATGTTCGTAATATTGGCAATCCGACATCTCCCAAGTGGTGGCGGAATCTTTACCGATGGTAGCCAATAATAATTTGTCAGATGATTTTCGGGTAAGGGTCCTCCCTAATGACTCCCACAGCCTGTTAGGTATCTCTTCAAGCACGGCTCAGGCTTCTTGGTTCAAGCATCTCGGTGGGTCCTTAAATGATCTTTGTATGATCCTCACCCATTATAAAATATCTATTTGCTCAAGACCGCACACCTCGATTCTTTCGGATCGGCCGCAAAGATCCGTCCTTGAGATAGTTAAAATGTCACCATCCAGCTTTCTTCGGTCAAGTATCATGATCACGAACCGACTCATGACGGATGAGTCAAGAATGGTGAGTAGAATTACTCTCAGGTCCAAAGTCAGAAGGTATGCAGATTTTGCCAAGGCATCACTCTTTCTGCTCCAAACTCACAAACTTTTCCAAGGTGAATTTCAAGTGGTGACCTCATTCTTGAGTACCTCAAGATACTTGATCATGGAAGGACCTTTGTGGCAAAACTTCCGAAAATTGGGCCTCGACGAAATGAGTCCGTGTAGGCTTTGACCTTCGAGCTTGAGAGACTTGGCTAGCAAATTTCACTAAAAGTGCCTCATACCGCCTCATTCTTGGTAACTTTGAAATCCAAGGAAATTGCATAGTCGAGTTCCGCGCCCTCTGGGCTCTTAAGGTAGATTCCAATTCCTCCCACTCTTCCAGTGGAAGAACCATCGACCTCCAATGTCCAGATATCGGAAGGATGTTCTTTGATTTGGAGATCTCCTACGAGCCGAGGTTCCGCTCGGTTCATCCTCCATGATTTTCGCTCGATGTCGTCTGAATCGATCTGGGATCATCACCAAGTAGAAACATTTGGTTGACCCGAAGTTTCTCGACCAAGGGAGGGCCGATTGATGAACCGGGCTTCTCAAGGTTTTGGATTGAACATTGAGGGCCGGATTTCGGACTATATGTTTGGTGATTAAGCACTCGAGCACTTGCTTGTCAGGGACTTTCTCTGAATCCTTCTCTGGGTAATCCGCTAAGAAGTCGGCGAGGACCTGATCCTTTTTGGCTGACGGAGCCTGGTAGCAAATGTCATATTCACGAGCTCGATCGCCCACTTAGAGAGTCGCCCAGATTGGTGGGCTTTCCTAGGACCTGTTTCAAAGGTTCCGCATTAGTACCACTATTTTGTGAGACTTAAAGTAAGGTTTTAACCGTCAAGGTATAAACTAAAGCGTGCGAGCTTCGATCTTCACGATCTTGTCTCCGCCAAAGAAGGCTTTGCTAAGATAGTAGATCGGCAAATGTCGTTAGCTTGAATCTGTATTAGGACGGAACTCATTGCCTCTTCCGTAATTGCTAGGTAGAGGTAGAGTGGTTCTCCTTCGACGGCTTGGAGAGCAAAGGGAGGGAATGGAGGTATTCTTTCAATTTTTCAAAGCCTCGAACATTCCATGTCCACACAAAGTTCTCTCCTTTCCGAGGGTTTTGAAGAACGGAAGATTCTTCTCACCGATCGGAAATAAAACGACTTAAGGACATGAGACTTCCTATGAGTGTACAGACTCATTGAGGGTTTTCGGTGTGTGATCTAGGATCGCTTTGATTTTCTGGATTGGCGCTTATTCCTCTTTCCGTGACTATGTATCCGAGGAATTTTCCTCCCTTCACTCCGAAAGTGCATTTTTCGGATTCGCCATCCCATACTTCGCAGGATGGAAAAGCAATTGTTGAGATGCTCAATATGCTCTTCCTCGCCTTACTTTTAACAAGCATGTCGCCACGAGACTTCCATCGCCTTCCCGATCTCGCCTTTAAACATTCGTTTACTACCGGTAGTGGCTCCGCGTTCTTCAAATCAATGGCATCACCTTGAAGCAGTATACTCCTCCTGCTGCGAAGAAGGCCGTTTTCTTAACGTCCTCCTTGGCCATCCGAATTTGGTAGAAGTCTTGGTATGCGTCCATGAAGCTCAGTAGCGCACATCCGGAGGTAGAGTCAACCAATTGATCTATCCGTGGCAATGGATACAGATCCTTGGGGCAAAACTTGTTCAACCTTGTGAAGTCATTACACATTCGCCACTTGCCTGGCGACTTTTCGACCAGAACAACATTGCAAACCTAGTCAGAGTAGCGGACTTCCTCGATGTGTCCTGCCTTTAGGAGTCGATCGACTTCGGCGGATATGATGGCATCCTTGATGGGGCCAAAGTCTTTCCTTTTCAGTCGGATGTATTTGACTGAAGGATCCATGTTCAACGGTGAATCAGAATCCGGTCGATCCTTCAGTCGCTTGTACCCAAAGTAACACATCGTTGTTTTCTGGAGGCAAGCGATGAGCTTCATCTCTACTTCCACATTCATTTCGGTCCCGATCCTTGTTTTCTTCTCGGATCGCCAATAATCTCGATCTCTTTGAGGGTCTCATGAGGCTCAATTCAAGGCGTTCTAGGAAATTTTTCCTTCGCTTCCTACGCCGACTTGTGAGTCCTCCTTCCGGGTGGAAGGATAGTGGGCGCGGCGGAGTCACGGTGATCGTAAGACGGGCAGACGCCTTCTTGTGGACATGATATAACATTCCCAAGCTTCTCGACATTTCCGAGCTCTTGTCCGACCAAGGCCGCTGGGAACTTCATCCTGTCAGGAGAGTAGATGAAACACTGAACGGTTGAGACTGGCCCAAAGATGGCAATCAGAATCGAAAGTTTGTTCACCACCACAAAGCGGACTTCAGGTCACCTCCGGAAAGGTACCGAGAGAAACATGTAAAATGATACTCCGAGGGTCGACATTCCTCCTCCAATCCTAATATGGAGGTGTGCACTCGCCATATCGGACTCCACCCAATGCCATCTCGATCCAAAGGTCCTCTTGGAGATGATGTTCGAGGAACTTCCAAAGGTCAACCAAGATCTTGTTCACTCAGAGGGTTGCAATGGTCAATGAGACCACCAGGGACATCCGGTTTTCGATGTCTTCTCCCCAGTAGGAGGAGGAATTTCACCGCCATCGAATGATATGGTGTTAGTGCTCGGAATTGCCGGACTAGCATATGCTCGTCGTTGTTTCAGAGGTTTTATGGGTGCGCCTCCTCATGCTCCTCGCTATCTCCCCGCTGGTCCTCCCGCAATAGTGTTGATCACCCCACAGATGGGCGTTTTCCATTTCGATATCGCTGTATCGGTAAGAACGCTGGTCCAGATGGGGCGGATAGTTGGTCATGAGGGGGTAAAGGCAATGAGTGAGGCGGTTCCGCTATCCTCTCATCTCCTTTGCTCGTTCTATCTTGTGCATGTGTTCGCCCTTATAGATATGCTCCTTCAATTTTCCATCCCTTATCCTGTTCCACTTCGTTTTCATGAATGTAATCGTCTGCTTCGTGTCCGCGACACTTGTGAAACTTGCAATAGCCTTTTGCGTTTACTCTTACTACGGCCGTGAGGGGCTTCGCCATCGACGCCCAACTTCTTCTCAACAATAGTTGCCAAGATGTCGGATCTTGGTCTGAGCCGGTATAGTCCGCAGATCGCTTGGCGGACTTCTCTCCTCGTGAAAACCTCTCTCTTTGATCCTTCTGAATCAAACTTTGCTTAATGCTGGTCTTGCTTCACCGGATCCTTCGCTTTTGAGTCGGCTCACCGAACATTCCTTCTGTAATCTTCTCCATACATCACTTCCTCACAGATGTCTTCTAAGTACTTTTCGCTTCTTACTTCTTGACTTGAGAGTTTTCTCCGGAGTTCCGAGTTGAGAGTATTAGCATACAGGTGTCGGACCCGTTCTTTAATACTGTGTGGCTCAACCCGAAGAACCTCCGCGTGAAATCGATCCAAGAAAGTCCTTAGATCCTTGTGCTCTCCCTGTATAACGCCTGCCAGATGCTCCACGGTACGTTTTCCCTCTTGGATTTGCCGAATCGAGCCAAGAATTTAGAAGACAGATCCGCGTACGACCGTATCGAATTATTCGGCAAAGAGGTGTACCAATCCATGGCAGTCCCGAAGAGAGTGGACGAGAAAGTGAGGGCTTTAGTGTTGTCACTCATCCCTTTGGAATCCATCTTGCTGAAGCGTCAGTGACCCACGGACAAGCGCCCCATAGTAGTATTCCAAGTTTGGAATCACTGTCCAATTCGCTTTCTCCTTCTCATGATACCGCCACATAGGGATTTGGCGCTACCGGTAGTTATCCGCCGTGATCTTTACGAGACGCCCGAGGCTTAGAATCGAGCTTCTAAAGCCTTTTGTGGGCATAGATCTCGCCATTCATGATCTCCCCGCCCTGGATGTATGGCCACATCCGCGGAAGTTCGCTCATGCGCTCGAATTGTTTCCGCCACTTGATCCTCGGCCCCTGAGGCACCGGAGTGGAACTTCGGTGTCTATTGTTCACGCTCGGCGCCTCTCCTCACTTGATGGCTTCTTCCTCGGATTTGTGAGGCCGAGGCTCACTCGCCCAATAGATCTCGCAAATCCTCCCTGGGTTGCCGATCTCCTAATCTCGCCGGATTGACGTTGTCCGCCTTAGACAATGCCGACGGCCGAGGAGGCGAACCATCGCGGAGTGGCTTGTTGCGAGGAGCATTGTTGATCCTGTGCACCTCGATAATCGTTAGCGCCTTTATCAAACGCGTGATCTCGCCAATCCAAGGTCGTTAGTGCGGATAATGCGCCCATCGCATTGTGAATTGTCAAAGGGTGGGCCTTGAGCTCCTGTCGGAGAAGCTCGGGCCGCACCTTCTTCCGAGGAAGGACTGGCTGTGCGTCCCTCGCTTGGATATCTTCCTCTTACCGTTGCAGACCTGCATCCCCGGGTGGGTGGGCGTCCCCGCGGGCGCGGTGGTGGAGTTCTTAATTCTGTAGTACCAGCTCTCGCTGTTCGTCTTGTTCTTGCCATTGGTTTACTCGGAACACAGATGCTTTTTGTAAAGATTCCCACAGACGGCGCCAAAATGTTAGGGGGTAAACCTCTCAACACCAACACTACCACTGCAAGTAACCTAATCCAAGCTCCGCCTCCAACTTGAAGTCCGACAAGAGGGTTGTCCGAGAAAGAGCACCTGAAAGGACTAAGTGGGTTAGAAGGGGGTACCCGGATTGCCAAGGTCAATCCGGAAAGAGGCTTCACTCAAAGGAGAGGAGGTAGCTCTCAATGCAATAGTAATTGGAAAGGTATTATGTATATCACTTTGGTCTCGCTTATCGACCTCTCCCTCCTTACTTACCTCAAGGTCTTGGACCTTGTGCTGTATTTATAGTTATCATATACTCATGAGGTAGCTCATAAGATGATGCCAAGTGTACGATCCATTTGGACACCAATGTTACCTTTCGCCCACGGCCCATTAGTGAACAGAGTCCAATACCGATAAGTGGGCCCGGAGGGTAGTTTGGACCTTTTCCTCCGAGAGTACTTCACTGTTGGGTCCGGTTAGTCCCTCTATGATCCGTCTGCTTGGTTGATCGCCTGGTAACTCGGATGTCCGAGCCAAGAGTTTCACTAAGTATCTCGCTGGTTCATACATACGCTTGGTCTTAATGTAATGGTCGCGTCGAGATTCTCTCAGACGGTCGTTAGGCATCTCTCAGATCGACATGGTCAGTTTGAAGTCCTTTCCTTAGCCACCGGACTAGCTGGGGATGTAGTGATTTCAACAGATCGATTCACTTCATGGACCATGTGAGATCGGACCAAGATCGATCGCTAGTTAAGCCGTGATGCGCTTTAGGACACGCTCTATGGCGCCCTTAACGGATTGGACATATTTCCGTAACAACAAATATATATGTGAGCAGCATAGAAATTTGAGATTACATCTATACTAATATTAAAAGAATACTTTTTGGACCTATGGACTCATACCAAAATGTGGTGTTCCACTTATACCCCTACCTACAACATAAAAAAAGAGTATAAATAATGAAAAACGTAAGTATTACAATGCAGATTTTAGTGTGCATGTATCGATATTAATTAATACAGTAGGGAGACGTTTAGTAGGATATATCAATGGATTAATTGCCATAATGATACGTAATATGGTTTAATCAGATTTAGTATAGCCTACTAAAATTCGGGCATATCCATGTTTATATTCCAAGCCCGTATAAACACGTATTGTATATCCGCTCGACGCATAGTGAGTATTACGCCTCTAATATGGGTCTCTCTCTTCCTCAACTCTCAATTGGTGCAATTTTTATCCAAATTCTGGCGTTGTTTTTGAAAAAATATATACATGTATTACTATGGTGCATGTACACATACATGTTTTGAAAAAAAAAACAAGACCATTCTTCTTCCTCAATATATCTAAAATTACATATGTCAACAAGTGCTTCAGCTGCTGTTGGAAGAAGATAACCCAAATGAACCGTTGATATCTCTGGTGTAAGAGTGCAAGAACCTTTTGAGAAAACCATGGGAAATAGAGCTGAATTGGATCCCAAGAAGTGCAAATATGGTCACGATTTCACGGCGAAATGGACATGGAAGGAAGAGGAGAAGATGTCTTTGGGATGTTTCTCCTCCACATGTTTTACCTTTATTGGACTTGGATATAGTTTAGACTATTTTTAATTTCTTTTCTTTACCCAAAAAAAAAAAATTCTATAGGTCGGATTTTATTTCTTAGTTCAATTTTTCCTTATTGTGCAACTCTTTTACTGTTTCGTATCTTTGCTCTTCTCTTTTTTTCATTTCATCTTCTAATATTTAGTGTTGGTTGTTTGAATGCTAATCTCTTTCCCTTTTATTTTTTATCGCTAATAGGTTGAGATTGAGGAAAAAACTCGATTATCTATGTGGATTTGTTATTCGTGCGGAGAGGTGTAAGCTCTTTTCACCTTTTATTTCCTCTTACTATATTATATTTCATTCCAAAACTTTTGTGTGGGTTTCTAAAGTCACAACTAAATTACTTAGTGCAATGAAGAAGGTATGATAGTAGTGTTTATATCTTATATATGTTGTTTATTCACAAGTATTTTCGATCGTATGGCATCTGCAATATAAGAATTAAAAGTAATGTTTCAAACTTTATGTTTCATTAAGTATCATATCTCTCTAGATAACCATTTTACTACTTTCATTTTCTTAAGGTACAGGTGTAAACGAAACGAAAAAAAATGAATATGGCATGCTTTTGGGATGTTATATGGTGGGGCTTTGATTGATTAGTACATAATATATTTTATCTTTAGTTTAATCGTGATTGTATTTGGCATGCGAGTAGCGCGTGCATATTCATAACTAAAAATAAAAGTATTTAATGATAATATTAAGCATAGTTGACTGCAACTTTTTAACCAGACGGGGTATGATCATTTTTTGAAATAGTTTAAATTTTATAAGTGGCGTTTTATATATAATTTATCAATATTAAAAATATATGAAAAGAAATAAATAAATATTGATCACTACAATAAATAAGATAGAAAGGAAAGTAAAAAAATTAAAAACTAACGGAAATGAAAGGAAATAATAAAAAAACAAAAAACGACATAGCAAATAATGACCTTACGAGATATCATATGCGCCTCATCGCCTCGATGAAATGTTGATCATCTCCAACGAGACTAACTATTCTAAAACATCTTATATTATCAAATAAACAATAATAAAAAACATACTATATTAAAAATTGAAGGGAGTAAGATACTTCAGGCTGGATCTCTGGATCGCCTTCCGTTTTGTACTATTTTTGGAGTTTGATAATATATTCTCGTTTCAAAAAATAAAAAATAAAAAAATACAGGTGTGTAAGTTGATGACGTATATGAGTTTTATTATAAATTAAATTTTCACAAAGATCTATCACTATAAAAAATAAAATATGCCAGCATTACATACTATTTAGATTATTCCGTAATAATCTATTTATATATATTTAAAAAGAATGAAAACAGAAAAATTTCATCATGCATATATTAACAAGAAACAAATTTGAAAAGATTCAACGGGATTATTTAGTGTATTTTGGAATAATAATGATTGAGTTTAAGAGGACTATTTGATAATAATGGGTAAATATTAAAAAAGAAAAAAAGGTGCCCGAAAAAAAGGAAAAAAAAGGTACTCTAGGTCGAGACACTGCCAGTTTAGGTGAGCAATGTTGGTATTGTCCGATCAGTTTATACTTGATTTATCAACCGTACAATTAGGAACTCCGACCCAAACATTGACCAAAAGAATTTATAAAGTTTGATAGGAACAAGTCTACTAAAAATAATTAATTAAAAGTTTACAAACTAGAAAAGTAAAATTTCAATACTAATAAATGTAATAACAACTATCTGTTTACAATATTAAACCTACCGATATATAAATCATTTATCGTTTCTATACATCTCCTTTATACAGACGATTTGCACTTTGCTACATTTTCATGTACCATCAAACTTAGTTAGAAAAAAAATCACATAAATAAGATATTAAATTTCATATCATATGTGTATAAATGATAAACAATTTCCTATTATAGATTCAAGAGCATACATTTTCTTATACATGTTTACTAACAAGAGTCAGGGACACTAGTTGAGGTCATCTCGGCCTATATCTTACTACACTGGTATTTCGTTATTTTACTTTTAAACGAATTGAGTTCTATCCCACCCCAATTCAACCATGTTCAAAATAATGATGTTCATGTTCGGTCTGACATATACTCGAACCCGTTCCATACATTTGTAACAAGACCTGACCTCAAGATTTTATATGATTAAGTTAGTAAAAACTACATTTTCCCCGTGGAGGGGGGTGTCCGCGATACTCTGTGGGGAGACTCTCTTTGATTTTCTCTCTGGATCCATAACGGGCCTGGAGAGTGGGTGGTGGTGGGGGATCTAATACTCTCTAGGCGGGGAAACTCTCTTCGATCTTCTATCTACTTTCTTGATCTCCATAACGGGCCGAGGGTTTGGGTGGTGGGGCATATACTCTCTCTTCGATTTTCTCTCTATTAATTCCTTCACCCATAACGGAATTATGTTTGTTGAATAATAACTTTTGTGTCTTTTGTGGGGCGACCACAAACCGCCGCGAGGTTGTTGGAAACTGGGGGAGGGGGAACAAGCATAACATGTGAAATTATGTTTTTACAATAATAATTTTCGTGTGTGTGGTGGGGTGACCACATACCACCGTGGGTTGTTGGGAACATCCTATTGGTTGTGTTGTACACTTCTATATTTAATTTTGATTCGGTTTGAGGGATGCAATTTTTTTAAAAACATGTGTTGGTCCAGATAACGGCAAAGTAAAAGACTAGAGGGGGGGGGGGGTGAATAGTCTTTTTAAAACTTTTGTCGATAAGCACGCTTCTCGATATTCAGAAGATATCTGATACTTAATTTCAGAGAGCGGAAGACTTCTGAGATAAGTACACGTGTTCAGCAAGATAAGAGTAAGTACTTTGCAATATAAGTAAAACAAGTAATAAACTGCAGAAAGTAAATAACACGTCTTTTTATAGTGGTATCTGAAGGTGGCGTAATCCTTCAACTAATCCACTTCGGTCTTTCTCAGACCTAGAATCCACTAAGATAAATGAAGTAACCTTACAGATATCTTTTCTTAGATTCCTTAAAGCACTAGGTTCCCAACCAAGTGTTCCCCTCGCTTATTCCCTCACTTCCACAAACAAGTACTTCAGATTAAGAAACCTTTTGAGCTATTCCTTAGCTTTCCAAGCTAAGTACTTCGTGCTCAAGAACCTTGGAGTTATTCCTTAGTTTCTCAAACTAAGTACTTCTCAGACTCCATAAAATGGTGTTGGTTTTAGGTTTGTTTGTTAGGTGAGCTTCTTTAATAACTTGTTCGCTTATTCAAATAGCTCGTGAATCAAGTATATTTAATACACTTTGCAATGTATGGTATCTTGTTCTCATCGACCCAAGTCTATGGTAAGTGTTCAAGAGAATGAAACTTATATATGAAATCTTAGTTCACTCTTTCACAGATAACAATGCTCGTATGATCAGACACTTAGAACTTTTGTGCTACTTAGAATCAAGAGCTATGGTCGCAATGTAAAGCTTCAAGGTAAGTAGTTTGCTTGAGAGAGCTTGTGAGAGTATTCAATGTAAGTTCGGTTCTAAGTTCTATGTGTATTCTCAAGCGCCTAAGTGTTGATATTTATAGATGAATTTGAGTGCCGCTTGAATAGTATCCATAGTTTAAATCAAATTCAAACTATTGATATCCTAATATAGTATCAGTAGGTGTTTGTCTTCTTTTTCGGTTACCATTTTGTTCAGACATTTCTGTCTGTGCATTTAATGCACTGTACTATATTTTGTCCTGTAGTCCCAACGGAACTATGCATGGTATCAGAGGTCTTTTATACAATCAGAGTTTTCTAAAACTTTGCATGTTCTTTTCCAGAGATCATCATAGCTCCGATACCATTTGTTTAAACAACTTGTTATAATATGTTTCTTTTTTCAGAAGCATATTTTATATCAAAGGTATCTGAGTGTAGATATCTGTGGGCACTTTCTTTGTCTCAGAAACCTTTTATTCTCAGATATCTTTTGCAACTCGTGTGTTTCAAAACACTTGTTTCTTCAAGATATCTGGTCATAGGTTTCTGGAAAACCCTTGTCAAAGAATCTTGTACCATCAAATCTTCAAAATCATTGATCTTTTCTCCCGCCGATGCCTTCTTCTTGGTCTTCTTCAGAAAATAAAAATTACATTTTGAGACCTAACACCCTATACAAGATTTGATGGACTATCATACTTAGTGAGTTTTCTCTTTTATAGTGTTCAAGTGAACTAAGAGTACAATTCACCTTTCTGAGCTAAGATAAGTCATTAGGTTGCTGATCAAAATCTAAACAGATATTCCTAACAAATTTCCCCCATTTTGATCAGTCAACGATGACTATGTAACCTATTACAAATCTGGATGAGGAAACAATCCACCACTTAATCATTTCTTATGATCTTTTAATTCATATAATTAAGTGCAGAAAGTAAACATCAACCAAATCACAAGGTGTGATCTTTCCTGAGAAGTTATCTTTTATTTAAAATGATATGTGAGAGTAAGTTCATTAGATATGATACAGAGAAATCTTACAGATAACTTTTTCAAGATTTAACAGAAAAGATCAATCAGCAAAATCACAGAAACTACTTAGTCAAATAGAACAACATGAGTTACCAAGCTCCAAGTGAACATTCTAAATGAGAAGTTTTCAAGTCTTCAAAAATTCTTCAAGTCTTCAAAACAGTTCCATGGATCAGTCTGCAAATTTCCTATCACCAAACCTTTTTATGTCATCAGAGTAGTCATAGAGAAGAGTTCTGATAATCATCTCTGTCTCCGCAAATCCACATGCTTCCTTGTAGGTTTTGGTGGATTTCTCGACAAAATGCTTGACCCACGATACTTTCCCCACTTCCGTGCATGCTCGATTCGATATCCGATAGCTTGAAGTATTCATAAATGATCTTCGATATCCGATGTCACCCTTGTATTGATCTTCGCCATAGAAGGGCTCATAGGGTTCCACCGCAAGTCTTGCTCTTGCCTGCTCCAAGAAGGTCAGAATTCTGCACATCATCCGCTTTCCATAAGGACATTCATCGAGAGGTCCTTCTTCACGGCTTCAGCCTCTGATTACTTCAAAATCCAACCATGCTTTGATGTGGTTGGTGTTAATCAAGATCGGCTTATCTTTTCTCCATGCCATGAGTCGTTATGGATTGGTTCTGAAACCTTGAATTTACCAAGAAGTGCTTGAGTTCCGTAATCCAAGAGCTATTCTTCCGATTAATGCACCAGAGATGAGGAATTGTTGTCATTCTTCACATACTCAATTTCGCTTCTTCCGCCCGAGTGGAAGTAGACTTTTTCTTTGTTCAGCTCTCAGCCTGTTCCTTCTTTGTCTAGAATTCTCCTTTGGGGGAATGCTTGAAGAACCACCCTGGATTGACTTGGAATTTCTAGAGGGTGTTTTAGCTGGTAAAGGCTTTGCAGCTGTGGGCTCAGTTAGGCTATCAATTTTCCTTTTTCTGTGAAGAGGAGCTTCATCTACATCAGTTTCTTCATCATCATCAAGATTAAATCTTGTGAGACTTTTGCAGCCTTCTTCATTGCCCTGGGATTTGATTTGACCTTCTTTTTCTTCTTCAGAAGATTCATCAATCCCTCTTACTTGTCTTCTCCTTG
Source organism: Plantago major (assembly GCA_026545765.1). Lineage (NCBI taxonomy): Eukaryota > Viridiplantae > Streptophyta > Magnoliopsida > Lamiales > Plantaginaceae > Plantago > Plantago major. The sequence goes on from CM048843.1 coordinate 14,105,958, forward strand.
GAGCCTTGGTACTCCTTGGAGGTCTTTTTGCCATGGCCCTTGTTACCATTGTAGTTTCTTCAGTTGGCTGCTGGGAAGTAGCTACTATTTGCAAAGCAGCTTGACTTGGTGAGGGCTCATTTATTCTGAGTGGTGGCTGGGAAGTTTTCTTATTTCCTCTTCCTTTCTGAGCGGCACCAACTCTAGATTTCTTCTTTCCTCTCCCTTGATCAGATCCAAATTCTTCCCCCTTAGTCATTGTTGACTGACTAAGTACCACAAAAGAATCTGAGAGGGACTCAAAATTCTTTTACAAGTAGTTGTAGGCAGTAACCAACTTCTGAATTTCAGCCTTGAGCTCCTGATTTTGTTTGATAAGTCCCTTTTCCTTATCAATGAGCTCTGCCAATGGGCCTAGTATGGCATCTACTTTTCCAGCAGTGTAACTTGCCTCGTGAAAAGCTTTTTCAGCCAATGACACATCATCGTCCCTTACCATTCCCAGATCCTTCTGAGCAATGATCATACTGGTTGTTCTCTGAGTGATAAGCTCAGTAAATTTCTGCATATCTGAGGGGACGGAGGCAATTACTTCTTTGTTTTGTGAAGACATCTCCCGTTTAAGATGAGCCAGAACTTGATATCTATTCATATATTCATGGGAGTGAACATTTGGCAGTTTGTTGAAAACTTCAGGAGCAATTAGCTTCCTTTTCAGATGAGAAACCGCCAAGTGTTCATTGCGGTGTTCTGCCAATGTCTTGTCTTCTTCATCATTTGAGTCCTCAAATTTCAAAGGATCTTCATCCTCTCGACATTTTCAAGATTCTCCAATCCAAAGAACCATCTCGTAGATGGGCTTCTTTCCTTCTCGAGAGGAGGATGGTATGTCTTTTGCTGATGATGCAGCCTTAGCATCATGCTTTTCTTTAGATACTTCTTCAGTATCTAGCTCCTTAGCAATAGCATTTAAAGCATCCTGGAGCTCTTTAACCTCAGAGTAAGCTACTGTCTCTTGTAAGTATTGATCTTGTAGTTGATTGCTTATCTCGGATTTAACTGCTCTTCTTCAAGTTGAAGATGGAGTTGCTCTTCTTCCAACAGCTTGTTCGAGTTGAGCGCCCGCTCGAGTATTTAATATCTTCCGAGTTGTTTCTCAGAGTGCTCAACTACTTGTTCAAGAGTGTCTTTTGTTATCGGGAAGATGGACGGGTAGATTTCGAGGTGATGGAGGAGGGATTATTGTCGGATGTCCTCTCAGCAGCTTTTCAAAATTGAGGCATTGTTTCCATGTGGAATTCCTCCCGTCCCTGGTGCAGGGGCATCATCATCATCCTTTTTATCATCCTTCTCTTCTTCATAGTCATTTTCGTCAGTTTCCTTCTCTTCTTCATCTCCAGAGACCAGATTGATCACTTCTGGAATAGTGATCATTTGCCCATTTACTTCTTCTTGTTCAAAAGGAATAAATTGTAGTGTCAAGTGGATGCTTGAATGCCATCTGCAACTGTCTCGACCATCTCGCTTAAAGGCTTGCACCAATTTGTGTGCCACTTCCTTGGAAAAATCCTTACGCATTAAGGTCGCAACTTGATATTGTTCAGTAGGGAACATTGCGTGGATATAGTTTTCCAGATCAAGAGCTCGTGCTCGTCTTGTTGGTTGATCTGTGATTCTCAAGATTTCGAGAGATCAGCACCTTAACCTTGCCATTTCATGAAGCATCAATATGCTTCGGCAAGGTATGAGTCTCAAGAAGGGAAGAAGGTTTGCATAGTCATCATTCGACTCTTCGCACTACTTTGAACTCGAAAGAGAGAGTTTTGAATTAGTTTCAAAACTTGTGTAGATATCTCGAGTTTTAGAGTAGTCATGTATCTGTGTTACCCGTGGCAACAAAGAAAGCCTCGAGCAGGGTGGACTCACCGAGGTTCCAGTGCCTCGATATCCGGATATGAGGAGGAGACTTGGAAGTCCGATCCTCAAAGATCCTCTCTTTCTTTTGAACCCGAGAATAGGATACAACAAAACACTTAGAAATTTATCAGAGAAAAATTCTGCATTTTGATATCCGAGATGTCAATTACCTCCATGAGGGAGGCTCAGATATTGTCTCTAAACTTGCAGCTTCGGTATTTTCTCGGTGATGAAGGTTTGGTGGCCTCATCAATTCCATTGTCGAGGGATCGAGTGGGCAACTCAAAGAACTTCTACTGTTTGAGCCTATGAGTAGAAAGTGTCAGATTTAGAAAAGTGATCGAGTAATATCGTAGAGAATATAGATATTTGAAATAAATAAATACCGCCAATAGATGGCTCAGACATTTGTTCCTCGTAGACTTCATGAGTCTCTAGTCGATTCTTCGATGAGTTAGCTTCTCATTTTATCATTTTCCTTCTTAGTCGGAGCCTATTAGAAACATCCACTTGATTAGTTAAGGAATTAACAAATATCCTAAAAGTAATGTCTTAGGGAATTTCTATCACCGTAGTATGTGCTCAGATTCCTTAAGAGGTGAGGCAAGAGCCTCCTTCTCTCTCGAGGCAAGCTTTTCATTTCCTCTTGTTCTTTTGTTTCTAATTCAGCTGTAATAAAGATTTTTTTATAAATAACAAGATTGATGAACATAAAATTTCACAAGTAGAGAGTTAAACCATTCTACCACCGAGCATTGTCAGCCGATTGGTCTCTCTCAAACTTGTGACCTTCTATGCTTTGGTCTTCATTGCTCCATTACGGCTTCTTTGTTTGAAGTTTCGTACTTCGACCTTTCCGAGTGACTAACTTAGTTGCCTTCCGGGTTGATCATTCCGAGTAGGTGTCTCGCTTGATCCTCTCGAGTCGGGGAACCCGATCATTTGCAGGATTTTCTTCAAAGATGTCATGTTGTCGCATGTCTAAATGGAGTTCATTTACCATTTCATCAACCACTTGTGGCTGTTGTGGTTGTGGTTGTTGTGGTTGTCGGAAGCGTAAGTTTGAGCAGCTTGAGAGTTCTTCCATTTTTAAGTGTGGTGTTGACATCGCCTACCAACACTAGGTCACCACCATCGTGGCTTCTTGAAGTTGTTTATATGTGACTTTCCTCGATGGTGTGTTGGCAACAACCTTTGCTATAGGTGCTTGTTCAAGACTCAGGAGTGGTTGCTTTCTCAAAGAACTCGATCTTTTGTTCTTCCCTTCGCTTGGTTACTTTTTTCAAGAACCTTGGGGACGGGATCTTCTCCTCGTCCGATTCATCGAAATCTAAAACAGAGTTATCAACAATCCCTGCTGCTTCTGCAAAAAGAGTTAGAAGTTTTTCAGCATTTATGAGTTCATCAACAAGGCTTTCGGCAAAAGTCTTGACATTTCTGAAAGCACTTTCTCTTCGAGTCTATTTGTTCAAGAGTCGATGCCTCTTTGCAAGATTGATGAGTTCATCTGCAGCGACATCAGGTATCTGGGAATCGACAACCTCAAAGGGTGTGCCTTCTGATTTGCCAGCAGACTTCTTCCGTGAAGTTCTGGGCTTCTTGGTCGCAACTTTTCCCTCAGATCCCTCTTCGCCTTTCGCTTCGAACCTTTCCGAGATCCAAGAATCTTTTTCATCAAGTTTGTATACTCATATTTGTAGAGTAGGTTATCATGGCAATATCTACCGCCTCTCCGAGCTCAATGCCAAGACATTCCAAGAAGTAGCAAATTTTCACCATAGCTTATCGTGGCTTTTAGCTCAAGAAGGCCCTTAACGATTTTAGGCTCAAAGTTGTATCTTCTTCACAAATTTCATGAAGGCATTTCCCCAATTAAAAGGGTTTTCCACCTTTTGTCTTGTTGGCTCAACAAGAACATCATTATCCAAATGCTTCGCTTATCCGTCAAGACCTCCTTGTAGACCATCAAAGCATCTGTGAAGGATACATGCCAACACATCCCAGTGGACCAAAAGATGTCTGGTCCTTATGTCAACAAGCTTGAAGTCGATGGGTGTGTCTTGTTTGTCAAGATCACACACATCACTGTATAGTTGCTTCACACCTTCAAGGAGATCTTCATCCTCAGTGTCAATTTCAAAATCCTTTCCAAGATTTTGAAGTTCAAATAGCTCACGTAAAGTCGCTTGGCCCAACAGGATTTCTTGTCCTTGGACTTTGGTCTTGATAGACACTATCTCAAAGGCCTTCAGAGACCTTTGAAATAATTGTGGAGTTATTGTAAAACTCGTAACATCCAAAGGAAGAAATTCCATCGAAGAGCAGATAGAAAACCCTTGATTTTTGCCTTTTCAAGCATATCAAGTTCTAACTTCCTGTCAGTTTGGTTTTCTATTGCGGCTACCAGGTATTCCTCAATCATGGCACCACCCCAAATCATCCTGTGATTTGAAGTCCAATGATCGTGGTCTAATTCTCCGATCAACCGATTGTTAGTATTAACTAGCACCGTGCTTGCTTTTCAGCATCAAGAGTAGTAGCTGGGATTTCGAGTAGAAGCACGCTTGGGAGTCATCTCTTTAAATAGTGAGGTTTTGAAAAACGAAAGAGATTTGGGTGAGAGAATAGTGATTCTATGCGTAAAACCAATGTGGTTTTGCAGAGGTCAAGAAGAGTTTTGCTATTCTTGTGTAAGTCAGATGTCGGATTAGGGAAAGTAATTTCTTTGCCAAAATCCCATATATATAGCAATGTAATTTCAACAAACATATACATACAAATTAATTTTGTGTGTAAGTATCTGAATTGCAGTGTAGGCGTGAGTAAAAGCTTGTGCATTAAATGCATAGTGGGCCTGCCGAATTTTAATACCCACTATTTATCGAGAGTTAATCTCATTAAGATCAATCGCCTAATTCATCAAGGGTCACCATTGCTTTTTCAAAGAATGATCACAATCAACAAATGTAATTGTGCCCATTTAATGAATTTTGGCTATTAGCCTTCTGAATCACGTTTCTGTATGACCAAGAACACTGTTTGCATCTGAATTTATCTCACACTTAGTATTTGTCCAAGTTTTACACAGAGATAGAAATAATGCAAATTTCAAGAGAGTAGTTGACTGCAGACGGTTGTACTATTCTCTTTTGTGTTCCCCCTCACTGAGTGATCCAGATATCTGAGTACCCGTCTCAAAAATCTTTGAACAGCCGTTTTACGCTTTAGCCTTTAGTTTCTGGATACCCATTCCAGATTCCTCTTCTCTGGATACCCGTTCCAGATACTTCTTCTCTGGTTACCCGTTCCAGATACCTCTTCTCTGGATACCCATTCCAGATACCTTTTCTCTTCTTCTTTGATATCTTCTACTGATATCTCTTTTCTGAACTTTTTCAGTTCTTTGGTAGCTCCATTAGTCCAAGACCGTGTCTTAAGGCTAAGAATCTACTTTCTTGTAGTGGCTTAGTGAAGATATCTGCAAGTTGGTCTTCAGTGCCAATCTTGAGTATCTCTATATTGCCTTTTTCAACATGGTCTCTGATGAAGTGGTGTCTAACATCAATGTGCTTTGTTCTTGCATGAAACTTAGGATTCTGAGTTATGGCAATGGCACTTGTGTTGTCACAGAAAATGGGAGTTTTCTCTTCATTGAGTCCATAGTCTTTGAGTTGTTGTTGTATCCACAATAACTGTGAAGCACAACACCCAGCTGCAATATATTCAAATTTCCGTGGTAGATGTGGCAATTGAATTTTGTTTCTGTCGAACCATGATATTAACTGCACCAAGAAATTGACAAGTTCCCGAGGTGCTTTTTCTATCAAGCAATGATCCAAAGATAGTCGGCATCCAATACCAACCAAACTCAATCCACTCTCTTTGGATACCACAATCCAACTTCTACAAGACTTTTACATACCTTAATATTTTCATAGCAATGTTGTAGTGTCAGATTGGATTTGTCTCAAATCTAGCACACACTAACCGCATATTGAATATCGTGTCTACTTGCAAGGAGGTATAGTAGAGACCCAATCAATTTCCTATACTTGTGTTCTTCAACACTTTGTCGATTCAAGATAGGTCATTTTGGTTCCAATGCTCATCGGTATTTTAGCATTCTTTCAAGGCTTTAGATAGAACTTATTGAGAATATCCTTTGCATACTTTGTTTGACTAATGAATATTCCATCATTGAGTTGCTTGACTTGCAGCCTAGGAAGTAATTCAATTCTCCCATCATGCTCATCTCAAATTTACATTTCATGAGTTCAAGAAAATCTTCACAAAGTTGCTTGCCTTTAGATCCAAATATAATGTCATCAACATATACTTGAACTAAAAGCGCTTCCGTCATGGTTCAAAGGTGAAGAGTGTTTCACAACATCTCCTTTCTTGAAGCCACTTTCTAGTAGGTATCCGCCAATGTATCATACCATGCTCGAGCTTGTTTCACTTCATACAGAGCTTTCTCAAGCTTATAGACTATCCTACTTTCTCGAGGAAACTTAAACAAAACTGGTGGTTGCTCAACATAGACTTCCTCACGGCTCACCATTTAGAAATGCACTCTTGACATCCATCCGATAAATCAGAAGTCATTATGAGTCGCAAAGGCTAGAAAGAGTCTTATTGCATCCAATCTTACAACTGGTGCATAAGATTCATCAAAATCTAGTCCTTTAGTATGGGTAAATCCCTTGGCAACCAACCTAGCTTTGTTCCTGGTTATTTCACCAGACTCATTCATTTTGTTTCTGAAAACCCACTTGGTTCCTATTACAGATATTCCACAAAGAATGGAACCATTTTCCGTACTTTGTTTCTCTCAAATTGATCCAACTCTTCTTGCATTGCGTAGATCCAAATTTGATATTTTAATGCTTCTTCTATAGTCTTTGGTTCAATTTTTTAGATGAAACATCCATAGAGACAACTTGCATTTTCAGCGATTGCTCTTCTAGTTCTAACTCCTTGGTCTATAGGACCAATCACATCTTTTGAAGGATGATTCCTTATCCATTTCATAATGGGTTTTGAACTAGTAGGATCAATATCAATTTGATTTGAATGTGAATCAATATGATCTTGATGAAATACTTGTGTAGTATCCGGATATCCACACATGGGTAATGTCATGGATATCGACATTTTTCAAAGGTTAGAGATATCTGGATCTTTCATTTTAGCAATCTCATTCTCATATACCTTTTCATGATGAAGGTTCTCAGTAGCTTGTTCCATTTATGGAATTCTCATAGGAAATTCTTCATCATGTCTTAGAGTCATCTAGTTGTTACTAAGCATAGGTTGCTTTTCATCGCCGACTCATCCTCTATTTGAATGATAGAATTGTTTCCTTCGAGGATCCTTTCGTAATCGTTAATCATTAGTTCTTTGAACCTATCTGAGAGATCATCATTTAAGAGTACTTTCTTGTTTCCTTCATAGAATACTGCATGAATAGATTCTTCGATCTTTGGCGTTCTTTTGTTGTAGATTCAGTAGCTTTGCTATTCGAGAATAACCAAGAAATACTCCTTCATCTCGCCTTTGGTTGAAATGTTCTCAAGTATTCTTTTCCATTGTTAAGAACGAAACATCGCAACCAAACACCCTTAGATGTTCGATACTGGGTCTACCAATGAAAAGCTCGCACGGAGTTTTGTCATGGTGTTTGTTAATCGACATCTATTTTGAGTGTAGCATGTCGTGTTTACGTTTCAACCCAATAGATTTCACTTATTTCGGTGTCAAGCATTGTTCTTCCGCTTCTTCAGTGGTCCTATTCTTTCTTTCAAAGAACACCATTTTGTTGTGGTGTCCTTACGTAAGATAGTTGATGTTGTATACCTTTGCAAGTACAAAACTCTTTGATGTAATCGGTTTACAAACTCAAGATCATGGTCTGCTCGACATGTATACCTTGTCATCTTTCATGACTTCGAGTTTATTCAGCAAGTTAGGTATCTCCACCCTTGCATCAGATTTGTGTTTGAGAAAGATAACCCAAGTAAACCTTGAGTAATCATCAACAACAACCAGACCATACTTCTTTCCTGCATAACTAGTTACTGAGGATTCAAACAGATCCATATGTAACATTTGCAGTGGCCTTTCACTGGATTGTCTAGTTTTAGACTTGAAAGATGTTTTGGATTGTTTTCCCATTTGGCAAGCTGAGCATACACCTTCTTTTCTATATGCCATTTTGGGTAAACAAACCACCAACTCTTTCTCGCTAGTTTATTCGTAGTTTTGAAATTCAAGTGACTCATTATTTTATGCCATAGCCAATTTTCTTCAAGCAGGCTGATTGACTCACCATGAGACATTCTTCGTGTGGCGGATGCCCAATCATCAACATAAAGATTTCCTTTACGCCTTGCAACCAAGACTGCTCGCTTGACTCATTGTCAATCACTTTACATAGTTTTGACTTGATCTCGACAAAGGTACCCTTTGTCTACTAGTATACTCAAGCTTAGTAGATTATATTTCAATCCCATTAAATTAATTACTTCATAGATTTTGAGGGCGCCAAACTTCAAAATGCCAAAACATATGGTTGGATTTCATATACTCCAGAAAACCTGATAATTGGTCCATCATTGCAATTTTGTAGTTAATCGATTTGCTTTGTCTCCGTCATGTGCTTCCCACATCCACTATCAAAATGCCACTGAAGTTAGTCTTTAGAGTGTTCTCACAAAACAGAAATGTGAGATTGTGTTCTCATACCAACAATGGAACTATCTCGGATTAAAGAATCTTCCAAGAGGAATCCATTTTCAATGAATTTCCTAGGAACATTCTTTTGTCTAACAGAACATAAGGAGGAATCTTAGTTAAATGATTAGTATCATTGTTGTTAAGAACTATTTTCTTCCTCGTGTGTTCCTAGGTGCTCCATTTGGTGCTTTCAGACACTGCCGCTTTTCGAGTCGCCAAGAAACTTAGCTTTCCTCGCCAGATTTCTTCTAGCCCTGGCATTCAGATTTTCAGTGGCTTGATTTATCTTCCACTTCTGATAATTAATTGCTGTGAGCAATTCTAGCTTTTAACCATCGTTCTTGCTCTTGTTTGTATTCGTGAGCAAGTTGTTTCCCGATGGGTTTATAGACAATACCATTTCGAGCACCTGATGCTGTCTGAGATCTCTTCTCAGCAGCTTTGCTAGTCTCTGGATGATCAATTTTCTTTCCAGAAAACGTGACATAAGAAAATTTGCTACCTCGTAATTTTTCCTTTTGAGAGACATAGCATGGGTGATTGCATTTCGTTGTTATGTTTCTTTTCGTAGACATTTCACATTTTTCTTTTCGACTTGTTTTTCCAACAAAGGCTTGGTCGTGAATCGCTTTTCCTTTGTCAAAAATCTTATTTTCCAATCGACATCAGATTATTTGGGAATCACCTTCCGAGCAGACGTAATGTTAGTCCTTCATTACTCTTATTCGTAGTGGAACTATCTCTGTGTGTGTCCACCAAGTCCTCTCTTTTCAAGGATCTCTAAATAAGATTGTACTTCAAGAAGAGTGTCACTAGCTTGGCATAAGATTGAAAGGATAGTTCTTTCTTTTTGAGTTCCTTATTTTCAGAAAGAAGACCTTCACATTTCTTTTGAAGATTTGCCATTCCTTCTTATGTGACTTTTCGGTCTCAGATATCTGAGCCTTGAGAAATGCATTTTCAGCATCCTTTTTCTCAGATATCTTGATTAATTTAGAATTTTTCTTAGCAAGAGAGTTCTTTTCTTCTTCGAAATTTTTGGCTCTAGCTCGGAATGTTAGAAATTCTCTTTTGTAAAGATCAATTTCTTTTCTGAGATTTTCCAGTTCTTTGATTCCTTCGTCATCACTTTCATAAGTATAACAGGAAGTATGTGTTACCTCATCAGCCATTAGACAAGGTTCAATGTCGAGATATCGAAGATTTCTTCAGCCATTCCACACACTTCTTTCTTCTTTTGACCAAAGTCAATTACTTCATGAGAAACACCGCATATTTCTGGAGAAGGCAGTGTGGAATCATCTGAATCCTCATCCTCATAATCGGACTCAATATCTAGAGCATCCAGTTGGAGTTGAATCTTTTTCCTTTCTTCAGTGAGCATAGCTATTTGACTTCTTTTGAAGATTCTTTTATCTTTCTTGTCACCGCCTTAAATTTGTTAGAAGTGGATAATCCTTCTTGAAATGACCAGTGTTTCGCTACAATAGAAACAGATATCATTTCCACTTCGCTTCTCAAGACTGATGCTTTCGAGCGGCTTGTTCAAAGGAGCTTTGCATATTTTTGTATCGGTGATAGTTTGAGCCAGATGCTTTTTTCACTTCTTCGCTTTTCTTCTCTCAATTTCTCGACCGACATATTTTCCCATTTGCTTTAAAGAAAGGCATCCTCACCACATCCTTCCCTTTCTTCTTTCAAGTTCCTTGAGCAATTAGAGCAACACTGCAACTTCTCGTTGTTTGTTCCTTTGAGTTGTCTCATAGTCAACGGTGGCAAGGTGAGAGAAAAGTTCCACAGAGTGATATCTAGCATTCCTCGGTTAAAGTAGAAAACTTTGTGTGTTCCCGCCAGATTTAGACTTCTCACAATGGTTTTAATCTTTTCTGACTGGGTATATAGATTACTTTAACCAAGTGCAGCCATGTCACTCATGAGTGTTGTAAAACTGAAATCTAGTTCTTCAAGAGTCTCTGTGGGACCTTGATTGAAATTTTGGAATTTTAGCTTCAAAACTTCGAACTTAGTTTCCTTTATTTTTCAAGCAAGACAGATTTCTTCAATCAGCTGTGCCACTTTCGCTGCTTTTTGCACCCCTACGCTATAATCAGATGTGCTCGAGTAGAACGATGATGATATTACGAGCCCCATCCAATCTATTTCTCGCATCTTCCGATGTCCGTAGTTCTCTGGCTTTAGTTCGTAAACAACTCGACCATGTGTCTCCAATCGGTTGAAGCATCTGCTTGTGAAGACCTATCACTTTGTTCTCTCTCTAACATTAGAAACCTCTATGACTTGCTTCGAGTTGTTGAATGACTATCGGGCCATTCTTTATTACTTCAATCATTTCGTCACTGATGGCTTCTAGGTCGAGCATCATGTTGTTCTTCCATTTTTCATAATTCTCTGGCTTGAGAATTGGGGCGTCACTTAAAGACATCCCGCAGCAAACACACTAAACAAACGAATCAAGTGTAGGTGAAAAGTGCTAGTGGGCACTTATCTAGATATAGGTTCACGTAAGGCTTGGGAACCTCCCCTCGATACCACTTGTTGGTCTAGATAACGCAAAGTAAAAGACTAGAGGGGGGTGAATAGTCTTTTAAAACTTTGTCGATAAGATAGCTTCTATATCAGAAGATATCTGATACTTAATTTCAGAGAGCGGAAGACTTCTGAGATAAGTGCACGTGTTCAGCAAGATAAGAGTAAGTACTTTGCAATATAAGTAAACAAGTAATAAACTGCAGAAAGTAAATAACACGTCTTTTTATAGTGGTATCCAAGGTATGAATCCTTCAACTAATCCACTTCGGTCTTTCTCAAACCTAGAATCCACTAAGATAAATGAGGTAACCTTACAGATATCTTTTCTTAGATTCCTAAAAGCACTAGGTTCCCAACCAAGTGTTCCCCCTGAGTTACTCCCCAGCTTCCACAGCCAAGTACTTCCTGTACTCAGAAACCTTTTTGAGCTATTCCTTAGCTTTCCAAGCTAAGTACTTCCTGTGCTCAGCAACCTTGGAGTTATTCCTTAGTTTCTCAAACTAAGTACTTCATGTACTCCACGCCGTAAATGGTGTTGGTTTTAGGTTTGTTTGTCAGGTGAGCTTCTTTAATAACTTGTTCAGTTATTCAGATAGCTCTGTGAATCAAGTATACTTAATACACTTTGCAATGTATGGTATCTTGTTCTCATCGACCAAGTCTATGGTAAGTGTTCAAGAGAATGAAACTTAGATATTAAATCTTAATTCAGCTCTTTCACAGATAACAATGCTCGTTAAGGATCAGGATACTTAGAACTTTTGTGTTACTTAGAATCAAGAGCTTTGGTCGCAACAGAAAGCTTGAAGGTAAGTTTGCTTGAGAGAGCTTGTGAGAGTATTCAATGTAAGTTCAGTGTTCTAAGTTCTGTGTGTATTCTCAAGCAGTCTAAGTGTTGATATTTATAGATGAATTTGAGTGCCGTTTGAATAGTATCCATAGTTTAAATCAAATTCAAACTATTGATATCTCAATATAGTATCAGAAGGTGTTTGTCTTCTTTTCGGTTACCGCTTTTGTTCAGACATTTATGTCCAGGCATTTAATGCACAGATTATATTTTGTCCTCAGAGTGCCAACGGAACTATGCATGGTATCAGAGGTCTTTTATACAATTAGAGTTTTCTGAAACTTTGCATGTTCTTTTCCAGAGATCATCATAGCTCCAGATACCATTTGTTTAAACAACTTGTTATAATATGTTTCTTTTTTTAGAAGCATATTTTATATCCAAGGTATCTGAGTGTAGATATCTGTGGGCACTTTCGTTGTCTCAGAAACCTTTTATTCTCAGATATCTTTTGCAACTCGTGTGTTTCAAAACACTTGTTTCTTCAAGATATCTGGTCATAGGTTTCTGGAAAACCCTTCTTCAAAGAATCTTGTGCATCATCAAATCTTCAAAACTGTTGATCTTTTCCTGCTGGATGCCTTCTTCTTGGTCTTCTTCAGAAAATAAAAATTACATTTTGAGACCTAACACCTTATACAAGATTTGCTAGACTATCATACTTAGTGAGTTTCCTCTTTTATAGTGTTCAAGTGAACTAAGAGTACAATTCACCTTTCTGAGCTAAGATAAGTCATTAGGTTGCTGATCAAAATCTAAACAGATATTCCTAACAACATGTATCTGTTACTAATTAACAGGTGAGTTACGGTACGACCCGGTGTAAAATAGAATATGTTATCAACCCGTCGAGTCCTGAACGGGTTAAGGTTGGATCCTACCTCTTTCAAAGCATATCTGTCATGATGAGTCAGATTTTAGATTTTCTATAGTTAGCATAAAAAAGACTCAATGATGTAGTATTGGATGAAGAAGGTCTACTACTGACACCACGACCAACGTTGTTTACATAAGTTTGACTATCTTATGTTCTCGACTAATTTATTTTGTGCTCCCCTTTCTATTTATAATTATTAAAAGTAAACTATACTGTGGCATCGCCACGGGTTAGTACTAGTTTAATGTAAATAAGAACGAAAATTATAAGTGACTTATTCTCGATCATGCACTTGAAGTACCTTATTATTTTAAGCTGCCTTATAAGGCGACGGAAAAAAAATAAGTTATCCATTTACCAACCAACCTTATTTTAGTCAAATCATTATATTATGGTCAAATAAGGCGAAATTGTCTTATAAGGTGTTGAAAAACTTACACTAAATACCTCCATAAAAATCAACTAGGTTATCACCTACCTGATCAATTATCAGCTACTTTCAACTACATAATCAATTACTACCAGCTAACTTATCGACTAATTCGTGAGATTAACACCTAGTTTATAAAAGAGTAAATTTTTTTTTTTTGCACTAATAACTTTTGCCCCTTTTTGAACTTACCCCACAAACTTTTTTTTTTTTTTTGCATTTCCCACCAAAACTTTTAGTAATATTTTGACGTTACACCAAAAATTGACGTCCGTTAAGTTTGTATTTTAAATCACACCAAAACCTTTTCAAAAATTTGCACCCGCTACCAAAACCTTTTTTTGTTTTTTAAATCACACCAGAACCTTTCTTGATTGATTTGAGTAATCAAAATATATGTTCGCATGAATTGTTTGGGGTTGCTAGTCTAGTGATGGTTGGAATATGCATCGTATTTGCCATGACTTTTGCCTTTTGCAATAAAAAATCTTCAAATAATTTGTTGGTTCAGTGTAGTGATTTAAGGAACTGCATATGTACCCCCTGGCAATTGCGTATCTTCCTGTGTTTGGATCTAAAAAATGACACAAAGCTACTTATATGTATGTGGAACGAGCATATATATTTTGTGCCTTCATTTTTGTAATTTTATTGAAGCAACTAATTGAGGGATGGAATGTAAAGAGAGTTCGAACACTTAATTTTATAGATAGAATGTATGCCAATTAATATACTAATAAATTTTATCATTTTTTATCCGTGTACTACTATGGAATTTCACATTCGTATACATATGCGCAAGATCTTATCATATATCTATCATAAAAGAAACTTATTGTTATATTTAGCAAACAAATGAAGAAAGTGTGTTTAGTAGACAAAATACACTAGTGTATCATGTTTATGGAGTGAGTGATAAGAGATGATCATTCTCTATTCTCTTAGGGATAGAATATGGTTTGGTATGTAGCTTCTGTATCAGAAAGAAAGTGTCATTGTTGGTTTGTGACTTGGATTGTAATCCTTATTTTCTAACACTTTTGTGTTCTTTTCGTTGGAATAAAATTTAAAAATTTCAAAATGAATAAATTATTATCAGATAGAAAGGTTCCGTAAGACACAAGTTTTTTTCAAAGGTTTTGGTGTAATTTAAAATAAGTTAATAAAGAATTTAACTACCATCCAACCTTTGTGTAATGTTAAAATTTTATAAACTTTTGGTGAAATGCAAAAAAAAAAAAGGTGAAGTAAGCTCAAAAACTAAAAAAGTTATTACAAAAAAAAAAATTTTCTCTTTATAAAATTAGGCAAACATCAAGACCAGACCTATAAATGAATATGGCCCATACCACAAAGAACTGAACAAGCCCAGTAAGCAAGGGCCATAAGTTGAAGAAGTCAGTCGCCCAAGTCTATTAATGACAGGCCGCCAGCCTACATATTCAGCATCAAACCATATTCAATTTGGGCTGACATCCCCAAAATCTACATGCCACTAATTTGAATGTTTTAAAAGACCGGTAAACAAACCTACACAATCTACAAGATGATAACAAAATTTTCATGCTCTTTCTCACTGGAATATAGCAGCAATGTAGTTATCTCAGATCATGGCCGGATATGGGCATGGATGAGAAGGTCCTCCATAAAAGGCCCAATGAATTTGGAGGCCATTCTAAATTAATATGCAACAGTGGAATTTTAGAAAGCTTTATATGTTTTGTTTAAAGTAGTTTGTTTGTCTTACTCGTTAAGTATTGTTTCCCCTTCTAAAAGTATTTTTTTTATTTTTTAGTATGTTTCTATAAATTTAATTAGTTTCTATGTGATGATTTATAAGCGTTAAAAAACGATCATTTTGGATAATGTCAAGTATGATAAAACTTACTCAAATCATTCATATTTATTCACTTGAAACACATATATTTGACAATGCAAAATCAGTTTAGATTTTAATTTAATCAGTTTATTTGTAAATCTTAATTTCCCATTTCAAATTTTAATTTTGCATTTGTAGTATGAAATTTCATTTAATTATGGTTTATAGTTTCGGGGTTAATGTTAAAATTTTCACACAACCCCTAAAAATTTGATCTGGCCATGGGTCAGATTAAACTTACACTTCCGTACCGCAAACAACAAGTTAGAGATCCAACACAAACAATATAAACACACAAACACGAACGAATCGCAAGGAGCACATGGAGAAAAGAGTCATATATAAAAAGTTCTTGATATATTAGTTTGTTGGCAAGATAGCCCGTGTCTTGAAGTATGTCAAGTGTGTACTTCCTTTGACAAAGAAATATGCCTTCTGGACTCCTGGCAACCTCAATACCAAGCATGTACTTGAGTATGACTAAATCTTTAATTGTGAATATGTTGTGCAGATGTGCTTTTACTTGAATGATAGCTTGTTTATCTGTTCCTGCAATGATAATATCATCAACATAGCAAACAAGAACAATATAGTAGTTTGACTTACTTAAAGTAAACAAAGAACTGAGAAACCACTGGCGAGAAGCCTGTTTAAGACCATATATATAAGCTCTTGTTGAGCTTACAGACTCTCTGATCAGTTGCATGTAGATACCCTGGTGGTGGCATCATGTAGAACTCTTAATCCAAATCACCATGTAGGAATGCACTATTGACATCACAACACATTGATGCAGAAACAAATTCTTTGCAGCAGCAATAGCCAATAAAATCCTAACTGTAGTAAGCTTTTCTATCAATCCCCTCGTCCTGTGTGTAACCCTTTTCTACCAATCGAGCTTTATATCTTTCTATTGATCCCTCTGATTTATGCATTATTATGCACACCCATTTGCTACCAATGCAATGCTTGCCTGCAGGGAGAGTAGAATGTATTGGTCTTTTCAAGTGCTTTAATCTCAGCATCCATGACTTGTTGCCGTGCAATCACTTTTATAGCTTGATTATAAGTTTTAGGCTCAACATCCTGAGTAATTGCAACATTAAAAGTAAAATGAGAAGGTGATAATTGATCAATAGAAAGAAAATCAGATATTGGATACTTAGCAGTAGAAACAGTTAAAGTCAGAGAGGAAGCATGATGTAAAAAAGGGAGCTAAATTGATGTTATAAACACCAAAATGAGGTGGCGTAGATCTAGATTTCCTGCCTGAACAAACTTCTTGTTGTTCTCTCAATCTTGCTTCTCCTTATGTAATAGAAATAGTGCCAGTAATGATTTCATCATGTAAATGAGGTTGTATCATATCTCATGTATCTATCTGTGATACAGAATTTGCAAGAGATTGTTGCACAGGATTAGAAGCAGCTGAAACATACATCTTTAAGAAATAGCATTAGAATCATGATTAATAATATCATGAGAAACATGAAAATCATGAAATGATGAAATGTGTAACAAGTATTAATATTAGGAACAAATGGAGTGTGAATGATATGCTTCTGATAAAAAGGTATATATTTTCATAGAAACATTATAACTTTATCATTTGATCTGTGATACAGAATTTGCAAGAGATTGTTGCACAAGATTAGAAGCAGCTGAAACATACATCTTAAGAAATAGCATTAGAATCATGATTAATAATATCATGAGAAACATGAAAATCATGAAATGATGAAATGTGTAACAAGTATTAATATTAGGAACAAATGGAGTGTGAATGATATGCTTCTGATAAAAAGGTATATATTTTCATAGAAACATTATAACTTTATCATTTGAATTTTCAAAAACCTAAAAATGATCCTAAACTTGTCCAAATTCTAAACTTATGAGATATAGTCTTACGAGCACAATTGATTTAAGGGTTAATTACATAAACACCCCTATACACCCCTGAAAAAACAAGGGAAGTCGATTTTACATATTGACCCCCTGCGTCGTCAGATTCATTACCTTGAGGTCCCTGTGAATAGTGAATTAGTTAGTTAATGTTAAAAATTCAATCGTCAACGATTTTAATTAGATGATGACGTCAACAATTACTGGTTTTTACGTCACTAATGAAATTCAGGAAAAATTTAAAAAAATGACATCATCATAACCTGTAATACCAGTAATGCCCCAGGGGTCTAAATGTAAGAAATCGGTATAAGTCAGATTTTTTTTAAAAAATTGGACATGTAATAAATATTTACGTAAAAATGTTAGATTTGCCCCTAAGTGATTTTCTCGAGATTTTCCAGGTTTATGTGTTATGGGTTTTAAAGAAATTTACTAACAACATAACAGGTTGAATATGTAAGTTGCCGACATATATAATCACCAAAGAACAATATAATTTTATTTGAGAAATGGGTCAAAATACAAGGTGATGGGATCACAATTATTACAATTTCAGTCCACAAAACACATGAATTGTTACAATTTCAGTCTGCAAAACACATGAATTGTGATCTAACGACACACAAACCAACAAAGATATTGTTGCTCTCACGTAATCATTTTTGTGTGTAACCATTGATTTTGTTAGGGATATCTGTTTAGATTTTGATCAGCACCTAATGACTTATCTTAGCTCAGAAAGGTGATTAGTACTCTTAGTTCACTTGAACACTGTAAAAGAGGAAACTCAATAAGTATGATAGTCTAGCAAATCTTGTATAGGATGTTAGGTCTTGAAATGTAATTTTTATTTTCTGAAGAAGACCATGAAGAAGACATCCAACAGGAAAAGTTCAACAATTTTGAAGACTTGAAGATTGCACAAGATTGCTGAAGACAAAGGTTTTTCAGATACCAATGACCAGATATATTGAAGACACAAGCGTTTTTAAATAAACAGTGTTGCAAAAGATATCTGAGAATAAGTAGTTTCTGAAAAGAGGAAAGTGCCCACAGATATCTACACTCAGATACCTTGGACATAAACTATGTTTCTGAAAAAGAAATATATTGTCACAAAGTTGTTTCAACAATTGGTATCTGGAGTTGTGATAATCTCTGAAAAAGGACATGCAAAACTTCAGAGAAATCTGATAATATTAAGGTCTTTGATACAATGCATAGTTCCGTTGGCACTACAGGATAAAACTATAGTACAAAGCATTAAATGCGCAGACATAGATGTCTGAACAAAAACGGTAGCTTCTGAAGAAGAAGACAAACCTGCTACAGTACTATACACAGATATCAATAGTTTGAAATTGAGTTAAGCCTAACGGATACTATTCAAACGGCACTCAAATTCATCTATAAATATCAAGTCTTAGACTGCTTGAGAAAACACACAGAACTTACACCAAGAACACTGAATACTCACACAAGCTCTCTCAAGCATACTACTTACCTTCAAGCTTTCATATGCACCAAAGCTCTTGATTCTAAGTAGCACAAAAGTTCTAAGTGTCCTGATCCTTAACAAGCATTGTTATTTGTGAAAGAGTTGAATCAAAAGATCAAGTATCTGAGATTCATTCTCTTGAACACTTATCATAGACTTGGGTCAGTAAAGAACGAGATACCATACATTGCAAAGTGTATTAAGTATACTTGATTCATAGAGCTATCTGAATAACTGAATAAGTTATTAAAGAAACTCACCTGACAAACAAACCTAAAACCAACACCATATTTGGCATGGAGTACAGGAAGTACTTAGTTTGGGAAACTAAGGAATAACTCCAAGGTTATCGAGCATGTGAAGTACTTAGCTTGGGAAGCTAAGGAATAGCTCAAAAGGTTTCGAAAGTGGAAGTACTGGTCGTGAAAGCCGGGAATAACTGTGGGGAACACTTGGTTGGGAACCTAGTGTATTTAGGAATCAAGAGAAGATATCTGTAAGGTTATCTCATTTATCCGCCTTAGTGGATTCTAGGTCCGAGAAAGGTCAAGTGGATTAGTCAAGGATTACGCCACCTTCAGATACCACTATAAAAAGACTTGTGTTATTTACTTCGCAGCTTTATTACTTGCTTTATTTTTTGCAAAGTATTTACACTTATCTTGTCGAGCACGCACTTATCACGTAAAAGTCTTCCGCCTTCGATTTAAATATCGATATCTTCACAGATATCTCGAGAAATCGTGTTTATCGACAAAGTTTTAAAACACTATTCACCCCCCTAGTCTTTTACTTTGCCGTTATCTCGGACCAACAAGTGGTATCAGAGCAGAGGTTCCCAAGCCTTCAAGACCAACCTAGATCCCGTATAAGTGCCCACTAACGCTTTTCACCTACACTTGATTTGTTTGCTTAGTGTTTGCCGCAGGATGTCTTTATGACGCCCAATTCTCAAGCCGTAGAATTATGAGAAATGGAAGAACAACATGATGCTCCACCTAGAAGCCATAATCGATTTAAATGATCGACGAATAAAGAATGGCCCAATAGTCATTCAACAACTCAAGCAAGTCATAGAGGTTTCTAATGGTAGAGACAGAACAAAGTGATGGGTCTTCACAAACAGACGCCAACTGGGAGACCGCCAACAAGTTATTTACTTAACCAAAGCTCAGAGAGCTCGACATCTAAGATGCCAAGAGAAATCGAATCGGATGGTCGTGCTCGTAATATCATCATACGTTCTACTCCAGAGCACATACAAGGTAAATGGGGTGCAAAACGATTAAAGTGGCTCGCAACCGATTGAAGAAATATGTGCAAGACGAGAAAACAAAGGAAAATAAGTTCGAAGTTTTGAAGCTCAAATTCCAAAACTTTAAACAAGGTCCCACAGAGACTCTTGAAGAACTAGATTTCCGATTTACAACACTTATGAGTGACATGGCTGCACTTGGTGAAAGTAATAGATATACACAGTCAGAAAAGATTAAGACTATTGTGAGGAGTCTAAATCATAACTGGGAGCACACAAAGTTTTTCTACTTTAACCAAGGAATGCCAGATATCACTCCAGTGGAACTTTTCTCTCACGTTGCCACTGTTAACTATGAGACAACTCAAAGAGAACAAACAACTGAAAAGTTGCAGAATGTTGCTCTAGTTGCTCAAAGAACTTCTAAAAAGAAGGAAGGCAATGAGATGACCGAGGAAGCTCTTGCTGCAAAGCAAATGAGAAAATATGCCAGTCGAGAAATTGAGAGAAGACAAGCCAAAGAGAAGCTGAAAAAGCATCTAGGCTCAAACTATCACCAGTACAAAAATATGCAAAGCTCGCTGAACAAGCCAGCTCAGAAAGCATCAAGTACTGAGGAAGCAGAAATTGGAAACGAAATATGTTTCTATTGTCAGAAACCTGGTCATTTCAAGAAGGATTGCCCTGCCTTCAACAAACTAAAGACAGGTGACAAGAAAGATAGTAGAAACTTCAAGAGAAGTCAGAGAGCTATGCTCACTGAAGAACGGAAAAAGATTCAACTCCAACCGGATGCTCTAGACATTGAGTCTGATTCTGAGGATGAAGACTCAGATGATTCCACACTGCCTTCCCCAGAAATGTGCGGTGTTTCTCATGAAGTAATCGACTTTGGTCAAAAGAAGAAAGAAGTGTGTGGAATGGCTGAAGAAATCTTTCCAGATATCTCCAACATTGAACCTTGTCTAATGGCTGATGAGGTAACACATGCTTCTTGTTATACTTATGAAAGTGATGAGGAAGGAATCAAAGATCTGGAAAATCTCAGAAAAAAACTTGATCTCTACGAAAGAGAATTTCTAATGGTCCGAGCTAGAGCCGAAAACCTTGAAGAAGAAAAGAATTTTCTTGTAAAGGAAAACTCTCAATTAATCAAGATATCTGAGAAAAAGGATGCTGAAAATGCATTTCTCAAGGCTCAGATATCTGAGACTGAAAAGTCACATAAAGAAGCAATGGCTAATCTTCTAAAGAAATGTGAAGATCTTCTTTCTGAGAATAAGGAACTCAAAAAGAAAGAATTATCTTTTCAATCTTATGCCAAAGCTAGTGACACTCTTACTGAAGTACAATCTTATTTAAGAGATCCTTCAGAAAAGAGAGGACTTGGGCTGGACACACAGACAGATAGTTCTACCACTCTGAATAAGAGTGATGAAAGAAGAACATTTGTCAGTGCTCAGCAAGGTGGTTCCCAAACAACCTACAGTATCGGTCAGAAAGCTAAGGTTGTTGACAAAGGAAAGGCAGTTGCGACTAAGCTTTGTGGGAAAAACAAGTCCAAAGGAAAACTGTTGGGCATGTCTCTGAAAAGAAACATAACACTGAAAAGTGTAATCACCCACAGTGCTATGTCTCTCAAAAAGGAAAAATTGCAGGAGCTGACAAATTCTCCTATGACACGTTTTCTGGAAAGAAAATAAACAATCCAGAGACTAGAAAGGCTGCTGAGAAGAGATCTCAGATGGCATCAGGTGCTCGGAATGGTATTGGCTATAAAGCCATCGGGAAGCAACTTGCTCATGAATACAAACAGGAGCAAGAACGATGGTTAAAGGATAGAATTGCTCACAGCAATTATCAGAATGGAAGATGAATCAAGCCACTGAAAATCTGAATGCCAGGGCTAGAAGAAATCTGGCAAGGAAAGCTAAGTTTGTCGAGAAGGCACTCGTAAACCCGACAGTGTATCCGAAAGCACCAAATGGAGCACCAAGGAACACACCAAGGAAGAAAGTAGTTCTTAATAACAATGATACTAATCATTTAACTAGAATTCTCCTTATGTTGTCATTAGACAAAAGAATGTTCCTAAGAAATTCATTCAAAATGGATTCCTCCCGAAGATTTTTAGTCCAGACGGTTCCATTGTTGGTATGAGAACCTAATCTCGCTTTCTGCTTTGTGCGTAACACTCTAAAGACTAATTCAAAGTGGAATTTTGATAGTGGATGTGGGAAGCACATGACAGGAGACAAAGAAAATCTGATTGACTACAAAAAGTGCAATGATGGACCAATTATCAGGTTTGCTGGAGGAGATGAAAATCCAACCATAGGATTTGGCAATCTGAAGTTTGGAGCCCTTACAATCTCTAAAGTACTACATGTAAAGGGATTGAAATATAATCTCCTAAGCATGAGTCAACTAGTAGACAAAGGGTACACTGTCAAGATCAAGTCAAAACTATGTAAAGTGATTGACAATGAGTCAAAGCAGACAGTCTTGGTCGCAAGGCGTAAAGGAAATCTTTATGTTGTGATTGGCATCCGCCACACCAAGAATGTCTCATGGTGAGTCAACTGCCACATCAAGAAAATTGGCTATGGCATAAAAGAATGAGTCACTTGAATTTCAAAACTCAATAAGCTAGCCAAGAAAGAGTTGGTTGGTTTACCCAAAATGGCATATAGAAAAGAAGGTGTATGCTCACCGGCCAAATGGGAAAACAATCCAAAACATCTTTCAAGTCTAAAACTAGACATTCCAAAGGAAAGGCCAACGCAAATGTTACATATGGATTTGTTTGAATCCTCAAGAATTAGTTATGCAGAAAGAAGTATGGTCCGTTGTTGTTGATGACGACTCAAGATTCACTGGGTTGTCTTTCTCAAACACAAATCATGTAAGGGTTGAGATACCTAACTTGTCAATAAGCTCAAAGTCATAAAAATGACAAGGTATCTCAGAATCGTAATGCACTATGGTCGAAGTTTGTGAACCAAGACATCAAAGAGTTTTGTACCGCAAAGGTATACAACATCAACTATCTTCAGAAGGACACCACAACAAAATGGTGTTGTTGAAAGAAAGAATAGGACTGAAAGAAGCAAAGAAGAACAATGCTTGTCGACATCAAATAAGTGAAATCTATTGGTGAACTCAGAACACAAAGATGCTACACTCAAAACAGATGTCCGATTAACAAACACCATGACAAAACTCCTTACGAGCTTTTCATTGGTAGGTAATTCTCAAGTATCAAGCATATAAGGGTGTTTGGTTGCAGATGTTTCGTTCTTAACAATGGAAAAGAATACTTGAGAACATTTCAACCAAAGGCAGATGAAGGAGTATTTCTTGGTTATTCCCTGAATAGCAAAGCCTACAGAATCTACAACAAAAGAACGCAAAAGATCGAAGAATCTGTTCATGTATTGTTCTATGAAGGAAACAAGAAAGTACTCTTGAATGATGATCTCTCAGATAGGTTCAAAGAACTGATGATTAAAGATTCTGAGAAAGGATCCTCAGAAGGAAACAATTCTATCATTCAAATAGAGGATGAGTCTGACGATGAAAAGCAACCTATGCCTAGTAACAACCAGATGACTCTAAGTCATGATGAAGAATTTCCTACGAGATTCCAGAAATGGAACAGGTTACTGAGAACCTTCATCATGAAGAGGTATCTGAAAATGAGATTGCTGAAATGCAAGTTTCAGATATCTCTAACACTGAAAAAGTGTCAGATATCCATGGCATTTCCCATGTGTCAGATATCTTAGATACTACACAAGTATCTCATCAAGATCATATTGATTCACATTCAAATCAAAATGATATTGATCCTACTAGTTCAAAACCCATTATGAAATGGATAAGAAATCATCCTGCAAAGGATGTGATTGGTCCCATAGACCAAGGAGTTAGAACTAGAAGAGCAATCGCTGAAAATGCAAATTGTCTCTATGGATGTTTCATCTCAAACATTCAACCAAAGACTATAGAAGAAGCATTAAAGGATCAAGATTGGATCTCTTCAATGCAAGAAGAGTTGGATCAATTTGAGAGAAACAAAGTCCGAACCGGTTCCATTTGTTAACGGAATATCCGTAATAGGAACCAAGTGGGTTTTCGTAAACAAAATGAATGAGTCCGTAAATAACCGTAAACAAGGCTAGGTTGCCAAGGATTCACCTGCATCAAGGACTAGATTTTGACGAATCTTATGCACCAATTGCAAGATTGATGCAATTAGACTCTTTCTAGCTTTTGCAAATCATAATGACTTTACGCTTTATCAAATGGATGTCAAGAGTGCATTCCTAAATGGTGAACTTGTTGGAAGTCTATGTTGAGCAACCACCGTGTTTTGAAGTTTCCTCGTAAAGTAAGATGGTCTATAAGCTTCGTAAAGCTCAGATGGATCAAACAAGCTCCAAGAGCGTGGTATGATACATTGGCCGACATCTACTAGACATGGTTTCAAGAAAGGAGATGTTGATAAAACACTCTTCACATCGAACCATGATGGGAAACTACTTTAGTTCAAGTATATGTTGATGACATTATATTTGGATCTAAAGACAAGCAACTTTGTGAAGACTTTGTCAACTCATGAAATGTAAATTGAGATGAGCATGATGGGAGAATTGAATTACTTCCTAGGGCTGCAAGTCAAGCAACTCAATGATGGAATATTCATTAGTCAAACAAAGTATGCAAAGGATATGCTCAATAAGTTTAATCTAAAGCCTTCTGAAAAGAATGCTAAGATACCAATGAGCATTGAACCAAAATGACCTATACCGAATCGACAAGAGTGTTGAAGAACACAAGTATAGGAAATTGATCGATCTCTATTGTACCTCATCGCAAGTAGACCTTATATTCAATATGCAAATGAGGTAAGTTAGATTTGACAAATCCAACACAATCACACTACAACATTGCTATGAAAATATTAAGGTATGTAAAAAATCGTAGAAGTTGGATTGTGGTATCCAAAAGATAGTGGATTGAGTTTGGTTGGCTATTCTGATGCCGACTATGCTGGATCATTGCTTGATAGAAAAAGCACCTCAGGAACTTGTCAATTTCTTGGTGCTAGATTGATATCATGGTTCAGCAAGAAACAAAATTCAATTGCCACATCTACCACAGAGGTCAATATATTGTCCGGGTGTTGTGCTTCACAGATACTATGGATACAACAACAACTCAGAGACTATGGACTCAATGAAGAGAAAACTCCCATTTTCTGTGACAACACAAGTGCTATTGCCATAACTCAGAATCCTAAGTTTCATTCAAGAACAAAGCACATTGATGTTAGACACCACTTCATCAGAGACCATGTCGAAAAAGGCAATATAGAGGTACTCAAGATTGGCACTGAAGACCAACTTGCAGATATCTTCACTAAGCCACTACAAGAAAGTAGATTCTTAGCCTTAATACATAGTCTTGGACTAATGGAGCTACCAAAGAACTGAAAAAAATTCAGATATCTGAAAAAGATATCAAAGGAGAGAGAAGAGGATCTGGAACGGGTATCCAGAGAAGAGGGATCTGGAACGGGTATCCAGAAACCAAAAGGCTAAAGGGTAAAATGGATATTTGAGGATCTCTGAGACGGTTACTCAGATATCTAAATCACTCAGTGAGGGGGAACACAAAAGAGAATAGTACAACCGCTCATAAATAACTACTCTTGAAATCAGATTATTTCTATCTTTGTGTAAAACTTGGACAAATACTAAGTGTGAGATAGACTCATGCAAACAAAGGTTCTTAGTCATACAGAAACGTGATTCATATAGCTAATAGCCAAAATTCATTAAATGGGCACAATTATATTTGTTGATTGTGATCATTGCTGAAGAAGCAATGGTGACCCTTGATGAATTGGGCGATTGATCTTTACGGCAGAGATTAACTCACAGTAAATAGTGGACTGTTGAAATTCCGACAGGGCCCACTATGCATTTAATGCCGAACAAGCCTTTACTCACGCCTGCCTGCAATTAACAGATACTTACACACAAAATTAATTTGTATGTATATGTCTGTGGAGATTACATTGCTATATATATGGGATTTTGGCAAAAGAAATTACTTTCGCCTAATCCAACATATAGACTTGCACAAGAATAGCAAAAATCATTCTTCAACCTCTGCAAATCTCTGTTAGTTTTTCTGCAAAGAATTACTAATCTCTCACCCAAATCTCTTTCAGACTTTCAAACACTTGCACTATATAAAGAGATGGCTCCTAAGCAGAAATCACAATCTTATACCACTGGTACTGCTGAAAAGCAAGCACCAGAGTTGGTTATAGTAAACAATCGATTGGTAGGAGACTTTAATCCCGATCATTGGACTTCAAATCACAAGATGATTTGGGGTGGTGCCATGATTGAGGAATACCTCACGACTGCTGTTGAAAACCAAGCCGATAGGAAACTGATACTTGACATGCTTGAAAAGGCACAAATCAAGGGTTTTCTATTTGCTCTTCCCAGTGGAGTTTCTTCACTGGATGTCCTGGAGTTTTACAACAACTCCACAATTATTTCCAAAGTCTCTGAAGGCACTGAGATAGTGTCTATAAAGACTTCAGTCCAAGCAAAGGAAATCCTTCTGGACTTAACAACTTTCTGCAAGTTGTTTGAACTTCAAAATCTTGGAAAGGATTTTGAAATAAACACCAAGGATGATTATCTCCTTGAAGGTGTAAAACAGCTGTACAGTGACGTGCGTGATCTTGAAAAATCAGATACACCCACTGATTTCAAGCTGACATCAGAACCAAACATCTGCTGGCTCACTGGGATGTGCTGGCATGCATTCTTCAAAGATGGTTTGATGGTCTACAAGGAGGTGCTGACCAGATAAGCCAGGAACGATGGATAATGATGCTCTTGTTGAGTCAACAAGACAAAAGGCTGGAAAACCCTTTTAATTGGGGAAAGTATGCCTTTATGAAGTTTGTAAAGAAGATTCAAGGCTTTGAGCCTAAAATCGTTAAGGGCCTTGCTGAGCCAAGAGCCACAGTAAGCTATGGACTGAAAATATGCTACTTACTGGAATGCCTTGGCATTGAGCTCAGAAAGACGGCAGACATTGCCAACAGTAACCTACTCTACAAATATGAGTATACGAACATGATGAAAAAGGTTACTGGATCTCAGAAAGGTTCCAAGAAGCGAAAGAATGAAGAGGTATCTGAGGGAAAAGTTGCGACCAAGAAGCCTAGAACTTCACCAAGAAGTCCGTCAAATCAAGGCACACCCATCGAGGGTTGATTCCAGATACCGACGTCACGTGATATGAGCTCATCAATGAAGATGAACTCATCAATGCTGCAAAAGAGGCATCGGCTACTGAACAAGTAGATTCAGCAAGAGAAAGTGCTTTCAGAAATGTGAAGACTATTACCGAAAGCCTTGCTGATGAACTCATAAATGCTGAGAAACTTCAAACTCTTTCTGCAGAAGCAGCAGGGATTGTTGATAACTCAGTTCCAGATTTCGATGACAAATCGGACGAGGAGAAGATCCCATCCCCCAAGGTTGCTGAAAAAGTAACCAAGGCAAAGGGGAAGAACAAAAGGTCCAAGGTTGCTGAGAAAGCAACTAGCTCAAAGGTTGCTGAGCAAGCACCTATAGCAAAGGTTGTTGGTGCCAACACACCATCAGGGAAAGTCACGTATAAACAACTTCAAGAAGCCCTGATGAGTGGTGACCTAGTGTTGGTAGACGCTGATGTCAACACCACACTTAAAAATCTGGAAGAGCTCTCAAATGCTCAAACTTCTGCTTCCAGACAACCACAACCACAACAGCCACAAGTGGTTGATGAAATGGTCAATGAACTCCATTTCAACATATCAGCTATGCAATATGCTGAAGAAAATCCTGCAAATGAGCAGGTTCCCCAACTCCTAGAGAGGGATCAAACTGAGACACCTGCTCAGAATGATCAAACAAGGGAGGCAACTGAGTCAGTCACTCAGGAAAGGTCTGAAGTACCTGAAACTTCAAACAACGAAGTCGTAATGGAACAAGAAGACCAAAGCATAGAAGGGTCACAAGTTCCAGAGACCAATCAGCCTGACAATGCTCAGGTAGCTGAATGGTTTAACTCTCTACTTGTGAAATTTAATGTTTATAAATCTTGTTACTTATAAAAATTTCTTTGTTACAGGCTAAATTAGAAACAAAAGAACAAGAGGAAGCTGCAAAGCTTGCCTCAGAAACTGAGAAGGAGGCTTCCATAGCCTCACCACTTAAGGAACCTAAGCCTGTATTCTAGGTGGAACATAGTTTCTTAAGACATAACTTTTCAGAAATCTTTTAAACACACTTGACTAAATTTTTGTTTCTAATAGGCTCCAACCGAGAAGAAAAATGATGAGGCTGAGAAGCCTAACTCATCAGAGAATCAACCAGAGACTCACAAAGTCTCTGAGGAACAAATATCTGAGCCTTCTATTGAGAAGGTATATAGCTCAGATATCTATATTCTTCACAATATTACTCTGATCATTTTTCTAAATACAACACTTTCTACTCATAGGCTCAAACAAAAGTAGAAGTTGCTGGGGAATTGCCCACTCGATCCCCTCAACCAATGGAAATTGATGAGGCCTACCAAACCTTCATCACCCGAGAAAATACCAGAAACTGTACAAGTTTCTGAGAGACAAGTATCTGAGCCTCCTACTGTGGAGGTGATTGACATCTCAGATATCAAATTGTCTAAGTATTTTCTCCCCGATAAATTTCTAAGTGTTTTGTTGTATCTTATTCTCAGGTTCAAAAAGAAAGAGAGGATGCTGAGGATCAGACTCCCAAGTCTCCTCCTCACACATAGATATCTGAGGCACCTGAAACCTCGAGTTCAACCTTCGAGCCTGCTGTTGTCAGACAGTAACATGTATACTTGACTACTCTAAAACTCAGATATCTACACAAGTTTTGAAACTAACTCAAAACTCTCTCTTTCAGGCTCAAAGTAGTGCCAAGAAGGAGTCAAATGATGACTATGAGAACCTTCTTCCCTTCTTCAAGACTCATACCTTGCCAAAGCATATTCAATGCTTCAAGAAATGGCAGAGGTTAAGGTGCTCTGATCTCTCTGAAATACTGAGAATCACAGATCAACCAACAAGACGAGCACGAGCTCTTGATCTGGAAAACTACATCCACGCAATGTTCCCTACTGAACAATATCAGGTTGCGACTTTAATGCGTAAGGATTTTTCCAAGGAAGTGGCACACAAATTGGTGCAAGCCTTCAATCAGGCTGATGGTCAGACAAGATTGCAGATGGCATTCAAGCCAGTCCTGCCCCCAGACTCTACAATTTATTTCTTCTGAACAAGAAGAGGTTAATGGGCAGAAGATCACTATTCCTGAAGTGATTAATCTTGTATCTGAAGACGATGAGGAGGAAGAAATAGATGAGAATAACTTTGATGAACCTCCTTCTGACCATCACAAAAAGGATGATAATGATAAGAAGGATGATGATGATGCCCCTGCACTAGAGACAGGAGGAATTCCACAAGGAAATAATGCCTCAGCTGCTGAAAAGCACACTGAGAGGACAGCACAACAATCTCCTCCTCCATCTCCTCAAAAATCTAGCCATCCATCTTCCCAACAACAAAAGGACACTATTGAACAAGTAGTTGAGCACTCTGAGGAAACAACTCAGAAGATACTAAATACACAAACCAGTGCTGCTCAACTCAAACAATTGTTGGAAGAAGAGCAACAGCTCCATCTTCAACTTGAAGAAGAGCTAGTTAAATGCAAAGATAAGCTTAATCAACTACAAGATCAATACTTACAAGAAATGGTAGCTTACTCTGAGGTTAAAGAGCTTCAGGATGCTGTAAATGCTATAATTAAGGAACTTGATACTGAAGAAGTATCTGAAGCAAAGCATGATGCTAAGGCTGCATCACCATCAAAAGATATACCATCCTCATCTCAGAAAGGAAAGATGCCCATCTCTGAGATGGTTGCTGGACTAGAAAATCTTGAAAATGTCCAAGCGGATGAAGATCACGGGCTGATGACTCAGATGATGAAGAAGACAAGACTTTGGCAGAACACCGCAATGAACACTTAGCGGTTTCTCATCTGAAAAGGAAGCTAATTGCTCCTGAAGTTTTCAACAAACTGCCAAATGTCCACTCCCAAGAATACATGAATAGATACCAAGTTTTGGCACATCTTAGAAAGGAGTTGTCTTCACAAAACAAAGAAGTAATTGCCTCCGTCCCCTCAGATATGAAGAAATTCACTGAGCTCATCACTCAGAGAACAACCAGCATGGTCATTGCTCAGAAGGATCTGGGAATGACAAGGGACGATGATATGTCATTAGCTGAAAGAGCTTTTCATGAGGCAAGTTACACTGCTGGAAAAGCAGATGCCATACTAGGCCCATTGGCAGAGCTCACTGATAAGGAAAATGGACTTATCAAACAAAATCAGGAGCTCAAAGATGAACTTCAGAAGTTGGTCACTGCCTATAACTACTTACAAGGACATTTTGAGTCTCTCTCAGAATCCTTTATGAGACTTAGTCAGCCAACAATGACTAAGGGGGAAGGATTGTACAAATCTGGACCTCAAAGTCAGGGGGAATGGGAAGAAGGAGAAAGACATAAGAAGAAATCTGGAGCTGGTGCTGCTAAGAGAGGAAGAAGAAACAAGAAAACTTCCCAGCCACCACTCAGAATCAATGAGCCCTCCTCAAGTCAAGCTACTTTGCAAATAGTAGCTACTTCACAGAAACCAACTGAAGGGACTTCAATGGTAACAAGGGCCATGGCACAGAAACCTCCAAGGAGTACCAAGGCTCCAAGGAGAAGACAAGTAAGAGGGATTGATGAATCTTCTTCTGAAGAAGAAGAAGGTCAAATCAAATCCCTGGGCAATGAAGAAGGCTGCAAAACTCTCACAAGAATTAATCTTGATGATGATGATGAAGAGACTGATGAAGATGAAGCTCCTCTTCACAGAAAAAGAAAAATTGAAAGCCTAACTGAGCCCATAGCTGCAAAGCCTTTGGCAGCTAAAACACCCTCTGGAAATACCAAGTCTATCTAGGGTGGTTCTTCAAGCATTACCCCAAGGGAAAATTCAAGACAAAGGAGGAACATGCTGAGAGCTGAACAAAGACAAAGTCAACTTCCACTCAGGCCAGAAGAAGCCAAAATTGAGTATGTGAAGAATGACAACAACTCCACTGTCTACAGGTGCATAAATCAGAAAAATGGCTACTGGATTCTGGAACTCAGGCATTTACTGCTAAATTCAAGGTTTCCAGAACCAATCCATAAACAACTCATGTCATGGAGAAAAGATAAGCCAATCTTGATTAACACCAACCACATCAAAGCATGGTTGGATTTTGAAGTAATCAAGAGAATAGAAGCCATTAAGAAGGACCTCTCTGATGAATGTCCTTATGGAAAGCCAGATGATGTGCACAGAATTCCCAACATCACTGGAACAGGCACAAGAGCAAGACTTGCGGTAGAACCCTATGAGTCCTTCTACTTAACTGAAGATCAATACAAGGGTGACATCAGATATCTGAAGATCATTTATGAATACTTCAAGTTATTAGATATCAGAATCGAGCATGCCTGGAAGTGGGAAAACTATCTGTGGGTCAAGCACTTTGTCAAGAGAAATCCCACCAAAACCTACAAGGAAGTCTGTGGATTTGCCAGAGACACAGAGATGATTGTCAGAACTCTTCTCTATGACTACTCTGATGATATCAAAAGGTTTGGTGATAGGAAATTTGCAAATTGATCCATGGAGCTACTTTGAAGACTTGAAGATTTTGAAGACTTGAAGACTTGTCATTTAGAATGTTCACTTGGAGCTTGGTTACTCCTGTTGTTCTATTTGATTAAGTAGTTTTTGTGATTTTGCTGATTGCACTTTTCTGTTAAATCTTGTAAAAGTTATCTATGTTCTGTAATTGTTCTAATATCTGATGAACTTACTCTCAGATATCATTTTATATAAAAGATAACTTGTCAGCAAAGATCACACCTTGTGATTTGGTTGATGTTTACTTTCTGCACTTAATTATATGAATTGAAAGATCATAAGAAATGATTAAGTGGTGGATTGTTTCCTCATCCAGATTTGTAATAGATCAGATAGTCATCGTTGACTGATCAAAATGGGGGAAATTTGTTAGGAATATCTGTTTAGATTTTGATCAGCAACCTAATGACTTATCTTAGCTCAGAAAGGTGATTAGTACTCTTAGTTCACTTGAACACTGTAAAAGAGGAAACTCACTAAGTATGATAGTCTAGCAAATCTTGTATAGGATGTTAGGTCTCGAAATGTAATTTTTATTTTCTGAAGAAGACCATGAAGAAGACATCCAGCAGGAAAAGTTCAACAATTTTGAAGACTTGAAGATTGCACAAGATTGCTGAAGACAAAGGTTTTTCAGATACCAATGACCAAATATCTTGAAGACACAAGCGTTTTTAAATAAACAGTGTTGCAAAAGATATCTGAGAATAAGTAGTTTCTGAAAAGAGGAAAGTGCCCACATATATCTACACTCAGATACCTTGGACATAAACTATGTTTCTGAAAAAGAAATATATTGTCACGAAGTTGTTTCAACAATTGGTATCTGGAGTTGTGATAATCTCTGAAAAAGGACATGCAAAACTTCTGAGAAATCTGATAATATTAAGGTCTCTGATACAATGCATAGTTCCGTTGGCACTACGAGATAAAAGTATAGTACAAAGCATTAAATGCGCGGACAGAGATGTCTGAACAAAAACGGTAGCTTCTGAAGAAGAAGACAAACCTGCTACAGTACTATACACAGATATCAATAGTTTGAAATTGAGTTAAGCCTAACGGATACTATTCAAATGGCACTCAAATTCATCTATAAATATCAACACTTAGACTGCTTGAGAAAACACACAGAACTTACACCAAGAACACTGAATACTCACACAAGCTCTCTCAAGCATACTACTTACCTTCAAGCTTTCTGTTGCGACCAAAGCTCTTGATTCTAAGTAGTACAAAAGTTCTAAGTGTCCTGATCCTTAACAAGTATTGTTATTTTTGAAAGAGTTGAATCAAAAGATCAAGTATCTGAGATTCATTCTCTTGAACACTTATCATAGACTTTGGTCAGTAAAGAACGAGATACCATACATTGCAAAGTGTATTAAGTATAATTGATTCATAGAGCTATCTGAATAACTGAATAAGTTATTAAAGAAGCTCACCTGACAAACAAACCTAAAACCAACACCATATTTGGCGTGGAGTATAGGAAGTACTTAGTTTGGGAAACTAATGAATAACTCCAAGGTTACTGAGCAAAGGAAGTACTTAGCTTGGGAAGCTAAGGAATAGCTCAAAAAGGTTTCTGAGTACAGGAAGTACTTGGCTGTGAAAGCCGGGGAATAACTCAAGGAGGACACTTGGTTGGGAACCTAGTGTATTTAGGAATCAAGAGAAGATATCTGTAAGGTTACCTCAATTATCTGTCTTAGTGGATTCTAGATCTGAGAAAGGCCGAAGTGGATTAGTTGAAGGATTACGCCACCTTCAGATACCACTATAAAAAGACTTGTGTTATTTACTTTCTGCAGTCTATTACTTGCTTTATTTTTCTTGCAAAGTATTTACACTTATCTTGTCGAAGCACGCACTTATCATGTAAAAGTCTTCCGCTTCGATTTTAAGTATCAGATATCTTCACAGATATCTGAGAAACTGTGTTTATCGACAAAAGTTTTAAGAGACTATTCACCCCCCCCCCCCCCTCTAGTCTTTTACTTTGCCGTTATCTGGACCAACAGATTTCAACGCAATGAAAACCGACCACATCCCAATTCCACCGCTTTTTCCTCCTATGTCATGCCATTACCAGAACCCCACCTCGATTAGGAAATTCAATATGAAAAATGAATTATGATACAACTGAAGAATCGGAGTTTGTAGAAACTTGAACAATCGATATAGTTATATTAGGATACAATGAACTAAATCGATTTGCAATTTCCAAAAATGTGTTATGGTTAAGGTTCATTGCTTGATATTGTGATTTTATGAGTAAGCAGAGCTATTTGAAGGGTGTTTTCTCTCCCGATCCACAAATATGTAATTTGTCACATTTCCTAACACCATCTTTACCTATGTCGGAGGCACCAAAATTGCGGTCAAGAAACACACGTCCATAGCACGGGGGGCATCTTACACCGGGATTGAATTAGAGAGGACACAGATCGAAGGTCACTTGGATTTAGGGGATTGAATTGCAATTTAACAGTAATAATCCCTGTTGGAACTGAAACTATCAATTTATCATCTCATTATGATCAATGCCTTGAGATCCGCAAAATTTAATCATTAACAATGAATATAAGTATATCTGGCTGTTTGGTATAGAGTTAAAAAAGTGAGTTAAGGAAAAAATTTAGTTGATAAATAAATGTGAGTTATAAAACCTAATAGA
This sequence comes from Plantago major, assembly GCA_026545765.1. Classification (NCBI taxonomy): domain Eukaryota; kingdom Viridiplantae; phylum Streptophyta; class Magnoliopsida; order Lamiales; family Plantaginaceae; genus Plantago; species Plantago major. The sequence goes on from CM048843.1 coordinate 14,140,386, forward strand.
GTTAAAAATTATAGGGTTGTTATATATGGTGTGTAAGAATAAAGTGATGTGTGTAAGAAGGAAGTGGTGTGTTTGATATTTTTAAGGTTATTTTATTGGTTTATGATTGTTAGTTTGATAGAAAAAATAAAGAGAAATTAAAAGTAGGGTATAAATAGAATGATGATTGTTTAGTGAAAGAAAAATTAAGTTAAAATGTTTACCGTAGAAGATACAAAACAAATACACTAACACATTTTATCATATGAATAGTAGACTATAAATGAATACCAAACCGTCTGTATAACTCTCCCAATATCCCTCCAACCAAACCCAACATTACAAATCACGACAAAATACCTTATGTCAAACAAGAATAAAAAAGAAACAAATTTTAATTTGTGGTGGTGGTGATAGGAAGTTTTTTTTTTTTTCTTTTTCAAATGGTAGGATCAACAAGTCCTTTACATGAATTTTACTTCAATAGAGTTCATCAATATATAGTACTGTATGTGTGACATGTAAGGATTACGCTTTGGGAATCAATAAAAGATTGCGCCTCTACCTCCACCAGCTTCACTGATCCACAATCCACAAAGGGCCAAGTTGTCTTCAACCATGTACTCGATTAATGCTTTTCAAACATTTTAATTGCAAATTCATCGACAATATATAAAGAAAGCATTTCTAAATTAATTGTTAAAATTAATTACATGACACATAAATATTTGCTAATTGAGTAGTGCTTGACTTCAAACTCATTGCATTATCTTAATGTCACTCCCCAAATAAAATGATAGAAAACTACCCAAACTAATTATTTTATTTTACTATTAACACGTGTTAAACCTACCCAAACTAATTATTAAATGAAATATTCTATATGATTCACATAAAAAAAATAAAATGAATAAATAGACTGCAAGAAATAACAAAAAGAAATTCTACAAGAGACCTAGAGAAAAGAAAAGGACAAAAAAAAAAGTTATAGTATAAACGAGTGAATTATTATCCATTATTTTCATATAAAACTATTCCTTCATGTTGAAACGTCATCATCGGAAAAAGATAACCGCCACGATATGATGATATAAACAGAAACACAATATATACAACTACTAATATACAACCAACGGATTCGATATCTTCCAACCAACATTGAACTTAAAAGAATTCTAGTATGTCATAACCAACTTCCATATTTTTCAAAGAGTTATCAATATTTTTAGGATGAATCTAAAAACACACACCACTTCACCCAATAATTTGCCACGTCTGCCTAATCTACGTGATTGCCCATGGATATAATGCTGGAAAAATAACTATAGTTTTCACCCTTAATCAAAACACTATTATTATTATTATTATTATTATTATTATTATTATTATTATTATATTAGCAAAAATATTATATTTGGAAAAGCAAAAGTCAAAAAGCAAAACCCTCGTCGAGTTGAGAGTTGGAGTTGAGTAGGAGTATTTCTATTCCCGCTGTCTCTCTCTCTCTCTCTCTATAATCATTTATCTTCTCTCTCTCCAACCTCAGCTCTCTTTGTCTGTCTGTCACTCTCTTCCATTTTCACTCTTCACTCACAAACAAAACAGAGCCAAAATTCTCACTCTGCTAAATTCAAGCTCTTATTTTGCCAGTTTTCAACAAAGACAAAACCCTAGCTCCGGTAATATATAACCCTAATTTGCTCAATTGATTGCGTTTCAGCTTCCAATTTCAAGTTAATAACTGTTAATTTGTTGTGCAAAAGGTTACAAGCAAAGAAATGGACGCAGCTCATCCAATACCGAAAACGCTCGAGGAAGTCTTCACTGATTTCAAAGGTCGACGAGCTGGTCTTATCAAAGCGCTTACTTCAGGTAATCAATTCTTTTCTTCGGTTTTGTCGAAGAATCTTTCTTTTGTAGCTAGCTCTAAGTTTCATTTTATGCTTTTCATGTATTCGCCGCTGAAATTCTGCCGGAAACGCTCGGTTTATAGCTAGCGGTTAGCGTGTTTGTTGTGGTGTTCCATGTGTTCTGAACAAAAATTTGTTTTTTTTGTTACAGATATGGAGAAATTCTTTCTTCAGTGTGATCCTGGTGAGTTTTTACCTCTCGAATTTGTTGACCTAAATGTTGAATTGAGGGGTGCTATCTAAGGGGGAGTTTGTTGATTTCTATGTCTTGCTGTTGTCGTGTAATCTTTTTATAAATGTGGTGAGGGTAGGGCAGCAGCACCGCTAATGGTTTATTCCTAAAGTAGCGGTTTTTAGTAAATTGTGATTATTAAGCATGGTGTGAGCTGGTTTGATCGTTACGTTTTTGTGAATGTTTGTCGTGTTGTTGTCGTGTGATCTTGATTGTTGTAGAGTCCGGAAAGCAATGTGAATGATTTGTTCTTATAGTACTGGCCTGATTCGTGAATGATTTGTTCTAGTACTATTCTGATTATTAAGCATGATGTGAGCAGGTTTGATTGTTACGTTTTTATGACTGTTTGTCGTGTTGTTGTCGTGTGTAATCTTGATTGTTGTAGAGTCCGGAAAGCAACGTGAATGATTTGTTCGTATAGTATTATTAAGCATGTTGATGTGAGCTGGTTTGATCGTTACGTTTTTATGACTGTTTGTCGTGTTGCTGTCGTGTAATCTTGATTGCTGTAGAGTCCGGAAAGCAACGTGGATGATTTTTTTCATCTAGTAATTGTCCTTTAATGGATTCACGACCTTTATGGTTGACGTGTGTTGTTTATCCTTCAATTATTTTTGGTGGATTCAGGTTAGGAACATGATTAATTCATTGTTAGCATATCGTGAACTGGTGTAATGATTATTTTCTAGACTAGTTTCCAGTTGTGTTGGTTATTCTTTAGTTAGATTTACCGGATCTTTTTGTACGTTAGCAGTCTTTAGTTTAGTTAGGTTTTCTTCCATTTTTCCTGAATCCCGATTCTTGACAATCCTGGTTCTATAATACATGCTGGACGACTGCATTTTTTATTCTTACTGTAGCCATATGACTTGAAGCTACTCAATGTAAATAGTTGTTTTGAGTGCTTAAGCACAAAGAACCTCATTAAATTTAGGGCATCTGCATAAATATGTATCAGTTTATGTACAATGGTTGAAAATAAAATTTCTGATACTCTCCATCAGCACCCACATTCCAAACTTTACCATCTGATCACTAGATCTCAATATAACAAATGGAAGGGAGACAACCTAAAAGCCGAAGTAGACAGGAAGGGCTGGAGAGTATGAGGATAAATTATATATCGGATTTTCAGGATGGCTCGACTCCCAAGGAAAGTCTTATACTTGTCTCCCATTTTCGCTAGGTGTATTATAACCTCTTGCAATAAATCCCTCTTTGCGCTTTGGATTATAGCCTAGTGTGCTTGTATACTATAAAGCATCTATTTCGGGTTATTTTCTCACTTTGCTGCATCTTTTTTTACTTTGTTTTGCATTCCTTCTATGAGCTGCAATGAGATTGAAGAATTCATCTTATTGTTCAACCTGCTAGAACTTGCCTGCTATCATTATATGAGGAAGATGTGCTTGTTGCTCGTTTTATTTTCTTGGCACAATAATCGGCCGTACATTGGAGTCAGTCTTGAACAAATATGTGGGTGTTTATGGCATGAAGCCCTGGTCTCTGAAGATTGTTAATCCTGTTACATGTTACCCTGAAAGTTGAAGTAATAAGCTGAAGGATTTTCTTTGTTGGCTCTTACATTTTCAAAATTGCTTATCCTTATTTTTTTTGATATCTTGTAGAGAAGGAGAATCTGTGCCTGTATGGCCTTCCAGACGAAACATGGGTGGTTAGCCTGCCTGTGGAGGAAGTTCCTCCCGAACTGCCTGAGCCAGCTCTTGGAATCAACTTTGCAAGAGATGGGATGCTTGAAAAGGATTGGCTATCTCTTGTTGCAGTTCACAGTGACTCATGGCTGCTTTCTGTTGCATTCTACTTTGGAGCACGTTTCGGGTTTGGCAAGAATGATAGGTAAATATTATACACTGCACTGATGTCCCTACTTAAAGACTAGCTTTCCATTAGGCTAGACTTGTGCAAATTAGTTTGGTGTCTACAACTTTTGTGCAGCCTGCTTATTGTAAATTTATACACTGCACTGATGTCCCTACTTTTTCCACTTCCCAATCTTTGTCTATTATATTACTCTATCAAGAAAATATCTAGCTAATTTTGACCTAAAAGTGCTAATGCACTTCAGCAAAAATATCCGGTGCTCATAAGAACTGACATTTTAATAGAGTGCTATATAGCTTTGTATGATATCTAGTTTGGTGAGGTCTACTCGTGTTTACTCATTAAGTATCTTGAATGCATAGGCTTCTTCAACGTGTGTTTGATTCCTGTATACTGCGGGGTAACTGCTTTCACTTCATGTAGCATGTTATTAATTGTATGGAGTTCATTCTATCATACATATGATCGTTCGCTTGGTTTGGTTTCGTAATTTTGTGAAGACACATGCTTGCTTCGTTTAATTAATATGGCCCTTACCTGGCAATGTTGTTTGTGGGCTGATGCTTCTTTCTGTCTCTGAGGTCTTGCTGCTTATTTTCTCCAACTGGATTTTATCTATCTGAGGGCCAATAGTATTTAAAGGTTTTCAATTATGTTCTGCAAATGAAGGAAAAGATTCAGGGACATTATAAAATAGTCTCTTCTTTCGTTTCACTAGTCTTCTTTGAGAACTTATATATAAAAATCAATTCGGCAACTTTGAAATATGCTCTGTTCTTATATTTTGCTGGATACTGGTATGTGCAGGAAGAAGCTTTTCCAGCTGATTAATGAGCTCCCAAGCATATTTGAAGTTGTACATGGAGCTGCTAGTAGGCCGGTGAATGATTACTCTGTTCAAACCAATGGCGGCAAGAACAAAGTGAGTGGGAGAATGGTAAGTACCAATTTCGAAGATTTTTATCCAATTTTATCACATTCTTTCTTTATATGCTTACACTGTTCGTCAATTTAGTGGTAATCTGTACTTGAAACCCTTGAGCTTTAGCTTAGTTGAATCCATTAGATGCTAGGGGTCTGTTGTTTATCTGTAACTGCATGGGAGAATTTTATGTCAACACTCCCTAAAGGTGGAACTTGTATTTAATAGAACAGCGGTGGCATACCTGTTGTCAGCATACAGTTGAGTTGTGTATACTCTAATCGTCATTTTATCCTTTTTTATTCCTCTCAGCAACCCCGGCAGCAGGAGTCCAAGGCAATTAAGGTGTCTGCTCCACCCAAGGAAGATGATGAAAGTGGAGAAGAGATGGATGAAGAAGAGCAAGGAGCCACGTGTGGATCTTGTGGTGGAATGTATGAGAACGATGAGTTCTGGATCTGCTGTGATATTTGTGAAAGGTGGTTCCATGGCAAGTGCGTGAAGATAACACCTGCAAAGGCTGAACATATCAAGCAGTACAAATGCCCTACTTGCTCTAGCAACAAGAGGGTTAGGATTTGATCAACTCTTTCGGAGATCATTGGAGCAATGGAGGTGTAGAACTTGTAGTCTTAACATGTCTAAAGTTTGGGTCTCTAGCCTATGTTATTATGTTACATAAATTATTAGACTGCTCATGGGATCTCTGTTTATGGAACTTCTATGCATTCTTGTTCCCAGGATATGCTTCGAAACTGCACCTATTTAGGACTCTGTGAAAATGTTGTGCCTTTTATTTTAGAGTGGGATTGTGGAAAGTCATTTTCCTGTTTACTTCATCTTATCCTTGCCCCCAGTTTTAGATTTTACTAGTATAATTGTACTCTCCCTTAGCTGGTGCACTCCTTGATCTCCAGAAAAGAAATGAACGTTAACAACTTTCTGAATTGTATCTAACAAGAAGTGTTTCTGTCAGATAACATTATCTTGATGCATTATTGGCTATACCAATATCATTTTCTTGAATCTTGATGCATTATTGGCTTTACCAATATCATTTTCGAAGGGAACACATAATTCCCTGAATTCTGATGTTCCAATGTCGATTATTTTGTGGATTCTGCAAGCATTGAGAAGAGAACCATATACTGTTGCCAAATATGCAATAGTAACTCTAAGTTAACGCGACGAAATACAAATGTTAAACAAACAAATCAATACTTGTCGCACTAGCTTTTCAGACAACAGCTTTAAAATCTTAAAGTTCTTACTTGAATTTGTTTGTCGTGTATGAGATGTTGAATTTAATATGCCATGATTTGATTTTCTCAACCTTGGTATTCACGGGCAATCGTTCTACTGAAAAATTCTTGTAGTTTGAAATTAGACTAAACTATTAAGTGAGTAGGGTTAGGATTGAATCATGAAGAAATATGTTATGGCCAAGAGAGAGAAGAAGAACGTGTGTGTCAATAAAGAAATCCGGACTGCATTTATAAAGATGATCCAGAATAGCGTTCAAACACAAGCACAAACACGACTCTTAGGCCAGTTTTGTTCATCTTGAATCCATTAAGTATCAGGTAATGGTTCGAAACCCATCAACCCCAGCTTATTCTTATTTATCTCATTTGGAATTTTATATTTGGACTTTATTCCAATTTTTATTTATCTATTTTGGGATTTTATATTTGACTTCAAGTTGGAACTTGGTACAAATAAACTTTCTTACTTCAATTAATTAATTCCAATTTAATCTAATTAATCTTTCTTCAAATATAAATTAAATCCAAGTGTTAACACAAGTGTGCATAATTTTACCAGACATATTTTATCTGAGACATCTACGAGATACCAGAAGAGCAAAAATGGAATGAACTGGTTATATAATAATCACTAATGGTTTAGAACTCAACAGATTTTGTTATGACATATCCACATGTATCATATTATCATCAAGCATGTATGGAGAGTAAAGAGTTAGATACAATATCAAACCAGGCAGCAAGGCTTTTCATAATTATGCTACGGCATCAATGGAAACTTGTGAAGTACTATAACAGAATGTAAAATATCTATTGGAACACTAATCTTAATATCCTTTAGATCACTACCTAGCTGTCTAAATTCTCCATCCTTCTAGATACTGCAGACTTTCCAAAACACGAAATCCCCTTCCTTGTACGTAGACGCGCAGAGATGTCTTGTTTAGCCTGGTTTGTAGTATATGTACGTTAAATTATACGGTTACTGAATGAACTCGGTGTATTAAGAAGTAAGCAAAACAAACTAGCCTTACCTTCACCTTTCTGTGAGGTCTGGTGCCCCTCCAGCATAACAAGCCAGTACAACCGCCTCGTCCTGATCCAGATTCATACCTCCTGTAGAAGAAGCACAAAATAGATCAAAACTTGACAGTTCATGCTAATGCAGAATCAAGAATTTTGTGCACTGTTGAATGGGAGTACAGATACAACTTGAAACTTCAAGGTTGAAAACTTACGTATTATTTTTGCTGAGATTCCTGGACAAGTTTGGATTACGCAACAAGCACGGAGAGACGGGGATATGATCAGTCCTATTTGTTAGTCTATGCTTCTGTGATGCTGTTCCATCTTCTATGTTCAGAGCTGTCATGTCAACTTTTGATTTTTCTTCCTGATGCTGCGCCAACATGTTCCGACAGATTGTTGGAATCTCATTCAGTTTAGAGGTGCTCGTGTTAGTATTTCCATAAGCCGAACCCAAAGGTTCGATTTCAGGACTTTTGCACACACGAAAGCTTCGCCTTGATACCTTTGACGGCTCCTCACCAGTTTCAGAACCGCGTGTTAATATGTTCAAGCATGTTGATCTGCTTTCCAGGTTTGTCACGGTATTATTATCTGTTGAAATTCGACTCGCAGGATCTGGTAGCAGAATGACTTGAACTTGAACATCCATGTTCCGACGTAGTACCACTTCAAAAGAGTTTGTGATGCTGTTAAGAAAGGCTTCTGCTTGGCGTTTAGTATTGTCGTCCCTAAACGCAACATGAGCAACGAATCTACCCGCTGCAATGCAATATCAATTATCAGATCAGCTCATCTTTTGCATATGAATCGTATGACCAGTTGGAAAATTAGATATAATCGTCATTACCTTTTGTTTCAGATAGCGATACGAGCTTCCCATGGGATTGAAGGAGCAGTTGCAGCGTCTTGGAATGGCACTTCTCAATGCATTTGAGCCAGATATCTTGTAAGGCCCTTGAGTTACTTTTGTATGGGTCAGAAATGAAATCTGCCACTTTAGTAGTTGAGACCTGATTTAATTTGCTGTTTGAATGGCCAGTGTCCATCGCAGAGGATGTGGGAGAACCTGCCATTTCAGCTGCCAACCAAGCCTTGCTTCTTTGGCTTGGAACCATAGATTCTCTTGGCCTACTTGCATGATCCTCAGTCGCCTTGAAACTCACACGGTGATGAGCTTCGGAGGAATTTTGATATGGCGAATTCAAAGAGCCTAACTGTAATAAAATTGCCATGAACCACGCAGATGGTTGGCTTGAAACTCTCAGGTGCTTTTCTGCCTCTGAGATGACCGTCAATGCATTCCTCAATTTGTCCTTTTCGCTTTCAGAGACTGAGATATTCGACAGCAGATCACACGTGAAAGTTAAGAAGTTTACAAATAAGAACAGAAAATGAACCAGAAAGAAAGAGTAACTTACGACTTCTCCCTCCAAAAATGGAACGACTGTTCCCTGGATCAATAAGGCTCAACATCTGAGATGTTAGGACTCTTGGATCTATGCCTGATCCCAACAGTTCTCGAGCTTTTATCACCGTCTCGTTAGCATTTGACGACATGGCTAGATCTAGAAGCTCCAGTAATTTATCGTCAGAAACAGCCCCCATCTAGAACAAGGATAGTCTGTTAGATCTTCAATATCAATAATGAACTTGGAGAGGTTGAGTATCGACTTACAAGATCGTTTACCAAGGACACGGTTATTCTTTTCCCAAACAAACTCAATTGGTCTAATATAGTCTCTGCATTTCGCAACGAACCATCTGCATTTGAAGCAATCAACTCTAATGCATCTGATTCAGCATCTAAGTTCTCATCACCAGCAATCTTCCTTAGCTTAGCAACAATATTCGGGATGCTAATTTTGTCGAAAAGCTTCTTCTGACAGCTAGACAGGATAGCATGAGGTACACTGTCAGCATCAGTCGTTATGAATACGAAAACAACACCTGGAGGGAGCTGTTTCTCTACAAGTTGGAGAAGCATCAGCCATGCCTTTGAGGGCAACAAGTGGCAGTCATCCACAACAATAGTCTTGTAACCATGAAGATCATATGGATGAACCACCAAGAAGTTCCTTAAAACACTACTGATATCGCAAATTCCTTTCTTATTCGAGCCATCAATTTCTATCAGATATTTACTCTTTTCAGAAACGAAATTCACACATTCCTTGCACATCGCGCAGGGCTTACTCTCTTTGGCTGCAAGGCAATTCAAAGCAGCGGCAAATATTCTCGCAGTTGAGGATTTCCCGGTTCCCCGGGGACCGTGGAAAAGATAAAAGGGAGAAATTTTTCCTTTTAAAATTGCACTTAAAAGAGACTGAACAACTGTACTCTGACCTATCACTTCATCAAAAAAGGCCGGTCTATATTTTTCGCTCAGGCTTCCAACACCTCCATCTTGATCATGTAACTCATCCAAATTGGTCTCGTCGTCACTGTTGTTAAGCAGAGGAACATGACTTTGAGGAATGGTCCGAGATGTCAGTTTCTTGTTGGAACTTGAAGACAGCCCATGATGTCTTCTGCAATACGCAGCCTGAGTTCCGTACAATTGCTTCCTCAGAGTATCAGAAACTGATGGAGAAAAACAGCTGGCGGATGCCAATCTAGACTTCAGCATTGACGTTTTCGGCCAATTATAACAAGGGATTCCACAGCCCTGGCTGACAGGAAAATCCAACTGATCATCATCCACCGCATCTGCTTCATTAAACGAATTGGTACTGAAATTCCTCGTCCTGTACTCCTTGTATGACCTTTTCGACAACGCCTCTATGCTGTACGAATCAGAATCACCTTCAACTCTACCACCCCTCAACTTCATCTGCGAAAGAGTCCAATTCCTATTCTTGATCTCAGAAAGCAACAAAGAAACCGCAGACCCCCTCAAACTCTCCGAATCACAAAAATCCTCAGTATAATCAGATTCACCAACCAAACTATCCAACTTGTTACGCCCTACACGCGAACCCTCCAAACCATCCGCTACAGTTCTGTTCCATCTACTCAACAGTATCTTCTTTTGCTCCTGTTCCTTCAAACTGCCATTACTACGATAGTTACTCTTCGACTTCCTAATATCACCACGCCTAATCTCACTAACCTTCCCACCATTTCTGGCATCGTTACTCCAACAATCCAACAACGACGAGCCTTCATCCGTCGTACTATCCTCCTCCTCCTCCTCCTCCTCCTCCTCCTCCTCCTCCTCCTCCTCCACCACACCATCTTCATCACCATGCCTAATAATCCCACTCTCAGACTCCCTACTCCTCCAATTACACAAAAACACCCTCTTCTCCTTATCCTTTACATTACCCTTATCATATTCATAACTACCACTGCACTTTCCATTATTACTATAACTACTACTTTTACTCTCTAACTGAAAAGGAAGTTGCAAAAACTGTTGAGATGGAGAAGCAGAGGGAGTAACAACAACATTACCATCAAGGAACCCATTCTTCTGAAAACTATCATAGTGAATCTTGGTGAGTGTTCGTGCCGAATAAAGCGGCGAACGGCACGTAGATGAGGTACCAGGATCCCTCAAAACTCTGGTGGCTTTTAGTATCTGACTCAATTCTTTCTTCAAATGCAGGTTGCTCGGATCAATCCCACCATTTCCTCTCATTGTATTGTAGTTATAGTATCACAATCTGTTTACTTCACCAGTGAAGCAAATCATCAAACAGAACACAGGTAGAAATTTTCATTGCACATTTTGCTGAAAGACTCTGTTTTTAGAGAAAAAAAGATATGGGGTCTGCATTAATTGAATGTATGTGAGCTAAAGATTGGTAGAATCAGAATGATATGGTTCGTCTATGGTATAATGGAAGCCATTAATGAGAGGTGAGCTGGAATTGCAGAACGTAGATAGCTTCTACAAATGCAAGGCCGTGCAATTGCGGTGCTTAGTTGAGAAACAGGGCAACTTTTAAATGACAGGAACAAATCCATTAATGGATAAAATTCGTTTTAATTGACCCCTCCATTTTGACAATTTGTACTATCTGGCCTATAAACTTTATAAGGTTGCCAGTTGCGACCTACCCGTAAATGTTATAGGTTATGATTTACACCCGAAGTTTCAACATGTCTACAATTTGAATGAAAATTCGCTAGGGAAAAATCGCAACCTTGTAAAGTTTAGGTGTTCTTTGCATTAAAGTATAAACATTACGTGACATATCGTAATCATGTAAAATTTAAAATGCATTTCGTACAAATGGCCAAACATTACCTTAAATCTTTTTCCTTCATGGGAGAAAAGATATGTTAAATATTTTCTTCCATTCTTGTTGTCTCTACATGTTTGCCCTTTAAATAACCATTTTATATCGAATCCTTTGGTTAATATACTTGCTTTCTATATTCCCATCCAACTAGTAAAGGAAATAGATCTGAATTCAAAGTTTTACTAGTATTGAAGTGTATGACCACAGGTTACCATATTGAGGGGTGAATAATATCACAATTCACACCAATTATTTATACCCCCAACTTAAAGTGGCTAAGACAATTATTTGTGTAATAAACTTAACTAGTTGAGATATAATACACATATAATTGTGTTGTGCCGCTCTAGCTAGTTAGTTACCTTAATGGTTTGTTACTAGTAGCCCAAAACCAATAAATCTTCCACGGACGGACTATTACTCCTTACCTTGATGTGATAATACATAGATCTATACAGTAATAATTACTTGCACAACATTAAAGATTATTTAATGAATCAACCAAAAAACCACACGTTCAAGATTTTCAAATTAGGTGCCAATAGAAACGGACCTGGATTATCTAGGTTGTACTGACGTTATTGAGCAATAATGTTTTATAACCAAAAAACCACACGTTCAAGATGTCTTTTTTTTTTTTTTTTTTTTAATAACCCTATCGTTCTTGATAGAACTTGTAATGTTTTTTGCTATAACTATAATGTTTGTCGGTCACTTTCAATCTCTCTTTAAAGACAGTACATCAGAAGATTTACCCCTGAGCCACCATAACAAATAATGTCATCAAATTAGGTGCCGATAGAAACAGACCTAGATTATTGAGGATCGGCCGAAGTTATTAAGTATAAGTATAATGTTTTTAAATATATCAATAATATTTTATGGGACATTTTATATCTTTTCTTGTAAGACCACCGCTCTTGATAGGAATATGTAATGTTTTAGTTATACTATAATATTTGTCCGTCCACTTTCTTGATGACATCGTAAGATTTACTCATAACCCGCAACAAATAATATCATCAAATTGTGTAATTTAAGCTTATTTGACAGCCATCTATTTTTCCTAATACAACTCACACACAGTATGATCAGTATAGATCATACATGTGGACTTCATCACATAATTTGTTTGTGAGTACAAGGTACAATTGAGGCTAGTATAGAACACAAGGTGTATTGTATCTAAGATAACTAGATAAGGTTTAAAAGCACTGCGTGGAATAAGAACAAGAGGAAACTGGGTATTTAACGTATTGACATGCATGAAACATGGTTTGCTACCTGAAAACAAAACCGATGTCACATGCTATATGACATAACCCATCAAGGATCCTTCTTCTACTGCATTACATACATTGCATCACCATCACCATCGTACATACCCCAAAAGTCACTTGCTGCTATAGTGCTACTACGAGACACGGAGAAAATATTCAAGGGCTTCCTCAATCAAAATTCAAAACTAAGATCTAGATATTTTATGCCTACCAAACAGTGCCTAATCTAAAAATAAATTTTAAGTGGGTCGAAGCTATACACACACACACATATATATATATATATATATATATATATTCGTAAATTTTTAGATGGGTCGAAAACACATATATATTTGAAATTTTTTGACATAAAATGGAATAGATGAAGACAATGAGCAAAAAATAGACATATTAGAACTTGAACCTCACCACTAAAGATCTGAGTAAGGAACTTTTCCACTCAAGTACAACATTCACGTTGATTTCAGTAATACTATGGCTACAATACAAGTTCATTTCAGTAACACTATGACTCTGTTTAGCAAAACTGGTGAACTACCTAGTAGTCGATATTCCATCAGACAATTTTATACATTATATTGACGTATACTTTAGGTGAAAAGTTAAGTAATGATAAGATAGTAGTACTATTTAATTATACTTCAATTTTACAATAAAAGTTTACCACAAAAAGTAAGACAGAAGAAGAAAAAGAAATGTAATTTACAATTAGTAAAATTGCTCTTTGAATTACTTAGCCTCCTGGTACCGTTCTTATATGTAGACTAAAAAGGGACCGACGAATATTGCAACCATAGTGAGAAACATTGGGGTTTTTTTTAAATAACATGGAAAATGATATAAAATGTTAAATCTTAAAACATTATTAGCATCTTTTGTCTCTCATCTACTAAGACTATATTCTCTTTGTCTGAAGTCTGAACTGAACTTATTTGTAGTATAAACCTATAAGGCTATGTTTTCTAGTACAATGTAATTTATCGATCTTGAACTTATTCGTAGTGTGAAAAACAACTAACCAAATCTGAACTGAAATTAATAGTTTTTCGATTTCTGAAATTAATAGTTTTTCAGGTAAAGAGAACATAGTCTAAAAAACAACTAAGCGAATCTGAACTAAACTTAAATGACCTGAATTGAAATTGGATTTTTCAAATTAAGAGAAAAGAGCCTAATGAGTTAGGTCATTACCATAATTTGTGATTTTAAGAAAGTATATATATGATTTAATTGAAAATTTTACATTTGTAATTTAAAATTAATTCGTAGTTAAAATTAAAGACTTTTGACCCAAAAATATCACAATGGAAAACTTGTGCCAGCATAGGATTTTAGGTAAATGATAATACCAGAGCAATATTCCTTTTGTAGATTTAATGTGTCACAAAAAGTGTCATAAGTATCACAAATAGCTAAAATTGCTTTGGCAATATAATTTGTGCTCTAACATTATCATCATCCAGGATTTTATCTTTGCGAAGGGCGAAGGCCACTCCCATAGAGCCCACCGTGCCGCAGCCATAGACCATCTGGCTATGGCCAACCCTGAAATCAGCCATGCTGCAAGTACAGAGTAGTAGAGTACATGTTTCAGGTATAACATATGAATAAATTTACCAGAGCTGCTACAAGTACAGAGTAAATGTTTAACAAATACTGCAATTCAATTACACAAGTTTTGAGCAACGACAACGTCATCTTTCAAGATACAAAGTATGATGCGCCCAACACATAACCCAAAAAGAAATTAACAGACAATTGTTGCCCGTTCTTATTCAGGCAATGTCCAAGAATTAAAACGCCAAGGCAACACACATACCACTCTGTTGGGTTCATCCAAGAGTTTGACAGTGAAAATTCGAACCTCATCAATTACATATTATCCTCGGTGAAATTAACAGCAAGATCCCAGTAATGACAAACCCCATGATCCGACAAGTACTTCCGCAGCAGCTTCAGTTCTACACTCCTGAACAAAAAATCTACTGAAGTTCGGTTTAGCCACACTTCCTGCCAAACAAGCAAGCATTTGTTTACCGTTTATCCTCGCCATCGTCTTCACTCTCAGCATCTTCCTCTTTCTTAACAACCGCAGTCCAATCAATCCTCTTAAGCATCAACTTACCATACCTCTTAATAGACTTCGCACCACCTTCAACCACAACTACACTTATGCCTTCTGATATCACAGCACATCCACTGAGCCTATTCTCCTGGGCATTAATATCAACCTTAAATCGGGCCTGTGGGTGAGAGAGATCATTTACCTTGTAAACTGAGACCATAGTTTCAACTGTGTTTGAGTCATCAAAAAGTTTCCGCTCTTTCTTTTCACGGCGCTCTGCTGGAGTCAGCTTACGGGCTGTATTTCTGTCAATGTGAGCTTGCTCACGTTCAGCTGCAGCGCTTCTTATTTCCATTTCGAGCTTGGTGGGATCTTGAGTTGCCTCTGTACCAAGGACTTTCATTAGGTTACTCATTTTCACCTTGGCTTTCGGAGGCTCTAATACACCAAGTCTAATCATCTCCTGCCTGTCTTTCTCCCTGGCCAGTCGACGTTGAGTTCTAAGTTTCTTCTGCTCCTTTTTGGTGAGCTTCAGTGGTTGTGGTGGAGGAGGAGCAGGTTCAGCAGGAGGTTCAATAGGTCTAGGATGCTCAACATATATGGTAATTTTATCCAGCTTCAATAAATCCTCGTTTACAGCACCATCAATTATATCACCATAGCTACCTGATTGAAGAAACGGCACATCCCTGCAGTCAAAGAGAATCTTAGACTTGCACCATAACTATTAGATAATTAATTTTAAATAAAATAAAAATAAAAGAAAGCGAAAAAGAAAAAGAATGGCAGAGGCAATAAAGGGCATGCATCGTATGACTCGCCTCTTTAGACCTAGAATGAATAATCAGACATCAAGGTTTTTTAAGTTCTCACAGAAGGAAACTTTGGTATCCATCTAATGACTTATCTCCTTAGTCCTAGAACGATAATCAGGCATCAAGATTTCGAGTTCTCATATCAGGCTTTACCAAGTTCATTTAAAGTTAGAATTAGAACTTCTTACCACCACTCAACATCTGGAATTGGTTCCACCTTGGGTTTGTCCTTAGTAGTAATCCTCTCCCCGACTTCTATAAGATTTGGGTTTATATCTGGCTCAGCCTTTGCTTTGGCCAACTGTGCCTGCTTTGTCTTCAGCTCCTTGGCCTTTGCTTCTCCAAATTGAGCCTGAAAACCAAAACGCAGAAGAATAATAAGAGCAGGGGCACGTAACATAATATACTAAAACCACTACTACATATTTCAGGGAAAAAAATACCTTTAGCTTGATAATTTCCGCGTCTTTTGACCACTTGCCTTCCTCAACGAACTGGAAATTCATCCTCTTAGGCCTCAATAGCTTATTTTTATCAATCCCCATTCCAGGATCATAGAAGGGATTTTTCTCAGGATCCACTTCAAGTTCAGGTTTGAGAATCTGGAAGGCGTCCTTCTTTTGCTTGTTGATATTGACCTGGGAGAAAACAAAATATACAGAATAAATAAAACCAAAGAACATTAACAGGCCAAAAAGATTCAGCCATTGCTATAATCATACATAGAATCACATTATACCTTAAGTGTACTTAAGGTGTTCACTTTTGGAACATTCACCAGATTGCCATGCTCGTCAATTTCCCTGCCTAACGCATCCAAACGAAGAACAGGTGCTTTGGAAGGTTTTGTCTGCATGGCGACATCCACATGCTGCCCTGGAAACATATTTAGTAGGGGGGCAAACTCCGGGTCCTGTCTGAACCCCATCTTGGCAGCTAACTCTTGCGCCCTTTTTACAGCTTCAAATTTCTGTGCCGTGAGACCAGGGAGATGAGGCAAACCACTTTGTGGCGTAACAACACTAGACATATCAGCAGATGTGCTTGACATGGCTGCAGGAGTCCCTTGAGAAACAGGCATCGGCATTGTACTTTTTGCGGATGAAATAACATTAGCAGCCTCTTTTTTGCTCACTCCTGGACTTCCCTCCCGTGTTGGGGCAGCATCTTTATGAGCCTTCATAAGATGGAAACAAAAGGAAGAAAAATGTAAGAAATTTTAAAGCAGCTGAAAACTCAATATAATCTGATTAACATCTTTGTCCAATAAAAAGGATAAAATGTACTGTGATCAAGATCGCATGTCAGCTAAAAGATAACGGGAAGAAACACTAAAGAAACTTACAGAAGTGATCTTCTTCATCCTTTCAGCAAGCTCCTTCTGCTTTTGTAAAGCTTTCCTGGCTTTTGCTAAAACATCAAGAGACAAGCCCGTACTCTTGCCGACATCTGGAGCTGTCCCATCTGTACTAGAACTCCCAGGAACCTCATGAGATCTGTTAATATTAACTCCCTTATTTTCATTTGTCTTGGAAATCGAAGATACCTTAGTAGGAGGAGAATGGCCATGAATTACGGAAGTCTCAGCTGTAGTTCTGGATGTACTGATTGGTTCAACTGTAAAACCCTACAAGTTAAAAGGCCACATTTTATTTTCACTTCACAGTGGAGAAGACTGAATAATATTTGACAGATGCATTAAAATAACAAACATCGGCCGTTAAGTCAACCATAGTGACCAAGCAAAAGCAGAGACATCTAATAAAAATGGAAAATAGACACAGGTGACAAAATACACCCAGGCATTACAGTGACACCACTAACGCATGCATAACATTGGTATACACAGAAAGCATGCGTGCATAAACATGTTGCAATGACTATCAGGAAAAGTTCAAACATTTTCCAACAGGCAAACATATGATGGGTTAATTTACTGCAATTCACAAATCTTCTACGGCATAAAAAACAATTTAAGAACAAATTTAAAATACCAAAGAAGTAGTGGTCTATCATCAGATAAGCAAGATTCTAAAATGCCAGTTTTTTAAACTGGAAAATCATAAAGTAGATAGCATGTTATTCAGCTCAAACTGAAGACATCATGCGAACGCCTGGAGATTATTCAAATGCATGATACATGATCCCTTGATCCTTCAACACACACTTCCCTAACATACATTGTCAATGAAAATATACCTTTTAGTACTAGTAATTAAGTTCATGGTTCTTTTCACCTTCTATTAATTAAGACTTATGTGGATTTTTTAACATTTGGCTACAAGGGTTTCCATGCAGAAGTTGAATAAGATGGGTGACTACAGCTATTCAGTTGCAGCCAGGAGCTTAAGAATACAGGTTAGTCAATGTAATAAGCTACGGGTCATAAAGCGTATCAGAACAGCCCCTCCCCCGAAACAAGCAGACGAGGACTCGACATAGCAAAACTACTACCACTCATGCCAGTGATTGAAGCATGTCGCATTGGTTGCAAATAATATGCATAACTGAATTCTCTCAAATAATTAATTGAGCCTTCTGATCCAGTCGTTTACAGCTTGTTAATTATTTCAGCAACTAATTCAATTCCAGTGCCTACAAATGTAAATTCCCAGTGTGACAGGCTCACAGTCTGCCTCCCCTCAGTATATCCTAGGTCCACATGCATCCTAATCCATGTAACAATACATGCATCTATACAAACCTGATAACAGAAGGTGCATGTTCAATACCAGCAGTAAAAGGAGAAATTAGTAACTGTGCAAACCTAATTACAGTCTCTCGAGCAGATTCAGATGGCAATCTCAAGTGTGCATTATGTATTGCCTGTGTGTATCAAAATACATATGGCATGAAATTCAATATAATGCAACTCATGTTTCACAATTCCCAACAAACAGCAATCAATACTCAATCACATAACATAAACAAGTGAATAGCAATCAAATCAACACTCAATCGCATTACAATAACAAGCGAATAGCAATCAACACTCAACCACATGACATAAATAAGCGAATAGCAATCAACACCCAATCACATAACAATAGCAAGCTAAAATTATGCAAGATGTAAAAGTAGAGCTTACATTGCCAGCTGAACTACTAGTGTCATCACGCTGATGTTTATCCTCAAACCTCCTCCTCTCTTTACCATTCTCCTCGAAAACCCTAGCTCTCTTTTCGCCTCGCTCCTCACTATCCCCTCTATTCTTCCTCTTGCTTCTCTCAACCGAAGGAGGTTCCTCACTCTCCTCTCTCTGCTGCCGTCTCCTAGTTCTCTCCACAGAAGGTGATCTCTCCTCACTCCAGTCTCTCTCCTTCCTCCGCTTCCTCTCAATGGAACGAGACCTCTCGCGCTCGCGGCGAGTGTCCCGATCCTTGCTCCCCTCTCGATGGCGGTGGTGGTGGTCGTCGGATCTACGACGATCGTCGTCCTGTTTGCGGTGGTGACGGTGGCTTTTCGATGACTCTCCGTCGCGATGCCTACGGCCAGAATTGTTATCTTCGCCCATGGATAGGGTTTCTATCAGTCCCCCTAATTTTTCTCTTTATAAGTTTTTCACGAAGTTCGAAGCTGGAATGGACAAACAAGGTATAGTGAGACCAGAATCAAGTAAAACGCAGATTTTCAGAGAATTAACAGAAGGATACTTCACTGACCTGACCGGAGATGGAGAAGCTGCTGCTTCCTCTTGCCTTTTGAAGTTTTTGTGTGAATGCCAATTTGGGATTTAGGTCTGGCAAGCGCAGATGTGAAATTATTTCGCGGCGAGGCGAGAGTATATTTTAGCTTCCGCCTTCCGAAATTAAAATTGCTGTCAAGCCACTGAGTTTGGATTGATTAACCACTTGGCGGACCGTTGATACTCGACCTCGAATAAAATTGGATTGATTACGAGCATTGGCCATTGATCTTTCGATGGAGAATAAAACAAAATTTAGCATAAGCAACTCTTAATCCATCCATCCATCTATTCTATATATTATTAAAAGCTCAGTTTTTATTTAAGAATTCAGCAACACAACATTGTCCAAGAATGAATGAGGGATTTTTCTGAATTATTTCACATGAAAAAATTAGATAAAAATTACAAAAAAGGAATGTGCATATTGGGTCCATAATTCGTGCAATTCTGTTATTTTCAGGATTTTGATACCAAATCAATTGTTGGCATGTATTCGGGAAAAGAATAAATTGTGTAGTCTACTAATAGTAAACTATTTTAACTATACTAACCGTATGGAATGATGGAAAATGGTTGTGTATTATTATTCACAAGGCCTAAACAGCCTATATACAATTACAAGGAATATTACACAATTTTTTTTGGTAAGGAATATTACACAATTAATACACTTGATTGTATTGTTTATTTTCTTGCTGTAATTTAAGCATGTGATCCTAAATTGGAGGATTTGATTAATCATTCCCTAATACAAGCCTCTATAAATTCGTCCGCATTATTTGGCTTTTAGCATAACAAAGAAGATGGAGTATTACAAGCATCGAATAACAAGATGATAATGGTGGTAAAGCTCTATAGAGAAAAATGAGCTGCTCACGGAGAAGGAGAAACAAGTCCAAGATTTAGAGTATGAGCTTGAATAGTACAAAAACCAGAGAATGCATCTTATACTATTGTAATCTAGAGCTAAGGCAATATGAAAGTAGAGAAATTACAAGCTAAGGAGATTTTTTGGGAAGTATACGACTCCTGGATGGGGAGAAATATTTTCTTTGCTCTCGAATAAGATAAGCTCATAACATCAAAAGCAAATTTAACATTGTCTGAGATCCTTAGTGCCTTAATTAGGGTAATCAGTTGATCACTTAATACATCTCAGTATACATAGATCATATTTTCTGCAGGACTAGCGTTGTGTACAAATGAGCCATATTTGCTTTTTGTTAGTTTGCTCATCCTTTTTCTGGAACTTGATTATTTGCGTCATGATCAAATGTTGCTTTCATGTATCTGATTTGGTTCAGGTCTAAAAACTTCATGCGTACACGTTTTCATTTTCCAATCTGGATATCTTCCTTTTGTTTGAGATCCACAAAATTAATAGGGACGGATAATATTGTACATGGTAGAGTTAAGGCATTGAACATTCTTCATTAAGGCTTGGAAATCTTTCTTTTGTGTTATGTCAGATGTTTGAAGCAAGCAGCCTTGGACTCTTTGAAAGCACAGGAGAAGTCGATCAGAATCTACATCTTTGAAGCAAGTCGTAGATTTACAATGTGACATGTGTGAATCTTTCCGTCGATTACAAAGTGACAAGATTTTGCAATAATCTGACACTTAATGTGATTAACAAATCAATGAATCCATATTGCATGAAATTAGTGAATATATATATAACGTTATAACTCATTCCCATTTTTCAAGTGTGAATTTTTTGTT
Organism: Plantago major; assembly: GCA_026545765.1. Lineage (NCBI taxonomy): Eukaryota > Viridiplantae > Streptophyta > Magnoliopsida > Lamiales > Plantaginaceae > Plantago > Plantago major. The sequence continues at coordinate 14,161,388 of CM048843.1, forward strand.
CTTAATTTAGATTTTAAGTACGGATTGAATATCTTTTTTTGATAAATTTAATACATACACCACACAACTCTCAAGGGTTCATATATGTAGTATGTTAAGATGTCTTTGCACCATCCAATGACGGTCTGATTCCGCCTATCCCATTTGATATATATTGTGATCCCGAATTTTGGTTTGTTACCAATTACTCCGGTCGATTGAGAAATTAAAATGTTTGTATATAATAGTGAGAATTTGTTTTATCCAATGAAGTATAACTCTTTAGAAAAGTTGGAGTTACAATGCAAACTTTTATTCTTTTTAATACAGCGAATAGAAATTGCAAAGTCTCATTATATATGTGTGAATTTGCTTATTGTGAATTTGCTTACCCGAATTACACTTTGTAAGAAGGCCTCATACTTTCTGGACCTTTCGAACTACTATTTGCAAGACTGGAAGATGAAAAGGCCGCACATAAAACACTATTGTAGCTGCCTATGAAATCAAGAGATGTCTTGCTGAATTTACCCGAGTTTCTTCTTCTTTTGTAATATCAGTGAACAGTAATCCAATACTAATCAATGGGCCTGGGAGGGTAGTTTGGACCTTTTCCCTCTGAGAATACTGTTCCGCCCGTTGGGTCCGTGTCAGTCCCTCAGAGAGATTTGTCTGCTTGGTTGATCTGCCCTTGGGTAACTCTGGATGTCCGGGCCAAGAGTCTCACGGAAGTATCTCCGTGGTTCTGTTATGCGTTTGGTCTTGATGTGATGGTGGCGTCCGAGATTCTCTCGTCCGGTCCGTTTGGCATCTCTGTACTGACGTAGCCAGGTTTAGAAGTCCCTTCTCCAGCTAGCTCGGACTTGCTGTGAGGGCACAGTGACTTTAGCGTACTGGTTGATTCACTTTGGCCGGACCATGTGAGGTCGGACCAGTACTGAATTGGCTATTTAAGCCGTGATGCGCTTTAGGACACGCTCTATGGCGCCCTTAACGGATTGGACACATGTCCATAACAACATATGTCCCCCTAGTTTTCAAGTATCTTAATAGAAGATAGTTGGTAACTATGAAATGAACAAGTGTGTTGTGGAGCATGTCCGAATCGTTAACTGAAAAAAGGAAAAAATCCTTTTTGTTGAGATCTGTCGTCCGTGTTCTTAGGAATTCAATATATCTCTCTCCCCCCCCCCCCACCCCTTTTCCTTCTACAGTACGAGTTATGTAATAGCTCGGACTGTAGATGGAAAAGGTATTTGTATCCGAGATATATAGATCCGAGTACGGTTAGGATCTGACGTAGCCCTCTGGAAGCTATCTGTTGGACCGATTGTTGAACTGGTCCTCCCGGGTCGCTGATCCGTAAACCAAAGAGGCCCAATAGGTTGTCCGTCCGGCCCACGGGGGAAAGATCCCGAGTAAAGTGACGCGACCGTTGGATCGGGACGACATCAACGGTTGGGGTTCTAAGCCCGATTGATGTGACGCGTCTGTCAAGCATTAAATGCGACGTACTGACAACCATCCACTCGCGAAGCGGCACAACCCTTGGATTGGAGAGGATCAATGGCTGGGATTCAAATCCAAGTGATGTGACTCTTGGTTTTCCCCAAATTGCCCTTATAAATAGTCAGCTCATCAGTCACTTTCACACTTTTAGCAATATCGAAACTCAGAGCAATCACAAAGCAATCCGAGCAATTGAAAACACATCCGAGCAAGTAAGACTCGCAGAATTTTGAAATTTCTTCTTCGAATCCGTACCCTCGGAGAAGCAGCAAGGCTTAGTCGTCCGTTCAAATTTGTCCAGTCAACTTTGTCAAGTAAGTACGTCTTCACTCTTCCTAAGTTCTCTCCTTTTTGTGATATGCTTACTACCTGCTCGTATATTTTTGTCCTGCTCGAATATAAAATTGTCGAGTCCGTATTTGCTGTTGTTGTGAGTGATAGGCTTTAGCAGCGTTCTTAGTCGAAACAATTCTCCTTTGGACTGTTGCGTGCCAATTTTATTGCCAGTATCCTGTTGATTCATCTCGTGTGTCATGCCCACTGTAACCAAAACTTGATTATGCATGCTTATGTAATGTGTTGGTGCCAATTGGCACACAGTCCTCCGTAAATTGTCCCTGCTAGCGTGCCGGCTAGGGTAGACGATAGTGCCGATGGCGCGTTTCGGTGTGACAAGGTTAGTGCCACTAGTGCCGAGACTAGACTTCATGTAGAAAAATCTAGTTAAGTAGAACTCCGTAGGCTTTCTTTGACTTAAGAAGATACCTAAATGAACTCTCGGACAATCACCACTATCGTTTCTGACTCGTTTCCTTCTGCCCTAGGATGTCCGAGAGCGATAGTCAGAACCAAAGACGAGGCACCGTGCTACAATGATGCGAGACTTAGGGTCGGGTCCGTGGATTTGACCTTGTGGTGGGAGATTTCCTAGTTGTGGACCTTGGTCGTCCAGGACTCGATCTTTGGCAAGGAGTCCGTGGAAAGCAGGTAGAAGCGATAAATGGGCCAGGGTGATTGTTAGGAAATTTGTTAGATATTTTGTTAGAAATATCTGTTTAGATTTTGATCAGCAACATGATGACTTATCTTAGTCTCAGAAAGGTGATTAGTACTTTAGATTCACTTGAACATTGTAAAAGAGGAAACCCACTAAGTATGATAGTCTAGCTAATCTTGTATAGGATGTTAGGTTTCAAAATGTAATTTTTATTTTATGAAGAGAAGACCAAGAAGAAGACATCCAAGCAGAACAAGTTCAACGACATTGAAATTTGAAGAAACTGCACAAGATTACTGAAATAGTTTTGCAGATACCTTGGCCAGATTTCTTGAAGACGCGCATGATTGCTAAACAAATCATGTCACAAGAGATATCTGAGAAGTCAAGAGGTCCATCTGGAAAACAAGGAAAGTGTCCACAGATATCTACACTCAGATACCTTGAGCTTTAAACCATATTTCTGATAAAGAAATATATATTGCAAACAAAGTCGTTTCAATAAAAGTGGTATCTGAAGTTAAAGATAAGGACGTGCTAAAACTCAGAGAAAACTGATTAAGTTAAGTCTCTGATACAAAGCATAAGTTCCGTTGGCACTAGAGGACAAAAGTATAGTACAATGCATTAAATGCACGGACAGAGATGTCTGAACAAAAGCAACGGTAGCTTCTGAAGAAGAAGACAAACTCACATAAAGATATACACAGATATCAATAGTTTGAATTTGATTTAAGCCTAACGGATACTATTCAACGGCATTCAAATTCATCTATAAATATCAACACTTAGACTGCTTGAGAGGACACGCTGAACACAACCTGAAGAACTTACACTGAACACATATCTCGCTATCTCAAGCAAATTACTTATCCTCGAAGCTTTCTGTTGCGACCAAAGCTCTTGATCTTAAGTAGCACTGAAGTTCTAAGTGTCCTGATCCTAAACAAGCACTGCTATCTGTGAAAGAGTTGAATTGAAATATCAAGTATCTGAGATTCATTCTCTTGAACATTTATCTAAGACTTGGGTCAGTAAAAAGAACAAGATACCATACATTGAAAAGTGTATTAAGTATACTTGATTCACAGAGCTATCTGATTAACTAAAAAGTTAATAAAGAAGCTCATCTGACAACTCAAACCAAAACCAACACCATAACTGGCGTGGAGTACAAGAAGTACTTAGTTTGGAAAATCAGGGAATAACTCCAAGGTTAACGGAGTAGAGGAAGTACTTGATTTGGGAAACTAAGGAATAACTCCAAGGTTATTGAGCACAGGAAGTACTTAGCTTGGGAAGCTAGGGAACAGCTCAAAAAGGTTTCTGAGTACAGGAAGTACTTGGCTGTGAAAGCCGGGGAACAACTCAGGGGGAACCATTTGTTTAAGGAATCTTAGAATAGGATTTTTGTAAGGTGACCTCAATTATCTATTCTAGTGAATTCTAGGTCTTTGGAAGACCGAAGTGGATTAGTTGGAGGATTACGCCACCTCCAGATACCACTATACTTGCTGTGTTATTTACTTTTCTGTACTTACATTTCAGCAACACACACACACACTTTAACTGTTTCTGCACTTATCTATCTTAAGTCTTCCGCGCTCTGAATCTAAGTATCAGATATCTACACAGATATCTGAGAAATAGTTTTTATCGACAAAAGTTTTAAAAGACTATTCACCCCCCCCCCCTCTAGTCTTTTACTTTGCCGTTATCTGGACCAACAAGTGGTATCAGAGCAGGAGGTTCACAAGCCTTCTGCACTGAACCTAGATCCCCAGATAGGTGAAGGAACTTTGTCCATTTTCGAGGACTATTAATTTGTGTGTTAAGTGTGCAGGAATGTCTCTGAGTGATGCACCCGTTCTCAAACCAGAAAACTACGAGAAATGGAAAAATAACATGATGCTCCACCTTGAAGCCATAAGTGACGAAATGATCGAAGTGATAAAGAATGGCCCAATAGTCATTCAACAACTTCAATAAGTCATGGAGGTTTCTAATGGTAGAGACAGAGATCAAAGCGAAGGATCTTCACAAACGGATGCGTCAACAAGTGGGAGATCTACTAGTCAAGTTATTTACGAACCAAAGCCCAGAGAACTCTGTACATCGGAAGATGCCAAGAGAAATTGTCTGGATGGTCAAGCTCGTAATATCATCATCAGATCGACACCTGAGCACATCTGATGTAAAAGTAGGTGCTAAATCGGCGAAAGTTGCCTGGCAACTGATTGAAGAAATCTGTACCGGAACTGAGAAAACCAAAGAAAACAAGTTCGAAGTTCTCAAGTTGAAATTTCAAAATTTCAAACAAGGACCTTGAAACTACGAAGAACTTGATTTGATTTACCACTCTCATGAGTGATATGGCATCACTGGGAAAGAACAGATACTCCCGATGTAAAAGATTAAGACTATTGTCAAGTCTTAACCACAACTGGAGCATACTAAATTCTTTTATTTTAACCAAGGAATGCCAAATATCACTCGATGGAACTCTTCTCACATCTTGCTACGGTTGATTATGAGACAACACAAAGAGAACAAACAATGAAAAGTTGCGAATATTGCTCTAGTTGCTCAAGGAACTTGAAAAAGAAGAAAAGCAAGGAAGAGGCGAGGATGCTCTTCTTGCAAAGCAAATGAGCAAATATGTCACGAGAAATTGAGAGAAGAAAAGCGAAAGAGAAGTGAAAAGCATCTAGCTCAGACTATCACCAAGACAAAATATGCAAAGCTTCATTGAACAAGCCATTTCGAAAGCATCATGTCTTGAGGCGAGAAATTGGAAGCGACATCTGTTTCTATTGTCGAAACAGTCACTTCAAGAAGGATTGTCACGCTTCAACAAACTAAGCACGGTGACAAGAAAGATAGAAGAATCTTGAAGAAGTCGAAAGCTTTATTAATGAAGAAAGAAAGAAAATCCAAACTCAATGGATGCTCTAGGCGTTGAGATGATTCGAAGATGACAATTCGGATGACTCAACCTTACCATCACCGAATTATGTGTAGTTACTCATGATATAATCAACTTCGGCCTCAAGAAGAATGAAATGTGTGGAGTTGCTGAAATTGACGGTCCAGACATCTCTAACATAGAAATCTGTCTTATGGCTGATGAGGTAACACATACTTCTTGTTATACTTATGAAAGTGATGAAGAAGAAATAAAAGATCTAGAAAATCTCAGGAAAGAACTTGACATCTATGAAAGAGAATTTCTAATGATCCGAGCTAGAGCCGAAAATCTTGAAGAAGAAAAGAATTCTCTTGCAAAGGAAAATTCTCAATTAGTTAAGATATCTGAGAAAAAGGATGTTGAAAATGCATTTAAAGCTCGATATCCGAGATAAAAGTCACACAAAGAAGCAATGGCTGAATTACGAAAGAAATATGAAGATCTTCTTTCTGAGAACAAGGAACTCAAAAAGAAAGAATTATCTTTTCAATCTTATGCCAAAGCTAGTGACACTCTTACTGAAGTACAATCTTACTTAAGAGATCCTTCAGAAAAGAAAGGACTTGAATGAATACCAGACAGATTGTTCTATCACTCTGAATAAGAGTGAGGAAAGAAGAACATTTGTAAGTACTCAAAGAAGATGGTTCCATGCAATCTATAGTATCGGTCAAGAGGCGAAGATTGTTGACAAAGGAAAGGCGATTCGACTAAACCTTTGTGGGAAAAACAAGTCAAAAACAAAGCTGTTAGCACGTCTACGAAAAGAAACACAACACCGAAAAGTGTAAACACCCGATGCTATGTCTCTCAAAAGGGTAGAATTGAGTGGCAAATTCTCCCATGTCACTTTTTCTGGAAAGAAATTGGACCAACCAGAGACTAGCAAAGCTGCTGAGAAAAGATCTCAGATAGCTTCAAGTGCTCGAAACGGTATTGGCTATAAAGGCATCGGGAAACAACATACTCATGAATACAAACGGGAGCAAGAACGATGGCTAAAGGCTAGAATTGCTCAAAGCAATTATCAGAAGTGGAAGTTGAATCAAGCCACTGAAAATCTGAATGCCAGGGCTAGAAGAAATCTGGCAAGGAAAGCTAAGTTTGCTGAAAAGCAAACTCAGAAACCTGACAGGTATCTGAAAGCAACAAATGGAGCACCTAGGAACACACCAAGGAAGAAAATAATTCTTAATAATGATTATCATTCAATTAGAATTCCTCCTTATGTTCCTATCAGACAAAAGAATGTTCCAAGGAAATTCATTAAAAAATGGATTCCTACTGGAAGATTGTTTAGTCCTGATGGTTCCAATTGTAAATTGAGAACCTAATCTCCTGTTTCCTATTGTGTGCAGAATGCTTCATGGACTAAAGCACAATGGCTATTTGATGGTGGATGCGGAAAGCACATGACAGGAGACAAAGCAAATCTGGTCGATTACAAAGCTTGCAACACAGGACCAGATATCAGATTTGCTGGAGGAGAATTAAATCCCTCTCTAGGATTTGGCAACGTCAAATTGGGAACATTAACAATCACTGACGTATTACAAGTTAAGGATTTGAAATATAATCTATTTAGCATGAGCCAGTTTGCAGATAAAGGTTTTACTGTAAAATTCAAAGCAAAATACTGCAAACTAGTTGACAATGAGTCAAAGCAGACAGTCTTAGTTGCTCGGCGGAAAGGTAGTCTTTATGTTGCCGATTGGGCCTCTGCCACAACTGAAGAATGTCTCATGGTGAGTCAATCTGGTCACACATAAGAGCACTGGTTATGGCACAAAAGAATGAGTCACTTGAATTTCAAAACTCTGAACAAACTTGCCAAGAAAGAATTAGTGGTTGGCCTTCTCAAAACATCTTTCAGAAAGGATGGTATATGTTCTGCATGTCAGATGGGGAAACAATCCAAAATCTCTTTCAAGTCCAAAACTAGATACTCTAGTGTTAGACCACTGCAACTACTACATATGGATCTTTTTGAATCATCTGTAACTAGTTATGCAGGAAAGAAGTATGGTCTGGTTGTTGTAGATGACTTCTCAAGATTCACTTGGGTTGTCTTTCTGAAACACAAATCTGATGCCAGGGTGGAGATACCAAACTTGCTGAAAAAGCTTGAAGTCATGAAAAATGACAAAGTATCTGCAATCAGAACAGACCATGGTACTGAGTTTGTCAACCAGTACATAAAGAAGTTTTGTACTTGCAAAGGTATACAACACCAACTTTCCTCTGTAAGAACACCTCAACAAAATGGTGTTGCAGAAAGGAAAAACAGAACCCTTAAAGAAGCTGCAAGGACGATGCTAGCTAACACTGAAATAAGTGAAGTTTATTAGGTTGAAGCTGTAAACACAGCTACACTCGTAATGATGTTTGATAAACAAACACCATGACAAGACCCCTTATGAAATCTTGGTTGGCAGACCCCCTAATATCAAACATCTGAGAGTATTTGGTTGTAGATGTTTTGTTCTAAACAATGGAAAAGATTATCTGAGAACATTTCAACCAAAGGCAGATGAAGGTGCATTTCTTGGTTATTCCACGAATAGCAAAGCTTCAAATTTACAACAAAGAACAAAGAAAATTGAAGAATCGTTCATGTTGTATTCTATGAAGGAAGTAAGAAAACACCTCCTAATGATGAACTCTCAAAAGGTTCAAAGAACTAATGTTGAGGATTAGAAGAAGAATCCTCATAAAGGAGAAACATCTTTATGGAAAGTGAGGATGACTCTGACGTAGAAAAGCTTGATATGCCTAGTAACAACCAGATGGCTCACAAACATGATGAAGAATTTCCTATGAAACTTTCAGAAATGGAAACTGAAGATATTCATCATGAAGCTATCTCTGGAAATAATCTCTCTGAAAGACATGTTCCAGATAGCTCAAACACTGAACAAGTGTCAGACATTAATAGCCCTTCTGAGGAGCAAAATGTCTTAGATACTGAAAAAGTATCAAATCAAAATCCTAGTGATTCACATTCAAATCATTTGGATATTGATCATACTAGCACTAAACCTATGATGAGATGGATCAAGGATCATCCTGCAAAAGATGTGATTGGACCAATTAATCAAGGTGTTAGGACTAGGAGAGCAATAGCTGAAAATGCTAATTCTCTCTTTGGATGTTTCATCTCAAATATTGAACCTAAACATATAAAAGAAGCATTAGGAGACCAAGACTGGATCTCTGCAATGCAAGAAGAGTTGGATCAATTTGAGAGAAACAAAGTCTGGAAACTAGTTCCATTTGTAGAAGGAATATCTGTGATTGGAACCAAGTGGGTTTTCAGAAACAAGATGAATGAATCTGGTGAAATAACCAGAAACAAAGCAAGATTGGTTGCGAAGGATTTACCTGATGAAGGCTTAGATTTTGATGAGTCATATGCACCATTGCGATTGGATGCAATAAGACTCTTTCTAGCCTTCTTGACTCATAAATATTTTAAAGTTTATCAGATGGATGTCAAAAGTGCATTCTTGAACGGTAAACTTGCAGAAGAAGTTTATGTTGAGCAACCACCTGGCTTTGAAGTTTCCTCAGAAAGTAGAATGGTCTATAAACTACAGAAAGCTCTGTATGGACTGAAACAGGCTCCAAGAGCATGGTATGACACTTTGGCCAAATACCTTCTGGAAAGTGGTTTCAAGAAAGGTGAAGTTGATAAAACTTTATTTACCGTAAATCATGATGGGAAACTACTCTTAGTTCAAGTATATGTTGATGACATCATATTTGGATCTAAGGACAAGCAAATTTGTAATGACTTTGCAAATCTCATGAAAAGTAAGTTTGAGATGAGCATGATGGGAGAAATGAATTATTTTCTAGGATTGCAAGTCAAGCAACTCAATGATGGAATATTCATTAGTCAAACAAAGTATGCAAAAGATATGCTCACAAAATTCAATCTTAAGCCTTCTGAAAAGAATGCTAAGATACCTATGAGCATTGGAACCAAAATGACCTATACTGAATCAGATAAGAGTGTTGAAGAACATAAGTATAGGAAATTGATAGGTTCACTACTTTACCTCACTGCAAGTAGACCTAATATTCAATACGCCGTTGGAGTGTGTGCTAGATTTCAGACAAATCCGATGCAAACACACTACAACATTGCTATAAAAATATTAAGGTATGTAAAAGGTACAGTAGATGTAGGATTGTGGTATCCTAAAGAAAGCGGATTGAGTTTAGTTGGGTACTCGAATGGCGATTATCTTGATCAACTGCTTGATAGGAAAAGCACCTCGAACTTGTGGGTTTACGGTACTAGACTTATCTCGTGGTTTAGCAAGAAGCAAAACTCAATTGCAACTTCTACCACAGAGGCTGAATATATTGTTGCTGGTTGTTGTGCAACACAAATTCTGTGGATACAACAACAACTTAAAGACTATGGACTCGATGAGAAGAAAACTCCCATTTTCTGTGACAACACAAGCGCTATTGCGATTACACAGAATCCTAAATTTCATGCCAGAACAAAGCATATTGATGTTAGACATCACTTCATCAGAGACCATGTTGAAAAAGGCAATATAGAGATACTCAAGATTGTATCGAAGACCAACTTGCGATATCTTCACTAAGCCACTACAAGAAAGTAGATTCTTAGCCTTAAGACATAGTCTTGGACTAATGGAACTACCAATGAACCGAAAAGTTCAGAATCTGGAACGGCATCCAGAGAAGAGGTATCCGAACGGCATCCAGAGAAGAGAAAAGAGAAATCGAAAGTATCCAAGTCAAAAAGGCTAAAGAGCAAAAAGACAGCTTAAGATCTCTTAGACGGGAACTCAGATATCTGAATCACTCTATAAACGGGGAACACAAAGGAGAATAGTACAACTATCTGCAGTCAACTACTCTCTTGAAATTCGCATTATTTCTATCTTGATGAAAAACTTGGAAAAATCCTAAGTATAAGACAGATTCAGATGCAAACAGTGTTCTTGGTCATACAAAAACGTGATTCAGATAGCTAATACCCAAAATTCATTAAATGGGCACAATTACACTTGTTGATTGTGATCATTGCTGAAGAAGCAATGGTGACCCTTGATGAAATTAAGCGTTTGATCTATACGGTGGAAATTAATTCACAGTAAATAGTGGATCAGAAAATTCTGACAAAGCCCACTTTGCATTTAATGTCGAACTAGCTTTTGCTCACGCCTGCTTGCAAATCACAGATACGTACACACAAAATCAATTTGTATGTATTTGTCTGTTGAGATTCTATTGATATATATATATGATTTTGGCAAAAGAAATCACTTTCGCCTAATCCAAAATTCCGACTTACACAAAAATAGCAAAACTTTCTCTTGATTCTCTGCAAACCTTCTACAATCTCTGCAAATCAAGATTTAGTTTTTCTGCAAAGAATTACTGAATCAAATCTCTTTCAAACAATCCCTACACTATATAAAGAGATGGCCCCAAAGAATTCTTCCACACAGAAATCTCAATCCTCCACTGGTACTGCTGAAAAGCAAGCACCAGAGTTGGTTATTGTGAACAACCAACTGGTAGGAGATTTTAATCCTGACCATTGGACTTCAAATCACAGAATGATTTGGGGTGGTGCCATGGTTGAGGAATACCTCACGGCTGCAATTGAGAACCAAGCCGACAGAAAGCTGATTCTTGACATGCTTGAAAAGGCACAAATCAAGAGTTTTCTATCTGCTCGCCCAAGTGGAATTTCATCACTCGATGTGTTGGAATTCTACAACAACTCCAGGATAATTTCCTGTGTTTCTGAAGGCACTGCAATAGTGTCTGTCAAAACCTCAGTCCAAGGTAAGGAAATCCTTCTGGACTTAACAACTTTCTGTAAGTTGTTTGAGTTTCAAAATCTTGGAAAGGATTTTGAAATAAACACCAAGGATGATGATCTCCTTGAAGGTGTTAAACAATTGTATAGTGACGTGTGTGATCTTGAAAAATCAGATACACCCACTGAGTACAAGCTTGCTGACATCCGAACCAGACATCTGATGGTTCACTGGGATGTATTGGCTAGCATTCTTCACAGATGCTTTGATGGTCTACAAGGAGGTGCTGACCAGATAAGCCAAGAACGATGGATCATGATGTTCTTGCTGAATCAACAAAATAAAAGGCTGGAAAACCCTTTTAACTGGGAAAAGTACGCCTTCATGAAGTTTGTGAAGAAGATTCAAGGCTTCGAGCCTAAGATCGTCAAAGGACTAGCTGAGCCAAAGGCCACTGTAGGCTATGGTCTGAAGATATGCTACTTGCTGGAGAAGCTTGGCATTGAGCTCAGAGAGACGGCTGAAATAGCCAACAGTAACCTACTCTATAAATATGAGTATACAAACTTGATGAAAAAGGTTACTGGATCTCAGAAAGGTTCTAAGAAGCGAATGTCTGAAAAGGTATCTGAAGAAAAGGTTGCGACCAAGAAGCCCAGAACTTCAAGAAAGAAGTCTGCTGGCAAATCAGAAGACACACCCATTGAGGTTGTCGATTCTCAGATATCTGCAGACCTTTCCGATGAACTGATAAAGGCAGATCAACTCATCAATGCTGCAAAAGAGTTATCAACTACTGAACAAGTAGACTCAGCAAGAGAAAGTGCTTTCAGAAATGTGAAGACTATTACAGAAAGCCTTGCTGATGAACTCATAAATGCTACCAAAAGTGGTGAAAAACACCAAGCCCTATCTGTAGAAACCGCAGGAATTATGGACCAATTAGTTCCTAATGCTGATGAGAGCTCTGACGATGAAGATGATGAACTAGTCATCTCTCAAGTCCTAGAAAGATCAAAACGAGCTAAGGTTACTGAATAGTAATTGGTGAAGAGGTATCTGAAAAAGAACCTACACCACAGGTTGCTGAACAAGCACCTATAGCAAAGGTTGTTGGTGCAAACACACCATCAGGGAAGGTCTCCTATGAAAAAATTCAAGAAGCCCTGATGAGTGGTGACTTAGTGCTGGCAGATGCTGATGAAAATGCCACATCTAAAAGTCTGGAAGAACCTACTAATGATAATTCTTCTGCTTCCAGACAACCACAACAACCACAACCACAACAACCACAAGTGGTTGATGAAATGGTAAATGAACTCCATTTCGACTTACCAAAGAATGCAAGATATCTTTGAAGAAAATCTAAAAAGAGCAGTTCCCCAACTCGACAAGAGGATCAAGCGAGACATCCACTCAAAGATGATCAACCGGGGAGGCAAGCGAGGTTGCACACTCGGAAAGGTGTGAAGTACCTAAAACTTCAAACAAAGAAGCATCTTTGGAACAAGAAGACCAAAGTATAAAAGGGTCACAAGTTCCAGAGACCAATCGACGACAATGCTCAGTATTGAATGGTTTAACTCTACCTTGTGAAAATTTTATGCTTGTATATCTTGTTACTTATATAAAAATTCTTTATTCTGGCTGAGTTAGAAACACGAAACAAGAGGAAGTGGAAAGCTTGCCTCGAAGCGAGAAGGAGGTTACTGACTTCGCCTCTTAAGAAATCGAGCACATACCACGGTGATAATTGATTCTTAAGATAACACTTTTCGATCATTTGTCTATGTGCTTAATCATTTAAAATAAATGTTTCTATGAGCTCCAAGCGAGAAAGAGGAAGATAAGGCGGAAATGCGAGACGAACCCGAGACCGACAGGTTTGAAGAACACATCATTGAGCCTTCTAGCATGAAGGCAGGGAAAAATCGTGATAAGTATTCTTCATCATGGGTTATCTTAAACTTCTTCTAAAATATTCAATACTTTCTACTTACGGGCTCATTCGAGTAGAAATGCAAAGGGAAAAAGTTGCGACATCCCTGCATCAATGGAAATTGATGAAGCTCCTAAGCGACATCACATGAAAGAATACGAAGCGAGAAAGTTTAAGAAAATGACTCTGAGCTTCCTATTGAGGAAGTAAGTCCAAAACTCGAACTCATTAAAGCATTTTTGCACAAATTCTTTCAAATAATTTCCTAAGTATTGTATTAATCTTAATTCTCGAGTTCAAGAAAGAAAGGTTGATGAGAACGGACTTCCAAGTCTCCACCTCACAACAAGATATCGAGACACCAATTGTCTCGATAGCACAAGTCTGAGCTGAAGTACTTACTCGGGTAACTCGAAACTAAACTACACTTCTACTCGAGATATCTACAAAAGTTTTGAAGCTCACTCAAAACTCTTTCTTTCGAGCTCAAACGAGTGCAGCGGGTTCCCAATGATGAGAAAAGGGACCTACTTCCCTTCTTCAAAGCTCAAACCCGCCAAAGCATATTCAATGCTTCAAGAAATGGCAAAGGTTAAGGTGCTCGATCTCTACGAAATATTGAGAATCACAGATCAACCAACCGAGCACGAGCTCTTGACTTGGAGCGTATATCCATGCAATGTTCCTTATAGAGCGATTACGATTCGACTCTTGCATAAGGATTTCTCGGAGAAGTGGTGCCTGATTTGATACAAGCCTTTGAGCAGGCGGATGGTCGACAAGATTACAGATGGCATTCAAGCCACGCCCTGAACTACGCAATTTATACCTTCGACAAGAAGAGGTTAATGGGCGAAGATCACTATTCTGAAGTGATCAATCTTGTATCTGAAGATGATGAGTAGGAAGAGATAAACGAAAACGACTTCGATGAACCTCCCACTGACCATCACCAAAAGGATGACACAGACAAAAAGGATGATGATGATGCTCCTGCACCAGGGACCGGAGGAATTTCACAAAGAAATCATGCCTCAACTGTTGAAAAGCAAACTGAGAGGAAAGCACAGAAATCTCCGTCTCCATCTCCTCAAAAGTCAACTCATCCATCTTCCCAACAAAAAGTTATTACTGAACAAGTAGTTGAGGATTACGAAATCGCTCAGAAATTGTTGAATACTCAATCCAGAACTGCTCAACTCAGACAACTGTTGGAAGAAGAACAACAGCTCCATCTTCAACTGGAAGACCAGATAGCTAAATCCAGAGACAAGCTTGACCAACTACAAGATCAATATCTACAAGAGATGATTGCGTACTCTGAGGTTAAAGAGCTACAGGATGCTGTAAATGCCATCACCAAAGAACTCGACATCTTGAAGAAGTATACGAAATTAAGCATGATGCTAAGGCGCATCATCTTCAAAAGAAGTACCATCCTCCTCCCAAAAGGGAAGAAACCAATCTACGAGATGGTTCTTTGGACTCGACACAATCGATGAGAATGTCCAAGAGGATGAAGATCACTGGGCTGATTACTCAGATGATGAAGAAGACAAGACTTTGGCAGAGCACCGCAATGAACATCTAGCGGTTTCACACTTGAAAAGGAAACTGATTGCTCCTGAAACTTTCAGCAAACTGCCAAATGTCCACTCCCATGAATACATGAACAGATACCAAGTACTGGCTCATCTGAAAAGGAGATGTCTTCACAGAATAAGGAAGTAATTGCCTCCGTCCCCTCTGAAATGAAAAAGTTCACTGAGCTCATCGCTCAGAGAACAACTAGCATAGTCATTGCTCAGAAAGATCTGGGAATGATAAGGGACGATGATGCGTCTTTAGCTGAAAAAGCTTTCCAAGAGGCAAGTTACACTGCTGGAAAAGCAGATGCCATCCTAGGCCCATTGGCAGAGCTCACTGATAAGGACAATGGACTTATCAAGCAAAATCAGGAGCTCAAAGCCGAACTTCAGAAGTTGGTCACTGCCTACAATTATTTACAAGCGCATTTTGACTCTCTCTCAGATTCTTTTATGAGACTGAGTCAGCCAACAATGACTAAGGGGGAAAGAGTGTACAAATCTGGACCTCAAAGTCAGGGGGAATGGGAAGAAGGAGAAGAAAACAAGAAGAAATCTGGAGCTGGTGCGGCTCAGAGAGGAAGAAGAAACATGAAAACTTCCCAGCCACCACTCAGAATCAATGAACCCTCCTCAAGCCAAGCTGCTTTGCAAATAGTAGCTGCTTCCCAGAAACCTACTGAAGGAACTGCAATGGTAACAAGGGCCATGGCACAGAAACCTCCAAGGAGTACCAAGGCTCCAAGGAGAAGACAAGTTAAAGGGATTGATGAATCTTTTGAAGAAGAAGAAGAAGAAGAAGAAGGTCAAATCAAGTCCCTGGGCAATGAAGAAGGCTGTAAAACTCTCACAAGATTTAATCTTGATGATGATGAGGAAATTGATGAAGATGAAGCTCCTCTTCACAGAAAAAGGAAAATTGAAAGCCTAACTGAGCCCATAGCTGCAAAGCCCCTAGCAGCTAAAACACCCTCTGGAAATACCAAGTCTATCCAGGGTGGTTCTTCAAGCAACAACCCCAAAGAGAATTCAAGACAGAGAAGGAACGAACTGAGAGCTGAGAAAAGACAAAGTCAACTTCCACTCAGGCCAGAAGAAGCCAAAATAGAGTATGTGAAGAATGACAATGATTCCTCTGTCTACAGGTGCATCAATCAGAAAAATGGCTATTGGATTCTGGAACTTAAGCATCTACTGGTAAATTCAAGATTTTCAGAACCAATCCATAAACAACTTATGGCATGGAGAAAAAGATAAGCCAACCTTGATCAACACCAATCACATTAAAGCCTGGTTGGATTTTGAAGTTGTCAAGAGAACTGAAGCCATGAGAAAGGACCTCTCTGATGAATGTCCATATGGAAAGCCAGATGATGTGCACAGAATTACAATATCACAGAACAGCACAAGAGCAAGACTCGCTGTGGAACCCTATGAGTCGTTCTATCTAACTGAAGATCAATACAAGGGTGACATCAGATATCTGAGGATTATCTACGAATACTTCAAGCTTTCAGATATCAGAATAGAGCATGCCTGGAAGTGGGGAAAGTATCTGTGGGTCAAACATTTTGTCAACAAAAATCCTACCAAAACCTACAAAGAGGTCTGTGGATTTGCCAGAGATACTGAGATGCTCGTCAGAACACTTCTCTATGATTATTCTGATGACATCAAAAGGTTTGTAGATAGGAAATTTGCAGACTGATCCATAGAACTACTGTTGAAGACTTGAAGAGTTGAAGACTTGAAGACTAGTCTATTAGGATGTTTACTTGGAGCTTGGTTACTCCTGTTGTCCTAATTTACTATGTATTTTTGTTGTATTTTTGCTGACTGAGCTAAACTTGTTTTATGTATTGAAGTTATCTGTAATCTTCTTTGTAACTTATCTGAAGAACTTACTCTCAGATAGTATTCTATAAAAGATAACTTGTCAGCAAAGATCACACCTTGTGATTTGGTTGATGTTTACTTTCTGCACTTAATTGAATGAATTGAAAAATCTTAAGAAATGATTAAGTGTTGGATTGTTCACTCATCCAGATTTGTAATAGGTCAGATAGTCATCGTTGACTGATCAAAAAAGGGGAAATTTGTTAGGAAATTTGTTAGATATTTTGTTAGAAATATCTGTTTAGATTTTGATCAGCAACATGGTGACTTATCTTAGTCTCAGAACGGTGATTAGTACTCTAGGTTCACTTGAACATTGTAAAAGAGGAAACCCACTAAGTATGATAGTCTAGCTAATCTTGTATAGGATGTTAGGTTTCAAAATGTAATTTTTATTTTATGAAGAGAAGTCCAAGAAGAAGACATCCAAGTAGAACAAGTTCAACGACATTGAAAATTTAAAGAAACTGCACAAGATTACTGAAATAGTTTTGCAGATACCTTGGCCAGATTTCTTGAAGACGCGAATGATTGTTAAACAAATCATGTCACAAGAGATATCTGAGAAGTCAAGAGGTCCATCTGGAAAACAAGGAAAGTGTCCACAGATATCTACACTCAGATACCTTGAGCTTTAAACCACATTTTTGATAAAGAAATATATATTACAAACAAAGTTGTTTCAATAAAAGTGGTATCTGAAGTTAAAGATAAGGACGTGCTAAAACTCAGAGAAAACTGATTAAGTTAAGTCTCTGATACAAAGCATAAGTTCCGTTGGCACTACAGGACAAAAGTATAGTACAATGCATTAAATGCACGGACAGAGATGTCTGAACGAAAGCAACGGTAGCTTCTGAAGAAGAAGACAAACTGCTAGACTATACACAGATATCAATAGTTTGAATTTGATTTAAGCCTAACGGATACTATTCAACGGCATTCAAATTCATCTATAAATATCAACACTTAGACTGCTTGAGAAGACACGCTGAACACAACCTGAAGAACTTACACTGAACACATATCTCGCTATCTCAAGCAAATTACTTATCCTCAAAGCTTTCTGTTGCGACCAAAGCTCTTTATCTTAAGTAGCACTGAAGTTCTAAGTGTCCTGATCCTAAACAAGCACTGCTATCTGTGAAAGAGTTGAATTGAAAGATCAAGTATCTGAGATTCATTCTCTTGAACATTTATCTAAGACTTGGGTCAGTAAAAAGAACAAGATACCATACATTGAAAAGTGTATTAAGTATACTTGATTCACAGAGCTATCTGATTAACTGAAAAGTTAATAAAGAAGCTCATCTGACAACTCAAACCAAAACCAACACCATAACTGGCGTGGAGTACAGGAAGTACTTAGTTTGGAAAATCAGGGAATAACTCCAAGGTTAACGGAGTAGAGGAAGTACTTGATTTGGGAAACTAATGAATAACTCCAAGGTTATTGAGCACAGGAAGTACTTAGCTTGGGAAGCTAGGGAACAGCTCAAAAAGGTTTCTGAGTACATGAAGTACTTGGCTGTGAAAGCCGGGGAACAACTCAGGGGGGACATTTGGTTGGGAACCATTTGTTTAAGGAATCTTAGAATAGGATTTTTGTAAGGTGACCTCAATTATCTATTCTAGTGAATTCTAAGTCTTTGGAAGACCGAAGTGGATTAGTTGGAGGATTACGCCACCTCCAGATACCACTATACTTGCTGTGTTATTTACTTTTCTGTACTTACATTTCAGCAACACATACACACACACACACACACACTTTAACTGTTTCTGCACTTATCTATCTTAAGTCTTCCGCGCTCTGAATCTAAGTATCAGATATCTACACATATATCTGAGAAATAGTTTTTATCGACAAAAGTTTTAAAAGACTATTCACCCCCCCCCCCCCCCCTCTAGTCTTTTACTTTGCCGTTATCTGGACCAACAGTGATCTTGCTAGGACTAGGTCGTTAGTCCAATCTCGGACTATAGGTGGTGTTGGGACGTCCGGGGATCAGAACGAACCGCATGTGGAGCGGGAGGGCGACAACGGCCGGGAGACTGATGAAGTCGAGATGTTCGAGGCCGGGGTGGAAGACCGTGTTGTAGCGGAAATAGGTCCGTCCAACCAAAGCACGTCTGGGAGAACCGAAGGTGTCGATGAGGAGGAGGAAGATGGTGAGGAAGAGGAAGACGAGGAGGAGGAGGAAGGAGAAGAAGGATCTCCTGTCGCTCGTCCCCCTAGACGCACCGGTTGGCGGATTGCATTACACCCTGCTGCGCCCGTTCAGTCCAGTCTTCCATTAGTTGAGGGACGTGGTGCGAAAGCTTCCCGAATCAAGTTCCCCCATCCTGCGTCCGCTGTTATGATAGCGAACGAATTTGGAGAATTAAATACAGACGGACTTCTTTCTACATGTCCATTAAGGGTTAAAGCGGAGGACATTCCAGAATGGAGGCGGAAGTGGGAGATACCCGACTCCGTAGAAATCATGGTTCCCGAGCCCGGACACGCATTTTACAACCTCACAGGGTATATGTGTGCGAGGTAGCTGCTTTATGGGTGGAAGATCCCCATTGCAACGGAATTGAAGCATATTCTGAATCACATTGGGATTGGTCCGAGTCAGGTTATCCCAAATTCCTTGGGTAACCTTATCTGCTTCGTCGTTTTTTGTAAGAAGAAAGGGCAGCCAGTAAATTTTGAGAACTTCAGGCAGCTCTTTCATGTTTCCTTCAGTCCGGGGAATCCCCTCTTCTATACTTTTGTGAATAGGAAACCGTATAACTTCATTTTGGACTCCATTTCGTCGTTGGGATCGAAGTGGTGGGATAAGTACATTTTCGTACGGATGGCTCTGAAACCTGGGGCATCCGAGAGACAGCGGGAACAATGGGGACTACCAACAAAGTTCCTAAGGGAGAGCATCCCGGATTGGCGCCCCCTTCCAAAGAACGTGGCTCCGTGGGTGGCTGCGATCCACAAAAAGCATAACCCACCTACTTATCCGTTCCACGGATTAATCTGTCAGCCACTTCCCTACCTGTGCGGACTATCAGACGCAGTGGAGGTTGGAGGGAAGACGGACTTTAGTAAGGATTTGTTGACTTGAAACTTTATGCTTTTTTCTTCGGGATACTCTGTTTTGAGTACGTATTTCTGCAATTTTGGTAATCCTTCTTTAACATATCTGTATCTGACGCCTTTGGTTTATTGTGCAGCTCACTGGTTTGACTACATCATGTCGACGCTCCGTGAAAAGAAAAGGTTGCAGAGGGAGCAGCAAGTCTTGGAGGTTGCCGCTAGTCAGAGGACCAAAATCATCAACACTTCCGCGGGTCTTCCTATGTCGGATCCGAAGAATGCCGCAGTGTTTGCCGCGGAGGAAGAAAGGCGGAACAAGTCTGGAGAGGATTCTCAGGCCTTGGCGGTGCCCGACAAGGGCAAAGCCCCTGCCACTCGGAGCACCACTGCTTCAAAGTCGAGCTCACGCTCCAAAGACCACAACGGAGGTGTTGATGCAGGATGCTATTACCTCGGGATCTGAGGGAGCAACCTCGAGGCTCCCCATGCAAAGAGACGAATTGTCATTTGTCACCTGTTGACTAAGCTGCTCTTGATAAGGAGTACGAGCAGGCTTGCGGACTCCCTGAGGTTGAGCGGGTCGGAGGGCTGGATGGGCTATACCAGCGGGTAAGTAATCTTTCCATGGTCTCCTTGGCTTGTTCTTAGTATGATAGAAATGTAACTTATATCCTTGTGGATTTCTCCCAGCTCGGATGTTTCGTCAGGGCCATGCAATGGAAGGCCGGCGAACGCGCTACTATTGAGGAGGACCTGCACAAGGCTGTGGCCACATCCGCGGATGAGGCGGAGAAGGTGAAGCAGTTGGAGATGCAGCTGAAAGAGCAAGAAGTGAAGTTCAATAAGCTGAGGGCTAGCTGGGAAGAAATCAAGGTGGACCTCGACTGGCAGGAGAACTTTGTCGACAAGTCGATGAAGGCCTTCCTGGATTCCAAGGATACGCTGCTTGAAGCCTCCAATATGCCCGTCTTCAGGCTGGTCGTGACTTCATGGAGTCTGACTCCTTCAAGTTCTTGACGGCGGACAAATCCGATGCCTCCCGCCTCAAATGGGTTCGTGTCCGCTATCGGGCAGCTGCAGTCCAAGGGACTACTTCCACCGGACTTTGACTGGAAGGCGGAAGGGTTAATCCCTTCTGCGGATGCTAATGGTGTGGAGGTCCCTGTCGACAGTGTCTCGGATGAACAGTTGGCCGCGTGTGAGTTTGTGGAACTAGTCACCAAGGAGGGTGAGATCGAGATTCAAAACGGCGGGCCCTTCCTCCCGAGGTGGGTCCCGGATGCCCTCTGAAAGGTATGCTTTGTGCCTTTCGATAATTACCGGGCTTTCCTAAAGAAGTGGTTCTTCCTGCCTTCCTGGGTCGTTGGCCTTCCTGCATATTTCAACTTGTTCAATCTTGTTGAATCCCTTGTTGTGCAAGTCGCCTCCAACACACCCCCTGTCGATCCACCCCAAGCTGGTGAAGCTGGTCCGAGCCAAGCCGTACCTCAGTGAGAAGTCCGCGGTATGCCCCGTTGAAATTCTGTACTTGCTGAATTTTTCCGTTGGATTTGTATCTTTTGATGACGCGGAATGTCGTTATGTACTATTGCTTTGATTCGTATTTAATCCGAGGAGCTAAACCTCCTATGCTTCCGAATTATTACTTGCTCTCTTCTCTGTTTCCTTTTTTATCTGTCGTTCATATGCTGAGTTATCATAAATTACACATCTCTTAAGAGCACGGATCGCTGTAGATGGCTTCTGATGTAGAAATCAAACCATCATCTTTCCGATCCTCGGACCGTTCGCTCTTTGGGATGCGTAATTCTTCTAGAAGGAGGAAGGTGAAACAGTGAAATAGTCATTATGACTGCGTCTTTTTATCTTCCAAGCTGTCGGATGATTGACAGGTGGCGCGATCGTAAAGATCCATCGCTACTATAAATAAGACCATGGTAACTGCTTCTTTCTTACTGCTGTACTTGTCATCAATCTTTCTTTTGTTTAACCCACTCCATTTTCCAATAGAGGCAAACTCCTGCAGGATGTCTGAATCCGATGATGACGAATATCAACATTGGATAAATTGTGCTTGCGGGAATATGCATCCGCCAATTTACCCAGGTTGAGGTACTGCGGATGACCTGATCATTCTTGATTTTGAAGGCGATCCCCCTCGATGTCCGGGAATAGCTAGGAGGTTAGCCGAGGAAGAGAGGGAGCGGACGCTGAAGTTGATCCGTAGGAGGATCCGAATGCAGCAGCAAGCTCGTCAGGATCGAGGTGGTGGCTCGGAATCCCAAGGCTCGACTTCCGGAAACTGGTGAGGGAACAAGGCGGGGTATGCCCCGTAGAAGTATGTACCTATCCTTGGACCTTTTCAGATTGTACCTCTCGTTTGTAAATGTTCGGATAATTTTGTCTATAAAATTCGAACTACTTTTCATCGGATGAGATCGCCACCTTTTTCTCATTCGTGCTTCGTCAGATTATGTTGACGCGCATATCTTTGTAAGATGACCAACAAACTCGGACGTGGTTGATGGGCTTGTTTAGGCTTGATTGGATAAACCCTTTTGACCCAACACTGTTCAACTCGAACGGGTGGCTCAATCCCCTTGCTGACATCAATCTGTTTGCGTGGCGGACGTTGATTTGTTGGGGTGTTCTATAAAAAGGCACGACCCCAGTGCCAAAACCTTGTAAACTGATCCCAAACTCTTCTCTTTTCTTCCCCTGCAGAGATCTCAGTTATTTCAGTTTGAATGTATATCTGTCCGTCTCCTCTGCTTTCTTCCAACCCTACTTTAGTGGTTCAAATCTCTCTTAAATTGGAAATGGTTTCCTAATTTCAAGAGAGTTTGAGTCTCTAAAGTCGGTTAGGCGGAAATCTCTTTCTGTCTGCACTTTGTTCTCCCTGGACACGGGATTTGCGTTGCCATGTTTTGGTGGTATCATGAGGGGTTCCTTAACGTTTAACCATTTTCCTGTACGCAGGTAGATCGAGCGATTTTTGCTGGGAGATGACGTATTCCCGGAGACGTTTTCTGCATTTTTCGTATTGCGTCCGTAAGTCCGGATAACGATCCGAGATTGTAAGTTGCACAGACAGGATTATGTATAATTCGTCTTTGTGTGAATAAAATCCCTTGCTTTCCTTCTCGTCGTTAAATGAACGTTAAATCTCAGATGCATAAATCGAAAAATCACAAATCGAAAGATAGAGGTTGTATTGATTTGCCGGAAATTCAATTACAACGTGCGGGCTCTATGGCCAATGACAAAAGGGTTAACAAAAAACAGAACTGACGGAGTTCCATGTAACGGATAGTTGGAATCTAAATAACCAAACGATCTGACGGAGATTCGTGTAACCATCCCTATGCGTAAAACTTTTGAAGGTTTCTAGCATTCCATGTACGCTTGAGTAGGTGTCCGCGCTCATCTTCCAATTCGTAACTCCCATTCACTCTTGCTCTGACAATCTTGTAGGGTCCTTCCCACTTGGGCTTGAGTTTTCCAATATTGTTCAAAATGTCGGCTCGGCGAAGCACTAGGTCTCCGATTTGCAAGTTAGTCGCTCGAACGTTCCTGTTGTAGGTTCGGCGATTTCTCGATACCTATGGATATTCGCCAGTGCCTCGGACCTTTTCTGTTCGAGCATGTCCAGGTCGAATATCCGAGCTTCGCGGTTTGCAATGCCTTCGAACTCTTGGATCCTCATAGTCTCAACGGTAATCTCGGACGGTATGACTGCCTCCGAGCCATATACCAAGGCGAATGGAGTTTCTTTGGGCGCGGTCCGTGCAGTGGTGCGATGAGCCCATAGCACGCCTTCCAGGTCGTCCGCCCAACTTTCTTGTGAAGTTCTTAATCGCTTCTCGAGGATCTTGACTATTGTTTTGTTCGTGGACTCAGCCTGTCCATTGGCTTGCGGGTATCCAACAGATGTAAAACGTTGCTCGATTTTGAAGGACGCCAGCCATTCCTTGAGCCTATGTCCGAGACGAGAATCTTGGGCAGGCCAAAGCGGCAGATGATATTCTTCTAGATAAAGGTCCACTTTTCGACTCTCAGAATGTAATGGCTAAACTTCTACCCATTTGGTAAAATATTCAATGCCACAATCAGAACTTCCATCTGGGTGCCTCTCGGAAACGGTCCGACTATGTCAATGCCCCATTGGTCGAATGGACACGCTATGATTGACGGAATCATAGGATGCGTCGGACGATGTGGAATGTTCGCATAGTATTGCAACCAGGGAACTTCCGAGCGTAGTCGGCGGAATCTTTATTAATACTAGGCCAGTAATAGCCTTGTCGTATAATTTTCTGGGCGAGAGTCCTTCCCCCGGAATGACGACTTCCATACTCGTGTATCTCCTCTACGATCTTTGATTCTTGCGCTCAAACATAAATGGGTCCCTGCAAATGATCTCTTGTACAAATCTTCCCCCAGTATAAAGTACCTGTTTGCTCTACATTGCACGCTCCTTGATTCCTTCGGATCAGCTGGAAGAGATTCGTCCTTGAGGTAATTCCAGATGTCAGTCATCCAATTTCTGCCTGCGTCAGTTATCAAGACGGCTGAATTGAGACTCATGATGGATGAGTCAGTAACAGTGAGTAAAATCACTCTCCTTGTGTCCAAAGCTGCCGTTGCGGATGCGTATTTTGCCAGGGCATCCGCTCTTTCATTCCAGGCTCTGTTAAACTTTTCTAGGGTGAATTCCTCAAAGAGATCGGCTTCCTGCCTGAGTAGCTCGAGATACTTGATCATCGAAGGACCTTTTGTGGCAAAAGTTCCTGAAAATTGAGCTTCCACGAGCTGTGAGTCCGTGAAAGATTTGAGCTTCCGAACTTGCAGGGATTTTGCCAGTTGCAGTTCGACTATCAATGCTTCATACTCAGCCTCATTGTTTGTAACTTTGAACTCCAGGGATATCGCGTAGTCAAGTTCCGCGCCATTGGGGCTCTTAAAGAAGATTCCAATCCCTCCGACTCTTCCAGTGGAGGAACCATCCACTTCCAATATACAGGTATCAGAAGGATGTTTTTCGGCTTGGAGATCTCCTGCAGGCTCCCGAGGTTCCCAACTTTGCCCCTCTGTTTCCTTGCTTTCTGGTTCGGAGTTGTTTGTTCCGGATTCGCTTGCCATACCGTCCAGAAGGAACATCTGGTTGACTCGAGTTTCCTCATAAGATGCAGATAGAGACTGATTGATAAACTGGGCATCTTCGAGGTTTGTTGGGTTGAACTGCGGCGGAACTGGCTTCCAGACAACTTGCTTGGTGAGTAAACATTCGAATGCCTGTGTGTCAGGGCCCTTCTCTGAATCCGCCTCAGGATATTCCGCTAAGAAATCGGCGAGGACTTGAGCTTTCTTGGCTGACGGAGCCTGATAGCAAATGTCGTATTCACATAGCTCGATCGCCCACTTAGAGAGTCGTCCAGACTAATCGGGCTTCCCCAGGACCTGTTTCAAAGGTTCCGCAGTCAGTACCACAACTTTATGATATTTGAAGTATGGTTTTAACAGCCTTGCGGTGTAAACCAAAGCATATGCAAGTTTCTCAATCTTCACGTATCTTGTCTCCGCCCCAGCAAGGGCTTTGCTAAGATAGTAGATTGGGAGGTGATTGTTAGCCTGAATTCGTACTAACACTGAGCTCATTACCTCTTCCGTGATAGCTAGGTAGAGGTAGAGTGGTTCTCCCTCAACAGGTTTGGAGAGCAGTGGAGGGGAATGGAGGTACTTTTTCAATATCTCGAAAGCCTCAGAACATTCCGCAGTCCACTCAAAGCCCTCTCCTTTCTGGAGGATTTTAAAGAACGGGAGATTTTTCTCCGCTGATCGTGAAATGAAACGACTTAAGGACATCAGACGTCCTATGAGTTGTTGTACCTCATTGAGGGTTTTTGGTTGCGGCAGATCTAGGATTGCCTTGATCTTTTCTGGGTTCGCGCTTATCCCTCTCTCGGTAACCATGTACCCGAGGAACTTCCCTCCTTTTACTCCGAACGTGCATTTCTCGGGGTTCAATTTCATTCTGTACTTCCTAAGGATAGCGAAGCACTTGTTCAAATGGTGTACATGTTGCTCTTCAGTTTTGCTCTTGACGAGCATGTCGTCCACATACACTTCCATGGTTTTCCCAATCTCTTCCTTGAACATCTGGTTCACAAGGCGCTGGTAAGTGGCTCCCGCGTTTTTCAATCCGAAGGGCATTACCTTGAAGCAATATACACCCCCAGCAGCGAAGAAAGCTGTCTTCTTGATGTCTTCTTTGGCCATCCGGATTTGGTAAAAACCTTGGTATGCGTCCATGAAACTCAACAACGCACATCCGGACGTGAGTCAACCAATTGATCTATCCGCGGCAAAGGGTACGGATCCTTTGGGCAGAACTTGTTCAACCTAGTGAAGTCGTTGCACATCCGCCATTTGCCCGGTGACTTCTCTACCAGGACTACGTTGCACACCCAGTCAGAATAACGGACTTCTTCAATGTGCACATCCTTGACCGGGCCGAAATCTTTCCTTTTCTGTCGGATGTACTTGATCGAGCGATCCATGTTCAGACGGTGAACAGTGATCCTCGGGTCAATCCCCTTCAAGTCATCGGTACTCCAAGCAAACACATCGCTGTTTTCTCGGAGACAAGCGATGAGCTTCATTTCTACCTCTGCGGTCATCACGGTCGCAATTCTTGTTTTCTTATCCGTGTTTCCAGCAACAATCTCGATTTCCTTGAGAGTCTCGTGAGGTTCGATTCGCAATGTTCTAGGAAACTTCTCCTTTTGGCTCCCCACTCCGATCTGCGGGTTCTCCTTTTTAGCGGGAAGAACCGCTGACGGACCAGGGGTCAAGGTGGTCACCAGCACGGGGGCGGATGCTCTTCTTGTGGACATTATGTAACATTCCCAGGTTTCGCGGACGTTTCCCACCTCTTCTCCGACTCCAAAGGGAGTTGGAAATTTCATTCTGTTATGGAGAGTGGAGGGGATAGCTCGGAATTGATTAAGCCCCGGACGCCCAAAAATGGCGTTGTAGTCGAAAGTACGGTCCACCAATACAAATCGGACCAACTGAGTAACTCTTTCCGGGAAAGTACCAAGCGAAACGTGCAACATAACACTTCCCAGGGGTCGAACTGTTCCCCCTCCAAATCCCAGTGTAGAGGTGTGGACCCTTTCATATTGGATTCTCCCCAGGGCCATCTGGTCCAGTGTTCTTTTGGAAATGATATTCGAGGAAATCCCGGTGTCTACCAAAATCTTGTTCACTCGATACGTTGCGATGGTCAAGGAAACCACTAGCGGAACATCTGGATCATCGATGTCCTCTCCTCCTGCCGTAGGAAGAGGAATCTCACTATCATCGAAAGATATAGCGTTTGTACCCTGAATCGCTGGAGTAGCGTACGCACTATCGTTGTTCCGAAGATTTTGTGCTGTCCGCTCTCTTGCGTTCCTACTGTCACCTCCTGATGGCCCGCCCGCAATGGTGTTGATTACTTCGCTGTAGGGAGGGTTCTCCATATCCATGCCATCGCAGTGTCTATACGGATGTCTATCCGTGTGAGGCGGACAGTGAGCTGGCGGAGGTGGCAAAGATAACGGACGGGGAGGTAGTCCTGTAGCATTATCCTCCCTTCTTCGCTCCGCTCTATCGTGCCTAGAGGGTTTATCCGTGTAGACGTGCTCCTTGAGCTTGCCTTCTCGTACCAAGTGTTCCACCTCTATTTTTAGTTGGATACAGTCATCAGTCTTGTGACCACGGCACTTGTGGAACTTGCAATACCCCTTTGCATTCATATTCTTCCGATTGTCGTGAGAGGGCTTGGGCCATTGAACGTCCAGCTTTTTCTCGATGATAGTCACCAAGATGTCGGATCTTGGTCTATTGAGACGGGTATAATCCGCATATCTCCTCGGCGGACTTCTTTCCCTGTGGAAGCCTCTATCCCTGTGATCCTTCTTCGAGTCAAACTTCCCCGGGCGTTGCTCTTGCTTCACCGGATCCTTTCCTTTCTTGGAACCAGCTCTTATCGGAACATTCCTCCGATACTCCTCTCCGTACATCACTTCTTCACAGATGTCATCTAAATGCTTCTCACTCCTCACCTCCTGACTAGATAGTTTTCTGCGGAGCTCTGAGTTGAAAGTATTAGCGTCTGGTGCGGACCCATTCCTTATCTTGTGCTCAACTCGAAGAACTTCCGCGTGAAAGCGATCTAAGAAGGTCCTAAGATCCTCTTGCTCCCGCTGTATAACTTCTGCCAGGTGCTCCACGGTTCGCTTTCTCCTCTTTGTCTTTCCAAATCGCGCCAAGCACTTTGAAGAAAGATCTGCATATGACTTTATCGACTTGTTCGGTAGAGCAGTGTACCAATCCATAGCCGTTCCGAAGAGAGTAGAAGAGAACGTGAGAGCTTTTGTATTGTCACTCATTCCCTTGGAATCCATCTTGTTGTTGTACCTTGTCAGGTGTCCAACAGGACAAGCATCCCCGTAGTAGTACTCCAAGCTCGGGATTGCTTGATCCGAGTTTCGGTTCCTTTCCTTTTCTCTCATGATTTCATTGCACAAGGGATTTGGTGCACTAGTGGTTATCTGCTCGTGGTCTTTTACCAGGCGTCCGAGATTCAGAATCTGGGCCTCCAAAGCCTTCTGTTGAGCATAGATTTCGTCGGCAGTCATGATCTCTCATGTCCTCGGATGCACAGCTACATCCGCAAGGAGTTCTTCTATCCGGACCGCCGGAATAGTTTCTGCCACCTGATCTCTGTCTCTAGGAGGTGCTTATCACGGAGCTCCTGGGTGCCTATTATCTCCTTCTTGATACTCTCTCCTTCCGTTTGGGCTTCCTTCACCTCGAGCGTGAGAAGCATACGCCCAACGGTCGAGAAGGTTCCGTAAATCCTCTTGAGGTGGCTGGTTCCCCAACCTCTCTTGGATCGGACGTTGCCTGTTCCTCGATAATGCAGGCTCTGCCTGAGGAGGAGTGACCACTGGCGGAGTGGCGTGTTGAGAAGGAGCATTGTTGGACCCCAGGCAGCCTTGAATGATTGTAAGCAACCTATCGAACTGTGTCTCGCTTAGCCCGAGATCACTAGTGCGGACAGTGCGACCATCGGGCATATTGAACTGTTGGCCTGCTGCAGGGCCTTGAGCTTCTGCCGGTGAAGCTCGTACGACCCCTTCATCCGAGGACGGGCTGGCCGTGCGTCCCTCACTCGGATATCTCCTTCCAGTTACAGCGGTTCTGCGTCCCCGGGTGGGCGGACGTCCTCGTGGGCGCGGTGGTGGAGTCCCTACTCCTGCAGCACGAGCCCGCGCTGCTCGTCTTGTTCTTGCCATCAGCTCAATTCAAAACACGAAAGCTTCTTGTAAAGTTTCCCACAGATGGCGCCAAAATGTTGAGGGGTAAAACCTCTATCACTAACTAACTAAACTATTACAAATAACCTAGTCTAAGGCCCGCTTCCGACTTGAGGTCCGACGTAGTAATGGTCCTAGCTTGCGTACCTGAAAGGACTAAGTGGTGGGGGGGGGGGGGTTAGAATGGATTACCCGGATTACCTATGTCAATCCGGTAAGAGACTTTACTCAAGAGAGAGTTGGAAGCTCTCAATGTAATAGTTATGAGGGATTATGATAACATTTGGGAATTGACTTAGGGATTCCACCTTTGATATTGCTTACCTCAAGGTCTTGGACCTTGTGCTATATTTATAGTTATCATATGCTTATGAGGTGGCTCACAAGATGATGCCAAGTGTATGATTCAGATTTGGACACCAATGCTACCTTTGGCCCATGGCCCATTAGTGAACAGTAATCCAATACTAATCAATGGGCCTGGGAGGGTAGTTTGGACCTTTTACCTCTGAGAATCTTTATTCGCTGTTGGGTCCATGTCGGTCCCTCGGATGATTTATGCCTTGGTTGATCGCCTTGGGTAACTCTGGATGTCCGAGCGAGAGTTTCACAAGTATCTCGATGGTTACATTATGCGTTTGGTCTTGATGTGATGGTGGCGTCGAGATTCTCTCGTCCGTTTGGCATCTGTCTTGGCGTAGCTGTTTAGAAGTCCCTTCTCCAGCTAGCTCGGACTTGCTGTGAGGGCACAGTGACTTTAGCGTACTGGTTGATTCACTTTGACCGGACCATGTGAGGTCGGACCAGTACTGAATTGGCTATTTAAGTCGTGATGCGCTTTAGGACACGCTCTATGGTGCCCTTAACGGATTGGACACATGTCCGTAACAACAAATTTGATTTTGATATCTTAATTAGCCTAGAGAACAGTAGTACACATTGAATTTTTAATCCGTTTTCGACACCGTTACTCTTATACTCCGTCCAGACTCAACTTGCCGTGTGCTTAACATGGATTTTAAAAGTATTATATAAATAATTAGAATAATTTAGAAAATGTAAAATTTAATGAATAAACAAGGACATTGTGAATAAAGTAGAAAAGATAGTGAATAAAGTATGAGATTGAGAGAGTTAAGTATGAGATTGAGAGATTGGGATGGATCAAAATAAAATGCAAAAGTTTAGATTGGGACGGAGGGTGCGTTATACCGTTAGAAAAACTTAATTAAGGATATGAAAAAAATATTGATTATTATGGAAACCATGATTACGGAGAAAGTAATTTAGACGCAAAGTCTTATGGGGATGCTCCCTTATAAATTTAAAAAAGGACGGACATAAAACAATAATGTTTTATCAGTAAACATATCTTATATTTGTCATTCAATGTCGTTTTATATGATCAACTATTTTAAGCATGATAATTGGTTTTTACCATAAAATATTTACTGCAGAGATAAATATAGACACATTTTTAACGTTTATGATCAATATTATTAGCAAAAAATCCAAAAATGGCTAAAATCATTACATTTGTACAACATTCATGAACCAGGAACCACTACAACATGTTGTAGGTAAGAAAAAAAACCTAATTGCGGTTAAATAACTTCTACTTGTTTAAAAAACTAACATGAATTTACTGGTTTATTCCAAAACACAGTTATTTCTCTTTTCATATTAACAATGTTATAGTTAAAGTAAAAAAATTTATCTTATTTTCTACTTTGAAACTTTTCAAAAAAGTAACCTACTAAACCACCCACACTATTATAACCTACCATGTTATTGCGTTATACACTTTGTTGGGAAATTTTCTTGTGAAATTTGTTGGGAAATTTGTTGGGAAATTTCTTGAGAAATTTGTTAGGAATTTTGTTAGATATTTTGTAAAGAATATCTGTTTAGTTTTGTTCAGCAACATGATGACTTATCTTAGTCTCAGAAAGGTGATTAGTACTCTTGGTTCACTTGAACATTGTAAAAGAGGAAAACCACTAAGTATGATAGTCTAGCTAATCTTGTATAGGATGTTAGGTCTCAAAATGTAACTTTTATTTTATGAAGAGAAGACCAAGAAGAAGTCATCCAAGCAGAAAGCTCAACGACATTGAAGACTTGAAGAAAACTGCACAAGATTATCGAATCATTGTTCAGATATCTTAGCCAGATATCTTAAAGACACGAATAGTTTCAAACAAACTGTGTCACAAGAGATATCTGAGAAATAAGAGACATATCTGAAAACAAGGAAAGTGTCCACAGATATCTATTCTCAGATACCTTGAGCATTAGTCACATTTCTGAAAAAGAAATATATTGCAAACAAAAATTGTTTCAATAAATACGAGTGGTATCTGAAGATTATAGATAAGGATGTGCAAAGAATCAGACAACACTAGTCTCTGATACAAAGCATAGTTCCGTTGACACTACATGACAAAAAGTATAGTACAATGCATTTAATGCACGGACAGAGATGTCTGAATAAAAGCGGCAACTACGGGAAGAAGACAAAACTGCATAAAGATACTATACACAGATATCAATCGTTTGAATTTGAGCCTAACGGATACTATTCTAACGGCACTCAAATTCATCTATAAATATCAACACTTAGACTGCTTGAGAAGATACACTGAACACCTTGAACTGCATACAAATGCTGAACGTCTTACTCTCTCAAAGCAACTTACTTATCCTAAAAGCTTTCTGTTGCGACCAAAGCTTTTGATCTTGAGTAAACACTGAAGTTCTAAGTGTCCTGATCCTAAACAAGCAAAGCTATCTGTGAAGGAGTTAAATCAAAAGATCAACTATCTGAGATTCATTCTCTTGAATAGATATCATAAGACTTGGTCAAGAAATCGAACAAGATACCATCTGTTGTAAAGTGTATTAAGTAACAGTTCACAGAGCTATCGATTAATCAAAAGTTATTAAGAAAGCTCATCGACAACTCAAACCAAACCAACAACACCATAATGGCGTGGAGCAGTGAAGTACTTAGTTTGAAAAATCAGGAATAACTCCAAGGTTCCGAGTATAGGAAGTACTTGATTTGGGAAACTAAGGAATAACTCAAGGTTATTGAGTATAGGAAGTACTTAGCTTGGGAAGCTAGGAATAACTCAAAGGTTTACGAGTATAGGAAGTACTTGGTCGTGAAAGCCGGGAACAACTCAGGGGAACATTTGGTTGGGAACCAATTGTTAAGAATCTTAGAATAGGATTATTGTAAGGAGATCTCAATTATCTGTTCTAGTGAATTCTAGGTCTCTGATAGACCGAAGTGGATTGGTTGGAGGATTACGCCACCTCCAGATACCACTATACTTGCTGTGTCATTTACCTTTCTGTATTTACATTTCAGCAACACACACACACATATTAACTGTTTCTGCACTTATCTTTATTAAGTCTTCCGCACTCTGATTCTAAGTATCAAATATCCATTCAGATATCTGAGAAATAATTGTTATGGACAAAAGTTTTAAAAGACTATTCACCCCCCCCCCCCCCCAGTCTTTTACTTTGCCGTTATCTGGACCAACAAGTGGTATTAGAGCAGGAGGTTCACCAGTCTTCTGCACTGAACCTAGATCCCCAGATAGGTGAAGGAACTTTGTCCACTTTTGAGGACTATTTAATTTGTGTGTTAAGTGTGCAGGTATGTCTCTGAGTGATGCACCCATTCTCAAACCAGAGAACTACGAGAAATGGAAAAATAACATGATGCTCCACCTTGAAGCCATAAGTGACGAGATGATCGAAGTAATAAAGAATGGCCCAATAGTCATTCAACAACTTAAGCAAGTCATGGAGGTTTCGAGTGGAAGAGACAGAGATCAAAGCGAAGGATCTTCACAAACAGATGCGTCAACTAGTGGAAGATCTACTGGTCAAGTTATTTACGAACCAAAGCCCAGAGAACTCTGGACATCGGAAGATGCCAAGAGGAATCATTGGATGGTCAAGCTTGTAACATCATCATCGGATCGACACGGAGCACATACAATGTAAAGCGTGGGGTGCTAAAATGGCGAAAGTTGCTGCAATCGATTGAAGAAATCATGCGTAACGAGAAAACCAAGGAAAACAAGTTCGAAGTTCTAAAGTTGAAATTTCAAAATTTCAAACAAGGTCCTGAAACTCGGAAGAACTTGATTTTAGGTTTACCACTCTCATGAGTGATATGGCGACACTTGGGAAGCAATAGATACTCTCGATCGAGAAGATTAAGACTATTGTCGAAGTCTTAACCTGGCCGGAGCATACTAAATTCTTTTATTTTAACCAAGGTATGCCAAATATCACTCCAGTTGAACTTTTCTCGCATCTTGCTACTGTTGACTATGAGACAACTCAGAGAGAACAAACAACTGAAAAGTTGCAGAATGTTGCTCTAGTTACTCAAGGAACTTCTGAAAAGAAGAAAAGCAAGGAGGAAACTGAGGATGCTCTTGCTGCAAAGCAAATGAGCAAATTTGTCAGTCGAGAAATTGAGAGAAGAAAAGCCAAAGAGAAGCTGAAAAAGCATCTAGGCTCAAACTATCACCAGTACAAAAATATGCAAAGCTCGCTGAACAAGCGAGCTCAGAAAGCATCATGTACTGAGGAAGCAGAAATTGGAAATGATATCTGTTTCTCCGTCGTAAACACAGCCACTTCAAGAAGGATTGTCCTGCCCTCAACAAACTAAGGACAGGCGACAAGAAAGATAGAAGAATCTTCAGAAGAAGCCAGAAAGCTTTGTTAACTGAAGAAAGAAAGAAAATCCAAATTCAACTGGATGCTCTAGATGTTGAGACAGATTCTGAGGATGACAATTCAGATAATTCAACTTTACCATCACCAGAATTATGTGGAGTTACTCATGATATAATCGACTTCGGCCTCAAGAAGAATGAAATGTGTGGAGTTGCTGAAATTGACGGTCCAGACATCTCCAACATAGAAAACTGTCTTATGGCTGATGAGGTAACACATACTTCTTGCTACACTTATGAAAGTGATGAAAGGAAACAAAAAATCTAGAAAATCTCAGGAAAGAACTTGACATCTATGAAAGAGAATTTCTAATGATCCGAGCTAGAGCCGAAAACCTTGAAGAAGAAAATAATTCTCTTGCAAAGGAAAATTCTCAATTAGTTAAAGTATCTGAGAGAAAGGATGCTGAAAATGCATTTCTCAAAGCTCAGATATCTGAGACTGAAAAGTCACATAAAGAAGCAATGGCTGAATTACAAAAGAAATATGAAGATCTTCTTTCTGAGAACAAGGAACTCAAGAAGAAAGAATTATCTTTTCAATCTTATGCCAAAGCTAGTGACACTCTTACTGAAGTACAATCTTACTTAAGAGATCCTTCAGAAAAGAAAGGACTTGAAATTGAATACACAGACAGATTGTTCTATCACTCTGAATAAGAGTAAGGAGAAAAGAACATTTGTAAGTACTCAGCAAGACGGTTCCCATGCAATCTATAGTATCGGTGAAAAGACAAAGATTGTTGACAAAGGAAAGGCAGTTGCGACTAAACCTTTGTGGGAAAAACAAGTCAAAAACAAAACTGTTGGGTACGTCTCTGAAAAGAAACACAACACTGAAAAGTGTAAACACCCACAGTGCTATGTCTCTCAAAAAGGTAGAATTGCAGGAGCTGGCAAATTCTCCCATGTCACTTTTTCTGGAAAGAAATTGGATCAACCAGAGACTAGCAAAGTTGCTGAGAAAAGATCTCAGATAGCTTCAAGTGCTCGAAACGGTATTGGCTACAAAGGCATCGGAAAACAACTTGCTCATGAGTACAAGCAGGAGCAAGAACGATGGCTGAAAGCTAGAATTGCTCAAAGCAATTATCAGAAGTGGAAGTTAAATCAAGCCTTTGAAAATCAATGCAGGCTAGAAGAAATCACAGGAAGGCTAAGTTTGCTGAAAAGCAAACTCAGAAACCTGACAGGTATCTGAAAGCATCTTATGGAGCACCTAGGAACACACCAAGGATGAAAATAATTCTTACTAATGATAACATTCATTCAAATAGAATTCCTCCTTACGTTCCTATCAGACAAAAGCATATTTCAAAGAAATTCATACAAAAATGGATTCCCTCTTGGAAGAACTTTTAATTCGACGGTTCCATCAAAGATATGAGAACCTAATCTCCTGTTTCAGTGCGTAATGCTTCCGGACTAAAGCACAATGGCTATTTGATAGTGGATGCGGAAAGCACATGACGAGACAAAGCAAATCTGGTTGATTACAAAGCTTGCAACAGGACCGGATATCGATTTCTTTGAGGAGAATTAAATCCTCTCTGGATTTGCAACGTCAAATTGGGGACTTTAACAATCACTGACGTATTACATGTTAAGGATTTGAAATATAATCTATTTAGCATGAGCCAGTTTGCAGACAAGGGTTTTACTATAAAATTCAAAGCTAAATCGCAAACTAATTGACAATGAGTCAAGCAGCAGTCTTGGTTGGTCGGCGGAAAGGCGATCTTTATGTTGCCGATTGGGCATCTGCCAATCAAGAATGTCTCATGGTGAGTCAATCTGGTCACATGAAGAGCCTTTGGTTATGGCACAAAAGAATGAGTCACTTGAACTTCAAAACTGAATAGACTTGCAAGAAAGAGTTAGTGGTTGGTCTTCCTGAACATCTTCGGAAAGGATGGTATCTGCTTCACGATGGGGAAACAATCTAAGATCTCTTTCAAGTCCAAAATCGACACTCTAGTGTTAGACCAACGCAACTTTTACACATGGATCTTTTGAATCATCTCAGAACTAGTTATGCGGGAAAGAAGTATGGTCCGTTGTGGTAGATGACTTCTCAAGATTCACTTGGGTTGTCTTTCCAAACACAAATCGATGCCGTGGTGGAGATACCAAACTTCTTTGAAAAAGCTTGAAGTCATGAAAAATGACAAGGTATCTGCAATCAGAACAGACCATGGTACTGAGTTTGTCAACCAGTACATAAAGGAGTTTTGTACCTGCAAAGGTATACAACACCAACTTTCCTCGTAAGAACACCTCAACAAAATGGTGTTGCAGAAAGGAAAAAACAGAACCCTTAAAGAAGCTGCAAGGACAATGCTAGGCGACATCGAAATAAGTGAAATTTATTGGGTTGAAGTCGTAAACACACTGCGCTACACTCAGAACAGATGTTTGATAAACAAACAACATGACAAGACCCCCTATGAAATCTTGGTTGGTAGACCCCCTAATATCAAACATCTGAGAGTATTTGGTTGTAGATGTTTTGTTCTAAACAATGGGAAAGATTATCTGAGAACATTTCAACCAAAGGCAGATGAAGGTGTTTTTCTTGGCTATTCCACAAACAGCAAAGCCTACAGAGTTTACAACAAAAGAACAAAGAAAATTGAAGAATCAGTTCATGTTGTATTCTATGAAGGAAGTAAGAAAACACCTCCTATTGATGAACTCTCAGAAAGGTTCAAAGAATTATTACTGAGGGATTCTAAAGAAGAATCCTCATAAAGGAAAAACATCATTATGGAAAGTGAGGATGACTCTGACGTAGAAAAGCTTGAAAAGCCTAGTAACAACAAGATGACTCACAAACATGATGAGGAATTTCCTATGAGTTTTCCAGAAATGGAACAGGTTACTGAGAACCTTCATCATGAAGAGGTATCTGAAATTAAGAATGCTGAAATGCATATTCCAGATATCTCTAACACTGAAAAAGTGTCAGATATCTATGACATTTCCCATATGTCAGATATCTCAGATACTGAAAGAGTATCAAATCAAAATCTTAGTGATTCACATTCAGATCACTTGGATATTGATCATACTAGCACTAAACCTATGATGAGATGGATCAAAGATCATCCTACAAAGGATATAATTGGACCAATTAATCAGGGTGTTAGGACTAGGAGAGCAATAGCTGAAAATGCTGACTCTCTCTTTGGATGTTTCATCTCGAATATTGAACCTAAAAATATAGAAGAAGCATTAGGAGACCAAGACTGGATCTCTGCAATGCAAGAAGAGTTGGATCAATTTGAGAGAAACAAAGTCTGGAAACTAGTTCCATTTATAGAAGGAATATCTATGATTGGAACTAAATGGGTTTTCAGAAACAAGATGAATGAATCGGTGAAATAACGTAAACAAAGCAAGATTGGTTGCGAGGATTTACTCAAGAAGGCTTAGATTTTGACGAGTCATATGCACCGGTTGCGATTGGATGCAATAAGACTCTTTCTAGCCTTTTGACTCATAAAGATTTCAAAGTTTATCAGATGGATGTCAAAAGTGCATTCTTAAACGGTGAACTTGCAGAAGAAGTTTATGTTGAGCAACCACCTGGCTTTGAAGTTTCCTCAGAAAGTAGAATGGTCTATAAACTACAGAAAGCTCTGTATGGTAAAGCAGCTCCAAGAGCATGGTATGACACTTTGGCCAAATACCTTCTGGGAAGTGGTTTCAAGAAAGGTGAAGTTGATAAAACTTTATTTACCTTAAATCATGATGGGAAACTACTCTTAGTTCAAGTATATGTTGATGACATCATATTTGGATCTAAGGACAAGCAACTTTGTAATGACTTTGCAAATCTCATGAAAAGTAAGTTTGAGATGAGCATGATGGGAGAAATGAATTATTTTCTAGGATTGCAAGTCAAGCAACTCAATGATGGAATATTCATTAGTCAAACAAAGTATGCAAAAGATATGCTCACAAAATTCAATCTTAAGCCTTCTGAAAAGAATGCTAAGATACCTATGAGCATTGGAACCAAAATGACCTATATTGAATCGCATAAGAGTGTTGAAGAACATAAGTATAGGAAATTGATAGGTTCACTACTTTACCTCACTGCAAGTAGACCTGATATTCAATATGCCGTTGGAGTATGTGCTAGATTTCAGACAAATCCAATGCAAACACACTACAACATTGCTATGAAAATATTAAGGTATGTAAAGGGTACAGTAGATGTAGGATTGTGGTATCCTAAAGAAAGTGGATTGAGTTTAGCTGGGTACTCAGACGCTGATTATGCTGAAAATATTAAGGTATGTAAAGGGTCAGTTTCTGGGCACTAGACTTATCTCATGGTTTAGCAAGAAGAAAAACTCAATTGCAACTTCTACCACAGAGGCTGAATATATTGCTGCTGGTTGTTCTGCAACACAAATTCTGTGGATACAACAACAACTTAAAGACTATGGACTCGATGAGAAGAAAACTCCCATTTTCTGTGATAACACAAGTGCTATTGCGATTACACAGAATCCTAAATTTCATGCCAGAACAAAGCACATTGATGTTAGACATCACTTCATCAGAGACCATGTTGAAAAAGGCAATATAGAGATACTCAAGATTGGCACTGAAGACCAACTTGCAGATATCTTCACTAAGCCACTACAAGAAAGTAGATTCTTAGCCTTAAGACATAGTCTTGGACTAATGGAACTACCAATGAACTGAAAGAGTTCAGGTATCTGGAACGGGCATCCAGAGAAGAGGTATCTGGAACGGGCATCCAGAGAAGAGGTATCTGGAACGGGTATCCAGAAAAGAGAAAAGAGAAATCTGGAACGGGTATCCAGAAGTCAAAAAGGCTAAAGAGCAAAAAGATAGCTTAAGATCTCTGAGACGGGAACTCAGATATCTGAATCACTCTATAAACGGGGAACACAAAAGAGAATAGTATAACTATCTGCAGTCAACTACTCTCTTGAAACTCGCATTATTTCTATCTTGATGAAAAACTTGGAAAAATCCTAAGTACAAGACAGATTCAGATGCGAACAGTGTCCTTGGTCATACAGAATTGTGTTTCAGATAGCAAGTCGCCAAAATTCATTAAATGGGCACAATTACACTTGTTGATTGTGATCATTGCTGAAGAAGCAATGGTGACCCTTGATGAAGTTAAGCGATTGATCTGTACGGTGGAAATTAATTCACAGTAAATAGTGGACTGTTGAAATTCAGACATGGCCCACTCAGCATTTAATGCCGAACTAGCTTTTGCTCACGCCTGCTTGCAAATCACAGATACTCACACACAAAATCAATTTGTATGTATTTGTCTGTTGGGATTCAACTGCTATATATATGGGATTTTGGCAAATGAAATCACTTTTGCCTAATCCGAAATTTCATCTTGCACAAAAATAGCAAATCCTTCTCTTGATTCTCTGCAAACCCTCTACAATCTCTGCAAATCAAGATTAAGTTTTTCTGAAAAGAATCACTGAATCAAATCTCTTTCAAACATCAATTTCAAATCCCTACACTATATAAAGAGATGGCCTCCAAGAACCCTTCAACACAGAAATCCCAATCCTCCATTGGTACTGCTGAAAAGCAAGCACCAGAGTTGGTTATTGTGAACAATCGACTGGTAGGAGTTTTTAATCCTGACCATTGGACTTCAAGTCACAGAATGATTTGGGGTGGTGCCACGGTTGAGGAATACCTCACTGCTGCAATAGAAAACCAAACTGACAGAAAATTGATTCTTGACATGCTTGAAAAGGCACAAATCAAGGGTTTTCTATCTGCTCGCCCAAGTGGAATTTCATCACTCGATGTGTTGGAATTTTACAACAACTCCAGGATTATTTTCTGTGTATCTGAAGGCACTGAAATAGTGTCTATCAAAACCTCAGTCCAAGGAAAGGAAATCCTTCTGGACTTAACAACTTTCTGTAAGTTGTTTGAGGTTCAAAATCTTGGAAAGGATTTTGAAATAAACACCAAGGATGAGGAACTCCTTGAAGGTGTTAAAGAACTTTCTGATGGCGTGTGTGATCTTGAAAATCGATACACCCACTGAGTTCAAGCTTGCTGACATCCGAACCAGACATCTGTTGGTTCACTGGGATGTACTGGCTTGCATTCTTCACAGATGCTTTGATGGTCTACAAGGAGGTGCTGACCAGATAAGCCAAGAACGATGCATCATGATGTTCTTGCTGAATCAACAAGACAAAAGGCTAGAAAACCCTTTTAATTGGGGAAAGTACGCCTTCATGAAATTCGTGAAGAAGATTCAAGGCTTCGAGCCTAAAATTGTCAAAGGACTAGCTGAGCCAAAGGCCACAATAGGCTATGGTCTGAAGATATGCTACTTGCTGGAAAAGCTTGGCATTGAGCTCAGAGAGACGGCAGAAATAGCCAACAGTAACTTACTCTACAAATATGAGTATACAAATCTAATGAAAAAGGTTACTGGGTCTCAGAAAGGTCCTAAGAAGCGAAAATCTGAAAAGATATCTGAAGAAAAGGTTGCGACCAAGAAGCCCAGAACTTCAAGAAAGAAGTCTGCTGGCAAATCAGAAGACACACCCAAAGAGGTTGTCAATTCTCAGATATCTGCAGGCATTACCGATGAACTAATAAAGGCAGATGAACTCATCAATGCTGCAAAAGAGTTATCAACTACTGAACAAGTAGACTCAGCAAGAGAAAGTGCTTTCAGAAATGTTGCGACTAATGCAGAAAGCCTTGCTGATGAACTCATAAATGCTGCCAAGAGTGGTGAAAAGCACCAAGCCCCTTCTGCAGAAACCGCAGGAATAATGGACCAATCAGTTCCTAATGCTGATGAGAGCTCTAACGATGAAGATGATGAACTAGTCATCTCTCAAGTCCTAGAAAGAACAAAGAGGGCTAAGGTTACTGAAAAAGTAACTGGTGATAAGGTATCTGAAGAAGAACCTACACCACAGGTTGCTGAACCTATAGCAAAGGTTGTTGGCGCAAACACATCATCAGGGAATGTTTCTTATGCACAACTTCAAAAAGCCCTGATGAGTGGTATTTTAGTGCTGGCAGATGCTGATGGAAATGCCACAACTAAAAATCTGGAAGAACGTTCTACTGATCAATCCTCTGCTTCCAAACAACCACAACAACCACAATCACAACAACCACAACAGCCACAAGTGGTTGATGAAATGGTAAATGAACTCCATTTTGAATTACCAGCAATACAGTATGCTGAAGAAAATCCTGTAATTGAGCAGGTTCCCCAACTCAATGAGAGGGATCAAACTGAGACATCTACTCAGAATGATCAACCAGGGGAGGCAACTGAGTTGCATACTCAGGAAAGGTGTGAAGTACCAGAAACTTCAAGTAAAGAAACTGCACTGGGACAAGAAGACCTAAGTATAGAAAGGTCACAAGTTCCAGAGACCAATCAGCCTGAAACTACTCAGGTAGCTGACCGGTTTAACTCTTATCTTGTGAAAAATTTTATACTTATAAATCTTGTTACCTTATAAGAATTTCTTTGTTACAGGCTGAGTTAGAAATGCAGAAACAAGAGGAAGCTGAGAAGCTTGCCTCAAATACTGAAAAAGAGGTTCCTTCAACCTCAACTCTTGAGAAATCTGAGCCTGTGCCACAGGTAAATGATTCTTAAAAAGAATTAATTTTTCAGTAAAAATGTTTATGTGCTTATTCATGATTGAATGTTTCTAACAGGCTCCAACTGAGATGGAAGAAGATAAGGCAGAAATGCCAGAGACAAATCCAGAGACCAACAAGGTTTCTGAAGAATACATCACTGAGCCTTCAAACATGAAGGTATATGACAATCAAGTGACAAGCATTCTTCATCTTGGGTTATCCTTTATCTCTTCTAATATTCAATACTTTCTACTTACAGGCTATTTCAGAAGTAGAAATGCAAGGGGATAAAGTTGCGACTTCCCCTGCATCAATGGAAATTGATGAAGCCCCCAAGGCAGCATCACTCGAAAGAACACCAGAAACTGCACAAGTTTCTGAGAAAAATGAATCTGAGCTTCCTTTTGAGGAAGTAAGTAGCACAAATCAGAATTCATTAAAAGCATATTTATGCATAGATTCTTTCAAACTATTTCCTAAGTATTGTATTCCTCTCAGGTTCAAGAAAGAAAGGTTGCTGAGAACCAGACTTCAAAGTCTCCATCTCACAACAAGATATCTGAGACACCAATTGTCTCAGTAGAACAAGTCTCTGAGCCTGAAGTACTTACTCAGGTAACACAGAAACTAAACTACACTTCTACTCAGATATCTACAAAAGTTTTGAAGCTCACTCAAAACTCTTTCTTTCAGGCTCAAACAGATGCAAAGCAGGTTCCCATTGAAGAGACAAGGGACCTACTTCACTTCTTCAAAGCTCACACCCTGCCAAAGCACATTAAATGCTTCAAGAAATGGCAAAGGTTAAGGTGCTCTGATCTCTCTGAAATATTGAGAATCACAGATCAACCAATCAGACGAGCACGAGCTCTTGACCTGGAAACATATGTCCAAGCAATGTTCCCTATAGAACAATATACAGTTGCGACTCTACTACATAAGGACTTTTCCAGAGAAGTGGCACATAGTTTGATACATGCCTTTGAACAAGCAGATGGTCAGACAAGATTACAGATGGCATTCAAGCCAGTCCCCTGCACTTCTGCAGTTTATACCTTCTGAACAAGAAGAAGTTAATGGGCAGAAGATCACTATCCCGAAAGTGATCAATCTTGTATCTGAAGATGATGAGGAGGAAGAAATGAATGAAAATTACTTTGATGAACCTCCCACTGACCATCACCAAAAGGATGATAATGACAAAAAGGATGATGATGATGCCCCTGCACCAGGGACCGGAGGAATTTCACAGAGAAACAATGCCTCAGCTGCTGAAAAGCAAACTGAGAAGACTTCACAGAAATCTCCGTCTTCATCACCTCAGAAATCTACTCATCCATCTTCTAACCAACACGCAGTTACTACTGAACAAGTAGTTGAGCTTTCTGAAGAAACAAATAAGAAAATACTAAACACTCAAACTAGATCTGCTCAACTCAGACAATTGTTGGAAGAAGAACAACAGCTCCATCTTCAACTGGAAGATCAAATAGCTAAATCCAGAGATAAGATTGATCAACTACAAGATCTATACTTAGAAGAAATGATTGCTTACTCTGAAGTTAAGAGCTACGGGATGCTGTGCAAAAGATCACCAAAGAACTCGATACTGAAGAAGTATCTGAAGTCAAGCATGATGCTAAGGCTGCATCATCTTCAAAAGAAGTACCATCCTCCTCCCAGAAAGGAAAGAAACCAATCTCTGAGATGGTTGCTGGAATCGATACAATCGATGAAAATGTCCAAGAGGATGAAGATCACTGGGCTAATCACTCAGATGATGAAGAAGACAAGACTTTGGCAGAGCACCGCAATGAACATTTAGCGGTTTCTCACCTGAAAAGGAAGTTGATTGCTCCTACAATATTCAACAAACTGCCAAACGTCCACTCCCATGAATACATGAACAGTGCAATCTGGCTACTCAACAAGGAGATGTCTTCACGAGAATAAGGAAGTAATTGCCTCCGTCCCTCGAGATGAGAAAATTCATCGAGCTCATCACTCGAGAGAACAACTAGCATAGTCATTGCTCGAAAGACACAGGAATGATAAGGGACGATGATGCGTCTTTAGTGAAAAAGCTTTCCAAGAGGCAAGTTACATCTTTGGAAAAGCAGATGCCATCCTAGGCCCATTGGCAGAGCTCACTGATAAGGACAATGGACTTATCAAGCAAAATCAGGAGCTCAAAACTGAACTTCAGAAGTTGGTCACTGCCTATAATTATTTACAAGGGCATTTTGACTCTCTCTCAGATTCCTTTATGAGACTGAGTCAGCCAACAATGACTAAGGGGGAAAGAAAGTACAAATCTGGACCTCAAAGTCAGGGGGAATGGGAAGAAGGAGATGAAAACAAGAAGAAATCTGGAGCTGGTGCGGCTCAGAAAGGAAGAAGAAAAACTTCCCAGCCACCACTCAGAATCAATATACCCTCCTCAAGCCAAGCTGCTTTGCAAATAGTAGCTGCTTCACAGAAACCCACTGAAGGAACCAAAATGGTAACAAGGGCCATGGCACAGAAACCTCCAAGGAGTACCAAGGCTCCAAGGAGAAGACAAGTTAGAGGGATTGATGAATCTTCTGAAGAAGAAGAAGAAGAAGGTCAAATCAAGTCCCAGGGCAATGAAGAAGGCTGTAAAACTCCAACAAGATTCAATCTTGATGATGATGAGGAATCTGATGAAGATGAAGCTCCTCTTCACAAGAAAAGGAAAATTGAAAGCCTAACTGAGCCCATAGCTGCAAAGCCCCTAGCAGCTAAAACACCCTCTGGAAATACCAAGTCTATCCAGGGTGGTGGTTCTTCAAGCAACAACCCCAAAGAGAATTCAAGACAGAGAAGGAACAGACTGAGAGCTGAGCAAAGACAAAGTCAACTTCCACTCAGGCCAGAAGAAGCCAAAATTGAGTATGTGAAGTATGACAATGATTCCTCTGTCTACAGGTGCATCAATCAAAAGAATGGCTATTGGATTCTGTAACTGAAGCATCTGTTGGTAAATTCAAGATTTCCAGAACCAATCCATAAACAACTAATGGCATGGAGAAAGAATAAACCTACCTTGATCAACACCAATCACATCAAAGCATGGTTGGATTTTGAAGTTATCAAGAGAACTGAAGCCATGAAGAAGGACCTCTCTGATGATTGTCCATATGGAAAGCCAGATGATGTGCACAAAATTCTGAATATCACAGGAACAGGCACAAG
Source organism: Plantago major (assembly GCA_026545765.1). Lineage (NCBI taxonomy): Eukaryota > Viridiplantae > Streptophyta > Magnoliopsida > Lamiales > Plantaginaceae > Plantago > Plantago major. Next base: position 14,206,166 of record CM048843.1, read on the forward strand.
ACCAAGACTTGCTGTGGAACCCTATGAGTCGTTCTATCTGACAGAAGATCAATACAAGGGTGACATCAGATATCTGAAGATTATCTACGAATACTTCAAGCTTTCAGATATCAGAATAGAGCATGCCTGGAAGTGGGGAAAGTACCTATGGGTCAAGCATTTTGCCAAGAAAAATCCTACCAAAACCTACAAAGAGGTCTGTGGATTTGCCAGAGACACAGAGATGCTCATCAGAACTCTTCTCTATGATTATTCTGATGACATCAAAAGGTTTGGAGATAGGAAATTTGTAGACTGATCCATAGAAATACTGTTGAAGACTTGAAGATTGAAGACTTGAAGACTAGTCTATTAGGATGTTTACTTGGAGCTTGGTTACTCCCGTTGTCCTAATTTACTATGTAGTTTTTGTATTTTTGCTGACTGAGCTTAACTCTATCATGTATTGAAGTTATCTGTAATCCTTATTTGTAACTTATCTGAAGAACTTACTCTCAGATAGTATTCTATAAAAGATAACTTGTCAGCAAAGATCACACCTTGTGATTTGGTTGATGTCTACTACGCACTTAATTATATGAATTTGAAGATCTTAAGAAAAGATTAAGTGGTGGATTGTTTCCTCATCCAGATTTGTAATAGGTAAAGATAGTCATCGTTGACTGATCAAAAAGGGGGAAATTTGTTGGGAAATTTTCTTGTGAAATTTGTTGGGAAATTTCTTGAGAAATTTGTTAGGAATTTTGTTAGATATTTTGTAAAGAATATATGTTTAGTTTTGATCAGCAACATGATGACTTATCTTAGTCTCAGAAAGGTGATTAGTACTCTTGGTTCACTTGAACATTGTAAAAGAGGAAAACCACTAAGTATGATAGTCTAGCTAATCTTGTATAGGATCATAGGTCTCAAAATGTAACTTTTATTTTATGAAGAGAAGACCAAGAAGAAGTCATCCAAGCAGAAAGCTCAATGACATTGAAGTCTTGAAGAAAACTGCACAAGATTACTGAATCTGTTGTTCAGATATCTTAGCCAGATATCTTAAAGACACGAATAGTTTCAAACAAACTGTGTCACAAGAGATATCTGAGAAATAAGAGACATATCTGAAAACAAGGAAAGTGTCCACAGATATCTATTCTCAGATACCTTGAGCATTAGTCACATTTCTGAAAAAGAAATATATTGCAAACAAAAATTGTTTCAATAAATACGAGTGGTATCTGAAGATTATAGATAAGGATGTGCAAAGAATCAGACAACACTAGTCTCTGATACAAAGCATAGTTCCGTTGACACTATAGGACAAAAAGTATAATACAATGCATTTAATGCACGGACAGAGATGTCTGAATAAAAGCAACGACTACGGGAAGAAGACAAAACCTTTCATAAGATTATACACAGATATCAATAGTTTGAATTTGAGCCTAACGGATACTATTCTAACGGCACTCAAATTCATCTATAAATATCAACACTTAGACTGCTTGAGAAGATACACTGAACACCTTGAACTGCATACAAACGCTGAACGTCTTACTCTCTCAAAGCAACTTACTTATCCTAAAAGCTTTCTGTTGCGACCAAAGCTTTTGATCTTGAGTAAACACTGAAGTTCTAAGTGTCCTGATCCTAAACAAGCAAAGCTATATGTGAAGGAGTTGAATCAAAAGATCAACTATCTGAGATTCATTCTCTTGAACAGATATCATAAGACTTGGGTCAGTAAAATCGAACAAGATACCATACGCTGTAAAGTGTATTAAGTAACTTGGTTTACAGAGCTATCTGATTAACTGAAAAGTTATTTAGACGCTCATCTGACAACTCAAACCAAAACCAACACCATAACTGGCGTGGAGTACAGGAAGTACTTAGTTTGAAAAATCAGGGAATAACTCCAAGGTTACCGGAGTATAGGAAGTACTTGATTTGGGAAACTAAGGAATAACTCCAAGGTTATTGAGTATAGGAAGTACTTAGCTTGGGAAGCTAGGGAATAACTCAAAGGTTTCTGAGTATAGGAAGTACTTGGCTGTGAAAGCCGGGGAACAACTCAGGGGGAACATTTGGTTGGGAACCAATTGTTAAGAATCTTAGAATAGGATTATTGCAAGGAGATCTCAATTATCTGTTCTAGTGAATTCTAGGTCTCTGATAGACCGAAGTGGATTAGTTGGAGGATTACGCCACCTCCAGATACCACTATACTTGCTGTGTCATTTACCTTTCTGTATTTACATTTTAGCAACACACACACATATTAACTATTTCTGCACTTATCTTTATTAAGTCTTCCGCACTCTGATTCTAAGTATCAGATATCCATTCAGATATCTGAGAAATAATTGTTATCGACAAAAGTTTTAAAAGACTATTCACCCCCCCCCCCCCTCTAGTCTTTTACTTTGTTGTTATCTGGACCAACACACTTTTATAATTTATTTTTGTTCGTGTTTGAAGGATACAGTTTTTTTTAAACATGTATCCTTTACTAATTAATGGGTCGTGTACGGTTAGAGGACCTGATATAAAATATATGATATCAACCCGTCTGGTCCTGTACGAATTCGGGTTGGATCTTACCCCTTTAAAAGCATGTGGCGAGTTGTGTTTTATATAGTTAACATAAAAAAAATACTTAATCATTTTGTATTGGATAAATGACTGCCCACCGAAACTATGACCAACGTCGTTTACATAAAAGTTTGTCTGTATTATTTTATTGATTAATTTATTATGTCACTCTGTCATTCTCTTTCTATTTATTATTAAAAGAAAACTATACATTGGCATGAGGGGGGGGGGGGGGGGAGGGGTTCTGGCATATACTCTCTAGGCGGGAAAACTCTCTTCGATCTTCTCTCAACTTTCTCACTACAAGAATTCTGGCAAATAAAGACGGATATTAGCGACGGATAGAATCCGTCGCTAAATATGTCACTATTTAGCGACGGATAGAGTCCGTGACTATTTAGCGACATATAATTTTATCCGTCGCTAATTACGTTGACCAAAATAAAAAGCAAAAAAAAAAAAAATGAAAATTTAGCGACGGATAAATCTATCCGTCGCTAAATTCCGCAGAAACCCTAATATATATAATCATTCCTCCTTCCTCCCATCACTAACAAACTCTTCTCCACCACTCCACCACCACCACCCACCACCACACCATTCGCCTCTCCACCACCACCACCACCACTACCTCCACCACCACACCACTCGCCTCTCCACCACCACCACCACTCCACCACCACCACCACCACCACCACCACCACTCGCCTCTCCACCACCACTCGCCTCTCCCACCACCACCTCCGCACCACCACCACCACCACCACTCCACCTCCATTTCCACCACGATCGAGATCTCCCCACTGCCAAGCACCCAACCACCACCACCACCGGATCTCCGACTTCCTCCATGCTCCAGATCCGTCCACCACTAGATTCTGCAAGATCTCGTCTAACATCAAGATCCAAGATCCGTAGAGATTTGCCATCCAAGATCTGCAAATAATTATATTTTTTCATTTTTTTTAATGTTTAGGGTTTAGGTTTTGTTGTATCATTGTCGATTTATTGTATAAAATTGTCGATTTATTGTATCATTGTCGGTTTATCCGTATTGAATAAAATTGCCGATTTATCCGTATTGAATATCCGTATAAAATTGTCAATTAATTGTATCATCATCAATTCATCCGATTCGTCCCCAAATCGTCGATTCGTCTACAGATTAATAAAAATAAAAAAACAAAAAACCACCTATTTAGCGACGGAATACGTATCCGTCGCTAAATCCCCACCGCGAATTAGGTACGGATAGTAATCCGTCCCTAAATCGCGACGGAAGGTCAACGGATTTATCCGTCGCCAATTAGGGACGAATTCCTAATTCGTTTGAGACGCCCGTTTTTAAGACGGGCGTCTCATCCGTCGCCCGATCCGTCGCTAAGGGATTAGCGACGAATCGGGTGGGCTTTAGCGACGGATAAATCTGTCGCTAAAGCCCGATTTTTTGTAGTGTCTTGAGTCATAACGGGCATTTACCGTAGCATGTGCAATTATGATTGTATAATGATAATTTTTGTGTGTGGTGGGGTGACCACATACCACCGCGGTAGTTGGGGGCCTGGGGGGGGGGGGGGGTTGTGCTTAAAAAAACATACTGTATCATGTGAAATTATGTTTGTAGAATAATAATTTTTGTGTGTGTAGTGGGATGACCACATACCACCGCGGTGGTTGGGGGATATGACAGATACTCTCTATGCGGGAAAACTCTCTCTCTACTTTCTTGATCTATAACGGGTATGGGGGGGGGGGGGATCTGACAGAAACTCTCTAGGCGGGGAAACTCTCTTTGATCTCCATAATGCGCCGCGTGGGGGGGGGGACGACCGTAACATATGAAATTATGTTTGTAGAATAATAATTTTTATGTTTGTGTGATGGGGTGACCACATTGGACAACGGGGGTTGTTAGGCTATTGATTGTGTTGTATACTTTTGTATTGTATTTTTGTTCGGGTTTGAGGGGGATACAAATTTTTTAAAAACATGTATCTGTTATTACTAATTAACACGTCTGGTACGGTAGGACCGGATATAAAATATATGTTATCAACCTGTCGGATCCTGAACGAGTTAAGGTTGGATCCTACCCCTTTCAAAGCATATCCGTCATGATGAGTCGTATTTTCACATTTTCTATAGTTAGCATAAAAACGACTCAATTATATAGTATTTGATGAAGAATGACTGCCCACCGACACCGCGGCCAACGTTGTTTACAAGTAAGTTTGACTACTTATTTTATTGAGTAATTTATTTTGTTCTCCTCTTTCTATTATTGTTAAAAGTAAATTATACCGTGGCATCGCCATGGGTTAGTACTAGTATATGTAAAGCACAAGGGGCTAAACCCGACCAGATTCATTCAGTCCTATGTGGAATTTTGTGGAATTAGTTGTATTTTAGCCAGTATATATTTCACTGTTATTTTTAGTATGTTAACTGTATATATTGTTTTTATTAAATTTCATATAACTTTATCTGCAAAAATCCAAAAAATATTTTGAACATATATTTGAATTCGTCGTGACAAGGCGAATCCATAGACACCAATTTTGAATACTATTATTACATAAATAAATTATTTTATTCATTAAAATTAAATATAAATTTATTAAATAAGATAAGATGAATTAATGGAATTTTAATTTAAAAAATAGAGTATTTATTAAATTAATTCAATACTACGTGAAAATAGTTGCATTTCAACCAGTATATATTTTACTGTTTATTTTTGGTACGTTGGCTGCATATATAGTTTTTATTAAATCTCATATAAATTTACCTACAAACTCTGAAAAATATTTTTAACATATATTTGAATTCACCATGATAAGACGAATATATATAAACCAATCTAGATTATTATTATTATTATTATTATTATTATTATTATTATTATTAAATAATTCATTTCATTCACTAAAATAAAATATTAATCTCATATAAATTTATCTACAAAAATCCAAAAAATATATTTGGATTCGTCGTGACAAGAGGAATCTATAAACACCAATCTTGGATAATATTATTAATTAAATAAATTGTTTTATTCATTAAAATAAACTATAAATTAATTAAATAAGATAAAATAAAATAATGGAATTTTAAAAATTAAAAGTGACTCATTAAAACACATTATATATAATTAACGTGGCATCAAGCGTTTAAAAAGAGACTCATTTTCAATAGTTTAGCATCACACATTCTGGACAAACTAAAATGTACGATTATTTTGATTAGCCTCATATATATCTATACGGCCATACCATTTGTGCACTTTCGGTTATTCTGGGCACTTTCGTATATTTTTTTGCTATTCTCTAAAGTTGATGGTTTACTTTGAAGCACACATGATCTGCATGTGCATAATGATACTTGAGCGCTATCTAATTACTTGGACATTTTCTAATACAAAATTAATGTAAAAAGAAATTCATTTTAAATGGCAATGTAGAATTTAAAATTTTGTTAACTCTCTACGTTTCTTTTTATTTTTGAATTTAGGTTTCGACTTTTCTCTAAATATTTATGTATGAGAAATAATGCATAATTGTAGGAGATAGTGAATAAAGTAGAAGAGGTGAGAAGGTAAAGAATAGAGTAAAAAAAATTCAATTTTTTGGCATGTGAAGATGAGATCTATCCATATATTATACAGACAATATTTTATTATCAATTCTAACTATATGGTAAAGAATCAGTTTTTATTATCCTAGACGTGCTCTTTTCTGTTCCAGAAGATAGAGATACACATGAGTTAATTGGTGGTGTGTTGATCTTTACATGTTTATCAACAACATTTTACATGTGAAGACTTTCAATTTCCTTTCCTTTCTGTATAAGATTCAATCGGTAGGATGATATATAAGGGTTCTCTTCTCTACGGTTTCTGGCTGGAAGGACTGGTTCTATCTCTAGGTGGAAAAACTCTCTTCTGCTTCTTTGTACTTTCTTCCTCCATAACTTGAGAAGTTATGGAAAAACAACCGCACCATGTGAAATTATATTTGTAGAATAATAATTTTTGTGTCTTTGGTGGGGGGTGACACATACCACCGCGAGGTTGTCGGGAACCGGTGGGTTGAAAAAAACAACCGTACCGCGGGGGTTGTTGGGATGGGGGAGGGGGTGTTGTGGGAAAAAAAAGACAACCTTACCATGTGAAATTATGTTTGTAGAATAATAATTTTTGAGTCTTTGGGGGAGTGATGCATACCACCGCGGGGTTGTTGGGAACCAATGGTTGGAAAAACAACCGTAACATGTGAAATTATGTATGTATAATTTTTTTTTTTTTTTTTTTTTTTGTGCTTGGTGGGGTGAACACATACCACCGCGTGGCTTGTTGGGAACACCCTATTAATTGTGTTGTATACTTTTGTATTTTGTTTTGGTTCCGTTTGAGGGATAGAATTTTTTATAAAAAAATATGTACCTGTTACTAATTAATAAGTCGGGTACGGTATGACCCTATTTTTACATTTTCTATAGTTAACCTAAATAAACACTCAATGATATAATATTTGATGAAGAAGGACTACCGACCGACACCGCGATCAGCGTTATTCACATAAATTTGACTACCTTATTTTATCATTTAATTTATTTTATCAGCCCCTTTCTATTTATTATTAAAAGTGAACTATACCGTGGCATCGTCACGGGTTAGTACTAGTATATATTATGTAAAGCACAATGGTTTAAACCTCACCAGATTCATTCAGTCCTACTTGGAATTTTGTGAAACTAGTACTAACCCGTGGCGATGCCACGGTATAATTTACTTTTAATAATAAATAGAAAATGAGGACAAAATAAATTAATTGAGAAATAAGGTAGTCAAACTTATGTAATCAACGTTGGTCGTGGTGTCAGTAGGTAGTCCTTCTTCATCCATATTACACCATTGAGTTTTTATTTTTGCGAACTAAGAAAAGGTAAAAATACGACTTATCATGACGGATATGCTAAGGGGTAGGATCAAAGCTTAACCCGTTCGGAACACGACTGGTCGATAACATATATTTGATATCGGGTCCTACCGTACGTTTCGACCTGTTAAGTAGTAACAGATACCTTTTTTTTTTTAATTGAATCCCTCAAATTGAACCAAAATAAAATACAAAAGTATACAACATAATCAATAGGGTTGTTCCCAACAACCCCGCGGTGCTATGTGGTCACCCCATCATACACACACAAAAATTATTATCTACAAACATAATTTCACATGTATGGTTGTTTTTTTCCAAACCCCGGTCGTATGTGTCACCCCACTAACGATAGAAAAATTATTATTCTAAAAATAAAATTTCACATGCTACGGTAATTTTTTTCCAAACCACCCCCCCCCCCCCCCACCCCCGGCCCGCACGTCCTATCATGGAGATCAAGAAAGTATAGAGAAGATCGAAGTGAGTTTCCCCGCCTAGAGAGTATCCCCCTCCCGGGAGTAGTTTTACTAACGTAATCATAATATGTTGCTGTCGCGTCTTGCTACAAAGGTATGAAATGGGTTCGAGTATATGTCATGTCACACCCCTGACCTTTTTCACTTTATAAGCATGTTTCAATATGTTTTTAAGAGTTTAATATTTTGATATGTGTTACGCATGTGGCATTATTTGTGAAAAAAGTGAATTAATATTACGTGAGTTTTTGAATTTTAATTGTTGTCGTTGATTTATATAGTTTTGGACCGGCTTGTTACTAGTTTTAATTTTAACCGTTTTATATCTAAACGAGGGCCTATGAAAGAACGGACACCATAATATGAACCACATGAATTTATAGTATTTGTTTGGTGTATCTCTTTGACTTTCGGATTATCTTCGGAAAAATCGAATAAAGCAGGCTGGTGCAAATAATTCGGTGATTAAAGAAATATTATAACTGTATATGTTGATATGCATTCTCCACGGCCATTGGTTACACTAAGATGTATGTGATTAATTACACGTGTTACTGAGTTGCTGAGTAATTCTCCACCGCCTCATTATTTTTGCTGCAACTTCCACCGCCTCAAGTCTGCAGCAAGTATTTCAACTTGATCCTTCATATCAGTCACTCTTAGCTGTTCATTGAATATGAAACACACGCGATTTATTCAGACCTTTAACTAAACACCTGTTTATTGGTCACCATGTAATTACCTCTCTATTAATCTAGTTAACCAAACACCCAGCTCATCCACACCATCGATTCGCAGACCCCTCTCGCACCATTGAACAAGAGAGACAAAGATGTGAAATAGTTGAAAAGAGTCGCATAATTTCAGGAATTATCGGAGAAGGGTTATTTAGCACCTAGAGGTGGTACGGTAACGATAATAGAATTTTTTCGACAGTCAATTGGTAAGTGTATTTTAGTAACTCGTTGTTTAGTATCTTTATAAATAATTTCGGTAACTTGTTGTTTGACAAATATGTGTAACTTGAAATTATTGTTATGGTGCTAGCGTACGAGCTATGTATATGTGAATTATATGGTTGAAGTTGTGATATAAAATGTGTGAAAATATACCGTGGCGTGCTATATCTGTGAAATGTTATGTTCTGAATACGATGAAAAGCTAAAAGTGATTGGCTGATGATACGTGATCGATTGCTCCCTGTACGGATGTGATACGTGCAGTTGCTATCTGAAAATATAATTATTCTCTGATAAAGTGTTAGCCGTATGTATGTATGTATGTATGTATGTATGTATGTATGTATGTATGTATGTATGTATGTATGTATGTATGTATGTATGTATGTATGTATTGCATTCATAAGAGATAAGAGGATTCTGTTATGGCTGCTGATGAACTTGAGTCATGTGTTTTTCAGCTTGTCTGGATATCCAACACTGGTTGGACTCTGAATATCCATCACTGGATGGACTCTGTATGAAATATAGAATTCCAGGTACGGCTGGAATCTATATGAATTATGAAATTCAGTGCTTTGGACTCAGATAAATCATATCGTGATCACGAATTACTCACGTAAATATGAGCCATAGTAGACAAAGAAAATGACTAAGCACGTGTGCATTATTATATAAATGTGAATGATGTCAAGTGTTTATAGCTGATCTATTGGAATGTGAAGTGAACTGGTGTGATTTTGAAACTGTGAAATAAATGGAGTCACATGTTCTGATTGTGAATATATGTGACTGAAAGTGATGTGTTTACCTGGTGTTAAATGGCTTGTTGCCGGTTATTTTTACAGGTTATTAAATGACCTGTTACTGATTATACTTACTGAGCCCGCAACTCATCCCAATTGCGATGTTTTTTTTATAGTTCTTGAAGAAAAGGACAAAGGAAAGAATTTAGCTGAGTAGAAGTTAAAGTCATGTATTCAAGGTCGGCCGGCTAGTCATGTATTCAAGGTCGGCCGGCTGGTTTCCAATGCTTCTCCCTCGGCTCGTCATCTTCATATCATTCATGAAAGTACTTTTGTTCTGTAAAAGCTTATTTACTGCATAAAGCTTCTAAAAATGTATTTTGCTGGCAAGCATATTAATTGTGGTCAAAGTAATTCTGTTTAAAGCTTCCGCGCGTCTTAAATAAAATTTTACTGTCGGTAATTATCTGTGAAGGTGATAGGGCGTCACATGCCAGACTGGATCTGAATATCTTTATTTCGAACGGGGTTGAATCGGGTTGGATAGAAGCCGACATGTTTAAAAGTAAAATAATGGAAGACCGGTGTAGTAAGATTTAGGCTGAGATGACCTCAACAATATCTCTAATTACCTCTTGTAGGTAAACATGTATGAAAAAATGTATACTCTTGAATCTGTAATACGAAATTGTTTATCATTTATACACATATATTGTGAAAAATAATATCTCATTGTATATAATTTTTTCTAACTAAGTTTGATGGTACACAAAGATGTATTAAAGTGCAAATTGTCTGTATAAAGGAGACGTAGAGAATCGATAAATAATTTGTACATAGGTAGGTTTAATATTGTAAACGAATAGTTGTTGTTATATTTATTAGGTCATAAATTTTTTTATTATTTTTAGAAGACTTGTTCGAATCAAACTTTATAAATTCTTTTGGCCAATGTTTGGATCGAAGTTCTTATTGTATGGTTGATAAATCCAGTATAAATTGACCGGACAATACTAATCTTGCTCACTTAAACTGGAAGTGTCTCGATGTAGAGTACTTTTTTTTTCTTTTTTAATATTTACCCATTATTATTAAATAGTCCTCTTAAACTCAATCATTATTAAAAAATACACTAAATAATCCAGTTGAATCTTTTCAAATTTATTTCTTGTTAACATATGCATGATGACATGTTTTTGTCTTCCATCTTTTTAAATATATAAATAAATTATTGCGCAATAATCTAAATAGTATATAATGATAGCATATTTTCTTTTTAATAGTGAGAGATCTTTCTGAAAATTCAATTTATAATAAAACTCATATACATCATCAATTCACATTAGACACATTTCGTCAAAGACAACAATAACTTATTTAATTTACATGCTGATAGAGAACGAACACGTGACTCAAGGTTATTCTTCCTTATACCAGCCGTGCAATGTAAACTTCTAACTCCTCAATTTTCCGCATTAACCTCCGTTATTTATGAATCATAAGTATGGCATTTCTCACATATCCAAGTCAAATATGTCTCACGTAGTGATATTTGGCAACCACTCCATACCAGCCATGCAGTGTAAACTCTGACTCCACATTTTACCACATTAACCTTCGTCATTTACAAATCATAAATAAAGGGTATACCTCCCGTATCCAAGTCAAATATGCCCGAATGATATTTCATAACTACTCCAACTCCAGCTGTTTGAGCCTATTGTCAAATATAAGATCAAATTTATCTTGATCCACAACAAATAAAAAACTCACAACATGAGAATGATAGGCGCAAAGTTGCTTTTGATTACATCATTACAGTAGATAATAGTGTTGTTGGCTGACTTTATGAGAACATGCAAATCCTAGAATAAAGAAGTTTTAGAAGAAATATGCTAGGAATTTTTAAAAATATAATCATAAAACATATATGATCAATATTTAAATTTAATCCCACCCTTCTATTAAACATAGTAAATCAATCCAAACTGTATTGAAATCTTTCGTTCTTCTCTCCGCCGTCTTCACCAAGCAACTATTGAAAAGAAGAAAAGACAGAGTAATTACGTGCATAGTCTAGATCTGGCTATATTTTGTACCTCAAATTCCCCATTAATTTCATAGCCTTGTTGTCTACATGAAAACAATATATTCTCGTTACAGGTTGTAAATGTAATTTTTTGTTCCAAATTGCAGATTAGAATTTCGACACATAAAATTGAACGGACCATGTTCATTGTATTATTAAATCTCCTTCAAGTAGTAGTAAGTAGTACATAATATAAATATACATGAAGAATTGATTTTGTACCCCGATACAAAACATTAAGGAATATCTCACTATTGTAGAGCATTTGTTATTGCTCTTCCATACTCTTGCAACTTCCACCATGAAAATTCTTGTTCAGTGAAATTCAATGATCGATATGGGGACAACAAAAGCGAGGAAGATGAAAACTCATTATATTTAAACATTCATCACAAATAAAGTAATCTAAAAAAATGAAAAAGTAATGAAGAAACCTTGCATCATAAAAAAGTAATGAAAACAACAATTGATACATGTTGCCAAATGTATGTAAAGACTTGTGAATATTCCGGTGATTACAACTGGGTTTGCAAATCATTCTATATTAGATGGAAATTTGAAAAAATTGGCCACCAAATAATATTTTTGTATCAACAGGAATAATTGAGACATGCAAATTAATTCATATACAAAAGATACTCAAATAAATTGCTTATGAATCGTTGACCTAAATAAAATTGAATTGGTTGACCATATCAAATTTCCTAAGAATAGAGAAATCTTGATTGGTTCCATTTTTTATGATGTTGGAATTGGTGGAGGAATAAAATCGTACAATTTCCTCACATATAATTGTTTTGAATTATTAAATGCCAAATAATTCAAAAAAATCACACAATCTTTCTTGCTTCAAATTATATAGCTAGATTTTAGAATAGCAACCTATATTTCATATAGATATATATCAGCTATAAAAAGTCTAACATTTAATGTTCTCTCCTTATAAGATTAAATTTTATATTATACTTTTCACCTCCTAAATTACGTAATCCTCATCCACAGTTCGTTTTTACTCCAACCAATTTAAGTTTTGAAAAGGTGATGGTAAAAAAATTCTCATAAAGATATTATCCATAAAAAATAAAATAAAAATCGACCTTTGACTCATGTGAATAGTAAAGCTCTGTTCTCTTCGTCTAAACGGAACTGAAGTGTAGTATAAAAAATAACTAAGCAAATCCGAACTGAATTGAACTGAAATTAATGAGTTTTCATATTAAGCGAACATAGCCTAATGTTCGTCTCGACTTTGGATGACCAAATCTAAATCATATTCTGCTCAAGGACCATAATGAGAGGCATTTTACTTTTAGAGCCATCTTTGTAGGATGCTTAAAATATCCCCTCCCTCTATTTTTAGGATAAAAGCATGATCAATTCAATAAAAACTAAAATCTCAGGTGGCTTAAAATAATGCTGGCCCACCTCAATTCATCCGCCGACCATGAGTAGTGCGCATACATGTGCAGGCGAGCATGAAATTTGTATCTACAATTTGATGGGCTATTGTCCAATCAAATACAATTTGTGCAGTAAATAGGAGACCAACATTTTTCATCTAAAAGAGTAGTTTCTCAATAAAGGGATAGGGGAGATGTTAATAGATAATTTATGATAAAATTTTGAGATACCTACAAAGATTGGTCTATGGGATCAAAAGTAAAATTTTCCCTAAAACTGGCCAATGTGGCGAATCGGTGGGTTATTAATTGAGCTGCCCAATTAGGGAGTCGGAGAGTAGGGGTAAGAATGTAATTTGGTATCTGCCAGACAACAACAATAATTCACAATTCGGCAGAATTAATACTCGAATTACACCGAATGAATTAGCCTGTGACCAAAGACTCGAGGAGTGATTGATATAGAATTAAAACCTTAAGTTATGAAATTTAAGTGTTTTTAACCGGTTTTCTGCACTAAAGTTATAACAATCAGGTATCCAAATCAAATACAGCAACATTATCAAAAAAAAAAAAAATCAAATACAGCAACCGATAATCAGACGTTCCGAGAAGCTTCTCGCCGCAACTAATCGGTTTCTCTACCTTCCTATTTTCGTCCCTTACACATGATCATTTATATTTTGGCTGGGATTGTTACTGATCTGATTAATTGGAGAAAAGATGAAGTGGAGTCAGACCTATATTGGGCGATGCAAATCGAAATTCGATCGACAGAAACAAAGATCTGGTTCTAATTGGATGTTATTGACATTTGAGTCTCAAATGGCTTCGAGATGACGACTTTCGTTGTAAGTAGCGTACTGTGTTTCAATATTAGTTACACTGTAATATATGAGTTACGCTTCTCTTTGATTTGTCTATTTTCCGGTTAAAGCAACAGTATTATAGATTTTCACCATGTTAATGACGGATATGTTAAATCGGAAGCCAAATCCACTAAAGCCTAATCAATCGACATGAAAAGTTGGGAGTTTATGGAGTTGGATATCGACGAATTGCTTGATGAATGATTTATCAAATATTACTTGATTTTTTATATTTTCAACAGATCAGATCCAGAAATAAACTCATATGTTTACACGATATGATTTTTAAGAGAGAATTTTACCAGGTGAATGATTTAGACCTTCGAAATCATTATGATTTTGTCAAGTATTGTAAACGTAAATTGTATTATAGTACCACACATTCGGATAGTCCGATTCATTTTTTTATGATATCTATAGAGCGTAGATGTTTGGTACTGGTATGTTGTTGGACTTGGATGGATTGTTAAATTGCAAAACTTATTGAACACTTGGAGGGCTTTATTGAGTGTCTTGAATATTTTAGAACTAAGATGTCTTATACTATATTATGACATTGTGATATATAGTATATAAGTTCTGAAGGGTCCGTTACTCGCGATTTTGCACTCGTTGATGTAAAGTAAGACTGTTGCTGCTACCCATGAAATTGATATCTTCTAAATTGGTTTTGTTTGAAGTTATATGGCTGTGAAGAATAGAAAGCCACAAGACCAGTTTGATGCTGCAGCTTCAGGCTCTTCTGACACTGCTACTGGTTCCGGGAAGTGTACTTTTAGTGGGGTGTCAATATTTGTTGATGGGTATACTGTTCCTTCTAGTCAAGTTAATTCTTGCATCCTTCTAACTTGCATCACTATACTTAATTTGCATCGGTTTTTTAGGGTAAAAAACAACATATAAATGTATTAGAATATGATGTATCCATACAACCATTATTATTAGCTTGTGCTTGTGTATATGCCTAATGGAAATTTCAGATTCTCACCAGAACAGTATGACCCCTCTAGCTTTTTAACCCAACAATTGCTAGCAAAATCATGAGGGATCTTCACGTCCATTGGAAGATCAAAGTCAATCGCCAGTCGAGGTAACTTTTTTGTCATGTTCATCAACAGATCCTTGAGCTCAGCCGGGCGCTTGATAGTCTGGTTCCATCGAAGTTGGTGTGTGTTTTGATATACGACTGGCACTAATTTATAGACGTTTGGAGATATCTATTTTAGGTCTGTTTATATTCGTCAAATCTTTTGATATTTATTCTTGTATGTATGTATTGTGTAAGTTAGCTATCAGTAGACTAAATACTTACTGAATTGAATGGGTATCAATCAGTATGTGTGGTGTATCTTAAAAAAAAAATCAGTATATGTGGTGAGATTTTTCTTGGATGTGAGTATATTTTATTGATCAAATCTAAAAATAGATTCAAACGCATAGGCATTATTCTCATCTACAAAAACGCGTGAAATGGGTTGTGATTATTCACTTGCATTCATTAGGCAGACAACAAAAGCTTTGCTTCCTTATATATATATATTTTTTTTGTATTTTTTTTAAAAGCTTTCCTTCCTTACAAATAATTACTTTCGTAGGCTTTGGCAATGAGAGAATTAGAATAAATGAAAATGGCTTTGATTCTGTTGCTATTATTACTAAAAATAGGGATATGATAGTCCAAGATGCCGAAATCAAAGGAGGCGTGTAGATGAATTTTTATTTCTTTCCTTACAAATAATTACTTTTGTTGGCTTTAGCTTGGAAAATAAAAAAATTGAAAGAAATTCTCTCATTCAATCTTGGCTTGAGTCCTATACAAAATGGATGGAATAAAAACTGGTCTTTTAAATATATATAGATTAGTTACATTTTAGTCAATATATATTTTAATGTTATTTTTGGTATGTTGACTGCATATATAATTTTTATTAAATCTCATATAACTTTATCTAAAAAAATCTGAAAAATATAT